>OY856366.1:10000000-11419800 GCA_963693475.1 Ectropis crepuscularia | reverse complement strand
AGTGGTTGTTGTGCAAAAATATATATTTAGATTTTGTTGCATATAATGTATAATAAAAGATCCAAAATCAGCTAAAATCTGAACCATTTTCTTTCTTCTGTTTCCACATGTGTATTTTTATCCATACACGAGCATTAGTTCCTGATAAGTGTAGTTTTACGTATATTTAAGCATTAAAAAAATTGTAATTCGATACAAACACCATGAGTTCAAATTGTACCTACAAAGACATACAAATTAAAAATCTATTTAAAAAAATTGAAGTGTGAATTATTTTAGTGGTTCCAAGCTAATATTTTCTGCAGTGGATGTATATTAAATAATTTTCAAAGTGAAATAGTTAAAAATAAACTCACAAATGTGTTGATACAAAACGATAACAGTGATTTATAAATAAAATAAAATGAATTTCACACAGTGCAGCAGGTTTTAAACAGTTGACATATTTATTACAAATTGCACAAGACACAAGCCATATAAATTATCACAATGTAATTTATTTGATACTTTTTTATTAGACTGCAGCAATGTGCCACCGCTTAATGTTTTATGGATAATAATTATTTACGGGACGCAAATTTTGCTTAATGCTTCAAAATTGTAAGTCAGTAGGTATAAATTTTAGAGTACCTTTATTTACGTGTGATGTGGTAACGTTATTTTTTTTTGATAACGGGATTATTTCTTTTATCAATTCTAACAATTGATTTTAGTAGTGGTTGTGTATATTGTATATTTTTTACTCGAGAACCTATGTATGTCCAATTAATAATAATTAGTAGCAAAATATGCTTTATTTTTACCTCATAGGCAACAAATAGTAATACTATTATTGTTTCATGATGCAACAATAATTATATAAGCTAGTCAATCCAATGGCCAATTTATACACTATTGTATTTAAATAGATAAATTATCCATTAATTTCAAGATATTATAGTAGTTGTGGTTCTAACAGTAGACTCATTTCATAGCGTTAGTGCGATTCTATAAATTTTTCAAGGTCTACAATGCCGCATTCAAGGTTTCATGGTTATAATCATTTAACCTTGAATTTGAAAATTAGCGACAATCCTGTGAAAGTTGGCAAGCTTTTAACATAAGCATTTGAATTAATATTGTAAAGCTATTGAAGACATGATATGTATCGGACGTCACAAGTAACAGGCCTTTAAGGCCTGTTCACACCGGAGCGGTATTCGCTGCCGCCTGCGGTAGAGAAAACCGAGTGGGTAAGCGGTAATATTACTGTTCACACCAAAAAACACCACCTACCCAGGCGGCACGTACAAAATACCGCGGGGAACCCGCGCGAACCCCCCGCGCGGTATTTACCGCTACCCACAGCGGTAGCAAATACCGCTCTGGTGTGAACAGGCCTTAAGAAATGTGATACTTCGTAATGCACTCCAATTTTATTTTAGAACATAATGTTAGATCGGCCCACTCGATATTTAAAATTAAGAATTTACACATCACTATAATAGTGATTACTGTCAACTTGACAGCGTAAGTCTTCTCTTGGATAACCAAACAAAATATTATGAACAATTTTTTATTAGAGCTCTTTTTCACTCTTCATGCCGTAGTAATGATGTAGAAAGAGATGCAAAATATTAAAATAAACGTCTGAAATTGACATCACAGCACAACATTGATTACAAGATTGTACAAAGCACGCAACACTCATTGTTTCAATTTGTGTTTTTATTTTTATTTTGTGATAATCCCACAAGCTTTTTGTGTAAAAAGACTTAATATAATTGATATACCGGTTTTGTGAATTGCTTTAACGTTATAACTGTTTTTTACGAAACTGTGAGTATTACGAATCAATTGGTGTAGTTTTATGATAAAAAGATAGAGCAACGTATATTATCAGTACTATGGAAATTAGAAGTGCATAGGTACATAATGCGTTATCATCACACTTATAACTATGAGATAGAAGGGAACTATATATGTTACGGAACTGAATTTTCCTTCTACTACGAGAAGTATGTACACTGGAAACTGGTAGGAAACTGACAATATTATTCTAAGCCTAACATACACTACACTACTTAGGACAAATTGTTTGCTTCCTCTAATAAATTACAAAGCTAAATGTCCGGGAATATTAGTAGTTAGATAAACTCTTCTATTGCACTTTAATAAAACAACATCTGACAAAGAAATGTAGAGAAACAGCAACCTTATGACTAAAAAGTGTGGTGTCTTCCAGACAACCATTGAATTGAAAAGGATTACAATGGAAGAAAATGCGAGTTGAACAAAAAGTAAATAGATACCAATATCTTATGTAAACATTTCTATTTTTAACTAATAAAAATAAAGTATAGAAAAGAAAAATAATGTTTAAATGTAATTAAAATAAAACAACAATATAATTAATTGTAGCTTCTGCTCTAGCATAGACATGTATTGCAGAATTAATGTTTTCTAATATGGTTTACTTTAATTTGGTTTATGTGGATAAAATATAGATCCAAAATACCAATTAGTGAAATATTGAAAATAGTGAGAATTGCCTATAATCATCTAAGTCTTTCTAGAGGACAGAAATAGTCAAGTTTTACATTAAATAAAACTTGTATTATTGAGCAGAGACGATGCACAGCATCTATAGTGAGATTGCGCTGTTCTTCTTTCTGGCAACACACAGGAAATACGTCACACTTCTGGTAACTTTAGTCTATGAAAATGGCATGATGCTACCTGATTTCCGGTTCTGGTCACCTGAGCTCGAGCTAAGGCGATGTACCCTCATAGAAGTCTCTCACTCAACAGGAGGCCTGAAAGGGATGCTGTGCATCGTCTCTGCTCAATAATACAAGTTTTATTTAATGTAAAACTTGACTATTATATCGGCATGTGACGATGCACAGCATCTATAGTGAGAGATGTGTTTATTAGCTCCTGGTGACCCCGACGACGCTATGTGTAGAAAAGAGTAAAAAGTAGGTTAGGTTATAATTCATTTATATATATTTATTTTATATATTTTATATATTCACATAATAAAATATCAACTTTGCATTATAACTCTTAATAATTGAAAGTCATGTATATATTAGAAACCAGGAATTTCTCGAATCAAATGTTTCGGTATTCACTCAGATGAAATAGTTAGGAGGCGCTACCGTTGAACTAAAACTTCCACGAGAAGCCTTCATATTGCCATCTGAATAAATTATCATTACCCAGTTACCGGCAAATTGACACGAAAAAGGAATTATTACCATCAGCTGTGTGTCTATCTTTCTCAATTCAAATTTTCTTATTCCAAAATAGGACAGACGTCTTTGACAGAATTGGGATGTTCCAAAAGTTTCCCAACCCGATTGAATATACATGTATCGGTGTCAGTCTTTGAACCAAAAAACTGGCCATGATGTTACGGTCTTACCCATCCCCATCCCAACACACAAGTCTTGGGGTCCATTCGAGACCTCTCTCTCCGCCACACGACGGACCCGGCACCCGCACGGCGAATCCATGGAATGCTAAGAAGTTCGTCTCGTCTCTCTGTTTTGAAGATATTCTAAAAAGAGTAAGGTCATGCATTAAACAAATAGAGTCACATACGTGTGTATGACCCGGTGCCTGATGCTGAAAAATTATACAACTATGCATGCGATACTTCAAACAGAGTAATGATACACGATAGATCATTGTATCACTATGTGAACATGTCATTTGGGTTCCAACTTAAGTTGTCGTAAAAGGCTTTTGTCAAGCTATCTAGGCTAGCTAAGAGTTTTACCTTCTATCTATTAAGAAAATAAATTTCAAAACTTTTCCTCATAAAACATGTTTGTTTAGCAAATGAGCACCCAGATCAGTGTTGTGACTGGCTAAGCAATTGTGCTAGAAACCTTCCCAACGAGTTTAGATCAGCGAGTTTATAATTATAGTTGAAATTAATAGCTGCTCACTACTCTATGCAAAGGTCATAAGCTGGTACATAAGTTTTAGGAGTTGAATCTCGCCATCTCGCTCTTAAGTAGGTTTCATTCTACGCAGGACCTAGACTAGTAAGTTACTTCATCGCCAACATTCTGTAATTCTATAAGTATATGTGGAAGAGTCCACTTCTACAATCCACGTCTCATCATCAACATCATCAACAGCCCACTAAACGTTTAACTTAACTGGAACGGCAAACTTACAGGCAAAATCGTGTGGCGCCACCAATAAAATCTTTTGCACTCCACATCTTGTCCTATTATTGGTGCCCCTGAATTATAAGGCTGCACCTGCGCTTGGCGCGTATTTTTCGCAGACTTCAAGTGATGTTCTCTGACGTGGAGAGTCCAATACGGTGGAGGAAATACACGCGCATTATGAAACACTGCTGTTTTGTCAGAGTGATTTTTGGTGACGTAATCTCTCACAATTTTGGTTGATGTACATTGAACTTCAGAGACGCTGAAACTAGAGCTGGCCATAGTAATTGCCATTCTGATATAATTATATATATTTCCCTCGGGACAACCCGTCGGCAACTAAGTTTAGTCTGCCTGGTAGGTTACTCTCCAGGTGGCTAAGAGAGTTACACTCAATCTCTCTAGAAGGTGCATCAGTTGGTAGGTTAGGTCTTATAGAGCAACGGGCTTCCTCCCATCCCTACGCCGCAATCGTTTGCTTGTCTGTCTATAGAATTACATGACATTCTTACCTAACCTTACATTCAATTTGTGTATGAAGTGCGATATTATGCAACACCAATGGAGTTGAGACTAGTCTCACCTGCCGTATATCAGAGAGCTTTTAACCGTTGTCTGCTGCATCGGCGGCCAAGATTGATACAAAATCTGTTGTAAGCGATTGTTCAGCTACATTAATTCACCATTATAGATCCGTTCTTACTGCTGGTGGAATCTGCATCTGCTGCAGGGGAGCGTTCAAGTATTACGTAACGCAATTTTTGAAGATTTTTGACCCCCCCTACCCCCACTGTAACGCTCCGTAACTTTTTTCTGTACCCCCCCCCCCCCTCCTCTCTAAACGTTACGTAACACTCAAGTGATCATTTTTACCCTGAAATCGCAAAAAGTTATGTTATAGTTTTTATTCTTGGTATAGTTTTAATTGCCTTATAAAACAAGAGATTTTTAATTCGCAACCTGCGTATTTTGTTTATTTGTTTATAAATTTTTGGCTTTACACACAATTGTTTTTCTCCTTCATTCTCCTAAGTATTTTGTTTTTTTTACTATAATAAAGTCTTCAAATAAAATAACATAATTATATTTATTTTAACCTTTGGCAATGCAATTATGAACAGAAAACCCAACTGAAATTAAACATTTTACTCCAAATAAAATCGTATTCTTAACAAAATTAAAAAATAATCAACTAAGTATCTAAGTAGGTCTATAAAAACAATTCGATTGAAATTACTGCTCCTCTGTCCACGGGTTTGCTAGCCACTCAGATTCTTTCATCACTGGCACCTGGAGTGCAGACGAAGACGGTTCTGGAATTGTTAAGCCACTTGCATCAACTTCGTCTTCGTCGAGCCAGTCAGCATCCTCAGACGATGTTTCATAACGACGAACAATGCAGAGAAGCTCATTTGCCCTTCTGGCAGCAAGGCGCTGTGGCCGTACTCTAGTTTCACAATAGTCTTGGACAGTCTTGTCATGCACGTAACGACAGTGCATTTGAACACTCCTGTGAGATGTGAAATAGATCCCACAGGTTTCTTTAGGTCGGATTGTACAGATGGACAAAATAAATCGTATGGCATCTGCTTAAACCCTTCTAGAGGAGGTGATAGATCAACGGACAACCTCACAAGAAGTGGCGAAAACTTGGATTTTCCTTTGTTTAGCAAACTGGGCACTACGAGCTTGCTTGGGGTTTGAAGTATTGGGCAAGGTGGCGGCATGAAAGTATCCGTAAACACAGATTTCAATGCACTTCTCGGTGGTGAACAGCAGGATTCATCCGCGCATTTTATAACCTGTAAGAAATATTGGGATTCACGGACGTGGACGCTATACCACGCGAGATTTGGTTCTGCTGGATCCTGCATGCTATCTTCGGGCTGTCTATACTCCGCCGAAACGTCGTAATCATCAATTTTCATTTCTCTCCACACTTCTGCAAGTGTTTCCCCAGCGTGCTGAAAATTGCGTTTTTCCAAATCATCATCCCTAGTCATTCCTCTGTCGTCGAGATGAGAACCAAAATGTTCATGAGGCAGAATGACGCCTGCCAGTCGTTTGCTGAGGGGAGCCATGCGACGCTCAACTCGGTTATATGCGCTCCGCCCAGGAGCATTAGTTGCTATAAACAGGGCGTCCAGGTTGTATTTTTTAAAGTGTTCAATCGCAAAGTTCTTGACTTTGCGATAACGCGGGTTTTCGTCAGGCCCACCATCTACAAAGATGATAATTACTGGCTTCACGGTGTTCGATTCTGTCATCATTAAGAGTTTGAATGAAGGTATTGATAAAAGTGATTCGAAATCATAAGCGTGGGTGTTCGCTGTGGAGGATGAGTGTTTCCCGCTTCTTATGGATATGTGTGTCGGCCCGCTGTACCCAACAGCTTCTTCCTTACCGAAATTGTTAGGTTCTACGTTGATGCCGGCGTATACAGAAGGAATAAGTTTGTGCCGCTCTGCCACGACCCAGTCATGATCAGGTAAAAGTATTCTGTATTCCATATGCATTAAAAGAGGGCTCTGACTTTTCACTGCCGGTAAACCAATTGGTACACGTGCCTTATCGTCTTGTGAGAGAACGAATACTTGCTGCGGTCCCAGAAGCGAAGCGAGAGATTCCAATGACCTGATTGTAGCAGTGCAAAATTCCCCGTCCTCGTGCTTTTTGTGCATCTCGGTCTGTGGTCTTGCTAACTTTACGGGTACAGTACGTACGTGTCTTCTTCCCTCTTGTGTGTTAGAAACGCGTGGGAGTAAATGAAGATATGTGCCGCTTCGAGAAATTTGGAATCCCATTAACAACAGCCTCTCATGCAGGTCGGACAGAGTGAGACAACTCCTAATCATCTCTGTTCGACGGCGTTCATCAGCAGCGCTGCCATGAATGGCAATATTAATTATGGTCTCTAGGAGAGCAGGTTGCGAGTCAACTAAAGGGGGTTGTCCAGGGCCAGTTCGAGGTTGTGCTGCAGCAGGATTGTTTCTATGACGTTCAGTTTTGTTCAGTTTTTCTTTGGCTCGAAATTTTTTTGCACGCTTAGCAGAGTCTTTTTTTTTCTTTAAACATTTCTCTTCTTCTTTCAACTCTTTGCGTAGCTTTTTTATTTCGTCATGAACATCATCTTTGGCTATACCAGTGTCCCTTGCTTCAGTAAGAACATTTATTCTTTTTTGCAGTAGACCAATTTTCTTCATAAGAGTTTCTTGAGCCGGGGGTCTACCGCCTAACGAAAAACGCTTTGACGCTTTGATGCTTTGGCATTGCCGTCTCTTTCATTTCAAACGAGAAGAAAAGAGACAGCAATGTCAAAGCATCAAAGCGTCAAAGCGTTTTTCGTTAGGCGGTAGAAGCGCCGGTTTGCTTGGAACATTTTTAGTGATGACCGAATCAACCAAAGTCTTGTCTGGTTCCGTAGACGATGTCTCCACAGTTTCCTCATCAGTATTCTGACTTTGTTCATCGTGGGTATCGCTCATCTTTCGTTTGACGGCAGTGCTTTCATGTCCAGCGACTGTGACAATTGATTCCATAAGAGATGAACACGTGGATGAAGCTACAACATTTGAATCCTATAGACCAAAAGAAAATAAATTAAGAATAGGTATTCTTGACACATGGTATAAAAAAAAACATAATATACAACATATATAAGCAGATGCACCTGTTTTTGTTGAGGAACACGCGAAGTCGAGGGAACATTGGGCCTTAGTGTTGCTGGCGTGCTTGATGGTTGCGTAGGTACTAGCTAGAAATATAAAATACTTATGACCAGTTCTTTTATGAAAAATCAAGGTTTGGATTAAATATAATATTATTACATTTTAGTAGTAAACTTACTTGTGTAAAATAACTAAGCATTGTTGCTTTCTTCTTCGTGGCCTTCACTTTCAACTCTCGTATAACATCATTTATATGTTCTATAAACTTTTCTTTATTTTTTAGTTTTTCTTTAGCCGTTTTCCAAATTTCGTTGGCATTTTTTTGACATAGTTGCGCTGGCAAGTCAGCATGAGAGCCTTTATAGGCCAAGAACAGCTGATGATACAAATCTCCTTCTTTTGAGGACATTACAGTTTTACAGTATGAACACTGAACTCACTTTAAAACAACGACTATACAACGCAATGTGCTTCTGCATAAACACTAACGAATACTGACAACAAAAACAACATTAAATGACGTACAATACAATCTAGGGATTCCCCGTGAAATATAAACGAAAAGATTTGCCAACATGCAAGAACAAATTAAAATTGACGATCAGACTAATACAATCGAGGGATTCCCCGTAAAACGTGAACGAAAAGGGTTGCCAATTTGGGAGTTTTAATTCCCTAATTTGTCATATAAAAAAAGAAATAATGTTACGTAACGTGTTATAAGAAAGACCCCCTCCCGCCCCTGTAACGCATCGTAACGTATTACGAGACCCCCCCGCCCCCCCAAATTGCGTTACGTAATACTTGAACGCTCCCCAGGGCAGATTTGTGCTTAGGATCTAAGCGCCTCCTCCCCAGTTGTTGCATGTGACGACAGTGCAGCCGGGGTGTTTCGAAAGTTGTGAAGTTTCAAAAGCCCTGCGGAATCTGGCTTTCTTTCAGAGACGATTTGTCCCTTTGCAGCACATAATTTCACCTTTGTACGATAGTCTGTACAGGGGCCGGTTTGGTATTTTGACACGTGTCCTAAACCAGATCGAGGTATTCGGATTTCAGGAATCGAGATGGTCGCAGGACCGATTTCTCATAGTTTATAGTAGTTTGATGAAGCCAGCCGCTTGTGACCACGCGGCGGTGGTTCATCGTACGATAAACCCTGCCGTTTACTCCGGCCACGACTCGTCCTCGGACGAAGCCTGCCGTTAGAGAGTGTGTGACACTCGCTCATCCTCGAGCACCCACTTTCAAAGCGGGCGAGGACAATCTATTTCTTACCGGTACCACTAGGTACCCGTTTCAATCACTACAATTGAAATCACTAATTGCACTTAACGCTTGATCAGTTATTTTCACTTTAGTATAGCACTCGCGCGACACACTAGACAAATAAATGACCATAATCAGAATAAACTATTCGAATTACCGAAATTTTCTCAGAATCGGTGAGAGTTTCGGCTTGAGTTGTTGCTTCAACGAAAGAATACGACGCTATGAGGGTACATCGCCTTAGCTCGAGCTCAGGTGACCAGAACCGGAAATCAGGTAGCATCATGCCATTTTCATAGACTAAAGTTACCAGAAGTGTGACGTATTTCCTGTGTGTTGCCAGAAAGAAGAACAGCGCAATCTCACTATAGATGCTGTGCATCGTCACATGCCGATATAATATGTAGTTTTTAAATTTTATTTTACACATTTACGATTGCATAACAACACTCTTAATTTTGTTACTAAAAATAAAGTCTTAAAAATGCTCTGATTTTAAAGTTGTCAAAGTGGTGCTTGGTAATTTTTGCCTTTTTTAAGCTTTGATAAGTATTATATCAGGTATTTTGCTTCCCATAATGCAAGCTTTACTTAGTTTGAGCTTAGACCTTGTTGTGTGAAAAATGCTTATTTATTTGTAAATTTACTTATAAGTGAGCAGTATTAGCTGATGTGGCTATATCCTTCAGTGTTGAAAAAATTAATTATAGGTGTTTGTCTGTTAAACTGATATTGGCTTTCACTATTTAGTAGTGGTAGGACTCTTGCCAGAGTCTGCCTGGGGAAGGACCACACCTTTGCCAGTTATTCTACCGCCAAGCAGTAATGTGCAAACATTACTGTGTTCCGGTTTGAACGGCAATGATTCCAGAGAAATTACAGGGTTTAGAGACATAATATCTTAGATCTCTGGGTGACGAGCGCAGTGCAGTGCTAGGTAATTATTTGGAATCGTTCATGTCTCAATAGCTGCATGTCACTATGCTGTTATGTGGCAGGCATGTTGCTTACCATCAGGCCATCCATACCATCATGTCCTGCATGTCTCGTCACTCTTTATTTAAATAAAGAAAAAGAAAATAATGATATAATAGATGCTGAGGCTGTGCTCCGATATTTTAAAGAGCTGGGCTGGTTTGGGTAGGCTGACCGGGGGGCAGTGCAGAATACACCCCTAGCGGGACATCAGTACAGGTCGATCACCCCCACCCTGAATTAGAATTATATAATAGATGCAACAGAAGCCAAACACATAGGCCAATAATTGTGCCTCTCTATCGCTTGTTCTGTGCTCTCATTTGCTTGTATTCCGAGCGCTGGCAGCAAATTTGTGTAGGTATTTCAAGGAAGCTTAAAACTTGTCACATAGCACTCCTAGTATACTCCAACACGGAGGTGTAGACCTCTCTCTGCCACACGATGGACCCGGCACCCGCACATTGAATCCATGGAATGCTAAGAAGTTCGTCTCTGGACACTTTTTCTGTCTAAGCAAGTCTTTTATTTACGATTGTGACGCTTGAGCTCAATTCACAGCCCACGAAAAATCTGTATGTGGGGCGCCAAAAGAAGTTTTCACTTCAAAAATTAAATATTTTGTAAAAAAAAAATTTTCTTTTTTTTTAAATAAAGAATGACGATACGAGCAGGACTTGTGCCTGATGGTAAGCAACATACCTGCCACATAACAACACAGTAACACGCAGCTATTGGAACATGGAAGAGTCCAAATCATTACCTAGCACTTCACTGCGCTCGTCACCCAGAGATCTAAGTTGTTATATCTCTAAGCCCTGTAATTTCACTGGAAACATTGCCCTTCAAACCGGAACACAGTAATGTTTGCACATTACTGCTTGGCGGTAGAATAACTGACAAACGTGTGGTACTTCCCCAGGCGGACTCTGCCAAGAGTCCTACCACTACTAATTTGTTGAAGATAGTAATACCCATGTGTATAAATAATCGTCCCCTTAGTAACACAAAAACGTATCTCGATTTTTATCAATTTTGAGTTATGTGTACTACCATATTCAATATAACAGGTTTTATATACTCACAAAGACAAGTATCTCAATGACACTCTATTTTTAAAATGGAGTTTGTCGCTCAGGGATGTAACGAAGGTCATTTTATCGTAACCAAAGCCGGTGTCGGAGTTTTTAAATTTGATTTGTCGGAGTCGAAGGCATAGGCAGGATCAGAAGTGATGGCAGGAGAGACTGCTCTTATTGGGGATAAGTAAAAAAAATTGGCAAACACGTGGACATGATAAACATTGACGGGCAATTGATTTAAGGGGTTGGGATTTGGTATTTTCATTTATTTCCACCACAATAAGGGATTATCTCAAATATTTGTACACCTCCGATTAAAACCTCCGTTTTAAAATTTTCGGAGCCAAAGTCGGAACCGAAGGTGTAATAATAATCGGAAGTTCCGACTTATCGGATTCGGAGTCGAAGCTCTGTAACATCCCTGGTCTCGCGACACGTGTCTCGGTCTCCTGTTGCGGTTTCGGCGCAAACTGGCGCCCATCCATTTCTATAATGTTCAGTGCCTGTCGCAGTCTCCGGTCGCGGTCTCGTGTCGCGATCTCAGCGTGAACCTGCTCCCTAAAGGTACAAGTTCGCGCTGAGACTACGACCGGAGACCGTGACAGACACTAGACACTATGGAACTGTATGGGCGCCAATTCGCGCCGCGAGCGCGACAGGAGACCGAGACACACACATGTCGCGGTCTCGGCATGAACGAACCTCCAGCAGACCTATTTAGGATGATAGAAGGGTATAAAGTAATAAGATTCAGCACTATGCCGTCACTTGTAATCTGTCCAACTGAGTACGGTCGAAGAGGGGGGGTTGCAACCCACGATCATTTCGCTTTGTCGCATGATTTTTGTACGGCGTGGCGTTGCGAAGTAATGGATTAGAAGAGGTATTGAAACTGTATGGAACCAATGCCGTACATAATCAAATGACCAAATTTACTCTGTAAATTGCCGGCGCATCATATTTTTTTCCGACAAACTAATAATTAAAAATCTAAAATTTTTAATTTTTATAGTTTCCATACCTCTTCTAATCTATTATTCCGCAACGCCGTACAAAAATCATGCGACAAGGAGAAATGATCAAGGATTGGAACCCCCCCTCTTCAACTGTACTCAGTTGGACAGCTTACAATTGACGGCATAGTGCTGAATCTTATTACTTTATACCCTTCTATCATCCTACATAGGTCTCCTGGTGGTTCATTTACTACGTAAATTTTGTTCACGGGCCTGTAGTCTAATAGTGTTAAGTGCCTGTCGCGGTCTCAGTGCGAACTTGTACCTTTAGTTTTCGTTCTAAAATTTTGTTAATTTGTTGTAGATAGTTATAGCCTCGTGTTATGTGTGTTCAGATGTCACCCGCGCGCGGTAGTGTGAGCCGCCATGTCGGAGGAGCACGCGTGCCTCGTGCGCGCGCGCTCTGACTCGGACAGCTCCAAGCTCGGCTCGTTCGGCGCCCTCCGGGCCATGGCCTACACCGACGACAAACTTAACAGTAAGATACTACATTAATATGATCAGTGCCAGTTTTAGCGCTACCATCTTTATTAAAAGCTTTTATAGGTTAACCGCATTTTCCGATTATCCCTACTCTAGCACCGAGAGGCCATATCTGGCCGCCAGGTCGGACGCTTCCGAGAATGGACGCCGCGCACTTCCGATAAGGGACGCGTAGAACATTAGGCAGAGTGTTAGGAGAGTTTGGCGTAAGAATAAAGGAACGCGCCAAGCGGAACTGTAAAAAAAACAAAAAAATGCAGTCATAGGAGCTGCCGATAAGTGAAAACGTATAACTCCGAATTTGATAGCTTACCTACTTTGGAAACTACGCGGGTGAAACCGGAGGGCGTGGCCATGAGCACGGCCATCTAGAAAAGCTGACGCATTTCTAAACGGCCAATGCGAAATCCTGACGCATATCTAGATGGCCAATGGCCATGGTTCCGAGTTTACCAGAAGATTTCTCATCATGAGCGTGACGCTAGAATTTAATTCCACAAAAAATCTGTCTGTGGTGCGCCAAAAGAAGGTGTCACTTCAACAAAACCAACTTTTAATAATTTCTCATTTATTGGGGATTGTAGAAACGTTTGGGTTAAAACCTCCCCAAAACTCTTGTTTTCACTTGATTCTCTTTTTCTAGCGACGGAAGCGAGCGGGGAGCCCGCGCCCGGCGCGGCGGCACACAACCTCGCCAGCCCGCCCGACGCCAGCGAGCACGAGAGCAACGAGCTCCTCGACTACAGCGACGCCGGCCTGCTCGACCAGTTCCACGAGGATGCTCTCAGACAGGTGAGAGGTGCAGCACCGAGCTCCTCGACTACAGCGACGCCGGCCTGCTCGACCAGTTCCACGAGGATGCTCTCAGACAGGTGAGAGGTGCAGCACCGAGCTCCTCGACTACAGCGACGCCGGCCTGCTCGACCAGTTCCACGAGGATGCTCTGAGACAGGTGAGAGGTGCAGCACCGAGCTCCTCGACTACAGCGACGCCGGCCTGCTCGACCAGTTCCACGAGGACGCTCTCAGACAGGTGAGAGGTGTAGCACCGAGCTCCTCGACTACAGCGACGCCGGTCTGCTCGACCAGTTCCACGAGGATGCTCTCAGACAGGTGAGAGGTGCAGCACCGAGCTCCTCGACTACAGCGACGCTAGTCTGCTCGACCAGTTCCACGAGGATGCTCTCAGACAGGTGAGAGGTGCAGCACCGAGCTCCTCGACTACAGCGACGCCGGCCTGCTCGACCAGTTCCACGAGGATGCTCTCAGACAGGTGAGAGGTGCAGCACCGAGCTCCTCGACTACAGCGACGCCGGCCTGCTCGACCAGTTCCACGAGGATGCTCTCAGACAGGTGAGAGATGCAGCACCGAGCTCCTCGACTACAGCGACGCCGGCCTGCTCGACCAGTTCCACGAGGATGCTCTGAGACAGGTGAGAGGTGCAGCACCGAGCTCCTCGACTACAGCGACGCCGGCCTGCTCGACCAGTTCCACGAGGATGCTCTGAGACAGGTGAGAGGTGCAGCACCGAGCTCCTCGACTACAGCGACGCTGGCCTGCTCGACCAGTTCCACGAGGATGCTCTTAGACAGGTGACAGAAGCTACTGAGTTAGAATGTGAACGAGCTCCTTAGCTATGGTAACTCCGACTGGCTCTGACTGTGGCTTATAATCCCCAGTAAGCAAAAAAATGGTTGTCTGTAAAGTCGGTTTACTGACGATAGTTGAACGTGACAACGTCTAGTATTTGTGTTAAGCGCCATCTAGGTACAACATTCTGAAGCTTTTTGAAAAGCTGTTCAAAGCGCCATCTCTGGGTACATCATTGTACTAGCACAAGTTCTTAACTTCATATCGTCGCTTTTCTAAAACATGGACAGCTTCCTTGAACGTAATACACATTTCACTCACTAGATGGTGCGAAAAGTAATAAGGCGAGGTAACACGGTAACGTTACATGACGTCATGTTTTGTGGGCTTGCAGCCGGCTTCATCGAATTATAAGACGTTATCACGTCAAAAACTATTAACACATACAAAAGTAAAACTTTGTGAGTGCCTTCTTTGCGACGAATCGGACGAACATTCTAATGTTAAAAACTTTGAGCGAAAATTTTCGAATGCCCGATTCCCGGAATTGTTAATGTCACTATGACTTTCTGTGTATACAACTATGATTTTTTAAGTGAACACTTATTTTGGCTCACCATACAAATTATTAAATTATATTACAAATTATTGAATCGTAAATTGTATCTATTAGTGTTAAATGTATTGTAAAATTGTGGATGTAATAAAGAATTATATTATTATTATTATTCACATATTTATTCAATTTTCTTATTTTTTAAGTTTTTCACAATAAATATCACAAGAAACAAAAATCATAAAAAACTTAAAAACTAGAACGCCGCCTGCAGCGGGGCAGAGCCCAAGCTACCGGTGGTTAAGGCTACAAACTGAGGAATCTTCTGACTATGCGTGCCGTGTCCAGAACAACTGCCTTTTGTATCTGAGCCTTGATCCAATCGTCTAGCGAAAGCCTCTTAAGATGTTGGTCGAGGCTTTTCGCTATTAGACCGTTTACTGACACGACTATCGGGACTATGCTCGTCGAATCAACATCCCACATGGCAGTAACCTCGTGAGCCAAGTCGAGATACTTGCTAAGTTTATCCTTTTCGGCTTTTACGAGGTTTTCGTCATGTGGTATGGTGATATCAACGAGCACAGCCTGGCGTTGAGACCGATCTACCAGCACGATATCAGGCTTATTGGCTACAATAGTCCTGTCTGTGATGTTAGATCGGTCCCAATAGAGCAACGCACGACCATTTTCAAGAACTGGCGCAGGTGTGTACTTGTAGTACGGCACTTCGGACTCGATAAGGCCGTATCGAAGAGCAAGTTGCTGATGGATGATTCTGGCTACTTGGTTGTGTCTGTGCAAGTACTCGCCGTTAGCAAGATGCGAACAACCGGAAATAACATGACGAAGAGATTCGCCTGGACGGCGGCATGCCCGACAAATGTCGACCGTTCCGTCTTTCATTATGTATTTCCGATAATTGCTCGTCTTGATAACTTCATCCGCAATTGCACAGACAAAACCCTCGGTTTCCCCGAAGAGGTCCCCGAAGCGCAGCCAGTTCACCGAGGCGAGCAGATTAACATCGGGTCCAGTCAGGGACCGATAAAATCGCCCGTGCAGCTCCTTGCTCTTCCATACTTCCTTGCGATCATCAGTGCTGAGCACCGATGGTTTGCGCCAGTTCTCGTTTGCCAATGAAAGAGGCGTGAAGCGTCTGTCAACTGCCACAACATCGCGATGCATCCCGGACTCGCTGTTGCGGAAATAATCCCTGAGACTGCATACCTCGCGGTTGTGAAGGTCCTTGGCATTTAAAAAGCCTCGACCCCCCAACTTCCGCGGGATATACAGTCTCATAACAGACGAGCGCGGGTGTAGCATGCGGTGTGTAGTGAGCAATTGACGAACCCTTCTGTCCAGGGCGTCGAGCTCAGTCTGAGTCCATCTCAGTACGCCAAAGGAGTATATCAGCAGAGGCATTACCCAACCGTTGAAGGCTCGCGCTTTGTTACCGCCTGACAGAAGACTTTTAAGTACTTTTGTCAGCCGGAAAAAGAAGCGCTCCTTCACCGATTTCTTAACGTCATCTGCTGATATACCCAATGACTGTGACATACCGAGATATTTGTAGGTTTCGTCTTCGGAGAGGGATCTGAGAGTTATGGTCTCGGAAAGTTGTAAATTCTCTGAATTTACTACTTTCCCTCGCTGTACATGCATGACCGCATACTTGTCGACACCGAACTCCATCTTGATGGCGTTACTAAAAACCTCTGTGGTTTTTAGTAGTTCCAACAAGTCTGGGCGTTTCGGTGCAAAGAGCTTGAGGTCGTCCATGTACAACAAATGAGATATAACCTCACCTCGCCTACGAAGACAATAGCCTAACTCTGAATCCTTCAACAGAGTGCTGAGAGGATTCAGACTTAGGCAGAACCATAGCGAACTCAAACTGTCACCCTGAAAAATGCCTCTTTCAATCTTTATCAAGTCATCCGAAACAAACGAGCTGTCTACGCCACCTGGTTGACGAAGGACTGTGACCCACTGTCCCATGCACTTGCTTAGAAACGATTTTAGAGTTGGATTTATTTTGTATAACTCTAAAATCCTTTCCAGCCATGAATGGGGCACCGCATCATAGGCCTTCTTATAGTCAATCCAAGCAGCGGAGAGGGCTCCTTTGTTTCTTTTGACTTGTTGGCAAATGGTCGTGTCAATGAGGAGCAGCTCCTTAGTACCACGGGACCCTATCTTACATCCATTCTGAGAGGAAGCCAAGATGTTATTTGCGATAATATGCACGTTAATTTTTGCTCTCAGAATGGATGTAAGCAGCTTGTAGATGGTAGGCAAGCACGTTATTGGTCTATAGTTTTTAGGATCTGTGGTACTACCGGACTTGTGGAGCAGGAAGGTTACACCGGTGGTCAGGAGCCTAGGAAGAGATCCTGTCTCAGTAGCTTCTTGAAATTGCGTTGCCAATCGTTCATGCGAGCACCGAAACCATTTTATCCAAAAGTTGTGCAATCCGTCCGGTCCAGGACTTTTCCAGTTCTGAGTCGTCCGGATAGCACAACTAACGTCTACAAGGTCTATAGTTACAGACTCCATAGGTCTGATATGCTCGCATGCCCGTTCGACAACGCACATCCATTCACCCTCCGTGTGCTCGACAGGCAACGACCAGATACCACGCCAGAAGTTTTTCATAGCATTGCCATCCGGCAGCTGCCTATCGGTCACACGTTGGTCAGTTCTTTCCCAGTCACGGTATACCTTCCTTTGGTCACTTTGGAAGATGCGATTCTGCCAGTATCGATCAACACGTTCTCTGTAGCGGCGAATACGTTTTGCCCACGCGTAAACCTTCTGCTTCAGAAAGTCAATGCGTTCCGTAACGTTTGATAAGTAGTGTTGGGGGCTGATACTCGTTCCAGCAAAAGCTTGTGTTACGAAACGCATGACTCGAGGGCGGTTGTTTCCCCTGCTGAAGCAGATAAGTATTATTATTATTCACGTATTTATTTCGTTTCTTAAATTTAAGTTTTTACAATATTTATATAAAAGAACATAAAAACATTATAAAAACTTAAACCTAGATAGCCGCCAGCAGCGGGGCAGGGCCCAAGCTACCGGTGGTTAGGGCTGCAGAGAGAGGAACCTCCTGACGATGCGCGCTGTGTCGAGGATGACCGCCTTCTGCATCTGACCCTTGATCCAACCGTCTAGCAAAAGTCTCTTAAGGTGTTGGTCGAGACTTTTCGCTACAAGGCCGTTTGCCGACACGACTATTGGGACTATGATCGTCGAATCAACATTTATTATTATTATTATTACACAGATTTTTCGAAGCCAAAAGAAGTTTTCGCTTCAACAATGGAACTCGACATTTTGCAGCGGTGGCCATCTTGGATAGACTTTCATCATACATAGCTAAGAACCTCTCCCGACTATAGTAGATCCAACCGTTTATTTGCTTTTTGACAGCACCAATAGAACGTAACTGCGTCATGTTACGCAAAAGTTCACTTTTAAATGCGAGGTTTTAAAAATACGACAACTGCTTAAATTTGCTCCTTGATCCCGTATAATAATCATCTTTGACAAATTGAGTCCATAAGTGCAGTAGTTTTTTATAAATTACATAAAGTTACAAACGTTTTTAATAATTTACGTTCTATGGGTGATGTTGATAGCCATAGAACGTAATTTTTTTAAAACGTTTGTTGTTTTATGTAATTTATAAAAAAACTACTGCACCTATGGACTCAATTTGTCAAAGATGATTATTATACGGGATCAAGGAGCAAATTTAAGCAGTTGTAATAAAATAAACAATAAATAAGTAAATAAGTCAAAAAGAAAATAAACGGTTGGATCTACTATAATTTCCCTTAACGAAAAGACAAAATCAAAGTTTGGTTCATCCCTTCGGAAGCTAAGATTTCAGAGGCACAGACACATACTCTCACGCATATACGCACACATACACACGCACAGATAGAGAGAGTTCAAAGCATCAAACTTATAACAACCGTGGTTTTTGTTTTATATTTATTTATAACGATTTTATATAAGAATGTTAGTGATAATTATCTTGTGCAGTTTGTGTATTCACTTTACTTCAAAAAGAGACTTTATTTAGCTACAAACTAGGTATATTATCTTTTGCAGGCGGGCTGCGGTCTCTCCCAACTCCGCGTCGTATTGGCGTGCTCATTAGCGTGCTTGGGAGCAGCTCTCGAACTCAGCGCTATCCCCTTCATCTTGCCTTCTGCTGAGATCGAACTATGCATCCTGCCACACGAGAAGAACTGGCTCGGTAACGTACTATTAGAGACTTTATGTGCAACCACGCTAGGTATAATATCGCATGTCTCGGAGCAACACTCGAGCTCAGCGCTATCCCCTTCATACTGCCTTCTGCTGAGATCGAACTATGTATCCTGCCGCATGAGAAGAACTGGCTCGGTAACGTACTATAACAGACTTTATGTACAACTACGGTAGGTATAATATCGCGTGCAGTAGCTGCGAGCTTGAGAAGAACTGCCTTGGTGATCGGTAACGTACCATAACAGACTTTATGTAGAACCACGCTAGGTATAATATCGCGTGCAGCCGGGTAGCGAGCTCTGCATCCTACCGTAAAAGAAGAACTGGCTCGGTGACGTACCATAACAGACTTTATGTAGAACCACGCTAGGTATAATATCGAGTGTAGGTGGGTAGCGAGCTCTGCTTCCTGCCCCATGAGACAAAATGGACGTGATTGACCCCCATGATGAATGCATTCTTTAAATTGCGATACGATGGAGTAGAGTAACAATTCGTGTGTCTCTTAGAGCCGGTTTTCACGGAGCGGTTGCCAACCGCGACCGCGCGCGGGCGCGGCAGATTTGTATGTGTAAAATTGAATTCAAAACTCACGACGCGGTTTACGGGCGTCCGCGTGGCTGCGCGCGGTTCTTGCGCAGTAGCTTTCCGCAGTAGAAACCGCGAAAACCTGCGCTCTCGTGAGTATTGAAACAAAATCGTCGCGCGGCGCGGTGCCGCGCCCGCGCGCGGGTGCGGTTTGAAACCGCGCCGTGAAAATTGGGCCTTAAGGAATTATACCAAACGGAACCATTAATTCAGAAAAAAATTGGCAGTCAGAGGCCGATGGAAGTGAAAACTTATAACTCATTTAATCGGAGACCGTGGCCATGACTGGCCATCTAGATCACCCGAGGTTACCAAAAGATTTCTTTAATTTACGAACGTGACGCTTCAGCTCAAGTCACAGCCCACGGAAAATCTGTTTGTGGTGCTGGCAAACGCTTGCGAGGAGGAATGATGGCCACTAAATCAAGAATATATTTTTGTGAAGATCATTTTGATGAAAGTATTTGACACAGTATAATCTTAGTAAAGTAAATGTAAAAAAACTGATAATTTTCCTCAAAAATAGTGGTAAAACAATAAAAAACTAGTTCAGTAAAGCGGCTGAAGAACTAGTATCCATGGCGAAGAATGAATAAAAATAAAAAAATAATTATATTTGATCTATGAAAATGTCAACAACATTAGTGATGTCAAGTGATGTGTAGCACGGCGTGACGTCATATTTTCTGATTGGCGTTCACTGTCACGTGACACAATGCCTATTTTTTAAGATTTTCTTTTCTAAAAATATTATTAATCTTTACGTATTTATAATAAACTGTTTTATTTTTGAAATCTCCATATCTTAATCAATTGTAAGAACCTCTAATCCATCCGATTCATTCTTAGTGGAAACAAGCCTATTGTAACCGTCCCCTTTTTTCAGTCTGTTTTAAATATTATTTGCTATCAGACGCGGGTATTCTTAAAAAAAAATATACAAAGTGTTTAACCTAAACTAATTTAATTATTAACAGATTACTTATTTAAACACAATATATCGAAAATTGCGACAATCAAAGTTTTAACACAATAATCAATTACATATTCCGAACGCAAACTGACAAGAGGGCCGTTCCGCACAAAGTCTCAAGCAAGAAGGGGCGATCGGTGCGCTTGCACCGCCTTATAGGGTTATTGGTAATCAGCCTGCATCCTTTTAAGAGGATGTTAGGTACATTCAATACGTCAACTTTTATTCTACAGTTTAAAAAAAAAATTGTTCTTTTTTCTTTTACAAAATAAATAAAAAGTGCATTTGCACGGTCTAAAAGTATCGAACTCTTCGTAACAATTCGTAACGAGAGCGCGTACGCTCTTTAACGCGCAAAAAATGATGTACCGAAGTGAATAAACACTAAAAAGTCGCTAAACAGTACAAAAAAGGGCAACAAATACAATTTTTTTTGGGTAATCTATTAAGTTTTAACGTAAGTTGTAGAACAAAAGTTGTTTGTTTAAATATACAGAACATGCCCTTAAACAGGTGGTGGATGCTGGCGATGGCGATAATAAATCAGACCCATCTTCTTCATCTATGGGAGTACCGCAGGGTTCGTCAGTTTCAAACATCATGTTTTCTCTCCTATTGAATGATCTCCCTGACGCCGTAAAGGGGGCAGACATATTCATGTATGCGGATGATGTGGCTGCCATAGTAACCGCCCTTTCAATGGAGGAATTGGAAGATAAATTAAATACTATAATTAATGAATCAAACACGTGGTTTTGTGCCAACGGTTTTATGGTAAACTCAAAAAAGACTCATTTTATTCACTTTTGTCTGTCGGGCCACTATACAAAACCGCTAAAAGTCTTGCTTGACGGCGTCCGGATTGAGCAGGTACAAAATACAACATTTCTGGGGTTCGAGATTGACCGCTGCATGACTTGGGAACACCACATCGACAAGATGTGTGCTAAAGTAAGCAGTGCGTGCTTTGCACTAAGACGGGTGTCCCGAGTGGTGTCTGCGGATGTGTCTCGTTCGTGTTACTTCGCCACGGTGCATTCTCGGTTACAGTACGGCGCCGAACTATACGCGTGCGCTGCCGACTGGGAACGTGCGTTCCGCGCCCAAAAACGTGCCGTACGTGCCATCGTGGGTGTGTCGCAATGCACATCCGTTAGACCATATTTCAAAGAGCTTGGCATACTTACGTTGCCTGCAATCTTGATCTACCAAGTAGCTGTGTATGTCAGAAATAACTTAGACTCATACAACACACGAGGAGAGAGACATTCTTGCAATATACGCAACGCTGACAAGCTGGATAGTATACCACACTCCCTCACAAGATCGGAAAAGCTGACTCACATTATGGGACCGGAAGTTTATAACACTCTTCCTAAAATAGTTAAATCAGCCCCAAGTTTGGGCAGCTTCAAGAACCGATTAAAAAGCTGGCTTATCGATCAAACTTTTTATAGTTACAGCGATTTTTTAAAGAGTGATGGTAAACTTACAATAAAATTGTAAAAATAATGACATTATTCATTACAATTGTAATAAATACATATTATACTTTAATGGTTGACACTTATTTGTACGATACTCATTATCGTACAATAAAATGTTAAATTTAAACTTTAAAAATGTATACTCTTTGTATGCTCTTTTTTGTTTTTAAAATTGACGTGTAAATTGTACATTTATGAATAAAGAACTTTGACTTTGACAGATGCAGGCTGATTACCAATAACCCTGTATAGATGTTTCATTTGTCAGCCCGTCGGTCTTCTGATAATACTGTATCTGCTTTTAAAAACGTGTTATCCACTTGTTTGCAGTACTAATAAGCCTTGTGGGATGTTCGCTGGGCGCAGCCGGGTGGGGCGTGCTAGCGAGTCGGTTGGGGCGACGTCGCGCGCTGCTGTCTTGTCTCGCGGTTAACGCGGTCTTCGCGACTATAGCTGCCTTCATGCCCACGTATGGGACTTTCATGATGGCTAGGTGAGTTTATTCTGTTCTATATTAAACCATAATAGCCTATTGTTCTATTAATTGTGCGGGGTGAGAAGCGGGAAGCGCGCTCTCGAGCTGTGAATACGATCTTGTTAGCAGTTAGGGAGCGTGGCTCAGGGCTGACGTTTGACATATTATGTTATTCTATAACAATATAAGCAGGATGTTTGATGAATTTGGTTGGTTGTGGAGTGTTAAATACATTGTCTTACCTCGCAGTCGATGTTGTATTAGCGACAAAAGCTGCTTTTATGCATTAATGGGACTTTCATGATCGCTAGGTGAGTATATTCTGTTTTTTACTAAATCATACAGTCGCTCGACGAAGACGTGCCAAGGTGCGGGAAACGAGCTCCCAAATTGTGAATACGACCATGTTAGCAATTCGGGAGCATCGTTTGGCACAAACATGTTGTTCTATTGTTCTATAGCTAAGTATGGAGTTTGCTGAATTTGATGAATTAGGGCGCGTTTGAGACGTTGTCTTGCCTTTCGGTTAACGCGGTCTTCGCGACTATAGCTGCTTTCATGCCTACGTATGGGGCATTCATGATACCTAGGTGAGTTTATTATGTTTTCTGTTCTATATTAACTCGTAAAGCGGCGCGGAACTCATATGGGTTCGGCAAAGGATATGACTCAACATGTGAAAAAATATGACAAAATTGAATGAAAATCGTCAAATAACTGTATTTCGGGTTGATTTTGCGGTTCTGAATGATTACTTTACATAAATTCTCAGGAAAACAAAGAACAAAATTATCGTACCGGTAGTGACCTCTCCAGATTTTCTATGACACTAGAGTAGGATACAATCCACACCTGAATTTAATTTTGAGTTCTGCGCCACCTATTGGTGATTGTAGGAACTTCGATGTGCAAGTCGATTCGGGTAGTGGTCGTGTGGTACTACAATTTAAAATTAAATTCAGATACACGACTAAATTTTATAAGAAGCTATGACTACGTCGACTATTAGGAAACCGCCACACCGATTTCCATAAAATTTAAATTAAATGCGTTGATAAGGAGGGATCCTTTATCAAAACTATTATTCTCAGGAGAAAAAGAACAAAAAGAGTGTTGAGAGAAAAAAAAACAAAAATAGTTTTGCGGGAACTATCGGGATTCGACCCGGGGTATCTCAACTTCACAGGCGACACCTTACCATTTGTGCCAATCGGTCATTGATCACAATGGTGAAATTTGTTATCGTATTCTAATTCTGTCACGTGACAGGGCACAAAACGTTACAAGTTTTTCGTGAGATTTTTTTCCGTCTTGCTACCTTTCATAAAGCGCTATAAGGAACTTCGTTCCAAAAAAATTTTTATCTACCCTCAAAAATTCTGAGGTTAGTTTTGACAAAACACATCATAAGTGAAGGTTTATCAACTAAAAATTTTTAGTGGCAGCAGAAAAAAAAATGAAGTAGTGAAATAAATGAATTTGCGTTTGATCACGGGTCTATTAAATTATACAGTCGGTCGACGAAGACAACTAGATAGGACAGAGGCGTGAAGCTCCCAAATTGCGAATACGACCATGTTAGCAGTTTGGGAGCGTGGCTCAGGGCTGACGTTTGACGCATGTTATTCTATAACACTAAGCAGGGTGTTTGCTGCATTTTGTTCGTTGGGGCGTGTTTGAGACGTCTCGCCTTTCGTTTAATGCAGTCTTCTCGACTATAGCTGCTTTCATGCCCACTTATGAGACTTTTATGATGGCTAGGTAAGTTAATTCTGTTTTCTACTAAATCATACATTCGCTCGACGAGGACGTCTAGACGCTCTAGAGCTCCCAAGCTGTGAACACGACCACGTTAGCAGTTTGGGGGTGTGGTTCAGGGCTGCGTTTGACAAACGTTATTCTATAACTATGCGGGGTGTTTGCTGAATTTGGTTCGTTGGCGCGTGTTTGGGACATCATCCCTAAAAGCCGGGTCACACAGAGGCGATCCGATAACGATAGCGAGACGGGATTTTTTGTAATGTTCGAATTTGTATGCAACCTGACACACAGCAAGCGGGCGCGATCCCATACTCGGTATTGGATCGCTATCGCTATCGCTACCGGATCGCCTCTGTGTGACCCGGCCTTAAAAGTATGATCATGTTTTTAAACAATATCAAAGATACTATCCCGTCATTATTAATATAAAACAACGATATCTCTTTTGCACCGCTAGTTGCGTCTCTCTCACTCTGCTATAGCTCGGTACCTACGACGGCCGCGGGCACCTGCATTACAAAACTACCTTATTAACTACGTTTTATAATTCGAATCATGTAATTCTAACTAAGAAATTCGTCGATATTTATCAAGCTAGAGAGAAATACCTACCTGTTTAATTTTTAAGTAATTATTGCTAACTTTTCCTTAACATTTTCGTGTGCTTAGGATCGGCAAAATGACATCCAATTCAATTGGTGTATGAGTCTTTATACAATAGATAATAGTAATAGTAAAACAAAATCGTGTTTTTTTTCCATATTCAAAAAGTTGGAATCGGCTAGTTACAACAATCACTAATTTACTAAACAGATTGTACTAACAGGTATTACAGTAATTGTTCCAAATGTCACACACGCCCTTTTAACCAGATTAGATTTTAGCGAGTACAGCACACTGCTCTGGCACCTCGTTTCGTTTTAAAACTTGTGCAGGGTCCGATTAATATTGCTTATTAATTCATATTATTTAATATTGGTATGCCCTAACAGGGTAAATGCTCAGCTTATTTTGTCAGCTTTGTATTATTATGCAAGAAATTATTGATTGATTGATTCACCAAAATAAGCTCGGTTGTACGATCCCTAGGCTGGTTCAATGAAAATACTAAGATATTGATTAAATGTAATTTATTGCTAATAATATTGATGGGATGCAAAGTGCTGATTTGAGTGCTAATGAGTACGCGACGCGGTGGTCAATTACGAACTAATTAATAATTACTTGATTTGTGTAGAGGTGCAAATATGATGACTTAACAATTAAAATGAGGTGAATGAGGTGAGTGTACGATGCATAGCTCGTACATGCTCCCACGGGCAAAGAAGAGGAATGATTATTACATTATGATGATTATTATTATTATGATACAGCTACACTTAGTAATGGAAACGGAAAATGGAACTTCCTAATGGAAGTACTAGAAATTTGTCTTTCGAGAGTGAGGGGAAACGCTACGACTGATCTTTCGCGGAAATATACACTGCACTACATCGTCCTTAATTTCAATTCTTTCACTGTCAATGTTTGTGTTAGGCGAAGAGAGCGTAGTCGTCGTCGTTGTCGGTTGCTGACGGCGCACTCCAACAGGTGCAAGTGTCGTCCTCTGGGGTGGTGTTCTCGCTGGTGACGTCGTAGAAGTATCTGTTCGCTGTTTCCGAAATCTCCTCCAAACCATTACTGCACCTACTATGCTGACCGCACCCAGGATCAGGTAGATAAGGATGTAATGATGTACGTCATGGTAATTTATCTCGCTGATGTTGGGACTCTTTTCTTTCATTTGTTGAATGTCGTGTGCAATAGAGTCTAGGGCTTGACGACTGTCGTCGGTAGTTTGGTTTATGGATTCCCACGGGATCGATATGTTTATAATGTCATTGATAGGATCCAAGTTTGGGTGGTAAATCATCGGCTTTATTTTTAAAATACTCTGATCGTTGCTGTGAGCGAATATGGTGAACTTGTCATCTTTCAAGAAACAACCATAACCTATGCTAATAATTCCAGTGACGTTTAATTGTTCAATGGACATTTGATTCTCGCATACAATTCGTAGTTGGCATTTATCGCAGCAAAAGAATAGGTATTTATTCAAACTGTTTAGTTAATTCCATTCATTGTCACATGTTAGTGTGCTGAATCGACATTGTCCTGTGGTTGGGTCGATTTCACATAAGCTGTCTTCCGATTTCATATGAAATGATGGTTTTCTCAAATAGCAAAAGTATGTGTCTGTATTATGCTGACACGAACGGACGTCATTTTTTGAAATCTTTATATATGTATCCTTTGCTAAGTTGATAGCAATCAGTTCTGATACAGGAACTATTTTTATCATGTGAAGCTGGCTGCTTTTGTTAGGTACGGGAATTATGTTGTAAATTTCATAGCTATCTCGACTTGTGAGTGGAACGGAAAGTTCAAAAATTAAGTACTCTTGTAGCATTCTCGTCTTTATATGTAGAAATTGATATATATTGCTGAAATCGTTGTGCGTGTTTTTGATAGGCAAAGATAGATCTTGGGATACTTGACTTGAGATAGTACTTAATTCATTTCTGAGTTGTTTTGGGGAAACCAAGTGGAAGTTAAATTTTCCATGATAGATATCTGTTACGGTGTTCAACAGGATTTCTTGAATATTTTTTAGATAATTCAACATGTTGCTTGCTGTTATCGTGCTTAAAGTAAATTCTCCGAGTTGTGCTAGTTGATTCACTTCTTTGTTTTGTGAATTAATTGCCTTTTCAATGTCTAAGGAATGACGATTTATTAATTTCCTCATTTTATCGATCTCTTGTTCTGATCTTTTAAGCAGGTTGTACTCGGCTTCTACTACCGAAGTCTGATTTCGCCATAAGTTAGCTAGATGCTGTTCATTTTTATTTAACAAGGTGATGTCATTTTTATACTGTTCTGCGAAACGCGAGTCTAATACTCCGAACAGTGAGTTGGCAACGTAACCGACACCATCGATAAGCCCTCGCCTGTGTCTCGAGAGGCGCGTGTCCGAGTGCTGATTAAGCAACAGCTGGTTATAGTAATTTAATTCGGAGAAACTGTGACGTAGCTGCATGACACTGGATTCGCAATGTGTTTTTGCTTTAATTTGAGAGCACATGGTATCTAGACATTTTAAGTATTCCTCAAATGTTTTAACACCTTCCCAGTATGGATCCATGTTGTAGTATATAACAATCTTCCAGTTATCTCGTATTAATTGCATGTTGCTTATTTTATCGAAGTAGAGACCTTGTTTAGTTTTAAGTGAACTTATATTGTATGCTGACTGTGATACATTTACTATGCTCATTAAGTATAAAAGTGATATTGCGAAGGTGATGAAATTACCTAGTCGTTTTCTGACTGTCTTTTGTTGCTGTGGTTGCGGTACTTTATCGTTAACTACATTGCAATGATTGTATGTGGTTGATTCGGTATCTTCAACGTTTTTTGTTTCTATTGGTAAGAGGGATAATTTTACTACTGGTCGTTTTATAACACCGTTTTTTGTTTTTAATGATACGACTCTCACAAACTTATCAGCGCCGGGGTGTAATTCAATTACTCTTCCCATTGCCCATTTACCTGCTGGTAGGTTTGCGTCATTAATGGTAACTAAGTCGCCAATTTTTATATTGCAATTAGGTTTTCTCCATTTGCATCTTGAAGTGATCTGTGCTAAATATTCAGTACGCCATCTTTTCCATATGTCTTCAAATGTTTTTTGTACTAGGTACCACCTTGTTCTCAGGTCGTGTTCTGTTTCTAACACATCTAAGGTTGGGCCGTTAGTTAAGAAGTGGGCAGGAGTGAGACAATCGAGGTCTTCGGGGTCTTCATTCAAAGGACAGAGAGGTCTCATGTTGAGACACGTTTCCAACTGAGCTAGAAGGGTCGACAACTCCTCGAATGTGAACTTTTGCTCTCCTATCACCTTTTTTGTGTGCTTTTTTAGACTACAGATGGCAGACTCCCAGAGCCCTCCTGCTGAAGGCCAGGAGGCCGCGTTAAAGTGCCAAGTGATTTCCATTTCTGTAATCTCATTCATAAACTGCTCATTGAATATTTCTGTTAACTCTTGGTATTCTTCTTTCAGTGCTCGATTTGCTCCAACAAAGTTAGTCCCATTGTCACTATAGATGTGACGGGGGGTGCCTCTTCTAGCGGCCATTCTTTTAAGTGCTGCCAGGAATGATGAAGTTGATAAGTCTGATACGACTTCTAAATGTACTGCCTTAGTTGACATACATATAAAAAGTGCTATGTAACCTTTTGATGATTTAATTCCTCGGCCTTTACTGCTTTTCAACATAATGAAACCGGTGAAATCGACACCCGTGTGATAGAACGGTCGGGCCGGGTTACATCTTGCGCTAGGTAAATCTCCCATGATCTGGTGCGGATGATGAGGCGTGTTTTTTACGCAGGTTACACAATGTCGTAGCCTCTTTTTAACAGCTCTATTTTCGCCCATTATCCAAAATTTCTGCCTTATAAATGCAAGTGTTAGTCGAGGTCCACCGTGGAAGGTAAGTTGATGCGCGTGATCAATGACTAAGTCTGTAAGTCTACTAGAATGGGGTAGAATAATCGGATATTTCATTCTATCATTAATTTGAGCGTTACGCAACCTCCCCCCGACTCGGAGAATATTCATTTCGTCTAGGAAGGGGTTCAAACACAATAATTTGCTTTGGTTGTTTAAGTACTTTTTCTTACTTAATTCATGTACCTCGTCTTGAAATTCGATGCTTTGTGTAGCTTTAGTCATTAAAGTTTTTGCTCTATTTATTTCTGATAACATTAAGTAGCTAGGGCGTTTTGTTTTGTTATTTGAGACAAAACGAAGTATCCAAGCGATAACACGTGCTGCTCGGGAGTAATTGTTTGAATTATTTAATATTTGTAATATGATGCTTTCATTGTCTTTCTGTGCTACATGTACTAATTGATGTTTCAATTCTTTCTCCGTAGAATATTTTTGGATCTCTGGCGTTTCTTCGAATGCTGATAACGAAGGTGGTCCACACCACCATAAATTATGTTCTCTTAGTTTCCCGATGGAAATTCCTCGGCTTGCGCAGTCCGCCGGGTTCTCTTCGGATTTTATGTAATGCCAGCATTTTGACAGCATTATTTTTTCAATTTGCTTCACTCGGTTTGACACGAAAGGTTTCCATTTGCCTGGATCTCCATTTAACCATCCTAGAGTCACCATGGAGTCTGACCAGCCATAAACCTTCAATTCGTATTCGGTGTAACATTGTTTTACTTTATCTATTAATTTTGCCAATAAAAGTGCTCCGCTAAGTTCTAATCTTGGAATAGAAATTGTTTTATTTAATGGTACCAGTCTTGTTTTTGAGACAACCATAGATACATTGTGATTAACAACTGCGTAGATTGCGCAGGCAAATGCTTTGTTGGAACTATCACAATATCCATGGAGACTTATCACGCATTTTTCTGTGATTTTTAACCATCTTGGTATTTTAATAAATGCTATATTAGTGCTAATATCTATCTTACATTGTTCCCATTGTTTAATGATGTCATCGGGTAGTTTGTCATCCCATTTGGAGTTTGTGTTCCAAACTTGTTGAAATTGTAGTTTTAACTTAGTTATTGCAGGTGCTAACCAGCCAAGAGGATCGAAAAGTTTTGAAATATCTGATAAAAGTGCTCTTTTAGTGTTCTTATTTGAAAATTCAAACGATGACTGGAACATGAAATTGTCTTCTTTGGGACTCCAATATAGTCCTAAAGTCTTTGCTGTGTGATCGCATTTAAATGTAAATACTGGATCATCTGTATTTATGTTGCTAGTGATGCTGTTTAATATCTCAGGTTCATTTGACGACCATTTCCTCAGAATGAAACCGCCTGCCTGTAAAAGTGCTTGTAGTTCGACAACTGTTTTGGATGCTTCTTCAATACTATGTGACCCATGAATCAGGTCGTCCATATAAAATGATTGTTCCACAATTTTTGATGAAACTGGATACATTTCTCTTTCATCTGCTGCTAACCGTTTCAATGTCATCATTGCTAAAAACGGAGCCGCTTTCATGCCGTATGTAACGGTCGTGAGTTGATCAGTTTGAAGTGGTTCGGTAGGTGAGTCTCTCCAAACGATTTTTTGTAGAGATTGGTCTTGTTCTTGTAGGTCTATGTTACGGAACATCTGCTGAATATCTGATGTGTATCCAAACTGATATTGTCGCCACCTCAAGATAAGTGACTGAATATCTTGCTGTAAATTTGGACCAGTGTACATTAAATCATTTAAACTTTTCCCGCTAGATGTTTTTGATGATGCGTTAAAAACGACACGCAATTTGGTAGTTTCAGACTGCACTCGATGAACTCCGTGGTGAGGCAAATAACATTCTACGGGTGTCTGATTGCGAGACTCGAGTTTCATGTGATTTAATTTCTTGTATTCATTCATAAAATCCTTATACATACTTGATATATTTGATTGTGTACTAAGTTTTTTCTCTATGTTTCGAAACTGTGCGATTGCGATTGATTTTGAAGTGCCCAAATTTTCTTCATATTTTTCTTTCAGTGGTAACCTCACGGAATATCTTCCACACGGTTGTCGTATTGTGGTGTCGTTGTAGAATTGTATGCAGTGCTGGTCTTCTGATGACATATTCGAGTGCTCTCCGAAGTTTGTCTCACTGACGTCTTCTATCTCCCAAAAGTGTTGTAGATCTTCAATGTTATTAATAACGACGTTACAGTGGAATGTCTTCATGCTTCCACATAGTAACCATCCGAGTTGGGTTTGCTGTGCTATAGGTTCCGATGTATCTTCACCTTTAAGTATACCTCCCATCATGATTATAGTAATATAGAGTAAATATCTGCCCCGAATAGTATGTCTACGGGGCTGCTTATGTTGAAATCTGGATCCGCTAAGTTGATATTTTTTATGTGTTCCCACGTCGGTTTTGCGAAGGTTTCATTTGGCAAATTTTTGATTAGATTTTTCATAATTAAAACTTCTGATGTAAAAGTGAAGTTATTGTAAATGGAAGCGCAAGTCAATGTCATTTGCCCTTTGCAGGTATTTGGTGTTTCTCCGACTCCAAAAATCATACCCTGACATTTATCTCTTTTTATTTTCAAAATTTTAGCTGCTTTCTCTGTTATTAAAGAGATCTGAGATCCCTGGTCTATAAGGGCCCGAAATCCATGTGTTGAACCATCGGCGGCAGTGATGTTTATTTTCGTTGTAGATAAAAGAATTTGTGCCGATGTCGCACGTGCTGTCGTATTTGCGGTTTGTTGGGGGGTTCCATGTGCCACGGTGTTTACGCTCTGTTGTGGTGGCTCATTATGTGTGGAACTTATGTTCGTTCGAGAAGCGGTAGTTTTATTGAAGAATTGTCTATGTTCATTCTTGTTAGTGCTGGCCTCGTGTAAGATAGTATTGTGTTTTTGTCCACATGTCTGACATCTTTTTTCTGAAATGCAGCTGCTAAAATCATGTTTGTGGAGACAATTCTTGCACAATTTTAAATCAGATACAGTTTTTAATTTTGTAGTATTTGGTAAATTTGCGAATTTAGTGCAATTAAACAACGCATGTCGTGACATTTTGCAATATGTGCAGTATAATGAACTCGCAGATTGAGCATTGGTTGCTGTTGTCAACACTCTGGGTGCATTGACATGGTTATTGTAATCCGATTTATAATTATGAAATTTTCCACTGAATGATGTCGCAATAGGGCTATATTGCGAACTAGATTTTATGTTGGTGTCTTGTTGTTTGTTGCTTCGACGTAGTTTTTCAAATGGCGTGAATCTATTTTCTAGAAAGTTCATGAGCTCATCCAGGTTCGGTATTTCTTTCTTGTTTCTGATGGAGTCGTTGTAGTCGGAAAGCGTTTCAGAGTCCAGTTTCTGAGCCAGTAAATGTGCTATTATAGGTTCCCAAGTTGTAACTCCTAGTTTTTTAATACCGTTAACGCTCTCCATTGTGATGTCATGAAGCTTCTTGAGTTGCGGTAGGGATCTATGCTGCAACGTTGGTAGAGTTAATATGCTATCTAGGTGTGAATTAAAAATGATATTGATGTTATTGTAGCGCCGGTGTAGTATCTCCCAGGCTACATCATAATTATCGTTGCCAATCTGTAGGTGTTGAATTAGCCTCTCTGGCTCACCTTTTAACTTGCATTTTAAAAATTGCATTTTTTGAGCTTTGGTTAGAGCAGTGTTATTATGAATGGAATCACTGAATAAATTTTTAAATGAAAACCATTGGTGATAGTGTCCGTGAAATACAGGGATCTCCAAATGCGGTGTTATGTGTTCTTTGTTTGCTGTCGACCACTTCTTTTCGTTAAGCTCGTCTTTCAGCTTTGTATATAGAATTTCGTGCTCGTTGAAAACTCGTTGGTATTCTCTGTCTTCCCCATTAAGTTCGCTGTCGATGTCGATGTGAAGTTTATCGACTGCTACCCAACGTGATTGTAGTGTTGCTATGGCTTCGTCAATTTTCCACTTGGTTTCCAATTGTTGCGTGTTGATGTTTTCTATTGTTCTAGAAAGGGCTCTGAAATATGCTGACTGTTTGCGGAGCATGTCGTCCAAATGGCTGTTAGCGCCCCCTGATGCAGTAGATTGAATTCTGTCATCTCTCCCCGTCATGTCTCCATATCGGTGGCTGAAGCCGACGCGCGGTTCTTTCATGATGTCTTCTTCCTGTTCGGAGGTGCCCGGATTGATTGGTTTTGGTGTTTTCTGCCCCAACAACTCTTGAAATTGATTATTAATCATTGCTTTTACATTTTTGTAATATTCCCAAGTCTGTTCAAACTCATTGTTCTGGAAATACTGATGATCTTGGCTGTATTCCGTGCATATACGGTTATGGTTGTGTTGAAAATCATTCCAGTAGCTTTCAAGTGACCTTAATCGCTTAGAAAAATAATCAGTAGTTTTCCTATCCGCCCCGTCTTTCTTGAAGTTGGCAGCTAACTTTTTGATGGATTGATAGATTTCAATTTGGTTATTGTATAAATCTTCCATGATTTTATATTCTGATTAGGCAACTGATGAGTAATATATAGAGAAAAAAGGAAATCTCTTACTTGAAAGCTGATGATTGTGGGGTCAGCGGGATGCTTTGCTCGGTGCTGTGCTCGATGATGTGCTCGGTGCTATGCTAAACTCGACGGCTCTGAGTCAACTCCTCAGGTTCGTCAATACTTATGTGCTTGTTCTCTTCAACTCCCTCCTGTGCTGTGCTGTGCTGCTTGTAGCGAGCCAATGGACTCGCTGATGCTGTGCTCGGTGCAGGATGTTTCCCAAAAACCGTTGTTTGGAGTGTACTCCACAATGCTAGTTCTCCGGAAAACTGAACGTGGCACTACACGTATCACTAAGTGCCGACGACACTAAATTAGGTCACACGCGTAATGGTTAATCCCGTCTTTCCGGATAGACTCGAAGGACCATGTACGATCCCTAGGCTGGTTCAATGAAAATACTAAGATATTGATTAAATGTAATTTATTGCTAATAATATTGATGGGATGCAAAGTGCTGATTTGAGTGCTAATGAGTACGCGACGCGGTGGTCAATTACGAACTAATTAATAATGACTTGATTTGTGTAGAGGTGCAAATATGATGACTTAACAATTAAAATGAGGTGAATGAGGTGAGTGTACGATGCATAGCTCGTACATCGGTGTTTTATTTCACTCTCCAAAAAAAAACATTACTATACCTCTGTACCTTTCACTAGTATTTTTACCGCACACAAACTATCATAGACTGACCTTGAAAGCGATCGACACGTAACTCAAGCAATGCAACTGATTATTAAGTTTGAGCCACGGTTGGGCGATCGCTTGACCTTGACAATGAATTTACATGGAAACAAATTCCTTACCTTACCTACACTACAAAACTCGTGCGTAAATGATGCCAGTATTTATTAAGACCATAAATTGCATAATTTCCGTAAATATTTTTTTCGTCAGATTTTCAATTGTTTTTCAGCAGATTGTGTTCAGTAACGCCATTAGGTAAGGCTGTTATAAAAATAACGGCGTATAATAGGTAAATTTTAAATCCAAGATGGCCGCCACTGCAGAATGTCGGGCGTAAAAACTTCTTACTGGAACGGGAACACAACCCAGTTAAGCAAAATAGACTCAATCAACAGGAATTAAGATTTAAATTAACAGGAAGAGAGCGAGCCTGCCGGTGAGCTCATGCCAGTGTACCCTCACTCGCTCAAGGTCGCGCGGTTTTAGCCTACCGCTAGATCGTTTCTTCCAGGAAACAAGTGACAGTCGGTTGTCGGACGCACGGCTGAGCTCTCGCGCAAAACGTTTCCCGCGCATATTGTTATTAGATATGTCGTAAACGTGTCGCGCTAGACAGGGACAGAGTTACGCGTTAGAAAGAGCGCAAATGTTTATTTGAAAATCTCGACAGGTATTGCGAGCTGAATTGAACTTTGTTGTGTCCCAGCAAGAGTCGCTATTTATATAATTGTTTTTGGTAAGTGTGGCTTCTGTACTAATATTTATTCTGTGCTCATGCCTCGTGAGGGGTTTATAGGTTTTTATTTAGTTATTTACTAATATTGTGTAACATTGTCGTGTAGGTTCTGCTCGTCGCTCGGCTCGGGCGGCATCGTCCCGATCTCGTTCGCGTACATCGGCGAGGTGTGCTTGGGGGGGTGGGCGCGCGCGGGGGGCGGCGCCGCGCTCGCGGGCGCGGGGGCGGGCGCGCGCGCCGCCGCCGCGCTCGCGCTGGCCGCGCTTCCGCACTCCGGCGCGGACACGCTGCGGGAGGACAAGGAACACTTCAGCGCGTGGCACCGGTCAGTGAGGACTATTAACTTACAATTACAAGAGAGCGTTGCGAAAAGTGTGATTGTGAGTTACGAAAAGTGTGATTGTGAGTTACGAAAAGTGTGATTGTGAGTTACGAAAAGTGTGATTGTGAGTTGCGAAAAGTGTGATTCGGTGTTACGAAAAGTGTGATTGTAAGTTACGAAAAGTGTGATTGGGTGTTATGAAAAGTGTGATTCGGTGTTACGAAAAGTGTGATTGTAAATTACGAAGAGTGTGATGGGTGTTATGAAAAGTGTGATTGTAATTTACGAAAAGTGTGATTAAGTGTTATTAAAAGTGTGATTCGGTGTTACGAAAAGTGTGATTGTAAGTTACGAAAAGTGTGATTGTAAGTTACAAAAGTGTGATTGTAAGTTACAAAAGTGTGATTTGGTGTTACGAAAAGTGTGATGGGTATTGTGAAAAGTGTGATCGAGCGTTACGAAAAGTGTCATTGGGTGTTACAAAAAGTGTGATGGGTGTTATGAAAAGTGTGATTGGGGGTTACGAAAAGTGTGATTGGGGGTTACGAAAAGTGTGATCGGGTTATACGAAAAGTGTGATTGTGAGGTACGAAAAATTTGATTGTAAGTTACGAAAAGTGTGATTGTAAGTTACGAAAAGTGTGATTGTGAGTTACGAAAAGTGTGATTGGGGGTTACGAAAAGTGTGATCGGGTTATACGAAAAGTGTGATTGTGAGGTACGAAAAATTTGATTGTAAGTTACGAAAAGTGTGATTGTAAGTTACGAAAAGTGTGATTGTGAGTTACGAAAAGTGTGATTGTGAGTTACGAAAAGTGTGATTGTGAGTCGCGAAAAGTGTGATTGGAGTTACGAAAAGTGTGATTGGGCGTTACGAAATGTGTGATTGTGAGTTGCGAAAAGTGTGATTGGAATTACGAAAAGTGTGATCCAGCGTTACGAAATGTGTAATCGAGCGATACAAAAACTTTTTTCTCATTTATCCTTTAGAATCTTTAGATGATCCACAATAACATAATGGTTTAATGGTGGTTGTGAGTTATGAAAAGTGTGATTGTAAGTTACCAAAAGTGTGATTGTAAGTTACAAAAAGTGTGATGGGTGTTATCAAAAGTGTGATTGGGGTTACAAAAAGTGACATTAGGTGTTACGAAAAGTGTGATTGGGGGTTACAAAACGTGATTGGGGGTTACAAAACGTGATTGGGCGTTACGAAACGTGTCATTGTGAGTTGCGAAAAGTGTGATTGGAGTTACGAAAAGTGTGATTGGGGGTTACAAAACGTGTGATTGGGCGTTATAAAAAGTGTGATTGTAAGTTACGAAAACTGTAATGGGTGTTATGAAAAGTGTGATTCGGTGTTACGAAAAGTGTGATTGGGGGTTACAAAAAGTGACATTGGGTGTTACGAAAAGTGTGATTGGGGGTTACAAAACGTGTGATTGGACGTTACGAAACGTGTAATTGTGAGTTGCGAAAAGTGTGATTGGGGGTTACAAAACGTGTGATTGGGAGTTACGAAACGTGTGATTGTGAGTGGAGTTACGAAAAGTGTGATCCAGCGTTACGAAATGTGTGATCGAGCGATACAAAAACTTGTTTCTCATATATCCTTTAGAATCTTTAGATGATCCACAATAACACAATCTTAATTTATATAAATCTTCTGTCACGATGTTTGTCCGCGATGGATTCCTAAACTACTTAACCGATTTTAAATTAAATTGGCACACCGTGAGCAGTCTGGTCCAACTTGAGAGATAGGATAGTTTTTATTTCGATTAATAGTCTTTAAATGACAATATCCGAGCGCAGGCGGAATGGGCCGCTAGTGGTTTAATAGTATTGTTTCTTTATACTGTGATATGTAATAATACATAAAACAAAATTCAGGTAGTGAACCTTTCACTTCTGCAGTGCGGTCTTAAGATATACAAACATACAACACACCTGTCTCAATATGGGTATCAAATAACTAGTCAAACTCTTTGACTAGTTGATACACTGATAAATTTCAAATCCAATGGTGGGGGGTTAACTCAAAAATTTTAGTATTATTCTTATATTTACAACAGATATCTCCTGCTGTGCGTTCTACCGATCCTCGCTTCGCTCGTCAGCCTGATCTGGACGCAGGAGTCGCCGAGGTTCCTACTCGACGTCGGACGAGAGGTGGACGCCATGATGGTCTATCAGGTATAGCCGACAATCAAGTATCCTCTCACCAATATATCCAATATATGTGATATAATAATATATTTTGCCCGCGTAGTTCCGTTTGTTCTCGTTATTTTCTCGTGATAGTAACTTTAAATTTAAATAAAGTGGCCAAGTGCGAGTTGGATTCGCCCATGAAGGGTTCCGTTGCAGCAAGTAACACATAGTTCTTGTAGTTCGTAGTAACTTTGATCGAAGTTTCAATAATAGGGTATTTATGACATACTAAAAAAAAAGGACTCATCAGATCGAGTTCAAACCAATTTTCGTTGGTAGTTTCCATGGTACATATATTTTTTTTAGATTTTTCATTCTCTTACTTTAGAAGTTAGAGGGGGGGACACATATTTTACCACTTTGGAAGTGTCTCTTGCGCAAATTATTCAGTGTAGACGAAAATGATTTTAGAAACCTCAACATCATTTTTGAAGACCTATCGATAGACAACCCACACGTGTAGGTTTGATGAAAAAAAAATATTTGAGTTTCTGTTCTCAGTATGGGGGGCAAACCGTAATTTTTATATTTTTTATTTTTCAAATCCTAATGCGGTTCACAGAATACATCTACTTACCAAGTTTCAACAGTGTAGTTCTCATAGTTTCGGCAAAAAGTGGCTGTGACATACGGACGGACAGACAGACATGACGAATCTATAAGGGTTCCGTTTTTACGTTTTACGGAACCCTAAAAACCAGACTGCAAAAAATCAACACGTAAAAAACCTTACCTTACTATCTAAAAACACTTTGGTGATTGAGGCTAATCTAACGATGTCTTAACGGTCAAAATCCATCCAGCCGTTTGGAAGATACGTGGAAATAAATAAAATTACGCCGTTCGGACTTCGGACGTGAAGAAGTAACAAATATACACTCATAAACTTTCGCCTTTATTATATTAGTAAGATGTTAATTAGGCGACAAAAGATTTGTTCTTTTTGACGTGACAACGTCTTATAATTCGATGAAGCCGGCTGCACGCCCGCAAAACATGACGTCATGTACCGTTACCGCGTTACCGTCGTTCGTTACCGTCGGTCGTTACCTCGCCGCACGTTTGTTACAGTTGTATTAATTATTTCGACCAGTAGTAGTTCAAGCGGGGGTGTAGCTCAGTGGTAGAGCGTTCGCTTTGCATGTGAAATGCCCCGGGTTCGATCCCCGGCATCTAAAAGCTTTTTTGCATTGTTTTGATTGAAAATGACTAAATTCTACTGATTACTTTTTACATACAAATCTATTAAACAAATGAAATTAAAATTTTCTTTTGAAAAATTGCTACCATTCCATCAGTATTTTCTTAAGACGTTGTCACGTTCTATCGTCAGTAAACCGACTTTACAGACAAACATTTTTTTTTTGTGATCTTTTTTCACAAAAAAGGCGTGATTTACCTTACAAAGCGTTGGCTACCTTTCAAAGTGTGGGCTAGCTTAGAAACACGGTTACCTTACAAAGTGTGGTTTACTTTACAAAGCGTGGGTTACCTTACAAAGCGTGAGTTACTTTACAAAGCGTGGGTTACCTTACAAAGCTTGGGCTACCTTACAAAGCGTGAGTTACTTTACATAGCGTGGGCTACCTTACAAATCGTGGGTTACCTTACAAAGCGTGAGTTACCTTACAAAGCTTGGGCTACCTTATAAACCGTGGGTTACCTTACAAAGCGTGGGTTACTTTACAAAGCTTGGGTTACCTTACAAAGCGTGAGTTACCTTACAAAGCTTAGGCTACCTCATAAAGCGTGGGTTTCCTTACAAAGCGTAGATTACCTTACAAAGCTTGGATTACATTACAAAGCGTGTGGTACCTTACAAAGCATGGATTACCTTACAAAGCCTGGGTTACCTTACAAAGCGTGGGTTACCTTACAAACCGCGAGATACCTTACAAAGCGTGAATTACCTTACAAAGCTTGGGTTACCTTACAAAGCGTGAGTTACCTTATAAAGCTTGGGTTACTTTACAAAGCGTGCGTTACCTTACACAGCGTGGGTTACTTTACAAAGCGTGGGTTACCTTACAAAGCTTGGGCTACCTTATAAAGCGTGGGATATCTTACAAAGCGTGGGTTACCTTACAAACCGCGAGATACCTTACAAAGCGTGAGTTACCTTACAAAGCTTGGGCTACCTTATAAACCGTGGGTTACCTAACAAAGCGTGGGTTACTTTACAAAGCGTGAGTTACCTTACAAAGCGTGGGTTACTTTACAAAGCGTGGGTTACCTTACAAAGCGTGGGTTACCTTACAAAGCGTGGGTTACCTTACAAAGCGTGAGTTACCTTACAAAGCGTGGGTTACCTTATAAAGCTTGGGCTACCTTATAAAGCGTGGGTTATCTTACAAACCGCGAGATACCTTACAAAGCGTGACTTACCTTACAAAGCTTGGGTTACCTTATAAAGCGTGGGTTACCTTACAAAGCGTGAGCTACCTTTCAAAGTGTGGGCTACCTTAGAAAAAATGTGGGTTACCTTACAAAGTGTGGTTTACTTTACAAAGCGTGGGTTACCATACAAACCGCGAGATACCTTACAAAGCTTGAATTACCTTACTAAGCTTGGGCTACCTTATAAAGCGTGAGTTACTTTACAAAGCGTGGGTTTCCTTACAAAGCGTGATACAAAATAGGCGAGACGAAAAAAACTAATTAGTCCGTTAGTTAGATGGCGAAATTACTTAGGCTTAGAAATTTCGAGTGACGTCACGTTATGATACGATTTTTACGATAGAGTGACGTCATAACCCCGGAAGTTTATGATATGTATCTTTGCCAATTTTTGATAATTATAAAAAACAAACAATGTCCATGGTCCCGAATTCTCCCGAAATTTCTCATCATTCCCGAGCGTGACGCTAGAATTTACTTCACAGCCAACGAAAAATCTGTCGGTGGTGCGCCAAAGAAGTTTCACTTCGAAAATAAATCTGTGCACAGTAATAAATTTGCCGCCCCCTCTCTGTTCCAGACCATCCACAGCAGCAACCAAATCCGAATCTGCAGTAAATCGCACGTCGCGGCCGGCAACGCCGACTCCAGCTACAGACTGGGAGAGCTGTCTCTGCCAGGGAAGCGCAGGCCGCCGGCGTTGCATCATGTTCGGCATAGCGTTAAGATGGTGAGTGATAAATAAATAAACTCTTTATTGCACTTATTTATATAACAAAAATTTCAAAAAGTTAAGTAACAATAAAAAATGAAGTAGTGATAAAATATGTATGCCGTCCCTCATTGGTAATGCCGCCCCTTATTAATAATGCCGTCGCTTTAATTTGCCCCTAAACAGTATACTGGCACATTATTTATTTTTTTGAAAAGGAGTTCATGACCTTTTTTCATTTGGGTATTTTTTAACATGTGACTTGGATTAGGAGAAGAAAAGGAAAATAGATCCCTCATCAGTAAAGCCGCCCCTAGCCTGTAATGACGACGACGAGGTAGTCATTAATATCTTCTTATGAACTTAGTGAAATATCTGAACTAAAATGTTAAAAACAGAAACCGTTTTTTTTTAGTGGAGCAAATAAATATTTTTTGCATTAAAATTGCGGTCGTTTCGGGTCGACCCGGACAAAGGTGGGCGTGACGAACAGGAATCTCACGATAAAAAGTGGGCCACCAGAGCCGTAAATCGTGCAAAAAACTGTGAAATTTCTGAAAGGAAGGACGAGAGACCTTTGCCCAGCAATGGGAGAATTTAGGCTAGTAGGCTAGCATAGTAGCCGGCTAGTTTTTGTAGTAGCAGGACTCTTTGCAGAGACCGCCAGGGGAAGTACCACACCTTTGCCAGTTATTCTACCGCCAAGAATTAATGCGCAAACATCACTGTGTTCCGCTTTAAAAGGCAATGCTTCCAAAGAAATAACAAGGCATAGAAATAAAACATCTTATATATCTGGGTGACGAGCACAATGCAGTGTTAGGTAATGAATTGGACTCTTCGTGTTCCAATAGCTGTGTGTCACTCTACTGTTAAGGCCAGGCATGTTGCCTACCATTAGGCAGAAGTCCTGTTCGTCACGTCACTCTATACTTTAAAAAAAATAGTAGTAATAATAATTATAATTGTTGTATTGTCTTGTGTTTCGTGTGCAGTTCTGGCAGGCGTTCTTCCAGCTATTCTCGAGCCCCCTGGGACGGTCCACGCTCTGTCTCGGGGGGACGCTACTCTTCACCACCGCCATACAGGTCAGTTACCAAACTATTTACTTTAATTATGATAACAAAGATTTGTAACAAGTACCTTCATTTGGCTTACGGTATTGTGATATACATAAATTATGTACAAATTAAAAAAGTTTAACATTACATAATATGTGAAAATTTTAATGTTTGTTTGTCAATCACGTTGAATCGGCGAAATGGATTGGGTTTAAATTTGGAACACAATTAGACTTCAGCCTGAAACAACACATATACTACTTGTTTAATATTTATCCCGAAATATCGACCTGGGGCCCATAAGCAGGCCTTAAAAACAAATTAATGCCGTTATACCGATTTTAACATTTACTCCTTAGTTGCAAACAGGGTACCTAAAACTACTCACCCAATTACTGCTCCCGGCGTCGTCCAAAGTCCAGTTTGGTTGTCAGGAAGAAGGGGAACGGGATCAACAGGGAATAAGGAAACACCAAACCAGACAAATTCCGTAGACTTCCCGTTCCAGCAGTAGTCAACCGGTCCAGCGGTTTAGAAGGGGCCAATCCAGTAGCGCACTTCACAAAATAGTCCAGCACTAATCCCGTAGCGATTATTAATGTTAACAATGTATTCCCGCACAATATTACACTTTTATCCAGAAAAGCAAACCAGGTTATATCAAACGCGTCGTTTCGTTCCAGCGAAAAACAGACAACGGTACAAGTGACAGCCGGTGACCCATAGACACACGCTAATCGTCGGCCGATATAATGTTGCCCGATTATACGGAACAAAACCCCCGACCAATTGAACTCCTGTTCAATTTTAGAAAACCAGTATTTAGCAGTATCCGGACCCCAAATAAAAACGAAATTCCCAACTTTGACCCGAAAGTGGAAATCAAACCAAAAAAAACTTAGTAATAAAATAAAATAAAATTTTAACCTTGACAAATACGTATATCTAATAAAGAGGCAAGCGGGCCAGAGAGGACACCGCGCGCTGAAGTCTGGAACCAGAAACCAGAATCTCCGCCACGCGGGGTGTGCCATCAGTACCAGATATCAATTTTAAAATACGTCCCCTACGCCAGAGTAGGGGGGCCAAATTTGCCTCTTTTAATAATACTAAGTCCCCTTCCCGAGGGGCCTCCGTCCTATCTGTCCATTTTACCCGTTGTTGCAACAGATGCAAGTACTCGGCCGACCAGCGCCTCCAGAAGTCTTGACTTATTTGCTGCAATAACTGAAAACGGGACAGGCGTCCGGGCCGCTCATCCTTCCAGGGATACTCCGGCAACGCGGTTAAAGGCTGACCGATCAAGAAGTGACCCGGCGTCAAGACTTCTAGATCGTTAGGGTCAGGCGAGATTGGACAGAGAGGACGGGAATTAAGCACTGCCTCCACGCGGCATAGTACCGTGACTAACTCTTCCCAAGTTAACACGGTCTCCCCGATGACACGGCGGAGATGAGTTTTAGCAGACTTCACCGCAGCCTCAAAAATTCCTCCCCAGTGAGGACAGGCTGGCACACTAAATTGCCAGCTGATTCCCCGCTGGGCGAGAGCCAGACTTAAACTATTATTACCAGAATTTAAAAAATTATTAACTTCGCGTAAATAATTCGCCGCCCCTCGATAATTTGTGCCATTGTCCGAACGTATTAAAGAGGGTACTCCTCTTCGCGCTACAAAGCGATCCAGCGCCGCGACAAAGGCCTCCGTAGACAGCGCAGAGACCAGCTCCAGGTGGACTGCTTTGGTGGCCAAACACACAAAGACGCACAGGTAGGCTTTAACGACCTTGGCGTTACGCAACGTCGATGACTTGACCGAGAAGGGCCCAGCGAAGTCCGTTCCGACCCCGTCGAACGGCCTCGAGGGAGAAATCCTATCCGGAGGAAGATCTCCCATCATGGGCTGCATGGTAGACGCCTTGAGCCTATAACAAGGGACACATCTAAACAGCACCTTTCGGACCGCCCTGCGAGCCGACAAGATCCAGAATTCACGCTGCAACACAGCGAGAAGCGCGCCACATCCAGCGTGCGCGTTACCGATATGCCGATCGGTGATCAGCAGGTCCACCAGAGGACCTCCTTTCGGTAGCAACAGGGGGTGCCTGCTGCCGTACGGCAGGTTGGCTTTCCGGAGCCGACCTCCTACGCGCAGAAGACCCTCCTGATCTGTGAAAGGGTTCAACTTGGCGACCGCACCCTTCAAGCGAGCGCGTCCGCAGCGCAGCGCCTCAAGTTCCGTCGGAAACCTCTCACCCTGCACCAGCCGAATGAGGTGCAGCAAGGAACTCCGACGCTCCTCCACAGTGGCGATCTGGTCACTCCTCCTCTGACGAGGGTGACGACAGTTGTGGATGAAGCGTTTAATCCAGCTAGTTACCCCCAACAACTTATCCAGCTTGCTGTAACGACCCGTCAACCAGTCAGGGTCTGGGGGCACTTCCGCCACAATCGCATGCACGCGGACTCCGGGCAGCTCCGCTCGCTCCGAGTCCGCGCCGAGAGCTGGCCAGGAAGCTTCTGGCTCCCGCAGCCAGTCCGGACCCCACCATAAGGGGTGATCAACTAGCTCCGGCGCGGAACAGCCGCGCGAAGCACAGTCAGCGGGGTTCAACTCACCCGGGACATGTCTCCAAACAATGTCCAGTCCAATGTTTTGGATTTGGGAAACCCGATTTCCCACAAAGGTCTCCAAAGTGTGAGGGGCTGCTCTCAACCAGGCAAGCACGACCTGACTGTCTGACCACGCATAGACATTCCGGATGTCTATCGAGGTGGACAGTTCCTGATATACATGCTTGAGCAGCCGAGCAAGTAATGTGGCTCCGCTCAATTCCAGTTTCGGAATGGTGAGTCGTGTCCTGATAGGAGCTACCTTGCTCTTCCCCAATAAGAGCGTGACATTGACGTGGCCTCCAGCGTCAACTGTACGCAAGTACACAGATGCGGCATAGCCCAGCTCGGACGCATCACAGAACCCGTGCAGGCTGATCCGGCTACAGCCTGGTGGCAGAATGCGACGGGGCAACGCCACTCTATTGACCGTTTCGAGGTCAGATATCAAACGAAGCCAAATGTTAAGCGAGTCTCCAACCAGGGGGTCGTCCCATGAGACCTTCAGAGTCCAAAGTCGCTGTAACAGACACTTGGCTGCGAACAGAACCGGACTGATCCAACCGTTTGGATCAAACATCCTGGCGATGGTGGACAAAACCGTCCGTTTCGTCCACGCGCGTGTGGCTTCCAGTGCCACCCGAAAGGTGAAGATGTCAGCAACCGGTTGATACTGCATGCCCAGAACCGCAATCCCGTGCGGATCGTCACCTTCCTCGAAGAGCCCCGGATCCTGCTGGTGATCGTCCGGGATACCAGCCAGGACGTTGGGGTCGTTAGAGAGCCATTTCCGAAGCTCATAGCCTCCAGATGCGAGAAGCTCTGTAAGCTCATCCCGGAGCAACAGAGCTTCCTCCACCGTCTGCGCACCAGTGCAAACGTCGTCCACGTATAGGTCGCGTTCCAGAACTGCGGCTGCACGTGGGTACCGAGCCCGTTCTTGCTCCGCCAACTCCAGCAGTGAGCGGATCGCAATGAAGGGGCTTGATCTCAACCCATAGGTGTTGGTGTTCAACTCATACACCATCATAGGGTCCTGAGGACTTTCCCGCCAGAGGATCAACTGGAACCTCCTGTCCTCGGGGTGTATGACCGTTTGTCGGAACATCATACGGATGTCCGCTCCCAACACCACCTGATGCCTACGGAAATTCAGGATGATGTCTACAATATCCCGATGTAGCTTCGGTCCAGCGTGGAGGCACTGGTTCAGTGACACTCCTGTCGAAGTCGGAGCGGATCCATCGAACACCGTCCTGAGTTTGCCCGTCGACGCCTTCAAAACGGCGTGATGAGGCAAAAAGTAGTGGTCCATGGTCGACCAGTCGTCGCGAGCCGGAGACATGTGGCCCAGTGCCTCATACTCCCTCATGAACTCGATGTACTTTTCCCGAAGTACAGGATCTCGAGCCATGCGTCGCTCCATGGACCTGAGCCTTTTCTCGGCCAATGATCGAGACTGGCCCAGACGCGGGGGGTTATCCCGGAAAGGCAGCCTAGTCTCCAATCGCCCAGAAACCATTCTCCGAGTGTGAGCCTGATAAAAGTTCTCACACTCCACGTGCTCGGGATCCAGCCGAGACACGGTAGGCGGCTCTTCGATCTCCCAGAACCTCTGCATGATCTGAGCGAGGGCCGTTCCCGTAAAGGAAGCCTGATTCGACTGCTGCCACTCATCCACCATTCCCAAAATGGCGTTCCCGTAGATGGTGGGCAGCGCCATCAGCGAAGACTGGTCCAACAGTCTAGGCTTCCCGTTCATGATGTAACCCAGTACATCAGAACCCAACAAAAGATCTACCGGACCCACCATCCCGAAGCGGGGATCCGCCAACCTGAGACCCTTAGTACAGGACAAAAGATCCGGATCTATGTCCGCCTGAGGAAGCCAACCGACAACCGAATCCATGACGGTAGCCCTGACCGCAATCCTTTCCGAATAGGAATGTACGGACGAGAAGGAGAGGCGGGTCTGTCCAGCCGACCGCACCTCTGTGTTCCCGACTCCCCGCAACGGAGTCGGTGACGGAAACCTAGCCAGGCCCAGGCGATGAGCAACCCGGGTTGTCAAAATGCACCCCTGGGACCCTGTGTCCAAGAGCGCTCGTATCCGGACGTAGTCGCCTCTTGGACCCCAAACCCTTAACCAGAGGGTGGGCAGCAGGACCACCGGTTGATCCTGTGCCAAGGGAACGGAGGCTAGTCAATCCCTCCGAGGCCCGTCCGAACCCGTCGGACTACCGGGCCCAGCCCAGTATGGCTGCCGAGTGCAAAGGGCCATCGGAGGGGGGGCATATCCAGCTGCCCTGCCGTACCGAAAGTAGGGCGGGTGGTAGTCCAGCCTCGGATATTCGTGGAGGGGAGGCGTGTACGCCCTCCATTCCATTGGTCGCGGATCCAGCGGCGGAGAAGGATAACGCTGGGGAGGTGGCCCCCGTGGTGACTCCTGTATCACCCTTCCACCTCTCCAGTTCGCCCGCGTCCGCGCGGGCTGTGAGGTCGGTGACCGAGCCGCGTGTAGGACGCCCCTTGTTGGGCTGCCCGGTGCTGCCGTGGGTTGGGGTGGAGGGGGTGTGCTCCACGCTGTAGCCACTTCATTGTTGTACAATGCGTGGCTCTGCGTGGGAACGCCCCCGCCCGTGGAGGGCCCCCTCCCTGAGGGCTGTCGACCAGCACCATCGCTCCTGACGCACAAGAGCTGATGGTGTGGTCCCCCACACCCAGGACACGGCCGTGCCGTGGGGCAGTCATTGTACAGATGACCCCCCAGGCACCCGTAGCACCGACGCAACCGCCGAACGATCCCTCGTCGTTCGGAGGTCGTCCGCGCAAGCAGGGCCGGACACTGCACCAGCGCGTGAAGCTGGCCACAGTTCGGGCACTCCTGCTCCGACGCACTCGTCACCGTCGCCGTCCGCTTCACCGCACCCTGAGTGCGGGAATTGGTAGGTCGCGGTCCTGTTCCGGCAGGGCCACGAGCTGACGCGGCGGGCTGTGCCTCCTGAGGCGCCGACTCTGCCATCCTCGCCTCCCACTCCAGGACCCGAAGTAGCTCCTCAAACGTGGGGAAGACCTTCGGGTCGCCGTGAAGGCCCCTTTCCCGCTCGAACCGGGCGCGCAACTCCAGCGGCACCTTGCCCAGCAGGATGTGGACCAGCAGGAACGACCAGTGTTCTACTGGCAGTCCCAAGCTGCGCAAGGCGTTGTACGCCACCTTCACGGGCGTGAGGATTAGCGGCCGCAACTGAGACCTCTCAGTCACCTTCGGCAGCCCCAGTATTTGTGACACGTGAGCGTCGGCGAGGAGCCGAGGATTTTGAAACCTCGTATCCAGCAACTCCATCGCCGTGCCGAAGTTGTCGTCGTCCAGCTCCAGGTGCTGGACCAGGGAGAGTGCCTCACCCTCCAGTGACGTGCGGAGATAGGCCAGCTTCTCCGCCCTCGTCAAGTCCTTGCGTGAGTCCACGAGAGAGGCGAACATGCTCCGGAAGCCGCTCCACTCCCGCAGGTTCCCTGTAAACCTGGGCAAGTCCAGAGTGGGAAGGCGTCCCACTACACCCGAGCCCGCATCCCTGATGACGGGTCCCGAGCTCGCCCTTCCCTGACGAGACCTCTCCAGCTGGCGAACCCTTTCGGAGACCTCGTCGTAGACATCCAGGATGCGCCGCATGTCCGCCTCGATCCTCTCCATCTGCTCCTCAGGTGGAGACGGCCTTGCATCCCGCAGCGATCCTGCGCTCCTCTCAGCGACCTCCAGGCGCCTGTCGAGCTGTTCTGCCCTGTTTAGCAGCGCCTCCTCCCGGTCTCTCCGGCCGACCAATCCTTGTAAGGATTCGAACCATCGGAGCTGGTTGGCCAAATCCGAAGCCATTTTAAATTTAAATTTAAATTGTAAATTAGCCTAAAGTTCGGACAATGTCACAACAAATGTATCCGCAACCTAAAAAACCGGATACCACTTAATACTAATTTCCCGACAGTTTGGGGAGAAATTATAAACTGGGAACCCCCAAATATTCAGCCTACCCGGTATATTTTGCCAGAAAAATAAAACAAAAAGGGAGTATTTACGGCTAACTACGCTCTGCTACCAAAAAATGTTTAATATTTATCCCGAAATATCGACCTGGGGCCCATAAGCAGGCCTTAAAAACAAATTAATGCCGTTATACCGATTTTAACATTTACTCCTTAGTTGCAAACAGGGTACCTAAAACTACTCACCCAATTACTGCTCCCGGCGTCGTCCAAAGTCCAGTTTGGTTGTCAGGAAGAAGGGGAACGGGATCAACAGGGAATAAGGAAACACCAAACCAGACAAATTCCGTAGACTTCCCGTTCCAGCAGTAGTCAACCGGTCCAGCGGTTTAGAAGGGGCCAATCCAGTAGCGCACTTCACAAAATAGTCCAGCACTAATCCCGTAGCGATTATTAATGTTAACAATGTATTCCCGCACAATATTACACTTTTATCCAGAAAAGCAAACCAGGTTATATCAAACGCGTCGTTTCGTTCCAGCGAAAAACAGACAACGGTACAAGTGACAGCCGGCGACCCATAGACACACGCTAATCGTCGGCCGATATAATGTTGCCCGATTATACGGAACACTACTTTTCATCACTATGTGGAACTATGTTGGGAAAACTACAGGGTCCTGGTAGTACATTCAAAGTTTGAGTATTCATTACTTGTTTTTTTAATCCACAGTTCTACTTATCATCCTACATACCAGCGACAGTCGTCAAAATGGACACAGAAATCTTCGAATCATCAACCGAGTTCATAGACAATCGTACATTCGACTCTCTATTCTACAACACGACCAGAGAGAACATAGAGTACAACAACTGCGTGTTCCGGAACTGTACGTTCAAAGACCTGCTGATGTCGCACGTGACGTTCCGGAACTGCAGCTTCTTCGAGGTCGCCTTCTCCAATATAAAGAGCTCGAGGACCGAGTTCCATGGCGCGGTGTTTGTTAATAGCACGTAAGTATTTGAGTATAAAAAATTTTAATGTGTAGTTTTTGGGACTTTACCCACTTATAGCTAGAAATACAGGCATACAGTGACACCCTCATATCAAGAGAGATAGACACATAGAGGGAGTAACACTCATAAAGAGTGAGACAGACACACACATAGATAAAGAAAAAGACATATGCACAGACACACTCTCACAAACACAGAAAACGAAGAGAAAGGTCGTCAAAATAGACACCAAAATGTTCGTCCAAAACCATAGATAACATTCCATTCGACTATTCTGCAATGTGAGAAAGAACATAGAGTACAACAACTGCGTGTTCCGGAACTGCACGTTCAAAGACCTGCTGATGTCGCACGTGACGTTCCGGAACTGCAGCTTCTTCGAGGTCGCCTTCTCCAATATAAAGAGCTCGAGGACCGAGTTTCATGGCGCGGTGTTTGTTAATAGCACGTAAGTATACTTTGTAATATGTTCCATATGTGTAGTTTTTCAGATGACGTTACACACAAACTGCCAGATATACACAGAGACAAACACACACAGGGAGAGAGACCACACACAAATTGAGAGACACATAGACACAAACACACTCAGAAACCTTCACAAAGAGACACATACAGAGACAGAGAGAGAGACACAGGTACAAAAATACACACTGAAAGAGAGAGAGAGAGGAGACAACCTTACATTCGACTCCTTGTTCTACAACAAGACCAGAGAGAACATCGCGGTGTTTATTCATCATCAACAGCCCACTAAACGTTCCCACTGCTGGGACTCGGGGCCTTCTCTCGCAAGGAGAGAGTTAAGGCCATAATCCACCACGCTGGCCCAGTGCGGGTTGGTGTTTATTAATAACACGGAAGTATTGTTTATATATTATGTAGTTTTTGTAATTTACCCACTAATAGCTAGAAATGCGCACACACAGAGACAGGCACATGCAAAGAGAGATAGACACATAGAGGGAGGAGGCACACACACGTAAAGAGTAAGAGAGACACACATATAGATAAAAAGAAAGATATATGCTCAGACACACCCTCACAAACACAGAAAAGGAGAGAAAGGTCGTAAAAATGGACACCATAAATCTTCGAATCGTCAACCGAAACCATAGACAACATTCCATTCGAATATTCTACAATGTGAGAGAGAACACAATGGGGCGTCTTCAAGATGCAAAAAGACCTGTCAAAGACAGTTCCCACAGAACAGAAATCAAGTAGAAGGCTCGTAGCTGAATCTCACTAGGAAAACCACCGTATCACGTTTGCACACAAACGTGGTTTTAATATATTTTAAACACATTGAAACAATGCAAGTGATTTGTCCCATAGTGACGAACCTAAAATGATGTATTGCATTTAGTTACGTACTCAAAAATGAACCCTGTTGCTAAGCACAATAAATCTGTTATTGTTAACTATTCAAAATGTTGTTACGACTTTCTTGGATAACTCAATTTTGTCTAATTACAGGAAAAAGTACCGTATCTTGAATGTGACTAAGTTGTTTATTTTGTACCATTATCAGGACTTTTAGGGCGTATCGAATACATCAGTGCTACGAACTTTCTAAACTCAACCTTAGTAGAATACAATAAGGTGGTAACTATTATCATCTTTCAAAAATGTAAGTTGTTTCGCTAGTAAGCACTAGATGTCACTAATTTTAAGATTAGTGACATCTAGTGCTCACTAGTTCTGCTACTTCATACTAGATGGCACTTTATGTAATTTATGCAACTATGAACGCTACCTTCTTTAAAATAAGGGATTCGTAAATATAAGCCGGTCGTGCTAATAGTGATGTTAGACAATGCTGAAACATTTTCATTAAATTATCGATATTACGTTATTCAGTTTACGTACCTATCGTATAATTTAATCATAATATTATGATTAAATTTGTTCATGTACCATCTTAATTTTATTAACTATAGAGTGTAGCGTGTAGAGTGTAGAGTGTAGTGTAGAGTTTTGTAAAAGAACGTAATTACTAGGAAGAAATTACAAAAATACTCGGAGGAAACTAAATAAATATCTTAAGTAAATAAAGTAATTATGAAATTGGTCTTGGCAAGTAGCACTAAAATTTGTATTTTAGTCGAATTATATTTTTCTTGAGTGAGGTAAAGATAAATAAATATAGGTGAAACATTTACACACAACAACACCATCTGACGCTAAACTAAGCTAAGCTTGTAATATGCCGGCCAGATAGCTGTTATAAATACTTACTTATTATAAATAGAAACACTCAGATACAGTCAAAATATTTGAATCCATCACACAAATATTTGCACTGGGTGGGAATCGAACCCACAATGTAAGGAAATAGTTATTTTCTTTGAGGGACGACCTTGTCATTTAAGTTGTTGTCAGTAAAAATTCAAGATGTTTTTATAACCATGAATAGAAACTTGAGGAGACTAAAATAAACAAAAGGGATATAGAAAAGGAACAGGGTTTCAGTAAAAACAATACTCGAACTGATAAAAGTTAATACATAAAAATCAACAACAAAAACAGGGCAACATAACCGTTTAAAAATTATACAAATTTCAATTTCACTGCTGATTTCCTCTCAATTACGCTATAGTTTTAAAAAATAAATATCAGCCAAGTGCGAGTTGTAGACGCACTCAACTTTTCCTATTTCATTTTTATTAATTATAAAATCGCTGTCTAAAAAGTGCTCAGAGCAAATCGTGCTTGTTTTGGAAGGAAACCAATTTTGCCTTCCTGTAGCTTCTATCCATTTCTCCTTAGTAACGGGACTTTTAGGAAAACTGAAATGATAAAATGTACTTTTTTTCAAATAAAACGTTAAATTATTCAAATACCAAATAATAAAAGATAATATATTTGTTTCACACAATTGTACAAGTTAGAAATATCGATATTAGCAATTTCAACAGCTTGTGTTCCATCCTTTACTGAGTAGTGCTACTGAGTAGCGCTACTCGCATGCATAGAATGATCTAGAATATCACATATAGTTTGAATGAAAATGGACCTTATTAGAATGACTTTAAAGTTGACTTCCTTTAAATCATTTCTCTCTTTAAGCTAATATTAATTTATTTTCACAATAAAATCAAAAATAAATAAAATAGGACTTACCGATGGTACGATATGCCTCCTTTGGATAAAATTTTGGCACGGCTATCGTTTTTACACTCAATAACTGCACAATACGGCATGACTGCTTACTTTTTATTCAAAATCGCGGATTCAAGAGTACTGCAGTAGTGGCAGAGCACGACTAAGTTTAGTATTCGGAAGTGGGCGTACTCTCGAAGTATGCGGAGATTGCGCTTACTTAGTACTACGATTGCCCCGCCTACTTGCTACTTCTTCTTGATATCTGTTCTGTGACAGTTCCCAATTTCACCATAGGTGGCGCCAATGTTTTATTTTATTAGAGAAATTTCACAAAAACAAATAGTGGTTCCACACTGGGCAAAATTTATAACTATCTTTGACAAGTCAATTTGCATCTAGAAAACGCCTCATAATTGCGAGGTCCGGAACTGCACGTTCAAAAAGACCTGACACACACACACACACACCCTCTCACACACACACCCTCACACACACCCACCCACACACACACACCCTCACACACACACACCCACCCTCACACACACACCCTCACACACACACACACACATAGACACACGCGTAGACATCTTTGACACATAAAAAAAAGCCAACAATTTTTTTTTTTTTTATAGCATAGAGTGACGAGATGAGCACGTCATGTGCCTGATGGTAAGCAACATGCCTGCCACATAACAGCACAGTAACACGCAGCTATTGGAACATGATAGTTCAAATCATTACCTAGCACTGCACTGCGCTCGTCACCCAGAGATCTAAGATATTATGTCTCTAAGCAAACATACTTTTGTTTTATTGTAAACACACAGTTATTGTATATCGATAGTGTAGGTACTATTTTTGTGTTATTTCAGTATAATAGACACGGACATGGAGATGGGTACGGAGTTCGATGCCCGGTGCGTGTTCAACTCCACCATACTGCGGGGGATGAAGGGGGGGTGCTCCCGGCACGCAGATCTCACTTCCAGGTAACTAAACATCAAAATAAACTACCGAGAAACTTCCTTTTTTTGTGCCTATAATGTGTTGTTTTAACAAACTTCAAATAGGATTCATCTTCTTCTCCTAATCCAAGAACTATGTAAATAAAAAAAGATTATTGTAATGACAAAAGTCACGGACCCCGGAGTCTGTGGAGTGTTTAAATTAAATATATATAAAAAAAAAAAAAAAAAACTTCAAATAGGAGGTTTTCAATTCGAGTGCATGTTTTTTTTTTAAGTGAAGACTGCTTTTGGCGAACCACACACAGATTTTTCGCGGGCCGTAATTGAAGCTCATCGTCACGATCGGTCACCGCCGAGTGAGCGAGAAAGATAACCAACTGGTACTGTCAGCCTGTGGTCACTGTCGTGCCCCTGTGGTTATTATATTTAATTTAAATGTTTATTTGTTATTATTAAAATCTTAATATATATAAATCTCCTGTCACGATGTTTGTCCGCGATGGATTCCTAAACTACTTAACCGATTTTAAATTAAATTGGCACACCGTGAGTAGTCTGGTCCAACTTGAGAGATAGGATAGTTTTTATTTCGATTAATAGTCTTTAAATGACAATATCCGAGCGCAGCCGGAATGGGCCGCTAGTTATTCTATAGTTTTTAATAGCTATTTCTTATTTTCACTTCTGCCGTGCAGCAGTTCACAACATATTGATATTGTTTTTGTTTTTTAAAGAAGAAGTGACGAGACGCGCAGAACATGTGCCTGATGGTAAGCAACATGCCTGCCACATAACAGCACAGTGACACGCAGCTATTGGAACATGAAGAGTCCAAATCAATACCTAGCACTGCACTGCGCTCGTCACCCAGAGATCTAAGGTGTTCTATCTCTAAGCCCTGTAATTTCTCTGGAAACATTGCCCTTCAAACCGGAACACAGTAATGTTTCCACATTACTGCTTGGCGGTAGAATAACTGACAAAGGTGTGGTCCTTCCCCAGGCGGACTCTGCCAAGAGTCCTACCACTACAAATAAATAATAGTAGATTATGATACAAGTGTGTAAAGTTGGTGATTATATACCGTTGGGGCGCGATAACTCTGAGTAAGTAACAGCTACCTGCAGCTATTCCTCATAACACTAAATTATAAAGATTCCGAAGAGTTAATAAGGACAACTGTTTAAAAATAAAAATCTAAGAAATCGTTTTTCTACACACACGCAATTACACAACCACACCCTCACACACACAAACACCCCCCCCACACACACACTCCCTCACACACACATACACGAACACACCCTCACACACCTCCACGCACACACAGACACTCTCACACACACACACCCTCACCCCTCACACACACACACACACATCCCTCACACACATACATATACATATTATTATTAAATGTATTGATTTATAAAGGTTGTTGAACTTAACCAAGCACCAGACCTGTGCACTTTAAATATACACCCTGGAAGAGAACAAGCTCCCACAGACACAGGGAATCCTAGTGTGGGAGCTAGGTACATCTTACTTATAACACACCCAGTACTTATGCTTAATTCCTTAGATTGAGATGCTAGATTAATTACAACATTTTTGGATGTATATCATATTTTGTAATTCTTTAATTTTTTTAATTTATATTGTATTAAGTTGTTCTACTTATTATTTATTAATTACTTTGGAATTGTAATACAATCATTGAACTTTGTAAGATTAGTTAAGTCACAATTTGGTACCAATAAACTTTATTATTATTATTATTCGCCTGGCGGATGGATCTGGGCTGATCAATGATGCAGCATTGGACAAGACTGCATATTGAGCACTCCGGATCTAAACCGAAATTTAGATTAAGATAGCATTGAAAGTGTTGTGTATTTTTGTCTTCGTTTATTTAATTTGATTTGTCTTCGTTTATTTAATTTGATTTGTCTTCGTTTATTTAATTTGATTTGTCTTCGTTTATTTAATTTGATTTGTCTTCGTTTATTTAATTTGATTTGTCTTCGTTTATTTAATTTGATTTGTCTTCGTTTATTTAATTTGATTTGTCTTCGTTTATTTAATTTGATTTGTCTTCGTTTATTTAATTTGATTTGTCTTCGTTTATTTAATTTGATTTGTCTTCGTTTATTTAATTTGATTTGTCTTCGTTTATTTAATTTGATTTGTCTTCGTTTATTTAATTTGATTTGTCTTCGTTTATTTAATTTGATTTGTCTTCGTTTATTTAATTTGATTTGTCTTCGTTTATTTAATTTGATTTGTCTTCGTTTATTTGATTTTGTTTTGATTATTGGTTTATCATTTTTGACATAACAAAACAATTATTAATTATATATAATAATTTATTTAAAAAAAAAAGCAATAAAACAGTCACAGTTTGTTTATAGGTGTCATCACATGCCTTATTTCGGTGAAATTAGAGTCACTTTATGAGCAAGTGTGTCGAAAAAATTTAAACTGAAGGAAATGAATTTTATTAGTGAATTTAGTGAATAATAATACAAATTAAAGTGTATTTTATTGTAACGGTTCGTTGTGTCGTGTTGCCAGGTTGGGCGGTCTCATATCGGAGCAGGCGTACGTCGCTCACGCGATGCTGATCGCTGCGCTGTTCGCTCTCTTGCCGGCGCGGATGCGGCCCAACGGTGAGTTACAACCATTTATACACCGATTGTTACCTTTGCCACAGATTACTGAAACAAAAGGCATATATAACGGGGAACGCGCGGAACACAGATCCTGAGGCCGACAAAGCAAATACAAAACGCCAAAGCAAATACAAACTCCAGTTAGTACTAAACGGACTTCCGTCTCGTACGGGGGCACAGAATAAATATTAGTACAGAAGCCACACTTACCAAAAGCAATTGTATAAATAGCGACTCTTGCTGGGACACAACAAAGTTCAATTCAGCTCGCAATACCTGTCGCGATTTTCAAATAAACATTTGCGCTCTTTCTAACGCGTAACTCTGTCCCTGTCTAGCGCGGAGGGTTGTCGACATATCTAATAACAATATGCGCGGGAAACGTTTTGCGCGAGCGCTCAGCCGTGCGTCCGACAACCGACTGTCACTTGTTTCCTGGAAGGAACGGTCTAGCGGTAGGCTAAAACCGCGCGACCTTGAGCGAGTGAGGGTGCACTGACGGGGGTCCCGTGCTCCCGTGTGATTTTAAGTTTTGTTTTGAATTATGCCGTCTTGTGTCTTCAAACATTGTTCCCAAAAACAAAAAAAAAGGACAGAGGAATATCATTTCATGGGAAAGTTTTAATATTTTTACTGCAATGTATTTAGGCGATTTCATTTTGGTGATGAATAGGAAAACAACACCGCAACGAAAATAGGTTAGTGTGGCTATACTAAATTGAAATCATTTTCCCTGGAGTTAAGGTGAAATATAGGTTATAAGTATTTCTTTTAAGATACATCATTTTTCACACGGGCAACATCGAAACTTGAGTCGGACTAGACTGACTATGAAACCTGAGTTACCAGTGTATTTAGTTAAAATGTGTTATAACCTTAACCACGTTAATTTTCATACTAAAATTTATAAACTGATTGTAACTTTACAGTGGATATAATATTGCTTTTTGAAGAGAAATCTTCTTTTGACGCGCCACAGACAGATTTTTCGTGGGCTGTGAATTGAATTCTAGCGCGACGCTCGGGTATGATAGAAATCTTCGGGTAAACTCGGGACCATGGCCATTGACAATCTAGAAATGCGTCTTGGCTTGGCTTGGCGTCGTGGCTTCGCCATTATGGCATGGCCAATCAAGAAATGTCTCTATCACTGCACTGCGCTGGTCACCCAGAGATCTAAGATCTAACATTGACATTAATAATATTAGTATGGTTATCTGACTGCAAGAAATCGCCGTAAGCGAGAAGGTCGCTAATTTCTACTATGTTTTAATGTTTCTTCTTTGTATTTTAAGTGCAATAAGTATTTATTGCACTTAAAACTCGACTATCTATCTGATCTTTTGTTCCAGTGGCCCTCTGCGCGGCGTGCATATTCCTTTCTCCCTTGCTCTACATAGCGACGAGCGAAACGGCGCTATACATCGTGGAAGCCGCCTACAGACTCTTCATTACCGTCGTATTCTTCAACGTAGCGATGCAGGTCGTCGAAACATATCCCGCTAACTTGAGGTATGTCTTGTCTCTTTCTCTTTTAATAGGTGTGAGCGAGATAAAACTGTACTTCTAATACAGTAATACCCCGCTTTACGCGAGGGATAGGTTCCGAAAAAAATCGCGTTAACTTAAATTCGCGTATATCGAGGTTTATGAGTCCATGAAATTGTAATCTATTAATCGTTAAATATTTTAATTTGTTGAACATGTTATTATTAATTAATTATCTATTAGTCTATTATTATAAAATTATTTGTGTATTAGGATGTAAAATCGATATATGTAATATTTATATATATATATCGTTGTATTTTAAATTAGTTGCTAGTTATTCTAAATTGTTACTACTCCTAATTGTACTCCCCGTCTTCCATTATTAATTTATTTATGTTTTACCATCCTACGGTTGCCTGGAAGAAATCGCTCTCAGCGATAAGGTCGCCAATTGCTACTTTCATATAAGTTTTTTCTGTTTTTTTCTTTGTTATGTAAGTGCAATAAAGAGTTTATCTATCTATCTATCTATGATTAAACATAGTCAACATTTAACACAAAAAATACAAATCATTTCAATCAATCACTTTAATTCTAAGAACACTTAATGCAATACATACTCTAATTTTTTACGGAAATGAACACACAAAACGAACGAGGAAATCCCCATAAAACAAAGTCGAAGGACAGGGAATTCCCAATTCTTCAAAGAGAACATTCATAGAAAGCGGGGATCCCGCGACCATAGAGAAGTTAATGACTACATTATGTTTATACGCACCCTTTCGCGTAAGCGAGGCATTTGAGCGCGAAATTCGCGTTACAGTGAAACCGCGGGTAACGGGGTCGCGCTAATCGGGGTATTACTGTACTTTGTGATAATTATTTATATATATTCTAATACTTTGTGATAGGTGTGAGCGAGATGAAAATATACGTCTAATACTTGTACTTATCGGCTATACTTGTTATGTGTCTAATACTCAGGTATAGTTGCGTTCTAAAAACGCGTCGTTTCCTCGTGTCCAGGTGTATAGCGCACGGCCTGGGGGTCTACCGCCTAACGAAAAACGCTTTGATTCTTTGACGCTTTGGCATTGCCGTCTCTTTCATTTCAAGCGAGAAGAAAAGAGACAGCAATGTCAAAGCAACAAAGCGTCAAAACGTTTTTCGTTAGGCGGTAGAAGCGCTGGTCCTGTCAGTATCCCACATCGTGGGCGGGCCGGCGCTGTCGCTATATATACATACTAGCTGATCCGTGCGCGCGTTGCTACGCCATCTATCAAAAATTGGTCGTACCAATTCAAATTTTGATCAAATTCGGTTACCTTAGGTTCTAATGACGCAAACTTTAAGTTAGACACAAGCTGTCACGCAACGAAAGCTCTCAAAAAGCATTATTTTCCCCCGTTTTTGTTACATTTTTCATTCATGCTCCGCTCCTGTTGTAGTCTAGTAGCGTAATGTTAAATAGCCTATAGCCTTCCTCGATAAATGGACTATCCAACAGACAAATAATCTGTCAATTCTGACCAGTAGTTCCCGAGATCCTTGCGTTCAAACAAACAAACAAACAAACTCTTCAGCTTTATAATATTAGTATAGATATAAATTGTAAAAAAATATAACACATTTTAGCTTGATCCGTTCAGACGTTACCATTGCGCAACTATCTGAACATCGAAATTTATGACATTAGTAGGATAAGGCCGCCATTTTACAGTGGTTTATTGTAATTATTTATTTAATATTTCTGTTATTTTGTTTTAATTTTTTTTTTGGATAGGATAAGGCCGCCATGTCTGGTGCTAGTTCATAAGTATTTTACTGTAATATTTATGTTTTTTTTGGGATATTTTTTTTCAATCTATCTATATAAAGAATGAATGGTCGTATTGAGGTGAGCATCTACAAATGATAACGCATTTTTAGGCGGTCATAGCCACGCCCTCTGGTGTCACCCGCGTAGTTTCCAAAGTATCAAATTCTGAGTTATAAGTTTTCACTTCTTTCACTCCTTATGACTGCCAATTTTTTTGTATATGAGGGGTCAAATATAGTGGGCGGGTACGGGTGGCTGGGAAAGTCTGTCACTGCCCAATGTTACAAAGCTAACTATTCAAATATCATGCAAACTTGAAGGAACCACAAATACACTTCAGGAATGTTCCTTTTTTGTCGAAGATTGCCGAAGTAGTTATACGACACTAGCGGCCCGTGCCGGCTTCGCTCGGATAATAACCTAGATACCAACTAAAGCGCCATCTGCCGAGCTGATTTGTGAATCTAAACCTTCCAGGGCCCTACCCAAACGTATACAAAAAAAAAATCATTCAAATCGGTCCAGCCGTTTAGGAGGAGTTCAATAACAACGAAAAGTGGCATTGATTTTTATATAAATAGACTAGCTGACCCCGCAAACGTTGTTTTGCCTTAGTGAACAACCCTTGTCACTCAGGGGTATGAAAAATAGCTAGTAGCCGATTCTCATACCTACAGAATATGCATATAAAATTTGGTTAAAATCAGTAAAGTCGTTTCGGAGGAGTAAGGAAACAAACACTGTGACACGAGAATTTTATATATAAGATTAGCCGAGTGTACATTTGCCTGGGCGGGTACGGGTGAGTTGTAAACGCGTCGTTTCATCGCAGGTGTATAGCGCACGGTCTGGTCCTGTCAGTGTCCTACATGGCCGCTTGTCTGGTTCGCGGCGCGGGCGCAGGCGGGCCGGCGCTGTCATTATATATACATAAAATATATATATATTGTAAAAAAATATAACACATTTTAGCTTGATCCGTTCAGACGTTACGATTGCGCAACAATTTCAACATCGAAATTTATGACATTAGTAGGAAAAGGCCGCCATTTTACAATGGTTTATTGTAATATTTCTGTTTTTTTGTTTTAATATTTTTTAGGATAGGATAAGGCCGCCATGTCTGGTGCTAGTTCATAAGTATTTTACTGTAATATTTATGTTTTTTTTGGGATATTTTTCTTCAATCTATCTATATAAAGAATGAATGGTCGTATGAAGGTGACCATCTACAAATGATAACGCATTTTTATAAGTGTTCACTTCTTTCAGTCCTTATGACTGCCAATTTTTTTTTTTGTGTATGAGGGGGTCAAATATAGTTGTAAACGCTTCGCAGGTGTATAGCGCACGGCCTGGTCCTGTCAGTGTCCTACATGGCCGCGTGTCTGGTCCGCGGCGCGGGCGCAGGCGGGCCGGCGCTGTCGGCCGCACTGGCCGCCATCTTCGCCACCGCGGCCACCGCCTGCGCCATCGCTAACAGGTAACTTAAAGAAACATTTAAGAAACTAGCGGCCTGTTCCGGCTGCGCTCGGATATTGTCATTTAAAGACTATTATAGTAGATCCAACCGTTTATTGAAGTGAAAACTTCTTTAGGCGCGCTATAGACAGAATTTTCGTGGGCTGTGAAATGGATTCATCAATCGTCACGCTTGGATATGATAATGGACCGGATCGGATATGAAATCTTCGGGTAAACTCGGTAAAAACGGCCAGGTAGGTACCAGGGCAACAGAAACAGTTAAGAGTTTCGATTACCTACCTCCAACAGCCCAGCGTTTATCTCCAGATACCAGGACAACAGAAATATAAAAGAGTTGCGTTTGCCCCTAGGTACCAGTACCAGGGCAACAGCGGTTTTCACTTCTATCGTCAGTTCCTATGACTGCCAATTTTTTTTCTTTTTGACAGCACCAATAGAATGTAACTGCGCCGTGTTACGCAAAAATTCACTTTTAAATGCGAGGTTTTAAAAATATGACAACTGCTTAAATTTGCTCCTTGATCCCGTATAATAATCATCTTTGACAAATTGAGTCCATAGGTGCAGTAGTTTTTTTTATAAATTACATAAAACAACAAACGTTTTTAAAAAATTACTTTCTATGGCTATCAACATCACCCATAGAACGGATCGGATACGGGATCAAGGAGCAAATTTAAGCAGTTGTCATATTTTTTAAACCTTGCATTTAAAAGTGAATTTTTGCGTAACACGGCGCAGTTACATTCTATTGGTGCTGTCAAAAAGAAAATAAACGGTTGGATCTACTATAATCGAAATAAAAACTATCCTATCTCTCAAGTTGGACCAGACTGCTCACGGTGTGCCAATTTAATTTAAAATCGGTTAAGTAGTTTAGGAATCCATCGCGGACAAACATCGTGACAGGAGATTTATATATAGTTAATTTTCATTCCTAACTTTTTTTTTTTACTTCTATAGGTTTACACTTGATCGCCATCTCGCCTGATGTTAAGCGACGATGCGGTCTACGATGGAGCGTGTTTACCTAGAAAAAAAAACGATACACTCACGATTTGAAGATACAAAGATTGTAACCATCGGGGAAAACCCACTCAGGCAACGTATTCCACAGCCTAGACGTTTTTATCACAAAAGTAGAGTCAAATCTCTTCGTTCGTGTCGTTGGAACATCAACCATGAAACGATGTCGGTTTTAGCTACGAACTTCCTCTCTTTTCACGTGCTTCATTGAATCCTTCATTCTTTATTTTACTTTCGATCCATCATAATTATCGTCCTATATGTTACATTGTAAATGTACCATTAATTCCTGCCAGCCTCTTTATTTATTCATGAATCCCTTCTTTCCAATTACTTTAGCTCCTTCTTTAAATTGTAACCAATTATTTCTTCTTCTTAATAAAAGTAAGAGTAAAAGGTCAATTTTGAATGACAGAAATAAATGAACCCTACAAATATTTTATTAATTAAAAAACTAATCTCCGAATAACCCACCCCTAACTGCTCCCGGCGCAAGAGTGCCCATGATGCTCGCCGCGTTCCCACGCTGAATGGCAATGGCCAACCTTTGCTCCAGGAACGCGCCAGAGCGGGAGTCACCCGTATTCTCCCTGAGCCTGCGCCCCAATTCTGAGAGGAACCCTTTAGCCTCTGCGCCCCAACAACCTAAGATTCTTTAAATCAATTATTTATTTATTTATTCTCCTTCACCTTTATATTTATTACGCCATCTACCTACCATCACCTGCCATACCATACCTGCTTTTGCTCATAGGAAGAAACAAGTAAGACCTTGTTAATTATCTTTTTTTTTTAAAGGGACCTATGATGGTTGATCTCTAGTGACATCTACTGCTTTCTGAACTTTTTTGTAGTGGTAGGACTCTTAGCAGAGTCCGCCTGGGGAAGGACCACACCTTTGTCAGCTATTCTACCGCCAAGCAGTAATGTGCAAGCATTACTGTGTTCCGGCATGAAGGGCAATGTTTCCAGAGAAATTACAGGGCTTAGAGATACTTAGTTATCTGGGTGACGAGCGCAGTGCGGTGCTAGGTAATGATTTGGGCTCTTCATGTTCCAATAGCTGCGTGTCACTGTGCTGTTATGTGGCAGGCATGTTGCTTATCATCAGGCACATGTCGTACCCGTCTCGTCACTCTTTATTTAAAAATAAAATATCTATCTGTCAAATGTCACAGACATTGTTTCGTGTTCCCAGGTAGACGAAGCGACGCGGGAAAATCGACATCACAAGAATTAGACAAGTATTTTTACGAATCATCGCACTTTTATCGTTACGACACTATTTTTATCATTAGGACGTGTACGGGGAACAGATTTATAAATAATTTTCGTATGGAAAAATAAAATATTACTACAAAAATCATAGACATAAAGTACATTAGAACATTGAAAAAAAAATTTTTTATTCAGTTTTGTGCTATATTTTTTTAATTTTTTTTTTCGTTGCCTCTCAGACTAGTCAAGCTTCTATCGAGAAAAACAAGCAATGTTTAAATTTATAGTAGAACCCAAATAATCCGTACCAATTTCTACTGAGACTAATTAGCTATTATTATAATTTATATTGATTTGTAAAACCTTTTGTAATTGTTATTATTAATTATATCAAGACGAAAAAAAAAATTATATTAAGCGTATTTTTTGAAAAAAAAAACGTTTTTTTTTGTATTTTTCCGAACGTTAATTATAAATCTGCTCCCCAAATGTAAGACTTGTGCTTGCCATATCGAATAATACCAAAGTTATTTGACTGATTTTGTCGAAATGTACTAACATAAAGTCGATTCTGACATATTATTACTATTTAAGCAAAAGTTAAATAAAATTATTATAGGGCTATATCATCTGTTTAAAATGGCATTGGTTTTTATATTGGTCTCTCTTTCTTTTCGCTTGGATTTATAGAGAGGACAATAGTTAGTCACTGTTTAAATTTTTGCAGAAATTTACTCATAAAACCTTAAGGTTTTTGTAAATGTCATAACGAATTTGTGTCCTATGTCTTAAAAAATAAGAACGTGGACGCGGTTGTATAAATGTGGTTTAGACCCCATTCATGCAAAGTATCGGCCAGATAGGGTGAATTAGAGTTGGTCAGAATCGACGAAACCAATTTGGATGTGTGTTATGATTGTGTAAATATGAAATATGTCGAGAAATTCCTTTAAACTGCTGATAGGTACATGGTACATATTGAAAAAAAATCGTTGCAGTCGCAGTTGTCAAAACATTTATGGCTGTAATTGTCAAAATCAAAGGACAGCTGTCAAAAAGTGTAATTGTCAATATGTACGGTTATTATCAGAATTAGTATTTAAGTATCTATCTTTCTACGTAACATTGGCGGAATTGTGAGGCTAAACCACAATAGGAGCCATAAACCAAGAGTTGAAGTAGTATTTAAGTACTTTATCATTATGTAATTATAATTTATTTTTACATAGTACATAAAGAGCCTAGTTTGAGGCTAGATGTTAGTAATGTTTGTAAAGTTATTTATTTGGTCAATGAAAAATTTCAGAATGTCAGATGGATGATAAATATGTCAATATATAAACATTGACATAAGCCTTTACTTTCTAAATCTTGACTGATTTAAGGCACTTATGGAGAACATTTTTTTTTATTATTAAACAAATTTAATTTATTAATCTGACATATTATTACACTAAGGTGAGGGAGGTAAGGGAAGAGTTCCCTATTATTATCTCTGTCGTTTTAGGTGTATTTAAATAGTTGAAACTTGTGAATTATAATATTTATTTGATGTGTTCAATAAAATGTACCTATCTATCTATAGTGAAAACATCTTATAATAACTGATTTAGAAATACATAAATGATGTATCTCAAATATTTACACAATCGTAACATAGTCACTAACTAAGCAATAATTTGACAGCAATTTCTATGACAATTGTATCGAAAGTGAGATGAGTTTCCGTAAACTCTTATACGTTTAATTATAATTGGAAAGGAATAATATAAATGACTGTGAAAATTATATTAAAATAGTAGTCTTGAAAAAAAAAACTATCTCGGTACTAGAAGTATTGATTTTACTGTAAATAAATCACACAAAAAAAACTAGAGATGAAAAAAAAACTAAAATGAATTTCGCATAAAACTTTATGAGCTTTCAGAAGTTACGGCAGCGTAGTACGTTATTTTATAATGTTAACGCCTGCGGTTTCACCCGCTTTGATTTCGTTCCCGTAATTTGTTGCGGTAAAAAGTAGCATATGCGCCATTCCAGACATGTAATGTAACTGTTAAAAATTTCAACCCGATTGTTGAAATTTGGAACACGGTTATACGATTGTAATCTAGAAGAACACCTCGGCTACTTTTTATCCCGGTAAACTAACGGGAACGGGAATTGCACTGGTAAAACCTGCACTGCTCGTTTATAAAATATTATAGCAAGATTGACTTTTTTTTTTGATTTGAGTTTCTTAAGGGTCATAAAGTTTTGCGATCACAATACACTTACACAAAATACACAGATACACTTATGTGAGGTTGTTCACCTGTCTGTTACCTACGTATACTAAATATTTACTAAAAAGCTCGCATGTGGCAAAAGATCTGTCAAAAGTTGAGTTTGAGTCTGAGTAAAGTCAAATTATTGTGAAGTCAACATTACTCAAAGATAAAAAAGCTGAGCTCAAGTTCAAATTTTTGGTATACAGAGGTTAATTTGAGTCCTTGAATTCTTTTCATTTGATATCTCTTTCCCTCCGATATTTCTTTATAGTTTTATGCAAAAAAAATAGTGCCATCGAAAAATACTCTTTAACACTATAGTATATTTGAGATTATTTTGTATCTGTATGCAACAAAATCGGGTGTTTTAAAAAGGTAAATATTACTGTCAAAGTTAGTACTCAATTTTGTCAATGTTTATTATTGTTGAGCGAAATGAAACAGCGCCATCTGTAATGATATTGAGAATTATTTTGATCAGATATATTTCCTCGTTGTACTGTCTAGACGGCATACCTAGCGAGCTACATAATATACATCCGTTAGGGTTAAAAAGCTTATTACACTGGCTAAATTTAGAAAACTGAATACAGGATCAAATTTAGAATCACGGTTTTTCGACTGAAATCAGAAGTAAGGTTAGGAGCAAGCAATTTTCACGTCTGAATTTAGTATGCTTAGCTACTGAACGCCTTTACCACAGTCTATTAAATCATACAGTCGTTCGACGAAGCCGTCTAGACGGGGCAATCGTGCGGGGTGAGACGCGGGAAGCGTGCTCCCGCCATTGCCAACATTACAATGTTAGTATTGCAGGGCCTCAGGGCTAACGTCTTCCGTATGTGTTAATTTTATTTTAGAGCCACGTTTTTGAAATTGCGACAACTCTACCCGTGTCTAGACATTATCGGCGTTTCTCCCAAGATCAAAGGCGATGAACTAATGGTAGTTTTCCTTATAGTGTGCTATTACACTGCACTTAATTCAGTAGCGACTAAATTTAGCCAGATTAATAAGCCTTTTACGCAACGAACTTCGGCTACAGATCCTAAATAGTCATATATGAAAATTAAATAGGGTATGAAAAGAATTCACGTTACACCAATGTTGCCATACTTACCTGATAAAATACTATAAAAGACGGTAGAATTAATTCCGTATGTAAAATTAATATTCTAGCTTTAAATTTAGTGTTTCGATAAATTCGACGTCGCTGTAGTTGGACCATTTGAACGGTAATTGTTGTAAATATTATTATGAAATATCAAGTTTAATGAGGCTTTTTCAGAATGTCATAAATGAGTGAAAATATAATGATTGAAATTGACATATTCTGTCAATGTGGTGAACAATTTGACGTCTTATGTCAAATGTAAAAAATGGCATATCACATATGTCAATAACTTGACATAAGTAGGTAATAAAATGAAAGATTGGCGCCATCTTTGGCGAAATTGAAAAAAAAAATGTGTTATGAAAATGCCTCATTGAAAAATTTCTAGGAAATACATTTTTAAAGTCATTCGTCTGTATCTATCTTGTCTTTTTGCTCGCTCGTGCTTCGACCGTATGTCTTGACGAAAGCAATTAACGATTACAAGCGAGTGACTTTAAAAATAAGTTCCCAACTTCGTAAAATTTGGTTGTTTATCTGCTAAATAGTAGTTTAGTATAATCTGTGGTCCAGATGACGTCATTAGTGTATTTATGAAGGCTGAAACATATCCGGATGGTGAAGGAAGCGAAATGGTTGTAATTTTTTTGTTTTATTTTTAATATCATCGGTGGTTAAGACATTAATCGCACTTTCGATGAGACAAAGGCATAATTGTGAAAAAAAATGTTTATGTTTTGGAGCTGATTTGCGAGAACGGTGAAGTGAAAATCATGTTGTATTTTTAGAGAACAGTTTTATTTTTCTATTATATTGTTTCGATTGTAAATTGACGCTGACTGAGCAATGCTAGCGTAATGTCGGCGTTGCTAGTCTATTCAAAGTAAAATATCAAAGTTTTGAAAGCATTTAGCATAATTAGTTCAATTTGAAAAAAAAACTTGATTATGTATAGTTAAAAATATATGTTTGAAAGCCAGCGAATTATCTTGATGAATAAAAATGAAAGACATTATGTTTCAAACACGGTTTTTTTTTAAAATAAAATAAAGGAAGAACAACACAATATTATGTTTTTATGTGTGTAAATCTTCCGAGCGTATTTTTGCAATTAAACTCCACCTAAACGGCTGGACCAATTTTGATGAAATTTTTGTGTGTGTTCAAATGAATTAGAGAATGATTTAGATTACCAAAAAGTATATGTGTATGTTTTATTAAGCTTAAAAATCTACGTATAAAATGACAATACATCCAATTGTGCCATTGACTCAACGATAGTACGTAATATTAATTTATTATTATTAATTGTATATGTCGTGGATTAGTGTAAAATGCTAAAAAATAATTACGTTTTTTTTTCTTGTTTTAAACATTAGCCACCTTTACGAGAGTTCGTGCTTTGGGTCAAAATTTATGATTTAATACGACATTTCACATTAAAAAAAACCGTAGACCTAAGTTCTAATCCGTAGATGTACACTCACAGGCACAATTTACCGCCCACCTATATCTTTCGTCACTCTGTTTACATGAAGTATGGTTTACCATAGTCTTAGTTTTTAGTGAAGGTGGTATTTTTAAAGCCATATTCAATTATCAATTAATTATTAATAAATTAAATCGACTGAATTCAGGAGCGAGTTAGAAGCTAGCAATCCTTGTTTCTGAGTTTAGTAGTTTACTGAGTACGCTGAATTCAGTAGCCAACTACATTTAGCTAGGCGTAATAAGCCTTTTATCTTTTTTTTTGCTTAATTATTAACGATTTCTGCAAACAGGAAGAAATACAGTCCAGGTAGTTAATTGTGTCTCTGAGTGTACTTTTGGTCATATAACATACTTTTTTGTATTATTATCCGTTTGGCTAAAATGAGCGTTGTATTTGAGTTAATAAATGGGTTATTTGCGTGTGTTGTAAACGATTGGATATTACCTGTTACTTGTAACATCATTTGACGGTCTATTTAGTTATAAGAAAAATAAGAGGTCGGTCGCACGTAACCCGCTTGAAAAAGGCCGTCAAATGCGGTTGAAACTTTACCAGGAGCTAATCAATCATCGCGTTAAAAACCCGGTTTATTTACTCAAAATATCCTTTATAAATACGATAGATTGTAAAATAAAATAGCAACTTGTAACGTTGCGTCCTATTCACTATTTTCATGTTTTTTTTTTAGTTAGGGATTTTACAAAAAAATATTTGTTTAGTTAAATTAGTGTAGTACCATATATTTATAGGTTGTAGTGTGCATTCCTACTTTCGGACTGATCGTATCATTATTTGCGTAGCCACTAGTCGTGTAATTTTGTGTACAAAACTTTATGAGCTCTCCGGTCTAGCGAGTGGCAACACAGTACAGTTATTGGATAACCACTAATATACTTTTCTTAAAGACCCAGAAGAAACTAAATGGTCATGGTTTTAAAAAGAAAAGTATGCTGTTCTCTCTTCCTTTTCACTTGAAATTGTAGAAAAGGCAATAGCAAACCTATACTTCGATCCGTCGTTTGTCCCGTTTAAATGTTCTAAGTCTACTCTCTAATCGATCGGACGAAACGAAGTAGAACCGGAGTAGGAAAGTCGCGAGTTTATTTCGAAATCACGTCTTTCGTAGAAAGAGAGAAGTCATCCTGTAGCGGTGACGATACGTTTGAGCAGGAAGTGGATTTCATACTAGTTAGATACAAATCAAATAGTTATTAGAATGTATCTGACATAGGACACAAAATTGTCCGTTATAAACAACGACTTACACTAATGAGAGTTAAGCTGGACTAAGTACAATTAACATTTCAATTGATTGTTTGAAGATAGCAATATATGATATAAAATCAACTGTCAAAAATTGTATTTCGAAATTACGTTTTTCGTAAAGAGACTAGACGTTCTGGACATAGGAACTGCGGTTCCATGCGATGGTGTGCCGTGTTGGGAACAAAATATGTCTACGTTTGCCCTGCGCTTTAGTTAGTCACAGCCCAAGGCCCTACTGTATAGTCCTACACATATAAGGGCATATTAGGTCGCAAGCAGCGTGGTAGTAGCAGCGCGACAGTCGCGATGTTCGCAGGCGGCAAACTTCTATACTAAAAAGAGCAGCGCGACACGCAATAGGGTACCGGACTGGGTCAAAAATACACTATTCTAATTAGTCCGTCAGCTAGATCATGGAAAAATATGGGACACGTATTTTTTGTTTTTTCATAATATAAAAAAATCGACAAAGATATAGAACATCAAACTTCGAGAGTGGGGGGTCGCGACGTCACTCGTGAGTAAAAATCGTAAGCACGAGTGACGTCACGCGAAACTTCTAAGCGCTGTATCTTCGTAATTTTTTGTTTGTGAAACAAAAGAAAAAATACGTGTACAATATTTTTTTGCAATCTAACTGAGGGACTAATTAGTTTTTTTGAGGATTGTACCCTATTATAAGAAAGTCGCGCGGGGCTGTATTTGTAATGAGAAGGCATCCGCTGCTGTAGCGCTGCTTGCGACCTAATGTGAAGGCGCCCTTAAGCGGACCGGGCGATCCGCTATTCGCGGTCGCTCATGCCTCGCTACCGAGGGCTCATAAAGTTTTGCGTAGGCCATTAAGAGGAAAAACAATTTGATATATGAATATCGATACCGCCTACGGATAAACTATACTTAGATCGAAGTTTTTGATATTCTATTCTTGCATACAGGAATGAGGCTCCTTCTGGAAAGGCGTCAATCCATACGTGACTAGACTGAACTGATATCAGAGAAGTATTTTTTTTTCTTAAAATTTATATTCAAGATAACTCAGAAATTCTGTATTAGTTCTTATATAATGGAATGAGACTCTTTCAAGATGAAATCAAGATAGGTCTATCTATCAATGATAGTTTTCAGTTTCACCACAGATGACGCCAATGTTGCATTTAGTGAAATTTGTCGAAGAAAATGAAATAATAGCGCCACCTATGGTGAAATTGGGAACTATATTTGACTGGTCTATTTGCATCTTCAAAACGCTTCATTGCTGTATATAAAGCCGCCTATACACACTGGCCGAGTGGAGGACAACGCGAGCGTCGACAAAACGGCACAAGACGAGTAGCATCCACACACTGGCCGAGCGCAGGCCAATACGAACTACGACCGCCTTTGTTTTGTGCACTAAAACCGACACCGGTCACGAGTCACGAGTGAGACGAGTCAAGAGGCAAAAGAGTCCTATACACACTAGCCTCTTGTCGTCACTCGGCCAGCTAGGCGAGCGACGGCGAGTGCTCACAAGTCATAGCAAAACGACCCTCCACACACTGGCGTTGGCCTCCACTCGGCCAGTATGTATAGGCGGCTTAAGAAGTTCAGAGTTATCTTGTACCTATAGGAATTTAAAAAAATATTATTTTACTTCTCTGAAATCGTTTACTTTAGTTTATTCACGTATGGATTGACGCCATTTTTTAGTTTCACGCCCAACAAGATAACTTTGTTGTCGCTAATAAAATAAAATGTGATTAGTTCCAACACCATCGCCTGATGCTTTATCAGTAGAGATAACGGTCAAATTGGAGACTAACTTTTTTTTTCTTTTAGTGGCCTAAAGTATTAGTTTCATTACATATCTTTAAAATTGATAATTTCCTATTAGACTGAGACGAATCGTGTATCAGGTAATAATTAAGGCCGTTTTCAAGCCCCTGAAAAGTTTATCTGTCGGATAATGTTCTAAAAACAAGAACTTAATCAGAGATTCAATGTTAACTAGTTTAGTCTATCACGATCCCATAGTATAGTGGAGGGAGTCCCATTATTTCGGTGCAGTTTCGTATACCACACGTGTAACGTAATTTGTGGATGTCCCTTAAATATATCCCGTAATTAAAAATAGGTACTATTTTAAATTTTTAAAATATTTTATTAATTTAACCGATTTTAAATTAAATTGGCACACAGTGAGCAGTCTGGTCCAACTTGAGAGATAGGATAGTTTTTATTTCGATTATAGTAGATCCAACCGTTTATTTTCTTTTTGACAGCACCAATAGAACGTAACTGCGTTATGTTACGCAAAAGTTCACTTTTAAATGCGAGGTTTTAAAAATATGACAACTGCTTAAATTTGCTCCTTGATCCCGTATAATAGTCATCTTTGACAAATTGAGTCCATAAGTGCAGTAGTTTTTTTATAAATTACATAAAACAACAAACGTTTTTAAAAAATTACGTTCTATGGCTATCAACATCACCCATAGAACGTACATTTTTTAAAACGTTTGTTATTTTACATAACATGACGCAGTTACGTTCTATTGGTGCTGTCAAAAAGAAAATAAACGGTTGGATCTACTATAGTGGACTGACCACTCGCACATTTGATCGCTTATCAAATGAATTATAAAAGTGTACCTACTTTTCCACGGCACACATTGTCCGGTTAACGTAAATAGACACAATTTCTGAATCTAACAGATAAATTTATCAGAAGCTCGTGAAACCGGCGTTTAGTCTATCAAATTAAATTACTATTTACAGATGCTAAAATTATTTAGTTTGAATTTATTTAGCAAAATATTATTTCTATAGTTTATAAGAAGTAATTTAAATTTATTAAACATAGTCGACTTTATAGGTTATTTGATAAAAATGAATTCGATATCATTGTCTCTGTTCATTTGATTGTAAAAGAAGAGATAGCTATAGAACCCAAACGTTTAACAAATAATTTGTTTTGCGTTTATTATTGTTCGATACACAATTATTTACTATGTATTTATATTGCCAAATAAAACATCATAAACTTTACGTTAATACAAAAAATGGAACAGTGGCTCCACGAATTCGCTTAATTTAATAATGCTTTTATTATTCGTGCTCTGTCATATTATTTTCATATATAATTTTTTAAAATGTAATTTCGTAAAGGTTTCTGGGAATATATTATATATATACATCAATTTATGGAAGTTTTTTTATACATTTAGTACCTACAGAATTATTACAATTCCCTCATTGATTTCATGATATCATTATGCAGCGTTTTTGTACCTATCTTGTGTGTCTTTGAGTTATGTTCGAAATGTCATACTAAATAAATGTCAAACATCATCACTGTATTTTTTATGTGTGCAATATATTACCTATGTGTAACTTGTCTTTTTATGATATTGTAATTATTCTGAATATCACGGTCATCCGATTGTGGCTCCATCACTTACACAAATCTATTATAAGTTTGCTACTTAAATATCGAATTGATATCTTTAACAAAATGACAGTTCAAATGGGAAATTTGTTAAAATATTACTTTTTTTAGACAATCTCGTCTTAGCTCAGCAAAGGGTTCTCCTAATTCCCTCCACCTATTCTATACTATGTGCCAAATAACACGAGAATAAGGTTCATTCCCTGACCTTCACCACGATATCACAAAATTAATTAATCGTGATGCCGCCTCACACCACGCGATATCATTAGGCATAGTTTGTATGGTAAACGATAGAATTAGCGATATAAGTAATATTTTGCGATATTCTAGAGTAGGTCAGGGAATGAACCTTATTCTCATGTTATTTGGCACATAGTATAATCCTGGGATTTCATCGATAAATCATTTTCAAATGTTCTCTGGCTCCGATTCCCAATCGGAAGTTACCCTTAGTACGTGGCAAGTTTTTTAACCTCCTATTCCCCTTTCCCACCCTAAGTATATTCCAAGACTTCTGCCAAAGGCCGTGTCGTGGTAGCTTCGTACACGGTAACGCACTTCGAAAACAAATCATTACCTAGCACTGCACTGCGCTCGCCACCCAGAGATCTAAGGTGTTATATCTCTAAGCACTGTAATTTCTCTGGAAACATTGCCCTTCAAACCGGACTGCTTGGCGGTAGAATAACTGGCAAATTATGTGTTGAAATCGCGAAAGCTTAAAGCCAATATGACTGATTCTGAAGTCACATTCTAAGCTTAAAATGGATTGCCTATTATAAATAGTGATTGACTTTCGATTTTAGATTTGATTGTACTCTCAACCTTACAACTTAAAAGTCAGGGTATCATCCATTTAATTATCATTTTCAGTTGGTATCGTCCCACTTCTGGGTATATATAAATAAATATTGGTGGACAATCACACACAACACCATCTGACCCCAAACTAAGCAGAGCTTGTAATATGGCGGCCAAATGACTGATACAATACTTATATATTTTTAAATACATACTTATTATACATAGAAACACCCAGACACCGTACAGATATTTGAATTAATCACAAAAATATTTGCACAGGGTGGGAATCGAACCCACGAACCTCGGCTTCGCAGGCAGAGTTACTAATCACTAAGCTCTTCCCTGTTCCATTGAACCATTCGTCTCTTTCCTGACCGATCTCATCCACGTACCCTCACGACAGCCCTGCGGGTCCAACGACTAACTAAATGTGCTTTGTCTTTGTTATTGATATCTCTATAATTTCAAGCTAAAAGAATAGAGAAAAAATATCAAAGCCAAGACAGGACGTCTACTCTATTTCTATGAAAACGAAATTTCGAAAAAAAACTCGTGACTTTCCTACTCTCGTTCTACTTCGTTTCATCCGATACAACATTGTTTGACGTTTAAATGTTCTAAGCATACTCTAATTAGAGTAGGCTTAAAACATTAAAGGCCGGGTCACACAGAGACGATCCGATAGCGATAGCGATCCGAGACGGGATTTTTTGTAATGTTCGAATTTGTATGCAACCTGACACACAGCAAGCGGGCGCGATCCCATACTCGGTATCGGATCGCCTCTGTGTGACCCGGCTTTAAACGGATAAAACGACGGATCGAAGTAGATACGGAGTTGGAAAGTCGCGAGTTTATTTCGAAATGACGTTTTCGTAGAAAGAGAGTAGACGTCCAGCAGTTTCAGTTGATGGTCTGCCGATGAAGCGTTTATCGGCGAGCTATAGTCACTCTGTCAGAGATTGCTGGCTATCTACATATCCCGTTACCACGTACCTATGCCCTCATTAAAATGGCTAAAAACTAAAAACATTTCTAACGAACTGCTAAAACTGACGTCAAATGACAGCTGTCAGAATTTAAACGTCAGATACCCAATACGTCATTTTGATAAGATGTCTACATAATATTCGATATGAATATTTATTATCAACTATGTTTGGCTAAAGTTCAGTATTAAAACTACTTTTATTGTTATTTGGTATCAAATATGTGGATCGTAGATGATGTTGTAGACTGAACTGCGAACTGGATCTGTGTAAATAAATGACATGTTGGTATTTCGAATCGTTGTTTTATTTCTAAATTGTATCAGGGTAGCGATTCTGAAACCATTCGGTTGCATCCGACACGGAATCTCATCTCTCGGTCTTTGTCATACTAAACAGATAAGACAAAGACCGAGAGATGAGATTCCGTGTCGGATGCAACCGAATGGTTTCAGAATCGCTACCCTGGCCCGAGTAAAATCTAGACAAGTACTTTTTTCTAATGGTCCATCCAGACTCAGGAGGCGGCTTCCTACTTCCTAGTCTCTTGGCGAATGGAATAGCTGGCTAGGAAGCCACCCACAATCGATTCATTCATGGCGTACCCACCATACTTAGCTCCCCATGTCTACTATAAGATGGGCATGATTAAAATGACTGCACTCACTGCATTTTTTGGAAAGAAAATTAGTGGTCCCACTTGGTATAATTCCTTAAAAAGTGGTACACGGTACACAACTCGATTTCCTCTCCGTGCTCCATAGTATCATAAATATAATAATTTGCAGCGGTTAAAAAATTAGCGAACGCAGTGCGTTTGATTCCACACCTCGTGTCGCGTTCGAAAAACCGACACAAAACGGGGCGACGCGACGGCGAGACGAGGAGACACGAGTGCACCGTCCTTAGTCTCGGCCTCACATTTCACTCCCTCGTGTCTTCTTGAGGTGAATCTGGATGGGCCATAATAAACCCTGCATTTTTGGGGTAAAAGCAGTCTATGCCAGACTTGAGTGCCGAATTTACCCTGGTCTATTTTTCCGTTTTTAGAATGACATAAATAATATAAGTGATAGATAGGTGAAGCCATTTTCAAGAAGCAAATGAATCTGTCAAAATAGTTTTTAATTGCGTCATAGGTAGCGTCGATGTTTCATTTTACTAGAAAAATTTGTTAAATATATAATATAAATATGTCAATATTAATATATTTTGACATACTTTTTCACTCACCTGTCTTTCTGAAGACTCTTCATTGTTGTAGGATAATAAAAGTCCGTAATAAAAAAACAATTATTCATTTATTGAAATAAAATTACAAATACCCTTTTGACCAGAACGGTCAGAAATGTTAAATTAACCTTAGCATAAGAATTCAATTATTCACAAACGCCCAACAAAATATTAATGTTTTGTCACCTTTCCACTGATGTCGAATTTATATATGTGTAAATGAGACAAAACATTTTACATTATAGTTTAATAACTTCTGTATTTCCACCCGAATAAATTAGCAACACAAGCCAGTATACATTGACCTACGATTACGCAGAATCACATTTAGACTTTCGGTCAAGTTGTACTGGCTATGTGTTTAGAATATTACACTTACAAACCGTGCCACTGCTGAAGTACTGTGTTGAAACTTCTGAAATACATTACTTTTATACAGTGGCTTCCAAACTTTACAGAATACGACAGTGGCTCCAACCAGCAACGTACTTCAGTGATGGCACGGATACAAATTTCGTCGACAGTTACACAGAATATTATTATCTGTTCTAAGACAGTTGAGGTTCGATAGTGTGCTATCTCTTTCATAATAGTTAAAATAGAGCAGGATAGCACACGATCACTTCCAATAACCCTCAATCTTATGTACTTCATTGACCGTTTGTGAATAGAGACTGCTGGAGAAAAATTAGTTCTAACATTGTGGTCGCTCTATGAAGAGAATACGGTTTTACAGACCTGGGGGGTATATCCCCACTAAAATGGTCTTGGTTTTGATATTACCCTCTCTTTATTTTCACATGAAATGAAAGGGACAGCAATAACAAATCCGTAACAACTTTAGTTAGAGACGATTTACTAACTGAAATAGAAATGTCATTTTTGTCCAATTTACTACGTGACATAAGGAATCGTGAAAAAGAACAGCTGTTGTAAACAAAACTGACCTTTTTATTCGATGTATGTATGATGTATAGATAATAGTATGATGTAACTGTTTTTTTCGCGATTGCTAAGTTAATCACATAGTTACAGAATGGTGTTTATGACACTTCTCTCGGTTTAGTACGGGTTTTCTGCGTGGTGCTGTATTTTTAAATACCTACGCAAAGAGGCGTTTTCAAAATGACAGAATGGGTGAAAAATATGTCAAATTATGAACCATAATATGCTATATATTGTTAATTTGCCATATTTTTCACAAATTTCTACAGACAAATTAAACACTGGCTGTGGTGCATTCGAGATATATATTTATTAATTTTGACATTGTGATAACGCCATAAAAAGATGTCTGCTTCTCTTCAGTGGTATACTGAGTTCGATAACACCATATGTATTGACATACGCAATAATTGTTAAATTACATCGCAAAATATGTCAATAATAATTTGCGCAACGAAAATTCTCGTACTAGGTATCCACAACAATTAGAACTATATTTATTAGTTTGCATCGTTTGAAGAAATAGTAAAAGGAACTAACACAGGTATACATTACACTGAATGTGTTTTTATTCAAAAAGATTGCCCAAATGCTACAGATATTTTCGACTTTTCAAAACCGTTTTCAGACCTCAGCCTATTTTGAGAACTCCATTCGTATGCATATGTTGACAGAAAAAGCTCGAACAACAGTGAAAACGTAATTTGACCTATATTTTTTTCCACGTAATCAATTTCTAAATTTCGAAAAAAAAAATCTCCATAATGCATGAATATGACAAACTGATTGTAAAATTTATGGAAAGATTGGTTTGTTTTGTTTTTTTTGAGTAGCAAAATTTAAAGTTTGGTATGTTTTTGAAATTTAGATGTTAGTATAGTTTAGTGGTCCAATGTGGCATTTTTTGATTTTAAATTTTGAATTTTACAATTTCGCCAAAGGTGACCACAATGTTCCACTTTGTTTATTTATTTATCAGAGAAGTTTGATAAGCATATGTCAATAATTTGACAAATATTTTCACCCCTTTTTCACTCATGTCAATCTGAAATCGCCTTATACCCCGTTTACATTATTCCAGTCCAGCGTCCGAATCCAGCGCTGGATTGCTTACTGGAATAATGTAAACCGGCACTGGAATGCATTGGCACTGGATTGAAGCATTCCAGTGCCGGTTTCCATTATTCCAGTAAGCAATCCAGCGCTGGATTCGGCCGCTGGACTGGAATCATGTAAACGGGGTATAATACGCGATTGCATTCTAGAAGGCGGTAATGCATTTTTAGTCTTCTGCAGTTATAACCAAGCGTGTTGCTTCCATTAGGCCTGGGGGAGGTAGGTACTGGACGTCTACTCTTTTTCTACAAAACACGTAATTTCGAAATAAGCTCGCGACTTTCCTACTCCGGTTCTACTTCGATCCGTCGTTTCGTCCGTTTAAATGTTCTAAGCCTACTCTAATTAGAATATTTTAACTTTCGAAACGAACGATTGAAGTAGAAACGGAATGGGAAAGTCGCGAGATTATTTCAAAATTATGTTTTTCGTAGAAAGAGAGTAGACGTCCAGTACCTACCTCCCCCAGGCCTAATGGAAGCAACACGCTTAGCCATAACTGCAGAAGACTAAAAATTCACTACCGCCTTCTAGAATGCAATCGCGTATAAGGCGATTTCAGATGAGTGAAAAAAGGGTGAAAACATTTGTCAAATTATTGACATATGCTTATCAAACTTCTCTGATAAATAAATAAACAAAGTGGAACATTGTTGTCACCTTTGGCGAAATTGTAAATTATTTTTAGCAATTATTTGTGTATTCAAAAAATGCCACATTGGACCACTAAACTATACCCAGGGTAGCGATTCTAAATCCATTCTGTTGCATCCGACACGGAATCTCATCTCTATTTAGCATGACAGAGACAGGGATTTCCATTCCGATTCCGAACCATTCGGAATCGCATTTACAATCGCTACCCAGGACGTCTACTCTCTTTCTATGAAAACGTAATTTCGTAATAAACTCGCGACTTTCCTACTCCGGTTCTTCTTCGATCCGTCGTTTAAATGCTCGAAGCAATTGCTAATTGAAGTAGGCTTAGAACATTTAAAACGTCAAACAATGTGCGATCAGACGAAATGAAGTAGAACCGGCGAAGGAAAGTCGTGAGTTCATTACGAAATTACGTTTTTCGTAGAAAGAGAGTAGTACGTACAGGACTTATCGCGTTCTTGAATGTTTTTATTGAGGAATTGTCAAGATTACCAAAGATATAGTTCTCAATTTCACCATAGGTGGCGCCACTGTTTTATTTTGTAAGACAAATTTTACAATAACTTTGGCGCCACATTTGGCGAAATTGAGAATTATTTTTGAAACCTTTTGTTTTTGACAAATTATTTGCTTTTTGAAAATGCTCAATTGAAAAACATCATGACTGCGTTAAGTCCTGTATAATATTTTTATCATGTTTTCAAATCTAGGCATTTTAAAACAGAAAATATCTGCAAGCATTCTTTGTAATCTATTTTCGTAACATTGTGTGTATAAATAAAATTAACTAATTTTAAGTATAGATTCATAAAATACTAATTCTATGGGTAATTTACACAAAATGTGACACACCAGTAGGCATGTCTTTCCTAAACATCAAGCGAAGTTTGTTTTCACAAGAAGTTTCGCAATTCTTTTCTATTTTAAATGAAAAAAAAACATCTCAGTACATCTTAGATCGTTAGACGTAACAAAACTTGGCTTATGCTCAATTTTATTTGTCTTTGGTCAATTTTGATGTAGCAAATATCAAAAACTGCCGATTGGCTAACTTGGAAAACTTAACTGAAAATTTTGAGATTTTCGGCTCGCGTAAATGTTTGGAACACTTTGGGCTGTTTTAAATTAATAAATGAGTATAAAATCTGTTTTCTTGACACTGTTAATAAAGTTGAAAATACACTGACGGACTAATGCAAATAGTATATTTTTGACTCAGGCATCATCCAAATCGTAGATATAATTCCTCCGTAAAGTTAAATAGTTTCCACTCCACTCAAAATGTATGATAAAGTTTTACCTATGGGGTCAACCCTAGTATCGCGAAACTATCAGATGTTCTAAACATTTTGTCGAAGCCTAAGCATATTTGTTTCCTTATAAGATAAATAGTAAAGGAACGACATATGCCTAATGGTACACACGCCTGCCCAACGTAGTGGCACGCAGTTATATGAACATGAAGAGTCCCAATCACTGCTCGACATTACACTGCGCTTACTGCCCAGAGATGTAAGATAGTTTATGTCTTTGCCCTGTAATTTCTCTGGAAACAATGCCGTTGACACCAGAACACAATAACATTTGCACATTACTGCTTGCCGGTAGAATAACTGGCAAAGGCGCCGTACTTCTCCAAGGGGCTCAACAAAGCGTGACTTCCGCTATACGACACTTTTGTATGAAATACTTGATTTATTTCGCCTTCAGCCTTGCTCTCATAGTAAAATATGATCACAACGAGTAAAACGCGACCCTTCAGCTTAGTACACTTGTTCTATCGTGTAACTAAAATGGACTTGGCTTTGGGATATCTCTCCCTTTATTCCAGACTTATTTTATGGTTATTCTGATAACTCACACACTCTGTGTAAATTACCTCTAACTTGTCAAAATTAAACTACACTTATATCTATACAATTAATATGTGAGCAATTGGTACTGTAGCAGTTTGTATGGAAAACAATTTTGCATCTTAATATTTACCTCAAAACCTGGTAAATTGATGTTCACGGCAAATTTACACGTCACCGATGACATTGACAACGCGACGTTACAATATCACGAATAAAACGTGACGTTTTCAAGATGACAGATGTGATGGATAAATGGGCGCAAAAACATGTCAAATTATTGACATATGCTAACCAAGTTTATATTATAAAATTGAACGTTTACTCGCGTTTGTGGCACAAAATATAATTATTTTTGGCAAGTGCAAGCCTGTCAAAAATAGTAAAATAATTTAGAAAACAGCTTGTTTTCTAAATGACAAGAAAACAATTATTTAAGCACGACTACTTGCCACGTAACAAAACTTGAAGTGCGTATTAACCCTTTAACTGGTGGCGGCAATATGTCTGCCACCAGTTATTTGATTTTTTTTTCTGTATATATGGCAACATACTACGAGAAAAAAGGTTTAGTTGTGGTGAAAGTGAACGCATCTTAGATGGAAAAAAAGTTTGACCTCTTCACGTCACATCTGTCAAAATCACAGTGCTCGTCAGTTTTGAATGTTGATGAAATCTCGATTCACGGATAAATTCAAAAAAATCTTCGGATTTCGGCATTCTTTTGGTAAGATTTTTATGAATTGTAACGTAGATGATAAGTTTATTGCATTCCATTATGTATTTCAAGGTTTGATTATTTATATATTTTTTAAATTGGGTGAGAACATGGTGGCAATATTTTTGCCACTACTAGTCTGGACTACTAATTATTTTCAGTAGTAACGGTTTTTACACCAAATTTTATATTTTTTGTAGATAATGTCCAAACACAAAAGACCATTGAAGGATCAGGAAATAGAAGCAGAACTTCAAAATCTCTTCGGTATTGAGGATGGCACAATATCTGAGGACAATGAGGAGTCGTCTGATGCGGAGGGTGTGTCTAATCAAGATATGCATCACATTTTACTAGGTGATGATGTTTTGCTTAGCTCGGCAGCGCAGGGAAGGACAGAGAATTCCTGTTCACCTTCTGTTCCATGTTCATCACAACTACGATCGTCATCACCTGAAGCAGTCCGGGAACCACCATCTCTGGAACTTGAAAGGTCTGATTCACCTTCTATATTACTGCAGCCTTCAGCATCTGGACTTTTCGAATCCTTTTCTTCAGGACGTCAGTCGCCGCATCTACCCGCAGAGGATGGAGGAGTTCCTGACGATATTTCCGATTTTTCTTCATCGGATGACGAGTCTGACGATGATGAGTTAGATTGGAAGAAACAGGATTGGGAACAGAGTCCTAATTTAGAATATTTCGATTCTGTTACTTTACGTTCAAGTAATAATCTACCCAATAGAACAAGGGCTATAACATATTTTTTGTTATTTTTTGATGGCGATGTCATGAATAATTTAGTGGAACAAACAAATCGCTATGCAGCTCAAGCAAATGCACGGAACTGGAAACCTGTCTCTTTACAGGAATTGAAGGCTTTCCTTGGAATAATAATACAAATGGGGATTCATAAACTGCCTACTATTGAAGACTATTGGTCCAGCGATCCATTGTTGCACGTTGTAGAGATAGCTGAAACAATGACTTTACAGAGATTTCAACAGCTACTGAAGTTTTTGCATGTAAATGACAATTCGAAAATGCCGAGTCGGGATGACGTGAATTACGATAAATTGTATAAAGTGCGACCACTTATACAACATTTGAATATCCTTTGTCAGGCCAATGCAGTAACAACTAATTCCCAAGCCATAGACGAATGTATGATCAAGTTCAAAGGGCGATCAAGCCTCAAACAATACATGCCTATGAAGCCGATCAAAAGGGGCTATAAGGTGTGGTGCAGAGCTGACAGTAGAACCGGATACTTATATCAATTCCAGGTATATACCGGAAAGAGTGATGTTACAGAGATAGGACTGGGAGGCACAGTTGTAAAATCTTTATGCGAACCACTTATTTCAACAGGTTACTCTGGACATTTAGCATTCGATAACTTTTTTTCCAGTGTTGATCTTATGCAAGACTTGTACAACCAAGGAATCTACAGCACGGCAACAATAAGAAATGATCGTGTTGACTTACCCTTGTTAGTCAAAAAACCTAAACAGACTGGCAACAAACAAGAAGATGAGAGAATATCACAGGCAGCAAAAAAAGCGAGTGGCAGAGTAAAAAAACTGAGAAGAGGAAAGTGGAAGTGGCGAGTAAAACGAAATGTTGGGTTTGCTGTATGGAAGGATACAAAACAAGTCAGCGTCGTTAGCACCGCCTTCCACCCGAGAGAGAGAAAGACTTGCACAAGGACTCAAAAAGATGCTACTAAAAAAACTATCAAATGTCCGTTACTAATTCCTGAATATACAAAGCGTATGGGAGGGGTGGATCGTTTCGATCAGAAAAGGTCCCAATGTGCTGTGGGCAGAAGAAGTAGGAAATGGTGGAAGAGGATCTTTTACTTTTTGGTGGATGTTGCTATCACCAACGCATATTTGATGTACAAAACTAACAGTCGTGTCCACAATATTATGTCCCAAAAAGAATTCCGAATCAGTCTTTCTAGGGAGCTGGTGGATAATATGACATTTAGGAAAAGACCATTCAAATCCATGCCAAATTTTGTAACAAAGAAAAAAAAAGTTCAGGAGAGTAATGCATCACAAAAAATGGTATTCGGAGTGCCAGAGGAAATCCGATATCAAAGACTGGGTGATCACTGGCCTACTGAAGAAAGTACTTATAAAAGGTGTCGCTACTGTAGTACCAAAGAAAGAAACAAGAGATCGAAGATAGAATGCAGTAGGTGTAAAGTGGCATTATGCATATTTCCTTGCTTCAAGCAATTTCATGAAACACAAGCATTGGATTGCTAGGCCCCTAGACAAGTGGTGGCAAAAATATTGCCATCATGTTTTTTTTTAATGATAATGCATGTAATTTTTTTTTCTTGAATAAAAGTTCTAAATCTACCTACAATGATTCCAAAAAATTAGTTATTATTTATTTGCCATTGAAAATTGCTTCTACCAGTTAAAGGGTTAAAGTAAACAAATTGAAGTTAACAAAACTTTCTTGATCACCTGACTGACCTTTATCCGCCCTTTTACCGCCTAACTGAATCGGCTATCGCTTTGCTATTGCGGTCTCTATCATTTCCAGCGAAAAGAAAAGAAGGGCGGACAATTCTCGGTCAAGTATTATAGAGTAAGATCGCCAGACGTCACGTATTTTCTGATGAATGAAATATGGACGATTGAGTAGAGTTAGTAAGTACTAAGAACACATGCTTACTCGCTAACTTGCTTAGACGGCCAATTTGGAGATATGGGGTAATGAAGGTACATACAAACATTACTTCACGTATTTTCTAATAAGTGATTTTCACGTATGTTGTAGAAAATATCCTTAAAAATAAGGCCCCAATACTCCCAGACACTTTCCGTCGCGTCGGCCATTTTGCTCAATAGACGCTTTAAAACTCCAAATAAATAACTTAAATTCTCATACTCCACTTGTCAATATCTTCGTCAGACAACTATTTTAAAGCTTTTTCCGATAAGACAGACCAATCTAAGGGGCCAATCATCCCCTAAACTCAATTTTAAGTCAATATTTCCTAATACATGTCTCACTCAGTCTCGCGCTCTTACCCATAGAGGCATTGTTGAGTTTACGGGATGATTAGTCCTTTAGATTGGTCTGTCTTATTGGAAAAAGCTTTAAAATAGTTGTCTGACGGACAAATTTACAAATGGAGTATGAGAATTTAAGTGAAATTATTATTTTGGAGTTTTTAAGCGTCTGTTGAGCAAAACGGCCGACGGAAAGTGTCTGGGAGTATTGGGGCCTTATTTTTAAGGATATTGTCTACAATATACGTGAAAGTCACGAAATAGAAAATACGTGAAGTAATGTTTGTATGTACCTTCTTAAACCCATATCTCAAAATTGGCCGCCTAAGCAAGTTAGCGAGTAAGCATGTGTTCTTAGTACGTACTAACTCTACTCAATCGTCCACATTTCATTCATGAGAAAATACGTGACGTCTGGCGGCTCTGGGATCTTGGACCATTACACATTTTACTGAAAAAAAAAAACGTCGCTATTACCATACGCGCAAAGTTGTTTTTAATACAAACTTTTACAATACAGTTATTTGCTCATAAAAGGCTGTCGCCACTAAACATGGAAATACATAAATATATTATATTGACCATGCTCATTTATTTACATTTATATATATATACTTTCTGAAGTTTACATGAAACTGTCAAAAAAGTATGCACCCAAACCTTTAGTACAACTTTTGACTGGAACGAAATTTCGTATCGTAAATTTAAATGGCATTTGTGAAAAAAAAATACTATAAGAATTAGTATTTTTTTTTCTTTTAAAGCGGCACTATTGTAAATATCTTTTAAATTTATGATACAAATTTTCGTATCGTTTGTTGGTCAAAGTTTGTGCTAAAGTAATGTTTATGTTTAAGTGTAGCAAGTACGTTTTTTTATTTATGGCTTTGACTTGGCAAATTAAACTCAATCGGCTCTTATTTCTGGCTTCAACTCGGCAAACTAACCTCCCAAAGATCTTGTTAGTGATCGTAACTTGACATACTCAACTCAAACGGACCTTATAATAAGATTTTAACTTACGTGTCGCGCAAAGTTAAAGTCGTAGATATCTCCGTCCTTGTCTAAGAATACGGCAACGAAAGAGATAGAGCGAGACCGATAATGAACAACTTTACCGGCTGGTTTCTACTAACACGTCATATTAATGAGCATGGCCCTGAAACGCAACAATACGATAGTCGACTGTTTTTTTCTAAACACATTAAAAAATAGCACAAATTCAAATACTCAGTGAATCTTTTGTTTCGTTTACATTTTGTATAGCTGTCTTTTTCTAACATACGAGATTTGTTTTAAAGTATAGAGTGACGAGACGACCCGCTCTTCTATCGCCTAACTAAATCGGCTATTGCTTTGCTATTGCTGTCTCTATCATTTCAAGCGAAAAGAAAAGAGAGAAAAACATCAAATCGATGACATTTTTCGTTCGGCGGTAGACCCCCAGGACGTCTACTATCTTTCTACGGACAACGTAATTTCGAAATAAACTCGTGACTTTCCAAATGCGATTCTACTTCGATCCATCGTTTTGTCCGATTAAATATTCTAAATATTATAATAATTAGAGTATGCTTAGAACATTTAAACGTCAAACAATGTTGTATCGGACGAAACGAAGTAGAACGGGAGTAGGAGAGTCGCGAGTATTTTTTTCGAAATTACGTTTTCGTAGAAAGGGAGTAGCCATCCAGGACATGTGTCTGATGGTAAGCAACATACCTGCCACATAACAGCCCAGTGTCACGCAACTATTGGAACATGGAAGTGTCCAAATCATTAGCTAGCACTGCGCTGCGCTCGTAACGCAGAGACATAAGATGAATTTATTTATTTATGTCATAGCTACTTAACATACTCACAGTCAAGCCAATACGTATGTCAAGCCATTAATTAAACTATCTCTCTGAATTATCTCTATACCCTGTAATCTATCTGAAAGTATTAGATCTATTAAGTATTAAGTATTAGATTTAGTATCTGACGTTATTGACAATACGGTATTTGATTAAATTTTGAAAACCATTTAAATGATTTTTGATTACACAATATTTACATACTACATGAATATTTCCACAAAAGTCACTGTTTCAACATTAAAAATGAATGTTTAAAGTATAAAGTTTAAAAATCCCGCCAAAAACGCTGTTTCTGGTCATGTGACGTGCGTGACGTCTCACGCCAGTAAACAAATCACTGTTCTTGAAGAAACTGTTTACTATGGATGGAATATTTACTGGCATGTGACGTCACCAGCGTTGCCATCATTAACAGAGCGTTTACGTCGTAGATAAAAATTCAGTATTTTTACAAGTTTCATTGGCGAATTATACAAAAAATACACACCATATATTCCAAAATAGAGTGAAATATGGTTATATATCGCATAGGATGATCAAAATTCCTAATTTTCTTGATTAAAATGCTATATTTTCAACATTGTCAAATACCGTATTTCACGGTGAGATATTCTCGTAAGTTAGAAAAAGACAGAACATCATTTCGTAAACAAAGCAAAGAACTTTCACCTTTTTAATTGTGTTTAGAAAAACAATCACCTATCGATCGTGTTGTTTTACTCAAAAGAACGAGATAGAAAGGATTTTTAAACTCGCTATAACAGAGGCCGATTAAAATACACATAACATTCCCTTTTTACTTATAAACAAATCTTAGTTGGTCGATATTTTTTCACACAACACAATTTAACCCCAAAATAAGATACAGTCAATAGGCAAAGATAACCAAAACAACGAATTAGTCCGTCAGTTAGATTATTATTATTAAAAATATTGTATACGTATTTTTTCTTCTGTTTCACAGACAAATAATGACAAAGATACAGTGCTTAAGTTTCGAATGACGTCACTTCATGGTACGATTTTTTACGACAAAGTGAAATCACAGCCCGCCACTCTGGAAGTTTGATGATCTATATGTTTGTACATTTTTAACAATTTAAAGAAACAAAAATACACATGGGGCACGTATTTATTATTTTATCAAATTATTAAAATTCTACTAAGATATAGATCATCAACCTTCCGGAATTTCGGTTGTGACATCACGTCTACATAAAATTTGTATATAGACGTGACGTCAATCAAAACTTATCAAGCACTAGATCTTCGTCATTATTTGTTTGTGAAACCAAAGAAAAAAATACGTGTACAATCTATACTAATATTATAAAGAGGAAATATTTGTTTGTTTGTTTGTAATGAATAGGCTCCGAAACTACTGGACCGATTTCAAAAATTCTTTCACCTTTGGAAAGCTACATTATTCCCGAGTAACATAGGCTACGGCAGATGGCGCTGCAGTTGATATCTAGGTTATTATTCGAGCGAAGCCGGAGCGGGCCGCTAGTATTTTATAATAATCTAACTGGATTCGTTATTTTTAGTCGCTCTGCCTATTGTTACAATTTGAGAAAAAATATCAATCAAATAGATTAGTTCATTGAAGTTGGTCCACCTAAATCTTGTCCTACCTTCCCTTCCAATTCCCCCCCCCCCCCCCCCTTACACCCCTTCCCCTCTTTCTCATCGACCCAGTAAATCCTTTCTACCTCTAGCACGATTAAAATACATACCATTTACACGACTACATCATTACTCGTAAGTAACTAATAAAACCGTACATTATTATATTTAATTTACCGATTCGGGACAAATGTACATAAAGTCCACATTTAACAGAATTGTACGTTGATTTAAAAAGTATATTTATGTTTATGACATTAAATGTCTATATCCTTTGTCGACTACATAACTTAGGAATGACTTTACCTATCTTTTTCTTTCGTTTACTTTGTTGAATGCTCTTGCGGAAAAACACAAGAAAAAAATAAAATAATAAAAAAAACAACAATATATATAACATACACTGTTTAGCTGCTTCACTTACCCCCAGTGTACCCTCACGATAATTAAAACTACTCGCACATTACGAAAAGGCAAAAATCCTAACACGAAACCTCAACCAATGACAGCTCTTACTTTCAATGTTATCCCAAAATAGCGAGCTGTGATTGGTCCGATTTAATTAAAGTTGTTTTTGCTAAATGCAGACTTTAGACAACGTCCCGATCGGTTCAATATAGCTTCCTTTAAAAATAAATTAATAATTATTACACATTTATTTACATTTAAAATCTCGACTTACTGAGAGAAAGTTACAACGTTATTTAAACTTACTGCAGCTTGAATATGCTATAACGACTGTCAAGGAAGGACTGGTTGAAGTTTTTTAAAATTCAAGCCGTTTGCAGTCAGAAATGACAAAACTTTTCTTTGGATAGGACTCAAAAGAGTAAATCTGAACATAATCTTACAAGTTTTTAAAATTTATTTTAGTAATGAGACTGTATCCCCATCGTAATATAATATATTGTGTCATCTCGTTTATGTCAACTCTTAGTAGTATATTAAATGAGGGTATGACGCAAGTCTACCCTCTATGCACCTTATTAATATACTACAATTACTATAAACAAAAACGAGATACCACGATCCACCAAAATCATCCGACAATCGGTTTAAATGACACATAACGTAATCAAACTGCTATTAGTATTAATTATAAATGTAAATAACGTTTTAACTTTTTGTCAATAAAGTCCAAAGTCACTTGTAGAACTGTTATCGGGGTCTTATTTTTGAAATCATTCGCACATGTTTAACTTCGCACTAATCTTACGGATCAATCATCGGTCGATCGCGAACGTGAACGAAAATCATTCGTACAAAGACAGGGATAGATAGATGTACGCGTTCTGTGATTTGTGTGATAACAATATAATTGATGTCTGTGTGTTTTCACAGAGAGATGAGTGGTTATGCTATTGTCCTCTCTTTCATTAAGCTTGTAATGAAAGGGACAGCCATAGTAATATAGTTAATTAGGAGGTTGATGAACAGCTATCCCACTACCACCAACAGAAATGTTATTATATGTAGACCTTTAAAGGATCTACCGGGCCATTAAGTTGCACAGCAAACATTGCTATTGAAATTGTATTTGCTTTTGACTTTACTTCCTCTTGAAATTAGAGACAAAAATATCAAAGCTAATGCCCCAATGCTTGAAGGCGGAAGTCTTCAATCAGTGCGTGTTGCCAGTGATGGCTTATGGAACTGAGACGTGGTCCTTTGTTATGAGGCCCACAGCCTCATAACAAAGCTCAAAGTCACACAGCGAGCTATGCAGAGAGCTATGCTCGGAGTCTCTTTGCGCGACAGAATCCGTAATGAGGATATTCGCAAAAGAACGAAAGTAGGCGACATAGCTCGAAGAGTAGCTAAGCTGGAGTGTCAACGGACAGGCCACATCGCTCGCAGAACTGACAACCGATGGGGAAGAAAGGTTCTCGAGTGGCGACCACGAACCGGAAGACGCAGAGTTGGACGGCTTCCCACTAGATAGACAGATGACCTCACAAAGGTCGCTGGAAACCGCTGGTTGCAGGTTGCGCAGGACCGTTCGTTGTGGAAATCTAGGGGGGAGGCCTATGTTGAACAGTGGACGTCTTGCGGCTGATGATGATGATGACCCTCTGAAAGACTACTATTATATGAGAATTATCATCTCCGTAATCAAGCTATCCTTGTCGCACAGCGGTTTGCGAGAAGAGGACAGACCGATGCTTGCATGGTACGATTAGCGACACCAATACAGAACCACACGATATCACAGTCGTACTAGTTTAAAAATACGACCCCAATGAAGAGATTAAGTCTATTGACGATATATATCGATGCAACATTTACATTTTTAGGTTGGATAAAGTTATATAGAAATTATTCCAGTTTTTGTAGTTTATCGGTATTTTATCAACAAAGTTTCGTTTTAAGCAACATTTTCAGTGTACATTTTGGACTAAAATCGACGTTACATTATTATTTTTTAAATTACGTACGTTTTCTTATCAGCAGAGGACGTTTCCACTGTAAAACTATATTTCGATAGGAAACCTAAGGGATTGATTGGATACGTCACTATGTTACTTACACATACTGACGTATCCTTACTTACAGAAACCAACATCTTAATAATTTAATTGCTCCAAAAAAAACGACCTTATTATAATAATTAAATACAGACACTCGTCCAAATTTCATACGAAGCCATCACTATGTTAACTAGATAAAAGAAAAAAAGGAAAGTAAATTTTAGTTTTTTTTTTGTAAAAAAATTTTACATTGTTACAAATTGAAACCTTCCTCTTTTTTTTGAAGTGTGTAAAAACTTACTAAAACATGGTCAAAGTTTTTGTATAATATGCAATAGACATTTATTTATTTTACGGATTACTCAAATGTGGTATGGTCGGTTCATACCGACCATAAAAAAACAACAAGACATGAAAAAGGCCGCAAAATACGGTTAAAACTTAAGTGGGACTGGATCGACTATATCAAACATGAGTTACACGTGAATTAAAAAAAAACTGTAACAACCACTATAGTTTTCCTAATTATAAAAAAATATAATTAAAAAAAAAACAATCTATTATGGTTGAGTCCGGTAAACGAAAAACGTCAAACGGTAAACGTTACATGAACTCTAGCAAATGTATGTAAATACAATTCTATATTTCCATAATATGTCATTATGTAGAAGACCATGGATTAATCCATCGTCTTCTACATAATTTATCTATCGGCTTCAAATCACGATCCAATATTTTTTAAGTACATAATAAAGTATCCATTTCACCCCCAAGTTAAAGAAATCCGTCCTTTGCTAATAACTTCGTAAGGAAATGCTTGTCATTTCACCAATTAAATCTAACGTACTAGAAATATATTTATTGTGAAGTAGCTACACAATCTCTTATATTCTACTTCAAAGAGTATTCCTATAGTCAAGATGAACTTACGAGTCTCAAAAAGCCGCCACAAAATAGTCAGAAAACTATGATAAGGTCTTCTATAAAGTAAAGTAGAAGCCTTCTTAAGTCATAAACTATTTTTTATCAAAATGGACTAATGAAATTTCAACTTTATTACAATTAGAATAGAGATGATATTACATTGAACAGTACTTTCACTTTTATTGCAATTAAAATAAAGATGAAATTTGATTGGACCGTTTTAAATAGCCGTTTTCAGACTCTATCATTGCTTTTTGAGACTCTATTGCGGTAAATATCACATCCTGCCATAGTGTCATTCTGTTCATTAGTGGTTTTACACGACAAGACATAGAAATTGCTGGTCGCAGAATGCTTTACAATAAAGTCCCATGGCAAACAATAGGAACTAAACTTGACAGCCCCGTGATGTTCTAATTTCTCAATTAAGACGCCGCCATACGGTGGACTTTTTTCACGAGTCTAATCAGGGTTGCCAGAATGAAAAGATTGCAGCAATTTAGAAGAAATTGGTAAAACGGGACAACACACAACTATATTCAAGGGTTTATAATAACTACAATTAATCGCTTAACGACTTTAGAGTTATGTCTAATAAGTTGGCAAGATTTTTGTCTGTATTGATGAAAGTGCAACACATTTTGTGATATGATTTGACAGTGACAACTTAATTTTGACGCTGTCAATGTCAGAATAAATCACTTTCAGACATAAATAGTATTGATAATTCTATTTTTTTATTTTATTTTTAGGTTGCAGTGAAATTAATATTTATGTACCTATATTTTATTGCAATCTAAAAATACATAATAAAACTATCACTTTGTTCTAGAAAACATGAAATACAGACAAAAACCTAGAAACACCATTAATATTAACACAATACTTTCGCCTATACAAGTACTAAAATAAATTTCAACGTACAATCACTGTCGTGGCGTTTCCGAGTTAAAAACGAGAATCGAACCTTAAGCTATTCGACTACTCACTAAGCCACGAGAGTTCTCAATAACTTTGCTTTTACTTGCATTCTCTAAAAATAAAATAGTATTAATATATCCGCCTCCATTCAATAAGTGTAAAAAATAATGCATTACAAATATTACCGTCTTTTTTCCACATATAGAATTGAAAAGAGACGAATACATTCTGAAGTCTCACTACACAAACTATCACATGAAATCGTTTTCGTGCTACCGTTTTGACATTGACAATTAACTAATCAAAAAATGTCCTTTTGTGACTAAAAATAGAATTCCAAATGGTGCAACATGATTGACCCATTGTCAGATGAAATTTAATACGGCTACATTTTACATAGAACGCGAGCCAATAAGCACAAAGCACGTCAGAAAGTAAGCAGTGCATGTGTCTTTTGTTTTTTTGACAGATATAATTCGCATATGACGCCATTTTGAGCTCTAGTGACGCGAATAGCAAAGCACAATATCGTTTGTACATTTTTTAGTTATCGTAATCAGCGCAGCGATTCTGGACCCAGACGGATTGATCTCGACATGGAATGAAACCTATCGGTCTTAGTCTTATCCGTTTAGAATGACGACAGAGACAATAATTGTCGCTCCACATTTGAACGGTTCGGATAGCTTTCAGAATCAGGACGTCTACTCTCTTTCGTAATTTCTAAATAAGCTCGCGACTTTCCTCCTCGCGTTCTACTTCGTTTCGTCCGATCGAACGTTGTTTGACGTTTAAATGTTCTAAGCCTACTCTAATTAGAGTAGACTTACACCACTTAAACGGACGAAACGACGGATCGATGTCGAACCGGAGTCGGAAAGTTGCGAGTTAATACCCCGTTTACATGATTCCAGTCCAGCGACCGAATCCAGCGCTGGATTGCTTACTGGAATAATGTAAACCGGCACTGGAATGCATTGGCACTGAATTTATACTTTCCAGTACCGGTTTCCGTTATTCCAGTAAGCAATCCAGCGCTGGATTCGGTCGCTGGACTGGAATAATGTAAACGGAGTATTATTTCGAAATTACGTTTTACGTAGAAAGAGAGTAGACGTCCAGTACCCAGACTCAGTTCAGTGGTAAGGGATAGTCGTTTGTACCTTTTGGTTGATAACTCATATGTAACCTTTATAAGCGGCTGATTTGAACCTCAAAGACCCACTAGATACGATTCCACTCCCACCCGACAAATAAAATATCACTCAAATGTGGGCTTTATACCATGCCCGTTTAGATATAGATTACATTGGCAACATAAATTATCAGACAGATTAGGTCGCAATCTGCTAATTTATATTGCCAATGTAATCTACAACTTAACAGGCATGGCATAAAGCCCAGAATTGCACACATATGTCATATGTATAGCACAATATCGATTGCAAAACTATGACAGTTAGCGTAATCACACTACAACTTTATTTATATTTGAGAATGTTAGAAAAATAAAGTGATTTTTTTAATCAATAGACAAGATCGTCGCTTAATTAAAATTTCGACTACAAACTACTGGCTTAAACAGAAAGGGTGTAAACGGCCGAAAGGAAACAATTATAGATAGTATTTCGAACAAAAAAAAACATGTAATTGTGAAAAAAAAAACATTATATTTTGCCCAATTACATGTCCTTTTTTTATAAAACAGCACACACAACAAGCCGGAAACTTTTTGGTAGACAGTAAAGGCCAATAGAGGCCAATTGGCATAGGTCTCTTTAAAGAAAATCAGATACGTTTCAAGATTTCAGAATAACAACGAAAGAGATAGACTCTTTAGAGAGTTGTCAAGAGCAATTGCTCCTTTCGAACAATTATACCCTTTCCGTGTCACTGTGTACTGGTATAGATTTTATTTCTACATTTTTTTACAAACTAACATCAAATGCCGGCTGTACACTCTTGCACAGACAAAACAATACAATTTACAGAGACTTACATATCCGTAAATTGTATCCGATTTTGAGTTTATCAGTATCTTAGCAACCGATTTTATGCTTAGAATACTATTTAAACGTGTACGACTATACAGGATTACACAGAAATAGTATACTAATCCAAAAGATATATTTTATAATTAATTATAGAGAACTAGGAGAGTCACGGCTATACTCGCGTAGGACCCGTTCTCGTAATATTTTTGCGATAAAAAAATAGCTTATGTATTTTATTTCAGACAACAATCTGATCATGTTTTTCAACCGTTCCGACACGATTGAGCAAACAAACTTCCGTATTTATAATATTAGTAGGATGCGAAAGTTGTGGATGTTTGTTGGTCCATCGCGTTGCAAGAGCTGATCGGATCCGTCTAAAAATTAAGAAAGGAAACTCAAATAGATTACAGTCCGGAATAGCGCATAGGGTACTTTTTATCTCGAAAATATTAAATTTTCCCGAGGAATTAGCCTTTTTCTAATATCTACGCGAACAAAGTCGCGGGCAGATGCTAGTCTCTACTAATATAATTTTGAATACTGTGAAACCAACATTGACAAAAAACAGTCCCAAATAAAAATTAACTTTTAATTCGGCAAAATATAAACAATAACTGTTTTTTTTCTTTTTCTGAGTTTCTGTCAAATCAATAGTACCATACAAAAATGAACTTTAAATTCAACAAAGCGTATAGAATAGCTGTCATTTTCGCAGGAATTGGTTTAATATACAATAAGTTTAGTAGTAGAAAGTAACGCAACTCTTTCGGCTTAGTAAGTCTTCTGTGAAACCTTGTACAGTGGAAGTTAAAATAACATCAATTTTAATTTAGTTTAATCGAATCAAATCGATTGTTTACAATCTAGGAAGCGGAAAACCACTACTGTATTCCGATAGAACCGTATTGAGTCGTGTAATAAGGTGCAAATTGCCCTGTCAAAGATAATTCACAATTTCGCAAACTATAACATAAACCCAATAAATATTATAAATTAGCAGCGTCCCGCGACTTTGCCCGCGCAGTTCCTAAACATCTACTCTCTTTCTACGAAAAACGTAATAACGAACAAAAGTCGCTACTCTCCTACTCCAGTTCTACTTCGTTTCGTCCGATCGAACATTGTTTGACGTTTAAATGTTCTAAGCCTACTCTGATTAGAGTAGGGTTAGAATATTTAAACGAACGCAACGACGTCCGATCGGACATCCGTTTGGTCCGATTGAACATCATTGTTCGACGTTTAAATGTTCTAAGCCTACTCTAAAGGCCGATTTACATCAGACGAGCGAATGCTCATTATATCTCCACTGTATCAAATTCATTTAGTGTAAACAAACGTAGAGCATTATTTCGTTGTTTTGTTTGCGTTCGCAAAGATTCTATGGAATATATAATATGGAAAACGGCTAAGAACGATCTTTCGTTTACACTAAAAGATCGAGAAAGAATGCTCTTGTTCCAGCTCTAGCTCTATGCTCGTTCAGTTTAAATCGGCCTTGACTAGAATATGCTTAGAACATTTAAACGGATGAAACCGAACGGAAGTAGAACCGGAGTAGGAAAGTCGCGAGTTTATTTTGAAATTCCGTTTTTTCGTAGAAAGAGAGTAGACGTCCTTACGTGGGATGCGTGAAATTTTAAACTATCTTTGCCAATTCTATTTGCATCTTCAAAACACTACATTGATTCGGAATCCACACTACATTTTTACACTGAACGCAAATGACAACCGAAGTTCAGCGTTTCCGAATCGAAAATTCAACTGATCTATTGTAGGAGTCAAAATAGAAAAAAAAAATCGTAACAATCGGAAGTGTAAACTCCGAATCGGAAAAATTCCGACTACTATCAGAACACAATCGGAAAAAATATTGAAATATGTGAAATGTAGTGGAATTGAACTCTAAAAAGGCTCCTATGAAGGCTTCAAGTTGAAAAATCTTCTATGGGCGTCATCTTAAAGGAACTATTTTGGAGTTAGTAATTCAGAAAACTTCCATTTATTTATTTATGGTATATTTTTTCCGATGGTGTTCCGATAGGAACTTGAAAATATTCAATTTTTTCCGATTCTGAATGAACACTTCTCATTTTGTATCGTTTCAGATGTTTTTTAGTTTCTATGTATATATTTAAAAGTATATCATTAGTTCCGTACACACTACGCATTCGGAATATACTGCGTATAGCTCCAGCGAGTATATTATATATGTATAAACTTATATACATTTGGTGAAAATTGACTTTGACGTGTAAATTGTACATTTATAAATAAAGAATTTTGACAGTGAATTTACACGACAAAAACAAAGAATGCGTTTTTGTGAACTTTCTCATTCGGAAATGAGTCTCCACATTATCATTCACATCCATTTTTACAACATTTAATCTTTCAATCTCAACACACCTACATAAAATTCCGATTCGGAATCAGTACCTCATTGATGGTCTAAAGGCGATTCCGATCCAGAATCATCATCTCAACACAGTCTAAAACAAATTCCGATCCGGAATCAGTATATCAATACATTCTACAACCGATTCCGACTCGGAATCTACAGATTTTCATTCGCACTCTTACAACGATTGCAAAAAATATATTGTATTTTTTTATTTTAAAACTAAACTTTCAGGGTACAAACTATAAAAAAAAAACAACTCAATTATTGGGTTCCGCATATTACCTGTACTAAGAGTAGGGGCGACATTATTCATTAAAAGTGTTGCATAATAATAATCATATAACCCTTCCCCTATTTTTTTAATACAGGTATAATGCGAAAACCTGTATAAATATCATAATATAGCACTTGTATGTTCAATCGAAATTATTTAATGAAACATACTGAAATATATTTAACATAATTACTTTGATAAAAAGCAGGAATCATAATATTTAAAGCTTGGCAGAGGAACACAAAATAACGGTGGCGACACTATCGCAAATATTTTTGAAATAATTAAAGGTAATAACTAGCAAAGGAGCATAATATTATAATGTTGGGGCGACACTATCGTAAACGGTATTGCAAAATTTAAAAGTGTCATTCAAGGGATGAGCACAAAATGATGATTGCAAATTGTTTTGATAAAATTTAGGGCATTATTAGCAAAGAAAAAGCACAACATAATGGAACGATACTTTCGAGAAAACAGTTTCGGAATATTTAAAGTATCATTATCAAGGAAAGGGCACAAAGTAATGGTGGCGACACTATCGCAAGTACTATTGAAAAAATTGAAGACAGGCAAAGAAAGAGCACACAATAATGGAAGCACCACTAACGGAAATACTTTAAAAAAAAAATCAAGTTTTATTAGTACAGAAACAGCACAAAATAATGCTGGCGCCACCATCGCAAATATTAAAAAAAATTGGTTGCCTGTAAAGTCGGTATACGGGCGAAAGTTTTACGTGACAACGACTTTGAGTGGTTAGCCCGCCTAAGAGCGAGAGAGACAGACATAAAAAGTGAAAGGCACGCGTCCCTCTCACTCGCTCTCATTGTGAGCGCATAACGTGAGCGGAGCGTAACGCAGTTTCTTGAAGTGTCACCCGGCAAACCAATTTATAAGACGTTGTCACGTCAAAAACAACAATTTGACATTCACTGTCATTTGGAACAGTGTTTAGAAAAGAAAAAATGCAAAAGTCAGGGATTTAATATAATATTGTAATGATAATTTGGTTGTCAAGCCGTGGTGGGCGCATTTGCTACACCGTGCGTTTCACAATAATAACTAAGATTATTTAATTAATTAATTATTTTTGTCCATCTTAAGTCGAATAGACTTTGTTACATTTAAAGCCCTATTAGCCAAGTAGTAAAAGCATTTATTTGAAAATAAAAAATACGAGTAGTATTATGATATAAGTTATTTTCATGTATGTTTAAAATTAAAAAAAACTTCGATTGAACATTTGTATTTTAAACAATTCAGATTTAAACATAATTCACAAGGATATAGCGAGTCATAATAACTACAATGCTATGAGGTCATCGGCCATTTAACAGCTCAGCACCAAAATAGAATCGGCATCAAAATAATTTCGAAAAAAAACAACTCTCTAAAAAAAATGTTTCTAGAGTGTCATCAAGATTATTTAGAAAAAAAATCCTTATAAGAATAAAACTAACTATAAGACTTTAAAATAATTTCGAGAAAAAAATCGCTATTCATAAGAAGAATTACAAGATCATAAATATAACTTCGCAAAAATAAACACAGAACCTGAATTGAGGATTAATTTAAGTTATGTTTTTATTTTTCGAAATTATATAATACATAGAGCTTTCCCTTTTTTTCAAATTATCATCACGACGGTTTTGGTGCTGAGCCGTTAAATGAACGATGACCATTCTACGTAAATGGGTTTAAATCAATATAGTAAGTACAGGCGGTATACGTAGCTGGTTTAAATATAAACATATAACGGTTACTCTTTCGCTTCTTCTTCTTCTTTGTCCTTCGCCTTCTTTTCTTCTTTGTCCTTCGCCTTCTTTTCTTCTTCGTCAGATTTGAATATTTTTTTGATCCTGGAAGAGAAAAACGTTTTTTAAGAAAAACTTTTTCAACAGAGAATACAAAATACAAAGGCACTTTATTGGCACCACAAAGATGCCAGTAAAAAAAAAAATATACGGTTGAATTGAGAAACCTACTTTTTTTTAAAGTCGGTTAATAAAAAAAAACAACACGTTGTGGGCACAAAAAGCGATCTCTTCCAGACAAACTTTTGATTCATAAAGAATTTATTTGCCTTTTTTTATAGTATAGCAAGTGACGAGACGAGCAGGGCCTGTGCCTGATGGTAAGCAACATGCTTGCCACATAAGAGCACAGTGACACGCAGCTATTGGAACACGAAGAGAGAAATGGCGGCGTTGTATAGAGGCTTGGAGACCGTTGTGTACTACCTCAGCTCTTAAGTTAACTCTTTTTTTTTTTATTATTATTTATAGGTTTACACTTGACCACCATCTCGCCTGATGTTAAGCGACGATGCGGTCTACGATGGAACGTGCTTACCTAGAAGAAACTCTTGCGGGTTATATTAAGTCTCATTCAGAATGATAGTCTAATCTCCGCTAATATAGCTTATAATAATTATCTAATTTAATTTGAAGTTATAGTAGTGTTTAAGTACATATTATGTCAAAAAATGGGGGCTCCAAAAAATAATTTATTCTCAAAGTGGGCAGCAGATGCAATAAGTTTGGGAACCCCTGCTCTATACTATAAAAAAACTACGCGGGTACAACTGAAGGTAGTCCAGGACTCTTCATGATGCAATAGCTGCGTGTCACTGTGCAGTTATGGACAGGCATGTTGCTTACCATCAGGCACGTTTCCTGCCCGATTTGTCACTCTATACAACCTATATAAAAAAACAACAAAAAATGTAAAAAAAAAACATCACAAAACAACTTTTTAAAATATTTTGTATTTAAAAATAATACTCACGAGACAAATCCGTTAGCGTCCTCGGCGGCCGTATAGCGTATGCCCTTCTCGAAGGCGGCGACCAGTCGCTCCGGGTAGTCCAGGTAGGGCCGCTTCTCCCCGAGGCAGGAGATCATGCCGAAGAACGAGCTCATCACGTCGATCTCGTCGATGTTGTACGCGCCGAGGAAACGGAACTCTGTGTAATCGGCCGACGACGAGAACTCCACGAACAGCTCGATTATCCTGATGATGAAGCAATGCTCAGTATCGGTGAGGTGAACAAAGAAGACGATACAAGCAAAGAAGTCGATTATACTCATACTAATGAAATGGTTAGTGTCAAAGAGATGAACAAGGAAATCGATACAAACAAAGAAGTCGATATAAACAAAGAAATCGATACAAACAAATAAGTCGCTTATACTGATAATAATGTAATGGTTAGTATCGGAGAGCTAAACAATGAAGTTGATTTAAACAACGAAGTCAATTATCCTAATAACAATGAAATGCTTAATATCGGAAAGACAACCATAGAATCTGATATAGACAAAGAAGTCGATTATCCCGATGACAATGCAATGCTTAGTACCGGTGAGACCAACAATGAAGTTGATATAAACAAAGAAGTCGATTATCTTGATGTCAATGTAATGTTTAGTATCGAAGAGACTAACAATGAAATCGATACAAACAAAGAAGTCAATTATACTGATAAAAATATAATGGTTAGTATCGAAGAGATAAAAAAAGAAGTCGATTTAAACAACGAAGTCAATTATCCTAATAACAATGTAATGCTTAGTATCGCAGAGATAATCATAGAAGTCGATATAAACAAAGAAGTCGATTATCCTGATGTCAATGTAATGTTTACTATCGAAGAGACCAACCACAATAAAGTCGATATAAACAAAGAAGTCGATTATTCTTATAACAATGTAATGTTTAGTGTCGACAATGAAGTATATTATCCTGATAACAATATTGTTTAATTTTATATTTTCTAAAATAATAATTAAAAAACTAATCTCCGAATAACCCACCTCTAACTGCTCCCGGCGCAAAAGTGCCCATGATGCTCGCCGCGTTCCCACGCTGAATGGCAATGGCCAACCTTTGCTCCAGGAACGCACCAGAGCGGGAGTCACCCGTATTCTCCCTGAGCCTGCGCCCCAATTCTGAGAGGAACCCTTTAGCCTCTGCGCCCCAACAACCCAAGGTCTCCACGGCAACAGGTACAAATTCGTACTGCGACAACAACATACCATACTTTCGCTTCTTCTTATCAGCGGCATCCTCTGCCGCGGCCGATGGTGAGTGGATAGTGCGACCTAGGTGGCTGGCGGCGACAGTGCTGACGCAAGTGGCGTCCCAAATTAAGCACTTCCCGTTCTTCCAGGGCACCAGAGTCAACCCGTCTGGTCTCTTGCCGTCCGATCTGCATAGGCCCGGGGGCTCAAGTACGCATGGAACTCCCGCCGACACTAAGGCTCTCCGAACTATGTCATTGAGTGCATGGTGTCGCGAGAACCTTCCTGCACACCGTCGGCAACTCAAAGCGTGATGGCCATTGGCTTCTACCAGGGAGCCGCAGGTGCATACGTGGGGTTCACACACCTTGCAGCCCAGGCGAAGAGCCACCGCAACGCGCAACGAGTTGTTATCCAATAAGGTGCCTAGGTGAGGAGAAGGTAGCGCCTGCAACCAAGACCCAGATTCAGGCTGCGAGACGGCCCGGAGTCTGGCCATATCCGCTCCCGAGGCACATGACCAAAGTTGTGCTTGGACCCGCTTGACCCCAATAGCATCCCACGCCCGTTGGCTTTGAGACTCTTCGGGAGTCAACTCCCCGGAGTTGAGGGCACTCCAGACCGTCAAAGCGTCAGAAGCATAAGGTAAACTTTCCTCGCCACCATTTGAATTTAGAATAGTAGCGGCAAGATCAGCAACCCCATGCACCGACGCAAGGAAAGCAGGCAGGCCGACATCTCGCGCACAACGCACCCCTAGACCCCCAAACCGAATTGGAAGAGCTGCCTGTGACCATTGACGTTCATCAAGGGCAATGTTAAGAATATACTCAACCGCCGATTTCAGAGCCTCGTCAAACGCAGACACTTCAGCCGGATATTTCCAGGTGGGGGCCGTCCGCAACAAGTATGTTATTTTAGGAACGGCGAAGCACATTCGCAATAACACTATCGCCACGTGCGCGGAAATGTTTTTAAGGCGTTCACGAGTGCTGAGAAGAAGCCTCGTACGAGAGGTAATGGCCTCGGGAACAGCATCAGCAAAAATCGGGGACCCCAATAGAGTGAACTCCGAAGTCAACACTTCCTTAAGTCCTGGTAACATAGAACTGAAATGCGCAAAGTTTCCGCGCGCTTCCACACTGCAGGGGAAAAACTCGCATTTGGAAGGGTTCACCACGAGGCCGAGATCCTTGAGGAGTGGAATAAGTATCCCAAGGTCCTGAAATACTTCTTCCGGTTTACCTCCAATAGTGCCATCGTCTAAATACCATATGTTAAGAGAGGATTTTAGTTCAACGATGAGCTTGTGAATGGCCAAGCTAAAAACAAGTGGTCCTAGTGGATCTCCTTGCTGAGCTCCTACTTGTGAAAGCATGAAATGGTCATTGAAACAAAGTTTGGAAGGAGTTCTATAAACTTGGTGGAGGAAAGGGTAGATAGAAGGAACTTTTTCCTTTACCTCCCTCAACAGGACATCCCTTTCCAAGGTATTGAAGGCATTGGCAATATCAATTTTCAGCACGACATTACCCGCATTGCTCGGATTCATGACGTACGAACGCGTCGCGTGAATAGCCGCTTCACAACCCAGACGCGTCCCAAACCCTAATTGATGTGGTACCAAATATCCTGCTATCTCGTCCCTAACAGCGCGACATGCCAGTTTAGCAGCGAGACGGCGAAAAACGCTGCCAACAGCAATAGGTCTTAAACCTCCGCCCTTTTTTTCCAATGCGCATAGCGACGCACCGTACAGATAGGGAGTAACGAGGGGGTTTAGTTGACCACTAAGCAAGAAATTTGTGAGGTTCACTAAACACCCCAGAAGACGTCGCCATTTTCCCCAGCGGATACAGACGTTAACTCTTTAAGGTGACCAGGGCGCAATCCATCCAAACCCCCAGCGGCCCCACTGTAAAATGAACCAAGCCCAGATTCCACATCCGCTAAACTGATGGATAAAGGAGTGAGAGATTTGTCTGGCTCTGGTGGGAAGCTAAGGGGCCGGGATGGAGCTGGGTGCTTCAGCCTCAGAGCTGCCAACGTTTCGGGGTCCTGACGTGCATACGTATCATCGGATAACAACGTTATATTTCATCACGATGCTCACTACAAATGTTTAAGGTTGGCAAATAACGAACCTTCATAACGACGTAGACACCGTAAGGAAGTTTTTTTTTTTTAACTTCTATAGGTTTACACTTGACCGCCATCTCGCCTGATGTTAAGCGACGATGCGGTCTACGATGGAACGTGTTTACCTAGAAATAACCGATTCACTCTTGATTTGAAGACACAAAGATTGTAACCATCAGGGAAAACCCACTCAGGCAACGTATTCCACAGCCTAGACGTTCTTATCACAAAATTAGAGTCAAATCTCTTCGTTCGTGTCTTTGGAACATCAACCATGAAACGATGTCGCTTTTTCGAGCTACGAGCATTCCGATAGAAAAAAGGACAAGGTGGTATCAGATCATGCAAATCAGTCGCACACTCTCCGAAGTGTATCCGATAAAAAACCGATAGGCTAGCAATTTTTCGGCGATGTTCAAGACTTTGAAGTCTTTTTCGCACAAGAGTGTCGTTGCCTATGAGCCTTTTGGCACGTCTTTCGATCGATTCCAGAGCCTCCAGCTGATACTTAGCCGATCCATCCCAAAGGTGCGAACAGTACTCCATACAGGAGCGAATCTGTGCTTGATATAATGTAAGCAACTGTTCAGACTTGAAGTACCTTCGCACCTTTGAGAGGACACCTAGTTTTTTGGCAGCAAGTTTGGCCTTGGACTCGATATACGAGCCAAAGTTGAGCGTAGAGGTCAAAGTAACGCCCAAAAGCTCAAGACGGTCAGAAACCGGCACGGATACACCTCTAAAAGTTGGAGTCAGTTGGAATGGACTCCTTTTAGCGGAGAATAGACACGCCTGTGTCTTAGTCTCGTTGAACTTGACCAGATTGGCATCACCCTATTTAGACACCGGCACCGCCTCAAGGGTCAAGCTCAAACGTTCGATCAGACTCTCTCTCTGTACCAGAGTTTGCGGCCCAGTGGCTCTCGCGCTAGACATGTAACACTCTACGACGGTGCTATCGTCTGCGTACCCATAGATACCGGGCTTCAACAGATCGTTAATATGTAGCAGGAAGAGCGTCGCAGAGAGTACCGACCCTTGAGGGACTCCGGCATTGATAGCCATTTGATCCGACGAGCAGCCATCAATGACGACTCGTATGGATCGATCCCTCAAGAAGTCGGATATCCACGCAATGAACCCAGGAGACAAACCATAACTAGAAAGCTTGCTTATAAGGGCATCATGCCAAACCCTGTCAAAAGCCTTTGAGATATCCAGGGAGACTGCAAGTGCTTCCCCGTGTTTCTCAACAGCTTCACTCCAGATGTGAGTGACGTACGCTAGAATATCCCCGGTGGACCGGTTTCGGCGAAACCCGTATTGCTGGTCACTGAGGAGGTCGTTCGATTCTAGGTACGTCAGGAGCCTGTGGTTTAAGACACGTTCCATAGTCTTGCAGAGTATGGACGTGACCGAGATGGGCCTGTAGTTGACAGGGTCAGCACGACTACCCTTTTTGGGCACAGGTTGCACATTAGCAAACTTCCAAGACTTCGGTACTAGCCCAGTTTGGAGAGAGAGTCTGAATAGGCGCGTCAGTATTGGTGACAACTCAGGCGCACAAGCCTTCAATACTAGAGCAGGAATACCATAATATTTTATCAAAGTTTTAAGGGGACACAAGAGTCTTGAAAAAACGAATTACTTAAAAATGTATTTTTTGATTAAGTCGAAACTTTAGTATGTCTGCGAGGACAAAACTGTTAGTATATTTATTTGTATTATCCTAATCTTCACACATTTTCATACATTGCATTTTTATAAGTTTCATTTGTTAAACTTCTTTAAGTTACGGTTGGTCTAGTCGGGCGAACGGCGCCTGCCGATCCGGAGACCCCGGGTTCGAAACCACGTGCACCACTGTCTTTTCGAAGTCATGTGCGTAATAACGCTAACTTAAAATGGTGACGGAAAACATCGTGATGAAACCGACATGTACTTAGAATCTTTCGAAGTCATGTGTCATCCACCAACCCGCACTGGGCCAACGTGGTGGATTATGTCCTTGACTCTCTCCTTGCGAGAGAAGGCCCCGAGTCCCAGCAGTGGGAACATTTAGTGAGCTGTTTGTGTTGCACTTCTTTTGCAGTACCGCATCGCCCCACCTGTCGATCATGATGTACTCCTGCGACAACTGCGCTCCGTTCTTGGGGTGCATTTAGTTCATTCGCTTCATTAGTTTCGTATGTTTCGTCAGTTTCGTCACTTTCGTTAGTTTCGTCAGTTCCGTTAGTATCGTTCACTTTGTCAGTTTCATTAGTATTGCCAGCTTCGTTGGTAACGCCAGTTTCGTTAGTATCGTTCACTTTGTCAGTTTCGTTAGTATTGTCAGTATCGTTGGTAACGCCAGTTTCGTTAGTATCGTTCACTTTGTCAGTTTCGTTAGTATTGTCAGTTTCGTTGGTAACGCCAGTTTCGTTCTTACCGTTCACTTTGTCAGTTTCGTTGGTAACGTTAGTTTCGTTAGTATTGTCAGTTTCGTTGGTAACGTCAGTTTCGTTGGTAACGTCAGTTTCGTTAGTATCGTTCACTTTGTCAGTTTCGTTAGTATTATCAGTTTTGTTGGTAACGTCAGTTTCGTTAGTATCGTTTACTTTGTCAGTTTCGTTAGTATTGTCAGTTTCGTTGGTAACGCAAGTTTCATCAGTATCGTTCACTTTGTCAATTTCGTTAGTATTGTCAGTTTCGTTGGTAACGTCAGTTTCGTTAGTATCGTTCACTTTGCCAGTTTCGTTAGTATTGTCAGTTTCGTTGGCAACGACAGTTTCGTTAGTATCGTTGTTATCGTCAGTATAGTCAGTTTGGTCAGTTTTGTTAGTATCGTCACTTTCGTCAGTATCATCAGATTCGTTAGTTTCGTCAGTATTGTTAATATCGTCAGTGTTATTAGTCTCGTCTGTTTCCTTAGTTGGATTAGTTTAATTCGTCTCCTTCGGTACATCTGCCCCTCCACCAGTGCACCAGCACCGCCGCCCACCTGTCGATCATGGTGCACCCCTGCGGCGACCGCGCCCCGGCCCGCAAGTAGCACGCACTTTCGTAGTTTCGTCACTTCGTCACTTTCGTTAGTATCGTCAGTTTCGTCACTTCTGTTAGTTTTGTCACTTTCGTTAGTATCGCCAGTTTCGTTAGTTTCATCAGTTTTGTCAGTATCGTTAGTATCGTCAATAAAATAATAATAATAAATATTGGTGGACAATTCACACACAACACCATCTGACCCCAAACTAAGCAAATCTTGTATGATGGCGACCAGATAGCTGATATAATACTTATATAGTTTTTAAATACATACTTATTATACATATAAACACCCAGACACAGTGCAAACATTTGAATTCATCAGTATCGCCAGTTTCGTTAGTTTCATAAGTTTTGTCAGTCTCGTTAGTTTCGTCAGTATCGCCAGTTTCATAAAAATCGTCAGTTGCATCAGTTTCGTTAGTTTCATTCGTCTCATTCGCTTCATTCCCCTCCTCCGCTTTATCTCCCCTCTCCCCCCGCGCCCCACCCCCGCCCCCACCTGTCGATCATGGAGCCGGGGTGCGGCGAGCGCGCCCCGGGCCGCAGGTGGCGCGCGATGCTCCTCAGGAAGGGGTTGGTCTCCTCCTCGAGGTCCACCGGCTGCGGGTAGCGCACGTCGTCCGGGGTCACCAGGTACATGCCCTCCGTCGCCTCCTTGTACATGCAGATTTGACTGCGAATAGACAAAAAATGATTTATCAATATCAGTTTCGATGCTTGTTCAATCTTAGATAAGGTTGAAAATGGGAACACATATTATGTTGTATACGCTTAGATTATACTATGTCTTTGACTTGACTTGGGTTTGACTTAGCATGCGCGCCGTTGCGGCGCGTTGTCACAGCTCTTTGTACCGAGGGTGTATTTGTTTCTCTACTTTCACGCAACTTATATTGGAGTTTATCTCTACTTTCTGGCTACTTTTACTCGAGTTTACCTTTACTTTCCGGCTACTTTTACTTGAGTTTACCGCCACTTTCTGGCTACTTTTACTCGAGTTACCTTTACTTTCCGGCTACTTTTACTTGAGTTTACCGCCACTTTCTGGCTACTTTTACTCGAGTTTACCTTTACTTTCCGGCTACTTTTACTTGAGTTTACCGCCACTTTCTGGCTACTTTTACTCGAGTTTACCTTTACTTTCCGGCTACTTTTACTTGAGTTTACCGCCACTTTCTGGCTACTTTTACTCGAGTTTACCACCACTTTCTCGCAACTTTTAGTCCAGTAAAAGATGTCGCTACCCATCATCATCAAATCTGTATGCGTTGCGTATAGTTACTGTATTGCGTCTATACTTTAACTCGACTGTGTCTTTGACTTGACTTTGACTTAGAGTACGTACCGTTGTGGGGCGTCCCCCTGGCCACAGAATAAATATCAGTACAAGTACAGAAGCCTCACTTACCGAAAACAATTATATTAATAGCGACTCTTGCTGGGACACAACAAAGTTCAATTCAGCTCGCATTAGCGCTCAATACCTGTCGCGATTTTCAACTTAACATTTGCGCTCTATTCTAACGCGTAACTCTGTCCCTGTCTAGCGCGGAGGGTTGTAGACATATCTAATAACAATATGCGCGGGAAACGTGTTGCGCGAGCGCTCAGCCTTGCGTCCGACAACCGACTGGCACTTGTTCCCTGGGAGGAACGGTCTAGCTGTAGGCTAAAACCGCGCGACCTTGAGCGAGTGATGATGCACTGCCCGAGCTCTGAGTGCCCAGGGTGTAGTTGTTCCGGCACTCGATGTCGTCCACCAGCTGCATCATCTCTATCCAGTCGAACTCCAACTCCGACTCCGAGCCCATACACCACGACTCGACTTTATCTTGGCTCGACTGAGACTTTGACCCGACTGTAACTTTGACTCGACTGTGACTTTGACTCGACTGTCGCTTTGACCCGACTGTGGCTTTGACTTAGCCTACGCACTGTTACAGCGCGCCACATCAAATCCATAGTTTTCCGCCGCCCATAGTTACAGTACTACATCTAGACTTTGACTCGACTGTGACTTTGACTTGGCTTAATTTTGACTTACCATACGTACCGTCGCCGCCCATCGCTGCGTATAGTTACAGTATTACGTCTACACTTTGACTCGACTGTTTCTTTGACTTGACTTTGACTTAATTATGACTTAGCGTACGTACCGTTGCGGCGCGTCCCCCTGGCTCTGCGTGCCCAGGGTGTAGTTGTTCCGGCGCTCGATGTCGTCCACCAGCTGCATCATCTCTATCCGGTCGAACTCCACCTCCGATTCCTCGCCCATTAGCTTCCCCACGACCTGATGGATGTGCTTCCTGCAACAATATTAAATACATGTAATTATACCTTTCCGATAGATTCCGGGTTAATCATTTTGATTATTTTAGTAGTGGTAGGATTCTTGGCAGAATCCGTCTGGGGAAGTACCACACCTTTGCCAGTTATTTAACCGCCAAACAGTAATGTAAACATTACTGTGTTCCGGTTTGAAGGGCAATGTTTACAGAGAAATTACAGGGCTTAGAGAGACATTTTTTAATATTTAAATAAATTTGATTAATGCTTTGAAGATTGAATTGAAGTGAACTATCAAATTCTAAGTAATAAGTTTTCACTTCTATCGACAGTCCCTATGACTGCCAATATGTTACAGTGATGAAGAGTTTATCCACTTACCTCTCGGCGGGTTTCAGCTTCGGTTCAAAGAACATCTCGATCTGGAGGTCGTTCTTCACGAACTCGCGGATGTACAGCAAGACGTTCTGAATGAAGTCCTGGAACAAACACGTCAATGAATTAGTGTTTGTTGACGAAGCAAGCGTTGTGTTATGGGAACCAAAAAATTTCTTATTTAAAGATGTGTGTGCATGAAGGTGCAAGTTCGCGCTGAGACCGCGACAGGAGACTGCGAACGGAGAACGCGACATGCATTTGACACTATGGAATTGTATGGGCGCCAGTTCGCGCCGAGACCACGACAAGAGACCGAGACATTTGTGTCGCAGTCGCGACGCAAACTGGCGTCCATACAATTAGATAGATAGATACACTTTATTGACACACCAAAACAAAAGGATACACAAAAATAATTAAATATAAATAAATTTAAAACTAGTGCGACAAGTCGGCGGCCTTATCGCTAAAAGCGATCTCTTCTATGTATCATGATGACATGATAAGTACTAATATTTCATGATAGGTATGAACCTATCATGAAATATTAGTACTTATATATATTAAAACATAATAAACTAATACATATACATACACAATTCTATATCAAGTGCCTGTCGCGGTCTCAGCGCAAATCTGCACCTTAAGACCGCACGGTAGAAGTTAAAACTAAAATAACTATTAAAACTGCGAGGTTTAAATGATTAAAACCGATAAAAATGCCAAAAAAATTATGTCTGCTCTATAGGAATTACCATGTGTTTTGATTTCATTATTTATTTTTAAAGTGAATTTATAATTTAATTATATGTGTATATTTCAAGCGTCTATCTGTTGCCAGTATCAAGCAAAAACAAGCAACAATAGGGATGTTGAGACTAATTACAAATTAATGCTTAATGGTGTGCTTGATAGATAAACAAACAATTTTGACACTTGAAACGGATTTTTTTCAGGTTCTCAAGTGGTTTAGGAGCTATTACATTTTAAATTATTAGGAAAACCTAGTAATTTTATGTTTTAAATTAATTGTATAAGATATTGGCAAACACGAAAAAACAAAAAACTAACTGGTGATAATAACTTTTATAATATATAATACTTATATATTTTTAATCTCAATACTTTATTATTATACTTATACTTTTTTAATGACCGAGTTATGGCGGTATGACCGAGTTATGGCGGTATAACCATTCACCCGGTCTTGGCTGGACGAGGCTAAAGCGAGCCTTGGGACCTAAATAATCCCAGAAATGTCTTGAGAAATAGAGAAACAAACAAAAATGGATGCAAATTTGAAAGAGAAATTACCCCAGGAGGGTACCAGTACCTACGGCACTGGAGAATCCCTCCCTGATTTATCAGGCAGCCCTTCGTATTCTGGGGGGGGCACAATTTTGCAAAAGGGAAATGAACTCGGCAACCCGTCAACGGCCGAAAAGTCAACACCTGGAAAACAACCACAATTCTTCCAGCAAAAATTTCACAAAAGCATGTTTATAATAAGAGACCGGAGCTACTCAGCTAGTGAAATAGACAACCAAAGTCAAATTAAAAGTACAAACATTGAAACCAATCCAAATGCACCCTGGCAGCGAATTCCAACTGCTAACAATAAAAAAAGACTGAGATCTCCCGAACAGACACAGGAACCATTAAAAATTGCAAAAAATCGAGAATCAAAGAATAAAGTTCCAAGTGATCATAGAGGATTAAATCCAAATGATATGTCTACGACAGAGTTAGAGACCTCTAATAGCTTTTCACTACTGAATGTAGATGCGGAAATGCAAGCTACTACTGATGAGGGCACTAAGAACAAAAAGCCTGCTAAACCACCTCCCATTATCTTGTATGGCATAGATGATGTGACCCAATTGTCTCAGCTCATAGAAGAAGTCATAGAAAAAGGTCACTACACATACAAAGTGGTATCCAAAAATCAACTCATAATCTCAACTAAGTGTGTAGATAAATATAAAACAATGATAGAGCATATTAGAAAGAAAGGCCTGATTGGACACACATTCACCAGAAAAGATAAAAGATGCCCACGATTTGTCATCAAGAACTTGCACCATAGCACACCCAAGGAAGCAATAGCTGAAGCAATCGAACAAACGGGAAACAAAGTTTCTGGTGAAATTGTTACCTCACGCAAACCTGGCACCAAAGAACCTGGAAATCTATTCTTTGTGAATGTACTGCCGCATGAAAATAACAAGCTTATCAAAGGAATAAAATTCATTTATCACCAAGTAGTTACTATAGAAGATCCAAAAAGAACAAAAACTATTCCACAGTGTACCAGGTGTCAACAGTATGGGCACACAAAAAATAATTGCATGAGACCCTACAGGTGCGTGAAATGTGCAGGAGCACACAAAACGACAGCATGCGAACTAGATAAAAATAAACCAGCAGTATGCTCATTGTGTGCAGGGAATCATCCGGCTAGCTATAAAGGCTGCAAAGTATACAAAGAAATACTATCCAGGAAAACAGTGAAGAGCCAAATACAACAAAGAATACCTCCTCAAAAAATAGAAAAAGTCATACCTATTGTGGATTTGGTTGAAACACCTAACAATGTTGCCATGTCAGGATATGAAAGAACTACATATAGCCGAGTGCTAGAAAAAGACCACAATCAAAAACAGAGTTTAATAAACTCTAAATCAGTTGACCGTAAAACGTCACAGCGAACAAATTTCAGCAAAATAGAAGCTGATAGAAAAAGCGAAGTCCCACAGGACACATATAGTAGCATAGAAAAATTAATAATGATACAGGCAGAAAAAATAGATAAACTCCTAGACCATATGAGTACATTAATGAATCTTATCACTGTGCTTGTAAACAAAATTCCGTGACCTCAGAATTGCCAGCTTAAATATCAATGGTCTTTTACCTAACAAACAAGACTTAGAAATATTACTAAATGAGAACAAAATTGACATTATTCTTCTATCAGAAACCCACTTAAATGATCAAAAGAGATTTACACTAAAGGGCTATGACGTCTACTCCTGTAATCATCCTGATGGGAAATCTCACGCAGGGGCAGCAGTTGTGATAAAAAAGAACATCAAACACCACTTACACAATAAATTTAGGGAAGAATACCTGCAAGCTGTCACGATCACGGTAGAAGACGCACAGGGCTGCATAAACATAAGCGCTATATACTGCCCTCCAAAACATTCTATTAAGAAGGAAATGTTCAGTAAATATTTCTCTACACTTGGAAATAAGTTTATAACAGGAGGGGATTGGAATAGTAAACATACTAACTGGGGCTCGAGGCTGATAACAACTCGAGGTCGTGAACTAAATAAAGTCATAAATAGTTCAAAACTAACAACATTCTCAACTGGGGAACCAACCTACTGGCCTACAGATCCTTCTAAGATTCCTGATCTCCTCGACTTTTTTATAACCAAAGGCATAGGGCAATATCACGTAGCTTTGAATTCATGCTTCGATACCCCCTCCGATCACTCAGCGGTCATAGGAACCTTCAGCACCTGCATCATTTTGAAAGAACCACCACTAACACTGTTCAATAAAAAAACTGATTGGATCGCATTTTCTGACTTCATGGAGTCCGAGGTAGACCTAAATGTAAAACTAAAAACTGAAACAGACATAGATCAAGCCACTTTCTACATCACCAATAAAATACAGGAAGCTGCTTGGCGAGCTACACCCACATTGACGACATACCCGAAAAAGACAAATATACCTCTGGAGATCAGAATGAAACTGCAAGAGAAAAGAAAACTTAGACGCCGATGGCAAATCAGCAGATTGTCTGTAGATAAAACTGCTTTAAACAAAGCAGCGAGAGAGTTGAAAGATTTAGTTAACACTGCAGAGAATGACACACTTCACCACAAATTGTCAAATCTTTCGGCTACTAAACAGGACAATTACTCTTTGTGGAAAATAACAAGAAACATAAAAAGACCCCAAGAATACATACCACCTATACGCAGCACTGATGGTACATGGGCACGAAAACCCAGCGAAAAGGCAGAAACCTTTGCAAAGCATCTTGCCCAAGTTTTCACTCCAAATGATTCCACCACACCAGAATTTGATGATGAAGTAGAAAGATTGATAAATAGTGATCAACAATTATCATTACCCTTAAAGCTTGTCACTCCAGTAGAATTGATTAAAACCATCAGAAGTCTGGAAAACAAAAAGGCTCCTGGATTTGATCTGATTACTGGCGAGGTTCTAAAGAATCTTCCGAGAAAATCCATTGTCTATATCACCATGTTATTTAATTCCATACTGAGAACACAATATTACCCAAAGCTCTGGAAGATATCTCAAATAAAGATGATACCCAAACCTAGTAAACCACCAACACAACCAGGATCATATAGACCCATTAGCCTGCTCCCAGTGTTATCAAAAGTGTTTGAAAAGATATTTCTGAGTAGATTGAAACCAGAATTGGAAAAAAGTAATATAATTCCAAATCACCAATTTGGATTTCGAGAAAAACACTCGACTATAGAGCAGGTTCACCGTATAGTGAAACACATACGACAATCTTTAGAACAAAAGGAGTATTGTTCAGCAGCATTCCTGGATATACAACAGGCTTTTGATAAGGTGTGGCACAAAGGGTTACTGTATAAGTTAAAGACACTACTGCCAAATTCTAGTTATATGCTGCTGAAATCGTACTTAGAAAACCGCAGATTTCAGGTAAAATTTGATGATGAACTATCAGCACTCTACGATATCAATGCATCAGTGCCTCAAGGGTCGGTCCTTGGACCAGTATTGTACTCAATTTATACTGCAGATCTACCTCTTACGCCTGGAGTAGAAACAGCTACTTACGCCGATGATACAGCTTGTCTTTCGAGCGACAAAGATCCGGAAAAGGCATCTTCAAGACTACAAAAACAACTAGATGGAGTAGACCAATGGTTACAAAAATGGCGGATAAAAACTAGCGCAGCAAAGTCTACACATATTACTTTTGCTTTGAGAAAGGGAAACTGCAGTCCTGTTACACTAAATGGCGAAGTACTACCTAATAAAACGAGCGTCAAATATCTAGGTCTTCATTTGGACAGACGGCTGACATGGAAGAACCACATTAAGGCAAAAAAGGAAGAAGCCAGTAAACAGTATAAGAGTATGTACTGGCTAATCGGACGAGGATCTCCTTTGTCGCTTGAAAATAAGCTACTTGTGTATAAGTGTATTATAAAGCCAATCTGGTCATATGGCATCGAACTGTGGGGCTCTGCAAGCAATTCCAATATAGAAATCCTACAACGGTTCCAAAACATTGTACTAAGAACAATATGTAATGCACCATGGTTTGCTCGCAACACAGAAATACATGATCATGTACAAGTACCAACTGTCCTGCAAGAAGCGAAGAACTACTCTACAAAGTACAAGGAGAGACTCACAAAACATATAAATACCCTAGCAAGGGATCTATTAAACAGAGATACAGAGATTGTACGATTAAAGAAGTGGCATATATTGGATCTCGACATACGAGAGTGAACAATTTATATGTACTTTTGGCAATGCTTGCTGAAGCATGAGCCTCCCACCATGAAATATGCCAAAATCTGATTATGACAATATTGTCGATTGCAGATGAATTATAAAGAACAAAAAAAAAAAAAAAAAAAAAAAAAAAAAATCTCAATACTTCGAGATCATTTTCCCGCCAAAATTTACGATTTCTCTATGATGATGATCTTCAATTTTAATGACCTTCCCAGAACCTTTCCAAATAAGAATACCTACCAAAAAAATCCCGCTAAAAACCCGACCGCAAAGTTAAGTTTGTTGGTTTTCGTCATTTCGTGTAATATAGTTCCCACGGTGTATCAAGTAGATATATAAGAGTAATATAAAATTATAATACCTGTTTCTTGACCTTCTTGGACTTCTGCTGTTGCTGCGAGCGAGAGCGCTTCGCAATCTCCGAGTCAGAGTCCGATGAGTCGGCCGCCGAGTCTTGAGGCAGCCCTAGTCCAGCCGTAGTATGCGCCTGCTGAAATACGCTTTATTTTTACTACGCTGGGGTTGTAACTTCTTTGCAGTTTACATGGTTCATGTTACGTTTTGATTCGCATTCATCTCAGCGGACTTGGCATTTAATCACTTGAAATTAGAATGTATAAACAACTGATTAATGTTGCATTTCGTTTGGCACTAACCTTACATGTATATTTATGTGTAGAAGAAAAAACACACTCCAACGCGCTAAAAGGTAGGTAGGTAAACACGCTCCATCCTAGACCGCATCGTCGTTTAACATCAGGCGAGATGGCGGTCAAGTGTAAACCTATAGAAATAAAAAAATAAAAAAGAAGATTTGTGGTAATCCTAAGATGTGACTAAATGCGGTGAGCTTTGCAAAATAAGCCTTTATTGGTTGTGCGATAAAATTCAATTTTGCTTGCTTTGGTTATCATAAATTTTAGGAATGATTTTATAAATACAGAATCAGTGACGCATTTCACTTGGCCAAAGTTTTCATTTGGTACACGCTTATAAAGATATATTTGCAAGCAGGCCATAAGCAGGTCGCGGAGTGTTACGAAATTAAACCTTGTCAAAGTTGCGATAGTGATACTTTTCGCTTGGCAGTTAATATGGTTCAAGTAACATATTATTTATTGGTTTTTTTGTTCAGGAAATTATTTAAAGTGATGCAAAATTCTATTTAAAGAACAGATTTAAATAACAGTAGGTATAGATAGAGGAAATCTTGGTGAGGATTTCAAGGTTTTATTTTTCAAGCGACTTCAAAATAATATAGTTTCAACGGAAAAACAAAAACCGGACTCAATTAAAAAAAAAAAAAAATCAGCCGCCCGACCGAATTTCATAAGAACTAAAGGCCAGGACGTCTACTCCCTTTCTACGAAAACGTAATTTCGAAATAAACTCGCGACTGACTTTCCATCTCCGATTCTACTTCGATCCGTCGTTTTGTCCGTTTAAATGTTCTAAGCCTATTCTAATTAGAGTATGCTTAGAACATTTAAACGTCAAACAATGTTGTATCGGACGAAACGAAGTAGAACGAGAGCAGGAAAGTCGCGAGTTTTTTTTCGAAATTACGTTTTCGTAGAAATAGAGTAGGACTCTTGGCAGAGTCCGCCTAGGGAAGGACCACACCTTTGCCAGTTATTCTACCGCCAAGCTGTAATGTGCAAACATTACTGTGTTCCGGTTTGAAGGGCAATGTTTCCAGAGAAATTACAGGGCTTAGAGATATAACATCTTAGATCTCTGGGTGACGAGCGCAGTGCAGTGCTAGGTAATGATTTGGGGTCTTCATGTTCCAATAGCTGCGTGTCACTCTGCTGTTATGTGGCAGGCATGTTGCTTACCATCAGGCACATGTCCTGCTAGTCTTGTTACTGTATACTATATAAAAATAAACTAGACACAAATACATACACTTACACACATATTGATGCCTCCCAAGTAAATTGTTGTATCTCTAAAATTGTTATTTTACAGGAGAGCGTTCCAAAGACAAAACATTGCGTTTAAATCGTCATTTCTTCTTATATTTGCTGTATGTATATTTTCTTACACAAATTTTTCAAAATTACAACATGACATGACGATTTGAGGGCATTTTCCCGAAAATGTATATCCCACTTGGCACTTTCCAGAACATTCCATTTTGTGACCGGATTATACACTAATTACCGGATTAAGTACCAGTTGACGTACAAGTTGACGTACGTCACCAAAAAAAGTGGCCCTTTTTAAACCTACGTCCGAGTCACAAGTCTTGGGGTCTATTCGAGATTTCTCTCTCTGCCACACGATGGACCCGGCACCCGCACAGTGAATCCATGGAATGCTAAGAAGTTCGTCTCATTTGTTTTACAATTGTACCAAAGTTGTTGTCTGTCTATCTGTCTGTATGTTTGTTTCAAAACAAATGTTACTACTGTAAAGCAAATTTGGTAAAAAATCCGGAGTCACAAAATGGAATGTTCCGAAAAGTGACCAGTGCCAATAGAGGTATACCTTTTTGTGAAAATTCCCTTATAGTAGGAGATCCCGCTATACAACGACCTTGTATGAAAAGTATTGTGTGAAAAGTATTTTATATTCAATTTAATAACAAACATTTTGCAAATGGGTTGTTTAAAAAAAATCAGTCTAGAATATGATTAAGTAACAATTTTTTTTTATTCAAATTAAAATGGCTTGAATTTTTTTTTAAACTGTATGACATAACTTATTATTTTGGCATTACTCAATGCTTACGAAACCTCATGCAAATACATATTATGTACAAAAAGCATACAAACTTTCATCCCTTATTTTTATTTCACCCCTTTTTTTTTAATTTTGAAAAACACTGCGGGATCGTAAACCATTACATGCAATGTTAACTTTTGGGACGCTCTCCTGTAAAAATCACGATTTTGGAAATAGAATAATCTACGTGGAAGGCATCGATATAAGTATTAATAATAAAATTATTACCTGCATAAGTTGCAGCGACGTTTCACGAACCTTCGCAGCAAAGATAGGATTGTCACATTAGCCATCTCATTAGAAACCTTACGCATTACTTAGCCTTAATCAGTCTTTAGTTAGCCTTACTTAGTGTTTAATTGGCCTTACTAAGTGTTTATTTAGTCTTGTTCAGTATTTAGTTAATCTTTTTTAATGTTTAGTTAGCCTTGTTCAGTATTTACTTGGCCTACTTAGTGTTTACTGAGTAAGGCCAAGTTTAAAACAAGTATTTATGCTTATGCTGATGCAGTGGCTATCTGTTCTAACTCAGTGTTTACTTAATCTTTCTCAGTGCCAACTACACAATTGTTTTATGCTTAACACGTTGGCTGTCCACGTTGATTCAGTCAAGTGACACGCTACGTCCAATTTTTTTTGTAAACTAAATGAATAAAAATGATGCTACCAGCTTCTTGAAATAACGTTTTTACCTCCAGGGTTTTTAAAAATATATTACAGGCTGAATTTCCGCATGCTCTATATGTAGTGCACGGACTCCTCGGCTTAATTTTTGTGCACTGTATGTAGTGCACGGACTCTGCAGCTTTCATTTAGTGCACTATTTTTAAGGGTACCTGTGTTTTTTGTATTTTTTTTTTGCGTGGGGCATAGACAAAAAAGTGTCAGACTCAACTAACAGCCGTCAAAAAGTTTTACTGTAGGTAAAAATTGTGGGTATTCTTCTATGTGGGATAGGCTTCTGTTTGCCCTATTATAACGAATGCCATTAAAACTGTGTAAAGTGTTTTATTTTTCATTATAATTACAACAAGTTTTGTTTGTTTTCAGTACTAATTTTGTAATAAAACATAAATCATTTTGATTTGGCCTGTCATTTTACTTTTTGTTTTCTACCCACATCAACTGCCGTACAAATAATTTATAAATTCCCGTATGTCCTTCGCGGGTTTTTTTATATACTTCCTAATCCACACGTCTATCTCAAATTCAAAACTGTTATTCGTACGTCCAGTTCAAGAAATCGCGTTTAGTTTGAGCGGAGTGGTGTCCTATATATAGTGCACGGACGCCATGGCTAACTTCACAATGCCCTACATATAGTGCACGGACAGCCAACGTGTTAGGCTGATGTAGTGTCTATCTGTTCAAACCCAGTGTTTATTTAGCCTTACTCAGTGTCAACTAAACAATTGTTTTATGCTTAAGCTGATATAGTGCCTATCTGTTCAAACTCAGTGTTTACTTAGCCTTACTCAGTGTCAACTTAACAATTGTTTTATGCTTAAGCTGATGTAGTGCCTATCTGTTCAAACTCAGTGTTTACTTAGCCTTACTCAATGTCAACTTAACGATTGTTTTATGTTTATGCTGATGCAGTGTCCTTGCTAAGTGTTCCAGTGTTCTTACTAAGTGCTTACTTTTCCTTATTCAAGTGTCAAGTAAATTATTGTTTTATGCTTACGCTTATGTAGTGTTCATCTGTTCTTATTCAGTGTTTTCTCAGCCTTACTCAGTGTTAACTAAACAAGTATTGTATGCTTATGCTACCTTGGTATTTACTTTCTTACTCAACGTCATATAAATTATTATTTCATGTTTATGCAGTGTCCATCTATTCTTACTCAGTGTTTAAGTTAGCCATACACAGTAAAAACAAAATGATTGTTTAAAGGCCGATTTACATCAAACGAGCGAATGCTCATTCTATCCCCACTGTATCAAATTAATTTGGTGTAAACAAACGTAGAGCATTCTTTCGTTGTTTTGTTTGCGTTCGCAAAGATTCTATGGAATATCTAATATGGAAAACGCTAAGAACGATCTTTCGTTTACACTAAAAGATCGAGAGAGAATGCTCTTGTTCCAGCTCTAGCTCTATCCTCGTTCAGTTTAAATTGGCCTTTATGTTAACTCAGTGGTTACTTAGCCTTAATCAATATTTACTTTAAGTGTGGCTTAAAGTTAAATTTTTACTCAATGTTAGTTTACTTATTCAGTATGTTTTGAGTTTTTAAGTGGTTATTTAGCGTTATTAGCTCTACTTAAAATATACTCCACATTAGTCAAATCTTACTTAGAATTAGCTTACGACCTTACGAATACTTACTTAGCTCTATGGAATCCAAGCTATAATCCACCATGCTGGGTAAAAGAGGATTGGTAAACATCACACGTTGTCGAAAGATCTTTTTTCAAGCATGTCAGATTCCTCTCAATGTTTTCCTTCACCGGCTAATGTCTCAGATAACAAACCCACCTACTTCCTTACTTATCCCAGCACCCGACAGGGCACTGGTAGCGCAGTATTTTTGCCCTCTAAAGTGCTTTGGTAGTAGGTATAGATTTCCTTGGGCGCTATTGATTTGGGATGAATAGGGTACAATCCTAAAAAAAAACTAAGTAGCCCGTTAGTTAGATTGCAAAAAAATTACATTAAACGTATTTTTTCTTTTGTTTCACAAACAAAAAATGACGAAGATACAGCGCTTCGAAGTTTCGTGTCACGTCACTTGTGAGTACGATTTTTACTCACGAGTGACGTCGCGACCCCCCACTCTCGAAGTTTGATGGTCTATATCTTTGGCGATTTTTAATATTATGAAAAAACAAAAAATACGTGTCCAATAGTTTTCCATGATCTAGCTGACGGACTAATTAGGATGGTGTATTTTTGACCCAGTCCGGTACCCTATTGGGATGGTGACTGAGTCAAAAATCTATCATTCTAATTAGTCCGTCAGATAGATTGTGGAAAAATCTGGGACACGTATGTTTTGTTTTATCAAATTGTTAATAATCAACAAAGTCATAAAATTAAACTTCCAAAGTGGAGAGTTTTGGGGTCACGTCTTCGTGAAAATCGTACAATGAAGTGACATCACACGAAACATCTGTAGGTGGAAAGGAAATGAAACCACGTCACTATATAAATTACCGATTATATTATCTCTTAAACTGTACAAGTGACTCTGGGCGAGAGACTGCTCGCTCTCCGATATTACCCGCTTGTATACTACAATTTTGCGTCATAAATACTAGACTACAGATCCGTGAACAAAAATTACGCAGTAAATGAACCACCAGGAGACATATGTAGGATGATAGAAGGGTATAAAGTAATAAGATTCAGCACTATGCCGTCACTTGGAAGCTGTCCAACTAAATACAGTCGAAGAGGGGGGGTTGCAACCCTCGATTATTTCTCCTTATCCTTTTGGTTCTATTATGGAATGATTTGCCTGTGTCTATCAGACGTTCTTCATCACTTGAAACATTTAAAAAACAAGTCAAACAATTATATCTGTCTAAATTGTAGCCACAGTTTAACGTGGCTTTGGTGCTACTAATCAATTCATTGTTTTGGATTTCCTTTCATATGCTTTCACAATATATATACATAATGGTTTATTTATTTTAGATATGTACTAGCGGCCCGTTCCGGCTTCGCTCGGACATAACCTAGACACTGTCTGCAGCGCCATCTGCCGGGATTATTTGTGAATTTAAACCATCTTCGAATACACACACAAAAAAAACATTCAAATCGGTCCCGTCGTTTAGGAGTTCACTGTCCAATGATTAAATTACTAAAATGGCTATAAAAAAACAGGAGTTGATGATAAAAGGGTAAAAATTTAGGGTTGTATGTATTTTTTAACGCCACATTATAAAAAAATAAAAACAAACAAATTTGACCAAAAATTTAAAAAAAAATGTTTGGGGTGAACAACCCCTAACACTTAGGGGTATGAAAAATAGCTAGTAGCCGATTCTCAGACCTACTGAATATGCATATAAAATTTGATAAAAATCAGTAAAGCTGTTTCGGAGGAGTAAGGAAACAAACACTGTGACACGAGAATTTTATATATAAGAAAGATTATTATTGTATTCTATGTTAATAATGATAAGTACTGATGTATTTTATTTAGTAATAAGTAAATGTGTTTTAGTAGGATGTATTTCAATTTATTTATTTACATATATATATTATATTTATGTCATCTGCACACCCCGCATGTTAAGATCATACTTTTCTTTTTCCACCCTAAGGTTGCCTGGAAGAGATCGCTATTAGCGATAAGGCCGCCATCTGTCGCACTAACTTTGTGTTCAACCTGTTTTAATTTGTAAATTATTGTAAATATTTTGGTGTGTTCAATAAAGTGTATCTATCTATCTTGTCGCATGATTTTTATACGGCATTGCGAAATAATGGATTAGGAAAGGTATTGAAACTGTTTGGAACCAATGCCGTACATAATCACATGCCCAAATTTAATCTGTAAATAGTCGACAAACTAACAATTAAAAACTTAAAATTTATATTTTTTTAGTTTCAATACCTCTCCTAATCTATTATTCTGCAACGCCGTACAAAAATAATGCGACAAGGAGAAATGATCGAGGGTTGCAACCCCCCCTCTTCGACTGTACTCAGTTGGACAGCTTACAAGTGACGGCACAGTGCTGAATCTTATTACTTTATACCCTTCTATCATCCTACATAGGTCTCCTGGTGGTTTACTACGTACATTTTGTTCACGGGCCTGTAGTCTATGCATCATCCTAAACTTCCAAGCACTGGTATTTTCGTAAGTTTGAGAAACACAAGAAAAAATACATGTGCAGTATTTTTTTAATAATCTATGTGACGGACTAATTGTTTTTTATAGTCATGATGCCTATTGCCCGGACTGGTCCATCCTGCTATTTGTAATGCGCCTTAAAACCGCACTGCGGATGGCATGGAAGGCGCGGGACCGCCGGTGGGCCCGCCTCTTCCAGTTGAATTTAAACCGAAATCCTAATAGATTGAGTCTATATTTGTTAACTATTTACAAGTTTAATTATTTTAAGGTAAGTAACAAGTTAATGTTTTAGATCAGGGGTCGCCAACCTTTTGGGAGCCATGGGCCACATGGTGAAAAAAGTATATAAAAGCGGGCCACTTCCCCCACTTCGTTCATAGGTAGTGAATTAGTAAGTTTATTAAGTAATTAAATCTTCAAAACCTTCACGGGCCACAAGGAGGTTGCCGACCTCTGTTATAGATAATAACAAACTTGGTTAGTTAGAAAATTACTTAGAGGTAGTCGATTTGTGTGTTTTGTGGAATGCTGATGTAATGGACTCACGTAGGCCGCGTTGAGCATCCGCACGTAGTAGGGGTCGGGTGCGATGGGCTCGACGATGCCGCCGCCGCCGCGACCCAACGCGCCGCCGTCCCATCCCATGCGGTGCATCATGCTGGAATGACAGGCATCTATCACACATCACTGGGCCGTACCGGAACCACTGGTACAGATAGTGCAATCCACGACGACGCGCCCCACTATTCCTCCTAACCGTTTATAGTATATGTGTGCAAGCTTCCGTCAATGTTTGAGTGTTATCGGTACACACTAATTACCTATGAATGCTCACGCACACTACAATGACTAGTGAATGGTTCGCGACTGACGCTCGGAGCAAACGCGATTGGTGGAAACGAAAATTGGTGGGGCGCGTCTTCGTGGATTGCACTATCTATACCGGAAGGGCGAAGATAAATAGGGTATCGGACTGAGTCAAAAATTAACCATTCTAATAACAGTAGTAGTGGTAGGACACTTAGCAGAGCCCACCTGGGGAAGTACCACACCTTTGCCAGTTATTCTACCACCAAGCAGTAATGTGCAAACATTACTGTGTTCCGGTTTGAAGGGCAATGTTTCCATATAAATTACAGGGCTTAGAGATATAACATCTTAGATCTCTGGGTGACGAGCGCAGTGCAGTGCTAGGTAAGGATTTGGACTCTTCGTGTTCCAATAGCAGCGTGTCACTTTACTGTTATGTGGCAGGCATGTTGCTTACCATCAGGCACATGTCCTGCTCGTCTCGTCACTCTTTATTTGAAAAAAAAAACTAAAAATGACGAAGATACAGTGCTTAGAAGTTTCGCGTTACGTCACTTGTCGGTGCGATTTTTACCCACGAGTAACGTCATGACCCCCCACTATGACCGTGACTCCCACCTAAAACGCCTAAACCTAAAACGCAAGTAACTTAAAAAACAAATGTAATAATCACTTGCATTTCTTTAGTTACGTGTCGATCGCAGTCGAGGTTAGTTGATGATACCGAGTGCAGTAAGAATACTACTGAAACGTTAGACGCACAGGTGTTTGAAAGTGAAATAAAACGCTGTGTTTATTTTAGCGAATCGGACACTGTGTGCTGTGTCCGACTACACACTACACTGTGAGTGAGTGTCGACTGCTCCTCTGGCACCTACCGAAGTGAGGTGTCAGAGGATTACAAGAATACCGACAGAGGATTCACCTGGAAGATACCTTTTCTTCCTGGTGTAATATTACAGCTGGAGTCCCACAAGGTATCTTCTTAAAATTATTATTTTATTTTTCTTTTCTTTCACGGTACATCCCACAATTTTTTGGTTTTGGTGTGTACAATAAACAGTTTCTATCTATTTGACGCAGCAACAGCCAACTGACCTGGCTCCTCGCTCGATCCTGGCCGGCTGCGACAGGGCGTGCTCCAGCCGGCGCTGCATGAGGTTCATCCTGCGCCCGCGCCCGTTCACCTGCTGCGGGGTGCGCCACCGCGGCCGCGGCGGACGCAGGAACAGCTCTCTGTCGCGAGCGCGGTCCAGGCTCGACTCGGAGTCATCCGACCTGGAATGATACCAATTTAAAGTCAAAGTACTTTATTCATAAATGTACAATTTACACGTCAATAAATAAAAAAATAAAGTAGCCAAGTGCGAGTTGGACTCGCCCATGAAGGGTTCCGTTCCAGCAAGTAACATAATATACATAGTACACAACATAGTTCTTGTAGTTCGTTGTAACTTTGATCGAAGTTTTAATAATAGTGTATTTATGACGTACTAAAAAAAAACTACTCATCAGATCGAGTTCAAACTAATTTTCGTTGGTAGTTTTCATGGTAATGTACTAGTATACTATTTTTTTTAGTTTTTTCATTCTCTTACTTTAGAAGTTAGAGGGGGGGGGACACACATTTTACCACTTTGGAAGCGTCTCTCGCGCAAGTTATTCAGTGTAGACAAAAATTATATTAGCAACCTCAACATCATTTTTTAAGACCTATCGATAGACACCCCACACGTGTAGGTTTGATGAAAAAAAAAATTTTGAGTTTCAGTTCTCAGTATGGGGTGCACCCCTAATTTTTGTTTTTTTAAAAAACTTTTGTAAAAATCTTAATGCGGTTCACAGAATACATCTACTTACCAAGTTTCAACAGTGTAGTTCTCATAGTTTCGGCAAGAAGTGGCTGTGACATACGGACGGACAGACAGACAGACAGACATGACGAATCTATAAGGGTTCCGTTTTTACGTTTTACGGAACCCTAAAAATAAAAACAAAAGAAAGAGCACAGAAATTGTATAATTTTTCAAAGTATGAAATTACTACTTTACTGTATTATGATAATTATTGTACAGAAAACTGTCAAGCATTATATGAGTATAATATGTTTTCATAACAATTGTACTGACCCATGTGTAATTTTTGTATACATTTTTATAGGACTTTGCCATCACTCTCTAAAAATTCGGTGTAACTATTAAAAGTTTAATTGATAAGCCAGCACTTTAATTTGTTTTTGAAGCTGCCGAAACTTGGGGCAGATATAACTATTTTGGGAAGAGTGTTATAAACTTAAGGTCCCATAATGTGAGTTAGCTTCCGTGACCTTGTGAGAGTGTGATATGACATCTAGCTTGTCCGCGTTACGTATGTTTCGAGAATGTCATTCACCTCGCGTATTGTATGATTCTAGATTATTTCTGACATTCACAGCCACCTGGATTTATAGATAGATAACTCTTTATTGTGACACAAAAACAGAAATATTACAGTAAAACACTTATGAACGAATGCCACAAATGGCGGCCTTATTGCTTAGACGCCTAGAGCAATCTCTTATTGTAAATGCAATTTATATGTAGACAACCAGGAACAAGGCAACCAGCTTATTGTAAATGCAATTTATGAGTGGACTTGCAAAGCCCCGTTGTATAACTAAGTTACGGCTGGGCTGGTCTAGTCGGGCGAACGGCGACTGCCAATTCGAAGACCACTGTCTTTTCAAAATCATGTACGTAATGCCGCTAACTTAATAACGGTGAAGGAAAACATCGTGAGGAAACCGACATGTAACTAGACTCATTCGAAGTCACGAAACATCCACTAACCCGCACTGGATCTTGCGTGGTGGATTATGACCCTGATTCTCTCTTTGCAAGGGAAGGTTCTGAACCCCAGCAGTGGGAACATTTAGTGGGCTGCTTATGTGATGTAACTAAACAATAGTAAATTACACCCTCTTTCTGCAATTAATCTTTAAGCTCCAGTTAATAAAAAAGGCATTGACAATAACTTTAATTAAAATAATGTGGCCAAGTGCGAGTTGGACTCGCCCATGAAGGGTTCCGTTGTCCGTTGCAGCAAGTAACATAATATACATAGTACACATAGTTGTATTGTATTTATTAACATTACAAAAACAACATTTCAATATTTTTTTATAAGTTATGCATTAATAGTGTTTGAAAATTTTTTTGTTCTTTTCTTTGGTGCTGAACACCAAGATGTTTCAAATTTGAAAAGTGTGCTGTAAGTATAATTGCAGCACACTTATAAAGAGGAATAAAAACATTACTGGCCGCTAAAAGCTTCTTATTATAAACCACCCCTTTTGGTGGGTGTGGTGGGTCTGTTAACCAAGTCATCCTTTTCGAATAGATGGGAAAAATAAAACGTAATATTTCAAATATACAAATACATATTTTTTAATCTCTTAACCTATACTTAAAAAAAAACTAAATTGTTGTTTTCAAATCAATTCATAACCTTTTTAGTAACCGTCAACCAAAAAAGGAGGTGTTATAAGTTTGATGTCGATGTCTGTCTGTCTGTGTGTGTCTGTCTGTGGCAGGGTTGGCATGATTAAAACAAGTTGTTTTAAAAACAACACATATTTAAATGAGTGTTTAAAACAGTTTGAATTGAAACAGTGCTTTTAATCACATATTTAAAAACAAAGATTAAAACAAGTTTCAAACAGTGTTTAAAACATAAAGCAAAAAAATAATGTTTAAAACTACTTTTCGTTGCAAATGGATGAGAGAGACGAACTTCTTAGTAAAATTAATATTTAGGACCTGAAGTATATTGACATAAAACCAGATGAGTCTATGCTAATGTTTTTGAAGTGAAAAGTTCTTGAGGCACGCCTAGACAGATTTTTCTTGGGCTGTGAATTGGATTCATTAGTCACGCTCGGGTATGATAAGAAAGCTCCGGGAAAACGCGGACCATGGCTATTGGCCGTCTAGAAATACGTCAACCAATGGAAAATGTTGAAAGGGCGTGGACAGGCTGTCATGGCATGACCATCTAGAAAAGCATCAGCCAATGGGAAATGCTGACGCATTTCTAGATGGCCATGCCAAGCTGGCTAGGCCACGCCCTCCGGTTACACCCGTGTAGTTAGTGTAGTTTCCAAGGTAAGCTATCAAATTCTGAGTTATATGTTTTCACTTCTATCGGCAGTTCCTATGACTGCCAATTTTTTTTTTTTTTTTGTGATCAAACATTTATAATGTGTAGAAAGATACTCCAATTTATACCTCTACAATTAAAAGGTAATTCCCCGTTGGTCCTGTCTACCGTCGAAAGAAAGTAATTCAATAGACTAGTAGGGTATTTTTCGTATATATAAATATTGGAGTTTCCCCATTGAACTCTTAAAAAACGGTATTTATAACAATGTTGTAGGCTAAATTACGTGACCAGCCTGGGTGTCCGCCACGATCTGGCCTGTAATAGTTAGCTCGACGTAAAAACCACTAAGTACTAACAATATCTCTGCTATCACTGCTGATGTTGGTGTCAAGGGCGGATCTAGCTTTAGCTACAGAGGGGGGGTGGGGGTCCACATGGCTCTAAGGGGGGGTCATATAGTCATAGTCAAGTCACAAAACTGGGCAATTAGTACATGCATGCTTTTTAATTAATGGTCCACCTAGTTACTGCATCCAGCAGAGGGGGGTCTTGACCCCCATGAGCCCCCCCCCCCTGGATCCATGGTGTTAATAAATGAAAGATGGTGATGGCCTATTGATATGGTTGGTGTTATGGTGACAACTCGTGACAGTTTTGTTACGGGAGGGCTATAAATTCTTTGAAAATTGCTTTAGGTAATACTTGAACACCGCCTTATATGTATATAGGTAATTATTGATTTATATTTAGTCAAGCCCCAAGAGGCCAAATTTGGGCAAAACCGGTTTTAGGACTTTAAAACCTTATTTTTACATGATAAACATACTCGATTATTAGTTTATTTTGATGCCTAAGAGATAGGTGATAATATTTTTTCTTTGTGATATTTCAATTTGATTGTGTCGCAATAAAGTGTTTCTATCTATCTATCTATATGTATAAGTATCAAGGTACTTGTAATTGTACTTCCCATCTTCCTATACTCGTAAATGGGTTTGTCTACAGTTGCCTATAAAAAATTGCTCTTTATGATAAGGTCGCCATTGCAACATTATTTTAATTTTTTCCAGCATTTTTCTTTATGATGAAGCTAATCTTTACAAATATTATAAATGTTTCGATGTTTGTTGCTCAGTCACATTGTAACATATGAACAGATTGGGTTTGAAATTTGGAACACAATTAGGTTCTAGTATGGAAGAATACACAGGGTACTTTATATCCTGTGAAAATATGTCATAGACAACCTGATATTTGCATGCCGTAAGGTTGATTATGGAGTTCTCAATGTAAACATATAAGATCTTATTGTAATTACCCATTTTCGCAAATAAATAAATTTATTTATTTAAATAACAGGAACGGGAAGTAAGCGGGTAAAACCGCAGCTGCTAGTGTATCATCATAAATTGTGTGAACAATAAAGAAGTTTCATTCAATCACTTCAAGAATCTGCAAGTAATTGATATGGTGTGGACAAACATAAAAAAATCATATAATTGGAAAACCTCTTCCTTATCCGAAGTTGGTTCAAGGCCACTAAACATACTACACTTGATTTTGTTTGATCTCAGAAATATTGATGATTTTAATTCCAATTTAACTTATTTAAAAATGTACAGATTTTTAGCTTGTATAAATACACTTTTGCAGGAATAGTGTGAAAAATTACAAACTAATAAAAAATAACTTAGACTTCTTGCCTGAAATAAAACTTATAACTATGCTGTAATTAACATTGATAATGCATGTCAATTCATTTTGTTTATTTATCTTTGACAGAGAAGCAGTTACTCAATATGAATATGCCTCAAGGACAGCACAGTTATTACTTTCATTACAAAAAAAAATACCACTCTGATCTGAATTCCATGTTAATAAAATACTACAGCAGAGTCCTATTAAGCTTCAGACAGCCTAACAATTTAGTAAATTAACAAAACTTGGAGAGCGAAATAGAACATTTGAGAAAAAAATAGGCAGAAATAGCTCAAGATAATATCACTTTTATACTTACTCAGGGTCTTTTCTGAACATAGAAGGGTCTCGGAGCAGGTCTTCGCGAGTGATCACCTTCAAGGCCCTTCGCATGTAGCGTTCGAAACCAGGGCTGGTCCGCATGTGACATTGTGGCGGCAACACCTGGACTCCTGGTTCATCGCCGGAATCCTTGCTGGAATCTTCCAAATCAGCCGGAGACAAGAAGATGCTGCCAGCCACTGGCCTCATAAACTCAATACGATTGAAAGGCTGAATATTAAACATGCTGTAAGCGGAATCGTTCCACAGGCTGTACTCCGCGAAGTACTGAGGTTCATTTTCAGCCATAGTCGTGCATTCACACTTCTTCACACCACTTTAGTCAAAGCACACTTATGAGAAATAACAAACGAAGATGTTTTTCACACAATTGATGGAATCACGACATTGTTTAGATGTTTTTATCATGTCGAAGCAAATAAAAACAGAATTTCGTCGCGGAATGATTGATTGATTGCATTCGCTTCGATATATTTTGCAATTGTATTTGGAATGAGACGGAGAAAACAATACACGTTTCAACACTACCGTGAAAGAGATACCGAATCAAAAATGCTGTTTACATTATTGAAACAATTCTGAATTTGGAACACCACCAGACGCATCTGACAGTTACAAGGTTCGTTCCAAATCATTTTAACCGAACTAAATGATCATCAACTCAAAGAAGCAATTTTCATTTTTTTTAATTTTTAAAATCATCAATCAATTACTTTACAATTCAGTTAAAAATTCTATCTAAGTTTTAGCTTTCAGTAAGTATTAGTAAGTGATGTATCTAAAATATCGCAGCTATGATTTTTTTCCAATCATTTTATGTGAACCGGAACATTAGCAGTGCGTTTCGCACAAATTTGTTTTTTTTTTTGGGTTTCGTCATGGATCGCACTTCGTCTCTGTGTACGCAGAACTGCTAGGTAAATTAATACATAATTAAAGGTCAAAGTAAAAACTCCCTTAGTGGCCAGTGAGTTTTTCTTTTGAAGTGAAAACTTATTTTGGCGAACCACACAGATTTTTATGGACTGTGAATTGAATTCTAGCGTCACGCTCGGGAATGATAGAAATCTTCGGGTAAACTCGGGACCATGGCCATGTTCATGGCCACGCCCTCCGGTTTCATCCGAGTAGTTTCCAAAGTAAGTTATCAAATTCTGAGTTATAAGTTTTCCCTTCTATCGGGAGTTCCTATGACTGTCAATTCTTTTAGGAAACATTATTGAAGTGAATACTTCTTTAGGCGCGCCTAGACAGATTTTTCGTGGGGTGTAAATTGAATTCTAGCGTCACGCTCGGGTATGATAAAAAATCTTCGGGTAAACTCGGGACCTTGGCGATTGGGCATCTAGAAATGCGTCAGCCAATGAGAAATGCTGAAACGGCGTGGCCTCGCCATCATGGCATGGGCATCTAGAAATGCGTGAGCCAATGGGAAATGCTGACGCATTTCTAGATGGCCATGCCATGATGGCGAGGTCACGCCTTCCGGTTACACCCGTGTACTTTCCAAGGTAAGGTATCAAATTCTGAGTTAGTTATAAGTTTTCACTTCTATCGGCAGTTCCTATGACTGCCAATTTTTTTTTTAATTCGTTTTGATCAAAGACAAAGTACATTCAACGCGTTAATATGTATGCATATTTATATTTATATATCCTAGAACGCATCATAGTATAACGTCAGGATTATGAAGTAATCCGCGAATCTATCGTACTATCACAGTTTCTAGAACAAAATTAAACATTTTGATTTATCCCCGACTACCTTGGATTCATGTCCAGGGTAGCGATCCTAAATTCATTCGGTTGCATCCGACACGGAGTCTCACCTCTCGGTCTTTGTCTTATATGTTTAGCAATTCAATTCAATTCATTTATTCAGACCATAGGATACAGGGTTATCACTTGGTAGCGTCACATAATACAAAATTCAATAACGTATAATTACAATCTTAATACCAATGACCTATAAATAATAGACGAGTTACCCGAGCTAAACTTTGGCAAGACGAAAACGAGGTAATTGCCTTAATGCCCGCTCAGTCATGTACTCTCAAGTGTCGAGAGCAGTCGTATCGCTTTTAGATATTTTTGGTTAATATTGTTTTGTAAACAGAAGAAAAAATGCCATCCTGTGTTTTTAGTTACTGTAAAAACTAAACTGCAACTGTTAAAGAGAAAAATGTTTCATTTCATGCGTCAGTAACACTACAATTATTTCTTTAAATTATTTGTTATTAAGTTTGGTTGTTTATTTCTACGAATGGATAGAGCGAGATAGATTAGAACGAGAGTGTAAGAGAGACCCGATAAACCTATCTTTTCCTTTCCAACAACCGATATTCTGGATATGTTGTCTCTTTCTTCCGCGTGATATTTATTAATACATATGGAAGTGTGTATGTGTGTAGGTACATGAGTATGTGTGCAAGTTCTGCTGTGATTTATTGCATGGTTGTTAGACTATAACGCTTCTATTTGTAATACTTCGTTGCTTAATACGAAGTAATTAAAGGCAATAAAATCAACAGTATCTAATTAAAGCGGCTGTAAAGATGCCTTGTCAAGTATTTCAGCTGTAGAGGGGCTTTGTCAGAAAATGTCTTAAATTAAATATGATACTTACTAGATTATTATGTACTTAATGTAACAATTATTTATGAAGTCAATCAATTGCTCAAATTTGACGCTATTACATCTTGTCTCCATTGTCGTCCGTCTCGAATAAAGTCTTCCGTACAGTAATATGCTTTACTTAATAGACGACTCCTTATGGCATTTTTAAACCTTCTCCCTTTGAGACCTACCAACTGTTTTGGGATTATGTTGAAGAAACGTACACAATTTCCAATAAAAGAAGCATTTGTTTTTTGTAATCTACATCTTGCATGATAGCATGACAGAGACAGGGATTTTCATTCCGATTTTGAACCATTTAGAATCGGTACCCAGATGCTCTAAAAGATACGGGTGTTTTACGCGTCTTGTCTTGGTTGCCAAATTTTAGAGACGGCAAACTTATCTCCCACCCAATATTAGCAAGTCGATGAGGCCAACCTTTCAGATTTTCGCCTATTATTATTGCTTACAACTTACATTCCGACACTTGCTATAGTTACAGCAGTGTAGTATACATATAACATATAAACTTCTAACTTTCGTCCACATAACGCTCACGCCTTGAATAAAACCAGCCGCGCCCTGCGGTTATACCCGCGTTCCTGTTCCCGTCAATGTCACGTGATAAAACGCCAAAGAATAGGGTACAATCCTCAAAAAAAGTAATTAGTCCGTCAGTTAGATTGCTAAAAAATATTGTACACGTATTTTTTCTTTTTTTTTCACAAACAAAAAATTACGAAGATACAGCTCTTAGAAGTTTCGCGTGACGTCACTCGTGCCTACGATTTTTACTCACGAGTGACGTCGCGATCCCCCACTCTCGAAGTTTGATGGTCTATATCTTTGTCGATTTTTAATATTTTGAAAAAACAAAAAATACATGTCCCATTTTTTTCCATGATCTTGCTGACGGACTAATTAGAATAGTGTATTTTTGACCCAGTCCGGTACCCTATTAGCTATTTCTCTATAATCAAACTGTATTTAAATTTCAACCCGATCCGTTCAGATGTTCTGGCGTGATTTAGCAACAAACGTTCGCATGCTTCTATTTAATAGCACAGTCTAAAGTAGTTCTTAAACACTATTCAAAAAGAAGGGTGTTATAAGTTTGACGTCGATGTCTGTCTGTCTATGGCACCGTAGATCAAGTTGAGTGTTCAACAGTTCTATCCTGTGTTAGTCCATTCCAGTTAGTCTGTGAACAGTTCAAACGAATCGACCGAATTCAATGCGGTTTTTTTATAGCTAGTTTCCGTGCAGTGGTTCTTAAAACTATATTTGGTTAATATTGATTCAAGATGGCAGCCTCAACAAAATAACAAAATATTTTTTCACAACCTTCCTCAATATAGTATCAAATGAAAAGGTTGACTAGTAAAATACTGATCATTATGACAAATTTGAAATCCAAGATGGCTGCCATCACAAAATGGCGAATTACTTTTTTTCATTTTTCCCTCAATATGGGTATCAAATGAAAGGGCGGGGCTAGTAGATAAGTAGGTACTATACAAATTTCATATCCAAGGTAGTCCAAAAATACCAGTCAAGGGGACGACCAACAGAAGTAACAAGAAAAAAATATTTTTTTTTATTTACATGGGGGGTAAATCAAAGAATCCCTTGACTGGCATTTTTGAAGTTCTACTTCTTTTGGTGAAGTATTAACTTCTTGCGTGTGTACTTAACTTCATAAGTACACACTTTTGTTATTATTACTGACTACCAATTTGTAATTACTTTAACTGTTAGACTAAGGCCAATTGTCCACGTAGCTGCACGACATCCGCACGATTTCGACAATTGTCGGATGCAAGACGAATGCTTGCATCTTGCGTAGAAATAATGAAGTCTGTGTCCACGAAACGACAACGACACGACAGCCGCACGTCTTGCGTTTGTTCGTAGGATGCATGCATTCGACAAAAGACGCGTGCGTGGACAGTAGGCCTTACAGAACCTAACAGACTAACAGAAGTTGTTGAACTTTTTCTATCGGACTTCTCGTATCTCGAAAAAGCGACATCGTTTCATGGCTGATGTTCCAATAACACAAACGAAGAGATTTTTGATTTCACGTTTGTGGTATGAATGTCTAGGTTGTGGAATGCGTTGCCAGAGTGGGTTTTCCCCGATAGTTACAATCTTAGTATCTTCAAATCGAGAGTGAATCGGTTTCTTTTAGGTAAGCACGCTTCATCAACATCAGGCGAGATGGTGGTCAAGCGTGAACCTATTATAGTTTAAAAAAAAAATGGTTGTCTGTAAAGTCGGTTTACTGACGATAGTTGAACGTGACAACGTCTAGTATTTGTGTTAAGCGCCATCTAGGTAAAACATTCTGAAGCTTTTTGAAAAGCTGTTCAAAGCGCTATCTCTGGGTACATCATTGTACTAGCACAAGTTCTTAACTTCATATCGTCGCTTTTCTAAAACATGGACAGACTCCTTGAACGTAATACACATTTCACTCACTAGATGGTGCGAAAAGTAATAAGGCGAGGTAACGGCGGTAAATATTATCTAGTCTATGGCGGTAACGTTACATGACGTCATGTTTTGCGGGCGTGCAGCCGGCTTCATCGAATTATAAGACGTTATCACGTCAACAAGTATTGTTTGTTTAAATACAGAACATGCCTTTAAATGGATGCAGACTGATTAGCAGTATGAATCATATCTATGATCTATAATAATAATCTATACAGATAATCATATCTATGAATTCATAGGAAATCTTATTAAAAGTATTCTATGCTAACATAGTGAAACAACAAATTAATTTTAACATTTATTACTCTACATATTAGCTAACACGCTAAAGTAAATCATTATACAAGTCATATAAATATTTCATGATTTTCAACTGACGAAGAAAGTTGCTCTTAAAAATTATCTTGGGTTTTTGAATAAAATTAATAACAAAAGCTTTGCCTTACAAGTCTAATGTTTTACTTTAGTATAGAACGACCTTGCATAAAATATGCAAGAGAGATACAATTTTAATAGAATTATTATACAAAGAATCAGAAAAATTGTTAACATTTTGATGATTTTGTCCAAAAATCAATCTGCCTCTATAGTCTATCTCTTTTACACACTTTAAAGCAGAGCGAGACAGAATGTTATTCCCGCCAAATTGTCTGTCACCAGTTCACATCGTTCCATTTCACACAATCTAAGGTGTCGAAAAATTTGCCATTATGATATTTCTGACTGAACTCATAGAATCATGGATTATAATTTTATTATATTAGGTAGCATTTCAGCTAGTATCCTAAAGGCTGCACTTTTCTCTTTGCATTATGCCGACAGCTAAAGACTAAAATGAGTTCTATTTTATAACGACTAAAACCTCAGGAAATTGTAACATGTAAAATGTTTAGAAGTCAAACAAAACAGAAAGACGTAAAACGGAACGATTCGATCGAAGTTCGACAGCTAAATTGGCGGGAATGACAGACCGACGGGTGTAAGGCAAAATGTGCCTTATTCGTTCATCCAGTAGAACCGAGATCCCAAACGCGCAGGCTTGCGTTCTTTGTCGTCGGGAAGAGCGGGAGTCGCGTCTGGGTACTCGATCTTGGGCTCGGGAAGGGGCTTGGGCCTGGAAAAAAAAATAATAATAATTAAGTAACAGTTAAATAGTTAAGTCACATTTTTCCGAAAAAACAAATATCAAGTTCAATTTAAAATGACTATGACTGCCATGTAGCAGTCATTGGGACTGCCGATAGAAGTGAAAACTTTTAACTCAGAATTTGATAGCTTACTTTGGAAACTACGCGAGTCAAACCGGAGGGCGTGGCCATGACAATCAAAATCAAATCAAATCATCGATATAAATTATAAACCATTGCTTCAGGCGCGCGGAATGGTCATCGTTGGGAAGGGTGAGCTCACTCTTTCCTGGACTCTTGCTGGAAGCGATGCAAGCCGGACGTTTTTATCTATTCGTTGTCAACAACCAATATAAGTAGAATCACAGGATACCTCGCCGCGGTAGCATAACAATTTTTGTACTAATTTAAGAAGGCATAACGTTTTTAGGACTAATCATAATTTACCATAACGACTAAAGGCATAACTGATTTCGCATAATCTATTACACTGCCTTAACCATAAACCGCATAACGATAACTTACCATAAAGTTTAAACACAACCATATATAGCATAAAGATAACTTAGTATAATGTTTAAAGGCACACATTGAGAAAAGCAGACGGTACACCTAAGAAATAAGCACTTTTTGACTCCGGGTGGGGAGCCCACAGCTCTGCGATCAGTCCTGAGTGGAGCTAGCCATGCGAGGTCAAGCGTAGCGAAGGGGGGGAGGTGGCGAGCGAAGCAAGCCGGCGATCTCTGTAGTGGAGCGCAGGCCGAGTATGGAGTAGCGACATTAGACAGAAGCGAATTTTGTCTAAACACTCTAGGGGTAGTAGCGACAAGACTAGGTGGAGTCGGGGTGCTCCGAGTCGGATCTGGGTCCTATATAACCTGGGTCTATATAAAGTAGCACAATAAATAAATAATGCCTAAGGACTATTATGCGTCTCATAAATATGCATAAAGACTATTATGCGTCTCATCAAAAGTCGAATCGAATGTAGTACAATAGATTGTTATGCTTAAAACACATTATGCCAAAAACTATTATGCAAAAGTTGCATTATGGGACTATATATTATGCTACATTAATTATGACAAAAAAATTATGCGTTTTAAATGGCACCCCCTCGCCGCCAGCAATTCTAGGGGTGAAGTACCTAGATTGGTGGTTTGTAAACCACCTACGCTACACACACAGACACAGTTTATTACCAATTTCAAGGTGCTCAGTGCACATCCAATGGTTTATATCGATGCTAGAAATGCTGACGCATTTCTAGATGGCCAATGGCCATGGTCCCGAGTTTACCCGAAGATTTCTTTTATTTCCGAGCATGATGCTTCAGGTCAATTCACAGTTTTCACTTCAATATGGTATGTAAAAATCTGATAACTGTCTATAAATATTGGAATATTTTAAAAGTGCATAACGCTACTTGGAAGTAGCGTTATGCACTTTTAAAATTCGATAACAACCATTGCTTGCTTTATAGCACAACCAAGTCTATAGCTCTTCAGTATACAATCAGTATAGTGATTTTGTAGTTATGAACTTAACTGTACCGCAGTGGTTTAAGCGACTGAGATTTATATCCGAAGTAAAGGCATATAGCTTCATTTGACGCGTTCAGGACGTCTATTCTCTTTTTACGAAAACGTAATTTCGAAATTAACTCGCGACTTTCCACCTCCGATTCTACTGCGATCAGTCGTTTTGTCCGTTTAAATGTTCTAAGCCTACAGTAATTAGAGTAGGTTTAGAACATTTAAACGTCAAACAGTGTTGTATCGGACGAAACGAAGTAGAACAAGATCAGGAAAGTCGAGAGTTTTTTTTTTCGAAATTACGTATTCGTACAAATCGAGTAGACGTCCAGTAATGTTATTGAACAATGAAATCCGAAAATAGATAGTTATGAAAAATATAAAGTTTTAAATTCAATTTTAAAATTGACCCAATTATTTTATAAAATTCAGTTTCTCGGCTCAAATTGCATGACGTCTTCACCTATAATTATTGTGGCACTTGGCCCTGTACTTATTTAATGAGCTGGTGTACACAATGTTTTGTATGGTTTGTTGGTTACACAATGTTTGTTTTGTAGTGGTAGGACTCTTAGCAGAGTCCGCCTGGGGAAGTACCACACCTTTGCCAAATATTCTACCGCCAAGCAGTAATGTGCAAACTTTACTGTGTTCCGGTTTGAAGGGCAATGATTCCAGAGAAATTACAGGGCTTAGAGACATAATATCTTAGATCTCTGGGTGACGAGCGCAGTGCAGTGCTAGGTAATGATTTGGACTATCATGTTTCAATAGCTGCGTGTTACTGTGCTGTTATGTGGCAGGCATGTTGCTTACCATCAGGCACATGACATGCTCGTCTCGTCACTCTATGCTATAAAAAAAAAAAAAAAAGTTGGTGGACTGAATAAATAAACATATTATAGTTTTGAAATGGTCTATTTGTATATGCGCAAAAAATTACGTTCCTTTATCTGAACAACTCGTAAGGACACATGGCTAGAAGAAGCCTCACCTCTTGGTGTCGTGTACGCGCGCCTCGGTGAAGTACCCGAAGCCCGGCCGCTCGATGTTCAGTTTCTCCAACATGCAGGTGTCCATAACGCCCTGGGTCTTGCGGCAGCTGGAATCAATAAACAAATTTTATAGCAGGGATGGCAACTGGGTCAAAACTATACCATTCTAATTAGTCAGTCAGGAAATGATTAAAAAAAAAATTGCCAGTCATAGAAACTGCCGATAGAAGTGAAAACTTATAACTCAGAATTTGATAGCTTACCTTGGAAAATACACGGGTGTAACCGGAGGGCGTGGCCTCCCCATCTTGGTATGGTCATCTAGAAATGCGTCAGCATTTCCCATTGGCTGATGCGTTTCTAGATGGCCATGCCATGATGGTCTGTCCACGCCCTTTCAGCATTTCCCATTGGCTGATGTATTTCTAGATAGCCAATAGCCATGGTTCCGAGTTTACCCGAAGCTTTCTTATCATACCCAAGCGTGACGAATAAAATCAATTCACAGCCCGCGAAAAATATGTCTAGGCGCGCCTAAAGAAGTTTTCACTTCAAAAAGTGGCCAAGTGCGAGTGGGACTCCCGCACGAAGGGTTCCGTACCATTAGCAAATAAACGGCGAAAAGTTCTTTGGCTTTATTTGAAATTCCGTACACATAAACCATCGCAGTTACCACTTAGTTTACTTGAAACGGACTAATCGAGCAAGAAACGGTATTTTTTTTTAGTATTTGATGTTATAGCGGCAATAGAAATACATCATCTGTGAAGCAACTGTCTAGCTATCACCGTTCTTGAGATATAGCCTGGTGACAGACGGACGGACGGACGGACGGACAGCCAAGTCCCAGTAATAGGGTTCCGTTTTTACCCTTTGAGTACGGCGTAGAAGTACCTACTATGCGCCGTCACTTGTAAGTTGTCCAACTGAGTGTTAAAAGTAATCCATTATTGCGCAACGCCGGTCCCGTACAACAATCATGCGACAAGGAGAAAAGATCGAGGGTTGCAGCCCCCCCTCTTCAACCTATAATTTGTCCCTGTAAATGCCCTCTGCACGTTGCGAAACTTTCTACGGAAAATCCTTTGCATTCCAAGCAGTTGAGTTGTGGAATGCCTTGCCCGTAGAAATTAGACAAGCTCCGTCACTTTCCATATTTAAGGTGGAAGTAAAAAAACATTATTTGTCAAAGGCCCGCTGAAGTCTGATTGAAGCTGATATTTATGAAATAGTATTTTGGATTCATTGCATATATATATTAGTATATTTATGTAATAATATTATTTATGTATTAGCATGTATTATTATTAGAATGTATGTCTATTTTATTTTAATCAATAATTAGTATCCTATTTTAATTATGTAGTAAGGTATCAAATTACTCTTTATTTGATTACTCCCGTCTTTTTATTTTTGATTTTTTTTCCATCCCACGGTTGCTTGGAAGAGATAGCGATAAGGTCGCCATTTGCTACTATATTTTAAGATTTTTTTTTAAGTTGTTTGTTTTATTAAGTGCAATAAAGAGTTTATCTATCTATCTATCTATCTTCCACTGCGCTCAGTTGGACAGCTTACAAGTGACGGCATAGTGCTGAATCTTATTATTTCGTACCCTCCTATCATCCTACATAGGTCTCCTGGTGGTTCATATGACCCACAAATTGTGTTCACGGGCCTGTAGTCTACTACGAGTAGTATGGATAAAATTGTATACGATCTTTTTCTTTTCTTTCACAAACAAAAAACGACGAAAATATAGTGCGTAGAAACGTAGAATATCTGAGTAAGACCCAGACTTTACTTGAGTCTTTAGTCTGACTTTGTCAAAATATACCATTCTAAGTTACGGCTGGTCTAGTCGGGAGAACGGCGACTGCCGATCCGGAGACCCCGGGTTCAAACCCCACACGGACCACTGTCTTTTCGAAGTCATGTGCGTAATGCCGCTAACTTAAAAAGGTGAAGGAAAACATCGTGAGGAAACCGACATGTACCTAGAATCTTTCTTCAATCTATCCTTCAATCTTTCGAAGTCATGTGTCATCCACCAACCCGCACTGGGCCAGCGTGGTGGATTTTGGCCTTAACTCTCTCCTTGCGAGAGAAGGCCCCGAGTCCCAGCAGTGGGAACGTTTAGTGGGCTGTTGATGACGATGATGATGAATTAAGGGTGTTCCATGAAATGCAAACATACTAAAGCTGTGGTCCCACTGATAGAAAGGAAAGTTACTAATAAACTCCTAAATCTATTAACATCAGATCTCCGTCTGATGATAGGTTTCATCTTGATCACAGGTCACTGTGAGTTAAGGTGGTTTAACAAAATAGGATCTACTGACAGTCCCCTATTCAGGAGCTGTTTGCGGGAGAATGAAACTGTGGAGCACGTGCTCTTACGCTGTGAGGCCAGTGGAAGCGTTGCATTAGAATCGGGACTCCTTGAAGAAACTCCAAATGAAATATGCAGAGAAACAACGACTGACGAAATGGGAGTGAAACCACATAATAAATATTAGTACAGAAGCCACACTTACCAAAAACAATTATATAAATAGCGACTCTTGCTGGGACACAACAAAGTTCAATTCAGTTTGCAATACCTATCACGATTTTCAAATAAACATTTGCGCTCTTTCTAACGCGTAACTCTGTCCCTGTCTAGCGCGGAGGGTGTACGACATATCTAATAACAATATGCGCGGGAAACGTTTTGCGCGAGCGCTCAGCCGTGCATCCGACAACCGACTGTCACTTGTTTGCTGGAAGGAACGGTCTAGCGGTAGGCTAAAACCGCGCGACCTTGAGCGAGTGAGGATGCACTGGTGAAACTAGTATGCCAGCGACCCAAGGCCGTGCTCCGCTATTTTGCGGGGGGAAGTCCACAATACACCCCTAGCGGGACGTCAGTGCAGGTCAATCACCCCATTATGTATTCGACATTTCGGATCAGCATATGTAATATGTATATAGAAAGAAAATATCTGTTTCGGACACCGTTACGGATACAATACAATAACTCGATATACTCGAGATTTCTCTCTCTGCCACACGATGGACCCGGCACCCGCACGGTGAATCCATGGAATGCTAAGAAGTTCGTCTCTAAAGCCACAATGCACAAAAACAATAATATCACAACGGTAGCGATTTAATTGGCGGCCTTATCGCTTGGATATGAAATTCTTTCAGATTATCTGATAGTTTCGGTTTTGGATATTAAATTTTTTTTTTAAATAAAGACTGACGAGACGAGCAGGACATGTGCCCGATGATAAGCAACACGCCTGCCACATAACAGCACAGTGACACGCAGCTATTGGAACATGAAGAGTCCAAATCATTACCTAGCACTGCACTCCGCTCGTCACCTCGAGATTTAAGATGTTACATCTCTAAGGCCTGTAATTTCACTGAAAACATTGCCCTTCAACCCGGAACACAGTAATGTTTGCACATTACTGCTTGGTGCTAGAATAACTGGCAAAGGTGTGGTACTTCCTCAGGCGGACTTTGCCAAGAGTCCTACCACTACATATGTAGATATTGTAGATTGAAGTAAAATATTAACATAAATGGTATGTTGCCTACAATCCAGTCATAGTTTTCGTAGTCATGACTGAGCAAAGGAAGATTATATTTCACAATAAAGTGGCCGAGTGCGAGTTGGACTCGCCCATGAAGGGTTCCGTTGCAGCAAGTAACATTATATACATAGTACACATAGTTCTTGTAGTTCGTTGTAAGTTTGATCGAAGTTTCAATAATAGTGTATTTATGACGTACTAAAAAAAACTACTCATCAGATCGAGTTCAAACCAATTTTCGTTGGTAGTTTACATGGTAATGTACATCATATATATTTTTTAAATTTATCATTCTCTTACTTTAGAAGTTAGAGGGCCCCCCCCTCTAACTTCTAAAGTAAGACACACATTTTACCACTTTGGAAGTGTCTCTCGCGCAAATTATTCAGTGTAGACAAAAACTATGTTAGAAACCTCAATATCATTTTTGAAGACCTATCGATAGACACCCCACACGTGTAGGTTTGATGAAAAAAAATTTTTTGAGTTTCATTTCTCAGTATGGGGGGCAACCCTAATTTTTATTTTTTTTGTAAAAATCTTAATGCAGTTCCCAGAATACATCTACTTACCAAGTTTCAACAGTGTAGTTCTCATAGTTTCGGCAAAAAGTGGCTGTGACATACGGACGGACAGACAGTCCGTAGCGCGCGCTGTCATCTTGATGATCGTAAACAGTCGTCTTGATGTTAAAATTAGTTAAAAAATAGTAATATTTCGTTTTAAGTGAATATAGTTTGCTAAACGTATAGAAAAGAGTTAGTAGCATAGTGATAGTGTTATTTGTTAATGATTTAATCGCGTAAATACAATTTTTATTTGAAAATAATATCTGTGAAAGTGATCCCAAAACCGTGGTATAAAGTGCATAATAGAGGATTTGGACTGGACTGTGGACTGGTTAGTGTAAAAATAAATGAGGGAACAGTGCTAAAGACTCAGATTTAAAATTAAAAGTAATAAAATCTCTTAAATAAAGAAAATAGTTTGGAACATTTGTTTATATAACCCTCATTTTTTGTAAAAAAATCAAATTACGAAGTGGACTTATAACAGTGCTAAATAAAAGAACTCCGTGCCTACCTGTTGTTACTACGACATAGCAAAAAGTCATCTGTGACAACTAAGCCTTATTTTGGACAGTCCCTCCAAGCGCCGTTTAGCTCAATGGGTAACGCCTCTGCTGAGCGATTCCATCGAACCGGGTTCGAACCTGACTAAGGCCTGTATATAAAACTTCGTTTTGCTCGTTTTTTTAAATTATTTTTGTTCAATTATTTGCAAAAACACTTTTTTAACATGAATTGTGCTGCGTGCTGCGGTAAGATTGCTGAAGATAATGAAAAATATTTACGTTGCACTGTTTTGAATTGCAAAAAGCCCTATCACGTGTTTTACGAAAGAAATTTTGAGGACATAGAAATCGCGAGTTACATTTGTCCCGAGTGCAGATGTTTATCGAAGAAAGGAGGTGACAATACTCTTACTCCGGTTGGCGTCTCCAAGAAACATAGAGACCCCAACGTAACGATCCGCAACAAACAAACGCGGGTTCAGAACGTGGACGAGTAAAAAAATGAGGGCACGCGAGAACTGACACTCGAAATTCAGAAACTGCGGTATGAAATGACGACCATCAGGGAAAAATTCACACAGTCTAGTTCCCTTATCGATTCGTATAAGATGAAACTGGAACAATCCGTTTCGGTTATTACCGATTATGACAGGAAACTAAATTTTTCAATGACGACTATAGCGAGCTACGAAAGAAAGATGGCCACATATTCCTCCCGAATGGACCAATTTTTCGAAAAAATAGGGAAGTTCGAAAGACGAGAAAATCAAGCGAGTGCGAACATGTCACTTATTGCACCGCCGGACCCCACACAATATGCGTCAGTGGCGCAGCGCGGCTCCATCCAGGCGCGCGCTCCGCCGCCGGGCAAGCCCACGCTGCCGCGCAACCCCACACCACCACCGAGCCAGCCCGCGCCGGTCGTCACTACGCCGACGCCTACCCAGCGCACGCCGCCGCGCAACCCTGCACCACCGGCGGACCAGCCCGCGCCGGCCGTCACTACGCCGACGCCTACCCAGCTCACGCCGCCGCGCAACCCTGCACCACCAGCGGGCCAGCCCGCGCCGGCCGTCAATGCAGCGCCGCCTAGCCAGCTCACGCCACCACGCAACCCGGCGCCGGCCACCACTGCGCCGCCGCGCCAGCCCGCACCACCGCTCGCACGAGCACCAGCTCCTACGGCTGCATCGGCGCCATCGCGGAAACGCGGCAAACGCGCCCTTGTGTCAACCACAGAGTCGTCCACCGATAAAGACACACTATCAAGTTTTGATTCAAAAACGACCAAGCAACAATCATCAGCTCGAGAGTCATCGTGGCAGACTGTGACGCGGCGTAAAGATCGATACTCATATACGAGACAAGTCGTACGCGGAAGTGGCACTTCAGACGCGGAACTAGAAGCAATTGAACGCGTGAAAAAATTACACGTATGCTTCCTGAAACCGACAACGACTCCGGACACTTTAAAAACATACATGGACAAGAAAAATCCATGTGCCGAGTATCATGTCGAGAAAATTCTCTTGAAGCATACGTACTACGCAGCGTTTGCCGTGACCGTACCAACAAGCAAATATGAGTTTTTCATGAAAGCTGATAATTGGCCAAGTAGAGTCGAAATTAGTCCTTGGTTTCGACGCGGCGACCGGCGGGCGGTGCGCCCGTCATCAGACGCCGCAGATGACGCAAACAACACCAAAACTACCGCGGCCTCGGGCGCGGGGCGGCGGACGCAACACCGCCCCCGCCACTCCGCCGGCGGCCCCACTGCGACGACAGCTGGCGGCCGTAGTACAAAACTCAGTGTTTAGCATGAACGCGCAGTGCTTACCACCGAGACAGTTGACAATATGCCACCAAAACATTAACTCGTTAAACGATAAGACTCAACGATTAGAAGTTCTCTTAGAATCTGATCTTAAGTGCGATGTTCTTGCATTAACAGAACACTGGCTTACAGCCCCGAATTTACAATGTATACACTTAAAAGGCTACAAGTTAGTGTCTAGTTTTTGTAGAAATAATGTAATCCATGGCGGATCTTGCATCTTTGTAAATGAAGCACTAAAGTGTGTCGAAAACGTTGAGTTATCAGCATTGTCAGAAGAAAGATTTTGCGAAATCTCCGCGATTGACGTTATGGACTTTAACATTACTATCATTTCCATTTATCGCACAGGCCTAGCTCATGTTAGAGGTTTCTTAAATGGCCTGGAACGTTTGCTCGATAAGCTCAGTGAAACCGATAAAACATTCATGATTCTCGGTGACATAAACATAAATATTTTAGACAACACTAGCGCTGACTTAAGAAATCTGTCCGACTTACTCCACTCCCTTACTGGCACTGATCAATATTTTAGCAAATAAGTATGATACTTGTTTCCCTATAAAACGAACTCCAAATAACAAACGTGACGCGTCGTGGGTTACGCCTGACATACTTAATCTAAAATCATTGTTGTTTGATATTGCGAAATTAGTTGACCAATTTCCTGAGGAAGAGAACTTAATAGCTATATTTGACGATCTGAACAGGAAATACATTTCGACTTTGAATATGTCTAAGACAAATCATTATAGTAGTATAATAGACGGAAGTACGAATCCATCTAAAGCTATGTGGGGAATCGTGAACGTGGAGAGGGGGAAAAACAATACCCCTAGGTTGAACTGCTCAGAGATTGTAAAAGATTGTAACGGCAGTAAGTTTAGTTCGCCAAAAGATGCCGTAAATGCTATGAATGTTCGGTTTTTAAATGCAGCTGCTGCCTGTGGGGCACCTAAAGCTGATACTGCTACTGTATGTGAAATGTTAGTATCAGCACGGCAAGCATCTGATCGTTCCCTCAGACTAACAAGTTTCTCGGCTGATGAGGTATTCCGCATAGTATCCTCCAAAATACCCCCAAAAAAGTCGAAAGACATATACGGTGTGTCGATGGAGCTCATTAAACTAGCAATTTTGCCTCTAGCTCCGGTTCTCGCCACACTTTTTAATAAGTGTCTTAGAGAAGGCTCGTACCCGTCGTCGCTGAAAATATCGAAAGTGTCCCCAATATTTAAAGGCAAGGGCAAAAGGGACGATATTGATGGATATAGACCAGTATCGATTATACCAGCAATAGCCAAAGTGTTCGAAAACAGCTTGAGTTCGCGATTAGTGGCCTACCTATCGGAAACCGAGGCGCTGTGTGAACAACAATACGCATACCGCGAAGGGAGGTCTACGATTTCTCTAACGCGTGAAGTGATACGTAGTGTGTTGGCTGCTCGTGAACGTAAAGAACAAGTAGCTGTCTTGTGCTGTGACTTATCGAAGGCCTTCGATGTCGCAGACCACGAGACCTTAGCTTTAAAGCTGAAACACTATGGCATAGCTGGGAAATCATACGAGGTGTTGACTGACATGTTACGAGGCCGCTCTCAGGTAGTGGATGCTGGCGATAGCGATAATAAATCAGATCCGCTGCCTTCGTCTATGGGAGTACCGCAGGGTTCGTCGATTTCAAATATAATGTTCTCTCTCCTACTAAACGATCTCCCTGATGCCGTAAAGGGTGCAGGCATATTCATGTATGCAGATGATGTGGCTGCCGTAGTAACGGCTCTTTCAATTGAGGATTTAGAAGATAAATTAAATATTGTAATTAACGGCTTAAATTCATGGTTTAGAGCTAATGGTTTTATGTTAAATTCAAAAAAGACTCACTTCGTTCACTTTTGTCTGTCGGGCCATCATACAAAATCGCTTAAAGTTTCGCTAAACGGTGTAAGGATTGAGCAAGTACAGAACACCAAATTTTTGGGATTCGAGATTGATCGCAGCATGACGTGGGAACACCACATCGACAAGATGTGTGCTAAAGTCAGCAGTGCGTGCTTTGCGCTAAGACGAGTATCCCGAGTGGTGTCTGCGGAAGTGTCACGTGCGTGTTACTTCGCCACAGTGCATTCTCGGTTACAATACGGCGCCGAGCTATACGCGCGCGCTGCCGACTGGGAGCGTGCGTTCCGCGCCCAAAAACGTGCCGTACGTGCCATCGTTGGCGTATCGCAATGCACATCCGTCAGACCATATTTCAAAGAGCTTGGCATACTTACGTTACCTGCTATATTGATCTACCAGGTGGCTGTGTATGTCAGAAATAATCTAGAATCATACAATACGCGAGGAGAGAGACATTCTAGAAACATACGTAACGCGGACAAGCTGGATGTCATATCACACTCTCTCACAAGGTCACGGAAGCTAACTCACATTATGGGACCTGAAGTTTATAACACTCTTCCCAAAATAGTTATATCTGCCCCAAGTTTCGGCAGCTTCAAAAACAAATTAAAGTCCTGGCTTATCGATCAAACTTTTTATAGTTACACCGAATTTTTAGAGAGTGATGGCAAAGTCCTATAAAAATGTATACAAAAATTTGACATGGGTCAGTACAATTGTTATAAAAACATATTATACTCATATAATGCTTGACAGTTTTCTGTACAATAATTATTATAATACAGTAAAGTAGTCATTTCAAACTTTGAAAATGTATACAATTTGTATGCTCTTTCTTTTGTTTTTATTTTTTATTTATTGACGTGTAAATTGTACATTTATGAATAAAGTACTTTGACTTTGACTTCAGACAGACAGCCAGACAGACAGACATGACGAATCTATAAGTGTTCCGTTTTTACGTTTACGGAACCCTAAAAAGCAATTTTAATTTGAGTTAACTTACTTATTCAAGCCGTAGTCCCCGGAGCTCTTGTCTATGCAGTTAGCGTACTGATTGAATTCCGACATGCAGGCTTGCTTCACCTGAAACGTTAAAGGACAGCGTAATAAACAGCCGTGTCCGACCGAAAGAGGCCGAAACTGAAGTTTCGGTCAGGGTCTCAGTTTCGGTCATACCCTCAGTTTTAGCCGAAACCGAAGTTGCGCTCAGGCTCTCAGTTTCGGTCGAAACCGTAGTTTCGGTCAAGCTCTCATTTTCGGTCGAAACCGTAGTTTCGGTCAAACTCTCAGTTTCGAACGAAACCCAAACTAGCTTATGTTCACATTAAAATTAATACTTTACACTGAAATTAGTGTATTTTTATACAATTATTTGCATAAACGTATAGACAGTTAAGAGAAGTGTTCAATAATTTAAAAATAATATTGTTATAGTACGATTAACGTAGGACGGCGGTGAAGACTCAACTCATACCAAAGGCGCGCAGCGCAGCGAGGAGCAGTTTCAATGTAATGCGATTTAAAACCTTACATGCATTGGTTGATGTCATTCTTTGCATCCTGCTCTGTCCTTTGAAGTTTATATAACTCTATCTCGTTTTGTCCGATCATTCGTGGAAAGTAGTGCACGTCACACGGATATTCGGCTAATTACAAGCGCGGTATTGTACGCTCCCGCTGGTGAATTATGACAGTAGGCGAAATTCGTATCATCGTCGATCAACAGGGTTATGTTATCTGTGTATTATAACAATGACTATAAGGGGTTATATCGCATAACAATATATTTGCTGGTCTTTGCGCTACGCACCGCTGTTCCTTTGGTTCGCGTTGAGCCTTAGCCACGAAGTAGGCCACGATAATTCACCAACAGTAAAGATTCGGTGCGGCCGAAAGTTTCGGGCATATTTTCACCGAAACTGGACGTCTACTCTCTTTCTACGAAAACGTAATTTCTCAATAACTGGTTACGCGTATCGCGATCATACAAGTCGCGACTTTCCAACACCGATTTTACTTTGATCCGTCGTTTTTTCCGCTTAAATCTTTTAAGCCTACTCTAATTAGAGTATGCAGCCTACTCTAATTAGAGTATGCTCAGAACATTTAAACGTCAAACAATGTTATATCGGACGAAACTAAGTAGAACGAGAGCAGGAAAGTCACGAGTTTTTTTTCGAAATTACGTTTTCGTAGAAAGAGAGTAGACGTCCAGAACTTTCGGTAGGTCCCTAATAAACTATGTATCAATAAATTACCTAGTAAATTTATGTATGTAGTCATAGGTAAATCATAGTAAAATACATGGAGGCAAGGCTTGTTTTGTCCGGGCATGCGGTGCCCTCAAAGGCAGCCTCTCCAACAAAATAAAGAATTATGTACATACATACAGACTTTCGAGAATTAGCATACCCCCAAAAAAGAATTGACAAAGGCTTGAATATAGAAATTATATGCCAAGTGTGCCGTGCAATAAGGATTTTAAAACTTTCTTTTCATTATTATTAGTGTCTTTCTCAAAAAAAAGAGTCAAAATGACTTTTTTTTTACAACTATAACATGTTAATTTGGCTGTTTTTACATTATGTATCTGCAGTGTGTCTAAGCTTGTACAAAATAGTAACAGACCTTCCGGAAGAACTCCATGGAGCAAGCGGTGACCGCCTTACCCTCGTTGATGCACTTCCGAGGGTCCTGCTCCTCGAATCGACACAGCATGTACTCCTGAAATATGCACAGGCAATTAATGATTATTTGATTTTTGACTGAGTCTATGGTATTGTAAGTTACGGCTGGTCTAGTCTGGAGAATGGTGACTGCTAATCTGTAGGCCTGGGTAAACATGTACCGACATGTACCCAGAATCTTTCAAGGTTATGGGTCATTCACCAACCCGCACAGAGCGAGAGTGGTGGATTAAAGGTAGCCTCGACTCTCTCCCCTCTCTCCTTCTCTTGAGAGAAGAAATTCCCAGTGATGGGAACATTCAGTAGACTGTTAATGTTATACATGGTATTGTAGAGTATTATAGAGTAATGTCCCACACCTGCTAGACTCGCATAAAAAAATTGGACTCAGAGGGACTGCTGATAGAAGTGTAAATATAATATAACTTAGAATTTTAGTATTAAACAGCACCATACTAGTTGTAAATACCTGGCATAAATTATCTCGAAAAACTTACTTCTTAAAGGAATTCTCATTTACTAAATTCTATTTGAAGAGAGACAAATAATATTCTTCATTACTGTAGGATATCACATCAGAGCATGTTGCTCATCTATTAATCCTACTAATATTATAAATGTCAAGGTTTGGCTTTTTATTGCTCAATCACGTCTGAGTGGCTATATGGATCGGATTGAGGATAGAGTTAGATTATAGACTGGAATAGCACATAAGACTACATTTTGTTGCATGAAAATATTGAGAACAAAGAGGGTAAAACCGCAAGGGACTGCTAGCATTTAAATAAATATAGTTTCATGTTAAAAGTACATAATAATGATGGTGTAGTGTGAATTGTCAACCAATATACATATATTTATTTATTATTTAATGGCTGGCCTGGTGGCTTAGTTGGTAGTAAGTCTGCCAGCGAAGATGCAAGTTGTGGGTTCAATCCCCACCCAGTGCAAATGTGTGTGATGAATACAAATATTTATACTGTGCCTGGGTGTTTTCTATAATATTGTTTAATAAGTATGTATTGAAAATTACATAAGTAAATAAAAATATATATCTGGCGCCCATAACATAAGCTTTTCCTATGTTAAGGGCTAGATGATGTTGTGTGTGAATTGTCCACCAATTACAAGTTAATAACTAACTGTAGATGGTGATCACACAATTGTACAATAATTTGTGAGAATGTTCTTGTAGCAATAAACAAAATTAAAACCTTTACAAACTAGTAAAGACGTGAGATTTATCAAAACTCGGAAAGTAACCAAACTTGTTGTGATTCAATTCTTCACTAAATGTAAACAAATAAATGTTTAACATTTATAGATGCAAGTAGAAATAATAACAAGAAATATTTATTCTACTGTTTGTCTATTACAATGAATAGGTACTTTTCAGAATAAAATAGGAAACAGCTGACATACATACTCAATTTAGGGAGAACCAAAACATAACCTCTGCATTATGATTATGCAATCAAATCTACTGCATTATTATCAAAGAAACACTTGACAAATAAATTAATTACTAGTAAATTTAACGATAAAAACAAATATTTACTCACATTATTGGCCTGTTCACAATATTTTCCCAAATGGAAAGAACTAGCGATCAAAGTAGCGCCAGACAAATTGACCTCTTCTACGGTCAATTCGGATTCCTCCGGTAAATGGACGTCGGCAGTTACGACCATTTTTATTTAGCAGACACTAACTGTGAATTTAGTTGGTAAAAATCGAAATAAATAACAAAATTCTCCCACTGAATCCGTGGAAGAATTTTTCAATAAAATCCTACTAAATTTTAACGTATTACAATTATTGCTCTAGCAGAAAGGGAAGCAGCTATACATGGCACCTGAAAGAAAGAGACAAAACACTAACAAACTACTTCTGAAAATAGCCGATTGTTAAGACACATTTGACAGCTAAATTGTTTTTTTCTAAATGCAACGCTTCAATCTACGCAAGTGGAATAAATATAGCACTTCGTTAAAATCAATGATTTTCAAAACTAATGGATAAATAAAATGAAAAAAAATATACAAGCATGCTCACAACATTTTATTAAAATAAATGACTAGATACAAAACAAATTACAACATAGGTCTTTCACAGGTCTTTCAAGTTTCTATTAGCACCAGTAGATAAAGATTAAAATCTGGTGGAGGATTTTTTACTTCATATTCCGAAGATTGTTGAAATACGTTTCCAGTTGCTCTGGTTGATTGGATTCTTGATCTTCACCTGAAATATATTTTCAGTCATCAAACAGAAATTAATTCAGTGTTTTTGAGTAAGGTTTTCAGGAATAACTAATAACCTGGGCAATAAGAACCTTGCTTGGCTGACTAGGCTCTAACTTAATAATACTTAACTTCTCATTAACTTTTAGTAGGAAAACAATAGTTTAGTTATTATGTAAATAAAAATAAGTATTTACCTTCATACAGAGTATTTTCAATCGGTAACTGATAGAACTTCGGAATATCAAAACGATTCTCCTGTAAAAAAAAAACACGGTCGTTACATATTTATTTACTGTGCAAATGGTGGTGCCATGGACGTATAAAAAAGTCGGACGTAGTTTCGCTAAAACAAAAACTGTGTCACTAGAGTCGGCCACATTTGCACGTGTGCGTTGTCAGGTTGTCACTGATAGCATAGGCTGACATATACACAAGTAGCGCGTGTAATGACCCACTGATGTGTGCGTGTCAGCCTGTATGTGACAGCGCACACGTGAATATTATGTGGCAGACTCGATGGACACAGTTTTTGTTTTAGCGCGACTACGTCCGACTTTTTTTATACGTCCATGGGTGGTGCATATTTATTTTATAACAAGTACGATACATAGCACATGGCACAGGTATTGCAGAATAAAGCGTACTGAGAGAAAAGAAAACAAAATAGATCCGAACCACAGAATAAATACTTATTAGTACAATGTCCGAACAACGTTCCTGATGGCAGTGTTGGATTTTTAGTACGACATTTCCACCATCAATATTTGCTCATTTCGTAATTTCATCCTCCTATCCTACCACAGAAATCTAAATAATAGGTATAAGTACTTATTATTTAGATTTCTGTGTATCCTAACATTATTATAAATGCGAAAGTAATTGAAGGGAAAACTTCTTTAGGCGCGCCTAGACAGATTTTTCGTGGGATGTGAATAGAATTCTGGCGTCACGCTCGGGTATGATAAGAAATCTTCGGGCTATTGGTCATCTAGAAATGCGTGCGAAATACTGAAAGGGCGTGGCCTGGGCATCATGGCATGGCCATCTAGAAATGCGTGAGCCAATAGGAGATGCTGACGCATTTCTAGATGGACACGCCTTGATGCCCAGGCCACGCCTTCCGGTTACAACCGTGTAGTTTCCAAAGTGAGCTATCTTTTTCATTCATCGGAGTTTTTAGTTTTCACTTCTATCGGCGGTTCCTATGACTGCCAATTTTTTTCATTATGTTTGTCAGTCTGTTACGCATGTAGTTAAAAACTACAGAAGCTTTTAAAATTAAATTCAGATGTACCTGCAGCGATAGTTTATAACCTGCGAAAAGATATAGGCAATATATCTTTTTAAATGCATAAAAACATTGTAAGGGGTTTAAGAACGGGATGAAAGTTTGAGGTCAGAAACCTTGACGATCAACACCCTGGGGATCAGTAAACTCGATTCTCTCTCCGCTTCCCTCGATCGGATTTTGTTGACTGCTCGATAATCTCGGCTGCAGTGGAAACGCAGACCATGGACTAGAGGTGAGTCCGCTCGCCTAGGCTTAGCTCCCAAAGGGAGGAGTCGCATGGCACGTGGCGTATGCAGGCGGCGCGATCGAATAGGGAAATAGGGAATTAGGGAATAAGGGCCGCGATGTTTTTTTGTTATTGGACATCGCGGAGGCAGAGGCTAGACCGTGACGGGGAGGAGTGCCGGTGTTAACCTCTTACGCGGCGTGGGCCCACCGGTGGACCGTTTAAATTAAAATTCCTGTTGATTGAGTCTAAATTTGCTTAACAGAATCTCAGCTCAGCCTGAATGGCAACACAAATTAGCAGACCGCTCGCTGACAGCCGTCTGCTATTTTATGTTGCCAATGTAATATATATCTTAACTAGCACTACATAAAACCCATATTTGAGTGTATTTTATTTGTCGGGTATACATTCCGTAGGTCGGTACGCCGCGGTATTGCGTGGACGCCAACGTCAAATAGTGGATGCAATGAGCCCGCAGGAGAAGTTGAAGGGGGAGTGTTGATATATCGGAGCGTCGCTCTCCCTGTCCTCTGTAGTCGGATCAAGGGATAAGGGACACTCAAACGAAAAGGTCCCCAATCACTGTTTGGTCCCGACCAAGGACGCATTAAAAATGTCGGACGTAGTCTCGCCAAAACAAAAACTGTGTCAAAATCAGCCTGTAGGTGACAGGCTGACAGGCTCACATATCTACACACAAGTTTTCGCGCGTGTTGACCGACTGATGTGTGTATGTGTGCGTGTCAGCGCACTGGCCGACTGTATAGACACAGTTTTTGTTCTAGCGAGACTACGTCGACTTTTTTTATACGTCCATGGTCCCAACTTGTCTTGGGTGTTCAGTTGCGCCGGTGACGGAGCTTTGCCCCTGAGCTGTGCCCGGAGATGGGCAAGCCGCAAAATAAACATACCTGTCAAAGACGGTTTTCAATTTTACCAAGTGTGGCGCCCATGTTTCATTTAGTGGAAACTCTCCATCAAAATGCAACATTGCCGCCATCTATGGCATAATTGAGAACTATCCGTGATAGATCTATTTGCAACTTGAAAATGTTTTAAAAATTGTACTCACCGAATCGTAGTTTCTTCTGCCCATTCGTGGAATATTCTTATTAGTCTTAATAACGTATCCCATCATCCCCCGATCGTTCTCAAACGGCATTTCTGCTTCATTACTCCTACCAACCCTGGGCACATTGTTAGGCTTTAAGAACGAACCCTCGGTTGCAATAAAAAAGTAAAACAGGCACAATACTGTGAACGCGGTTGCTAATTTTGAGAAAAACATTTTTGCCAAAATGGTGGACTTGCTTGGTTGAGGTTTGATAAAATTGTGAAGTTATTTTGGCAAATACTCGTTTTATAGGAGTCAGTTTCGATTGAGCCCGCATTTTTGTAGATTCGTATCGTTATCCGATAGGTCGTAAGAATTTAGAGTAGGTAGATTTTGATCTCAAATGGATGAGGGTAGATAACAATCTAGCTTGTTCCACCAACCGAGAGTATGGTGAAATTAGGGAACTAATTTCGTGCATGGCAAGGTACTTCTAGCATTTTTAGATAAATAAGACAGTGGCGGTACGATTAGGGGGGGCTAGAAGTTTGGTCTGAATTCACTTGCCTATTTGTTTATTTTTTTATTTAATTTATGTTAGGTGTGTGGCGTGTGGCGTGTAGCATATTGATATGTTGATGTGCTCCGACGAAACATATGCAACAGCCGCTCGCGATTTCTCAAGGAACAAGCGATACTATGTATTATAACAATGTCTATAAGGTTTTAAATTGCATAACATTGAAACTGCTGGTCGCTGCGCTGCTCCTTTGGTGTGCATTGAGCCATGTTAGCTAATTACGTAATTAAAGAAATTGAGGGTAGTCTTATTGAGCGAGAAAATAGCCGATTGAAGGCGGTGGGACAACTGCCAAGTCCTGTTTTTCTGTGTTTCCAATATCTACAAAATCATTTTGGTCTGAAATTCAGCAAGAGCTGGGTAGCGATTTTAAATCCATTCGGTTGCATCCGGCACGAATCTAATATCTCGGTCTTTGTCTTATCTGTTTAGCATGACAGAGACAGGGATTGACATCATGTAATAAAAAATATAATTAAAAAACTCAAAAACCCGACTGCGTAAAAAGTGAACCAAACTACGTACTCGCATACTAAAAAAACTGAAAAGAATAAAACAAGCATTTAGATTTCTGGTGGTCTAGAATTCTATAATATGTTATTGTATTAATACTATTGAAATATATACAATATTTTCTAGTAAAAGAACATTACAAATGAACAGTCGGGATCCATTGAACAATTACATTGTATGTCGAATAATAATGGATCCCGACTGTTCAGTTGTAATGTTCTTTTACTAGAAAATATTGTATATATTTCAATAGTATTAATACAATAACATATTATAGAATTCTAGACCACCAGAAATCTAAATGCTTGTTTTATTCTTTTCAGTTTTTTTAGTGTGCGAGTACGTAGTTTGGTTCACTTTTTACGCAGTCGGGTTTTTGAGTTTTTTAATTATATTTTTTATTTTATCCTTTTTAGTTATGAACAATGTTGTGAATGTTAATATGCTCAACATAATAATATGCATCTTTTGGTTGCTGACCAAATGTCTTCGTTTCTACTGATATAATATGTAGGATTTTCTACTGCATGTAATTCATATTTATAGTTTTGTGTTAGTATAGGTTTTCGATTGACGTTGAGTACCTACTAAATCGTTTGAAGTTGGAGATGGGCGACCGAGGCGGAGCAAACCGAGAGCAGTAGTTCCGTGTTCCCACTATCACGTACCTGCACGTACGAAAAAAAGGTAGACCAATATACCTACTAGCATAGATCGTAGAACCCAAGATGGGCCCCATCCCAAACTTCACGGCGCACGCAATCATGTCAACGTTGGGAAGAGTGAGCTCACTCTTTCCGTTCTAGTCGGTTGCAGGACGCGGTGGATGCCGGACGTTTTTACCTATCATTATTCGGTGTCAACAACCAAAATAAGTAGAACCACAGCAAATCTCGCCGCTAGCGATTATAGGGGTCAAGTAGATTGGTTGTTTGTAAACCACTTACGATACATACAGAGACGCAGTTTATTACCAATTTCAAGATTCTCAGGGCACATCTATTGATTTATATCGATGCCTACTAGATACATTAGTATATAATGTCCATCCACATTCACACGTACAGTTAGTTATACGAAGTTTTCTGCTACCTAAAAACCTATAAATGTGAGAATGGTTGTTACTCAACTTTAAATCGATATACATCCTAAACGGTCAGTCAAATCGAAAAACATTGAGAGAAAGCTAAACATTATTTTCAAATACCTATTCAACGATACCCCTCTTGATATATTTTGTTGATTTTCATTTTTTTAATTTGGACAATATGGCGTCCTGAATCCGCCATATTGGATTTACACTAATGTCATGTCTTTAGTGTCACTCGCCAGATTAAGAGGAATCGATTGACGTGTGAATCATAAAAATCGGCCCAGGCGTTTGGTCTGTATAGTGCCTCAAAGGAACATACAAACATACATACATACATACATACATAGACTGTTAAACACATTACCACTCCTTTGCGTCGCGCAGTCGGGTAAATATTATTCCGCGCCTTTTTTTTCCGCTGTATTGTTTTTATTTGAAAATGTCGTCAGAGTTTAGTTTATTTCCTCGCAAATATGTTATAAAACGTCGTATGACATACGTGCGCTTTGATAATTACAGCCTCTGCTAAATTATAGCTCTCGCCTTCGGCTCGAGCTAGCAATAAAACCTCGGCTGTAATTATCAACTTAGCGCACTTATATCATAATGTAGGTACTATTACTGTATTCCTATATTTTATAAACTATTTTAAGGTGTGAACAATAAAGAGTTAAGAGTTATCATTAATTTATTCAAGACCTACTTACGCAAACGAAGTAGGGTGTTAATTTAGTAAATAAAACAAGTAGATAAGTAAAACATCATTGTATATTTCAGGCATTCAATTATTGCTTCAAATTAATTACTTATATAACTCTAACATTTCTTAAATTCTTAAACTACATTAACATTAATGTAAACATGAGACATTTCGAGATAAGACAACAAATTTGTTTCTTAAAACTATGATAGTTAAAAATTCTACTACTGTCCTTTTCATCAACAAATTTGAACACACATGACAAAGGACACCGGAGTCTGATAAAAAAAAATGGCAGTCATAGGAACTGCCGATAGAAGTGATAACTTACAAGTTAGAATTTGATAGCTCACTTTAGAAACTACGCGGGTGAAACCGGAGGGCTTGGCCATGAGCATGACCATCTAGAACTGCTGACGTATTTCTAGATGGCCATGGTCTCGAGTTTACCCAAAAATTCGTTATCGTTCCCGAGCGTGACGCTAGAATTCAATTTACAGCCCACGAAAAATCTATCTGTGGCACACCAAAATAAGTTTTCACTTCAAAAACTAAGATAGTTGGCGTCTATCTCTTTTTTTTAAAGTTAGACTGTTTTGTTTGACCCGGTAGTATGGCAAACAAGTTGACCCAAAATTGACGGGGAACGGGAAAGTTCGCGCATGTACACTTCCACCAAAGAGACCTTAAAAACGTTTCTGCGCAGCCATGCACAGCTAACTTCATTGGGTCAACTTTTTTGCCGGCACCTATTATACCAGGGCGACATAACTTCATTGGGTCAACTTGTTTGCTGGCACCTATACCAGGGCGACATAACTTCATTGGGTCAACTTGTTTGCCGGCACCTATACCAGGGCGACATAACTTCATTGGGTCAACTTGTTTGCCGGCACCTATACCAGGGCGAGATAACTTCATTGGTTCAACTTGTTTGCCGGCACCTATACCAGGGCAACATAACGTCATTGGGTCAACTTGTTTGCCGGCACCTATACCAGGGCGACATAACTTCATTGGGTCAACTTGTTTGCCGGCACCTATACCAGGGCGACATAACTTCATTGGGTCAACTTGTTTGCCGGCACCTATACCAGGGCGAGATAACTTCATTGGGTCAACTTGTTTGCCGGCACCTATACCAGGGCGACATAACTTCATTGGGTCAACTTGTTTGCCGGCACCTATACCAGGGCGAGATAACTTCATTGGGTCAACTTGTTTGCCGGCACCTATACCAGGGCGACATAACTTCATTGGGTCAACTTGTTTGCCGGCACCTATACCAGGGCGACATAACTTCATTGGGTCAACTTGTTTGCCGGCACCTATACCAGGGCGAGATAACTTCATTGGTTCAACTTGTTTGCCGGCACCTATACCAGGGCGAGATAACTTCATTGGTTCAACTTGTTTGCCGGCACCTATACCAGGGCGAGATAACTTCATTGGTTCAACTTGTTTGCCGGCACCTATACCAGGGCGAGATAACTTCATTGGTTCAACTTGTTTGCCGGCACCTATACTAAGTAGCTATCTGAAGTGAGCTGTGCGTTTTCTTTTAATTGGTTAGCCTCAATTAGCCTATACCGTCTAGCCAACTTTGGGCTAGCTGAAGGAGCTTTAGATGCGCGTTAGCGTCAGTAATAAGCACTTATTATACGTGGCTAAATTTTGTGACTGAATCCTGACGCTAGGTTAGAATACAGAATAGGCGAGACGACTAAAAAAAATGGTTGTCTGTAAAGTCGGTTTACTGACGATAGTTCAACGTGACAACGTCTTAAGAAAAGCTGTTCAAAGCGACATCTCTGGGTACATCATTGTACTAGCACAAGTTCTTAACTTCATATCGTCGCTTTTCTAAAACATGGACAGACTCCTTGAACGTAATACACATTTCACTCAATAGATGGTGCGAAAAGTAATAAGTGATAAGTAATAAGTAAAAAAAATACGTGTCCCATATTTTTCCATGATCTATCGGACGAACTAAATAAAATGGTAAGTATATTTTTGACCCTGTCGTCATCCCAATTCAGAAACAAGACATCTTTGCTTTTAAATGTAGTACCTATTTTAGCTTATGCTCTGGGTTCCTAGGATTACGTTGCCGTCACATAGCGGACGTAATATTACGGACGTAAAAAAACGGCCGTCTTTACGGTGACGACATGTGGAAAGTTCCACTGCCGCTAAATTACGTCGTCAGCCAGCAACCTCAACAAGCAGGAGAGAAAAAGAAGGACCTTGATTTAATCAAGTATGGTATAATATAGCTTTAATCAGTTACTTGGAGGATGAACTATTATAATACTATACTAATTGATATTGAACTATTATAACTATTATAAAAATACGAATTTCAAATGGGAACAAAAAACTCAGATGGATAACAAAAGGTATCAAAAAATCTTGTGAAACCAAAAGGCGTCTAAGGTATACATACTATAAGAATAAAAACGAAGCAAGAAAAGCTCAATACAAAAAATACTCAGATTGTTTAAAAAAATGCATTCATATCTCACAGAAAAAAATTAATAAACACATAATATCTACTTCTAAAAACAAATGTAAAGCTACATGGGATATAATAAAAAATAATAGTGGTACTAACATTTCCAGCATAGAAAAGATAAAAGTGAATGACCGAATAGTCGAAAACCCAGTACAAATAGCTAATACATTTAATAATCACTTTATACATATGAACAAAACTAATAATAACCAGTCAAATAAACACACGCTACAAAATACTCCAAATGTAAATACCAATACAAATGGATCTAGCCTATTTTTGACACCCACTAGTTCAGATGAAGTCAAAAGTGTCATTAAATCACTCAATAATACAAAATCTGTGGGCTACGACGAAATTAGTACACATATATTAAAACTCTGTAGCGATGAATGTGCCGAAGTAATCTGCTATCTAATAAATAAGTCCTTTGAACAAGGTTCCTTCCCTGAAGCTTTAAAAATTTCGATTGTGAAACCCCTTCATAAAAAAGATGACAAATTAAACATTAATAACTATCGACCTATTGCTTTAATACCCACCATATCAAAAATATTTGAAAAAATAATGTATCAAAAAGTCAATAATTTTATCACTAAGCACAATATTATCAAAACTGAACAAAACGGATTTCAGAAAAATAAGTCCACAACCTTAGCCAACTTCACTCTAATTAAGAATATAACAGAACATATTAATTCCAATAACCCAGTCGCAGCTATTTATTTTGACATGAGCAAAGCGTTCGACTTAGTCTGTCATAGAACTTTACTTAACAAACTTGAAAAGTATGGCATTCGAGGACTTGCTCATGACTGGATTAAAAGCTACTTAAGTAATCGAAAACAATGTGTAGAAATTAAAAATATCGATGAACATAACTACTTAAAAAGTTTCTTTTCAGATTACGAAAGTAACAACATAGGTGTCCCACAGGGAAGTATATTGGGACCTCTATTGTTTTTGTTATACATTAACGACTTACCAGATTTAATTTCTTATAAATGCGTCCTGTTCGCAGACGATATTTGCATAATCATTCCAAAACAGAAAAACGTTAATTTTGAACTAAGCATAAATAAAACTATAAAAACTGTAATCGACTGGATGATCAATAACTGCTTAAAAATAAACATAGAAAAGACACACTTTAGGTAGTTTCATAACATCAGGACTAAACCACAAAATCTTGAAATAGTTTACGAAGATAAGGAAATAAAAGAAACCACTACAGCTACATTTTTTGGTATTACAATTGATACGCATTGTAATTGGAAAGCTCACATTGAAAACGTATGCTTAAAACTGAGTAGATTTTCATTTGCTCTTCGCAGACTAAGACGTATATCCTGCAGAAAGACGTCATTGATGGCATATCACGGATATGTAGCCTCAGTTCTAAGGTATGGTCTCATCGTTTGGGGCAACTCGGTTGAATTTGAAAGAGCATTTAAAGCTCAAAAAAGATGTATCCGGGCAATCTGCTGTGCTGGCCCCTTAGATTCTTGTAAACCTTTATTCAAAGAGTTAAAAGTGCTCCCTCTTCCCTCTCTGTATATTTACGAAATGTGCATGTTTGTTAAAAAATACCCAGAGCTCTTTAGAAAGTTAGGGAATAATCGCCACTACAGCACTAGATATCCAAATAGATTAGTTTTCCTTCAATGCAATAACGAACTTTATCGCAGAAACTGTTATATAGCCGCCTTAAGAATTTATAATAAGGTTCCAGAATATCTTAAATCATTATCATTCGAAAAGTTTAAATGCGGATTATACAGATGGCTAACTGATCACAATTTTTATGATGTTAAACATTACCTTAATTTTAATGCAAACAGATATAGTCCCAAATAATCTCGGCAATGTAAACGTGAACATACTGATTACTGTATCACATAGTTGTTTTTTTTTTTGTGTGAACTATTGCTTTTAATATTAGTACCTACTTAATTATTTGTTGTTTAGATTGTAACTTTAATTCTATAATTCTTTAGATATAAAAAACTGTTATTGATATTATAAATTAAATTGTTTCGAAAGTTTAATATTTGTGTAACAATTTTTAAATTTCGAAAGTTTAATATTTGTGTAACAATTTTTAAATTTCGCATGCCTTTTAGGCTGAAATTGTGCAGCACCATACTATACTATTTTAAGAACTTATTTGTAACCACAATTTTTAGCGAATAAATTACTTTGACTTTGAATAGGAAAATAATCGTAGGATAGAAGATAATTTATTCAAACCGAGTGGTATAGAAGGCGCATTAGAAATTTTAGTACGTCGTCGCAGCACCAGTTGGAATTAAAACCCATACTGTACGTCGTACGGACGTCGGTCCAGTCAAAAAAACTCAAAATATATCGATATGGCTTCACCGCTATAATCTTACGTTCGAAAAAAACGTTCACGAACTATTCAACACCGTCAAGACGGCCGTCTTTCAAATAGCGTCACCGCTTCTTTACGTTACTTTGTTAATCACCGTCCTCTAACAAACCGCGCCACAGTGTTAACATAGACAACGTTCTCGTGACGTCATTCACCGCTACATTACGTCCGCTATGTGACGGCAACGTAATCCTAGGAAACCAGAGCATTACTGAATGCTATTTTATTATACTTCACTTAATTCAGTAGCGACTAAATTCAGTCAACTAAATTTAGCTTAGTGTAATAAGCCCTTTACTTCTTAAAATTAAAAAAGAACAAGTCTTAAGTACGTACACAGGTATATACACATTTATCTATTACTAGTTGGTTCCAACATACTATATTGCGTTTGTCAACCGTTCACAAATACTTTCACTTAACAAAAACAATTCTCTTAATCACTACATAGTATAAAAACAAAGTCACTTTCCGCGTCTGTCCGTCCCAATATATGCTTAGATCTTTATAGCCACCAAACAGATTTTATGCCGTTTTTTTTAATAGATAGTGTTTAAAGAGGAAGGTTTTTGTGTATCATACGTTCTTCCTTAAGCAGAGAAATACTGATAAAAAAATTGTCAGTTTGTAATGCCGACAAGACGAGAAGATGAAGACGAGACCTAAAAATATCTCGGTATGTCACAGTCATTGGGTACCTATATCAGCAGATGACATAAAAATAAAGTAGCCAAGTGCGAGTTGGACTCGCCCATGAAGGGTTCCGTTGCCGCAAGTAATAACATACTATGCATAGTACACATAATTCTTGTAGTTCTTTTTAACTTTGATCGAAGTTTTAATAATAGTGTATTTATGACGTACTAAAAAAAACTACTCATCAGATCGAGTTCAAACTAATTTTCGTTGGTAGTTTTCATGGTAATGTACATCATATATTTTTTTTAGTTTTTTCATTCTCTTACTTTAGAAGTTAGAGGGGGGGGGGACACACATTTTACCACTTTGGAAGCGTCTCTCGCGCAAGTTATTCAGTGTAGACAAAAATTATATTAGAAACCTCAACATAATTTTTTAAGACCTATCGATAGACACCCCACACGTGTAAGTTTGATGAAAAAAAATTTTTGAGCTTCAGTTCTCAGTATGGGGGGCACCACTAATTTTTGATTTTTTTAAATACTTTTGTAAAAATATTAATGCGGTTCACAGAATATATCTACTTACCAAGTTTCAACAGTGTAGTTCTCATAGTTTCGGCAAAAAGTGGCTGTGACATACGGACGGACAGACAGACAGACATGAGGAATCTATAAGGGTTCCGTTTTTACGTTTTACGGAACCCTAAAAATCGGTAAAGGGCGCTTCTTTTGCCGGCTGACAAAAGTACTTAAAAGTCTTCTGTCAGGCAGTAACAAAGCGCGAGCCTTCAACGGTTGAGTAATGGCAGTGCACCCTCACTCGCTCAAGGTCGCGCGGTTTTAGCCTACCGCTAGACCGTTCCTTCCACGAAACAAGTGACAGTCGGTTGTCGGTCGCACGGCTGAGCGCTCGCGCAAAACGTTTCCCGCGCATATTGTCATTAGATATGTCGTAAGCCCTCCGCGCTAGACAGGGACAGAGTTACGCGTTAGAAAGAGCGCAAATGTTTATTTGAAAATCGCGACAGGTATTGCGAGCTGAATTGAACTTTGTTGTGTCCCAGCAAGAGTCGCTATTTATATAATTGTTTTTGGTAAGTGTAGCTTCAGTACTAATATTTATTCTGTGGTAATGGCTCTGCCGATATACTCCTTTGGCATACTGAGATGGATTCAGACTGAGCTCGACGCCCTGGACAGAAAGGTCCGTCAACAGCTAACAACATACCGCTACACCCGCGTTCGTCTGTTTATACACTAACTAACTACACAAACAAACAAAAAAAATTGGCAGTCATAGGAACTGCCGATAGAAGTGAAAACTTGCTGTTGCCCTGGTACTGGTACCTAGGGGCAAACGCAACTCTTTTATATTTCTGTTGTCCTGGTATCTGAAGATAAACGCTGGGCTGTTGGAGGTAGGTAATCGACACTCTTTATTGTTTCTGTTGCCCTGGTACCTACCTGGCCGTTTTTACCGAGTTTACCCAAAGATTTCATATCCGATCCGATCCATTATCATATCCAAGCGTGACGATTGATGAATCCATTTCACAGCCCACGAAAATTCTGTCTATAGCGCGCCTAAAGAAGTTTTCACTTCAAAAACACATTTTTACGCTTATACTGCAAACGCTGGCTGAACCCTATGATCTAGATCAAAATAATCTAAAGCAATACTGTACCCCTTCAAAAGGTCTACAAAAAAGTCTGCAATCTTGTAATCTGCAATGTTTATCTCTTAAGGCCGATTTAAACTGAACGAACATAGAGCTAGAGCTGGAACAAGAGCATTCTTTCTCGATCTTTTAGTGTAAACGAAAGATCGTTCTTAGCGTTTTCCATATTAAATATTCCATAGAATCTTTGCGAACGCAAACAAAACAACGAAATAATGCTCTACGTTTGTTTACACCAAATGAATTTGATACAGTGGGGATAGAATGAGCATTCGCTCGTCTGATGTAAATCGGCCTTGAGGAATAATCCACAATATTTTTATTAGTATATTTAGTAGGCATCAGCTAAATAAGTATAACTTTCTGCATTCATACATAAGGGGGCGTTAAAGTACTAAGTAACACAATTTGGAATTTGGCGTCATAGAAGTATTTATTTAAGAAAAACTAGGGAATTTAAGCCTCCCAAATTGGCAATATGTGTGGTGACTTTTAGATAAAAATTGGCAGTCATGAGGACTGCCGATAGAAGTGAAAACTTATAACTCAAAATTAACGATATTTTGTAAATTTGTAGGTTTTTCAATTTAACGTACTTATACGATTGGAGGGGGGGGGCGGCGTCATGTCCTATGTGATCCCCCCCTTCGGACCGCGCCTGCTCTCCACACAGTGTCTAGTTCAACTCATTTGGTTGCAATTTCTGAGACATACACATATTTTTGAAGTGAAAACTTCTTTAGGCGCGCCTAGACAGATTTTTCGTGGGGTGTGAATTGAATTCTAGCGTCACGCTCGGGTATGATAAGAAATCTTCGGGTAAACTCGGGACCATGGCCATTGGCCATCTAGAAATGCGTCAGCCAATAGGAAATGCTGCAATGACGCATTTCTAGATGGCCATGCCATGATGACCAGGTCACGCCCTCCGATTGCAGTAGTTTCCAAAGTGAGCTATCAAATTCTGAGTTATAAGTTTTCTCTTCTATCGGCAGTTCCTGTGACTGCCAATTTTTTTTGTTATTATTTAATATCTAATTCTTATACAATGCTGAGGTATTGTTAATTTTAAGTGCACTGGATGAGGTATACCTTTGACAAATTACATTATGAGACTGCAGCAACAGTTATCAGTGATTATATGTTACTATCTACTGTTCTGAAGTGTGAACGGTATAAATACTTGGTATTTAGCCGTGTTCCCGCCCTCTTCTAACGCTGCTTTTACTATCGAGAATGGGTTTAGCTTCTTCTTTACAACCAGGAACCTGGAATAATAAGTGAAAAGAAGAAAATTAAAATTTTCAGTTAACCCAATGCAGCTGTGAAGTCAAAGTTCTTCATTGATAAATGTACAATTTACACGTCAATCACTGTTTTCACTGTGTTCCGGTTTGAAGGGCAATGTTTCCAGAGAAATTATAGAGCATATAGGTCAATCATTTTATATATATGGGCGAGTGTAGTGCTAGGAAATTATTAGGACTCTTCAAGTTCCACAAGATGCGTGTCACTGTGCTGTTGTGGGCAGGCTTACTATCAGGCAAATGTCCTGCTCGTCCTGAATTAAGTACATAAGATATAACTGCTAGCTCACTGTAGACGGTATCATCCACAGAACTATCTTCTTCACCAATCCCATACCAATAGCACTGCATCTATCTCGCTCATTCCCCCACCGCCCCCTTCACCTGTCTCGCTCGCTCCCGTAGCATCCACCGACCTACCTTCTTTACCAGTTCCATAGCCAAGACACGGCCACAGCCCTCCATCTATCCCGCTTACTCTTATACCCAGCTCCTCACCTGTCTCGCTCGCTCCCGTAGCTCCTGCTAGCCAGCCCCTGTCTCTGCGCACACTGGTGTAATGCCGCTCTCTCTTCCTTGGAGAAGTCAGCGCTGAAGACCAGGTCTATGTCCAGAACTGAGCTAGCGATATACCACAGCCATAGTACTGCATCTATCCCTTTCACTCTTATACCCCAGTCCCTTCATGTGTCTCGCTCGCTCCCGTAGCATTCACTGAACTACCCACTTCACCCTAAACCACAGCCACTAAACCTGTTTCACTCAGTCCCTCAATATTAATCTTCAACTGTCCCGCTCGCTCCTGTAGCCCGTAGCATCTACACCTCTACACCTGTCCTACGGCTACATCACTGCACCTATCCCGCTTACTCTTACACCCCAGCGGGCCACTCACCTGTCTCGCTCGCTCCCGTAGCATCCACTCCTTACCTACCACACCTACTTTCTTCACCAATCCCATACTAAGAGCACTGCATCCATCCCGCTCACTCCCCCATCGCCCTTCACTCACTCCCGTAGCATCCACCGACCTACCTTCTTTACCAGTTCCATAGCCAAGACACTGCCACAGCCCTCCATCTATCCCGCTTACTCTTATACCCAGCTCCTCACCTGTCTCGCTCGCTCCCGTAGCATCCACCGACCTACCTTCTTCACCAAGACACCGTCACAGCCCTGTATCCATCCCGCTCACTCTCGCACCGCTTCCCACTCACCTGTCTCGCTCGCTCCCGTAGCTCCTGCTAGCCAGCCCCTGTCTCTGCGCACACTGGTGTAAGGCCGCTCTCTCTTCCTTGGAGAAGTCAGCGCTGAAGACCAGGTCTACGTCGAGCGCTGAACTAGCGATGTATCGCTGCATCAGAGACGCGCCCAGGCGTTTTAACGTGCGTATGTCTGAGGTGGAACTGCCTAGACCGGCTCGGTTTACCTGGGAATTAAGGCTTTTGTTATTTTTTTACCGACTTCAAAAAATTGGTAGAAACTGCCAAACTTATAACTCCGAATTTGATAACTCACTTTGGAAACTAGAAGGGAGGGCGTGGCCATGAACATGGCATGGCATGAGCATCCTGACGCATTTCCAGATGGCCAATGGGAAATGCTGACGTATTTCTAGATGGATGGCAAATAACGGGACCCTTATAAATTCGTCATGTCTGTCCGTCCGTATGTCACAGCCACTTTTTTCCGAAACTATAAGAACTATACTGTTGAAACTGGGTAAGTAGATGTATTTTGTGAACCGCATTAAGATTTTCACACAATAATAAAAAAAAAACAAAAAATTTTGGGGGTGCCCAATACTTAGACCGGACACGCAATTTTTTTTTGTCATCAAAACCTTACGTGTGTTTTATCTATGGATAGGGGTCTTTAGAAATTATAAATGGTAAAATGTGCCCCCCCCCCCCCCCTATAACTTCTAAAATAAGAGAATGATAAAAAACTGTATGATGTACATTACCATCCAAACTTCCACCGAAAATTGGCTTGAACGAGATCTAGTAGGTAAACAGTTTTTTTTGTAATCGTCATACAGTATTATTAAAACATCGATCAAAGTTACAACCAACTAAAAGAGTTTTTTATATTATGCTACTTGCTGCTATAGAGCCCTTCAAGGGCGAGTCCAACTCGCACTTGGCCATTTTTATTTAAGTTATGTATTGCAATTTTTGTGTTGTTTTTTTTTTTTTTTATTTAAATTTTACAGCTCCACAGACTCCGGGAGACAAAAAAAGAAAACGATTGACAAAGGTCACGGACACCTTTGTCAATCGTTTTCTTTTTTTGTTACATGAATCTTGGATTGGAGAAGAAAAGGAAATAGGGGAGAGTAGGGAACATTTTCTTGCTAATTCTAGGACTATTTTATTTTCTAAGTCGCCTCCCCGCGGCTCAGCGCCTCCACCACGACTGCATTTCTATCTTTGATGGCCATCTGCAAATTGAACTCTCGGATGGTCTTCGGTGTTGCAGACAACGCTCGCCGCACGAACCGACCGATGGCGTCGTCGGTGTCGTCAGCGTAATATGTGAAGGTCCCCGTGTGCCGTGAGATTGCGACGACCGCATGAGGCACGCTCTCGTGCAGCTTCGTGTTTGCCTTGGTTTTTATTGCGATTACCGACTCGTATGTTAGTCCCTGAGCTTCATGGATGGTAAGGATGCGTGACCCGGTGCCTGAACCATAACCCTGGTTTGTCAGGGTCTCCTTCTCCTCTTGAGTGTGAACTAAAAAGAGGGTGTTTGGTTGGGTGTTGGGTATTTGCGCTCCCTTATACCTTCTCTGCTCTAGGGACTTTATGCGAGGCGCCGAGGAATACATACCCGAGTATATTTCCCTCAGCGCATATGCGACGTCCATTGGGTTTCGATGTGTGCAGAGCAACTCCTGGCTGATCGTTGTTACCAGGTTCGGGCGGTGATACCTCATTTCGAAGAGATTTTCCCTATCGATATAAGGCAGTTGATTGACATCTCCGATGAGGACAATTTCGCCAGCACCAGACAGGCGTGAGACCATTACAATGGCTCCGAAATGGTTCATGAGGGCTTCATCCACCATGAGGCGACTGAAGCTCTCTTTTCCGAATCCATTTACGAGAGCAGAAGCCATAGTTCGCACCCTGGTTTTGACCAGGTTTCCAATGCGGTGCGATAGCTTTTCTCTTAGATCTTTTGCTGCCTCAGTTGTTGTGGTGATGATAGCGTCCTTGTCCACGTCGAAGTGTCTAATAACCCATGTTGTCTTTCCACATCCCGGAACACCATTGACCCATTGTATTCTTGGTACCTCCCAATTTTCCCAAGCCGCTGTGACACTTGAGTTCCCTTCGATAATTTTGGCCATCTCTAGGATCTTGTCGTCCAACATAATTTTGGTGCATCGGGCGGTAACTACAATAGGGTCGTTTGGTGGTGTCGCATATACAGGCATTCCCGCGCGCTCTGTCTCTTTCTCGTTCAGTGTCACGAAGCCATTTTCTGCACTGTAGGCTGCCATATACTGTCCTGTCATGGTTCCCTTGATGACCCGGGAAGTAACATTGTTGTAAATGGCTGCTTCGGCCTCCTCGAGTTTCGCCTTTAATAGGCTTTCACTTCCCAGCCTATAGAACTGCATGATGTTTTCGCAGGTCTTGAGGTTGCATGACTTGTCTTGTCGCTCTCAGTGTGGCTGTGAATTCGATAAAGGCGTTACGTGCATGACTCCGCGGCTCCGAGGCCGTGACATAACGGGGCGGTTCCACCAGTCCCATGTCGGCTCTGGTTCGGCTAATTAGTTGCTGTGAAGCTGCTTTGAGGGTCTTTGACGTCAAGGGGTTTGATGATGATGAAGGGGATGAGATTCGGAGTACGCTCCTTGCTGCTGCGTTAAAGGCCGCCACGAAAGTCGTGTTGGTTCCTCGGCTGCTGCTTTGATTGGCTGCGGCTTTTTCGGCCGCCGCCCTCTGCTGTGCTCTTTCGGAGCCGGTTTGGGCGGTCGAACTTGGAACAGGATGTCCCCAGCTGTCAGTTGCATTAGTTAGGTCGTGCGAAGGGACTCTGAGGAAGCTCAGATTTTCTCCTCTATCTTCGTATACGACAACCTCGTGATGTTTAGAGGCCTCAATGCAACCCAGCCGGTCTGCGACCCTCGCTCTTGAGTATTCAATCGCCATCGCATCCACGCTTATCACCCGGGGTGTGTCAACCGCATTTCTGCTCAGATGTGCGAGCAGCGCACTTGCCTGTGTGAAAGGCGTCCGACCTTCCGAGTACTCTATTAGTGCAATCGTTTTGTTTTTCGATCGCACCAACCGAAATCGGTGGCCGTCTACCTCGCACACTGGCATAGCATCGTAGGTTTTCCGCTTCATTGTGACTTTAGCGGTACTCCCATTGAGCAGGCACGACAATCCAGGTGACAAACGGGCGCGTTTGCGTTCCCAGGCGAAGCAAAAGCTTACTCCGAATCTTTCTTTGTTGCTGTCCATGAAGAGAGCCACTCCGCGGATACGAATCCCTGCCTCTCCTCGGTCTGCATTCTCCAGTCCAGCTGTTGGACGGAGATGCTTTTTGAGGGGTTATCTTGGGCGGGGACTGCATTCCGCGCGGCTTCCACGGACAGCGCGGTAGAATGTGGTGGCGAAGGGGGGCGTGTAGAATGTGGTGGTGAAGGGGGGCGTGTATTTGAGAGTGTGGAATTCCTATTGGTCGCTATGCGGAATGAGCTTTCCATGAAGGACAGGAGCCGTGGTCTGTTATCTGGATCTGCTAAGATATTTTGGAGATCCGAAACAACCAGCCTCCCGTCGATTATAGATTCGAGCTCATGTCTTGCGGCCATGAATCTGGGACAATCGACCAGCACATGCCACACCGTTTCGGTTGGTCAGGGTCACACTCGCATGCAGGACTGCTCTTGAGCTTAAATCTGTACAGATATTCAGCTATTCCTCCATGTCCCGTCAACGCTTGTACCTGGAAAGGAATCAGTTTCGTGGTTCTCGTCAACCGATATGCGTTTGCTACATCGGGCAAGAACATCTGAGTGACTTTTCCGGTTTCCGAGGTCTCATATCGGTCCTGCCATTTCTTGACCGATTCTTCGCGTATTTTTCGTTTGACGTAGGACAAGGGGATCCCCCCGTAGTCTCTGGGTGATTTCATGACCGCCGCCGACTTCGCTAGTTCATCTGCTCTTTCGTTGCCGACGGTACCCACATGCGCTCTTATCCAGAAAAAACGAAGAGATCTCCCTTCTGCACGTATCTGTCCAATGTTTTCCTTTATACACTTTGCCAAGGGGTGACTCGTTTTCGGGTTACTTAGCAGTTCGAGTGAAGATCGGGAGTCACTCAGGACATTGACTTCTGGGTCCTTGCTTGTTAACACCATTTGAGTTGCCCGACAAAGAGCATAAAGTTCCGATTGAAAGACTGTGCATTCGGAGTGAAGCTTGAAGGTCGAGTTCTTGATTTCTCTTCCTTTTTCCCACCATGTGAGAGCAGCTCCAACTTTACCCTCAATCTTACTGCCATCAGTATAAATCTGAGGCCCTTCTGGTAGATTGGAGGTGTCTTCCAGAAGCTCGTACTCTACAGATGCCTGTGTGGACGGATGGGGTTGGTCCAAGTAGTTGACGTTCCGTTCGAGTTCCACTTCTGGTGGGAGGTAATCTTGGGAGAAGTTCTTTTTCACTCTGTACAAATTTGCCGCTTCCTGTATCCTCAGATCCAGGGGAAGCAGTCCAGAAAGGACGAGTGCTGACTTTAAGGAAACAGTACGAGTACCAGTACTTACAGATTTTCTGGGCAAAACCTCTTTGGATTGCGTTCAAGTGAGACTTGCTTTCCTCGAGGTCTGCCGCTTTTTTTTGTGTTGTCAACAAAGTGTTTTTGTATTATATTGTCATTGCGTGAATACATAACATACTCACCATTTGTAAATGAGGTTTGACAGGTTCGGCGATGCCCTGAGCTTCCGCCCCCAGACCTCCGCCCTTCCAACCCATCAGCTTCATCATCCTGGAAATTAGGGTATGTGGTATTGACATAATCAGCTCACTTCAGCTTTCAGTAGTGGTAGGACTCTTTGCATAGCCCGCCTGGGGAAGTAAAACACCTCATGCCAGTTATTCTATCGGCAATGTGCAAACATTACTGTGTTCCGGTTTGGAGGGCAATGTTTCCAGAGAAATTACAGGGGTTAGAGATATAATATCTTAGATCTCTGGGTGACGAGTGCTAGGTAATGATTTGGACTCTTCGTGTTCCAATAGCTGCGTGTCAATATGCTGTTATGTGGGAGGCATGTTGCTTACCGTCAGGCTCATGTACTGCTTGTCTGATCACTCTATACTAAAAAAAAAGGTTCCTGAGCCACGCACCCCAAACTTTCATCCTGTTGTTTCTACACTTTCAATCATTTTTTGCAATAAAAAGTAGCCTAGGTATTTCTTTTCTCAGGCTATAGACTATCTCTGTACCTATATCTAAATTTCAGTTGTTTCTGTAGTTTATACATAATAGACAAACAAACAGACCACGAAAAATCTGACAGTGGTGTGCCAAATCAAGTTTTCACTTCAATAAAAAAATATAATTAAAAAACTCAAAAACCCGACTGCGTAAAATGTGAACCAAACTACGTACTCGCATGCTAAAAAAAACTGAAAAGAATAAAACAAGCATTCAGATTTCTGGTGGTCTAGAATTCTATAATATATTATTGTATTAATACTATTGAAATATATACAATATTTTCTAATAAAAGAACATTACAACTGAAGAGTCGGGATCCATTATTATTCGACATACAATCTAATTGTTCAATGGATTCGATATTATTATTCGACATACAATGTAATTGTTCAATGGATCCCGACTGTTCAGTTGTAATGTTCTTTTATTAGAAAATATTGTATATATTTCAATAGTATTAATACAATAACATATTATAGAATTCTAGACCACCAGAAATCTGAATGCTTGTTTTATTCTTTTCAGTTTTAATTAGCATGCGAGTACGTAGTTTGGTTCACATTTTACGCAGTCGGGTTTTTGAGTTTTTTAATTATATTTTTTTATTTTATACTTTTTAGTTATGAACAATGTTGTGAATGTTAATATGCTCAACATAATAATATGCATCTTTTGGTTGTTGACCAAATGTTTTCGTTTCTACTGATATAATATGTAGGATTTTCTACTGCATGTAATTCATATTTATAGTTTTGTGTTAGTATAGGTTTTCGATTGACGTTGAGTAGGTACCTACCTACTAAATCGTTTGAAGTTGGAGATGGGCGACCGAGGCAGAGCAATCCGAGAGCGGTTCCGTGTTCCCACTATCAGCGGCAGAGTTGAAACCCCATGGAGGTTTATTGGTAGATAGGGCACCATATCCATACATGATATAGAGTGCAACATAACCCGGCTGTGTGTCCCGGGCGGGGCAGTAGGGTATGCGAAAATACATTTCCTGCACGTACGAAAAAAAGGTACCTAGTCCAATTTACCTACTAGCATAGATCGTAGAACCCAAGATGGGCCCCATCCCAAACTTCACGGCGCACGCAATCATGTCAACGTTGGGAAGAGTGAGCTCACTCTTTCCGTTCTAGTCGGTTGCAAGACGCGGTGGACGCCGGACTTTTTTACCTATCATTATTCGGTGTCAACAACCAAAATAAGTAGAACCACAGCAAATCTCGCCGCTAGCGGTTATAGGGGTCAAGTAGATTGGTTGTTTGTAAACCACTTACGATACATACAGAGACGCAGTTTAATACCAATTTCAAGGTGCTCAGGGCACATCTATTGATTTATATCGATGCCTACTAGATACATTAGTATATAATGTCCATCCACATTCACACGTACAGATAGTTATACGAAGTTTGCTGCCACCTAAAAATCTATAAATGTGAGAATGGTTGTTACTCAACTTTAAATCGATATACATCCTAAACGGTCAGTCAAATCGAAAAACATTGAGAGAAAGCTAAACATTATTTTTAAATACCTATTCAACGATACCTCTCTTGACATATTTTGGTGATTTTCATTTTTTTTATTTGGACAATATGGCGTCCTGAATCCACCATATTGGACTTACACTAATGTCATGTCTTTAGTGTCACTCGCCAGATTAAGAGGAATCGATTGACGTGTGAATCATAAAAATCGGCCCAGGCGTTTGGTCTGTATAGAGCTTCAAAGGAACATACAAACATACATACATACAAACATACATACATACAAACATACATACATACATACATACATAGACTGTTAAACACATTACCACTCCTTTGCGTCGCGCAGTCGGGTAAAAAGGCATGGTTGCCTAGTTGCTAGAACATGCGATTCGCAATAGTGAGCAAGTTCGAATCTATTTTGGGGAGAAATCAAGACGGTCATAAAGCAACACCGCATAAAAGAAACACTACTAGACTAATGGCCCGTGAACAAAATTTACAGGTCAAATGAACCACCAGGAGACCTATGTAGGATGATAGAAGGGTATAAAGCAGGGATGTTACGGAGCTTCGACTCCGACTCCAATAACTTGGAACTTCCGATTATTATTACACCTTCGATTCCGAAACTTTTAAAACAGAGGTTTTAATCGGAGGTAAGGTGTCCAATATTTGAGAAAATCCCTTATTGTGGTGGAAAGTAAATGGAAATATAAAATACCTCCCTAAAAAATAAAAATGTCTCTCATGTCATCACTTCTGATAAGCCTTTGCCTCCGACTTCGGTTCCGACTCCGATAAATTAAATTTAAAAACTTCGACTCCGACTTCCGTTTCGATAAACTGACCTCCGTTACATCCTTGGTAGTAATAAGATTCACCACTATCCCGTCACTTGTAAGCTGTCCAACTGAGGGCAGTCGAAGAGGAGGGTTACAGTCCGCGAGGTATAAGCTGAGCTTTGCATTAGTGTGAGTGATCACCAAAAGTACAGTCAGACAACAAACTCTTAAAAATTAATATCATTATATTTTAGGTAGGTACTTAAAAACCGACTTCAATTATTTTCATTTCACGTCAACTTACTAATTTCTAGGCAAGTGTTCTTAAATTAGTCGAGTGAACTTTTTCACTCGACTAATTTAAGAAGCTATGACTACGTCGCGTCGTCCAGATAAATAGATACTGGTGAACAATTCACACACAAAACTTTGGCTTTTTCCAACGCCAATGTCCCAGCCCTACTCAAACCGGAGTGGTCTTACGCGTGACGATGGCAAAAGACCTGACTATTGTCGCTACAACAACAAATACTACATTACACATTTTCTAATAAATATCAGATTGTGTTTCGTACCATGAGCTGCCATTTTGTGGAAAAACATAAGACAGGTACTGTCATATTATTACCTGACGATAGATGACGGATGACGGATTTGAGTACTGTGTGCCTACCAGGGAAGAGCTGCTTCGAATCCGACTCCGATAAGTCGGAACCTCCGATTACTATTAGACCTTCGTTTCCGACTACGGCTCCGAAACTTTTAAAACGGAGGTTATAATCGGAGGTAAGGTGTATAAATATTGCAGATAATCCTTTATTGTGGTGGATAGTAAATTAAAATACAAAATCCCAACTTCCTAAATCAATTGCTCGTCAATGTTTATCGTGTCCACGTGTTTGGCAAAAAAAAATATACCTAATAAAAATGTATCTCCTGCCGCCACTTCTAATCCTATGCCTCCGACTTCGGTTCCGACTCCGATAAATCAAATTTTAAAACTCCGACTCCGCCTTCGAATTCGATAAAATGATCTCCGTTACATCCCAGCAGGTCTACTACGAAAACAAACTCCGAATGATCGCATCCGACCGACAGCTGAATCGGATTGTAGCCTACCACGAAAAACATTCGGATCGATACATTTCGGGTCGGAAGTTATAGACTTAGGTCGGATGAAGGTCGGATCGAACGAAACGGCCGATCTGATCAACCGACCGATTGTCTTTCGTGGTCGGAAACTTCATAAGTTCGGCCGATATATCGTTTATCGGACTTCGTAGTAGACCTGCTGTTGTTTACATTGTCACAGAATACTTAGAAGTTAGTATGTACCGTACTTATTAATTCCGTTATTATTTAATTCCTATGTTATTTCCGAACCACACGACCAATAATGCTAAAATTTTAATGAGACTATATTAAAAATGTGTTTTTTCTAACAAAATAAGAATTAACGAAATTGAACAACGCAAACATGAGTTACAACCAAAAACACATTCTGACTTTAACCCCTTTCTGCAAGAAAACCGTGCAGAATTTGGGGATTAAAAGTAGACAGCTACCATCTACTTAGTATGATCTTAAATCATGTCAAGTTTCATTTGAATTGAATCAGTAGTTTCGGCGTGATGTGAGTTCCCTATACACACAGACAGACAGACAGACAGACATGAAAGAAAAAAAATGCAGTTTCGCCATCAGTATCGACTATGGAGTGCCCCCAAAATTTTTTTTTCACAATATCTTCAATGTACAGAATTCGACCCGCTACAGTTTTATTATAAGTATAGATAGATAACGGCGTCGTATCCATGAAACTTTTTTTCTTCTTTTATTGCATGGTCACAAACATTTTTCCATTCCTGTACAGTGATACTTTCAATTTTTTCATTTGCTAACCTCATTATTGTATCCATATTCATTGACACGTTTTTTTTGCGACGTATCCTTTTATCATTGCCCATATATTTTCAATCGGATTGAAATCTGGGTGATAGGGTGGTAGACGAAGGACGCTGTGACCATGTTCTCTTAATAAGGTGTCAATTTTATATTCAATAAATCGTTGTTTATTATGCAGTATCAATTGATAAAGTTGTGGTTTAAGCATGGATATTGAGTGATCGATATTGCGTAACTTGAGCCAGTCAATCATATCTTGTTTGCGACTATTTGAGTTGGGAGCGGGATTTTTTAACGAATTGTGGTAAGATGCGTTGTCAACTACAATAACGCTATTGGGCTTCAAATTGGGAATTAATTGCGTTTGTAACCATTTTGTATAGTTTTCTGTATTCATATTGTTATGATAATCACCACTTTTTTGATTAGCTTTAAACATCAGCAGCGCATTTGGTATGAAACCGTCCTCGCCGCCGGCATGAACGATTATCAATCGATTTCCTTTAGAAATAGGTTTCTTCAAACCAGAAGTGCTGCCATCTGAATATGATTTTGATGAAGTGTGAGTGGTGTCAATATATGTTTCATCGGTATAAACGATAGGCCTGCCCTGAATACGGTATTCGGAAATTTTAAGTAAATAAGTTATACGTAGGTGACGGATCTCATGCTTTTCCATTAAATTTTTTCTGTTATTCTCTGTCCTTGACCATTTGAATCCTACAAGAGATACTTCTTTTCGCAATGACCATATTGATCCTGGATAGTTAATGTCAGCCTTTAATTTTTCATGAATTCTTTTCATTGTTGGCACCTCTTTGTCAGTAATGTGAAAATTATGAATTGTTCTACGGATTACTGCTTTATCAAAATCATCAATGATTGTTATATTTTTCCTGCATCTGGTCTTTTTCGGAGATTTGAATTTGGTTCCATCTTTCAAAACACGTTTACCTTCCAATAAGACTCTTTTAACAGTTGACAGTGGAATTCCTGTCGATGTCGATACCAATTGGGCTGATGTAGTCACACTTGACATGTCTTTATCGTTCATGTCTTTAAAATAGCTATTTAAATTACACAAAATTTCTTTTACTTGGCTATTTAATGGTTTCCGTATTTTGCACTTATTTGTGTTGGCATCCATTTTACTAACACTTATATCAAACAAAAACAAAATAATATTAAACACGTCACGCTGCAGTCTGTACAAGAGGTGAAGTGCGGCAGGAGCGCGGCGAGACAGAATGGCGCCGCGCCTCAGGCCGGTTACCCAAAATCAGTTTAAACCGGTTTTTACCGGGCGAAAATGGCGCCGCGCCTAAGGCCGGTTGTCACACCTACACTATCTATGTACACTCACACAAATGCAAAGCTCAGCTTATACCTCGCGGACTGTACAACCCTCGATCATTTCTCCTTGTTGCATGATTTTTGTACGGCGTTGCGGAATAATAGATTAGAAGAGGTATTGAAACTGTAACAATTATAAATTTAAATTTTTTAATTATTAGTTTGTCAGAAAAAATCATGATATGATACTAACTTGCTAGCAACACTGCTCTCAATAGGCGTCCCGAATGTGTCCTTGGCGGGTTTCCGGCCCGACATCTCGTTGACGCCGATGTGCGAGTCCCCCTGGGCGATAAACTGTTCCTTGACCAGCACGCTTATCACTTCGGTCTTTATTCTCTGTGGAATAAGAGTCAGATTACAATGTCTTGCGATGATTTATTTATTAGCAGCGCTGATCAATATTGACTGATCAATTCTAACATCAAACCACATTTACTGGTCTAAATATGGGCCAGTTTCAAATTTATTTGACACCTAACTTTGAGATTCGTAACATTTGTTCCGTAATCTAACCTTATCCTTGCTTTATGGCATTTATTGTGGTTTAGCCTCACAATTTCGCCAATATCCTATTCTTAACCCCCGACGAAAAATACCAGGGTGTCATAAGTTTGACGTCGAAGTCTGTCTGTGTGTCTGTCTCTGTGTGTGTGTGCCACCGTAGAGCACGAACGGATGGACCGATTTCAATGCGGTTGATTTTAATTAAAGGTTAGATTTCGTGTGGTTGTTAGCTATGTTTGGTTAATACCGATTCATGATGGCCGCCTCCACAAAATGGCGGACAAAATATTTTTTCACAACCTCCCTTAATATGGGTATCAAAGGAAAAAAAGGGCTTGACTAGTAGAATACTATACACTAAGACAAATTTGAAATCCAAGATGGCCGCCACCACAAAATGGCGAATTACATTTTTTCCGCTACTACCTCAATATGGGTATCAAATGAAAGAGCTTAGACTAGTAGAATATACTGTAACACTATGACAATTTACCAACCCAAGATGGGGGCCACCACAAAATGGCGAAATACATTTATATATAAGACAGTATACATACGTCCCAAGCAAGTGCCTCAGCGGCGTGCCTCGCCAGTTGCTTGGACTCTCCTCTACCCTGAGCCAGTACTCTGTTGTTCACCAGTATTGTGAATGAGTTGTTCTCGAAATTACTCTCCAACGGCACTCTGCACGCTTGACAGCTGGCTGGAAAATATTTAATAGGGTATCGGACTGGGTCAAAAATACACTATTCTAATTAGTCCGTCAGTTAGATCATGGAAAAATATGGGACACGTATTTTTTGTTTTACCAAGTTATTAAAAATCGACAAAAGTTCGTCAAACTTCCAGTGGGAGGCCATGACGTCACTCGTGGGTAAAAGTCGCACACACGAGTGACGTCACGCGAAACTTCGAAGCGATGTATCTTCATTTTTGTTTGTGAAAGAATAGCAAAAATACGCGTACAATATTTTTTTGCAATCTAACTAACGGACTAATTCGTTTCTTTGATGAGTGTACGCTATACTACAAAGCTTTTTTTAAACTTTTTTAGTCACATTGAACAGGGGCAGCAGAGCGGAATTGAATTTTAAATGTGTGAAATGTTATAAGTCGGGCGATCATCACACTGCCACGCACCAAGCAGCGTAGTGCGTGAATGCGTGTTCCATCGTTGTACGTAAGTATCTCCGTTTGTATAGAAAACACGCACAGTCCAACACACCGAAAATGCATCCACGCGCGTTCATGCAGATCACGCACCTACATGCGAAGAAACACGCACCCACGCGCGCGTGGATGCGGGCGAGACGCAAGGTATGGCACGCCGAGTCCCGCATTGCCGTGCGTGATTTTGTACGGGCTAGGGTAGCGGACTGGGTAAAAAGTTAAACCATCCTAATTAGTCCGTCAGATCATGGAAAAATATGGGACACGTATTTTTTGTTTTATCAAATTATTAAAAATCAACAAAGATAGCTTAGTTCATCAAACTTACAGTTCCATGATGTCACTTGTGGGTAAAAATCGTACCCTCAAGTGACGTCACGCGAAACTTCTAAGCACTGTATCTTTGTAATTTTTTTTTGTGAAATAAAATAATAAATACACCTGCAATATTCTATAGCAATCTAACTGACGGCTTATTTAGTTTTTTTAAGGATTGTACCCTATTGGCGTATGTTTGAATGAAATGAGTCAGAGCCGCAGTTATTCAAAAAAAACGCAACAACGCGCGTGATCGCGTGAGAAACCCGCACGATGATGCAGATCTGCAAGTACCCGCGTAGATGCATCGACATGCAACACGCAGCGTGGTGCGTGGTGTGTGGATCCCCCTATAGCCACTGGTCACTGGTGTCGGACCCGACGTCACGGACGGGCATGGTGGGCACCATGACCATTCTGACGAAAACCTCCACGGGGTTTGCCTCCTTTGCCACTTAAGGCGGGAAAGCCACGACGCTCTCACACCTCAGTTCTAAGTTTCGAATTGGTAGGACTCTTTGCGGAGTCCGTCCGGTGAAGTACCACATCTTTGCCAGATATTCCACCGCCAAGCCGGTTTGAAAGACAATGTTTCCAGTGAAATTACAAGGCATTGAGATAAAACATCGCCCTGTCACCCCTGTCACCGACGCACCCAACATACGCCGTAAGGGTGCAGGTTCGCGCCGCGACCGCAACACGAGATCGAGACCGAGACCGGAGACCGCGACAGGCACTTGACATTATAGCTTTGTATGTACATTGTACAAGTGCCTGTCGCGGTCTCCGGTGTCGGTCTCGTGTCGCGGTCGCGGCGCGAACCTGCACCTTAACGTAACCACCGAGAGTCAACCAGAAACCGGGTGGTCGAAACCTCTGCGTCTGAAACCATAGGTCCCTGCGACGCGTCAGGTGTGTCTGTGGTCCTGCCACCTATCGCATTTCGGCTGCAGAGGACAGGGAGAGCGGCGCACCGCAAGACCAGCACTCCTCTTCCTCTACAGACCCACCGCCATCTAAATGTGGCGACCCCGTAAAGACCGCGACGGGTAGTGAAAGCATAAACAACTCACTAAATGTTCCCACTGTTGGGACTCGGGGCCTTCCTATGCAAATAGAAGATCAAGGCCCTAGTCCACCACGGTAGCCAAGCGCGGGTTGGTGGATGACACATGACCTAGACATGTCGGTTTCCTCACAATGTTTTCCTTCACCGTTTTTAAGTTAACGGCATTACGCACATGACTACCCAAAATCTTATACCTTTAAAAACGAGCAATTCTTGTACCTATATAAATATGTATATATTTATAGAATCTGAATCTCGGAAACGGCTCGACGGATTTTCATGAAATTATGTATGCAGGGGATTTCGGGGACGATAAATCGATCTAACTAGGTCTTACTTAAAAAAAAACGCATATTATGCGCGTTTTTAGACAGTGAAAAACTGTCACATTAGACATTACAATGTAAAGGTAAATTTTGCCGCGTGACGCGACAGCATAATTAGCTCAGACGGGAAGTCGGGCGTTCATAGCGGTCACGAATTAGTAGCTCCGGGTTCGAATCCAGACGGGTTCTCTTTTTTTTTTCAATTCGTTTTTTTAAGAAAATCTTTTTCTTGGAGTCTTTTATCTGTAGGTATCTAAGTATATTTAGTATTTAAACCGAGCAAAGCTCGGTCACCCAGGTACTAATGTAATAATTTGGTATAATCACAAACTTCGTAATAAAGGAGTCAACAATCTTCAAAAATGTTATTGGGAATACAATGGGCAAAGGAGTTGTCCTTCCCCAAAACCAAAATCACCAGGCAAACTTTCCACTCTCTAGTGTACAGCAAATCGGTTTGGCTACTGACTCATCTAATAGCATTTATTTATTGAATAATAGGCAAGCAGCATTATTAGCTATATCTCAGTGTTGAAATAACAAAATTATAGGTAATATTCTGTCAAACAATATTGTCTTTCGCTGATGTTGGCGAAATGACATCCTCAGGCAACCCATTCCAGTTGTAAACCACTTTTACAACTGTTGCTCACAACAACAACTCGCTCTGTTGCTGAGGATGTGATGTGCAGTGTTTGTTAGTGACGGTGCATGCGACAACTGGGAGTTATTTACTTTAGTCTGCAAGTATTTATACTGACCTTGAATATTCCCTAATTTACTTGTCCACGGTCGTATTAACAGCACTAGTCTCCCAAAACACGTATTAAACATACTATCTCTGAACCGTCGAATGTCGATACACTTCAAATTCATCAGCTCGTTTAAGTATATGCTTATATCAACACTTCCAGAGGTGCTCTCAACTTTTGTTGGTACTTCAGACTCTATTTCCACTTCATTAGGATCTACAATTTCGTTGTCAGAATCTTGTGATACGTCATTAGTGGCGTCAGTCTCTCCTTGTCTGACGAAGTTGATACGAGTTGATTTTGCAGGTGGTGATTCTTTGACGATGCCGCCTTCACGTTTGATGCCTCGAGCTCTGTCTTCTGCAGCATCCGATGCAGACACAAATGTTCTTTGCAGCCTTGTTTTCTTATTTGCACGGTATGAATGTCCCACCTGTATAACAATAAGATTAATTTTCAAGTGATAGGCATCATTAACTGATTTGCCTATATTCTTGAACGTTGAAAATAATAATAATGCCTGTCTGTGTTTGTTAAACTGATATGGTGTATTGTTTTTCACTATCCATTTGTCCTGTTTGTCTGAACAGAATTTTACGGTTTTGACAAAATAATGCTATGGTATGACTGGTACAGTTGCTGCATCGTTGTTTAATCCTCATTTCCATTTATAAACCAAAGATAAGCGATTACGACGAGCGAAACAAGACTTTTAGGTTATATTTACCTCTTTAGCTAGTCCAGCTACTTCTATCATGACCTCAGCAGGGTACCTGCATCCCATCAGTTCTATGTTTGAGAATACACGGGCGAGGCAGATTAGCCTTTCTTCAGGGTAATTGTGTTTCCATTTAATGATAAATGATCTCCTCAACTCCCAATGTTCTTCGCTTTCATGTTCCTCGCGGTATTTATCCACGTCCCATTTTACATTAAAAGACATTGTGTATTTCTTAATATGCTTTTTACAGGGCACCGGTTTTATATTTATTTATTGAAACAAAATTGTAAATATTATAACATTAAAATGCTTACAATGGAAACAAAAACCAACACAAACAACAACAATAAAACAATTTTGTAAATTATGACACTGACAGCTAAATTAAACTAAAAAACACAGTGAAATTCGCCATTCCGCTGATTCCGAATCCCTCATTTGATCCAACCAAGGAATTTGTATACTACGTAGTATACAACCAAAACCAACCTTTCAACAACCAAAAAAAATTGGTAGTCAAAGGGACGGCCGAATGCCGATAGAAGTGAAAACTAATCTGTTCTTATCTATCTATATATATAAAAGCGAAAGGTAACTCATCACGAAATCTCAGGAACTACAAATGCTAGGAGTCTGAAATTTTGCATGAAGGTGTCTTTTAGCACGTAGGCGTTCGCTAAGACAGGGTTTTGCGAAAGTCAACCCCTAAAAGGTGAAACAAGGGATGGACCGTTGTTTGAAGATTCCGTAATTTTCAAAGTTATAAGCATGAAACCCACGGAATCGATTCGAATTAAATTTGGTATACAGGTAGACTAGAAAGGACGTAGGCTACTTTTTATTTCGGAAAAAATGTTGAAGGAGTTGAAATGGGGGGGTATGGAAGTTCGTAACTGTTGAAGATAAGACCATGAAACTTCGTAACTAGAAACTTGACGTGAACCCAATAGATGTTTGTTCTAGCAATTTTGTAATTTCGAACTGTACAGGGATGAAATAGAGGTTGAAATGGGGGATGACAGTTTATATGGAAGTTCGTAATTGTTGAAGATAACACTATGAAACTTCGTATCTAGACACTTGACGGTCTTGACGCGAAGCAAATAGATGTTTGTTTTTGCAATTTTGTAATTTCGAACTGTACGGGAATGAAATGGGGGATGACAGTTAAATGGCAGTTCGTATTTGTTGAAGATGAAACCATAAAACTTCGTTTCTAGACACTTGGCCCGAAGCAAAAAAATGTTTGTTCTAGCAATTTTGTAATTTCAAACTGTACGGGGATGAAATCCGAGTTCAAATAAGGGATAAAAATTGTTGTGTTTCCTGTCATTGTTGTCGATAAAACCATGAAATTTTGCAACTAGACTCAACTAGACACTATCTAACTATATTGCGTTATACTAAAAGGTACCTCAATATAGTTAGATAGCCGTACTACCGTACTAATGTTATAAATATGAAGGAAACTATGTCTGCCTGTTACGCTTTATCGTCTAAACCCTGTACCGATTTTGATACAATTGGTCACACAAATAGACTAGACTCAATAAAGAACGAGGGCGATTTTATATAACCGAAAAATAGTTGAAGGGGTGGAAATGAGGAATGAAAGTGTTCGTGGAAGTTCGTCAATATTGAAGATAAAACCATAGAAACTAGAAACTTTAAATTACTTTTTTATTTAATATATGTGAAAGTAACTCTGTCTGTCTGTTACCGTTTAATGCTGAACTGATTTTGATGAAATTGTATAAAAATGTTTTAATATGAGCTGTTTTTAGTCAACGTAAATTTGTATGGGTATACAAGTAAGTCTCAGTTACCTTTATATTTATTTTGCGCGGACGAAGTCGCGGGTAAAAACTAGTAAATATATTAAATAATAAATAGCTTAGAATCATAGCTGGGCATTAACTCGCTAATCCGTTAATCGTTATTTACGAAGTTAACATTTTTATTAACAGATTAACTTACAAGTTAACTTTTAAAAGTGTTAACGGATACGTTACTTCCGTTAAACATACAAAAGTCCGTTAATCGTTAATCATCAATGCCAACTATTTACCGCGCGGCACCACGGTGCGGCGCGAAAAACAGGTTCAGACAGGTATGAAAGGACAAGTGCCAGGCGGCCCGTGGCAGAGAGTGAAACAAAATCAAAACTAGATAATTATATTTTGCCGGTGCATGCGAGAGCGAAAACTGATAATTTCATTACTTAGCGCCGGTGCTTAGAGTGACGAGAATTTTGTTTGTTGTTACTATAAATTACTGTCAGTGATCATTTGCGTGTTGATAAAGAAGAGTGTCGTGTAATATAACTATATTACACTGAGCTTTTCTTACCTTCTATCTTTTTATACCTATAGGTAGAAAAATTGTACTGTTATCATCATCACCGAAATGCTTGCCGAAAGACAATAAAATAAAAGTACAACAAGCCTGTGACAAGTGTGACAAGCCTGAATAATTTGAAATAACAACTGAATAATTTCCCATTGGATAACGCATTTCTAGATATCGAATGGCTATGGTCCCGAGTTTACCCGAAGATTTCTTATCATACCCGAGCGTGATGCTAGAAATCAATTTACAGGCCACGAAAAATCTGTCAAGACGCGCCAAAAGAAGTTTTCACTTCAAAAACGATGACACACAACTAAAGCACTAGTGCTAGGAAAAGTTTGTTGCCACCGCTATACCAACTTGGGACTTTCAAAAATAAATATATTTGATGTCTAAAAAATCGAATGAAGTTAACTTCGAAATTAACTATCAAAAATAAAATAGGATAGATTACGGAACAAATAATACGAATGACATATACTGGTGTCAGTGTCAAAGTCAAACTGTCAAATGTCTAATAAATTTGACTCATTCTGCAAATCGCGAATTCGATTGGCGATTGGCGATTTTAGATTGAAAATTGAAATAATAAAAAAACGTTTCTCGCTTTTTCGGAAGAAGTCCGTTTGAATTGCTCTGATTTAAAAAGGTGAAAAGTACCTAAAAGTCTTATTCCAATTAATTAATGTAATTTAAAGCGGACACGACGGTAGTTCCCTGGTAATAAAATTATTATGGCAGGGTATTTCCCAGATTAAAAGTTAAAGTTTCTAGACAATTTTCTACTATAGAAACTAAGCTAGTGAAAGGCTGAAAGGCCTTAGCCTTACACCATGGCCGCTCAAACTGATACCATAATTGGCTTGAACGCACTCGCATACTATCTAAAAAGAATACACGCATTTTTGGATAATGATAAAAAGTCATTATCCTTTCCTGGGGTATCCCAACAACTCCAAGCTATTCTCGTAAGGTTAACTACAGAAACCCCAGAGTTTTTGAATAGTGACGATTACAGCAACGCAGTGAAATTGGAGGCAGCACATTTGGCTACAGCGATGAAAAGCCATCCAAATGTAAAGCTTGCTTATGAGATTTCTGATGGGAAACATGGTTCTGAGTAAGTATACCAACTAACACTGATTCTAATGAAAACTAACATGGTTATCACACATTTTAAATAAATAAATGGGTTGTATAAATTCACTCATGTTTGATATAGGTAAGTGCTAAATAAGCTGCGATCACGCGCGCGCACCCTCCTCGAAAAAGACGCGATCGAAACTCGAATCAGAATGGACTGACTATATCAAATGTTTACGTGAGTTACCCGTGTATTTATTTAAAACTAGCAGCGCCCTGTGGTGCTACCCGCGTAGTTCCCGTTGTTCCAAAAAGTAGTCATTGTGTTCTTCCAGACCATAATCTATATGTGTTCCGAATTTCAGCCCCATCAGTTCATACGTTAGGACGTGATTGAGCAACAAACATCCATAAATTGACATTTATAATATTAGTAGGATGTCTTATACTGGTTCCCTGGAATAGATTGTTCTTAGCAATATAGTTGTTACTTACCGCCACTTTAGACCTTATGACCTCGTGTGGCGTCGCATTTACAAATGTTGCGTCAGACTGCATTGGGGTAATATTGGTCAGGTTTTTGGTGTATTTAAGATATACACACAATAATTAGTCTAACATAATGCTTATTTACTGAAAAATTAGATAAGCTATCACTAAAAATTTTACCAACACAGTTCACTAATAATATAAATAACATTCACAATAAATGAATAAATTGTTGATGTGTCTATATTTTTTAATTTAATCTAAATTAATTTTTCTAAAACTGCTCTACCTATTTTGATAAAATTTGTATGAGACCTCTTCTACCACATACCAAACAAGAAAATAATCATCAATATTTCACAATTGGCAGATCTATTGCACAACATAAAATATGAGTACATACTACATACATAACAAAAAAAATATTCATAAAATATTAAATTTGAGAACTTCTGCCTTTTTTGAAGTTGCTTAATAAATTGAAAAAGACAAAAAAAAAGAGTGATGAAAATGTTACAATATTTATTATAATAATACTGGATTTTTTTTTATCTTTTTCAGTGTCCTCACTTACAAAAAGCTACAAATAAATCCACATAAACCAATAGCCATTGAGCCATTGAGAAAACCCAGGTAAGGATTCTTCTTGTGTTGATTATTTCATTATTTCAACTGTCAACATTTTAGATTTTTTGACGTCATAATGTCTTATAATTTGATGAAGCCGGCTGCCCGCAAAACATGACGTCATGTAACGTTACGCCGTTACCGTTAGTTCGTCGTCCGTGCCATGCGGACGAAGCTGAGTGCTGAGGGCGCCACCCGCCGAGTGGAGCGGTATCACTACTCGCGCTATCAGCGTACTGATTTCTTAAGACGTTGTCACTTTCAATCGTCAGTAAACCGACTTTACAGACAACCATTTTTTTCCAATCTTTATTCTCAGGAATCATACATTATATCATCATTATAGTATAGATTGACAAAATGAGCAGGAGATGTGCCTGATGGTAAGCGACTTGCCTGCACATAACAGCACAGTGGCATGCAGCTATTAGAACACAAAGAGTTTAAGTCTAATTTCTAAATTATTATTTTTTTATTTAATAATTATTGACCAACCAACTTGATGACTCATATATTTATTACAATCTAGCCTAATTTGGAAAGTCTAGGCTAATGTGTAATTTTCTTTTGACTTAGTTTGCTAAATTATATTAAGTGTATCCATAAGCACTTTTCTTATTGTCTCTATTAAGACGAAGTCGCTTCGTTCATGTATACTTTGAGTATAATATTTTAAAATCTAAATTGCACTAACACTGCACTTTGTATTAATTATAGGTATTAATTTCATTTGCACTAAGTAAACTCAATTGGATTTTTTTTAGTGTAGAGTGACGAGACAAACAGGACATGTGCCTGATGGTAAGCAACATGCCTGCCACATAACAGCACAGTGACACACAGCTATTGAAACACAAAGAGTCCAAATCAAACCTAGCACTGCACTCCACTCGTCACCCAGAGATCTAAGATATTATATAGGTATCTAAGCCCTGTAATTTCCCTGGAAACATTGCCCTTCAAACCGGAACACAATAATGTTTGCACATTAAAGCTTGGCGACAGAATAACTGGCAAAGGTGTGGTACTTCCCCAGGCATACTCTGCCTCCGCACTAACTAATTTCTAAATTAATGTATTTCCTTTCCTCAGTACGCTGGTAAAAAGTTCCTCTGCCGAGCTCTCCTTAGGCGGAGGCCTGACCCTCTTCTTCAAAACACATGCTCTGAACATGGCGACCAAGTTTGTGAAGGACGACTCCCAGCTCATGCTGAGGTTCCCTCAGATGGAAGCTCCGGAGGCCGCATTCATCATGGACATGATCCTGCCTGGTATGTAGTTTTTTAACCCCCGGCCAAAACGAGGGGTGTTATAAGTTTGATGCTGATGTCTGCCTGTGGCAAAGTAGAGCTTAAATGGATCGTCTGATAAAATATTGTTTTTAATGGAGTAAAACTTCTATAAAATAAAAATAGTGAATTGAATTCTAGCATCACGCTCGGGAATGATAAGCAATTTTCGGATAAACTCGAAACCATGGCCATATCTAGATGCAGCAGCACTAGATGGTCATGCTCATGGGCACGCCCTTCGGTTTCACCAGCTTAATTACCAAAGTAAGCTATCAAATTCTGAGTTATAAGTTTTCACTTCCATCGACAGTTCCTATGAATGCCAATTTTTTACTAGTTAGTTTCTGTATGGTGGTTCTTAGCTATGTTTGGTTAATATCGATTTTAAAATGGCCGCCTCCACAAAATTACTGATAAATTTTTTTTTTCAAAACTTCCCTCTACATGATTATCAAATGAAAGGACTTGACTAGTATAATACCAAAATGACAAATTTAAAATCAACGATGGCCGCCTCCACAAAATGGCGATTTTTTTTTGTAGAATACATTAAGCAACAAATATCCAAATTATTAATTACATTTATAGTTAACAAAATTAATGGATGTGATTTATTTCAGGTATAGAAGGTAAAACAGAGAAATCAGACGTGGGATTCGGTTATCGAAGCATGTACGCTCCGCTCTGGGAGTCTATGAAACTGTTCGGTTTGAAATACTCGTTCCATATAAAATACGATAAGTCCACGCCCGTCGACAAGGAAGGCGCTAAGTGAGTATGCCACATTGACGTAATAAAATGTATGTTCTGCAACAAAACAAGAACCAATTTAAAATGAAAATTTGACATTTGACTAAATTTCATGAATGATTCCGTTCAGATAAATGTTTATCAAATTTTGATTTTTTGTTCATCTACACTATACTAATATTATAAAGCTGAAGAGTTTGTTTGTTTGAACGCAAGAATCTCGGGAACTACTGGTCCGATTTGAAAGATTCTTTGTCTGTTATGTATTGCGGCAATAGAGATACATCCTCTGTGAAAATTTAAACAGTCTAGCTAATTCGTTCTTGAGAAACAGACGCACGGACGGACGGACAGCCAAGTCTCAGTAATAGGGTTCCGTTTTTACCCTTTGGATACGGAACCCTATTAAAAAGGCTATATATTTTTTTCGTATGTATTTACGCGATAGCGTCGCCAACTGTGAATCGATTTGTTTATGTTGGGTAGGTCATAGTTGAGAGGTCCCGTGTAAATTTCAATCGAAATCGATGTGATGGTTTTTAGGGTTCCGTAAAACGTAAAAACGGAACCCTTATAGATTCGTCATGTCTGTCTGTCTGTCTGTCCGTCCGTATGTCACAGCCACTTTTTGCCGAAACTATGAGAACTACACTGTTGAAACTTGGTAAGTAGACGTATTCTGTGAACCGCATTAAGATTTTTACAAAAAAAATATAAAAAATAGAAAATTTAGGGTTGCTCCCCATACGGAGAACTGAAACTCAAATTTTTTTTTTCGTCAAACCTTCTCGTGTGTGTGTGTCTATCGATAGGTCTTCAAAAATGATGTTGAGGTTTCCAATTTAATTTTTGTCTACACTGAATAATTTGCGCGAGAGACACTTCCAAAGTGATAAAATGTGTTCCCCCCCTCTAACTTCTAAAGTAAGAGAATGAAAAAACTAAAAAAATATATGATGTACATTACCATGCAAACTCCCAACGAAAATTGGTTTGAACTCGATCTGAAGAGTAGTTTTTTTTTAACGGTTTTTTTTTTATTTTTTTTTATTTTTTATTTAGCTCACCCCGTTTGTTTTATTTATTATTTATTCTTGGGTCAAATTTAGTAATTCAAATTTCACCCTCTTCCTATCAACCGATTAATCTGAAATTTTCTATACACTTTGGATTTTGGTGACAATACAATTATGTTTATTCATTTTCATTATAAATTCAAGATGGTCGCTGCTACAAAATGGCGGATAATTTATGTTTTATTAATCCCATCAATATGGACATCAAATGAAAGGGCTCAACAAGCAGAATACAATATACTATAAAAAATTGAAATCCAAGATGGCGGCCGCTACAAAATGGCGGATTTTTAGTAGTGGTAGGACTCTTAGCAGAGTCCGCCTGGGGAAGTACCACACCTTTGCCAAATATTCTACCGCCAAGCAGTAGTGTGCAAACATTACTGTGTTCCGGTTTGAAGGGCAATGATTCCAGAGAAATTACAGGGCTTAGAGACATAATAACTTAGATCTCTGGGTGACGAGCGCAGTGCAGTCCTAGGTAAGGATTTGGACTATCATGTTTCAATAGCTGCGTGTTACTGTGCTGTTATGTGGCAGGCATGTTGCTTACCATCAGGCACATGACCTGCTCGTCTCGTCACTCAATGCTATAAAAAAAAAAAAAAACGTAGGTTTTATCAATCCCATCAACATGGGTATCAAATGAAAGGGCTCAACAAGCAGAATACAATATACTATAAAAAATTGAAATCCAAGATGGCGGCCGCTACAAATCAATTGTCTACAATCGTTGATTAAAATGTTTGTTTTGTAATGTTACACTATAATTAGGCAGTTGTTCAACCGACAACGATGGACGTGTGATAAGTAGGGCTAGAATGTGGAAACAAGCTAGCAAGCTCGATTATAAGCGAGTTTTAGGGTTTCATAGTGTTGAGCGAGTAGTACTTTTATCATATGTTTTGTCGATTAAAGACAAACTACGAGCAGTGAAACGATTCCTCGCCAGCCAGCAGTGTGAATGTCCAACGATAAACTAGTTGAAACATCTCTGTTATTTACATGGAGTGTATAACTATTGGAATTTCCATGAGCAAGAAAATAGTAAGTAATTTCCTCACCGTCTGCGGGCCAACTGCCTAACGGCGAATTAAACGATTCTTCTATCGCACATTAAGTCGATAATTTGTAGACAATTGACGTGCCCCACGGTTTTATTTTAGTCTAGTCTATGCATATGTTTATAATTCCCACGACTGTATCTATTTTATTATTTTTTGGTTTTTAGTACATTTATTTTAAACATTGCAATGTATGTTTAACATAAAACCGTTTAACTTAAAAAGTTTTTTTACCTATTTTTATTAATACGTCATAAATACACTATTATTAAAACTTTGATCAAAGTTACAACGAACTACAAGAACTATGTGTACTAAGTATATTATGTTACTTGCTGCAACGGAACCCTTCATGGGCGAGTCCAACTCGCACTTGACCATTTTATTTTTAAAATATAAAGAAAAACCTAAAATTTACTTTCATTTATCTGGACGACTTAATGATAGCTTCTAATGAAATTTGTATGAGCGTGTGAATAGGGTACAATCCTCAAAAAAAAACGAAGTAGCCTGTTAGTTAGATTGCCAAAAAATATTGTACACGTATTTTTTCTTTTGTTTCACAAACAAAAAATGACGAAGATACAGCGCTTCGAAGTTTCATGTGACGTCACTTGTGAGTACGATTTTTACTCACGAGTGACGTCGCGACTCGCGACCCCCCACTCTCAAAGTTTGATGGTCTCTATCTTTGACGATTTTTAATATTATGAAAAAACAAAAAATACGTGTCCAATATTTTTCTATGATCTAGCTGACGGACTAATAATTAGGATGGTGTATTTTTGACCCAGTCCGGTACCCTATTAAATTTTAAATTGAAGTCGGTTCTTGATTTTTTCTGAGAACATAAGTTATTTGCTTACCCTTATCCCACTTTTTGTTGCGCGACTAATCTAATCAACAAGTTCAAAAACGTGCTAAATAGAAATAAAGCTCCTAGAAAAATGTGCGATACAGTCCGCGAGGTATAAGCTGAGCTTTGCATTAGTGTGAGTGATCACCAAAAGTACAGTCAGACGCAGGACGCTGTGACCATGTTCTCTTAATAAGGTGTCAATTTTATATTCAATAAATCGTTGTTTATTATGCAGTATCAATTGTATATTGGTATAAACGATAGGCCTGCCCTGAATACGGTATTCGGAAATTTTAAGTAAATAAGTTATACGTAGGTGACGGATCTCATGCTTTTCCATTAAAATTTTTCTGTTATTCTCTGTCCTTGACCATTTGAATCCTAAAAGAGATACTTCTTTTCGCAATGACCATATTGATCCTGGATAGTTAATGTCAGCTTGTTGTTTAAGAGTTTGTTGTCTGACTGTACTTTTGGTAATAGATGCGTATGCATGTGATCACTCACACTAATGCAAAGCTCAGCTTATACCTCGCGGACTGTACCTCATTCGATTTGGAATAACGTCTAGAAAAAATGTTTTTAAGGGTTCATTTTAGCACATAAAAAATTGCGATAGTTATTAGCAAAATAAGATTACAACAAGAAGGTATTTAGTTATTCCTTAATAATCTTCTTAATATATAAATCTCCTGTCACGATGTTTGTCCGCGATGGATTCCTAAACTACTTAACCGATTATAAATTAAATTGGCACACCGTGAGCATTCTGGTCCAACTTGAAAGATAGGATAGTTTTTATTTCGATTAATAGTCTTTAAATGACAATATCCAAGCGCAGCCGGAATGGGCCGCTAGTTTTTAATAAATATTTATGCTATTTATGGTTATGTGTTTAAACATTATGGTAAGTTATATGTATGCTATATATGGTTATGCTAGTTAACATTATGCAAAAACAGTTATGGGTTTAGTTGTTATGGTAAATTACCATTAGGCCTAAAAACGTTATGCCTTCTTAAATTAGTACAAAAAATGTTATGCTACCACATATAAATCCTTTTCTAGGAGCTTTATTTCTATTTAGCACGTTTTTAAACTTGTTGACTAAATGAGAAATGCTTAAATTAAATTTTGTTTTCAGGTGGGTAGTTTTTACAAAGATTCCCAAATCCAAGACCAAAGAAGTATCTAGCTTAGATAGTTCTCCTGTGATCGTCATCGATTCTGACGAGGAGGATGATGACAAGTGAGTACCTATATTCTATTATATTTTTTTATTATTTTTATTTATTAAATAAAGTGTGACGAGACGAGCAGTACATGTGCCTGATGGTAAGCAACATGCCTGCCACATGACAGCACGGCACGGCAGCTATAGGAACATGAAGAGTCCAAATCGTCACCTAGCACTGCACTGCGATCGTCACCCAGATATCTAAGATGTTATATCTCTAAGCCCTGTAATTTCAAACCCTTCAAACCGAAACACAGTAATGTTTGCACATTACTGCTTGGCGGTAGAATAACTGGCAAAGGTGTGGAACTTCCCCAGGCAGACTGCTAAGATTCCTATCACTACAAAAATTCTATTATTTCTATATCTATACACGATTTTTTTAACTTCCAATGCAAAAACCACGGGGTCCTATGGGTATGGCTTTGACTAACCTCCCTATCTCTGTCTTCGATTCTGACGACGAGGATGATGACAAGTGAGTATATTCTATTATATCTGACAGAGTAGGATGGCATAGTATTGTTTTTAGACACCGTGACGTCGGCTGGGCCGACGTTATTCCATTTCAGGGATAAATAAAAACATTAAATTTTACTTCAATCAAAGTTTACTTTTCAGTATAGATTACTCGAATTTACAATAGATTAGGTGTTCACACTCCGAGCGCAGACAAGCGACTGTGCAATCCGCTTTTTTCTTTTTTTTTTTTTAATTGACGCTATTGTAGTTGGCCACGAGACGACTAGACTACTTATCGGACTTTTCGGATTAGCGCCTGGGACGCAGGACCCAAAGTGAACCTAACCATGTAATACCTATTGTATGCTATATACCCGATAGCATGGACTGATACCTTTGAACGCGTTACGGCTCCTAGCACGAGGGCGCCTCGGACGGCTCGACCTCGGCTCGGGCTAGTGCCGGGGGACAGAGTGTTTGGCACACCTAGTGCCCTATCGGAGTGCGGGGTGAGACACCCTCCGACTTGAGCCGGTATCGAACTCGTTAACTCGTAAAACAACTTATGTCGGCTGACTTATTATCCAATCTAGCCCAAAAGCGACGCCGCTGGCGTCGCGACGTCTCACAAAAAATCATTACTCAAAAATGAAACTAAATAGTGTGTGTTTCTGTAAACGACAATGTACCTACTAATTAATATTATCGCCTATCTCTTAGGCATCAAAATAAACTAATAATCGAGTATGTATATCATGTAAAAATATGGTTTTAAAGTCCAAAAACCGGTTTTGCACAAATTTGGCCGCTTGGGGCTCAAGTGGATTGGGGAAACCAGCATAAGCAAGAGAGTGCGCTTTGTCGTCTGACTGAGTGGAAGTGTTGTGCGGATGTCTTCTGACTGATCATTAACAGGAGGCCTCCTCTGTCGTCTGACTGATTATTGACTGTACTTGGACTCGGCTGACTGTGTGCGGTCCGTTGCAGCGCGCGCCTTTTTATAGCACTGCGGCGGGGCGATTGTTGCGAGTCACTTGTTTACGCCCCGGTCGGAGCAGCGATGACGTAATACTTATGTTGTTTTGCGCCGATATATCTTTACACTATTTTTTTAACTTCCAATGCAAAAACCACGGGGTCTTATGGGTTTGACTTGTACCTCCCTATTCCTCCTCTTTCTTCCTCTCTGTGTTGGTGCGTGAAAGGGTGTGTACGGTCTGTGTAGGTGTGAGTACGACGCATTCCACATCCTAGATCATCATCATCATCATCCTTATCACAAATGTAAGAGTCAAACCCCTTCGTTCGAGTCTTTGGAACACCAACCATGAAATGTTGTCGTTACTTTTACAAGGATTCCCAAGTCTAAGATTATAGAAGTCGCTGTCTTAGATAGTTCTCCTGTGATTGTCAACGATAGGGATGTTAACAATTTTTCGGAATTGATTTTATTTTGAAGTGACACTTGTTTACCATAAAAAAATATTTAAAAACATTAGTATTTTCGATGAGTAAACATAAATAAAGACAATAATAAAGTAATTTCGAATTTTCCCGTAAAAACACCAACGACTGGAATGACGTCACTAACCGCAAAACATTGGTCGCGATTCTTTACTGTATGTCTAGTTTATGTGTTTCCTGATATTTACTTGAATACAAACAATCAAAATAGTCATTGCTAAGATCGCAAACTATAATAAAAATGCAGAGCAGTATACAATCTAGCCAGTCTTCGACAGCTTGTTTTGCGGTTAGTGACGTAATATGTCATATTGGTGTTTCCGGTCACGTGACAACATGTTATAAATGTAGCATTTAAAATCATTTTTAATAAATTTACTACGTAATATTAAATTATAGAAATGTGATATTCGATATTCTAATGATACAAACTGTCATAAAATCAACACTAAACATTAATTTGTGATTAGTGTTAACATCCCTATTCTACCACTTATAAAATACTAAGTACCTGGGTGACCGAGCTTTGCTCGGTTTAAATACGAAATATACTTAGATACCTACAGATAAAAGATTCCAAGCAATAGATTTTCTTTAAAAAAAAAGAATTGAAAAATAAGAAAACCCGTCTAGATTCGAACCCGGAGCTACTAATTCGTGAACGCTATGAGCGCCCGACTTCCCGTCTGAGCTAATTAATTATGCTGTCGCGTCACGCGGCGAAATTTACCTTCGCATTCTAATGTCTAATGTGACAGTTTTTCATTGTCTAAAAACGCGCATAATATGCGTATTTTTTTAATGATACCTAGTTAGATCGATTTATCGTCCCCAAAATCTCCTGCATACATAATTTCATGAAAATCCGTCGAGCCGTTTCCGAGATTCAGATTCTATATATATACTAGCTGACCCCGCAAACGTTGTTTTGCCTTAGTGAACAACCCTTGTCACTTAGGGGTATGAAAAATAGCTAGTAGCCGATTCTCAGACCTACTGAATATGCGTATAAAATTTGGTTAAAATCAGTAAAGCCGTTTCGGAGGAGTAAGGAAACAAACACTGTGACACGAGAATTTTATATATAAGATATACATATTTATATAGGTACAAGAATTGCTCGTTTAAAGGTATAAGATAAAAATAGTATTAAATCACTAGTTGCTCTCAGCGGTGTATCCCACGGCTTTTGTCGCTACAGTTTTTCACGTTATTTTTTAAGTGAAAACCACACACAGATTTTTCGTGAGTGAGGACCTCCGAGTGTGCCAGAGCGAGAAAGATAGGCAGCTGCTTCTGTCTGTTACGTCCCTTGTGGGTAAAACACAGAATAAATATTAGTACAAGTACAGAAGCCTCACTTACCGAAAACAATTATATAAATAGCGACTCTTGCTGGGACACAACAAAGTTCAATTCAGCTCGCATTAGCGCTCAATACCTGTCGCGATTTTCAACTTAACATTTGCGCTCTCTTCTAACGCGTAACTCTGTCCCTGTCTATATAACATCTATATGCGCGGGAAACGTGTTGCGCGAGCGCTCAGCCGTGCGTCCGACAACCGACTGGCACTTGTTCCCTGGGAGGAACGGTCTAGCTGTAGGCTAAAACCGCGCGACCTTGAGCGAGTGATGATGCACTGGTAAAAATCCTGTTCAATCCCAATAAAGTTAGGACGGGATATCTAAAAAAAAAAATTACTTCCAGGGACGACAACTCAACATCATCATCAGTCAGTCTAAACAACAATCGAGTGTTCAAGAATACCAAGATGAACAAGCAATTGCCAAATCAGTCTAATGTTCCTAAGAAAATTGAGGAATTGATCAAAAAGATTGGTCTTCGTATGCAGAGAGGAGAACTGGTGGAATTGTTCATTCTGGACGCTTTGACACGTGTAGCTGCGTTCTTATTAGATGAACGGCAAAAGAGAATAGGTAAGTTACTTTATGAAGCTATACTTCTTTCCCAAATCAATGTCAAAACATCAAATAAAATACTCAACAGAGACGAGGAAATTATTGGCACGTTTTTGCGCGACCGAACGCAATTTTGGGATGATATCTGGGTCAATAAAATACCCTGCGTGTCACTGTACTGTTTTTTTTTTGACGAGTCGAGCAGGACATGTGCCTGAGATGTGGTAAGCAACATGCCTGCTACATAACAGCAAAGTGACACCCAGCTATTGGAACATGAAGAGTGCAAATCATTACCTAGCACTGCATTGCGCTCGTCGCCCAGAGATCTAAGATATTATATCGCTAAGCCCTGTAATTTCTCTGGAAACATTGCCCTTCGAACCGGAACACAGTAATGTTTGCACAAAACTGCTTGGCGGTAGAATAACTAAATAAATAAATAAATATTGGTGGACAATTCACACACAACACCATCTGACCCCAAACTAAGCAAAGCTTGTATGATGGCGGCCAGATAGCTGATATAATACTTAAATAGTTTTAAATACATACTTATTATACATAGAAACACCCAGACACAGTGCAAACATTTGAATTCATCACACAAATATTTGCACTGGGTTCGGATCGAACCCACGGCCCTCGGCTTCGCAGGCAGAGCTACTACCCACTGAGCCACGAGGGCAGTCATGGGTGATGTTGATAGCCATAGAACGTAATTTTTTAAAAACGTTTGTTGTTTTATGTGATTTATAAAAAAACTACTGCACTTATGGACTCAATTTGTCAAAGATGTTTATTATACGGGATCAAGGAGCAAATTTAAGCAGTTGTCATATTTTTAAAACCTCGCATTTAAAAGTGAACTTTTGCGTAACATGACGCAGTTACGTTCTATTGGTGCTGTCAAAAAGAAAATTAAGCGGTTGGATCTATTATAACTATTTTAGTCGACAGTAATATGAGTTTTTGAAGTGAAAACTTCATTTGGCACACCACTTATAGAATGTTTCGTGGGCTGTGAATTGAACTCAATAGTCACGTTTGTAAGCGAAAGATTCGTTCGGGTTACCTCGGGACCGCCGAGGGTGTCTGTGATAACCTATTTATACGCCTATAGCACTCAGATATCATCTAGGTACAGATAGTGCAATCCACGAAGACGCGCCCCACTATTCCTCCTGACCGTTTATAGTATATGTGTGCAAGCTTCCGTCAATGTTTGAGTGTTATCGGTACACACTAATTACCTATGAATGCACACGCACACTACAATGACTGGTGTATGGTTCGCGACTGACGCTCGGATATGGCTCGGAGCAAACGCGATTGGTGGAGAAAAAAATTGGTGGGGCGCGTCTTCGTGGATTGCACTATCTATAGATAGGTGAAATAATCGGTGAAATAATCTTTAAAAGCGGTCCAGTAGTAGTAGTTAGTAGAAAAGCTATTTTTCAAGAGTTATTTCCATTCAAGAAGTGGTAAAAAGTAAGTTTTAACACAAAAAAAAAAAAAAAATTGATTGTTTTTTTTTTATAGCATAAAGTGACGAGACGAGCAGGTCATGTGCCTGATGGTAAGCAACATGCCTGCCACATAACAGCACAGTAACACGCAGCTATTGAAACATGATAGTCCAAATCCTTACCTAGCACTGCACTGCGCTCGTCACCCAGAGATCTAAGATATTATGTCTCTAAGCCCTGTAATTTCTCTGGAATCATTGCCCTTCAAACCGGAACACAGTTATGTTTGCACACTACTGCTTGGCGGTAGAATATTTGGCAAAGGTGTGGTACTTCCCCAGGCGGAGTCTGCTAAGAGTCCTACCACTACTAAAGTACTACTGGTAGTCATAGGAACTGCCGATAGAAGTGAAAACTTATAACTCAGAATTTGATAGCTTACCTTGGAAACTACACGGGTGTAACCGGAGGGCGTGGCCTCGCCATCTTGGCATGGCCATCTAGAAATGCGTCAGCATTTCCCATTGGCTGACGTATTTCTAGATGGCCAATGGTCCCGAGTTTACTCGAAGATTTCTTATCATAACCGAGCGTGACGAATGAAATCAATTCACAGCCCACGAAAAATCTGTATAGGTGCGCCTAAAGAAGTTTTCACTTCAAAATCACAGTCTAATGCCAATGTGTTTTTAAATTTTTTCAGAGTTTATTGAAATATCGAAACAGCAGCAGACTTTCCTATCTAATATCAAGGACCTAAGCGGCGACAGTGCGACCTACATGCTATTCACGAGCGACTGTCAGAAGCTCCTCGACGATATACGGTACTGCGTTAACAAGAAAAAAGTGCGGTTCGAAATTAAATACTTGAAAAACTCTACTAAGCCTGGGATGACGAATGTAAAGTGAGTATTTTCATAAATAAAATATCGGACTTTGACTTTGGACTTTGTACTTTGACTTTGGACTTTGACTATGACTACTGTGCTACCTTCATGCTGTTCACAAGCGACTGTCAGATATACGATACTGCATCAACAAGAAGAAAGTTCGATTCGAAATTAAATATTTACTTGAAAAAGTCTGAAAACCTGAGATGACGCATTTAAAGTGAGTTTTCATAAATAAAGTAATAGTGGACTTTGTTGTTGTTTACGTACATGGAAGGGGGTAAGATCTTTGGTTATTTTTGATGACAAGGGGGAGGGGGGGGGGGGGCAATAATTATAATATGTCTGCTTATTTAATACTTAAGTTACGGCAGCTCTAGTAAGTTACGGCTGGTCTAGTCGGGAGAACGGCGCCTGCCGATCCGGAGACTCCGGGTTCAAACGCCACACCCACCACTGTCTTTGCGAAGTCATGTGCGTAATGCCGCTAACTTAAAACGGTGAAGGAAAACATCGTGAGGAAACCGACATATATCTAGAATCTTTCGAAGTCAATTGTCATCCACCAACCCGCACTAGGCCAGTGTGGTGGATTATGGCCTTAACTCTATCCTTGCGAGAGCAGGCCCCGAGTCCCTGCAGTGGGAACATTTAGTTGGCTGTTGATGATGATGATGATTTAGTACTTGAAGGGCCCACTGGTGTTTGAATATTCATTATAACCGGTGAGACTGTCTGCTCTGATGTACTTCAAATATTATAGTTTTAAATATGCGGGTTTGTTTCAGAAATCTGATATTTCAAAAGTTATACACACCGGGAAGTTCAGAAGCTTCAGAAGCATTGTAAGTACCTCTCAAAGTATTCTACTAATTCAACCCATTTTCAATCGACATAGGTACCTCACTTTTGTATGAAAGGCATTTCCACGGATGGATAGATTTTGGTGAAATTGATTTGCTCTGGAAATAGACGTGATCAAGATGAGTTTAGCTATAATTTGTCAGCAAGCGGAATTATTACGGCTGGTTTAGTCGGAAGTTTTTTAGTAGTGGTAGGGCTCTTAGCAGAGTCCGCCTGGGGAAGTACCACACCTTTGCCAAATATTCTACCGCCAAGCAGTAGTGTGCAAACATTACTGTGTTCCGGTTTGAAGGGCAATGATTCCAGAGAAATTACAGGGCTTAGAGACATAATATCTTAGATCTCTGGGTGACGAGCGCAGTGCAGTGCTAGGTAAGGATTTGGACTATCATGTTTCAATAGCTGCGTGTCACTGTGCTGTTGTGTGGCAGGCATGTTGCTTACCATCAGGCACATGACCTGCTCGTCTCACCACTCTATGCTCACTCTATGCTATAAAAAAAAAAAAGTTCGGCTACTGCTAATCCGGAGCCCCTGGGTTCGAATCCTATGGGCACCACTGTCTTTTTTTTATAGTTTAAAGTGTAAATTGACAATACGAGAAGGACATGTGCGTAAACAACATGCCTGCCACACAACAACACATTGACATGCAGCTATTGGAACATGAAGGGTCCAAATCATTACCTAGCACTGCACTGCGCTCAGCCGTGGTTATAAGGTGTTTTACCTCTTAGCCCAGTAATTCCTCTGGAACCATATTTTTTTTTTTAAATAGAGAGTGACAAGACGAGCAGGGCATGTGCCTGATGGTAAGCAACATGCCTGCCACATAACAGCACAGTGACACGCAGCTATTGGAACATGAAGAGCCAAATCATTACCTAGCACCGCACTGCGCTCGTCACCCAGAGATCTAAGTTGTTATATCTCTAAGCCCTGTAATTTCTCTGGAAACATTGCCCTTCAAACCGGAACACAGTAATGTTTGCACATTACTGCTAGTATTACCATTGTAGTTTTGAAGTCATGTGCGTAATGCAGCTAACGTAACAACAGTGAAAGAAAACATGATGAAACCGACATGCTTTTAATAATTTTTCGAGATCATGCGTATTGATCAACCCGCACTGGGTCAGCGTGGTGGATTATAGACTTGACTGTCTCCTTGCGAGAGAAGGCTTGAGAGTTCCAATAGTGCGAACATTTAGGACTTGATTATAAGCAGCACATTAACTGCCCCGGGGCGTTACTAGAAGGATATAGCGACCGCTGAGGCTGAGACCCGGAGAAACCGCGACCTAACCCTAGCCGCGGTCGTGGTATCGGATCTCTCACTGTCGACCATCTCAACCAAAACATGTTGACAATGAGATGTCTTGGGAGGCGAAGGAACAAACGGAGAGGTAGATGCGCTCATCCCATTCTTCTGCAAGATTCTGCCACTATTAATTTTTTTTAAAATGGCAGTCATATGAACTGCCGATAGAAGTGAAAACTTATAACTCAGAATTTGATAGTTTACTTTGGAAACTACACGGGTGAAACCGAAAGGCGTGGTCATGAGCATGGCCATCTAGAAAGGCGTCAGCATTGCCAGTTACCCAATGGGAAATGCTGACGAATTTCTAGATGGCCTATAGCCATGGTCCCGAGTTCACCCGAAAATTTCTTGTCATTCCCGAGCGTGACGTTCGAATTCAATTTTTCACAGCCCACGAAAAATCTGTCTGTGGTGCGCCAAAAAATAAGTTTTCACTTTAAAAATGATTCCTTATTTTACTAAGACTATTTTTTTTAGGAACTCGAGTATCTCATCGAAGTCCGTGGCCAGCACGGCTTCGGACACTTCGCTGCCGCTGAGCAAAAAACAGGAAGATATCGCAAACGCACTGAGGAAGAAACTAGACAAACTGACGACAGAGTACAAAATGAAGATAAAGCGGGGAGTGTTGACGGACCAGTTCATCGAGGCGACGTTACAGCGCGTCTGCGATTTTATGAATGACGAAAAACAAGCCAGTGTGGGTAGGTAACGATTTTATAAAAGACGAAAAAAACAAGACAATAGTATACAATTTTTTTGGAATAGCAGTTTCCGCGATTTTACCTGCATAGTTCCAGTTCCTGTCTTTTTATTGCTATAAAAGATAGCCTATGTGGTCTTCCAGATAATAATCCAACTGTGTTCAAAATTTCAACTCGATCCGTATAAAAAAAAAATCTAGCCTGGTGTGGGTACAACGATCTAATGAACGATGAAGAACAAGCTAGTGTGGGTAGGTGTAACGTCTTAATCAATGAAAAAACAGAGGTACTCTAGGTAGGTAGGTACTAGGTACTAGAGGTAGGTAGGAAGTGAGTAGGTACTCACACAAGTTTTTTTCATTAAAGTTTCTTTCTGTAACGTTTTTTATGAACGAAAAAAAACGGGTCTACCGCATTACTAAAATGATCATAGCTTTGATATGACTCTCTTTTCTTTTCGCCTGTAATTGTAGAGACAGCAATAGCAAAGCCGATGTAATTAGGTGATAGCAGATTCGGTGTGGGTAGGAAAAAGTTTTTATGATCGAATAAATAAATAATAATAATAAATTTCATTCATTCATTCATTCATCAGCCGCAAGACGTCCACTGTTGGACATAGGCCTCCCCCTAGATTTCCACAACGAACGGTCCTGTGCAACCTGCAACCAGCGGTTTCCAGCGACCTTTGTGAGGTCATCTGTCCATCTAGTGGGAGGCCGTCCAACACTGCGTCTTCCGGTTCGTGGTCGCCACTCGAGAACCTTTCTTCCCCATCGGTTGTCAGTTCTGCGAGCGATGTGGCCTGCCCATTGCCACTTCAGCTTAGCTACTCTTCGAGCTATGTCGGCTACTTTCGTTCTTTTGCGAATATCCTCATTCCGGATTCTGTCGCGCAAAGAGACTCCGAGCATCGCTCTCTCCATAGCTCGCTGTGTGACTTTGAGCTTTGTTATGAGGCCCACAGTTAAGGACCACGTCTCAGTTCCGTAAGTCATCACTGGCAACACGCACTGATTGAAGACTTTCGTCTTCAAGCATTGGGGTATTTTGGACTCCAAGATGTGCCGTAGTTTCCCGAACGCTGCCCATCCGAGTTGGATCCTTCGCTGGACCTCTTTGTCGAAGTTGGATCTACCTAATTGGATCTTTTGACCCAGGTAGACGTATTCGTCAACAACTTCGAGTGTGGTATTCCCAACAATAACCGGTACAGGTGAGACATGAACATTTGACATGACCTTTGTCTTGTCCATATTCATCCTCAAACCTACCTGTTGGGATACTCTACTGAGGTCTCTGAGCATAGCACCGAGGTCCTCCAGCGACTCCGCCACAATGACTATGTCGTCGGCAAACCGAAGGTGAGTGATACATTCGCCGTTGATATTGATGCCATGTCCGTTCCAGTCCAGTAACTTGAAAACATCTTCCAGCGCGGCAGTGAACAGTTTCGGAGATATAACATCTCCCTGCCTCACGCCTTTCTGTAGCTGATAGATATGTTTTGTGCACTGGTCCTGTAATCGAACAGACATTGTGGCTTTGCTGTAAATACACTTCAACACTTCGATATAGCGATAGTCCATGCGGCATCGCTGGAGAGACTGAAGCACTGCCCAGGTCTCGATGGAATCGAAGGCTTTCTCATAGTCCACATACGCTATACATAGTGGCCGATTATACTCCTCGGTTTTCTGTATAATCTGCCGAAGCGTATGGATGTGGTCTATGGTACTATAGCCTTTTCGGAAACCGGCTTGTTCGGGTGGCTGGAAGTCGTCAAACCTGCGTGCGAGACGATTCGTGATTACCCTCGAAAACAACTTATAAACGTGGCTCAGAAGTGAGATGGGTCTGTAATTCTTCAACAAGGTGTTGTCACCTTTTTTGAAGAAGAGCACCACCACACTTCTGCTCCACGCTTCTGGCGTATTACCGTCAAGTATGACGGAGTCGAACAGCTTCTGGAGGACTTTAAGTACCGGTTTTCCACCCGCTCTCAGAAGCTCAGTCGTAATTCCGTCGTCGCCAGGTGCCTTGTTGTTTTTAAGTTGCTTGAGGGCCATCCTAATCTCGTACAGGCTGACTTCCGGGATATCTTCGGTAAAGTGTCGGGTCAGCTTGGCTCTGGGGTCTTTAGCCATATTAACGACAGGTTGTGCTTGCGCAGAGGTGTATAACTGTTCATAGAACTTCTCGATCTCCTCTAAAATCTCGGGCTTCGACGAGGTGACGTTGCCATCATCGGTTTTCAATTTGGTCAATTGACTTTGCCCAAGAGACAGATTTCTTGCGAACACTTTCGAGCCTTTGTTCCGCTTAATCGCTTCTTCAATACTCATAGTATTGTAGCAGCGTATGTCGCGTCGCACACAAGTAGAAATCTGTCTATTGAGCCGTCTGTAGACCGTCATGTCTACCGAAGACTGCAACCGCATACCTCGCCTAACCGCCATGAGATTCAGAGTATGATCGGAGAGTTTTTGTGTTCTATTTTGGCGTCGGCTCTTGTAGAATTTTCTGCCAACCGCGTGAACAGTTTCCACTAGCCTGTCATTAATTTCATCCGCCGTTACGCACTCATTTAGGGACTCGAAGCGGTTTTGAAGTTCGAGTTGAAAGTTATCGGGATTCTCAATTTGAGCAGAACTTGGTCGGAGCGTGGACTTCATTAGACGTGACCTTTCGAACTTAATGTTTAGATTCAGCGTGCCTCTTACCATACGGTGATCGCTGCCGGTTTTGACCTTACTGATCACAGAGACATCGCTGAATATTTGCCGTTTAGTCGTCATAATGAAGTCGATCTCATTTTTTGTGGAACCATCTGGGCTAATCCATGTCCATTTTCGTTGTGGCTGTTTCTTGAAAAAGGAGTTCATCATAAAGAGGCTCTCCCTTTCCAAGAAATCAGCTAGACGTTGCCCTCTTGGGTTCCGCTGCCCATATCCGAATTGCCCTACTCTCAACTCATCACCGCTACGTTTCCCCAGTTTCGCGTTCAAGTCTCCCATCACAACTGTGAAATGTGTTGGCGAGACATGTATGGCTTTGGAGATGTCCTCATACATGGCCTCCACCTCTTCGTCGGGATGTGTCGAGGTCGGTGCGTATACCTGTATTACCTTCAATGAGTATCGGTCGGTAATTTTAAGTACAAGGTATACAACCCTGTTCGACACACTCTCGATCATTATCACGTTGTTAACAAGAGACTTGCGGACGATAAACCCGACACCCCCTTGGGATTGTTGATCTCCCTCCCGGTAGTAGAACAAGTTGCCGGAATCGAGGGTTATCCTGCCCTCGCCCTGTCTTCGGACTTCGGATAACCCTATAATATCCCAGCGCAACTTGTCCACTTCTTCTTCCAACTCCACAATCTTTTCGTCAGCCCTCAGCGTCCGTGCATTATAAGTTGCCAGGTCGAGTCGTGGGGTTTGGTGGCGGGGCATCTGCCGGAGATTCTTTGCACCCCATGCTCTGCCGGAACCAAGGCTGCCACCAGTGCCTGGAATAGCGGAGCCGCCGGGGACTAGGGGCCGTTTCTTATTTGTGTCTTTCATAAGGGGGGGTGTTTGCCATAGTCACCACGCTTGGCAGGCGGGTTGGTGACCGCGGGGCCAGCCCTTTGCACCAGTGACGCCGCTGCCCGTCACTGGCCTGGTCAATTTAGAACTGGCTTTTAAATGGATATACCGCCATTGGTTCGGTCGTCAGAGCCTCGTTAGTTGGCAGCAGGGTGCACCACGTGCAGGGGAGGTTGACATTTGAGGAAACTAGATGATATACGCTTCCCCCTTACACCCCTTAATAATAAATATTGGTAGACAATTCACACACAACACCATCTGACCCCAAACTAAGGAAAGCTTGTGTGATGGCGGCCAGATAGCTGATATAATACTTATATAGTTTTCAATACATACTTATTATACATAGAAACACCCAGACACAGTGCAAACATTTGAATTCAGCACACAAATATTTGCACTGGGTGGGAATCGAACCCACGACCCTCGGCTTCGCAGGCAGAACTACTACCCACTAAGCCACGAGGCCAGTCTAATATAAAAACATAAAAACAGGCTAGTGTGTATTTTATGTACAAATATTTTTAATGTGCTTCTTAGTGTTGCTATATATTCCAGATCTGCGACCAGAGAATCCTCAAGAGCTTCAATTCTTCCAGCAAGTGTCGTTCATAGCGCGCGAAATCGACACATACAAGGTGTTCTCAAGCGAGGCCGCCCGACTTCTCGAGCAAATCAACCGACACTTCACGTTTAACAGGCAGTATGAACTGAAGCAGGTCCGAGGACAGAAGTAAGTCTAAATATTTTCATTATCAACAGTTTCCACAAGATTAGGTCATTTTTGGGATTACAAAGTACCATTTTGTTTTAGATAAGTTATTACGAAAAATCACGTCGGTCGTCGACGTGATTTTTAGGAATCGACGTGATTTTCCGTGATGTTATAAAGATGACCTGATCTTTAGCTGTAAAGCAGGTGTATCCCCAAAGAAATGTATGTTTGTTATGGAATATGTATTATAAAACTTGGGAATATCCATCAGCTGTAGCTATTCCAGTAAGTGTCGTTCATAGCGCGCGAATCTGACACATACAAGGTGTTCTAAAGCGAGGCCGCCCGACTTCTCGAGCAAATCAACCGACACTTCACTTATAACAGGCAGTATCAACTGAAGCAGGTCCGAAGGCAGAAGTGAGTTTAATATTTTCATTGTCAACAGTTTTTTGTTCCCACAAGAATAAACGTGATTTTTAAGAATCGGCGTGATTTTCCATGAAGTTATTAAACCAACTAAAAGTTGGTCTAACCCACGCCACGGGTGTTTACGTTCCCACTAGATTATGTAATTTTTAGGATTACACAGTACCATTTTGCATTAACTAAGCTATTACGGATAATTACGTCGGTCGTCGACGTGATTTTTAGAAATCGGCGTGATTTTCCGTAAAGATATAAAGGTGAAGTCTGAGAGCTGTAAAGCTGGTCATTAGGAAACAAACTGGTACAATGTACCAGTACTGGTACAACCCAGTTTTTTTGCATTAACGCAGAGTTACCTGGTCCCATATGCAGGTTCTTGTGGAAGCAGTGTGCTGATTTTTGGCCTGGTTTTCATTAAAAATGTATGTTTTATCGACCATCAATTAATTCCAGCGCCCTTTTTTCTACAAGAAATGAAATTCTCTGTGGTTTAGTCACTTACACTTTTCGTAGCTTGTGAATTAGCCTATAAAACAATATTTTTAGAGTATACGTCCATCTACGTCCGTTAGTTCACTTGATTTAAATAAAATAAACAGTAAAAAGGAAAATTTTGACAGGTCCCATTTGTAGGTGTTATCATGGTTTTGGTTGTAAAATAGCACCTCATCCAGGTGTCCATCCAGTAAAAACTCACCTTGAGTTTTTACGCTCATTGAAATATTCGTGCCCTCATTTTTATAGGATGTATATATGACAGAGGTGTGTTTATACGCTTAATCGATGTATCTTGCCCTAGAGATATGAAATCAATCAAAAAAAGCATTTCGCGAAAAGTGGTCTGAGGTGGGTTTTTACAATCATGCATTCATTTAAACTTCTTATTACTTCATCATCATCATCATCATCAGCCGCAAGACGTCCACTGCTGAACTTAGGCCTCCCCCCTAGATTTCCACAACGAGCGGTCCTGCGCAACCTGCAACCAGCGGTTTCCAGCGACCTTTGTGAGGTCATCTGTCCATCTAGTGGGAGGCCGTCCAACACTGCGTCTTCCGGTTCGTGGTCGCCACTCGAGAACCTTTCTTCTCCATCGGTTGTCAGTTCTGCGAGCGATGTGGCCTGCCCATTGCCACTTCAGCTTAGCTACTCTTCGAGCTATGTCGGCTACTTTCGTTCTTTTGCGAATATCCTCATTACGGATTCTGTCGCGCAAAGAGACTCCGAGCATAGCTCGCTCCATAGCTCGCTGTGTGACTTTGAGCTTTGTTATGAGGCCCACAGTTAAGGACCACGTCTCAGTTCCATAAGTCATCACTGGCAACACGCACTGATTGAAGACTTTTGTCTTCAAGCATTGGGGTATTTTGGACTCCAAGATGTGCCGTAGTTTCCCGAACGCTGCCCATCCGAGTTGGATCCTTCGCTGGACCTCTTTGTCGAAGTTGGATCTACCCAATTGGATCTTTTGACCCAGGTAGACGTATTCGTCAACAACTTCGAGTGTGGTATTCCCAACAATAACCGGTACAGGTGACACATGAACATTTGACATGACCTTCGTCTTGTCCATATTCATCCTCAAACTTACCTGTTGGGATACTCTACTGAGGTCCCTCAGCATAGCACCGAGGTCCTCCATCGACTCTGCCACAATGACTATATCATCGGCAAACCGAAGGTGAGTGATGCATTCGCCGTTGATATTGATGACATGTCCGTTCCAGTCCAGTAGCTTGAAAACATCTTCCAGCGCGGCAGTGAACAGTTTCGGAGATATAACATCTCCCTGTCTCACGCCTTTAGACATTGTGGCTTTGCTGTAAATACACCTCAATATTTACAGCAAAGCCACAATGTCTATCCGATTACAGGACCAGTACACAAAACATATCCGGCTACAGAAACTTCGATATAACGATAGTCCATGCGGCATCGCTGGAGAGACTGAAGCACTGCCCAGGTCTCGATGGAATCGAAGGCTTTCTCATAGTCCACATACGCTATACATAGTGGCCGATTATACTCCTCGGTTTTCTGTATAATCTGCCGAAGCGTATGGATGTGGTCTACGGTACTATAGCCTTTTCGGAAACCGGCTTGTTCGGGTGGCTGGAAGTCGTCAAACCTGCGTGCGAGACGATTCGTGATTACCCTCGAAAACAACTTATAAACGTGGCTCAGAAGTGAGATGGGTCTGTAGTTCTTCAACAAGGTGTTGTCACCTTTTTGAAGAAGAGCACCACCACACTTCTGCTCCACGCTTCTGGCGTATTACCGTCAAGTATGACGGAATCGAACAGCTTCTGGAGGACTTTAAGTACCGGTTTTCCACCCGCTCTCAGAAGCTCAGTCGTAATTCCGTCGTCGCCAGGTGCCTTGTTGTTCTTAAGTTGTTTGAGGGCCATCCTAATCTCATACAGGCTGACTTCCTTATATCTTATTACTTAAGATAATTGGTTTAAGTCTAAGGTCTGACTTGGCTAGTTCTCACATACGAATTATTGTTATTAAGTTTCTTCCAAAACAGTGTCTTTTTTCAGTTCCAGTTTTTTTTTCTGGAAACATCAGCTTATGTGTTTTTTTTTGTTTCAGACATGTAACTTTAGTAAAAATTCCAAATTTCCACCCCAAAGAATCTACTAAAGAGAAGGAAGCCAATGAAAAGTGAGTTAATTGTTGTTCTATGTTTGCCATAGTTTTTTTTTTCAAATAGTTTGTTATTTAGAAGATATATTTATTTATAAATTTTAATAAATCCTTTTAAAAAGCTGGAAAAAAGTAAGAGATTCTCATTTCATTTTTTATGTATGTATGTTACGCGATAGCTCAGCCGCTCGTGAATCGATTTTGACGAGTCTTTTTTGTTTGGTAGATCGACATCGCCGTAAAATATAAATAAAGTAGCCAAGTGCGAGTTGGACTCGCCCATGAAGGGTTCCGTTGCAGCAAGTAACATAATATACATAGTACACATAGTTCTTGTAGTTCGTTGTAACTTTGATCGAAGTTTTAATAATTGTGTATTTATGACGAACTAAAAAAAAACTACTCATCAGATCGAGTTCAAACTAATTTTCGTTGGTAGTTTTCATGGTAATGTACATCATATATTTTTTTTAGATTTTTCATTCTCTTACTTTAGAAGTTAGAGGGGGGGGGGACACACATTTTACCACTTTGGAAGCGTCTCTCGGGCAAGTTATTCAGTGTAGACAAAAATTATGTTAGAAACCTCAACATCATTTTTTAAGACCTATCGATAGACACCCCACACGTGTAGGTTTGATGAAAAAAAAAATTTTGAGCTTCAGTTCTCAGTATGGGGGGCACCCCTAATTTTTGGTATTTTTAAAAAACTTTTGTAAAAATCTTAATGCGGTTCACAGAATACATCTACTTACCAAGTTTCAACAGTGTAGTTCTCATAGTTTCGGCAAAAAGTGGCTGTGACATACGGACGGACGGACAGACAGACAGACAGACAGACAGACAGACAGACAGACATGAGTCCCCCCCCCTCTAACTTCTAAAGTAAGAGAATGAAAAAACTAAAAAAAAAATATGATGTACATTACCATGAAATCTACCAACGAAAATTAGTTTGAACTCGATCTGATGAGTAGTTTTTTTTTAGTACGTCATAAATACACTATTATTAAAACTTCGATCAAAGTTACAACGAACTACAAGAACTATGTGTACTATGTATAGTATGTTACTTGCTGGAACGGAACCCTTCATGGGCGAGTCCAACTCGCACTTGGCTACTTTATTCTTTTGTTTCACAAACAAAATAAAGTAGCCAAGTGCGAGTTGGACTCGCCCATGAAGGGTTCCGTTGCAGCAAGTATCATAATATACATAGTACACATAGTTCTTGTAGTTCGTTGTAACTTTGATCGAAGTTTTAATAATAGTGTATTTATGACGTACTAAAAAAAAACTACTCATCAGATCGAGTTCAAACTAATTTTCGTTGGTAGATTTCATGGTAATGTACATCATATTTTTTTTTTAGTTTTTTCATTCTCTTACTTTAGAAGTTAGAGGGGGGGGGGGACACACATTTTACCACTTTGGAAGCGTCTCTCGCGCAAATTATTCAGTGTAGACAAAAATTATTTTAGAAACCTTAACATCATTTTTGAAGACCTATCGATAGACAGCCCACGCGTGTAGGTTTGATGAAAAAAAAAATTTTGAGTTTCAGTTCTCAGTATGGGGGGCACCCCTAATTTTTCTTTTTTTTTTAAACTTTTGTAAAAATCTTAATGCGGTTCACAGAATACATCTACTTACCAAGTTTCAACAGTGTAGTTCTCATAGTTTCGGGAAAAAGTGGCTGTGACATACGGACGGACAGACAGACAGACAGACAGACATGACGAATCTATAAGGGTTCCGTTTTTACGTTTTACGGAACCCTAAAAATGACGAAGATACAGCGCTTCGAAGTTTCGTGTGACGTCACTTACGTTACGTATGACGTTACGTTACTCACGAGTGACGTCGCGACCCCCCACTCTCGAAGTTTGATGGTCTCTATATCTTTGACGATTTTTAGTATTATGAAAAAAACAATAAAGTGGCCAAGTGCGAGTTGGACTCGCCCATGAAGGGTTCTGTTGCAGCAAGTAACATTATATACATAGTACACATAGTTCTTGTAGTTCGTTGTAACTTTGATCGAAGTTTCAATAATAGTGTATTTATGACGTACTAAAAAAACTACTCATAAGGTCGAGTTCAAACTAATTTTCGTTGGTAGTTTACATGGTAATGTACATCATATATTTTTTTTAGATTTTTCATTCTCGTACTTTAGAAGTTAGAGGGGGGGGGGGGGACACATTTTACCACTTTGGAAGTGTCTCTCGCGCAAATTATTCAGTGTAGACGAAAATGATTGTAGAAACCTCAACATCATTTTTGAAGACCTATCGATAGACACCCCACACGTGTAGGTTTGATGAAAAAAAATATTTTGAGTTTCAGTTCTCAGTATGGGGGGCAACCCTAATTTTTCTTTTTTTTTAATTTTCCTGTTGAAATCTTAATGCGGTTCACAGAATACATCTACTTACCAAGTTTCAACAGTGTAGTTCTCATAGTTTCGGCAAAAAGTGGCTGTGACATACGGACGGACAGACAGACAGACAGACAGACAGACAGACAGACAGACAGACAGACAGACAGACAGACAGACAGACAGACATGACGAATCTATAAGGGTTCCGTTTTTACGTTTTACGGAACCCTAAAAAGTACGTGTCCAATATTTTTCCATGATCTAGGTGACGGACTAATTAGGATAGTGTATTTTTGACCCAGTCCGGTACCCTATTGCTGTTTCCAAAAAACAGTTTCTATTGGTCAGAATTTATTCAATGATAAAAATAATAGTCAGCTGATAAAAGTCTTCATCGTCTATTAATTTCTGACTTCTGTTCGGTTGTGCTATGTAAGTAAGACCTCTCTCTATAACCTGCTGAAAGACCTTGGCTTGTCCAGAAGTGCAGTAAGTTCTATACTAGAACGAGTATCTAAAGCTGCACTAGTAGGATCATATCGGATTTGGCTGGGCAGGGAGAGAAATACGAGTAGTGAAGGTGAGTGTTGACGTACGTCACAAAGGTGCCCCTTTTAAACCTACGCCCGAGCAGTGCACCCTCACTCGCTCAAGGTCGCGCGGTTTTAGCCTACCGCTAGACCGTTCCTTCCAGGAAACAAGTGACAGTCGGTTGTCGGACGCACGGCTGAGCGCTCGCGCAAAACGTTTCCCGCGCATATTGTTATTAGATGTGTCGTAAACCCTCCGCGCTAGACAGGGACAGAATTACGCGTTAGAAGAGAGAGTTGAAAATCGCGACAGATATTGAGCGCTAATGCGAGCTGAATTGAACTTTGTTGTGTCCCAGCAAGAGTCGCTATTTATGTTATTGTTTTTGGTAAGTGTGGCTTCTGTACTAATATTTATTCTGTGGCCCGAGTCACAAGTCTTGGGATCTACTCGAGTTTTCTCTCTCTGCCACACGATGGACCCGGCACCCGCACGGTGAATCCATGGAATGTTAAGAAGTTCGTCTCTGTTCGGTGACCACAATTACGCAAACGTCTTGTGTTTCAAGCAGGAAAAATGCATTTATTAACAATTGGTGGAGTTGTCGTGTAACATATAAAAAAAAATGTAACGAAATTCACAACCTCCTTTATTGAAGTCGGTTAAAAATTATAAAATTTAGCCCAGTGTCTGAGATTCATTTTAAATTAAAGTTCATCTTCGGAGAAAATTAAATTATTGTTTTTTTCTTCACAGATCTATATTCAAACAACCTGCAGCAGTTTCAGAAGTAATTGATGTAGAAATGTATGAGCTTAATAGGTAAATGTCCAATTTCTATTAAGATTTGGTTTGAACACTTTTCGGTGATTTTTCGTTTAGTTACAGTGTCCTGTCAAAAAGAAACTCAAATATCCATTTACAAGTCACCCATAATAAAATTAATTTAATAACACTTAACAAATAAAAAATGTGAAATAGTCCGCCCTTGAATAGGCAGCCTTAAAGTAGTTCAGTATAAAGTTTGTTGTCAAATTGTCGTAGACTTTTTTTTTTTATAGGATAGTGTGACGAGACGAGCAGGTCATGTGCCTGATGGTAAGCAACATGCCTGCCACATAACAGCACAGTAACACGCAGCTATTGGAACATGATAGTCCAAATCATTACCTAGCACTGCACTGCGCTCGTCACCCAGAGATCTAAGATATTATGTCTCTAAGCCCTGTAATTTCTCTGGAATCATTGCCCTTCAAACCGGAACACAGTAATGTTTGCGCATTACTTCTTGGCGGTAGAATATTTGGCAAAGGTGTGGTACTTCCCCAGACGGACTCTGCTAAGAGTCCTACCACTACTAAAAAGACAACTTAATATTTGGATGCCGCATGGTTGATTATGGAGTTCTCAATGTAAACTTTTAAGATCTTGTCCATCCATTTTCGCAAATAAAGTAATTATTTATTTGTGATGAATTGTAGAACGATAATTGTACGAAAAATGTAATTGTACGTTTGAAATATAATTTGATAATTTGAGAGCCAAGTTCAATATGTATTATGAAATACTAGGTTGTGCTTTCGCGCGCATTTTAAGTATTTTTTGTTTATCTCCTCAAGTAAGGGTAGCCTAAGTTATGCATTAGAATTAGAACATCAGCTATCTAGAAGTAACAGCCCCGTCATGATCAGTCCAGCCGTTTTGGAGATTAGCTAGAACAAATAGACGGACAAAATTTGTAATAAAATATATTTTGTTATATATGTTTTTTGTTATGTATCATCTATAAATGAATATGCATCTAGTAAAAAGCGGTTATTTAAATATTACAAACACGTATATACGTATATACGTTGCGAATGGGAGGTTTTCTTGGCGATAGCAAATAAATGCTTGTCGTTAAAACACTTCCCCAAGCAATGGAAAGAGGCGCACGTGGTCATATTACGCAAACCCGGTAAGACAGATTACACACACCCAAAATCTTACCGCCCCATAGGTCTTCTGTCCGTTCCCGGAAAAATCGTCGAAAAGCTTCTGGTAAACCGACTCCAATGGCATCTCCTCCCAACCATCAGTAGGAAACAGTACGGCTTCATGCCTCAAAGAGGCACCGAGGACGCCCTCTATGACCTGGTAGAGCACATCAAAAAAGGAGTTGACAGTAAAGACACCGTACTCCTAATCTCCCTGGATATAGAGGGTGCCTTCGACAATGCATGGTGGCCCGCCCTCAAAAATCAATTAGCGAAGAAGAGGTGCCCAACAAACCTCTACGACATCGTAAACTCTTACCTCAGCGACCGTAAAATCAAGGTCAACTATGCAAGAGCAGTCTATGAGAAGGAAACAACCAAAGGATGCGTCCAAGGGTCCATCTGTGGACCAACCTTTTGGAATGTGATTCTAGACTCATTACTACGAATGCTGGAAGCGGAGGGAGTATACTGTCAAGCATTTGCGGACGACGTCGTTCTCGTGTTTACAGGCAGCCCGAACATCATCGAACAGCAAGCGGGCAGGGCGTTGAGCATGACAGTGGAATGGGGTAAAATTAACAAACTCAACTTTGCAGCGCATAAAACCAACGCAATGCTTTTTACAAAAAAGTTGAAGTACGAACCTCCAAACATAGTCATGTCCGGCGTCCGGCTTGACCTGGTCGAGGAAGTCAAACTGCTAGGCCTACTAATCGACCGACGGCTCAACTTTAAAGCACATGTGACCGCCCAATGTAAAAAAGTGGCGAACATTTATAGACAGCTAGCATGTGCAGCGAAGGTGACCTGGGGATTGAATGGCGAAATCACGAGAACTATATACGTCGCTGTGGCGGAACCTATAATCATGTATGCCTCAAGTGTATGGGCACAAGCGGCAGACCTCGAGGAAAACAAGTCTCACTTGAACGCAATCCAAAGAGGTTTTGCCCAGAAAATCTGTAAGTCATACCGTACTGTCTCCCTGAAATCAGCACTTGCACTCTCCGGTTTGCTCCCCCTGGATCTGAGGATACAGGAAGCAGCTAATTTGTACAGAGTAAAAAAGAACCTCTCCCAAGACTACCTCCCACCAGAAGTGGAACTCGAACGGAACGTTAACTACTTGGACCAATCCCATCCGTCCAGGCTGGTACCCGTAGAATACGAGCTCCTAGAAGACACCTCCAATCTTCCAGAAGGACCTCAAATTTATACTGATGGCAGTAAGGTTGAAGGTAAAGTTGGAGCTGCTCTTACATGGTGGGAGAACGGCAAAGAGGTCAAGAACTCGACCTTCAAGCTCCACTCCGAATGCACAGTCTTTCAATCGGAACTCTATGCTCTTTGCCGGGCAACTCAAATGGCGTTAGAAAGCAAGGACCCAGAAGTCAATGTCCTGAGTGACTCCAGATCTTCACTCGAACTGCTAAGTAACCCGAAAACGAGTCACCCCCTGGCAAAGTGCATAAAGGAAAACATTGGACAGATAAATGCTGAAGGGAGATCTCTTCGTCTTTTCTGGGTGAGAGCGCATGTGGGCACCGTTGGCAATGAAAGAGCTGACGAACTAGCCAAATTGGCAGCTCTCACGGAATCACCCAGGGATTACGAGGGGATCCCTTTGTCCTACGTCAAACGCAAAATCCGCGAAGAATCGGTCAAGAAATGGCAAGATCGATATGAGACCTCGGACACTGGAAAAGTCACCCAGACGTTCCTCCCCGATATAGCAAACGCATATCGAATGTTGAGAACCATAAAATTGACTCCCTTCCAAGTACAAGCGTTGACGGGACACGGAGGAATAGCAGAATACCTGTACAGATTTAAGCTCAAGAGCGGTCCTGCATGCGAGTGTGACCCCGACCAACCCGAAACGGTCTGGCACGTGCTAATCGATTGTCCCCGATTCATGGTCGCAAGACATGAACTCGAATCTATGATCGACAGGAAGCTGGTTGTCTCGGATCTCCATAACATCTTAGCAGATCCAGACAACAGAACACGGCTCCTGTCCTTCATGGAGAGCTCATTCCGCATAGCGGCCAAGAGAAACTCCACAATATCAAATACACGCCTCCCCTCGCCACCACACCCTGACCCGCTGCCCGTGGACGCCACGCGGAATGTGGTTCCCGCCCAACCTCTCAATAGTTCCTCGAAAAGTACCTCCATCCAACAACTACTGGAGAACGCAGACCGAGGAGAGGCAGGGATCCGTATCCGCGGAGTGGCTCTCTTCATGGACAGCAACAAAGAAAGATTCGGAATAAGCTTTTGCTTTGCCTGGGAACGGAAACGAGCCCGTTTGTCACCTGGATTGTCTTGCCTGCTCAATGGGAGTACCGCAAAAGTCACAATGAAGCGGAAAACATATGACGCCATGCCAGTGTGCGAGGTGGACGGCCACCGATTTCGGTTGGTGCGATCGAAAAACAAAACGATTGCACTAATAGAGTACTCGGAAGGTCGGACCCCTTTCACACAGGCAAGTGCGCTGCTCGAACATCTGAGCAGAAATGCAGGTGAAACACCCCGGGTGATAAGCGTGGATGCGATGGCAATCGAATACTCAAGAGCGCGAGTCGCAGACCGGCTGGGTTGCATTGAGGCCTCTAAACATCATGAGGTAGTCGTATATGAAGACAGGGGAGAAAATCTGAGCTTCCTCAGAGCCCCTTCACACGACCAAACACATGCAACTGACAGCTGGGGACATCCTGTTCCTAGTTCGACCATCCAAACCGGCTCCGAAAGAGCACAGCAGAGGGCAGCCACGGAAAAAGCCGCAGCCAATCAAAGCGGCAGCCGAGGCACCAACACGACCTTCGTGACTGCCTTCAATGCAGCAGCAAGGAGCATACTCCGAATCTCATCCCACTCATCACCCCCCTTGACGTCAAGGACCCCCAACGTAGCTTCACAGCAACAAACGAGCCGAACGAGAGCCGACATGGGACAGGTTGAACCGCCCCGCTATGTCATGGCTTCGGAGCCGCGGAGTCATGCACGTAACGCCTTCATCGAATTCCTAGCCACACTGAGAGCGACAAGACAAGTCAACCTCAAGACCTGCGAAAACATCATGCAGTCCTATAGGCTAGGAAGTGAAAGCCTCTTAAAGGCGAAACTCGAGGAGGCCGAAGCAGCCATTTACAATAATGTCACTTCCCGGGTCATCAAGGGAACCATGACAGGAAAGTATATGGCAGCTTACAGTGTAGAAAATGGCTTCGTGACACTGAACGAGAAAGAGACAGACCGCGCGGGAATGCCAGTTTATGCGACACCACCAAACGACCCAATCGTAGTTACCGCCCGATGCACCAAGATTATGCTGGACGATAGGATCCTTGAGATGGCCAAAACCATCGAAGGGAACTCAAACGTCAAAGCGGGTTGGGAAAACTGGGAGGTACCGCGAATACAGTGGGTCAACGGAGTTCCAGGATGTGGAAAGACAACATGGGTAATTAGACACTTTGATGTGGACAAGGACGCCATCATCACTACAACAACTGAGGCAGCAAAAGATCTAAGAGAAAAGCTATCGCACCGTATCGGAAACCTGGTCAAAACCAGAGTGCGAACCATGGCTTCTGCTCTGGTAAATGGTTTCGGAAGAGAAAGTTTCAGTCGCCTCATGGTGGACGAAGCTCTCATGAACCATTTTGGAGCCATTGTGATGGCTTCAAGGCTGTCTGATGTTGGTGAAATTGTCCTCATCGGAGACGTCAATCAGTTGCCTTATATCGACAGGGAAAATCTCTTCGAAATGAGGTATCACCGCCCAAACCTGGTAACAAAGATCAGCCAGGAGTTGCTCTGCACACATCGCAATCCGATGGATGTCGCATATGCGCTGAGGGAAATATACTCAGGTATGTACTCCTCAGCATCCCGTATAAAGTCCCTAGAGCAGAAAAGGTACAAGGGAGCGCAAATACCCAAAACCCTACCAAACACCCTCTTCTTAGTTCACACTCAAGAGGAGAAAGAGACCCTGACAAACCAGGGTTATGGGTCAGGCACAGGGTCACGTATCCTCACCATCCATGAAGCTCAGGGACTGACATATGAGTCGGTAATCGCAATAAAAACAAAGACAAACATGAAGCTGCACGAGAGCGTGCCCCATGCGGTTGTTGCAATCTCACGGCACACGGGGACCTTCACGTACTACGCTGACGACACCGACGACGCCATCGGTCGGTTCGTGCGGCGAGCGTTGGCTGCATCACCGAAGACCATCCGAGAGTTCAACCTACAGATGGCCATCAGGGACAGAAATGCAGCCGTAGTGGAGGCTCTCGGCCGGGAGGAGGCGGCTTAGGCAAATGGCAATAAGGCAAAGAATCGATGTCGAGTCGATTACTAGCGGAATCCCAACCGGTAGTGATCGGCTCAACAGACGAGCACTAACTAGTATTAGGTTTAAAATGTTCCCAACTCCCCCCTTATTTTCCTCTTCTTCTGATTATCCAAGAAACATGTAAAAATAAATAAGATTTTAAATGACAAAAGTCACGGACCCCGGAGTCTGTGGAGTAGCAATTTTAAATAAAAAAATAAAAAAAAAAAAAAATATTACAAACAGACATCTGTTTCTAATTTCATTTTTATTTATGTGTATGTGTAACAGAGGCTACGGGTAAATAACGGGAACGAAAATTACGTGGGTAAACCCGTGGGAAGCTGCTAGTTTGTCATGTTAATGGGATAATCATTCAACCAAAAAATTGGCAGTCATAGGACCTGCCGATAGAAGTGAAAACTTATAACTCAGAATTTGATAGCTTACTTTGGAAACTACACGAATGTAACCGGAGGCCGTGGCCTGCCCAACATGGCATGACCATCTAGAAATGCGTGAGCATTTCCCATTGGCTGACGCATTTCTAGATGACCATGCCATGATGGGCAGGCCACGCTTTTTTAGCATTTCCCATTGGCTGACGTATTTCTAGATGGCCAATGGCGATGGCCGAGTTTACCCGAAGATTTCTTATCATACCCGAGCGTCCCGCTAGAATTCAATTCACAGCCCACGAAAAATCTGTCTAGGCGCGCCAAAAGAAGTTTTCACTTAAATAATTATTTCTATCCACAGAGAGTCCAAACAACCGATACCATCAAAAATCACCCCAAAAGAATCACCGAATCTGACCAATTTCAATCAGAAACACTACATAAAACTGCAGAATAGCATCGCCAACCTTTACGTGAAGATACGTAACGAAGATATCACCTCGGAATTTATGCAGACTACCCTTCAACGGATCAAAGAATACCTGACGAATGACCAGGCAAACAGTATCAGTAAGTTATCTATAGTTTACTTGAACTTGGCTTGCCACACTACCGTGTGTCTAGATATACATTACGTACACACACGTACACTTCGTACGTTATACGTACACTTCGTAGAGTGTGCAACTGATCTGCATGATCTAATACCACCTTCTCCCTTCTTCTATCGGACATATCGTATCTCTAAAAAGCGACATCGTTTCACGGTTGATGTTCCAAAAACACGAACGAAAAGATTTGACTCCACGTTTGTGATAAGAACGTCTAGGTTGTGGAATACGTTGCCTGACTGGGTCTTCCCCTATTTTTGCAATTTTTGTGTCTTCAAATCGAGAGTGAATCGGTTTTGTTTTTCTAGGTAAACACGCTCCATCGTAGACCGCATCGTCGCTTGACATCAGGCGAGATTGCGGTCAAGTGCGAACCTATATTAGTTTAAAAAAAAGATGCTAAAATTATTAAGCTGAAGAGATGTTTTGTTTGAAAGCGCTAATCTCAGGAACTACTGAACCAATTTCAAAAAATATTTCTTCGTTGGATACTGAACCAATAGGCTTGTGTACTAAATTTTAAAAACTGGTTTATAATATAGCTTAATGTTTATATTATTCCGAAACATCTATATTTTTGAAAAAAACTTACATTTACAATACGTATTTTGCATTTAAAAAAATCCAACAAATTTCTGCACAAAAACGCTCCAGACTGTCATGGCGTCTTGAATGACGTCACGCCGTGGCAAACATATGTGTTTGTGTAAGGACATAGTCAATGTTTTTATTTTAAAATGAATCCCTCGTATTACAAGGACTGGATAGTGCCTCAGTGTACAAGCACAAGTATAAATACGCCAAACAAATTATACATCTAGGTTCCAAACGATCCACAATTACGAAAAAAGTGGCAAACGCTTGCGAGGAGGAATGATGCCCACTAAATCAAGAATATATTTTTGTGAAGATCATTTTAATGAAAGTATTTGACACAGTATAATCTTAGTAAAGGAAATGTAAAAAACTACTGATAATTTTCCTCAAAAATAGTGGTAAAACAATAAAAAACTAGTTCAGTAAAGCGGCTGAAGAACTAGTATCCATGGCGAAGAATTAAAAAAATAAAAAATTATAATATTTATTCTATGAAAATGTCAACAACATTAGTGATGTCAAGTGATGTTTAGCACGGCGTGACGTCACATTTTCTGATTGGTGTTCACTGTCACGTGACACAATGCCTATTTTTTAAGATTTTCTTTTCTAAAAATATTAATAATCTTTACGTAGTTTGATTAACTGTTTTATTTTTTGAAATCTCTATATCTTAATCAATAGTAAGAACCTCTAATCCATCCGATTCATTCTTAGTGGAAACAAGCCTATTTCAAAAATTCTTTCACTGTTGGATATGTGCGTGACCCTTGAGTCCTATAGGATATAGTTATGTCATGAACTACGGACGAAGCAGGGGCAGACCGGTAGTATTATTAAGCTAGCTTTTTTACAAACACGCTGATCTCGAGAACTACTGGACCGATTTGAAAAATTCTTGACCGATAGTTTGATATTTAAAGATAACTAGCTGACCCCGCAAACGTTGTTTTGCCATATAAATTATTATCTGATGTTATAATTTATATGGCAAACTATTACATGATGACAAAAAAGACGATAATTGATCAGTTATCGAGTGGGATGAAAAATTATTAAATTACTAAAATGGCTATTAAAAAATAGGGGTTGGTGATAAAAGGGTAAAAATTTAAGGTTACAACCTTAAATTTTGTGTATTTTTTAACGCCATATTATAATAAAATAAAAATTTGTCCCAAAATTTTAAAAATTGGGGTGAACAACTCTTATCACTTAGGGGTATGAAAAATAGCTAGTAGCCGATTCTCAGACCTACTGAATATGCATATAAAGGTAAAAATCAGGAAAGCCGTTGCGAAGGAGTAAGGAAACTAACACTGTGACACGAGAATTTTATATATAAGATAATTTTGTTCCAGAGTTTCAAAACCTGAGCCCCGATCAGCTCCGCTTCGTCAAGTTGACGGCGGCGATAGCGGCCGATGAGTCGTGGCACGGGGTCTTCACTGCGCCGTGTCAGAGGCTACTGAGCGACATACAGACCTGTCTCAACAACAACCGGACTTATAAGTTCAGATTGTGCGGAAAGTGAGTATTACTAGACTACAGGCCCGTGAACAAAATGTATGCGTCAAATGAACCACCAGGAGACCTATGTAGGATGATAGAAGTGTATAAAGCAATGACTTTCAAGGAAGGACGTGGCTTACTGAACATTTTTGTCATTTTAATGGCCAGCAAAAACTCGTTCACTCCCTCCCGCGCACTGACCGCTGTGAACTGAGTCGCATGGCCCTAAAAATTCAATTTTAGGCCCAACGCTGATGTGCGATTTTGTCGCACCTTTGGTCAGGTCCTTATATATAAGTCTATGTTATAAAGTAATTAGATTATAAAGCTGAAGAGTTTGTTTGTTTGAACGCAATGATCTCGGGAACTACTGGTCCGAATTGAAAGATTCTTCCTCTGTTGAATAGTCCATTTATCGAGGAACGCTGTAGGCCATTTAACATTTCACTACTATCAGCACCGCTTCGCCAAGCTGACGGCGGCCATAGCGGCTTATGAGTCGTGGCACGGGGTCTTCACTGCGCCGTGTCAGAGGCTACTGAGTGACATACAGACCTGTTTCAACAACAACCAGACTTATACCACAGAATAAATATTAGTACAGAAGCCTCACTTACCAAAAACAATTATATAAATAGCGACTGTTGTTGGGACACAACAAAGTTCAATTCAGCTCGCATTAGCGCTCAATATCTGTCGCGATTTTCAACGCGGAGCGCGGAGGGTTTACGACATATTTATCTAATAACAATATGCGCGGGAAACGTTTTGCTCGAGCGCTCAGCCGTGCGTCCGACAACCGACTGTCACTTGTTTCCTGGAAGGAACGGTCTAGCGGTAGGCTAAAACCGCGCGACCTTGAGCGAGTGAGGGTGCACTGCTTATACGTTCAGATCTATGTGCGGGAAGTGAGTATCATAGACTATAGGCCCGTGAACAAAATGTATGCGTCAAATGAACCACCAGGATACCTATGTAGGATGATAGAAGGGTATAGAGTATTAAGATTCAGCACTATTCCGTCACTTGTAAGCTGTCCAGCTATGTGCAGTTGAAGAGGGGGGGTTGCAACCCTCGATCATTTCTCCATGGCGCATGATGTTTGTACGGCATTGCGAAATAATGGATTAGAAGAGGTATTCCGTACAGTGAAAGGCGCTCGACAGAGCAGCCGATGACAATATGGCGGCGTTACTTGTTAAGTTACTTAAATCGAATATTTTTCCAAAAAGTTTGGAAAAAAAAAAACTTTTACGGTGGTTTCATGAAACCACATAGGTAATAATTTTTTACTTCGACAAAGAGGTCCAGCGAAGGATCCAACTCGGATGGGCAGCGTTCGGGAAACTACGGCACATCTTGGAGTCCAAAATACCCCAATGCTAGAAGACGAAAGTCTTCAATCAGTGCGTGTTGCCAGTGATGACTTATGGAACTGAGACGTGGTCCTTAACTGTAGGCCTCATAACAAAGCTCAAAGTCACACAGCGAGCTATGGAGAGAGCTATGCTCAGAGTCTCTTTACGCGACAGAATCCGTAATGAGGATATTCGCAAAAGAACGAAAGTACCCGACATAGCTCGAAGAGTAGCTAAGCTGAAGTGGCAATGGGCAGGCCACATCGCTCGCAGAACTGACAACCGATGGGGAAGAAAGGTTCTCGAGTGGCGACCACGAACCGGAAGACGCAGTGTTGGACGGCCTCCCACTAGATGGACAGATGACCTCACAAAGGTCGCTGGAAACCGCTGGTTGCAGGTTGCGCAGGACCGTTCGTTGTGGAAATCTAGGGGGGAGGCCTATGTTCAACAGTGGACGTCTTGCGGCTGATGATGATGATGAATCATTTTTTGAAGTGAAATCTTCTTTTGGCGCACCACACACATAATTTTTCGTGGGCTTTGAATGAAGCTCATCGTCACGTTTGTAAGTGAAAAATTCGTTCGGATGAACTCGGGACCGCCGAGTGTGCCCGAGCGAGAAAGATATAGTCAGCTATTTCGCTTCACTGTCGTGTCGCTGTGTTTACTATATTCAATTATATATGTAACTAGCTGAATAGCGCACTCGTTGCTACGCCATCTATCTAAAATTCATCGTACCAATTCAAATTTTGAACAAATTCGGTTACCTTAAGGTACAAGTTCGCGCTGAGACCGCGACGCGAGACTTCTTCTCCAGTCTTGGTCTCCGGTCGCAGTCTCGCGTCGCGGTCGCGGCGCGAACCGCTACCTTTAGGTTCTAATGACGCAACCTTTCACGAACCTTTGACGAATGACACATGCTGTCACGCAACGAAAACTCTCAAAAAGAAAAATTATTTCCCGTTTTTGTTACATTTTTCATTCATGCTTCGTTCCTGTTTATAGTAGCGTAATGTTAAATAGCCTATAGCCTTCCTCGATAAATGGACTATGCAACAGAGAAAGAACCTTTCAATTCGGACCAGTAGTTCCCGAGATCCTTGCGTTCAAACAAACAAACAAACTCTTCAGCTTTATAATATTAGTATAGATATTAGGTCCTTAAATTCTAACAACTCAATGGACTATAGGTACGTTAAAATAAAACTTACTATAGATTTGGCTGGGCAGGGAGAGAAACACGAGTAGTGAAGGTGAGTGTTGATGTACGTCGTAAAGGGGCCGCTTAAACCTACGCCCGAGGCACAAGTCTCGGGGTCTACTCGGGATTTCTCTCTCTGCCACACATTCATGCAAGAAGTTCATCTGTCTTCTATAAATGTTTTTTTTTCTTGCAGTAAAGTGACGCTAGAAAAGCCACCGACGAACACCAACGAAAAAGAGAATAATGAAAAGTAAGTTCAAAATACTTATAAATTTTGAGTTGAATAAATAAATAATTGTTGAACATTCTTCACACAAAACCAACCTAAAGACCTAAATTAAGAGTGCGCCTAAAGCCAGGAAAAAATCAGATTTCACCCGCGCGACGCGTTTCTTAATGTGATGTACATAAAGTCTAGAATAGCATGACACAGTTTGGAGGAAAAATCAATATTTAATCAGGAGTCCATTTTTGACCAAGTTTTATTTAATTACTCAATAACTAAACATAAATTTAAAAAAGTGTTCGGTTACTTTACTAGAACGTACAAATAGGTAGGAATTTTATTATCAAAAAATAATGTGGGGTCATCGCTGATAATTTCGAGTACTCGAATTAAAACGGGTTTTTTCGGTGTCATTTTTATTTTTTTATTGTAAAAAACACTGATGTATTTTTAAAATTCTATTCGGTTATTGTGCTTCTTCTTGATTTTTTTTGACACGTCAATTTTTTTTTGTCATAGTTTTTAGTTTCTTAACTTCAGTGAGCGGCGTCGAAAATGACATTTTCGACGCCTTTGTCCTTTTTTCGTTTTCTGGCTTTAGGCGCCCCCTTAAACGAGAATGTATAAGTACTACTTTATGTCGGAGACATTTCGGAGAGTGTGGGACTAAACTGCCATCTGCTTTCTGATACCATCTTGCCCTTTTTTTCTATCGGACTGCTCGTAGAAAAAGTAACATCGTTTCATCTATGACGTCCATAACTCGAACGAACATGTTTGACTCTACTTCTGTGATAAGAACGTCTAGGCTGTGTAATGTATTGTCTGCATTTTTTCCGATGCTTACAATCTTGGTATCATAAAAACATAAATCTTTTTTTTTTTTTTTTAAATAAAGAGTGACGAGACGAGCAAGACATGTGCCTGATGGTAAGCAACATGCCTGCCACATAACAGCACAGTGACACGCAGCTATTGGAACATGAAGAGTCCAAATCATTACCTAGCACTGCACTGCGCTTGTCACCCAGAGATCTAAGTTGTTATATCTCTAAGCCCTGTAATTTCTCTGGAAACATTGCCTTTCAAACCGGAACATAGTAATAATTGCACATTACTGCTTGGCGGTAGAATAACTGGCAAAGGTGTGGTACTTCCCCAGGCGGACTCTGCTAAGAGTCCTACCACTACAAGCTCTGGGTGACGAGCTTAGTGCAGTGCTAGGTAATGATTTGCTTTCTTCGTGTTCCAATAGCTGTCATTGTAGTAGTGTCACTGTGTTGTTATGGGGAAGCATGTTGCCTGACAGTAGTCAGGCACATGTCCTGCTCGTCTCGTCACTGTATACTGCAAAAAAATCTGCCTACAATAGATTTTGTAGGTAATAGAACAGAATAAATATTAGTACAGAAGCCACACTTACCAAAAACAATTATATAAATAGCGACTCTTGCTGGGACGCAACAAAGTTCAATTCAGCTCGCAATACCTGTTGCGATTTTCAAATAAACATTTGCGCTCTTTCTAACGCGTAACTCTGCCCCTGTCTAGCGCAGAGGGTTTACGACTTACGACATATCTAATATCTAATAACAATATGCGCGGGAAACATTTTGCGCGAGCGCTCAGCCGTGCGTCCGACAACCGACTGTCACTTGTTTCCTGGAAGGAACGGTCTAGCGGTAGCCTAAAACCGCGCGACCTTGAGCGAGTGAGGGTGCACTGGTAATAGTTCGTTTTTTGATGATTCACTATGTCAATTATATTCAGTGTCAACGGAACCAACCTGCAGGCCATGGAGTGGGTGGGGGCGCCACTGTCGCAACTGGAGCAAGAGAAGCTTCTCGAATATAAGCGAGTAATGGAGAAGATCGTTATGAAATTCGGCGAACAGTACATCGAGCATTATCTCAACGATATATCCAGATTCCTCACTCAATCCAACGCTGACAAGTAAGATTTGTCATATTTTTAACCAAATAAAATAGGGGGTTCTCAATTAGGTTGCAAGTATGTTTTTTTGTATGTATGTTACGTGAGAGCTCCGCCAATTAAATAAATAAATATTGGTGGTGGACAATTCACACACAACACCATCTGACCCCAAACTAAGCAAAGCTTGTATGATGGCGGCCAGATAGCTGATATAATACTTTTAAATACACACTTATTATACATAGAAACACCCAGACATAGTGTAATATGAATTCATCACATAAATATTTGCACTGGGTGGGAATCGAACCCACGGCCCTCGGCTTCGCAGGCAGAGCTACTACCAACTAAGCCACAGGGCCAGTCGATTGTGAATTTGAAGATTCTTTTTTTTGATTGGTAGATCATAGTTCAGAGGTGGTCCGATATAAGTAATAATAATAAATAAATATTGGTGGATAATTCACACACAACACCATCTGACCCCAAACTAAGCAAAGCTTGTATGATGGCGGCTAGATAGCTGATATACTAGATACTTATATAGTTTTAAATACATACTTATTATACATAGAAACACCCAGACACAGTGCAAACATTTGAACTCATCACACAAATATTTGCACTGGGTGGGAATCGAACCCACGACCCTCGGCTTCGCAGGCAGAGCTACTACCATTAAGCCACGAGGCCAGTCCTCGTTTATCGAGTAAGTTTTATCGAAATTGGTGTGGTGGTTTTTGATATACTTACATATTATGTTAATGAACAAAAAAATTGGCAGTCATAGGAACTGCCGATAGAAGTGAAAAGTGTTAAAAACTCAGAATTTCATAGCTTACCTTGGAAACTACACGGGTGTAACCGGAGGGCGTGGCCTCGCCATCTTGGCATGGCCATCTAGAAATGCGTCAGCATTTCCCATTGGCTGATGCGTTTCTAGATGGCCATGCCATGATGGCCTCTCCACGCCCTTTCAGCATTTCCCATTGGCTGACGTATTTCTAGATGGCCAATAGCCATGGTCCCGAGTTTACCCGAAGCTTTTTTTATCATACCCGAGCGTGACGAATGAATTCAATTCACAGCCCACGAAAAATCTGTCTATGGGCGCCTAAAGAAGTTTTCACTTCAAAAACTAAAATTTACTTTCACATATCTAAAACGATTTAGCGTAAGTGTAACTTCTTTTGAAATTCGGCCGACTGTCCGAATTAAATGTTGAAATTGAAGTCAGTTTTTTTGTTTGTTTGAAGAAAACAAATTGTTTGTCTGCAAATTGTGTTGCTTCCACTATACTATCCCGAGGAACTTGGTTCCTACCTGGTATCCCATGGTATCTACCTGGTGTCCCCTGACACTTTTGAAATGAAAACTTCTTTCGGCGCGCAACAGACACAGTTTTCGTCGGCTGTGAATTCTAGCTAATTGAATTCTAGCGTCACTGTCGGGAATGATAAGAAATTTTCGGGTAAACTCGGGACCATGGTTCTGGCCACGCCCTCCAGTTTCACCCGCGTAGTTTCCAAAGTCATCTACCAAATTCTAGGTTTTTCTATCGGCAGTTCCTATGCCTGCCAATCTTTTGTGAATTTTAATAAAAACTTTTCTTATGTGATCTTTTATTTTCAGCGTGCTAATATTCGAAGACCTCACGGAAGCCGAGGTTCAGTTCCTGAAGCGAATACACGCCCTGAGCAAGTTCGAGCCGGCGTACGCTCTCTTCTCCCGCGAGAGCCAGAAACTGCTCCGGAATATCCGGTTCAACGCTCGGAGCTACGAGCTCAAGTTTCAGGTGCAGCTGGAGGGGAATGTTTGGTAAGTTTATGTTTTTAACTCCGAAAGTTTGACGTGTGTCTGTAGCATCGTAGCTCTCGAACGGGTGAAGCTGTATATGTGAATATGTATTTTTTTGTTTGCAAAAAATGTGCAACTTGTGCTCTTTTGATTCCCTCGCTAACGCTCAGGATTCTAATGTTTGAATCACTCGCTGCGCTCCGAGGAACCTAGTTGGGAGTGTTCTTAGCTATGTTTAATGACAGTCAGGCCAATATGGCCGCCGCCACAAGATGGTGGATTGCATATTTTTACACAACTCTGTCAATATGAGCATCAATCAAATTATAATGTACTAGCTGAACGCGCGCCATCTATCCAAAATTGGTCGTACCAATTCAAATTTTGTTCAAATTCGGTTACTTTAGGTTCTAATGACGCAACCTTTAACATATGATAAATGCTGTCACGCAACGAAAGCTCTCTAAAAGCAATATTTTTTCCCCGTTTTTGTTACATTTTTCATTCATGCTCGGCTCCTGTTGATAGTAGCGTAATGTTAAATACCCTATAGCCTTCCTCGATAAATGGACTATCCTACAAAGAAAGAATCTTTCAATTCGGACCAGAGATTCCAGAGATCCTTGCGTTCAAACAAACAAACAAACAAACTCTTCAGCTTTATAATATTATAGTATAGATAGGTTATAGATTGCGAGGGTGAGAGTGTGTGTTTATAGCGTCGTAGCTCCGAAACAGATGTACCGTTTTAAATTTTGTGTTTTTTTAAGTGAAATTTTATTTGGCGTACCACCACACAAAGGTTTTTTTTCATCCTGTGAATGAGCAAGGCTCGTCGTCAAGAGAATGATTCGTTCGTGTGAACTCGGGACAGCCGAGTGTGCCAGAGCGAGAAAGATACAGTCAGCTGCTGCTGTCTGTCTGCTGTCACTGTCGTGTCGCTTTGTTTATTATACTTATTCAGTTTATATGTAATCATTTTTAATTTTTATTAGCTGAACCGTGCGCGCGTTGGTACGCCATCTGTCGAAAATTGGTCGTACCAATTCAAATTTTGAACAAATTCGGTTGCCTTAGGTCCAAATGACGCGGGGTGCGGGGTTCGGGAACCTCCGCGTGGTGCACCCCGGGCATCACACAACAAATTGCCCCGGCGGCATCTTGTTGTGCGATGGCTAATCTCGGACGAGACGGAAGGGCTTCTACACGTGACCCGAGAGGGCCGCGCGTAGAAGCCTAGATGGTGCGGGGTTCCCTGGGAGCTGTCTGCTATGCAGAGAGCTCCCAGGTGGACCAAGGGGAGGAGAGGTGAGAGATCGGTGAGATGCTGTGCGTGGCGACATCTAACGTTTTCGTTGGATGTCGCGACGCACAGAACCCAAATCTCAAGGTTCGGGGGTCGCCGAGGGGAGTGTCTGGCACGTGAGTCCGAGATCGCGCTGCTTACAGGGCGCGGTCTCGGGCTTGCGATCCAGGCATGGTCGGCGGGAGGCCGGCCGCTAGACCCCCACCCAGGGGAGCTATACCCTCCAATGTAGCAAACAACATAAATGCATCACGGTGGTTTCAAAGGATTTACCCAGGAGGGTCCCCGAGAGGGGGAATCCCTCCACGTCTCGCGAGAGACGTGCAGCCCCGCGTACTCTGGGGGGGGCGAAAACCACAACATTGATAACACTAACGAACACGGCTTGCGTACACCTGACACTGATAGCATGAGAACGGGCACTGAGACGGGAATGACGAGGGAGGCACGCGTGGTGCTCACGCGTGTCGAGGCGGCGGTGACGGCGGACGACAGTGACGAATCCGCCGGTAGTTTGAGGCTGGAGCTGTCGTTACCCGGCTCCCCCTCCGAGGGACGCTCTCGTAAGAGAAGCCTGGAGAGGGAGGGCTACGACAGTTGCCGCTCCCACTCCTGCTCCGGGTCCAGTGATACCTTGGAGGGCCCAACGGCCACCAAGGTACCCGCTGCCCGGAGAGGGAGAGGGAGAGGCAGGGGCAGGCCGCCTACTACTAGCGGCGAATTCGTCGGCTTGGCCAAATCGCGGGCCGAGCTCAGCCTCGCGAGGGCGGAAGAGCAGCGCCTGCTGCTCGAGGAGGAGCTCTCCGACGAGCAGCAGGCGAGGAGCGAGAGGGCGAGGTCCCTCTTCGCGAGGCGGCGGGAGGCCCCCGAGTTCGGCGGAGTTGACTCCGTCGAACTCGCCAGGGTGGTGAAGGACTCGGTGGCCACCATAACATCGGTGGCCACCAGGTCCGGAAACCTCAAGGGCACGTTCGTGCGCGCCTTGAAGGAGGCAGCAACTGCGGTTGATGCCTCCTTCAAGGAGCTCAACGAGCGTACGGCCACGGAGGAGGTGGCTCTCCTGAGGGAGGCCAATAAGAAGCTCATGTCGGAACTCGCTGAGATCCGACGTGAGCTCGCGGAGCTGAAAGCTGCACGGGAGAGACCGACTCCGGCCCCGGCAGCTACAGTTCCGCCCCCTCCCTTGGGACAGTCGCCTCCTCTGGAGGACGTGATGCGGGCGGTCATGGTGCAGGTGGGCACCATGATCTCCGCCCGCTTTGCGGGGTTGGAGGAGCGGCTGCTCCCTCCACAGCGACTCAGGCCCCCTCTTGCGGCGGATAGGCGCAGGGAGGAGCCGCCGCCGGTGCCTAGCACCTCGACTGCTGCGTCCGGCTCTGCGCCTGCGCCAAAAAGGCGCAGGCGCAAAGCTGGGAGGCCACAGCCTCCACCACTGCCAGAGAATCTTCTTCTTGAAACCGCGACTGCGACTTCGCGACCGGCTCCCTCGTTGGAGACCTGGTCCGAAGTCGTCAGACGCGGTTCCAAGAAGAAGAAGAAGAAGAAGGCGGCGCAAGGGCCGCGGTCAACCCCGGCTAAGGCGAAGACCCCTAAACTCCGCCCCCCCCGTACTGCAGCGGTGGTCATCACGCTGCAGCCGGGAGCGGAGGAGAGGGGTCTCTCCTACGCCAGGGTGTTGGGGGAGGCCAGGGGTCGCATTGACCTCGCGGCCCTCAACCTCCCGCCCTTGAGAATGCGCACCACCATGACGGGGGCGCGCATTCTCGAGGTACCGGGAGAAGAACGAGAGGCCAAGGCTGACTGCCTGGCCTCAAAACTGAGAGAGGTATTCGGCAACTCCAAGGAGTTGACGGTGTCGCGCCCGACCCTCACCGCAGATTTGCGTGTGAGTGGTTTGGACGACTCCGTCGACTCCGAGGAGTTGACGAGAGTTCTGGCGCGGGCAGGAGGATGCCCAGCGCCAGAAATCAAGCCGGGGGACATAAGGCGGGGCCCAGGTGGCATGGGCACCGCCTTTGTCAGGTGTCCCGTCGTTGCCGCCAAGAAATTGGTGGCAAACGGCGGGCGCCTGTTGGTGGGTTGGGTGGCGGCGTCGGTCAAGCTCTTGGAAGCGAGACCACGCCGCTGCTTCCGCTGCCTTGCACTGGGCCACGTTCAGGCCCAGTGCAGGTCAGCAGTTGACCGCAGCGAAGAATGCTATCGCTGCGGTCAACTTGGCCACAAGGCCAAAGCTTGCTCGGCCGCCCCGCGCTGCTCCCTTTGTGCAGCAGCGGGAAGGCCTGCGGGGCACCTGTCGGGGACCAGCGCCTGTGCTGAGCCCTCATCAAAGACAGGTGCTCCCAGTCTGTCAGTCTGGCAGTCTGCTGCGACCAGCTCCGGGTCGCAGCTGACCGGCTCCACTCCAGAGCAGCGAGGCAGCATGGAGGAAAGTTAGTATGGCGCCCATACTAACTTTCCTCCAGGCCAATATCAATCACTCCGCCCGTGCACAGGACCTTTTGCTCCAGTGCATGGCGGAGCGATTGATCACGGTGTGTGTGGTGGCCGAACCATACCGGGTCCCCCCCAGGTCGGACTGGGTCGGGGACATGGATGGTCTGGTGGCAATCACCACACAGTCGCCGGCCCTCTCGCCCACTCTCGACAAAGTCACTAGGGGAAGTGGCTTTGTCGCGACTGAGGTGGGAGGCACCGTGGTGGTGGGGGTGTACTTTTCTCCCAACAGGGTCCTTGCCGAGTTCGAGAGATTTCTCGGCGAGGTAGGGACCCTGGTGGGACGGAGTCGCCCCCGCCAAGTCATCGTCCTCGGTGACCTCAACGCCAAATCTGTGGCGTGGGGGTCATCGACGACAGATGCAAAGGGGAGGGAGCTGGGGGAGTGGCTCGCGGAAGCGGGGCTCTGTGTCCTCAATAGAGGCACAGAGCACACGTGCGTGCGGCAATGGGGAGGGTCGGTGGTCGATGTGACCTTCGCCACCCCGGAGCTCGCACGCCGTGTCCACAACTGGAGGGTGCTGGTCGATGAGGAGACACTATCCGATCACCGCTACATATCGTTTAGTGTCTCCCCATCGACAGCGGACGGAGGACAGGGAGCCTCCCTGCCGGTGACGGGCCCGCGATGGGGGTTGAAGCGCCTGGACTTGGAGAAGCTGCAGGAGGCAGCCATTGTCCAGGCGTGGAACCCTGCTCTATCACCACCGGTAGACCTAGACGCGGAGGCCGATGCGCTGTGCATGGCGATGTCGCACGTTTGCGATGCCGCCATGCCCCGCGTAAAGGCCCTCCCAATAAAGCGTCAGGTCTACTGGTGGTCGGAGGAGATTGCGGAGCTCCGGCGGTGCTGCGTAGTGAGGAGGCGCCACTACCAGCACTACCGGCGGAGGAGGCTCCAGGAGCCGGCGGAGTTGGACGCCCGCTATGCCGCCTACAGGGCGGCGTCGCGGGCTCTCCGCACTGCCATCGCCGAGGCCAAGTCGGCATCGTGGAGCCAGCTGCTGGAGACACTGGACCGTGATCCGTGGGGGCGTCCCTACTTGTTGGCGAGGCGAAAGCTTCGCCCATGGACGCCTCCAGTCACCAGCATGCTGGAGCCACGATTCCTGCGGCGGGTGGTCGAGGGACTGTTCCCGGCTAGCCCGGGAACCGACTTTGTCCCTCCCACGGCGATGGTGGCGCGGACCGAAGACTCCGCCGAGGAGGAGGAGGGGGAGGAGGACGAGCTTCTCGACGTCTCCGAGGGAGAGTTGGGAGCCGCCGTCCTGAGAATGAGGGCCAAGGACACGGCGCCGGGGCCTGATGGCATACCCGGCCGTGCTTGGGCCCTCGCTCAGGACGCCCTCGGCCCTCGCCTCCGGGATCTCCTGAGTCGCTGCATGCGCGAAGGGAGATTCCCGAGGCGATGGAAGAGGGGGAAGCTCGTCCTCCTCCGGAAGGAGGGGCGGCCCGCGGACGAACCCTCGGGGTATCGTCCGATTGTGCTGCTTGACGAGGCGGGCAAGCTCTTGGAGCGTATTATCGCTGCCCGCCTCGCCAAGCACCTCGACAGGGTGGGCCCGAACTTGTCCGAAAGGCAGTTCGGGTTTCGTAGAGGTCGTTCGACAATTGACGCTATTCGTCTTGTCAACGACCTCTACGAGGGTGTATCCGGGGACGGGGTGTTGTTGGCGGTGTCGCTAGACATAGCGAACGCCTTCAACTCCCTGCCCTGGATCACCATAAAAGAGGCGCTGGGGTACCATAGAGTGCCCCGGTACCTGCGGCGCCTCCTTGGGGACTATCTCTCCGACAGAGAGATAGTCTACCCAAGAAGGGATGGAGAAGGTTCCAGCCCCATGTCACGAGGGGTTCCACAGGGGTCTGCTCTCGGGCCACCCCTGTGGAACCTCGGCTACGACTGGGTGCTGAGGTGCGGTAACCTGCCTGGCATCAGCTTAATCTGTTACGCTGATGACACGCTGGTTACCGCAAGGGGGGGGACCTTTCGCCAGGCGGCGATCCTGGCCACTGCGGGTGTAGCGGCCGTGGTGGCCAGGATTAGGAGTTTGGGCCTGGAGGTGGCGCTCCACAAGTCCGAGGCCATCTGCTTTCATGATGGCCCCAGACGAGCGCCACCTGCAGGCGCCAACATTGTGGTGGGTGGGGTTTCCATCCCTGTCAAGCCGACACTGAAATATCTCGGTGTCGTGCTTGACAGCAGATGGAACTGGGGGCCGCATCTGCGTCAACTAACCCCCAAGTTGACGCAGACTGCGGCGGCGTTGGGCCGTCTTCTGCCCAATATGGGAGGCGGTGGAGCGCGCTGCCGTCACCTTTACATGACGGTGGTGCGCTCCATGGCCATGTACGGTGCTCCCATATGGGCAAGAAGGTTGGGCCGCGGGGAGGAGGCTCTCCTCCACAGCGCCCAGAGGGTGATGGCCGTGAGAGTGTGTCGGGGCTACCGCACACTCTCTCACGAGGTGGCATGCGTCCTTGCGGGATCGCTGCCTTGGTGCCTAGAGGCCGAGGTTTTATCCTCGGTCTACTGGCGCCTGGTGCGAGCCCAAGAGGACGAGCTGTGCCCTGCCCCACAGGAGGTGGTGCGGTGGCGCAGCGATGCCAGGGCCATCGCTCTGGGGAGGTGGAGAGAGCGGATTCTCTCTGGATCCACTCGGAGGGGGGCCGGCGCTCGACGGCTCCTCGAGGCGCTGCGGCCCATACTCACTGAGTGGGTCCAGAGAGACCATGGGGTACTCACCTTCCGGACTACACAGATTCTCTCGGGACACGGTTGTTTCGGGAGATATCTGTGTAGGGTTGCCGGAAGGGAAGAGACCCCGGTGTGCCACCGGTGCGGTTGCGCGGAAGACACCGCGCAACACGCACTGGAGGCATGCCCGGGGGAAGAGGACGCGCGACGTTCCCTAGTCGCGGTCCTGGGGGCAGATCTCTCATTGCCGACCATCTTGCCCAAGATGCTCGACAATGAGAGATCATGGGAAGCTTTCGTCTCCTTCTGCGAGACTACTGTCTCACGGAGGGAGACGGAGGAGCGAGAGAGGGAACTCGACCCTCTCGCTCCTCCTTGCAGGAGGAAGCGGACACGCGGGCGAGCCACTAGGGCTCGCACCCCGTCTCCGCTCGGAGGGCCTGGGCCATCGGGCACTGCCTGATGGCCCACGCTCCTCCCGAGGTGGGGGACGCGCTGTTATAAGTTACAGCGCGTCCCAGGAGCCACAATGCGGGGGTTCCGACCCCCCGCGAGGCGGGCCCGAAAGGGTGAATGGTGGTGTCAGAGTTGCGCGGGCGAATGCGAAAGCGGTTCCGCAACTCTGACACGGCACCATGGTAGGCGAAACCTTTGTGAAGGGGGTTTAGTTGGTAGGGGTGCCCTTCTGGCACCGAGTCCAGCACGACGTGCGTAACTGCATTCCCCTACACAATAAAAAAAAAAAAAAAAAAAAAAAAAAAAAAAAGGTCCAAATGACGCAACCTTTAAAAGATAGACACATGCTGTCACGCAACGAAAATTCTCAAAAAGCAATGTTTTTCCCGTTTTTGTTACATTTTCATTCATGCTCCGCTCCTGTTCATAGTAGCGTAATCTTAAATAGCCTATAGCGTTCCTCGATAAATGTACTATCCAACAGAAAAACTAATCTTTCAATTCGGACCAGTAGTTCCCAAAATCCTTGCGTTCAAACAAATAAACAAACTCTTCAGCTTTAAAATATTAGTATAACGGGGTGTGGTGTGGGCGTTCGTCGTCTTCCATCAAACAAGATACGATTTTCGATACACTCTCTGATTTAATGTGAACATAGTCTATTAATTTATAATCACAAATAATCACACACAGCTTGGATGGAAACCGATTACTTTCGGAGCGCGGTGAAGTCGGTCGTATGTTGGATACACCCGCTCGGCTCGACGTCCGTTCGAAAAGTGCCCGTTGTTCCAAACGGCATTTGTCACTTGTCAAACCGTAGGGTTTCCAACACACAAATCGAATACACCCAAGTCGATATCGATTATCGACTTGACGTTCCGATTTTGCTCTCTGCGACAAGTATATATACGACATCGTATCTGTAGCTATACTGGTGATGTATAATGCATCATTAGTGCCGTTTAATGCCAAAATTCTAAGTTATAAGCACCACATACAGATTTTCCGTGGGCTGTGAATTGAGCTCAAGCGTCACTGAAAATGAAACAAATCTTCGGGTGAACTCGGCTGATCTAGATGGCCATGCTCATGGCCACGTCCTTCAGTTTCACCCGCGTAGTTTCCAAAGTGAGCTATCAAATTCTGAGTTATAAGTTTTCAATTCTATCGGCAGTCCTTGTGATTGTGAACACCATTTTTTTTTCATAAGATTTACGGGAGTAAATAGGACGTGGACTGTTTATCTTATGTATTATTTTTCTTTTACAGGACAGTTTTCATAAAGAAGCAGTTTATAGGCGATAACGAAAAAAAAGAGTAAGATTTTTTAAATATTTTTTTTGGTATAATTTTTATATTTTTATATATTTGATATAACACATATTGGTATAAATAATACTGCTAGCGGCCCGCGGGTTTACTCGCGTAGTTTCCTTTCCCGTTTATTTTCTATGTTGCAAATTTCAACTCTATCCGTTCATACGTTACGACGTGATTAAGCAACAAACTTCCGAACGTTCATATCGTAGGTAGGATTTATAAATGTTTGAATGTTTCAATACACATTGATTGATTATAGTCCAGACGAACACATAGGCTACTTTTTATCCCGGGAAAATAACAAGAGACGGGAATTACCGCGGGTTACCGCTAGTAAAATATAAACAGTCAAATGTCATATTCCAATTTAGTAAAAATAGGTAAACTGGTGTTTATTTGCTGAGTATTTTCTATTTATTTTTCAGTATCAAACAAAGGGCAAGATCGATGAGCGCACAACGGAGGTAAGTTTCAGTAGTGGTAGGACTCTTAGCAGAGTCCGCCTTGGGAAGTACCACACCTATGCCAAATATTCTACCGCCAAGCAGTAATGTGCAAACATTACTGTGTTCCGGCTTGAAGGGCAATGATTCCAGAGAAATTACAGGGCTTTAGAGACATAATATCTTAGATCTCTGGGTGACGAGCGCAGTGCAGTGGTAGGTAATGATTTGGACTATCATGTTCCAATAGCTGCGTGTCACTGTGCTGTTATGTGGCAGGCATGTTGCTTACCATCAGGTACATGACCTGCTCGTTTCGTCACTCTATGCTATAAAAAAGAAAAGAAAAAAAGTTTATATGGATGTACATGAATAAAAACAGTGGCAGTCATAGGAACTGCCGAGAGAAGTCATCATCATCAGCCCGTGTTCGTCCAAATCAAATTCTGAGTTATAAGTTTTCACTTCTATCGACAGTCCCTTTTTTTTTTTTATAGCATTGAGTGTCGAGACGAGCAGGTCATGTGCCTGATGGTAAGCAACATGCCTGCCACATAACAGCACAGTAACACGCAGCTATTGGAACATGATAGTCCAAATCATTACCTAGCACTGCACTGCGCTCGTCACCCAGAGATCTAAGATATTATGTCTCTAAGCCCAGTAATTTCTCTGGAATCATTGCCCTTCAAACCGGAACACAGTAATGTTAATTTATTGTTTAACATTACTGCTTGGCGGTAGAATATTTGGCAAAGGTGTGGTACTTCCCCAGGCGGACTCTGCTAAGAGTCCTACCACTACTATGCCTATGACTTATTAAGAGCCTGAAATGTCCCAATGCTGGGCAAAGGCCTCCCTACCCTCTTTCCACTTGTCCCTATCCTGAGCCAGTGTGTACCAATCCTTAAAATGTTTGTCGAGGTCATACCGCCATCGCTTAGTTGGTCTACCGGCAACGTCGTTTGCGATCTGGCTTCCACTTCCCTATGACTGCCAACTTTTTTTTAGTTTTTGAAGTGAAAACTTCTTTAGGCGCGCTATAGACAGAATTTTCGTGGGCTGTGAAATGGATTCATCAATCGTCACGCTCGGATATGATAAGAAATCTTCGGGTGAACTCGGTAAAAACGGCCAGGTAGGTACCAGGGCAACAGGAACAGTAAAGAGTTTCGATTACCTACCTCCAACAACCCAGCGGTTATCTCCAGATACCAGGACAACAGAAATGTAAAAGAGTTGCGTTTGCCCCTAGGTACCAGTACCAGGGCAACAGAAACAGTAAAGAGTTGCAATATTTTGTACAACTTCGTTCCATCAGAATGTCCCTTGACACCTCCCAAGTATTTTGAAGTGAAAACTTCTTTTGGCGCGTAGGGGCGCTTATAGACAGATTTTTCGCGGGGTGTGAATTGAATTCTAGCGTCACGCTCGGGTATGATAAGAAATCTTTGGGTAAACTCGGGGCCACGGCCATTGGGCATCTAGAAATGCGTCAGCCAATGGGAAATGCTGAAAGGGCGTGGCCTATAACCATCACGGCATGACCATCTAGATATGCGTGAGCCAATGGGAAATGCTAACGTATTTCTAGATGGCCCATGATGGTCAGGCTACGCCTTCCGGTACACCCGTGTAGTTTCCAAAGTAAGCTATCAAATTCTGAGTTATAAGTTTTCACTTCTATCGGCAGTTCCTATGACTGCCAATTTTTTTAAAATTAAAATTTGACGTATAAACCGTACATTTATTAACGAAGTCTGTCGTCGTCAGGAAGCTACCCGCGTCGAGCGACCGTCGCGAGGCGGCGGCGCGCGCCGACGCGTCGCAGCGGCTCAAAGTCAAGGAGACCCTGAAAGCGGCGCTCGCGCAGCCCGTGCGCTCGGAAATAGCGCTCAGGTGAGTTAATCAAAGGAAAGAGTTTGAAATAAAAAACATTTTTAAACTGGTAGACTACAGGCCCGTGAACAAAATTTACGTAGTAAATGAACCACCAGGAGACCTATGTAGGATGATAGAAAGGTATAAAGCTATAAAGTAATAAGATTCAGCACTATGCCGTCACTTGTAAGCTGTCCAACTGAGTACAGTCGAAGAGGGGGGGTTGCAACCCTCGATAATTTCTCCTTGTTGCATGTTTTTTGTACGGCATTGCGAAATAATAGATTATGTGTGTGAATTGTCCACTAATATTTATTTATTGACGTAGTGTGCTAACGTTAGCATGACGCGATCGCATAAGTTAGCGGCATTACGCACATGACTTCGAAAATACAGTGGTGCGTGTGGTTTCGAACCCGGGGTCTCCGGATCGGCAGGCTCCGTTCGCCCGACTATAACCGTAACTTAAAACGGTGAAGGAAAAACATCGTCATGAAACCGATATGTACCTAGAATCTTTCGAAGTCACGTGTCACCCTCCAACCCGCGCTTGGCCGGCGTAGTGGATAATGGCCTTGACTCTCTCCTTGCGAGAGTAGGCCCCGAGTCTCGGCAGTGGGAACATTTAGTGGGCTGTTTATGCTTATGCTTAGGATCCCTTAATGTTTTCCCTACCAAAATGTATCTAAGGAAGTTTTAACATAAATAATGTTGTGTTGTCTGTCCGTAGGATGATGGAGAGCATGGGGTGGACGGGGGGAGCGCTCGGGCCGAGAGGGGAGGGAATCACGGAGCCCATCGGGCTACCCCTCGACCTCGTGAGTATACTTTTAAACATAAAACCACTCATGCAACGCATGCCATAGCCTAGACCCCTAGACGATCTTATTGCGACGATAATAATATATTTATTAACCTAACCTAACTTTTTTACTGTTCTTTTACTTTTTTTTTACTGTAATATTTCTGTGTTTGTGTCGCAATAAAGAGTTATATTATCTATCTCTATCTATCTAACCAAACCAGTTATACAAGGTTATTGGTAATGTAAATTTGTTAAAGGATGCGGACTGCCGTATCCTTTTAAGGGGATGTTAAGTTCATGAAATACTTCAACTTATGTTCTACAGTTTTTAAAAATTAGGTTTTTTTTCCCATACAAAATAAAGAAAGTAAAAATTAATACACTTTTTTTTTAGACCGAACAAATGCCCAGTCTTATACCCAGTTTACATTATTCCAGTCCAGCGACCGAATCCAGCGCTGGATTGCTCACTGGAATAATGTAAACCGGCACTGGAATGCATTGGCACTGGATTGATCCTTTCCAGTGCCGGTTTCCCTTATTCCAGTTAGCAATCCAGCGCTGGATTCGGTCGCTGGACTGGAATAATGTAAACGGGGTATAAAAGCATCGACATTTCGTAGCAAGAGCGCGCTCGATAAATGATGTGCCGAAGTCAATAAACACTAAATAGTGCTAGAGAAGACAACAAACACTTTTTTTTTTGGATAAATATGTTAAGTTTTAACAAATTGTAGAACAATAGTTGTTTGTTTAAATATATACAGAACGTGCCCTGAAATTGATGAACAAGTAACCCTGTATAACAGTCTTATAATATAACTAGCTGTACCCTGCGCGCGTTGCTACGCCTGTCGAAAATTGGCCGTACCGACTCAGAAACCTTCTTTGGCTCATTCACAACAACGTTGCGTTGTTAAAGATCATCACATGATCAAATGCATAGTTTACGATTATATCACAGAATAAATATTAGTACAAGTACAGAACACTCACTTAGCGAAAACAATTATATAAATAGCGACTCTTGCTGGGACACAACAAAGTTCAATTCAGCTCGCAATACCTGTCGCGATTTTCAAATAAACATTTGCGCTCTTTCTAACGCGTAACTCTGTCCCTGTCTAGCGCGGAGGGTTTACGACATATCTAATAACAATATGCGCGGGAAACGTTTTGCGCGAGCGCTCAGCCGTGCGTCCGACAACCGACTGTCACTTGTTTCCTGGAAGGAACGGTCTAGCGGTAGGCTAAAACCGCGCGACCTTGAGCGAGTGAGGGTGCACTGCCCAAGTGTCCTTAGATAGTATATATAATGCTTTTTATCTGTTGATTTATTACAGTCGGGTTTATTAAATTGAAGTCATTATAAATATGTATTTTCCTAGGCTAAAAGAGCGGGGTTAGGCCACGTACCGAAAGCGAAGCCAGCGAAACCGGAGCCAGCGAAACCGGAGCCGAAACAAAAAGAAGCAAATAAAACGAAAGCCAAAGAGCCACCACCATCATCAGCAGCCACGACGGCACGGCTGCCAGACGGCTGCAACCCCTTAGGGTCGCTACCCACCAATCTAATACCACCCGGGATTTCACTCACAGGTACTTTACATCACTTTAACCCCTTTATGGACAGGGAAGAAAAGGCCCAGTTAAGCAAATTTAGACTCAATCAACAGGAATTTAGATTTAAATTTAACAGGACGCGCGTGACCACCGATGGAAGGAAACCGTTTAACCCGTCAAGCGGCAGGGAGGGTGGGAGCCCATATGGGCTCGGCGCCGGATATGACTCATCATGTGTTTTTTTTTTTAAATATTGAATCTACCCTCAAAAATGTTGAGGCTAGTTTTGACAAAACAAATCATAAGTGAAGCTTTATCATCTAAACATTTTTGCGGCAGCAGTATAAAAATAAAAATAAAACTATGAACTAGTGAAGTCTCAACTGAGGGGTTAAGGGGTAATTTTTTTTTTTAAATAAAGCGTGACGAGACGAGTAGGACATGTGCCTGATAGTAAGCAACATGCCTGCCACATAACAGACCAGTGACACTCAGCTATTGGAACACGAAAAATCCAAATCATTACCTAGCACTGCACTGCACTGCGCTCGCCACCCAGAGATATAAGTTGTTATATCTCTAAGCCCTGTAATTTCCCTGGAAACATTGCCCTTCAAACCGGAACACAGTAATGTTTGATGTTTGCACATTACTGCTTGGCGGTAGAATAACTGGCAAAGGTGTGGTCCTTCCCCAGGCGAACTCTGCCAAGATTCCTACCCCTACAAAATTAAATTTAATTTCTCTGGAAACATTGCCCTTCAAACCGGAACACAGTAATGTCACAGTTTTTTTTAGTCGCTTAGCCTATAAACAGGTGAGTAAATGCTATCGCAGGTTTCATGACGGGTATTTGTTTCAGGTAAACCGTCGAAGGGTAGCAGCGTGGCGCTGAACAAAAACTACCATGAGGTCATACTCCGGAGCATCTTGAACCTGATCTCCACTGACAAGACTGAGATACACTTAGTTGGTACCACCAGGGTAAGAAAATATGTCTTTCTCTCTCCCCCCCTCTCTTTCTCTCTCCCCCCTCTCTTTCTCTCTCCCACCCTCTCTTTCTCTCTCCCCCCCTCTCTTTCTCTCTCACCCCTCTCTTTCTCTCTCCCCCCCTCTCTTTCTCTCTCCCCCCTCTCTTTCTCTCTCCCCCCTCTCTTTCTCTCTCCCCCTCTCTTTCTCTCTCCCCCTCTCTTTCTCTCTCCCCCCCCTCTCTTTCTCTCTCCCCCCCCCCTCTCTTTCTCTCTCTCTTAATTTTTTTTTCTTTTTATTTGCGCACCCCATTTTCTGATTTGTCCATCCTGTGGCCTGGAAGAGATCGCTTTCAGCGATAAAACCCCCGACTGTCGTACCACTTTTCAATATATTGTTTATTTTTACTATGTATCCTTTTTTTTGGTGTGTCAATTACACTATCTATCCAAGAGCTTACAGATACTACGTATAGAGTTAGAACAAACGCTTAATACTCCGTTTACATTATTCCAGTCCAGCGATCGAATCCAGCGCTGGATTGCTTACTGGAATAATGTAAACCGGTACTGGAAATCATCAATCCAGTGCCAATGCATTCCAGTGCCAGTTTACATTGTTCCAGTAAGCAATCCAGAGCTGGATTCGGTCGCTGGACTGGAAAAATGTAAACCGGGTATTACACCGAAAGCACGGGGGGTCTACCGCCTAACGAAAAACGCTTTGACGCTTTGGCATTGCCGTCTCTTTCATTTCCAGCGAGAAGAAAAGAGACAGCAATATCAAAGCGTCAAATCGTTTTTCGTTAGGCGGTAGAAGCGCGGGTCTGATCGCTCTTGTGGAAGTGTCATAGTTTTGTCGCGGCACATCACTATGTCGCCATAGCTAACATACACCGCATCAGGACGTCTATAAACTCGCGACTTTAATACTGCGATTCTACTTCGATCCGTCGTTTCATCCGTTTTCAATGTTCTAAGCTTACTCTAATTAGGGTATGCTAAGAACATATAAACATTAAAAAATATTCGATCGGCCGAAACGAAGTAGAACCGGAGTAGGAAAGTCGCGAGTTGATTTCGAAATTACGTTTTTCGTTTAATTAGAGTTCCAAGTTACCAATCGTAAGCAAGACGTCTAGTCTTGCTTACGATTGCTATCTATTTACTTCCCACAGGCGGACTCGCCAAAGAGCCCTACCACTTTAAATTTAAATACTAATTTCTTATATTTCAGCTATCAAAACGAGTGTTCGGATTTCTAAAACACGCAGTAACGTGTTTCAATGGTAGACACCGTTTCGACTTGGACGATGATGTATTGAAATCACTTGTCGGCCAAATATCACACACCTTGGATATCAGCCGGAATATCGTCCTCGATGTAGGGAAACAGGACAAGTGAGTATATCCTTCTCTCTCCTACTCTATTTCCATCCATCTAGCTGTCTCTCAATGGTAGATTTCGTCTCGACTTGAGCTATCTTGATAGCGCTCTTGGGCTAAATATCACACATCTTGAAAGCTAAGTATAAAAACAAATAGAACAAGTACCTAAGTATGTCTTTCTCTCTCCTACTCTATTTCCTTACATCTAACTGTCTCTCTATGGTAGACTTCGTCTCTACTCTTGAACGATCTTTATAGCGCTCGTCGGCCAAATACCACACACATTAGATATCAGCCGGAATATCGGCCTCAATGTTGGGCAACAGGACAAGTCAGTATATCTTTCTCTCTTCTACTGTTTCTCTTTCATCTAGCTGTCTCTCATTGTAAGTATCGTCTAGCCATTAACGATCTTGGTAGCTCTCGTGTGCCAAATATCACATATACCTTAGATATCTGCCGAAACATCGTCCTCAATGTTGGGCAACAGGACAAGTGAGTATATCTTTCTCTCTCCTAGTCTTTTGTCTTCCATCTAGCTGTCTCTCAATGGTGGACATTGTCTCGAATTGAACAATCTTGTGATCACTCATCGTGCGTCGCCCCGTAAGATAAAACTACTGTCTCAAACAAATAGGGCAAGTATATATTTCTCTTTCCTACTCTTATGTTCTTACATATAGCTGTCTCTCAATGGTAGATATCGTCTCTACTTGAACGATCTTAATAGCGCTCTTGGGCTAAATATCACACACATTGGACCCGTAAGTATCAAACAAACAGGACAAGTAAGTATGTCTTTCTCTCTTCTACTCTTTTATCTTCCATCTAGCTGTCTCTCAATGGTAGACTTCGTCTCTACTTAAACGATCTTGAACCTAATATCAACACCTTGGACACCTAAGTATCAAACAAATAGAACAAGTAAGGATATATCTTCCTCTCTTCCATAAGCAAATTCTTTACCATCCCTGCATTGTCTTACAGAGATTGCACTTAGTAACAAGGTCGGCAATTGCTTTGTTTTTCTATTTATTTCTGCGCTTGCTTGATATTTATCTAACATAACATACTCTATCTTACATTACAAAACATTACTCGTAAACATTTTTTTTTTATAGTCTGCATTTGTCTTGGTGCGTGTTCTGGGTTCTGCTTGAAATCAGCTTTGGAGCTTTTAATAAAAGAAAAAAAATATTAAAATATGCTTTGCATCTTAGTAAAACAAAAACAATGCTCTATGTTTATGCTAAATAGGTGTGTGGCTTTAAACCTTAACTGCTATAAAATATAAATAAAAAAAATGTGTGTGGAGTGGCTAAATGTAATAAATATGCTTTATTTCATTGTTTAAAAAAATATGTGGTGTGGCTAAAAAAAGGCTTCATATCGTCGAAACGAAAACATAACATATAAAGTGCATAAACGCATGATAGCTTTTTACCCTTATTTTATATGTTGAACCGTTTTTGAGACAAAGGTCGAAGAACGTGGAACGCTATACGTATGTACTGCGTACATGCAAGGTAAATTCTGAATCACAATAGATTTTTATTTTCTTTTTATATATGATTTCTTTTTTTGCATCATTGTTTGCTAAATATATATTTTATTATTTATTACTAGCCGAAATTGTCCCACGGCTGATCAAATGCCTTGCTTCCTTCCTTCCAGATAGCCCGATTTCCGGCTAGGGTCCAGTTTTTATCATGCGATCCTAGTTCGTCACGGCGGGACGTCTACTCTCTACGAAAAACGTAGAGTCTCGTTGTCTCGTGCGATCGAACATTGTTTGACGTTAAAATGTTCTAAGCGTACTCTGAAGGCCGATTTAAACTGAACGAACATAGAGCTAGAGCTGGAACAAGAGCATTCTTTCTCGATCTTTTAGTGTAAACGAAAGATCGTTCTTAGCGTTTTCCATATTAAATATTCCATAGAATCTTTGCGAACGCAAACAAAACAACGAAATAATGTTCTACGTTTGTTTACACCAAATGAATTTGATACAGTGGGGATAGAATGAGCATTCGCTCGTCTGATGTAAATCGGCCTTAATATATTCCATAGAATCTTTGTGAACGCAAACAAAACAACTAAAGAATGCTCTACGTTTGTTTACACCAAATGAATTTGATACAGTGGGGATAGAATGAGCATTCGCTCGTCTGATGTAAATCGGCCTTAATTAGAGTAGTCTTAGAACATTTGAACTGAAGAAAGACGGATCGAAGTAGGAAAGTCGCGACTTTATATCGAAAATACGTTTTCCTTAGAAAGAGAGTAGGACGTCCAGCTTTGTCTGGTTCGACCCTGGGGTCGTCTAGATTTTGAACTCCCAAGCAGTCCATCTTTGCCCCGGATATATTTTATTTGATTCTTGCATTTGTGTTTCGGCATTTGGCAAATGTTGAATATTACTTAAATAATATTACTTACCTTATTATAATATTTATGTTGCTTTTAAATAAAATAGTTGTAAATATTACTTATTGATATCTCAAAAACGGTTCAACGTATAAAAAAAAACATCCAAACCATCGCATTTTATTATATCACATTCGTATTTATCTTTTCATAAAAAAAACCGTACCTATCCATAAAAAAGATTTCGGAGAACTGAAAATATCATATTTGTATGTGAAATTTCCATAAAATTAAGACCCATGGAAAGTACAAAAACAAAAAACCCTTTGTAACAAAATGTATTGTAAAAAAAAGGTATTTTCCAAATCAGTTCACGTGACTAAAAAAATACTAATATCATGGCGAAAAACATTCCAGCTAATGGTGAATCTCCTCTTTTTCAAGTCTGTCAAAATCAATAATTAAAACCGCGAGATGGGACTAGTTTAAATTAAAATGTTTGTTGTTCAGGTTCGCCATGTTTCTGATAGCGGTAGTGATCAGGAAAAAGAAAATAATACCATCGCCGTCAACGAAAGACGTAGACGAAGTAATGCTAATTTACGGCAATGAAGATACGACAAACAATTACGCATCAGAGACGATAAATGAACAAATTACAACAGCGCCAACAAATGAAACGATAAAAGATTTAACTTCAGAAGATAATGAAATGACATTGGCATGGTATCAAGAACAATCAAAAACAAACGAAGAAAGCACAAATACAAATGAAGAGCGCTCAAAATCAAATGAAGAGTGCAAAAAAACAATTGAAGAACGCACAAAAACAAATGAACAACAGTCAGAAAAAACAAATAATAAAGAACCAAATTCAGCAACAACACATAATCTGACAACAGCCAATTTACAAACAACAACATTGTACCATACTAGACAAAACACAAAAGGTCGTCCCTGGTACTTTCCGGTAACATCGAAATCCTCAAAACCACGAGAACTTAAGTTACCGCATAACCAAATACCAGAATTAAAAGCATTAGCTCTTGTAGCTGCTTGTAGGACACAAAATATTGAAACTGATATCAATGTACAAAATCCGGGAAAAATATCAGATGCTAAAAATGCTGTAAAACAATCTGAGACGATAAATTCTCAAAATCAGCCACAGATAAAACCTCATAAACAATCAGAAACAACAGATCTACAAAAACAACCAGAGACAACACATTCTCCACAACAACCAGAGACAACAAAAAGCCCAAAACAAGCAGAAACAACATTATTTAAAACATGGTCAGGGTGAGTTTTTCAAAGTAGGTAAGGTTTTTTTTCTATGTTTATGAAATAGAAAAAATCTCAAACAAAACAACTTTCTATACGTTAAATAACATATTAATAATATTTAAGCCACCACCTCGCTTGATGGTAAGTGACGATAATGACCATTAGGTAGACTTTAAAAAACTCCAAGAAATGTGTAACCCACCTTATAAACATGATTACTGGTAATCAACCTGTATCTATTTAAGGGCATATTCTGTATATTTAAACAATCTTTTTGTTCTACAAATAAAAAAAAAACTTATCCCAAAAACCCTGGAATCACGAAAAAAAATCGTAGTCTCATGATGTACTTGAGCCCAAAATGTTTTTTTGTGAGGAACATTAATTTATTTTTAATTCAATATTCGGCAAATGACTGAACTGACCTAATATTGTATCTTTTCAGCGTATTGCTATTAGAAAAAATGTTTATAAAGAATATTAACAACAACTATTCCACGAAGAATAAAAATGTTGGAATTGTGAAAGATACTACCAAACCTGTAAAAGTAACTGAAAGTTTACAAAACGCTGTTGCGAATTGTAAACAAGAAATTGAATCAATGAAGGTTGCTCCGATTCGTAACAATGTTGCTACAACGACCAACAATATTGCCACAACAGCCAAGACAGCTACAACAGCCAATAGTATTGTTGCGACCGGCAAAGATTTTACTTTGACGTCCAACAATATTGCTACAGTATCTAACAATATTGTTACAAAATCGAACACTATTGCTAAATCGGCCATCAACGTTGCTGTAACGCCCGACAGCGTTGTTCCGGCGACCAACAATGAGCCAAACAGCAAAAATGTCGTAGAGATAGAAAAGTTAAGTCCACCAATCAACTGCAGTACACCAAAAAGTGATATATCTGATACTGAAATTATTTGCAATAAAACCAATAAAATGTCAATAGGTGAAAATGACAACATATCTCCGATTAGCAATAGGCTTATAGAAATAGATGATACTGCAACAGTTACTTACATTATACCTGTAGAAACTGCAAAAACCGATGCATCTGAACGTGGAATTACTGACATAGTAAAGGATAATAATGAAGGCTTAACAGAAAACGACGCAGATAAACACGAAAACAGTAACATAGACAAATGTCAAAAGAATTTAAGCGAAAATGTTGATGACGACGTAGACTGCGAAATTATATTTGATGAATCCCTCTCCGCGATTATTATTGATAGTGATGATGAGGAATTTCTTCTGGCTTCTGAACATGATATTGGAGTAAGTGAACATACAGACAACATAGTAGAACAAATAGAAAAGGATACTGCTGAAAAAGATGTTATTGACTCTAAGAAACGATTTTTTCATGAAGCCGTTACAATAATTGACGAAGACACTTCTGAAGGTTATAATACACTAACTGTATTCAATAACGAACAACATCCTATTCAAGCAAGGAAAAGACCTTCTCTTGATTATCCAAACACGTTACCAAAGAAATGTAAACTTCTGACTGATTACAAAAAAATATACATCATACCAAAAAAATACCCTCAATATGAAATGGACATAGAAAGAGCATCTAAAATACAATCGGCTATTTTAAAATCCATAGACTATACGCAAGAAACGCTTCCGTGTTTGAAGTGTCAAGGCATCCAAAATGGCGGTCTAATTTACTGTTGCCAGGATGAAAAAAGTATGTTCTTTTTGGAAAATTTAGTACAAAACATGGGTGATTTAAAAATTGTGTATGAATTTGATGTAAAGAAAAAAGTTACACATAAAATGAAGTTTAGAATTAATACTTACTTAAATGAACCAGTCTGTCATATATTTAATAGGTTAGAAATATATAATATGGGGCTGTTTTCAACGAAATGGTGTGTCAATAAAAAAGAGAAAAATATAGGGTTTGCTGTGATACACGTAGAAGTAGATGAGGCGTCGTTTAATTATATATGCGATGCTAATTTTGTTTTGTTTGCTGGCAATGATTGTGCCAGGTTTACTATTATTTGGGATTAGAAGGAATATAACTCACTGAGAATAAGCTTACTAGAGGGAGCGAAGCGCCGTAACCGCGTAGCCTATTTAAGCGGACATTATATACTACTGTATAGATAAATAGATGTTCATAAGCGGCGGTAACCACTTACCATCGTTTGAACTGTCAGCAATTTACTCACCTTCTTTGTACAAAAAGAAATAGATCAAAATCTTTTGAAACTACAAAACTTTGAAAAAAATTGTGAATTCAATGATCTGTGGAGACAACAGATGTTCCAAAGTTGTACATAATTAATTTGTTGATTACTGCCAATGCTAATAAATTTTATTATTTTTACTAAAGTGAATATGACATCATTTTTTTTAAAAGCTTAGAGATTAATTTTACGTACTAAAATTAAAATTAATAAGCTTATTATATATTAAGCTTGCTTGATTTTATGTTAATACCTACATTTTAATCCTTCATGGAAGACACGTCTGAAAAGGACGCAATTCAACTTTGAACAATATTTCTTACTTTTAATCATTGAATACAATTTTTAAACGTCTTCGGTCATTTATCTTCCATATGAAAGACCTACTAGCCGGTCAAAACTGGTCAACCAAACAGGGAAGCGGTGACTCCGTGTTGTTCACTCTACGGTTTATTATTGCTCTGATTATGATGTTCCTTTTATTTCCTTTATTTTTGTTGACATTCCCTTTAAATTAAGTAAAAATAAATTGTTTTAATTATAGAGATATTAAACATTTGAATAAAAAGGATGTTGTATTTTAAACTGATGTTTTAAAAAAAATGTTTTTTATTCAAATGAATAGTAGCATAGAGTTGTTGTAATTTATAAAGAATGCCCAAAGAAAATTGATTTCTATGAATAATAATATATAAAGGATCGTTTGTCGTTGAACAAAGGCCACGTAAATCACGTGAAAAATACTAAAAAAACTTGAAAAATAAGTGTGTTAAGGTCTATTTTTGTCTAAATCTTCAGAATTTATCTGTTTTAATTTTTTTTGCAAGAACAGCTCGGCTTGTTCACAATATAGATAGATAGATAGATAGATACTCTTTATTGTACACACCATAAACAAACAAAAAAAAAACACTTATACAGGAGAGAATAACAATAAGACTAGTGTTACAAGCGGCGGCCTTATCGCTTAAAGCGATCTCTTCCAGGCAACCTTAGGATGGAAATGGTTACTAAGAAAACTTTTAAAAGCGGGGTGTGTATCAAAAATATTTTAGTTACATACACTAAAAAGAAACATAATTACCTATATACGAATACAGATTACATACTAATACTTAAGATACTTGTAAAATATACTAATATATAATATGAATACGAAAAATAAATTAGTAAACCTACATAGAATATACAAAGATAATAATATGTGCAATGATATACATGAAACATGTATATACTTATTCTTAAAAATAACATTGCAGTAGAAAATTGTAGATTTGACAGAAAAGGTAGATAATAAATATAATTAGATTACTGTGACTCCAGCTTTGACAAATAAAACTCTTTTACGTTACTTTTAAAAGAATCCAGTGATGGAGATTTTCGTATAGAAACAGGCAGCTCATTCCATAACTGGACAGCCTGAAAAGCAAAGGATTTGCCATAATACATCTCAGAACGTGCAGTTGGGGCATTCAGGGTCAAGTTAGTTTTTGACCTAAGCGGCCGAGCATGATAGTCTCGCCAAAAAGTGAATCGTTCTTTGAGGTAGCATGGAGTGGAGGGATTAAATAAAATATTGAATAAAAGGAAAAGAATGTGAGCATTACGACGCAGACGAATGGGTAACCACTTGAGCTTGGCGCGAAAATGAGAAACGTGGTCATATTTACGTAAACCGAAAATGAATCTAATAGAATAATTTTGGAGGCGCTCAAGTTTTTGAATCTGGTCTTCTCTAAGATCAGGGAAACAGACATCAGCGTAGTCCAGGATAGGTAGAAGCAGAGACTGTGCAAGAGCAATTTTAGTGGCAGTAGGTAAAAAGTTGCGAAGTCGTCTAAGAGAACCCCCTGATGAAAAGAGTTTACTACTGATAGTTTTAATGTGATTGTCCCAAGAAAAGGTTTGGTCAAATGTCACTCCAAGATTTTTGACTGAATCGCTAAATGGTATGCTAACCCCATTAAAAGTTACGTTAGGAATGAGCGTCCAGTCAATTCTCGAGACCCAGTAGGAGCTGCCTATCACTATGACTTGAGATTTTTCGGGATTGACGTTCAAACCAAAAGATTTGCTCCATTTACAAATACAGTCTAGATTGATATTAGTCTTTGCAATCGCTTCGCCAAGTTGATGGAGTGGAGCTTGTGTGTAAATTTGGAGATCGTCTGCATAAAGGTGGTAAGAAGAAGTCAGATAATTTGAGATGGAATTTATAAAGATAGCAAACAATAAAGGAGATAGCACACCGCCTTGAGGGACACCAGCTGTTGTATTACACCAGGAAGAAAAGGTATCTTCCAGGCGAATCCGCTGCCGGCGTCCTTGTAGGTAACTACGAAACCAATCGATTACCGGTGGAGATATGTTAAAGGAGCGTAGTAGTGCTAGTAAGATGTCGAAGTTGACGGCGTTGAAAGCATTACTGAAATCTAACAGGGCTAGAACAGTAAGCTTACCGTCATCCATTCCCAAGCGGATGTCATCAGTGACTTTAACAAGAGCAGACACAGTGCTATGCCCAGGACGGAAACCGGATTGAAGAGGATTGAGGAGATTATGCTTGTTAAGGAATTCACTAAGCTGGTTGTGGACAAGACGCTCAAGGATTTTCGAAAGAAATGGAAGAATTGATATGGGACGGAATTCGGAAAAAGATTTTGGGTTAGATTTTTTCGGCAACGTTACAATATGAGCATCTTTCCAAAGTGAAGGAAAAAATCCTTGATTTATAGATTTATTGAAAATGGAGCAAAGGATAGGAAGAATATATCCAAGGAAATAGAGAGTTTGTAAGGTCACTAAGGTCTATATTCGTCTGAAGCTTCTGAAGTTGTCAAATGATATACCATTACACAACTTGAACTCCTTGAGATGGAAATATACTATACTTGTATGGGAATAGAAACTTTGTAAGGTCTATTTTCGTTTGAAGCCCCTGAAATTGTTAATTTGTAAACCATTTTCCAAGATCAAGTCTGCCAGATAAACATCGACTTTAACGGAAGGAAAATCGAAACTACGTAAGTTCTATATTCGTCTAATCGAGCAAGTCTTTGCCATGGTACATACTCGTATATTATACTAGCAACACCCCGAGATTTTACCCGCGTAGTTTCCGATAACATCATTTTCTCTCTATGAAAAGCCTATGTGTTTTTCTCAACAATAATTAATCTGTGTTCCAAATTTCAATTCTATCCGTTTATGGTTTACGCATTCCAACGTTATTGATCTCCTAATTTTTCACAAATTCGTGGCTTTCAATTGTTTTTATTTGGTATTGATCTTCCTATAGGTATTATTATTCGTAGTGAGCAGAAAATAAGACCTTAGATTTAACAGTGTTATTTAGTTTCATATTATGTAGACCATTACACATGTTGTGGCGCGGTGAAGAGTTACTAAGTCGCTGGGAGCAAACATCATGACATTTTTGTAAATTAAGATTTTTTTAAGGTTAAATAGAGTAAGAAGTTGACAACAGCGGCGACACTACGTGAAATAGTATATTTAGATGTAAACCAATCTTGGATATCATGTGGCTGAGATATCGTTTTTAAAACCGATATCACAGTATAAAGAACTACCAGTAGTTCGCACCTTTGATCTTAGAAAAAATGCTGATGTCTAGACACGAGTCAGACGAAAACTGAACCGCGCTCACGAAATACTAACATTGTAATGTTGGCAATGGCGGGAGCGCGCTTCCCGCGTCTCACCCCGCACGCCCCGCACGATTGCCCCGCCTAGACGGCTTCGTTGAACGACTGTATGTTTTAATAGACTGTGCCATTACTATGTACTTATCTTATATATAAAATTCTCGTGTCACAATGTTAGTTACCTTACTCCTCCGAAACGGCTTTACTGATTTTTACCAAATTATTATTATATGCATATTCAGTAGATCTGAGAATCGGCTACTATCTATTTTTCATACCCCTAAGTAATAAGGGTTGTTCACACCTAAATTTTATTTTATATTTTTGGGATAAAAAAATTGTTTTTATTTTTTTATAATGTAGCATTAAAATACATACAACCCTAAATTTTTACCCTTTTATCACCAACCCCTATTTTTTAATAGCCATTTTAGTAATTTAATTATTTTTCATCCCGCTCGATAACTGATCAATTATCGTCTTTTATGTAAATGTTTTAACAAAATTTCCCGGAGCTTATGGCAAATCTAAAATTGTTTTATAAAAATAAACATTCAATTTTATTATTAAAGTGTAGGGTTGCCATGGATGGTTTAGATTCACAAACCAGCCCGGCAGATGGTATCTAGGTTATTATCCGAGCGAAGCCGAAACGGGCCGCTAGTAATGTTTAAGTTTTAATATCTGGATCCCATAGTGCAAGCTTTGCTCAGTTCGAAACTAGATGGTATTGTGTGTGAAATGACCACCGATACTTATTTATTTAAATGCCATAAAATGAGCCGATTTCAAACAAGAGAAAAAAAAACGATTTAAAAATATTTTAATAGATTTTTTTTTTTTTTTTTTTTTAACTTTTATAGGCTTACACTTGACCGCCATCTCACCTGATGTGAAGCGATGATGCGGTCTACGATGGAGCGTGTTTACCTAGAAGAAACCGATTCACTCTCGATTTGAAGACACAAAGATTATAGTCAACAGGGAAAACCCACTCAGGCAATGCAAAAGGCAAAGGCAGGCACTCATTCCACAGCCTAGACGTTCTTATCACAAAAGTAGAGTCAAATCTCTTCGTTCGCGTCTTTGGAACATCAACCATGAAACGATGTCGTTTTTTCGAGCTACGAGCATTCCGATAGAAAAAAGGGCAAGGTGGTATTAGATCATGTAAATCAGTCGCACACTCTCCGAAGTGTATTCGATAAAAAACCGAAAGGCTAGCGACTTTTCGGCGATGTTCAAGACTTTGAAGTCTTTTTCGCACAAGAGTGTCGTTGCCTATGAGCCTTTTGGCACGTCTCTCGATCGATTCCAAGGCCTCCAGCTGATACTTAGCCGAACCATCCCAAAGATGCGAACAGTACTCCATACAAGAACGAATTTGAGCCTTATATAACGTGAGCAACTGCTCAGACTTGAAGTACCTTCGCACCTTTGAGAGGACACCTAGCTTTTTGGCAGCTAATTTGGCCTTGGACTCGATATACGAACCAAAGTTCAGCGTAGATGTCAATGTAACGCCCAAAAGCTCAAGACGGTCAGAAATCGGAACGGATACACCTCTAAAGGTTGGAGTCAGTTGAAAAGGACTCCTTTTAGCGGAGAACAGACACGCCTGCGTCTTACTCTCGTTGAACTTGACCAGATTGGCATCGCCCCATGTAGACACCGCCTCAAGGGTCAAGCTCAAACGCTCGATCAGACTCTCTCTGAGTACCTGAGTTTGCTGCCCACTGGCTCTCGCACTAGAAATGTAACTCTCTACAACGGTGCTATCATCTGCGTACCCAAAGATACCGGGCTTCAACAGATCATTGATATGTAGCAGGAAGAGCGTCGCAGAGAGTACCGACCCTTGAGGGACTCCGGCATTGATAGCCATTTGATCCGACGAGCAGCCATCAATGACGACTCCTATGGATCGATCCCTCAAGAAGTCCGATATCCACGAAATAAAACCAGGAGACAAACCATAACTAGAAAGCTTGCTTATAAGGCCATCATGCCAAACCCTGTCGAAAGCCTTCGAAATATCCAGGGAGACTGCAAGTGCTTCCCCGTGTTTCTCGATAGCTTCACTCCAGATGTGAGTGACGTACGCTAGAATATCCCCGGTGGACCGGTTTCGGCGAAACCCGTATTGCCGGTCACTGAGGAGGTCGTTTGATTCTAGGTACGTCAGGAGCCTGTGGTTTAAGACACGTTCCATAGTCTTGCAGAGTATGGACGTGACTGAGATGGGCCTGTAGTTGGCAGGGTCAGCACGACTACCCTTTTTAGGCACTGGTTGCACATTGGCAAGCTTCCAAGACTTTGGTACTAATCCAGTTTCGAGAGAGAGTCTAAATAGACGCGTCAGTATCGGGGACAACTCAGGCGCACATGCCTTCAACACTAGGGCAGGAATACCATCTGGGCCACTGGCTTTATTCACGTCCAGATTTCGTAGCACTTTGCGAACCTCAATTTGGCGAATGTGTACCTCTGACATGAGAGTCGGACAGCCAGGTGGAGTAGGAGGTGTCGCGCTACCAGCATCTAGACGAGAAGATTCCGCAAACTGAGATGCAAACAAGTTTGCTTTCTCCATTGCGGTGTGAGCCAGTGTCCCATCAGGTTTCAGCATTGGAGGTAGTGAGGGGCGGCAGAAGTTCGATTCGACCGATTTAGCTAGGGACCAAAACGCTTTGCTACCCGCAGGGTACGAAGCTAGTTTGTTCCCTATTCGACTAATGTGGTCAAAACGAGCCCTCTGAAGAACCTTTTTGCTTGCCTTAGCAGCCTTGTTGAACGCTTTCTTCTTCTGGTGTATGTCCCTTGCCTTACGCTGTCGAGCATCAACCCAGGCTAGGTAGGCCTCATGTTTAAATGCTTCAGCACTTTTACATTGAGAACCAAACCAAGGGCGAGCTTTGCTGGATAATGGGACGTCGGAGTATGGAATGAAATATTCCATAGCCGTTCGTATTACATTAGTCACAGCATCCGCGCAGACTGAGGGATCACCAGAAGTAAAGCACAACGACTGCCATGGGTAAGATGCAAAGAAAGAGCGCATCTCGTCCCAGTCCGCTGACTTGTATCGCCACATCCGCCGGTTGCCTCTGGGGCTGGGATCAGGTGGATGGTAGACGGATACTGACTTCACCAGACAGTGGTCGGAGCTGCCTAACGGCGAAGATACCACCACGGAATAACGGTCTGGATCTGTTGTCAGCAGAAGGTCTAAGCAATAAGGTGTATGCGACTCAACGTCGGGCACTCTTGTTGCCTCTTGGACCAGCTGGGTTAGGTCTAACGATAAAGCTAGCTTTCTCGTTTCCTGCCCAGCGTGGTCAGTGTCCCGGTATGGGAACAGCCATTCCTTATGATGGCCGTTAAAATCCCCCAGTAACACTAATTGGGCCGAAGGGTATTTCTGTTGAGCCGCGTCCGCCGCTTCACTTAAATATTCTGTGAGCCTAGTCGTCTCCTGGTCTCCGCTATGCGACCGATACACACATGCATAGACAATTTTGTCTATACCTGTGTCCACTAGTACCCAAATAACAGAAAACCTAGTGTCCTCAAGATTACGGAGACGCCGACAGCAGATGTCGTCACGGGCGTACAGGCACACACCAGCACGAGGCCGGAATTTGTGCTCCAGGGTATAACCTGGGTATGTTAGGTACGCCACGTCCGACGGACAACCTATCTGCGTCTCCGTTAGGAACAAAAGTGACGGCTGATCAGTCTCGAGATGGTGATGGACTGCCGTGAGATTGGAGTGCAATCCTCTGATATTAGTGAGGTGCACTTTAATGGTCAAGGAGTGCAGCCGCTTTAACACTTTATTTCCTTTTGTAACTTTTATCATGATTTTTGTATGGTGTGAGAGAAGATCGGTGGGAAAAACGGAAGTAGAACGAGGCAGCATAACACTTACCAATGGTCACAACACACAACACAAATACATGTATGGAAAACTAGTCTGGAGACTGCGGGGACGCCCGAGCCCCCCCGGAGATGTCTATCTGGCCTTGACTTCCGGTCGCCAACCGGCAGGATAGCGCATCCCGGGATTTTTCGCTAGATGGCGGGGCAGCCTTTCATGAGTGGCTAGCTCACTACTTGGGCCCCCAACTATCTGCGGTCGGTCGCGGCAACCGTGCCTCGGATCCCGCTACCCTCCAAGACTAGCCTTCCCGTGTAATGTATCAGTGTGTGACAATCTGGTCTCGTTGTTATGCTGCAACTGTTCTGACCCGTTTTCCCTTAATGGCGTCACCAGACAACATGGCGGAACACGGCTGGGCCGCTTGGCGGCATGACTTAGTCTGGTGGGTGGTCACCAGCCTCGGCCGAAGCCTACCACCGGTATTTTTGTCACCTGATTGGCACCACCCAGGGACTACGTGTGGGGTTTCTATGTACAGGTGCTTCCCCACGGACGTAGGTGACTCGGCCCCCAAATGTTAGTTATTAGCGCTTAGTATTAGGAGCGCTTAGGATGGCGCTTAGTTGGGAGCCTATTAGAACGCATAATTTTTTGTTCCTAATTTACTTTGTCATAATGAATGTAGCATAATGTATAGTGTCATTATGCAACTTTTGCATAATAATTTTTTGGCGTTATGTGTTTTAAGCATAACAATCTATTGTACTACATTTAATTCGACTATTGATGAGACGCATAATAGTTTTTAGGCATTTTTTTATTTGTTCTAAATTTTTTTAAGGTGCCTTTTAAATCGTATATTATTTTTCACCTAATTTACTTTGTCATAATGAATGTAGCATAATATATAGTGTCATAATGTAACTTTTGCATAATCGTTTTGTGGCGTAATGTGTTTTAATCATAAAAATCTATTGTACTACATTCGATTTGACTGTTTGAAAAAATGTTATGCCACCCCATATAGACCCGCTTAGTTGACACCGAACGTAGTTTAAACATATTTGATATTATGTAATCAGCATCCCATTCCATAATTTTCCGGGATAAAAAGTACCCTATGTGCTGTTCCAGATTATTAGCTATCCGTGTTATTAATTTCAACACGATTCGTTCAGGCGTTCCGGTGTGATTGAGCAACAAACATAAAAATTTAGCACTTATAGTATTAGTAGGATCTAGCTAACTAACCTTACATAATTTGAACATAATTATGTTAAATACCAATGTTCATCAATGATAACTGGTTTAATTGAAGTATATTTTGACGAATTACATTTGTTAAACCGACATTTTCGTTGAGGCAAAGCTTGCGTTGTTTTTTATTACTTCTACTTATCATCCTGTTAATATTATAAATGTCAATGTTTGGATGTCGGTTGCTCAATCACGTCGTAACGCACGAACGGATCGGGCTGATATTTGGATCACAGATTATAGTCTGGAAGAATACATAAGTAGTATATTTTTATCCCGGGAAAATAACGCGCAAGTTGGGGTTCAATTCAGCATACAATCTAAAAAAACAATATTTTTTATGAGTTTATCTATGTATGAAATGTAGTTTGATAATAAGGTGACGTTTACGAATGATGTTTGAATTCAAAGATAGAGTTTTTCATAGCTTCCGTACTTATTTTTTTCTTTATCTATAGATCTATATAAAAATCAATGCCACTTTTCGTTGTTAGTGAACTCCTTCTAAACGGCTGGACCGATTTGAATGATTTTTTTTTGTATACTTTTGGGTTGGGCCCTGGAAGGTTTAGATTTACAAATCAGCTCGGCAGATGGCGTCGCAGTTGATATCTAGGTTATTATTCGAGCGAAGCCGGAGCGGGCCGCTAGTTTTTTATAACCGTTCGAAATCTTGCTTCAATTATTGTCATACAAAAACAATAAAAAGTAATTTTATTGTCTTAACAATATAAAACAATAACGTGCACGGCATACGAAAAATAATTCCACGTGGAATATATCCGAGGTTGACATAAACTGAACACTGGCAGAACGAAACCGTGTCAACTCCAAATTCGCGTAAAACGGGGTAGCATAAGTATTATTGCTGTATTAAGTTTATGATTGTAATTTACTAATTTAAGGCTAGACCCACTAGCGCCATCTAGTTCGTTGGTTGAAACGTTTTTATTTTCTTTTGAAATTGGCTTGTTACCTCAAACAATGGTTTGCCTGTAATAGTTCCTAAATGTTTGTATTTTAATATATTAGTTATTACAGAAGCAAAAAAAAAATACAGGAAATTGTAATAGAACCATAGTTTTTTATTTGTTCAACCTGGAAAGGTATGGAATGGAAAAAATATTTTTAGAAATGGGTTTTTTTAGTCTTTCAAATCTTTTTATTGGCATAAAGTTTTGGATTTACAAAATAATTTAAAAAATAACATAAGATTTCTATGGGCAATTTTATTTTGCAGTAGTAACACCGACATTTTTTTATTACATGTGTAAAACGGTTGGTTAGTCCCTATTTTTAGAAACACAGAAAATAAACTATACTTCAAATAAACTGAACTTTTGTAATGTATATAATGCTATAAAAATAGTAATAGAACCTTGTTTTACTCTTTGATTGTATCCGACAAGGCAATGTGAAAAAATATTTGCAGAAATAGTTGGTAATGTTATTTTATTCTAAGAGTGGTAACATTGAACCATTTGATTGTACTACCAGATGACGGCCATGGGCAAAGGAGGTACATAGTGTTAACTTAAATATTGTAAGTTATTTGTATTTCATGTGTTTACTTGGTAAGTAAAAGTTGATTTTTGGAAATGTTGGTTTTTTATTAATTTGGTCGAACCTTTCATTAAGTGTTTTTTTATAATAGATATAGAGTGACGAGGCGAACTGGATATGTGCCTGATGATAATGTTGGTTATGTCACATAACAGCACAGGGACACGCAGCTATGGGAACATGAACAGTCCAAATCGTTACCTAGGACTGCACTGGCCTCGCCACCCAAAGCTCTAAGATATTATATCTCTAAACCCTGTAATTTCTCTGAAAACATTGGCCTTCAAACCGGAACACAGTAATGTTAGCCCATTACTGCTTGGCGGTGGAATAACTGGCAAAGGAAGACTGGAATAACGGTTTTTAGAATGACAGCTATGCCCCTCTATTTTCTTTTTTCTTTCGTCCTTTCTTCTAATCAAAGATGTTAAAAAATAACCCAAATGACAGGTCACGGACCCATGAGTCTGTGGAGTTCCTCGTTTTTAAATAAACTACAGTAAGCACTACACAATGAGAGCGTCAGATATGGAGAGTTGAGCTAAGGAGCGTCATCTGTGGACATGAAAAACTACCCGTCCAAATCCAACTTAATGGCGCCATAAAGGAAATCAATGAATGTACACGAAATAAAATCACTAGCTACACGTTTTCTCACAATAATGATTTAGGATTATACTTACTACATTGTTTCGTAAATAGTTACAATTTTCTATTATAAACTATTTTAGTCGACAATAATATTATATCTATTGTAGCTCTGCCTGCGAAGCCGAGGGTCGTGGGTTCGATCCCCACCCAGTGCAAATATTTGTGTGATGAATTCAAATGTTTGCACTGTGTCTGGGTGTTTCTATGTATAATAAGTATGTATTTAAAACTATATAAGTATTATATCAGCTATCTGGCCGCCATCACACAAGCTTTGCTTAGTTTGGGGTCCAGATGGTGTTGTGTGTGAATTGTCCACCAATATTTATTTATTATTTATTTATTTTTTGTAACTCTGCATACTTCAATTCGTTTAGAATTGTGAAGATATTTCAACTTATTTATATTATACAGCTACCCATTATTTAAATTTTCTACCTAATGAGATGACGATCCTTAGCTCTACCCTCCATAGTTTCGGAATGAACTAAAAAGTCGACGTAGGTAGGTATATAACTTTTAGATTTTTGTTGATTTCTCAAAAACCGTTTGTGAAAAAATATATTCTGATCTGTTCAGGCATCTTAAGAGTGATCGATAAACAAATCGGCAGTCATAGACTGTCGACAAAAGTGAAAACTTTTATACTAAAAATATAATATATGCAAAATACTTCATCTGTATAGCTCATGGACGTATAAAAATAGTCGGACGTAGTCTCGCTAAAACAAAAACTGTGTCTATAGAGTCGGCCACATAATATGCACGTGTGCGCTGTCACGTAGAGGCTGACACGCAAACATACACACATCAGTGGGCCATCACACGCGCAAACTCGTGTGTATGTGAGCGTGTCAGCCTTTCAGTTACAATCTGAACGGACACGTGGACATGTGCCCGACCCTTTATACACAGTTTTTGTTTTAGCGAGACTACGTTTTTATACGTCCATGAGCTATACAGATGAAGTATTTTGCAACATTAGTATGGTTTTATACTAAAAATACAGATAATGTCGGTGTTGAGTTCTCACAAGATTACACCTATCCAAAAAAAAGAGTCTAACCACAGAATAAATATTAGTACAAGTACAGAAGCCTCACTTACCGAAAACAATTATATTAATAGCGACTCTTGCTGGGACACAAAAAAGTTCAATTCAGCTCGCGTTAGCGCTCAATACCTGTCGCGATTTTCAAATAAACATTTGCGCTCTTTCTAACGCGTAACTCTGTCGCTGTCTCGCGCGGAGGGTTATCGACATATTTAATAACAATATGCGCGGGAAACGTGTTGCTCAGCCGTGCGTCCGACAACCGACTGGCACTTGTTCCCTGGGAGGAACGGTCTAGCTGTAGGCTAAAACCGCGCGACCTTGAGCGAGTGATGATGCACTGGTCTGGTCTGGGTAGTGATTCTGAAACCATTCGGTTGCATCCGACACGGAATCTCATCTCTCGGTCTTTGTCTTATCTGTTTAGCATGACAAAGACCGAGAGATGAGATTCCGTGTCGGATGCAACCGAATGGTTTCAGAATCACTACCCTGGTCTCTCCGCAGTTGCCCTGACACTACTTTACCAACTCGGTGACACCATCTTATAAAATTTTCCTCTACTATGTAAAAATGTTCAACGCGGCTAAAATAATTTTCACTTCAAAAATATTGAGAACCTATTAAGCTGCCTATACACACTGAGCCAGTGCAGGCCAACGCCAGTGTGTGGAGGGTCGTTTTGTGTGACTGGCGTCGCTCGCCTCGCTGGCCGAGTGACGGCAAGTGGCCAGTGTGTATAGATAGGGCTGTTTTGCCTCGACTCGTCTCTCGTGACCGGTGTCGGTTTTTGTGCACAAAACAAAGGCGCTCGGCGAGTAGCGTCCTGTTCTCCTATTGGCCTACCGCGCTTTTGCCAGCGCTGGGCCAGTGTGTAGATGCTACGTTTTGTCTCGTGCCGTTTTGTCGGCGCTCGCGTTGGCCTGCGATGGGCCAGTGTGTGGATCCTACGTTTTGTCTCGTGCCGTTTTGTCGACACTCGCGTTGGCCTCCACTGGCCCAGTGTGTATAGGCAGCTTTAGAAAATATTAAAAAGATTTGAGAACCTGCTTTGAAAGTGGGTAATAAAATGACAAACAAACAGTTAAACTTCTTTATTGCACTTCTTAGTATATACAACACTATTACTTGATGGCATGATGGTGGTATGGTTTCGGACCCACCCTACCACCAGGGGTAGGGCTAGTGGTATGGTGGGTCCGTCACGTAAGTAACTCAGTCTTCTGACTACAGTACGACCAACTTATCTGTGAAATGTTACGATGGCGCCACGATCGAAAAGTGTTGCCACCTATTACATAATTAAAAACTTCTGTGTTCTCTTTTACTTGGTACCTCGGTAGTTCCATTTTCGGACGTTCAATAGATAAGTTGGTGGCATTGTAAAGCCCTTATTACACTTGGCTAAATTTAGTGACTGCATCCAGAACGTTAGTCGACTGAATTCAGAAGCAAGCTGGTACATTTACTCAAGTACACTCCTTCAGGGTAGCGATTCTAAATCCATTCGGTTGCATCCGACACGGAATCTCATCTCTCGGTCTTTATCTTATCTGTTTAGCATGACAGAGACAGGGATTGTCATTCCGATTCCGAACCATTCGGAATCGCTACCCAGAAGATTTGTCAAAACTCGCCCTGAAATACATCGATAATAATTGTATCAAGCAACGACCGTGAAGATCTCGTATTGGTTTTAAACTTTAGTGCTTTGTAGGTACACATATTGTTGTTGTACGGGGTTTACCATACCTGCGACGGTAGTCAGCCGTGTTGGACGTGTTTTTCGGAAGCGTAACATGGATCGCAAAAAGATTGTTGTACTGCTGTTATTGTTAAGTAGATATGAAAGAAAAAAATTGGCAGCCATAGGAACTGCCGATAGAAGTGAAAACTTATAACTCAGAATTTGATAGGTTACCTTGAAAACTACACGGGTGTAACCGGAGGGCATGGCGTCGCCATCTTGGCATGGCCGTCTATAAATGCGTCAGCATTTCCCATTGGCTGATGCATTTCTAGATGGCCATGCCATGATGGCCTGTCCGCGCCCTTTCAGCATTTCCCATTGGCTGACTAAGTATATACTGACTGATATTTCTAGATGGCCAATAGCCATGGTCCCGAGTTTACCCGAAGCTTTCTTATCATACCCGAGCGTGACGAATTAATTCAATTCACAGCCCACGAAAAATCTGTCTAGGCGCGCCTAAAGAAGTTTTCACTTCAAAAGATTTTGGTTTCCTACACATATTATGATTATGAATGCTGATGGGAACTATTTTACTCGCAATTATTATGGGTTGAGAATAGAAGAAGTTTTTTTTTTTATTATTTTAGAATGAGCATATCTTCATTTGAAGAGCGTCTGAGAAAGACGCTCTCTTCGCTGGACGCTCAGTTCTTCTGTCTCAGAGCTGACTAAAATGATGGTGACACCATTATGACCAGTATGACGTAATATCGGAGAAATACGCGATGCGAATCAAATCGGGAAGTTCTTGCGATGCATTCGTGCGAATTCGGAGATGTTTCCGATGCGATGCGAATTCGTGGTTTTGTGCGGGAGCCCTAAATCGTGATAAGCCCCGTAGAATATACGGGGCTTAATAAACATTACGTAAAGATCTCGTCAAAATAGCGCGCTAAAGAAAATTAATTACTTTTAATGAAGATATTGAAATATTAAAATTAAATATCGAAAGCGGCGTGGTAAGAGGTAAGTAATTATAATGTAGCGTCGAACGAAACAAAGCAAGCAATCCTCGCTTCTGAATTTAGTATGCTTAGCTTATTGAATACTATTTACCACAGTCTATTAAATCATAGTCGTTCGACGAAGCCGTCTAGACGGGGCAACCGCGCGGGGTGAGACGCGGCGAAGCGCGCTCCCGCCATTGCTAACATTACAATGTTAGTAATGCAGGAGCGCGGCTCAGGGCTGACGCCTTGCGTATGTTTTAATTTTATTTTGGTGTCACGTTTTCAATATTGCTACAACCCTACCCGTGTCCAGACATTATCGGCGTTTCTCCCAGGCGATCAACTAATGGTACTGGTATTTCTTTATACTGTGATTATATGTAGCGTATGAACGATACAGACCTCGCTTCTGAATTCAGTACGCTAACTCACTGAATGCTATTACACTGCACTGAATTAAGTAGTTAAGTTTATTTTTTAATTATATCTGTTGTAATTATAGGTAAATTGTATAATCTTAATCGATATTCTTCATGGTGCATATTGTGCCATAAACTGCAAAGTTGTCTATTACTTGTCGTATCTAGTTTTGTCTATGGTTAACATTTTTCTATTCGTGCATTACTGATTCATCTAGACCTCCTGTAAGTAATAATTAGGTATGTAGTCGTGTATACTTAGAAAGTTAAAAGTTAAGAAAGTCAGAAATAAAACAAAGTTAATAGAATCCATAATCTTTTTATTAAAATCCAATAATAATAACAATATCACTGAATTAAGTTACGGCTGGTCTAGTCGGGAGAACGGCGCCTGCCGATCCGGAGACCCCGGGTTCAAACCCCACAAGCACCACTGTCTTTTCGAAGTCATGTGCGTAATGCCGCTAACTTAAAACGGTGAAGGGAAACATCGTGAGGAAACCGACGTGTACCTAGAATCTTTCGAAGTCATGTGTCATCCACCAACCCGCACTGGGCCAGCGTGGTGGATTATGGCCTTAACTCTCTCCTTGCGAGAGAAGGCCCCGAGTACCAGCAGTGGGAACGTTTAGTGGGCTGTTTTTGATGATGATGAATTAAGTAGCGACTAAATTAAGGAAAGTGTAATTAGAATGTAAAACTCAAATTTGTTCCACATTTTGAACATCATTATCAGTAATGTCGCCCGCTTGAGTGGGAGGTCGGTATTTTATCAATCCGCGGAGACTGAGGTCATAGACAATCTCTTCAATCCTCTTGACGTCAAACTTGAGGCTGTCGTACCTCTTCCGGAGCATGTCGTTCTTTAAGTTTAGTAATCTGCGGAGAGAACGAAAATTTTAATAAGATTTTTTAGAAAAAGAGATGATTACACGGCGCGTTTTCAGTATAACACAACATTAATAATTAAGAATGAAAGTATGGGATAAAAATGTGTAAATTTTTAGCAATATTGTCAAAACATGAATTATTTTTTTCTGAAAAAACAAAAGAACCGACGTTCCTTCAAAAATTATGATCGTCCACTAATTTTAATAAGTGTTCGATGCATCTCTATTCATAACCATGCATTTTTTTATTCTTGTCGAAATTACAAAACTTGATCCACCGTTTTCGATAAAATTTAACGCCACAGACTAAAAAAATAGGTTTTTTTTTTGTCTTTTTGCGGATAGCGTTTTAGACACAAACGCGTATAGATAGGATAGAGTTTTAGTACAAAATGTGGAATTTAAATTTTCTTTATTATTAAGAATATAAAAGTTATATTTGAGTGAAAGTTTAATTTTTAAACACGTACAAATTTAATGTATACAAAGTTGGTGGATTTACCCCCAACAATATTTTAACAGTCCATTCTAACACTGATGTAGACTTCATCACCCAAGGTCTCTTTCCCCTCAGCACGGTAGATCACGAGATAATTCGAGTCAAAGTTTGACGTAAAATTCCCACCAAATCACCAGCTTCAACCCTAAACCATGTACAGCAGACAAACGACCTTGCCACCGACGCCGCGACGTCGTACAAAAATCCGTGCGGAGATCTGGCCTTTAGGGGTATGTTAAATGAAATAACAACTAAAAAATTTAATATTTTTTTGGAAAAAAATTTTGAGCTTTCGTGCCTAATTTTCACATACATTATTCAAAACTTAATGTAGATGAACTACCATAAATATTGTTGCACCTTTCTGCAACACCTTGTATATTTAAATACGAAGTTACACGATCTTTTTTGTATCGAAACTTTTTAGGAACAAATCAACTCAACCAATCTATATATATATAAAGTGGCCAAGTGCGAGGTGGACTCGCCCATGAAGGGTTCCGTTGCAGCAAGTAACATAATATACATAGTACACATAGTTCTTGTAGTTCGTTGTAACTTTGATCGAAGTTTCAATAATAGTGTATTTATGACGTACTAAAAAAAAACTACTCATCAGATCGAGTTCAAACTAATTTTCGTTGGTAGTTTACACGGTAATGTACATCATATATTTTTTTTAGATTTTTCATTCTCTTACTTTAGAAGTTAGAGGGGGGGGGACACACATTTTACCACTTTGGAAGTGTCTCTCGCGCAAATTATTCCGTGTAGACGAAAATAATTTTAGAAACCTCAACATCATTTTTGAAGACCTATCGATAAACACCAAACACGTGTAGGTTTGATGAAAAAAAATTTTTTGAGTTTCAGTTCTCAGTACGGGGGGCAACCCTAATTTATCTTTTTTTTAAATTTTTTTGTTCAAATCTTAATGCGGTTCACAGAATACATCTACTTACCAAGTTTCAACAGTGTAGCTCTCATAGTTTCGGCAAAAAGTGGCTGTGACATACGGACGGACAGACAGACAGACAGACAGACAGACAGACAGACAGACAGACATGACGAATCTATAAGGGTTCCGTTTTTACGTTTTACGGAACCCTAAAAAGCGAAAGGTCACTCATCAAGGAATCTCAGAAACTACAAATGCTAGGAATCTGAAATTTTGAATGGATTACCCTTTTAGCACGTAGGCGCTCGCTAAGACGGGGTTTTGTGAAATTCAACCCTTAAGTGGGTGAAACAAGGGATGAGCGATTGTATGAAAATTCGTGATTTTCAAAGTTATCAAATTTTTTATCTAGACACTTGACACGAAGCAATTAAATGTTTGTTTTATCAATTTTGTAATTTCGAATAGTACGGGGGTGAAATTGGGGTTGAAATGAGGGATGAATGTCAATATGGAAGTTCCCAACCGTTGAAGATAAAACCATGAAACTCTGTAAATATGTAGATACTTGACACGAAGCAAACGAATGTTTGTTCTATCAATTTCGTAATTTCGAACTGTAGGGGGGTGAAATTGGGGTTGAAATGGGGAATTAATGTTAACAAGGAAGATCCCAACCGTCGAAGATAAAGCTACGAAACTCTTTATAACTATAGGCACTTGACACGAAGCAAATAAATGTTTGTTCTAGCAATTTTGATCTATATGGGGATGAAATTGGAGTTGAAATGGGGAACGAATGTCTCTTACACTTTCACACCTAAACAACTGAACCGATTTTGATGTTTTTTTTATTATAAGCTATTTTTAGTAACCGTAAATGTTACGTGTCTGGGTATAAAAATAATTACTGCCTGAGAGTTACCTTAGTATTTATTTCGCGCGGACGTAGTCGCGGGTAACAGCTAGTAAACAAATATGATTGACATTATTATTCTTGTGTGGTATGTATTGTATATGGGTTAAGTTACCTGAAATAAATTGATTTTGAATAAAACACCTCTATAACTCACTCGTGAACAATAAAATTTGATGATTGTAAAATTTGATATTTAATAAGACTGAAATGAACATTATATAGTTGCAAATAAAATAACAATAATTTAATCCATACCATAATTGAGTAATAGGTACACTACTCTCAATCTTGTTTAATTATATTGAATATTGAATCAACATGCCAATGCAATGTAGTATATATGGCCTAATTAAATGTACTACTAAATTAATACATCATGTAATATAAAATATATTAATTAATTGGATTCGTGTGTAAACGGAGAAGGGTTAGCAGCATCTACGACACAAGATTTTTCTTAGTGTAGGTGCTGCGTGACTTGTAATATGCTACAAGACATTATACAAGCTTATTTAAGTATCCTGAACCTAAATTGTATCAAAATGTGCTTGTAATTACGTAATAATAAATTTTAATTTCATTTCATTTCATTTATAACGAAATTCATAAAAAATACCACGACACAATTGATGTATTTCATAACGAAATGTATAAATTTAAAAATGAACTTAGGAAGATAGTATTTACGTCATATGTTCGCTAAAGTTGATTTTCATTATTATAAAGTATTTCTTGGTTGCGTTTACATATTTTAGTTATGTTATAGTTTTAGTTGCATGTAGGTATGAGTTAAGTTAAAGTTATTGATTTATATTGTATGTATTTAATTTAGAGACTGCCTCAATATTCTAGTTAAGTTGTGTGTGCATGCTTTGGATAACAGTTTAGAACATCACAATATAATAATTTATCTGTTATTTAACATTAACTGTAATCTGTTATGTACGCCTAATTAAATAAATAAATTTCAATTTCTAGTAACGAAAAAGTCGCCTTTTGTGTCTTACAGGCGTCATTATATGCCTGATTGCGGTGAAATGATAGTCACTGTATGAGCAAGTGTGTTGAAAATGTATATTACCTGAAACCTCCATTCATATCCTGGACAAAGCTGGATATCTGTTCGACGCGGCAGTATTCTCCTCGCGATGCCGTGTTCACCGCGAACCTCGCCTGCACACAATACAACGTAAATAGATTAATATAAGGTTAAAACTAAATCAATATATGTTTCTCTGGAAGCATTGCCCTTCAAACGGGAACACAGTAATGTTTGCACAATACTGCTTGGCGGTAGAATAACTGGCAAAGGTGTGGTACTTCCCAAGGCGAACTCTGCCAAGAGTCCTACCACTACTAAATGCATGCACTACCAGAGCATCACCACTCGCTCAAGGTCGCGCGTTATTAGCCTACAGCTAGACCGTTCCTCCCACGGAACAAGTGACAGTCGGTTGTCGGACGCACGGCTGAGCGCTCGCGCAACACTTTTCCCGCGCATAATTTTTACTAGATATGTCGACAACCCTTGCGCATCATTCCGCGCCAGACAGCGACAGAGTTACGCGTTAGAAGAGAGCGCAAATGTTTAGGTGAATATCGCGATAGGCACTGAGCGCTAATGCGAGCTGAATTGCACTTTGTTGTGTCCCAGCAAGAGTCGCTATTTTTTTTTTTTTTTTTCGCTAAGTGAGTCTTCTGTACTTGTACTAATATTTATTTTGTGGCACTACTAACTAGAACTAGATGCAGGCTGATTAGCAATAACCCAGTATTTTGATTTGGTATTTAACGTTCAACTTACAGATAGCAATCAGAAACAGAAATAAGGTCGTTAAGGCCATAATCCACCACGCTGGCCCAGTGCGGGTTGGCGGACGACGCTTAACTTCGAAAGATTCTAGGTACATGTCGGTTTCCTCACGATGTTTCCCTTCACCGTTTTAAGTTAGCGGCATTACGCACATGACTTCGTAAAGACAGTGGTGGGTGTGGTTTTTGAACCCGGAGTCTCCGGATAGGCAGGCGCCGTTCACCCGACTAGACCAGCCGTAACTTAAAGCATACTAGACTTAAATTGAAAATCCTACTAATATTACAAATGTCAATGTATGGATGTTTGGATGTTTGTTGCTCAATCACGTCCTAACGTATGAACGGACCGGGCTGAAATTTGGAACACAGTTCGATTATAGTCTGGAATAACAAGCAGGCTACTTTTAATCCCAGGAAAATATCGGGAACGTGAACTGCGAGGGCAAAACCGCGGGGCGCTGCTAGGCATAAATATGCGTAAAAACATTGTTTTTTTAGCAAATACTTGATGAGTGCAGTAATACTGCAACCGCATTCTTTTAACTACCTGTTTGTATAAAATTTTGACTCGTGCGCTCGCTTGTCTTATACAAATACTAGCGGCCCGCTCCGACTTCACACGGGTAATATTTTAATTTATATAACCTATGTCATTCACTGAAAAAAATATTAAATTCGATCCAGCCGTTTTGGTTTATTAATTACGGCCCGCACGCGTGAATAAAGAGTGATGAGACGAACAGGACATGTGCCTGATGGTAAGCAACATGCCTGCCACATAACAGCACAGTGACACGCAGCTATTGGAACATGAAGATCCAAATCATTACCTAGCACTGCACTGCGCTCGTCACCCAGAGATCTAACATGTCATATGTCTAAGGCCTGTAATTTCTCTCGAAACATTGCCCTTCAAACCGGAACACGGTAATGTTTGCACAATACTGCTTGGCGGTAGAACAACTGGCATAGGTGTGGTACTTCCCCAGGCGGACTCTGCCAAGAGTCCTACCACTACTAAACTAAATTTTGGAGTAAAACAATTCCCCTTTCCCTCTACCATGAAGATTTCCAGCTATCTTTGGAATATCTAAATTCATACACTATATTTTTACTTATTTACGGAAAAAATGTAATTATTTACCACATCACATTAGAAACCTCAAAAATAACAGTATTTCTCCACTATTTAATATAATGGATGTTATTGTACATAAAAACATTTCTCTTCAATCAGTCTATCTATTAAAAAAACCGCATCAAAATCCGTTGCGTAGTTTTCAAGATTTAAACATACAAAGGGATATAGGGACCGAGAAAGCGACTTTGTTTTATACTATGTAATGTTTTTTTTTAATAAAGAGTGTCGTGACGAGCATGACATGTGCCTGATGGTAAGCAACATGCCTGCCACATAACAACACAGTAACACGCAGCTATTTGAACATGAAGAGTTTAGATCATTACCTAGCACTGCACTGCGCTCGTCACCCAGAAATCTAAGATGTTATATCTCTAAGCCCTTGTCATTTCTCTCGAAACATTGCCCTTCAAACCGGAAAACAATAATGTTTGGGCATCACTGCTTGGCGGTAGAATAACTGGCAAAAGTGTGGTCCTTCCCCAGGCGGACTCTGCCAAGAGTCCTACTACTACAAAAAAAAATTGGTTGCCTGTAAAGTCGGTATACGGGCGAAAGTTTTACGTGACAACGACTTTGAGTGGTTAGCCCGCCTAAGAGCGAGAGAGACAGACATAAAAAGTGAAAGGCACGCGTCCCTCTCACTCGCTCTCATTGTGAGCGCATAACGTGAGCGGAGCGTAACGCAGTTTCTTGAAGTGTCACCCGGCAAACCAATTTATAAGACGTTGTCACGTCAAAAACGAATGATGATGAACGCTCACCAGTTCTGAGCACAGCATCAAAAGTCCCATAAGGTAGTCTTCCAAGTCGATGTGGAAGCCTTCTTTCTTCTCTTCGGGTTCCGCTGAAAGCATCAAAATTCACAGAGTTACGAAATAAATAAATAAAAGTTTTTATTGCGGCAAAAAATAATATAACTTGTCTATACTAATAATAATAAAAAATAACATGATAAAAGGTAAAGTTCACTCAAACAAAACATTCCACATTTAAGCTGTTGTTTTCGAAGTGAGAAATTCGTTTGGCACACCGTACCTATACAGATTTTTCATAAATTAGGGTCATATTACGTCACGCTCTGAGGTTTTTTTACAGTATAGAGTGAGAGACGAACAGGACATGTGCCTGATGGTAAGCAACATACCTACCCACGACAACACAGTGTAACACAGCTATTGGAACATTGAAGAGCCTAAATAATTACCTAGCACTGCACTGCGCTCGTCACCGAGAGATATAAGACGTTTTATATATTTTACCTGTAATTTTTGTAGTGGTAGGACTCTTAGCAGAGTCCGCCTGGGGAAGTACCACACCTTTGCCAAATATTCTACCGCCAAGCAGTAATGTGCAAACAATACTGTGTTCCGGTTTGAAGGGCAATGATTCCAGAGAAATTACAGGGCTTAGAGACATAATATCTTAGATCTCTGGGTGACGAGCGCAGTGCAGTGCTAGGTAATGATTTGGACTATAATGTTCCAATAGCTGCGTGTTACTGTGCTGTTATGTGGCAGGCATGTTGCTTACCATCAGGCACATGACCTGCTCGTCTAGTCACTCTATGCTATAAAAAAAAAAAAAAAACACTGGTAACATTGCACTTCAAACCGGAAGACAGCGATGTTTGCACAATATTGCTTGGCGGCAGAAGAATTGACAAAGGTGTGGTACTTCACCGAGGGGACTTTGCAAAGAGTCCAACCACTACCTACTAAAATCAAATGTTCGTTCGGGTAAACTCGGGACCGCAAAGTATACCCGAGGGAGAAATACTGTAGTCAGCTGATTTTTACTGCTGTGTTTACTATTTTTAGAGGTATATTGATTTATATGGAATTTAAAAACAAAACATTAAAAAAAATTGGCAGTCATAGGAACTGCCGATAGAAGTGAAAACTTGCTGTTGCCCTGGTACTGGTACCTAGGGGCAAACGCAACTCTTTTATATTTCTGTTGTCCTGGTATCTGGAGATAAACGCTGGGCTGTTGGAGGTAGGTAATCGAAACTCTTTACTGTTTCTGTTGCCCTGGTACCTACCTGGCCGTTTTTACCGAGTTTAACCCGAAGATTTCATATCCGATCCGATCCGATCCGATCCATTATCATATCCAAGCGTGACGATTGATTAATCCATTTCACAGCCCACGAAAATTCTGTCTATAGCGCGCCTAAAGAAGTTTTCACTTCAAAAACTGACTTATTTATCACTTATCATAATGACGATCCATAAAAATAATACAAAATATTATAAATCTCCTGTCACGATGTTTGTCCGCGATGGATTCCTAAACTACTTAACCGATTTTAAATTAAATTGGCACACCGTGAGCAGTCTGGTCCAACTTGAGAGACAGGATAGTTTTTTTTTCGATTAATAGTCCTTATATGACGAAATCCGAGCGAAGCCGGAACGGGCCGCTAGTTTAGGTACTAATATTTATATACAAAAATTAATATTGCCAATTATGTTTTCACTTCTGGCGTGCGTTTCTAATCACACAATTTTTTTTTATGGCATAGCGTGACGAGACGAGCAGGACATGTGCCTGATGGTAAGCGACATGTCTGTCACATAACAGCACAGTGACACGCAGCTATTGGAACATGAAGAGTCCAAATCATTACCTAGCACGGGACGTGCTCGTCATCCAGAGATCTAACATGCCCTTAACCGGATGCACGCTGATTACCAGTAACCCTGTATAGCATAAAAAGTATAAACAGCCCACGAAATGTTCCCACTGCTGGGCCTTCTCTTGCAAGGAGAGTCGAGGCCATAATCCACCACGCTGGCCCAGTGCGGGTTGATGGACGACACATGACTTCGAAAGATTCTAGGCTAAGGAAAACATCGTGAAGAAACCGATGTGTAATCGGTTTCCTCACGATGTTTTCCTTCGCCGTTTTTTAAGTTAGCGGCATTACGCACATGACTTCGGAAAGACAGTGGTGCGCGTGGTTTCGAACCCGGGGTCTCCGGATCGGCAGGCGCCGTTCTCCCGACTAGACCAGCCGTAACCCTGTATAATATATGTATGTATAGGTTGGTATTATGTAGGTGTATTGCAGAAGCCAGTATATAAAGATGTAGTAAGCGTAATGGTAAGCGCTATGTGGATTGTACTCACCTCTTTCGTCGTTCAACCTGTGCTTCTACTACGAATGAATGATATGCATGAAATTGTGAAAAAAAAAAACTTATCAGTTTTGCGGTATCTACAAGCTAGTATTTTTTTTAAAAACCTACGCCATTTTTTGGCGGCAGCCATCTTGGAATTGAATTTTGGCTTAGTGTATATTTATTTTTCTACTAGTCAAGTCAAGTATTATTCAACTAATCAGTGATAAAATCATTGGGTAAATGTTATGATTATTCATTAAATGTTACGTTTGAATTTCATTAGACGTAAAGTGATTTGAAAATAAAATTAAAAGCCAGAGTCAAAGTCTAAAGGAACTCTATATGGTATTGAAATTGGTATCAAGGATGTAGATATGAACAATGATTTCACCACGTAAGGGGCAGTCCATTAATCACGTGAGGTTCAAAAGGGGGGGGTTGGGTTGGGCAAAAATCACGAAATATCACAAGAGGGGAGGGGGGGGGGGTATAGTAAGATATCAGGTGTATTTATTTTTACGTCAAACGCGTGATGTTAAATCGAAAAGCGGCGTGTAGTGTAACCTTGTAACCTTGACTCGCCGTTGCCAGGCAACGAACGACGTCCTCGCGGGCCTAGAATAGTATTAGATTATACTTTATACCGGTATTAAAAAAAAAAAAAAATTTTAGTTTCCTTGTAAGTACTAAAAATACACGTGATTTTTGGTGGGGGGAGGGGGGGTAGTTTTAAACCTCACCACGAGTTCTCTCGTGGTGGAGGGGTTAAAAATGTTAAAAAAACATCACGTGATTAACGTGACAACCCCTAAAGGTACAAGTACCGCGACCGCGACCTGTCTCGTTCTCCTGTCGCGGTCTCAGCGCGAACTGGCGTCCATACAATTCCATAGTGTCAAGTGCCTGTCGCGGTCTCCGGTCTCGGTCTCCTGTCGCGGTCTCGTGTCGCGGTCTCCGCGCGAACTTGTACCTTTAGCGTTTACAAACGTCCCTACCAGAAGACTGCTAAAACGGCAAGTTTAGCTCTCTTTTACGACAATCGTTGTTCGATTTAGCGCCGCACGGGACGTATTGGGTACTCCTTAAAATGGTGTTCTTTGGATAGTGGTATAGTGGTAGGACTCTTGGCAGAGTCAACCTGGGGAAGTACCACACCTTTGCCAGTTATTCGACTCCCAAGCAGTAATGCGCAAACATTACTGTGTGTTCCGGTTTGAAGGGCAATGTTTCCAGAGAAATTACAGGGCTTAGATATATAACATCTTAGATCTCTGGGTAACGAGCGCAGTGCAGTGCTAGGTACTGATTTGGACTCGTTCATGTTCCAGTAGCTGCGTGTCACTGTGCTGTTGTGTGGCAGGCACGTTGCTTACCATCACCATAGTAAAACAAAACTAATTCGTTCGTCAGTTAGATTGTTAAAAACTAATGCGTAAGTGTTTTTTCTTTTGGTTCACAAACAAAAAATTACGTTGACACTGTGCTTAGAAGTGTCTTGTGACATCACGATTATATAATTATGTAGACGTGACGTCAAAATACCCTAATCCAGAAGTTTGATGATCTATAAAATATTATCTTTGTTGATTTTTAACCATTTGATAAAACAAACAATACGTTTCCCATAATTTTCCACAATCTACCTTACGGAATAATTAGAATGGTACATTTTTGAGTCAATCATTATCCCAATTTTCGAGTTGAGCTGTGTTGTTAGCTATAGTAGATCCAACCGTTTATTTTCTTTTTGACAGCACCAATAGAACGTAACTGCGTCATGTTACGCAAAAGTTCACTTATAAATGCGAGGTTTTAAAAATATGACAACTGCTTAAATTTGCTCCTTGATCCCGTATAATAATCATCTTTGACAAATTGAGTCCATAGGTGCAGTAGTTTTTTTATAAATTACATAAAACAACAAAGATTTAAAAAAAATACTTTCTATGGCTATCAACATCACCCATAGAACGGATCGGATACGGGATCAAGGAGCAAATTTAAGCAGTTGTCATATTTTTAAAACCTCGCATTTAAAAGTGAACTTTTGCGTAACATGGCGCAGTTACGTTCTATTGGTGCTGTCAAAAAGAAAATAAACGGTTGGATCTATTATAAAGTCTTTATTCCACTTGTCTAAATTTACAAATACAATACAAAAACACTTTATTGGCACCACAGACAAAGTAGACAATAAGTAAAACAACATAAAATATAAGAATATAATGGGCACAAAAGGCGATCTTATCGCTAAAAGCGAAATCTCTTCCACGTAACCTTTGATTCGTAAGGAAACTAGATTTGTAAGATTATGGTAATTTAGTCAATGAATACACTAAAATAGCCACTGAGTATTTATTTAGAAGCACGGTTTAGTCGACGAAACTCAGAAGCAAATTTAGTAGCAGGATAGCAGCAAGCAACGTTTCTGAATTTAGTATGCTAGCTATTACATTTCACTGAATTCAGTTGCGACTAATTTCAGACGACTTAATTTAGCCAAGCGTAATAAGGGCTTAAGGGTCGAAACTGGGTGACACGGTCCATTAAAAAACGACGAACGTTTTGTATGGAACCGACCCTACTTTTGTGATAAGAACGTCTAGGCTGTGGAATACGTTGGGTGAGTGGGTTTTCCCCGATCGTTACAATCATTGTGTCTTCAAATCGAGAGTGAATCGGTTTTATCTAGGTAAACACGCTCCATCGTAGACCGCATCGTCGCTTAACATCAGGCGAGATGGCGGTCAAGTGTAAACAGATAGAAGTAAAAAAAAAAATATGTGATAAGTTTTCACCTTGCCTCAAATACCTACTCAAATTTTGCTACCAGCTCTCGGAATATAAGTTTAGTAGCAAGTTAGAAGCAAGCAACGCTTCTGAATTTAGCATGCTAGCTGAGCGCTATTACACTTCACTGAATTCAGTTGAGACTAAATTCAGCCGACTATATTTAGCCAAGCGTAATAAGGCCTTACGGGCCGGAACTCCGTGACACGGTCCATTAAAAAACGACGAACGTTTTGTATGGAACCGCACCCGCGTCACGCAATTCCGGCCCTAATATTCCGAAAGCTGGTAGCAAATTTTGGATAGGTATTTGAGGCAAGTTAAAAACCTGTCTACCGCCAAGCAGTAATGTGCAAATATTACTGTGTTCCGGTTTGAAGGGCAATGTTTCTAGAGAAATTACAGGGCTTAGAGATATAACACCTTAGATCTCTGGGTGACGAGCGCAGTACAGTGGTAGATAATGATTTGGACTCTTCATGTTCCAATAGCTGCGTGTCACTGTGCTGTTATGTGGCAGGCATGTTGTTTACCATCAAGCGTATGTCGTGCTCGTCTCGTCACTTTTTATTTAAAAAACAACATAGCTCTCCTATTATATTATATCTCCTATTATTATACCTCCCCAACACGGAGGTGCAGACCTGGCTGGTGAGTAGCGCCACACCCTCCTCACTGGCCAAACGGCGCGAGCTATTTACCTACTCTTTCGAGTCCTCCCGGGTGTTCTAAAATCACAGGGCCGCCGGCCGTTTGCCCGAGTTGACGTGCGAACGAACGCCGAGTGCGCGCATAAATAATGTCGCGGCGTTATTGTATTTCGAATGGCTGCAATAGCAAGACACTAAAATGTAGTAGTAATTTATCTTATTTCAAATTGCCGAAACAGGAAGCAAAATTTTGGTAGGTTTCATTCGCACAGAATATAGAAACAGTAGTATGTAAAATCTATATTGTCTAATATCTATTTAGAATAGATACAGTAGAGATTATGCATACAAATTATTTTGTCTCAAATACCCTTTTTATCCCATCTTTATTATGTCTCATTACATTGAAATGAATTTTTGAAAAAATACTTTTTTGAATATTCATGTACATACTGAATGATACTTATTTGTTGTTTATTCGACGGTATGAAAACAACTTACAACTATGTACCTACATTGTATAACTAAAATATACTGCAGTATCAATTGACTATAAAACGTACCTACCTAAAAAAAGCTATAGAACTTTTAGCCGGATTCAAAGCAGGAAGCGGTTCTGGGCCTAATTTTTATTGGATGTAAGTATGTTTCGCGATAGCTCAGCTAATTGTGAATAAATTTTTAACCCCTGACCAAAAAAAGGGTGTTATAAGTTTGACGTCGATATCTGTCTACCTGTCTGTCTGTGTGTGTTTGTCTGTAGCACCGTAGAGCTCAAACGGATGGGCCGATGTTTAAAAAGGTTTATTTTTGTGCGGTGGTTCTTAGCTATGTTTGGTTAATATCGATTCAAAATGCCCCCCTCTACAAAATGGCGGACAAAATATTTATTCACAACCTACCTGGGGTATCAAATGAAAGGGCTTGTCTAGCTGAATACCATTACCACTCTGACAAACTTCAAATCCAAGATGGCCGTCACCACAAAATGGCAGATTATAATATGTTATTCACTACTCCTTTAATATAGGTATCAAATGAAAAAAAATCTAATCCAAGGTAGTGGGGGATAATTCTTTTTTTTTAACTTTGATCTTGTTCTGTACATGTCTAATACTTCAAGAGTTATTGGACGCTATAGGAAAACCAGTTCATTGAATGGGCTCATCGGAAATGGTGAGTTTTACCAAAAAAGGTTTACTTGTAACAAAAAATGTAAACTTTATTTTCTACAATATTTTTTTCATTTAAATAAACAATAAAGAAAATTACAATCTGCAGTTTTTTTTATCATCTATCATATTTCCTACAACCCTAGCACGTTTGGTCAGTGACGCAAGCAGACGACAAGTCACACGTTGCGCACGGCATTTACAACTCTGCGTGCGTGTGCAAAGGTGTATTTTTGCTTGCAAGTAACAGTAGGTAAGTAGTATACGACAGTTTAGGTGATTATCGTGTAGGTATATGCACTTTTGTATGGGAGTGATGCATCTGTTACGAAGTAACTATTTTCCGATATGTGGTAGCGGGGCAAAATAAATCCACACATTTTTAAATTTTATATTTCATTTTTTCATTCAGTGAATATGTTTTAGGCAATTTTCAATTTTTATAAGTTGCAGTTTAATGTTTAAAGAATACAAAAAAAAATAAGCCAGACGATTTAGTCGGGGTTACAACACTGCCAGGCACGTGCATATATGTTTTGCAAAAAGTAGCATAGAAAAGAATATGCTCTATTGTATAAACTGTTACAAAATGGGTTTGAGGCGGGGTTGGAAAAAAAACAGTTTTTTTTTTAATTTTATAAAACAAACAGTTCAAAATGTTTTAAACAAGTGTTTTTTTTTGTTTTTTTTTTGTTTTTTACGTTTTTTTAATTCATTTTAGCTTTGTGCATTCATTTCATTTCAAATAGACGTCATATTTATGAATTTATAGGTTTATAGGCTAGGTACATTCAAATTTGCAAAATGGTTATTGGTTACACAGTTGTTTTATGTTGCGAGTATCCCTATATCTAATCTGTACTAAACGGTTTAGATTCACCTGTGTCTTCTAACTAATGTTCATTTTTAACAGGGGAAACCCATTGTTATAAATATCGTTTTTAAGAGTTCAATGGGGAAACTCCAATATTTCTATTTTAATACGGGAAATACCCTACTAGTCCAATGAATTACTTTCTTTCGACGGTCGACATTAGGGACTTTCCTAGCAGGACCAACGGGGAATTACCTATTAATTCTAGAGGTATACCTACGTTGAAGTGTCTTTCTTTGTAATGTTTCTTTTCAAAAACTCAAAATTCCTTATGTGAGTAGGTACAAAAAAATAAAATAAATAGCATAGACTCAACTGGTTTTATGCCAATCTATTTCGAGCCCTAAATATTAATTTTTTTCATTCAAAAAGTAGTTTTAAACATTGTTTTTTTCTTTATGTTTTAAACACTGTTTAATACTTGTTTTAACACGTTCAACGTCCAGTGCCCCATATATGGGTCACTATGAACTGGCTCTACACGTCCGTGTCCCACATATGGGTCACTACAGAACGACCAGGTACGCACTAAGGGTACTTAAGGGGTAAGGGGTACTAAGGTGGTTTGGTAAAATGGTTTCAACGAAGTTTGCAAAACATTTCTTGTTCTTGCCAGACATGTTTCGAAATATTTTTTTCAAAATGCTTGCGGTCACTTAACTTTTAACGCTATCTGTATGATTAATAAAACATTATATATGACGGCGCGTTGATTATTGAGAGTAAACGGCAATATCACCTTCTTCGTTGTCGACCTGACAACGAGACTGATAAATTATGTCATGATTGTTTACTCTGACGCAACACCAAGCGCTGGCAACAGAAAAGAAGCCGGAGGCGGCCATTACATGGCTAGATGCATTCGGACGACATCACAGAATTATGTCACGTGTTTGGTGGAGTGTCTTATGATTATTAATTACCAATTATTTAACAGTAGTCGATTTATTTTGTGTTTCCAATTATACTGAAAGCATAACCAATATTCTAACGTTGTATTTTATCTTCCTCGCCCGAATACCCACGTCCGCCGGCAGGCCAACATGGAGACTTCTGATAAGAAGGGCCTTTCTGACGTCCCTTTATCAGAAGTGGGATTCGAAGGGCAACCCCCAGATGAATCGAACGACGACCGGGAACAGGTATCGCACGGCTTCTTACATACTATGGAAGCTTTGCTGTCCCGACTTTTGAAGACGACCCAGCCTCCTCCAAACACTACCGCTGCAAAACTAATTTGCTTCGACCCGGATGAAAATGACGCGGATATAGAAGGTTGGTGCAGAGTGACAGAGATAATCGTGAAGAGTGAAAAACTAGATGGTGCGAAACTTTTGTTGGCACTAACGCACGCTCTTCGAGGCCGTGCAGCTACATGTTTAACCACGCTGCAAACTTCTCAATTAACATGGGATCAGATAAAAGAAGTACTTCTAGCAAAATTTGAGAAACCGATTCTACCCCAAGACTACTTCGACGAGATACTAAGATTCCAAGTTAGTCCGAAAGAAACAGCCTGTGAAGCTACAACACGTCTTTGGACTATGGTAGAACAGATTCCCCGCACCGAAATGCCAGAAGATGTCATCACAGGGTTTGTGTGTTCCGTTTTATGCCAGAAAGACGGCGTTATGCGTCGTGAACTATACTCCTGCAATGTGACTACTAGAAGCCAACTGTTCCGGGTATTAAGGGGCATCTTTTCGAAACGGAAACTAGAAGGACAAGACAGTAATGACAACGAAGCGAAGAAAAGCCGATTCAACGAGCCACGGTTCATGGGAGTGTGTCATCGGTGCGGTCTGCAAGGTCATAGACAAACAGACTGCCGCAGATGTCGTGAAGACCCCAATGACAGGGCTTCTATGAAAACAACTAAACATCCTCAAAAGTCGCAGATATTCTCGCGGCCCCCCACCTGCTTCGTGTGTGGTCGCCAGGGCCATGTGGTGTCGACGTGCCCAGATCGCAAAGGATCGAACGAGCGACCAGCGTCGACGGTCAAAGAAGTCCATCTGTGCGAGAGGAGACCAGCAACTGGCACCTTAACATTATCCGGTGAGCCCGTTTCTTTTCTTTTTGACAGTGGTTCCGCCTGCTGGCTGGTCACTCGTAGTATAGCCGATAGACTGAAAGGCACTATGCGCAATGACTCTGTGTACCTCACAGGGATAGGACAAAACTAAAAGGGGTGATAACGTGGACAAGCAGGCATGACGCCATTTACAAGAGGATAATTGGTATACTAACTGCAGAACCGGTACTAGCAATTTTCGACCCAAAACTACCGGTGGAGCTTCATATCGACGCGAGCTCAGAAGTTTATGGCACAATACTAATACAGTGGCGCCGCGATTCATCCTACGTGATATCTATCTTCAGCCGCCGAGCGACAGATGCCGAATCTCGCTACCACTCATATGAGCTAGAAACCCTAGCTTCTCGAACACTTCAGGCACTATCTGTCTGGGCAACATTTTACAATCTTCACGGACTGCAACTCGTTAAAAGCCTCGAAGTCCAAAACTGACCTCACACCTAGCGTCCACCGATGGTGGGACAATCTACAGGCCTACGATTTCGATTTCATTCACAAACAAGAGCAGTTACTAGCTCTCCGTTATACCACGTTCTCTCGCGTGGACTCTGATCAATAAGATAAGATAAGATAAGAAAACTCTTTATTAAAAGCCATAAAGCAAAAGAAAGACAATAAACTAACTAAATACAAAAAAAAATGACAATTCAATTGGCGGCCTTATCGCTTATAGCGATCTCTTCCAGGCAACCGTGCATGGATTACATACAAAAGATAGGAAGCATGGCCCTTAGCAAATACATTTGAATTCATTTATCAACAACATTATGAGTACTGTCAATCATGTTCACACAGAGATAAATCATTTAGGCGCTGAGAAACCCCTAAATAAGCTCTACGAACAGTACTAGTTTCCTTAGATCTCAAAAGTAGTTCGCAAATTTGTGGATTCCTGTATTGTATGTAAAGCGTCCAAAGGCCCATCCGGTGCTACTCAGGTTAGAATAAGAATGCGTCGGTAATCATTGATTCTTTCAATAAGTATACACTCCTTGAGTTTACTTCTTCCCGAGACTCAGCAAGCGCAGTCAAAGCTCCGAAAAAGGTTGTGTGTATTTTTGGTGCCCCGAAGCGCGTCATAGATGATCAAGGTAGATGCTATGTAAGTGCCGAATTCAGAGAATTTTGTAGTCAGTATTCTATAGACCTTCATCTCATTGCCACCGGCTCTAGTAGGGCGAACGGCCAAGTCGAACGGGTCATGCACACCCTTAAAAGTTTACTCATTATTGTTGAGAATGACTCTAACAGAGTATGGAGTGACGAACTCTATGATGTATGTATTGACGGGAGGATTAGTGGATTGGATGTGAAGTCTAAATTTGGGACTGAAATGGTAAAAACGTATTCTTGGAAGGAAATATCTCTCAGTTGGTTTATTATAGTTAAATAAAAGAAGTCATTATCGAACACGCTGTTTCCATCGACCACCTTCTGTTTCACATGTATGTACAGCTAGCTTTGAACAGTACAAGGTCCCGAGTCACGGGGAACACATCCACGGAACTCATGTTCGGGATAAGGGCTCAATCTTTAGGTGTGACCAAAATAGCCCTTAGATCAGAATCTGTTCCTCGTTCCGATCTAAACACAATTAGACAAGATGCCGCTGATAACATAGCTAAAGCAGCACTAGCTGAAGTGAAACGGTTCAATAAAGACAAAGTAAAGTCTAATAAAGCGAATCTAATAATAAAGTCTAGTAAAGCCATTCTAAAAAGGACAGTATGTCTTTATAAAAAAAACAATGAGCGCAACCAGACTAAAAATTTAAAGGTCCTTTAATTATTACCAAAGTGATAGAAAATTATAGGTACGAACTAAAAAAATCTTGTCTAGGCTCGCCAAAAAAAGAGGTTTTACTTCAAAAACGTTGACGGATCTAATAGAACCTACAAATTCGCACACGATAATTTGCGTATAGTGCCCAGAGGTCCTGACGGTTTAAAAGAAGTATCTACTACAGTAGCAAATGATAACGAAGAGGTGGCCGAGACGGCGGGTCAAGGTCAGACGGATAGAGCGGAATTATCAGATGATGATTGTGATACCATACCAGTCTGTTGTTCAGACACTGCGACCGCCAGCTCTGCTACCCTTTCAGCGTCAGATTGTGAAGATTTCCTAAATGTAAGTAGGTACCTAAGTCATGATGCATATCAAATTATAGATGGCTATGTTACACTGGTTTTTGACTAGGTACCTTCGCAGTTACCATATGAGATGGTTATCTAGTGGAGCCCGAGGCCGTCCGGTCCAAGTCATCATATGAGATGATGATTTGGTCGAAGGGACACCTCGTTCGAGTATTTCATATGAGATGATTATCTAGTCGAGCCCGAGGCCGTCCGGTCCAAGTCATCATATGAGATGATGATTTGGTCGAAGGGACACCTCGGTAGAGTATTTCATATGAGATGAGTATCTAGTCGAGCCCGAGGCCGTCCGGTCCAAGTCATCATATGAGATGATGATTTGGTCGAAGGGACACCTCGGTAGAGTATTTCATATGAGATGAGTATCTAGTCGAGCCCGAGGCCGTCCGGTCCAAGTCATCATATGAGATGATGATTTGGTCGAAGGGACACCTCGGTCGAGTGTTATTTGCATGAGGTCAAATAGCACACACAGTGTACGTTTGTATCAGGGAAAGCTGCGAGGTCGTCCGGTCCATGTCGTCATAAGAGATGACGAGTCTTGGTCGAAGGGACCCCTCTAGCTGGTTTCATTTGCATGAGGTCAAATGAGGGATGTTGTATTGGCGTACGCGTACATGTGTAAAATTAGGTCTTGTATGTCAGGATAGGACGAGCATAGTAAATGTGGTGATCCTAGTGGTTTTATTTCTTTCTTTACAGATTAATTTAACATGAGTCAAAGGAGAGGCGAGAGGCGCACGAGGACGTGCGCATGTCAGTCTGGCCGTGACGGCGCGTTGATTATTGAGAGTAAACGGCAATATCACCTTCTTCGTTGTCGACCTGACAACGAGACTGATATTATGTCATGATTGTTTACTCTGACGCAACACCAAGCGCTGGCAACAGAAAAGAAGCCGGAGGCGGCCATTACATGGCTAGATGCATTCGGACGACATCACAGAATTATGTCACGTGTTTGGTGGAGTGTCTTATGATTATTAATTACCAATTATTTAACAGTAGTCGATTTATTTTGTGTTTCCAATTATACTGAAAGCATAACCAATATTCTAACGTTGTATTTTATCTTCCTCGCCCGAATACCCACGTCCGCCGGCAGGCCAACATGGAGACTTCTGATAAGAAGGGCCTTTCTGACGTCCCTTTATATATATTTTTTTTATATTTTATTTCATTACATTATATCATCAAAAATATCGGTTGCCAAGGCCATACTTGGCTTGGACGTATGCCATACAATTGCAACCGTAGTGTCCACATTTAATGAAACATTCACCTGTACAAGATTTACAATAAACATCTTGTAGTTCTATGGTATAATTGAGGTATTTGCATGGCTTCATACAATTAGTGCATTTGGCTGTTAAAATAATTTCTTCGTCCTCAATCATTACTTCACAGTCCGGTAAAATTTTGAAAAATATATCACAGAAAATAGTTAACGGTACATGTAACTGTTTCAATTTTCTCTTCACAGATTCAATCTATAACATAATACTTAAATTTATTTCATTTAAAAAAAAAGAATAAAACATTCACACTATTATTACTATTACCTCGAAAAGAGAAACAATTTCGTCATCCGGTAAATATTCCTCCAAATTTTTTTTCAGGATAGTTAGTACTTTATCAATACTTAAATCGTATAATTTCTGAGAATTAAATAACATATTGATATTTTTATTTATAATTTTTTATTTCTTTACTTTTGACTTTCCCGCAACATACCATACCATGGACAATATTATTATGTCATTGCAGTTGACACCAAAAAGTTGGCAATATTAAATACTTTTTAGAACGATGTAAGAGACGGATGTAATATTCTTATTTATGTAAATCATTAAAACATGGCAAGCATAACGCTTTGTCACATTTTTTGCATTCCGACATGACTTTTTTCGCCTTTTTTCTGGCATAAGGTACGGATTTCCCTTCTTGAAATAATTTCTTATAACAGGAGGCACATCGTCGGCGTACATCCCGGTTGCGTACTTTAGTTATATGTTCTAATCTATGTGCGGAACTTTGACCAGAAATGTGTTGTTCCCGAGTTGAATTTGTATCTATTGAAGACGATGTGTGGAGGACTAGATCACTACGTATAATAGCACTAACTATTTCCTCTTGGGCTTTTAAAATCGTCATTTTTTTGTTACTTGTAGGATGCAGCTCATTATAAATTATGGTCGAATTTACCACCGCAATGGTGATAAGGTCTATGGCAATTTTTTTATACCATCTTATACTTTTGCGAATGGGTCCATGGTATGATGACAGTTGGTCCGCAATGTCTATACCTTTTTTTCGTAAATTATAGTCAATTACCATTTTTGGCTTAATTTTTGGTACTCTTCCTCCAGACAAAGACATCTCATGACCATGACAGGTTGATAACATTGTAACAGCTCTTTTATCTTTCCATTTTAATACAGTCATCTCATTCTGTTTTTGCATCGCAGCTATTTGTCCTGGATCTAAATTTGCATTTACAATGTCACGAGGTACATATTTTCTATTCAATTTTAAAGTGCCTAACAAATCTGTATTTCTTGATAGCAGATATTCCGCTAAGGGGATACTTGTGTAATAGTTATCTGTTACTATGCATTGTCCTTCATCCAGCAAGTCTTCTGATAACTCCACGACAATGCTTCCAGGTTTGTCTAATCCATGTAAATTATTACTTTGACCACAGTAAATCTTGTATCCCCAAGTATAACCATCGACTGTGCATATTTTGTATATTTTTATGCCATATTTATGTGCTTTAGATGGCAAGTACTGTCTAAATAAAAGTCGACCTCTAAAAGGGACCATAGACTCGTCCACAACTATTACCTCTCCTGGTGTGTAAATAGATCGACAATTTCGTATAATGAGATTTATTAATGGACCAATCTTGTACAATCTATCATCTTCGTCTCTTGGAGTGTCGTTGTCGCAAAAATGCCAACATTTCAATAACAAAACAAATCTATTATAGGACATGCCTATCTTATGGAGTAATGGGTGATAATATATTTCGTCCATTTTCCAATATGATTCAACTGTTGGAAACTTTATCAATCCAGTCAGTATTATTACTCCAATAAATTTGAGCATTTCGGACGCGTCAACATCTTTCCAACGTTTAATTCGAGCAGACGGTAGATCATTTGCTACTTTCATACGAGAACCATATATATTTGTGTATTCTACCATTAATCTCAGTACCTCGTCATTTATAATGTGACGGAATATCATAGAAATTTGTTCATCATTACCAAATAATCTTGTGTGTCGTGTAGGCTCCATACGACCCGTAAAAAGTTTCCTTGATAAGTTAGAAACATTTGACTGCCATGCGAATGGGCTTGCAGATCGATTACGTGCACGTCGTCGTACCTGTTCACGATGAAGACTGCGGCTTCGTCGATTTGTAGGAAGACTGTTTTGAATTTCAGCTTGTATGGCTTGGATACTTTCTACTATGTCATCCATTTCCAAAAAACAAGCTGCATCTTCGTTTTCCTCGTCAGAATCCAACAAATCGTCGTCGAAATCAGAATCTTCTAATATTCTTTGTAAACGTTCAACCATTTTCAACTTCGTGAAGTGAACAAATGTGGTAAAATAAACAAAAGAATTACCTACATTGACTTAAGTTGACGTTCTATTACCTGATACTTCAAAATCTACTAATAACAAAAAGTATTTATACATCGATAAAGTGCCAGTCCTGAGTACGGCTCTTGAAAGTTCTGTTTTTTCATGATACTAAAAGATATGGTTTACTTCCTATTGCACTCAATAAGTATTTAGAAGTGTTTCGATTACATGTCTTATTATTTACGTCTTCAACAGGGCGCATTTTAAGACTGAGGTAATATGCGGGACTTACAACGACATTAAAACATTTTGTACAGGAACTGATAACGTGTTAATCTTTGTTTTTAAACATGTGATTAAAAACACTGTTTAAATTCAAACTGTTTTAAACACTGTTTTAAAACAACTTGTTTTAATCATGCCAACTTGCCAACCCTGGTTTTGTTCCATTCAATCCAAATTGTATGTACATGCTCAAGATTAATCTTGAGCGTCATCGTATTAATACGATTAAGATTATTCACTATTTCGAAGGAGCAGATGATTTTACAGAAAATCATATGGACATGTTGGTGCCAAGTTTGAGGCAATTTGTAATTTAAATTGAGTGTTATTTATAACTAAAAAATAGAGATTCTCAAAACGAGAGATCATTTTGGAGGGACTATCTACCTGCCAGGCGATCTAAGTTGAGGGATTCATTTTGCCCCGCTACTCACCAGCCCGGTCGCCATCTCTGTGTAGGGACATGATAGGAGAACTATGTCCTAACTGTAACTAACTGGAATCGATCGAGAGATGCTCATAGGCAACGACATTCTTGTGCGAAAAAGACTTCAAAGTCTTGAACATCGCCGAAAAATTGCTAGCCTATAGGTTTTTATCGGATACACTTCGGAGAGTGTGCGACTGATTTGCATGATCTGATACCACCTTGTCCTTTTTTCTATCGGAATGCTCGTAGCTCGAAAAAGCGACATCGTTTTATGGTTGATGTTCCAAAGACACGAACGAAGAGATTCGACCCTACTTTTGTGATAAGAACGTCTGTGGAATACGTTGGGTGAGTGGGTTTTCCCCGATCGTTACAATCATTGTGTCTTCAAATCGAGAGTGAATCGGTTTTATCTAGGTAAACACGCTCCATCGTAGACCGCATCGTCGCTTAACATCAGGCGAGATGGCGGTCAAGTGTAAACCTATAAAAGTTAAAAAAAAAACAAAAAAAATACCGAAAGCTGCTAGCAAATTTCCCCCGCTACTCAGACTACTCACCAGCCAGGTCGCCACCTCTGTGTAGGGATATAATATGAGAGCTATTTGACAAGTTTTCAGCTTGCCTCAAAATACCTATCCAAATTTTGCTACCGGGGGGTCTACCGCCTAACGAAAAACGCTTTGACGCTTTGGCATTGCCGTCTCTTTCATTTCAAGCGAGAAGAAAAGAGACAGCAATATCAAAGGATCAAAGCGTCAAAGCGTTTTTCGTTAGGCGGTAGAAGCGCAGTTGTCGGAATATAAGTTTAGTAGCAAATTAGAAGGTGTAGCAAATTAGAAGGAAGCAACACTTCTGAAGTTAGTATTCTAGCTTACAGAACGGTATAACACTTCACTGAATTCAGTAGCGACTAAATTCAGTCGGACTAAATTTAGCCAAGTGCCTTGGCTTGTCCAGAACTGTAGTAAGTTCTATACTAGAACGAGTATCTAAAGCTGCACTAGTAGGATCATATCGGATTTGGCTGGCCAGGGAGAGAAATACGAGTAGTGAAGGTGAGTGTTGACGTACGTCACTAAACGGCCCCTTTTAAACCTACGCCCGAGTCACAAGTCTTGGGGTCTACTCGAGATTTCTCTCTGTGTTACATGGACACTCGATGGACCCGGCACCCGTAAGGTGAATCCGTGGAATGCTAAGAAGTTCGTCTCCGTCTTTTATTTATTATATACTAGCTGTGCCCCGCGGTTTCACCCGCGTCTATTTGAGGAAAATCCATACTAAAATATCCATTGCTGGCCACTTTATTACGTTTTACGGAACCCTAAAAATACGTAAATAAGCAACAATGCATTGTTGTAGAACAAATTTGATTACTTCAAATGTAGACACGCGCCGTCACAGACTTCAACGACCAAAGAGAATTTAAATTCACGGAACTAAAGCTCTCGAAGAGAAATATTTTTCCCCGTTTTCTTTACATTCTTCACTCATACTCCGTACCTATTGATAGTAGCGTAATGTTATATACCTTATAGCCTTCCTCGATAAATGGAGTATCCAAAAAAAAAAGAATCTTTCCTATCGGTCCAGTAGTTTCCGAGATCCTAGCGTTCAAACAAACAAACAAACTCTTCAGCTTTATAATATTAGTATAGATAAAAGTGTGGATATGTACGCACTGCCAAGTATTTCGGCGACGGTCTCGTGGCGAGCGATGATGCCGGCCTCCAACCAGATGGTGAGCGATATCAGGAAGCAGTAACGCTGCGTCACAAAGCGCCAGTGGTCGTGGTACCTGCGCACAAAACAACAATCATAGACTACAGGCCCGTGAACAAAATGTACGTAGTAAATGAACCACCAGCGGGGCTAGCACGGGCAGTGGACAATTACTCCACCGGGAAAGGAAATAATCTCTTTCCCCCTTGTCAATTTTGTCCACTTTCAGAGCACGGACTCGCCGGTGGATAGTTATTCCACGGTGGATATACGGCGGGAGTAGCGTTATCACTTCAGTATTGCCGTTATAAGAAAATTAAATAAAAAGATGTGTGGCACTCGGGGACTGCCGCGGTAAAGCTATTGCATGTTGCTAAAGTAAACGAGTCGGTTATTCAGTGCAAACTAAACTTTTATTGAAGTACCTTCATACATTTTACACAACATTCTAATGTACCATCTATGGATTATAAATTACATACTACATACACATCATAAACATAGATGTCACGCCATAAAATTTCTTTAGTAGCTTCACTAGCAGCCATGTGCTCAGACTCAGTTGTGGATAATGCTACAGTATTTTGTTTACGGCTAGACCAAGTGACAGGACCTCCGTTCATTATGAATATATACCCTGTATTAGACTTCCTTGTCCATCCATATCACCTGCAAAGTCAGAGTCAGAGTAGCCAACTAATGTTGCATTACTCTGATAAACAATAGACATGTCTTTTGAATTAATTAAATAACGGATGATTTGTTTTACAACTGTAACATGTGAAAAATCTGGGTTATTGACATACCTACTAACAACATTTACAGCGTATGCTATGTCAGGTCTAACATACAGATGACGAAAATAACAATGTTCCCTGCTCTCTATATGGGAAATTGATAGTCTCATTGCTTGTATTCTTAGATAAATGTACATTTACATCAGCAGGGGTATTACTACTTTTTGCATCTGACAAATTAAATTTATTTATTATTGTTTTAATTTACTGTTTTTTACTTATACTTATACAGTCTTTTTCTCTATCTATTTCCATACCAATAAATTAATTAACATTTATAATCTTAATATCAAATGTTTGTTCAAGAATATATAATATTTCAGATAATATTACTTTACTTTTGGCTAATAGTAATCCATCATCGACATAAAGAATTAACATTACTTTTATATTTTTTAAATGTCCTATAAATACACTATTATCAGATGGTCATTTTTTGAAACCACAAGTGTCAAGAAAAGAACAAAATTTCTCATTCCAACATCTACATGATTGTTAAGACCGTATATAGATTTAATTAGCTTACATGCTTTTGAGGACTGTGTTTCCAATCCCTCTGGCACCTCCATGTATAAGTCCTCAGAGAGCTCGCCATACAGGAAGGCCGCCTTTACATCAAATTGCTTGATCTGTAGTTCATCTCTCGCAGCAATGCTGAGCAGCACCCTGATGGAATCGTACCTGCTCACTAGCACCTTTTCCCCCACTGGGGAAAAGGTTTCATTATAATCTAACCCCTTGACTTGTGTAAACCCTAATGCACACAGTCCTGCTTTGTATCTTATTATTTCTCCATCTCTATTTTTCTTTATAGTAGTGTACACCCATTTACAAGAGACAGGCTTTTTTTCTGTTTGATCAGTCAGTATCCAAGTTTGATTTTCTTTATGTGACTGAAGCTCTTCAACCATGGCTTTCTTCCATAGATGAGAGTCAGGACTATTCATCGCTTCTTCATAAGTATTAGGTATTTCCAATTCTGTGAAATTGACTTCTAAGTTATTATTTCGGCGTGGACGTGAATTGACATTTCTCTGTTCTTCTTGCTCCAAAAGTATACGCCTCGGAGGGTTGTAAGTTTCATCAAGTTCTTCTGAACTCTTCATACTATCATCTGAAGTACCATCTTCAGGTTTATTGTCTTGTTGATCGAAGACATCTTGAAACTTATCCTGTGAGGTAGACCTTGGAAAATGATCTTCTTGTTCAGTTAGAATAGAATAGTTTTTATTAACATATATAAACATTCCATTAACATTATTCACTCCAATGTATTGTTAAACAATGAGTAATAGTGCTTATAATATGTTTCGTCGCGTACAAAAATTAATACAATTTAAAAAATAATATGATAAGTTTGCTGTAAAGGGGCAATACAATTAGCGTCTAAGCATAAATATAATAAATTATTAATTAATCATTTTATATAAATATCAGCATTATTAGAAATTATTAATGGAAGGCAAAGTCATTTCAAAACATTAAGTTAGAATGTCATATTCTTCATAATTACAATTTAAATACTCTTTTATGCTCTACAGTGTTTTCTCTAATAGAAGTTGCTTCACTTTATTAATAAAAGCTGTGTCATTGGTGATAGCTTTAAAGCTTTCGGGCAGTTTATTATATAAGACGCGTCCCATCTGTAAAGGCGACTTTCTTGCTGCGGTCTGCATGGTATTGGTAGCAATACAGTTCAAATGGTGTAACATCTCCAGTCTGACTTGATGTATTTCTATTCAACAAATATATAGCACAGTGGACAGCTTCTGCCCATAGGTTCAAAGGAATGTTCTTTGCATATAGCATTGATCTAGCAGTTTCCATGATAGAACGCATCTCTCTCTCTCTGCTCTCCCATTCTGTTGTGGGGTATATGGGGCAGTGCGTTCATGCCTTATTCCCTTATTATCCAGGTATGATGTAAATTCTTGGTTCACATATGGCTTCTAATTTTGTCATTAGTTGTTTAGCAGTCTCGCAGTTTTCTATAAGAGATATTTGGTTGAAATCCATGGACGACGCGACGTTATTTCCGTGTTTCTGATGCATTTCACAATATTCACTGAATTTACAGAAAATTTCAACCAGTACCTATTACAAAGATAATGTAAAATACGAATAAATAGATAAATACACATTGTTATTTTGTGGGCAAGAAACACCTACCAACTTTAGCACAATATCTTCTCAAGTAGCGACATCTCTATGAGTTTCTTAGAAATACTAGATTATAATGCTTCTAAATCAAAATTGTTTACATTTGCATTAAGTTCAACAGAATTTCTGTTCGACCAAAATTATTAGAGTAAACGAATGACCGACGCGACGGTCGGCTCGGCTCGGTCGGTTCAATAGGTCCTACGTGCATAAAAAAGTTATGGGAAGATCCACTTTCGCCCGAACAAAATAAGGTTCAAAAGCAGCAAAGGTGAACCTGTGACATGTGTCACTAGCCGATGTTGAAGGGCCGTAGTCGAATGACCAATGACCGAGCGGAGAGACAGACAGGCAGACGTTACGGTGGTCGTCCAGTCTTCCATCCCTCTTTCTTGTGAACACAAGAAAGAGATGCACCACGCTCTACGATTTCTGAAAATTCGGTCTCCAGGCCTGCGATAAAAGCTATGCAATAGCTTAAAATGACGTATTAATCATTCGTTTTTCTGTCAACTCATCAAACCTTCAAATTTGTTCGTTCTTTTTACTTGTATTTTTTTCTGTGCTGCGTTTTGAAGTTAGAACGCGCCAACACTGAAGTCCTGTAGCAAAATTGTTAAACTCGTTGTTTTTAAACTGCGGCTTTCGGTAATCGTTGTGAAATATGTCAGTGGCGCCAATAACTAATGGTAAAGAGTGATGGCGCGGACTATTTTTGTAAACAACTTCTTTCTTTCTTTTTCGTCATGGCTTCCATTCGGTAATGCTACCGTAATTTCGCCAGCGTCTAACTTGTAAACAACTATAAAACATTTTCTCATCTAAATCACATACCTTATGAACTGGCAGTCCATCCCGAGAATTTAGCAGCTGCAAGGCATCGTTTAGCTCCTCACACAAATACAATGCCATATTTTTATGCATCCGAAATAATCGTCTAAATTCATTGTCGGGAATTTCAAAGGGATTACTAGCATCCCTTATTGATCTCCGATGCAATTTTTGGGCCATTGTTTCCATTTGTTCCTTAAAAATATAATTATAATATGCTCGCGACATTATGTTTGAGAGAGATTTACTTATATCCTCACCTCCAAATCAGACGATAGTTTGTCCTCTGTCATATTATTATGTCAATTGAAGAGTATTTATCTTCGTTTTCCCGAGTCCGTGCTATAAAGCGGGGAGCGGGATATAATGTCCACGACAAACGTCAAGTGGAAACATTTTATCCCTTTCCCCTGTTGCCATTTGCCATGCTATGCAAGGTGGAAATGATTATTATATCAGGTGGATAAAAATGGTGGAAAGACTATTAGTCCACTGCCCGTGCTAACCCCGCAGGAGACCTATGTAGGATGATAGAAGGGCATAAAGTAATAAGATTCAGCACTATGCCGTCACTTGTAAGCTGTCCAACTGAGTACAGTCAAAGGGGGGTTGCAACCCTCGATCATTTCTCCTTGTCGCATGATTTTTGATAGGCGTTGCAGAATAATAGATTAGAAGATGTCTGAATGAGAATGAGATGTGTGAATAAGAAAGTAACATTTACCGCATTTACTATTTTTTTATCGATATATTAACAATTTCATCGATATATTTGGCTAAGGAAATTGCACCGTCACAGCACTAACTCACGACTGCTACCTGCGGCCGTACCACGGAAGATTTGAGGATGTGACAATATCGTCAATTTTACATTGCATTGCTGTTTACATATGCTTGTACCACTCTAGATGTTAGAACTCTCTGAAAAAACCTCTTTGACTTTATTTGAATTCCGTATACATAAACCATCGCAGTTTCCATAGACAGGCATTCATCCAAAAGTTCTTTTTAAAATGTTGATTTTACCTTACGATTTTAACGACGAGGTCGAATGCGCGTTTTAGTGTACTAGTGGCGCCATCTAGTTTGCTTGTAACGGACTAATCGAGTAAGAAACGGTATAATAACAAGTTTGTTTTATGGGAGCCCGCCCCCGTTAAAATTTATTTTATTTTTAAAATTTGTTGTTATAGCAGCAATAGAAATACATCATCTGTGAAAATTCCAACTGTCTAGCTATCACCGTTCTTGAGATACAGCCTGGCGACAGACGGACGGACGGACGTACAGCCAAGTCCCAGTAATAGGGTCCCGTTTTTACCCTAAAAAAACAGTATATCATATCGGCCCCGTTACCGTCAACTTAATCGGCTATGGCTAATATTGAAATGATAGAGACAGCAATAGCAAATGCTGTCTCTATCATTTCAAGCGGAAAGAAAAGAGCAATATCAAAGCTAAGACAGTTTTAGTTGGGCAGTAGACCCCCCAGATACTAACTTGAAGTAATCCGCCTTCGGGACAGTATCTTTCAGTTTCTGGTAGCCCTCTCGTGCTGTCTCGAAGAGCCGTCTAACTTCCAGGCATGCTCCCGAAACTGAAAACGAAAATGATTATCTCCATCTAGCTGAATCGTGCATGTGTTGCTACGTTATCTATCGAAAATTGGTTGTACCTATTCAAATTTTGAACAAATTCGGTTACCTCAGGTTCTAATGACGCAACCTTTTAAAGATAAACACTAGGGTGGAGCGAAAAAACTTTTTTCGTTTAACTGTAATGTAATAGTAAAAATTTGGTGCCATTTGGGCTTAAATTAAGCAATACAAAATATAAATCAATTCCGTTTAGAGTAACTGCCCCCGCATCGGCACTGATTTTATAAAAATAATTGGTTTTAGATCTCACATAGACGCTATATATCAGTACTATATTTTCATAAACATACCATTTTTTTATTACGAATCGTTCTCTGGAATCCTGTATTTTCGACGTAGAATACACAAAGAAACCAAATGATGTGTTTATAAGCTTAATAAGGGGAGTGTGAGAGCGCGGGAGGAGACGCTAGCGGCGCTTGTTACGACACTCGTCGTTTACAGTGCTCTGTTCTTTTCATTTCCTATTTTTAACACTATGTAAAGAACTTGAAGTGTGTTTAAATGTCCTTATTTGGGGGATGTTAGTGAGATAAAAAGGAAAGTGTTAACTACTTACGAATATGTAAAGAATTATTACGAATTGACATGAACGAGACATCAACTAAAATTACGACTAGAAAGAGCAAAAGAGCCAAATTTTTTCAGAGATAGCAGACATCGTAACATCTAGGGTTGGAAATATACAACAAACTGTATTTATTCTGATGGTAACACGAATGAGGATCATTCAAACGTTTAAAGCATATCATTTAAAATTAAAAAATCTACTCAAATCCATCAAGAGGAGTCAGAAAGTTTTCAGCAAAGCAGTAAGATACTTGTTGGTATTTCAGCAAGTAAATGCAATAAATTAGCTCAGTGCGTCTGTTCTAGGGATAAAAAGGTTCTTAAATAAGAACAGGCTTTTATGATTATCGGCAGAATCGATGATACTGGTATAAATAAATAGCAAAATACTATAAAAAGTTAAAGATTGTACCTGAGTTTGGTACATCTAGAGGAATACAACTGTGATAACAGATTTTCTAGTACGTGAAGATATTTTCCAAGCTAGTATTATACCGAGTATTATGTATTATGGCCATTGGTTGTGACACAACGAATGTTAACACTGGAAAGTATGATGGATTTTTAAAACTGGTTCAGAAAAAGCTACAAAAACTATTGCAGTGAAAATCAGTTTGCTCCACATTCATGAACTGCTCTAAGACATTTATTTCTTCATCTCGAAGACTGTACTTCGGGACACATATCTTACGTAGGCCCACTAGGAAAATCTCTAGAAACATGTGAAAAAATGACTGTAAAGAAATTTAAGCACATTGCAGGACAAATATTACTCGGAATGGCCAATTACTAAAATCGGATCTCGAAAATAAATCTTCAGGTTAACTTTCACATGCCCGTTGGATCACACGTGCCAACGAAATACTACGTTTGTATGTGGCAACTGAAAATCCGACTGACAATTTAAGGATTCTCGCAAAATTTCGTATATAAAGTTGACCGTCTTGGTTTTCAATTAGGATCCAACCATCCTACAAAAATATGTCACTCGTCATCTGTTTAACATTGTTATGGACTCCAGAAATCTGCCCATAAACTTTATGAAACATAATAGATCCGGTTATCCAAAGAAACGTGTATTTTGCGCTTCCCGAAAGCCTTCTTCTTGCGATGATAACAGATGAGAAGAAGCTTTATATTAGAGAGCTGGCTGCTTGTCGCATACTAAAGGCACGCAGTGTGAGCCTTTCTTCAACACCTAGACTTTTTCAAGTGACATTGATACATTTTAATTCTAGTTTATATTGATTACATAATGTACTGGTACGAAAACTTAACCGAACCGCCGCTTTAAAAAAAATATCTGACCAAAGAATTCAGGACATTGGTGAATCTGGTGGTGAGAGCAAACCTGTTCCGTATAATCGGGCAACATTATATCGGCCATCGAAATATAGCGGATCTATGTTTTGACAGCCGGCAGTCAAGTGACGTTGTCTCGTTTCGCCGGTACGTTCGAGAGACTCCTGGTTTGCTTTTCTGGATAAAAGTGTTATAGTTCGCGGGAACGACGAGTTTTTCGGGATAAAAGCTTTAGTATTGTGCGGGAACACATTATTAACGTTAAGTGTGACTACTGGATTAGTGCTGGACTATTAATTGTGAAGTGGCTGCTGGATTGGCCGCTTCTACAACGCAGGATCGTTCTGGAACGGGAAGTCTACGGAACTACTGTCTGGTTTGGTATTCCAAATTCTTTTCCGACCCTGTTCCCTTTATCCTTGACGACCAAACTGGACTTTGGACGACGCCGGGAACCCTACGTAAGTGATACCTTTTCGATAACTTGTTTGCAATTAGGGGGTAAATATTAAAATCGGTATAAAAGCAAAATAATAATGTTTAATTCTCGCTTATGGGCCCCGAGACGGTAATTTCTGGATAAAATACTGTACAATAAAGTATGATATTAATTGTGAAGTGGCTGCTGGATTGGCCGCTTCTAGAACGCAGGATCGTTCTGGGGCGGGAGATCGTCTCCGGAATCTGTCTGGTTTGGTTCCATATTCCCCTTTGCTCCCGTTCCTTATTCCTCTCGACCAAAATGGGCTTTGGACGACGCCGGGAACCCTACGTAAGTGATTTCTTTTCGGTAACTTGTTTGCAATTAGGGGGTAAATATTAAAATCGGTATAAAAGCAAAATAATAATGTTCTAGACTTGCTATGGGCCCCAAGTCGGTATTTCTGGCATAATTACTATACATTTTTTGGTAGCAGAGCGTGGTTAGCCGTAAATACCCCTTTTTTGTTTTTAGTTTTCTGGGAAAATATATCGGGTAGGCCAGATATTTGGGGGTTCCCAGTTTATAATTTCTCCCCAAACTGTCGGGAAATTAGTATTAAGTGGTATCCGGTTTAATAGGTTGCGGATATATTTGTTGTGACATTGTCCGAACTTTAGGTTGGTTTAAATTTAAATTTAAAAATGGCTTCGGATTTGGCCAACCAGCTCCGATGGTTCGAATCCTTACAAGGATTGGTCGGCCGGAGAGACCGGGAGGAGGCGCTGCTAAACAGGGCAGAACAGCTCGACAGGCGCCTGGAGGTCGCTGAGAGGAGCACAGGATTGCTGCGGGATGCAAGGCCGCCTCCACCTGAGGACCAGATGGAGAGGATTGACGCGGACATGCGGCGCATCCTGGATGTGTACGACGAGGTCTCCGAAAGGGTTCGCCAGCTGGAGAGGTCTCGTCAGGGAAGGGCGAGCTCGGGACCCGTCATCAGGGATGCGGGCTCGGGTGTAGTGGGACGCCTTCCCACTCTGGACTTGCCCAGGTTTACAGGGAACCTGCGGGAGTGGAGCGGCTTCCGGAGCATGTTCGCCTCTCTCGTAGACTCACGCACGGACTTGACGAGGGCGGAGAAGCTGGCCTATCTCCGCACGTCACTGGAGGGTGAGGCACTCTCCCTGATCCAGCACCTGGAGCTGGACGACGACAACTTCGGCACGGCGATGGAGTTGCTGGATACGAGGTTCCAAAACCCTCGGCTCCTCGCCGACGCTCACGTGTCCCAAATACTGGGGCTGCCGAAGGTGACTGAGAGGTCTCAGTTGAGGTCGCTAATCCTCACGCCCGTGAAGGTGGCGTACAACGCCTTGCGCAGCTTGGGACTGCCAGTGGAACACTGGTCGTTTCTGCTGGTCCACATCCTGCTGGGCAAGGTGCCGCTGGAGTTGCGCGCCCGGTTCGAGCGGGAAAGGGGCCTTCACGCCGACCCGAAGGTCTTCCCCACGTTTGAGGAGCTACTTCGGGTCCTGGAGTGGGAGGCGAGGATGGCAGAGTCGGCGCCTCAGGAGGCGCAGCCCGCCGCGTCAGGTCGTGGCCCTGCCGGAACAGGACCGCGACCTACCAATCCCCGCACTCTGGGTGGGGTAAAGCGGTCGGCGACTGTGACGACTGCGTCGGAGCAGGAGTGCCCGAACTGTGGCCAGCTTCACGCGCTGGTGCAGTGTCCGGCCCTGCTTGCGCGGACGACTTCCGAACGACGAGGGATCGTTCGGCGGTTGCGTCGGTGCTACGGGTGCCTGGGGGGTCATTTGTACAATGACTGCCCCACGGCACGGCCGTGTCCTGGGTGTGGGGGACCACACCATCAGCTCTTGTGCGTCAGGAGCGATGGTGCTGGTCGACAGCCCTCAGGGAGGGGGCCCTCCACGGGCGGGGGCGCTCCCACGCAGAGCCACGCATTGTACAACAATGAAGTGGCTACAGCGTGGAGCACACCCCCTCCACCCCAACCCACGGCAGCACCGGGCAGCCCAACAAGGGGCGTCCTACACGCGGCTCGGTCACCGACCTCACAGCCCGCGCGGACGCGGGCGAACTGGAGAGGTGGAAGGGTGATACCGGAGTCACCACGGGGGCCACCTCCCCAGCGTTATCCTTCTCCGCCGCTGGATCCGCGACCAATAGAATGGAGGGCGTACACTCCTCCCCTCCATGAACATCCGAGGCTGGATTACCACCCGCCCTACTTTAGGTACGGCAGGGCAGCTGGATATGCCCCCCCTCCGATGGCCCTTTGCACTCGGCAGCCATACTGGGCTGGGCCCGATAGTCCGACGGGTTCGGACGGGCCTCGGAGGGATTGACTAGCCTCCGTTCCCTTGGCACAGGATCAACCGGTGGTCCTGCTGCCCACCCTCTGGTTAAGGGTTTGGGGTCCAAGAGGCGACTACGTCCGGATACGAGCGCTCTTGGACACAGGGTCCCAGGGGTGTATTTTAACAACCCGGGTTGCTCATCGCCTGGGCCTGGCTAGGTTTCCGTCACCGACTCCGTTGCGGGGAGTCGGGAACACAGAGGTGCGGTCGGCTGGACAGACCCGCCTCTCCTTCTCGTCCGTACATTCCTATTCGGAAAGGATTGCGGTCAGGGCCACCGTCATGGATTCGGTTGTCGGTTGGCTTCCTCAGGCGGACATAGATCCGGATCTTTTGTCCTGTACTAAGGGTCTCAGGTTGGCGGATCCCCGCTTCGGGATGGCGGGTCCGGTAGATCTTTTGTTGGGTTCTGATGTACTGGGTTACATCATGAACGGGAAGCCTAGACTGTTGGACCAGTCTTCGCTGATGGCGCTGCCCACCATCTACGGGAACGCCATTTTGGGAATGGTGGATGAGTGGCAGCAGTCGAATCAGGCTTCTTTTACGGGAACGGCCCTCGCTCAGATCATGCAGAGGTTCTGGGAGATCGAAGAGCCGCCTACCGTGTCTCGGCTGGATCCCGAGCACGTGGAGTGTGAGAACTTTTATCAGGCTCACACTCGGAGAATGGTTTCTGGGCGATTGGAGACTAGGCTGCCTTTCCGGGATAACCCCCCGCGTCTGGGCAGTCTCGATCACTGGCCGAGAAAAGGCTCAGGTCCATGGAGCGACGCATGGCTCGAGATCCTGTACTTCGGGAAAAGTACATCGAGTTCATGAGGGAGTATGAGGCACTGGGCCACATGTCTCCGGCTCGCGACGACTGGTCGACCATGGACCACTACTTTTTGCCTCATCACGCCGTTTTGAAGGCGTCGACGGGCAAACTCAGGACGGTGTTCGATGGATCCGCTCCGACTTCGACAGGAGTGTCACTGAACCAGTGCCTCCACGCTGGACCGAAGTTACATCGGGATATTGTAGACATCATCCTGAATTTCCGTAGGCATCAGGTGGTGTTGGGAGCGGACATCCGTATGATGTTCCGACAAACGGTCATACACCCCGAGGACAGGAGGTTCCAGTTGATCCTCTGGCGGGAAAGTCCTCAGGACCCTATGATGGTGTATGAGTTGAACACCAACACCTATGGGTTGAGATCAAGCCCCTTCATTGCGATCCGCTCACTGCTGGAGTTGGCGGAGCAAGAACGGGCTCGGTACCCACGTGCAGCCGCAGTTCTGGAACGCGACCTATACGTGGACGACGTTTGCACTGGCGCGCAGACGGTGGAGGATGCTCTGCTGCTCCGGGATGAGCTTACAGAGCTTCTCGCATCTGGAGGCTATGAGCTTCGAAAATGGCTCTCTAACGACCCCAACGTCCTGGCTGGTATCCCGGACGATCACCAGCAGGATCCGGGGCTCTTCGAGGAAGGTGACGATCCGCACGGGATTGCGGTTCTGGGCATGCAGTATCAACCGGTTGCTGACATCTTCACCTTTCGGGTGGCACTGGAAGCCACACGCGCGTGGACGAAATGGACGGTTTTGTCCACCATCGCCAGGATGTTTGATCCAAACGGATGGATCAGTCCGGTTCTGTTCGCAGCCAAGTGTCTGTTACAGCGACTTTGGACTCTGAAGGTCTCATGGGACGACCCCCTGGTTGGAGACTCGCTTAACATTTGGCTTCGTTTAATATCTGACCTCGAAACGGTCAATCGAGTGGCGTTGCCCCGTCGCATTCTGCCACCAGGCTATAGCCGGATCAGCCTGCACGGGTTCTGTGATGCGTCCGAGCTGGGCTATGCCGCATCTGTGTACTTGCGTACAGTTGACGCTGGAGGCCACGTCAATGTCACGCTCTTATTGGGGAAGAGCAAGGTAGCTCCTATCAGGACACGACTCACTATTCCGAAACTGGAATTGAGCGGAGCCACATTACTTGCTCGGCTGCTTAAGCACGTATATCAGGAACTGTCCACCTCGATAGACATCCGGAAGGTCTATGCCTGGTCAGACAGTCAGGTCGTGCTTGCCTGGTTAAGAGCAGCCCCTCACACTTTGGAGACCTTTGTGGGAAATCGGGTTTCCCAAATCCAAAACATTGGACTGGACATGGTTTGGAGACATGTCCCGGGTGAGTTGAACCCCGCTGACTGTGCTTCGCGCGGCTGTTCCGCGCCGGAGCTAGTTGATCACCCCTTATGGTGGAGTCCGGACTGGCTGCGGGAGCCAGAAGCTTCCTGGCCAGCTCTCGGCGCGGACTCGGAGCGAGCGGAGCTGCCCGGAGTCCGCGTGCATGCGATTGTGGCGGAAGTGCCCCCAGACCCTGACTGGTTGACGGGTCGTTACAGCAAGCTGGATAAGTTGTTGGGGGTAACTAGCTGGATTAAACGCTTCATCCACAACTGTCGTCACCCTCGTCAGAGGAGGAGTGACCAGATCGCCACTGTGGAGGAGCGTCGGAGTTCCTTGCTGCACCTCATTCGGCTGGTGCAGGGTGAGAGGTTTCCGACGGAACTTGAGGCGCTGCGCTGCGGACGCGCTCGCTTGAAGGGTGCGGTCGCCAAGTTGAACCCTTTCACAGGTCAGGATGGTCTTCTGCGCGTAGGAGGTCGGCTCCGGAAAGCCAACCTGCCGTACGGCAGCAGGCACCCCCTGTTGCTACCGAAAGGAGGTCCTCTGGTGGACCTGCTGATCACCGATCGGCATATCGGTAACGCGCACGCTGGATGTGGCGCGCTTCTCGCTGTGTTGCAACGTGAATTCTGGATCTTGTCGGCTCGCAGGGCGGTCCGAAAGGTGCTGTTTAGATGTGTCCCTTGTTATAGGCTCAAGGCGTCTACCATGCAGCCCATGATGGGAGATCTTCCTCCGGATAGGATTTCTCCCTCGAGGCCGTTCGACGGGGTCGGAACGGACTTCGCTGGGCCCTTCTCGGTCAAGTCATCGACGTTGCGTAACGCCAAGGTCGTTAAAGCCTACCTGTGCGTCTTTGTGTGTTTGGCCACCAAAGCAGTCCACCTGGAGCTGGTCTCTGCGCTGTCTACGGAGGCCTTTGTCGCGGCGCTGGATCGCTTTGTAGCGCGAAGAGGAGTACCCTCTTTAATACGTTCGGACAATGGCACAAATTATCGAGGGGCGGCGAATTATTTACGCGAAGTTAATAATTTTTTAAATTCTGGTAATAATAGTTTAAGTCTGGCTCTCGCCCAGCGGGGAATCAGCTGGCAATTTAGTGTGCCGGCCTGTCCTCACTGGGGAGGAATTTTTGAGGCTGCGGTGAAGTCTGCTAAAACCCATCTCCGCCGTGTCATCGGGGAGACCGTGTTAACTTGGGAAGAGTTAGTCACGGTACTATGCCGCGTGGAGGCAGTGCTTAATTCCCGTCCTCTCTGTCCAATCTCGCCTGACCCTAACGATCTAGAAGTCTTGACGCCGGGTCACTTCTTGATCGGTCAGCCTTTAACCGCGTTGCCGGAGTATCCCTGGAAGGATGAGCGCCCCGGACGCCTGTCCCGTTTTCAGTTATTGCAGCAAATAAGTCAAGACTTCTGGAGGCGCTGGTCGGCCGAGTACTTGCATCTGTTGCAACAACGGGTAAAATGGACAGATAGGACGGAGGCCCCTCGGGAAGGGGACTTAGTATTATTAAAAGAGGCAAATTTGGCCCCCCTACTCTGGCGTAGGGGACGTATTTTAAAATTGATATCTGGTACTGATGGCACACCCCGCGTGGCGGAGATTCTGGTTTCTGGTTCCAGACTTCAGCGCGCGGTGTCCTCTCTGGCACGCTTGCCTCTTTATTAGATATACGTATTTTTCATGGTTAAAAATTTATTTAATTTTATTGCTATTTTTGGTAAAGTTTTTTTTTGGTTTGATTTCCACTTTCGGGTCAAAGTTGGGAATTTCGTTTTATTTGGGGTCCGGATACTACTAAATACTGGTTTCTAAAATTGAGCTGGAGTTCAATTGGTCGGGGGTTTTGTTCCGTATAATCGGGCAACATTATATCGGCCATCGAAAATATAGCGGATCTATGTTGACATTATTAATATTGTTATTAAAGGTTCCCTGGCTTACTGAAGCTGTTGAGAGAGCTGTGAAGATTACGAACACAGTTTCTTTAACTCAGTGCACACAAAAGTCACGATTAGGTGCAATAAAAGCCACGTTGGAATCTTGAAACGTGATGCCAAAATTTGAAACAAAAAAGGATTTTTAAGCTTAATAAAATTATTATGTAATTTTTCAACTCCTTAGTATTTTCATGTTCATTGTCACAGTATTACTCTAATAAATGTTTAAACCATACATTATCCATAATAAAGTACTTTCTTACTTGTAAATAGAGACACCATTTCACATTATACGACTTTAAACTTTATGTAAATAAATAAAATTTTTGAAGTAACTGCGGAGGCTGAAGATACTCATTAAATGGAATGAAAGATTACATTTCTATTACACATCATTATGACGCACAAATCCCCCCCTATTAGAACTTCCAAACTACAAAATTTTTTTTGTCCATACATTCGTGCTCCACCCTAATAAACACATGCTGTCACGCAGCGAAAGCTCTCAAAAAGCAATTTTATTCCCCGTTTTTGTTACATTTTTCATTCATGCTCCGCTCCTGTTGATAGTAGCGTAATGTTAAATAGCCTTCCTCGATAAATGGTCTATCCAAGGATCCGTAAAGTCATAGGTACTATGACTGGCCACTCTCCCCTTAACAAACACTTATTCAATTTAGGTGTGACAGATAGCCCTCTGTGCAGAGGATGCATGGAGGAGGAAGAAACGCCACAGCATGTGATTGTGGAATGCAGGAGAGTGGCGGATCAACGGGCAGAATTCCTCCACTCCCCAGCAGCAGTCCCGGAGGCCTTCAACAACCTGAATAGGTTGCTTGCCTTCTAGGATAGCTTGGGATGGCTGGAGTGAAAGGGAAGTATGAGCCACGCACAATGGCCCAATTTGAGAGGCTAAGTGCGGAAACAGCCCCGTCAAACCAACTAACTAACTAACTAAATGGTCTATCCAACAGAGAATCTTTCAATTTGGACCAGTAGCTCCCGAGATCCTTGCATTCAAACAAACAAACTCTTCAGCTTAATATTATTCGTATAGATGAAGTAACTTGTTTATAACGCTCAACGGTTGTGGTCCCTTTGGACTGAATGTTATATTGTACTAAAACCATAATGAACAAATCTCAAAATGACCTTTTCCCATAATGACTGAATTTCAAAATGTCTTTGATGTGTAATGTCCCATAATCAAAATGTCTGACGGGACATGTACAATCAGGCGAAACTTCAGCTACTGCTACTGCTACTGCATGCTAGATTATGTTATAATCTTTAGCGGATAGACCAGAAAATTCATTGTTTCATCAAAGTACCATCACCAAAAACCAAAACTGTCCTGTTCTGTTCTCAACATATTTTCTGCCAATTGGCGTCGCAGTATCTAGCAGTGCTAGTTAATGATTTAGACTCTTAATGTTCCAATAGATGTGTGACACTGTGCTGTTATGTGGCAGGCATGTTGCTTACCATCAGGCACATGTTCTGCTGCCTCATCGGTCTGTACCAGGGGTTCCAAAATTTATTTTGTCTGCTGCCCACTTTGAGAATTAAATTATTTTTTGACGTCCCCATTTTTTCATAAGCTTAATAACCACTATAATTTCAAATTCAATTAATGAATTATTGTGAGCTGGCAGTATCTTGCGACCTCCGCACATGTAGAATGTGAACAAGGGCGGATTCGGGGGGAAGGGGTGTTCATGAGTCATGTTATTTAGGCTATAATCCTACTAATACTATAAATGTCAATGTTTGGATGTTTGTTGCTCAATCACTTCCTAACATATGCACGGATCGGGCTGAAATTTGGAACACACATAGATTATTGCCTGGAAGAACACATAGGCTTTTTATCCCGGAAAAAACAACTGAAACCTCAAGGGTAACACCGCGGGGCGCTGCTAGTTTACTAATATTATAAATGATGTATGGATGTTTGGATTTTTGGATGTTTGTCGCTCAATCACACGTCCTAACGTATGAACAGATTGGGCTGAAATTTGGAACACTTATAGATTAAAGTCTGGAAGAACACTTAGACTTAACGAAATTTAGAAGAATTTGATGAAATGAGGTTAGATATTTTTTACTAACTACTCACTGAATTCTTCGTTTTGGTGTATCACTTGCAGTATACTTAATATATCCCTGGATAGTTTATCTAATTCTTTGCAAATGTTCCTTATAACCTGGAATTTACAAATGGTTATCATGAGTAGAGATACATAAAAATACGCATAATATTTATTATTTTAGTCGCAACAATAGCATACTTCTACTTTGGGCTTGTTTGCCCAATTAACTAACGAATTATTGAGACTACGAAAAACGGAAACTGAAATGAATCATGAAATATTGTTGAGATCTACGACTTTGTTTTTGTGTTTACCTCACGGGTTTCAGCGTCTACTTCCAGTTCATTACTATAATGACTAAACAAGTCATTCATCAATACATTTCCAGGCATTTTAATTGTATTTTTGAAGATTTTTGTACAATCGAGGTTACGGCACACGAACACGAATTATAGACGAACGACCAAAAACAAACTCAACAAACTTGAAGACAAACAAACTTAACAAACACAACATCCAATTTGATTCCAAAACACGTACGTACCTTAAGGTACGTGTTCATTGCGCGAGCCGCGAACCGGTGGAACTGGAAGGTCCTCACTTTCGAGGCACGAACAAACCTCCTATGGTCCTATGCTTTTGATCTGCTAAGGGGAGTAGTTTTAATGTTACTGTTAGAATTTTACTTGATTTAGTTTAAAAAAAGACTAAAAAATGGTTAATTAGCGCCTCGAACTTTTTCGTCCATATATTGCTGCATGCGTTACTCTTTAAGTTACTTACTTAAATCGAATTTTAATCACCGTGGTTTCATAATAACTCACAACCATTACCATTTGCCATTTTCACTTAACACCGTCAATGTACACGGTTTTAAGCAATAAAATTTCTTTCTATTTCTATTCATTTTTTGATATCTTATTATTATCAGTAGATTTTGGATTAGACACTTCTTTTTTTGGCGCACTGCACACAGATCTTTTTGTAGGCTGTGAATGAGGGTGATCGCCACGCTCGGAAATGCAAAGCTCGATCGGGTGAACTCGAAGACTTGTTTTAAAATTATTCATGGCGTACATTTCCAGTGTGGTATGCATATTTTGGTCATATTCGCATAAGTTCACGATCGAGGATCGAGGAGGAAATGCAGTGTCTACGGAATCTTACAGGGACGCTTTTAGTGAAATTTAGGGTATCTGAGCAACTTTTTGAAGTTAATACTTTTATTGGCAGTCCCTATAATTGCCATTTTTTGAAGTGAAAATTTCTTTAGGCGCGCTATAGACAGAATTTTCGTGAGCTGTGAAATGGATTCATCAATCGTCAGGCTTGGATATGATAATGGATCGGATCGGATATGAAATCTTCGGGTAAACTCGGTAAAAACGGCCAGGTAAGTACCAGGGCAACAGAAACAGTAAAGAGTTTCGATTACCTACCTCCAACAGCCCAGCGTTTATCTCCAGATACCAAGACAACAGAAATATAAAAGAGTTGCGTTTGCCCCTAGGTACCAGTACCAGGGCAACAGAAACAGTAAAGAGTTGCAATATTTTGTACAACTTCGTTCCATCAGAATGTCCCTTGACACCTCCCAAGTATTTCGAAGTGAAAACTTCTTTTGGCGCGCAGGCGCGCTTTTAGACAGATTTTTCGTGGGGTGTGAATTGAATTCTAGCGTCACTGGCGTCACGCTCGGGTATGATAAGAAATCTTCGGATAAACTCAGGGCCACGCCCATTGGCCATCTAGAAATGCGACAGCCAATGGGATATGCTGAAAGGGCGTGGCCTAACCATCACGTGGCCTAACCATCACCATCACATCTAGAAATGCGTGAGCCCATGGAAAATACTAACGCATTTCGAGATGGCCATGCCATGATTGTCAGGCCACGCCATCCGGTACATCCGTGTAGTTTCCAAAGTAGGCTTCAAATTCTGAGTTTTCACTTCTATCGGCAGTTCCTACGACTGCCAATTTTTGAAGTGAAAACTTCTTTAGGCGCGCCTAGACAAATCTTTCGTAGGGTGTAAATTGAATTCTGGCATCACGCTCGGGTATGATAAGAAATATTCGGGTAAACTCGGGACCTTGGCGATTGGGCATCTAGAAATGCGTCAGCCAATGGGAAATGCTGAAAGGGCGTGGCCTCGCCATCATGGCATGGTCATCTAGAAATGCGTGAGCCAATGGGAAATGCTGACGTATTTCTAGATGGCCATGCCATGATGGCGAGGCCACGCCCTCCGGTTATACCTGTGTAGTTGCCAATGTAAGCTATCAAATTCTGAGTTATAAGTTTTCACTTCTATCGGCAGTTCCTATGACTGCCAATGTTTTTTTTTTTTTTTGTTTGTATGTATTCCACAATACCAGGAAAATTCACACGGCTTTATTTGATATCTACAATCAAAATCATTTTCTACAATAGAAAAGTACCTTATGTTCTTACTCTAATCTAACTGTTGTCAATGTCAAATTAGACATTGAAGCTAGACAGACTGACATACGTCTTGGCCAAAGACAGCAAAAAATCGCTAATAAGCAAAAAAAGAAAATAGAAAAGCAGAAAAGAGAAAAGCAAAAATGGCTGACGGTGAAGTAGAAAAGGCGCAGGCCGCTGCTCCTGGCGGCGATACTATCTTCGGGAAGATACTCAGAAAGGAGATACCAGCTAAATTCGTCTACGAAGACGACCAGGTAACTATAAAAACCATATCTTCACTGGTAAATCCTACCGGCAAAGCGGCAAATCACATTATTATCATGTCATCTGTTCTCGCTTCTCGACTTTTCCAATTCTCAAAGCAAAATATAAAAAACAAGACTGCAATTACATGAAAAAACCTACATGCGTGGGAGATTCTTTTGTTAACTTATGTTTCGACTAAGAAATATAAAGTACCTAACCTATAACATACAAAATTAGCCGGCCGGAGTAGACTTCAATCACTGATAACATAACCAGTACCTAATATGTAGGTAAGTATATTGTTCTTGTATTAAAAGTGCGAATGTTTGTAGTAATATATAAAGGTACCCATTTGTGACGCATTCAAGTAAAAAGTCCTAAAGGGATCTGGAAGTGGTACATCGAAAACAAATATAGTCTGGATAACATATTTACATTTACACAAGCTACTTTTTATCCCGTGAAAATATGGGGATGAGGAACTGGGGAATGCTAGTAGTTATTATATATTACAGGAAATTTTAAAAATATATATCCTACTCTTACAGCATTAGTTTAGTAAGAGTTTGATTTTTTTACCATTGAATTGATGCTTTTAATTGTATAGTTACTACAAATGCAAATTAAACAGGGTAAATGTTTTGCCTGCATAGTTCCCATTCTCTTTATTTTCCTGGGACGAAAAGTAGCCTTTTTTTAGTAATAGCTATGCACTTGACCACCATCTCAACTGATGTTAAGCAATGATGTGATCTACGATGGAGCGTGCTTACCTAGAAGAATCTAAACTACAAAACTCAAACTACTTGTTATACCGAACCATGCTCTGTGGTCCCAATTTCATTCTGAAAAACTAGGAACTCAAACTATTTGTTATTCATAATCATCAGTATGATGGTGGCTTAGAGGGTAGTAACTCTGCCTGCGAAGCTGAGGGTCGTGGATTCAATTCCCACCCAGTGCAAATATTTGTGTGATGAATTCTAATATTTGTACTGTCTCTGGGTGTTTCCATGTTTAATAAGTATGTATTTAAAACCATATAAGTATTATATCAGCTATCTGGCCTCCATAGTACAAGCTTTGCTTAGGTTAGGGTCAGATGGGGTTGTGTGTGGATTGTCCACCAACATTTATTTATACTCCTGTGTTTCTAATTTCATACTGATCTATTCTGGCCTTATAACATGACAAGCTGACAAGTGTCTAGATACAAAATTTGATAACTTTGGAAATGACGAATTTTCATACAACCATTCATCCCTTGTTTCACCCTCTTAGGGGTTGAATTTCGCAAAACCCCGTCTTAGCGAGCGCCTACGTGCTAAAAGAGACCTCCATGCAAAATTTCTGATTCCTAGCATTTGTAGTTTCTGAGATTCCTTGATGAGTGACCTTTCGCTTTTATATATATAGATTGATCATTAGATTTCCTCAATTATAAGTCATTATATCTCTCCTATTATTATTAATGAATATCAATATTATGTTGTTACAGTGTGTGGCGTTCCATGATGTGAGCCCTCAAGCTCCCACACACATCCTGGTGATCCCGAGGAAGCCCATCTCTCAGCTCTCCACATCGGAGGATGCTGATGAGCAGTTACTCGGTAACAAACACTTTATTTTTTTGTAGTGGTAGGACTCTTAGCAGATTCAGTCTGGGGAAGTACCACACCTGTGCCAGTTATTCTAGCGCCAAGCAGTGATGTGCAAACATTACTGTGTTACGGTTTGAAGGGCAATGTTTCCAGAGAAATTACATGGCTTAGAGATATAACATCTTAGATCTCTGGGTGACGAGTGCAGTGCAGTGCTAGGTAATTATTTGGACTCTTCATGTTCTGTGCTGTTATGTGGCAGGAATATTGATTACCATCAGGCACATGTCCTGCTCGTCTCGTCACCCTTTATTTAAAAAAAAAGAATTGGCAGTCATAGGAACTGCCGATAGAAGTGAAAACTTGTGACTCAAATGTTTACTCTATTAATTGAATTGTCTAATTTATTTATCACCTTGTCCGATGACATATTATTTGCTAAACCATCATAGGTCTATGTACATTCGCATAATTTCAACACCGCCAGCTAAATCGATGGTTGCGCCATCTAGTTTTGTATGAACGTAATTATACAGAATATTGCAACTCTTTACTGTTTCTGTTGCCCTGGTACCTACCTGGCCGTTTTTACCGAGTTTACCCGAAGATTTCATATCCGATCCGATCCATTATCATATCCAAGCGTGACGATTGATGAATCCATTCCACAGCCCACAAAAATTCTGTCTATAGCGCGCCTAAAGAAGTTTTCACTTCAAAAATATATCACTACCCAAGTAAGTAAGATCTACAATCCAATTCCTATACCATTAATATTATAAATGTCAAAGTTTGTTGCTCAATCACGTTGGAACATCTGAATGAATCGAGCTGAAATTTTCGATTTTGATGGGAAAGGATCACAGTTAGATGGTAGTCTGGAACAGGACATAGGCTACTTTTTATCGCGATAAAATAACGGGATAGGAACTGCGCGGGTAAAACTTTGATGTGTGTGATGAAACAAAATAAGTATTACGACCTACAAAATGAATTAACAAAAAATGGCTATGTAGTTAATTTATACGCTGTAGAAGTAGGAGCGAGAGGTATACCAGCAAAATCTCTCTATAACCTGCTTAAAGACCTTGGATTGTCCAGAAGTGCAGTAAGTTCTATATACTAGAACGAGTATCTAAAGCTGCACTAGTAGGATCATATCGGATTTGGCTGGGCAGGGAGAGAAATACGAGTAGTGAAGGTGAGTGTTGACGTACGTCAATATAAGGGGCCCCTTTTAAACCTACGCCCGAGTCACAAGTCTTGGGGTCTACTCGAGATTTCTCTCTCTGCCACACGATGGACCCCGCACCCGCACGGTGAATCCATGGAATGCTAAGAAGTACGTCTCGTCTCTCTGTACTAGCCAGAGCCCCGCGGTTATAGTTGGCCAGCATAGTTTTTTATGTTTTTCTGGGATAAAAGTAGACTAAATATTCATTCAAAGATTCAGACTATAATCAGTGATGCAAGTATCAGACTGATCCATTCAGACGTTATGACGTGATTGAGCAATAAACATACAAGTTGTAGCGTTTGTAATATTAGTAGGATATAGAATATTTTATTAATATACCAACAATATTTTTTTTTTGCATTTAACTTGAAAATGAAATAAAATACATATAATAGGGTACAATCCTCAAAAAAACTAATTAGTCCGTCATAGACTACAGGCCCGTGAACAAAATTTTCGGGTCAAATGAACCAGCAGGAGACCTATGTAGGATGATAGACGGGTACAAAATAATAAGATTCAGCACTATGCCGTCACTTGTAAGCTGTCCAACTGAGTGCAGGTGAGAATTCAAAAGTGCAAGTAGAGTGGGTAAATTTTGGTCATTTGTTTCTGTACGGCATTCTTACCATCCAATAGATCCATGAAAAATAATGAGAAAACGCGCAGTCCCGTACAAAAATAGTGATCCACGAAGTCGGAAACATTATTGATAATCCGGAAATTTTGAGGGAAAATTTGGTCATTTGATACTGTACGGCATCAGTTCCATACAGTTGCAATACCTCTTCTAACCCATTATTCCGCAACGCCGTACAAAAATAATGGTCCAAGAGGAAAAGATCGGGGGTTCAACTTCCTCATTTCAGTGATCCGGAAAGGTGATTTGACACAACGTAAAATTAATTTATTCCGAAAGTATTTTATGCATAGATACAAATTTTATACGTGCCGTACATTTTTGTTAGTCCAAAAGTCAGTATAAATAGCAAGAAATCTCCATAATATTCCATATAACGAAATGTACTTTACGGTGATAGTTGGTACGATTTTTAACGGCATTCTGATAATTTATTTGAATTTAATATATGTCTAAGAAAAGTCAATGCCGTACAAATCTGAAAGTTCATATTAAAGGCCAGTAAAAATAGAATTTAACTTATAAATTTTACGATCCAAATTTATTTTTTATAAGGTGTATCACCTACTGAGCATAAAATTACAAAATGCTGATAGATTCAGGTGGACCTTCAAACACCATCTTGAAAAAACGTTTTTGGTCGATATCTCGGAAACTATGCACTTCAGGGCCAAAGTTATTGAGATCATTATTGTAGAAAATAAAATTTACACTTTAGGTTGCCAAAAACTTTTTTGTGAGATGTACCATTTACGATTTATAGACCATTTAAGAAAATGGTTTTTCTATCGCGGCCGATAACAAACTAAACTAAGCTGTCCAACCTGCACTCAGTTGAGTGCAGGTTAGAATTCAAAAGTGCAAGTAAAGTGGGTACATTTTGGTCATATGTTTCTGTGCGGCATTCTTACCATCCAATATATCCATGAAAAGTAATGAGAAATCGCGTAGTACCGCACAAAAATAGTGCTCCACAAAGTCGGAAACATTTTTGATTTTCCGGCAATTTTCAGGGAAAATTTGGTGATCTCATAATGTACGGCATCGGTTCCACACAGTTGCATTCTCTACAACTTTTGCCAAAATTGTTTTTTTTAAGTCTGTACTTTTTGAGTAATAAGAAGTTTAATGTTGGACGCATCACTATATTGCCATAGCTAACATACTCCTCATATGCGTGAAAAACCTGATTTAATTATTTACTTATTCTTTATCAGAGTTTTCATCGTCTAATAACCCACCACAAACAAAACTATTGTTTATTTTAAAACAATTCATTGATTTAAAATTTTTTTGGCGGAATAACAGATTTTGACCGTCTTATAAATCAAAACGTATGGACATTACAAAAAAAAGCTCTTTACAAAAGTTGTAGAAAATAAACTGAACTTTAAGAATAGTCCAATGCGTTTTATTGATAAATCTAATATTTCAAGAGTTATCGGCCGTAATAGAAAAACCGGTATTTTAAATGGGCCATAAATCGCAAACGATACGTTTCACAAAAAAGTTTTCTTGGAACAAAAAGTGTAAAATTTTATTTTCTACAACAATAAGCTCCATAACTTTTGCTCTAAAGTACATAGTTTCCGAGTTTCCAAGTTTCTAACTAAGTGGTACATATTTTGTTTGATTAAGGGTTAAAATGTACGGTATTATTTTTTTCAAATTTATTTAATTGAATACTATTTAAAACAATGATAATATGTTGAACATTGCTATAGTTAATTAATCTATGGTTATTCAAATAAATGAAAACTTGCATGTTTTGTATTCCTCTGTAACTTTTTTTAGAACACTTTCTTTTGTACGGTATTACTATACAACAATAGTTTTTAGCAATGTCATGTAGAAAAATAAGGCGCCGTACAGGATCTAATGACCTACCACCTTTATATATGGAGTATACGACGAATTATAGGTAATTATCGATAAACATTCAAATGAATAGCAATTTTTAGACGGCATTATTTTTAATTGTCCGTTTGAGTGATATATAATCAATTGGAACCGATGCCGTACTTTTTCAAATCACCTTTCCGGATCACTGAAAAGAGGAAGTTGAACCCCTGATAATTTTCCTCTTGTACCATTATTTTTGTACGGCGTTGCGGAATAATGGATTAGAAGAGGTATTGCAACTGTATGGAACTGATGCCGTACAGTATCAAATGACCAAATTTTCCCTCAAAATTTCCGGATTATCAATAATGTTTCCGACTTCGTGGATCACTATTTTTGTACGGCACTGCGCGTTTTCTCATTATTTTTCATGGATCTATTGGATGGTAAGAATGCCGTACAGAAACAAATGACCAAAATTTACCCACTCTACTTGCACTTTTGAATTCTCACCTGCACTCCGTTGGACAGCTTACAAGTGACGGCATAGTGCTGAATCTTATTATTTTGTACCCGTCTATCATCCTACATCCTCTTCTGCTGGTTCATTTGACCCGTAAATTTTGCTCACGGGCCTGTAGTCTTATCAGTTAGATTGCAAAAAAATATTGTACACGTATTTTTTCTTTTGTTTCACAAACAAATAAAGTGGTCAAGTGCGAGTTGGACTCGCCCATGAATGGTTCCGTTGCAGCAAATAACATAATATACATAGTACACATAGTTCTTGTAGTTCATTGTAACTTTGATCGAAGTTTTAATAATAGTGTATTTATGACGTACTAAAAAAAAACTACTCATCAGATCGAGTTCAAACTAATTTTCGTTAGTAGTTTACATGGTAATGTACATCATATATTTTTTTTAGATTTTTCATTCTCTTACTTTAGAAGTTAGAGGGGGGGGGACACACATTTTACCACTTTGGAAGTGTCTCTCGCGCAAATTGTTCAGTGTAGACAAAAACTATATTAGAAACCTTAACATCATTTTTAAAGAGCTATCGATAGACACCGCACACGTGTAGGTTTGATGAAAAAAAAATTTTTGAGTTTCAGTTCTTTGTATGAGGGGCAACCCTAATTTATCTTTTTTTTATTTTTTTTTGTAAAAATCTTAATGCGGTTCACAGAATACATCTACATATCAAGTTTCAACAGTGTAGTCCTCATAGTTTCGGCAAAAAGTGGCTGTGACATACGGACGGACAGACAGACAGACATGACGAATCTATAAGGGTTCCGTTTTTACGTTTTACGGAACCCTAAAAATTACGAAGATACAGCGCTTAAGGTCAGTACTCACATACGGTATTACTCGATAGATTTACTCGAAGTCGAGTAAAAATCAACGTGTGGACCGCAAAACTCACAGCTCGAAGGCTCGCACCGAGCCGGCTCGATGGAATTAAATGAAAGTAATTTCCTTCGAACCTACTCGAAGCGAGCCGTCAATCTTGACGTGTACGTGGCTGCGAGTGGCTCGAGGCGAGCCTAGTATTAGTATTGTTTATCGTGATAGAAACACGTGTTTTTAAGAGAAATGGATTTGCGAGTTTAACCCAGTACCTCTTTTACGTTTTTTCTTTTAATTTTCTTTGATTTTCTTATAAAGCACTAGTGAGACTTGCTAAATATAGCCACCGTCTAGTTTGTTGCACAGACATCCTTTGGCTCGAACGGTCGGTGAATACTGAACGGCGCGCCTTACTCGATAGATCAATGCTCAATGTGTGGACGAAAGCCCATGCCATGGGTTTTACTTGACAATTTAGCTCGATCGAGTAATACCGTATGTGAGTACTGACCTTTAGAAGTTTCGCGTGACGTCACTCGTGCCTACGATTTTTACTCACGAGTGACGTCGCGACCCCGGGACTCGCGAAGTTTGATTTTCTGTATCTTTGTCGATTTTTAATATTTTGAAAAAAACAAAAAATACGTGTCCCATATTTTTCCATGATCTATCTGACAGACTAATTAGAATAGTGTATTTTAGACCCAGTCCGGTACCCTATTCGGAGCTGTCGCCCACGACACAGGACCGACCTAGTGTGGGATACAGAGTTCAGAGTTCACATCTAAGTATCTGAATGGCTTACAATTTTTGTATACTTATCATGGTAACTACTGTTATACGGTGTCATGTAAACTGTTCAAATAAGTAAAGAGTTTTTTATACGGTGTCATGTGAACTGTTGAAATATAGAGTTTTTTATTTTATTATTATGTTTCAGGGCATTTATTAGTGACGGCCCGAAAGGTGGCCCAACAAGAGGGTCTGGACAAGTCTGGCTTCCGGCTCGTCATCAACGACGGGAAGAATGGCGCACAGAGCGTATACCATCTGCATGTCCACATTCTCGGCGGACGACAGATGCGCTGGCCCCCCGGCTAATTCCTATGTAGATTATAAGGGTAATAGCTATGGTGAAGGCACATTAGTTGAAATATAGTATACTAAATGACAAAGGAAGGATGTGGCTTACTAAAATTTTTTTGGCATTTTAATGGCCAACAAAAACTCATTTACTGGATCCTGCGCACTGAATCGTATATTTTGTCATAATAATTAGATTTTATATCTTTGTTCCTTGTATTATTTTATGTTGCTTTGCTTTTGTGCCTTCAAAATAGCATAGGTCTACTGAAACGGACTGATTTAAAATGTGATGGGATTTGAATAAAAGGTTTTTGTTAAAATAGTTTATTTTATTTACAAATTGTTAAATAATTTAAGTGTTTACTAAATCTACTATTTCATTTAGTATACCGCTCGTTTGGTGCAACATGACGGAATTGGATTTCAAGAAATTTTACGAAATATCCATTAAAAATTTCTCCGGACTACTCCAGGGCGTCTACTCTCTTTCTATTGAAAACGTAATTTCGACATTAGTTTCGCGACTTTGCTACTCTGTTTCTATTTCGTTCCGTTGTTCATTGCGATCGAACTTTTTTCAACGAAAACGTGTGCTAAGCTTACTCTAATTAACGAAAGTTAAAACGAGAATTTGAATTTGACAGATCATTTTTCTTAGTTTTAACCTCAAAATCGACGACATCAAAAGTGTTACCTTTTGTTTTGCGGATGATTGTTTTTTGGCAAATTGTAACTTATTATGCTTGCAAAAATTGTGTTAATTGAAGCTGCTGTACGTAAAGACCGTTTGGAGCGTAAAAAGAACCGGTGTCGCCTGCGCAGTGATAAATTTCTCTTTTTTCAATGCCAATTTCCAACATAGAATTTGTAGGAAATTATAGGCTTAGCCGGCTATTGTTTGACGAGTTTGTAGTGCCTAGAAAGTTACGTCTGGTCTAGACGGGAGAACTGCGACTGACAATCTGTAGACCTCGGGTTCAAAACCAAGCGCACCAGTCTTCCCGAAGTCATGAACGTAATGCCGGTTGATGTCCTAAGAGAAACAAATTCCTTCTTTCCCGAAACGGAAAAAGCATTGAAAATTTTGATCGCTTTACCATGCACGACCAGCTGGACAGTAGAACGATACATTAGCAGCCTCAGAAGACTAAAAACATACCTAGCTAAGAAGCACCATGGCAGAAGATCGCCTGAATGGCCTGGCCATGATGAGTGTACACAGAGCTACAAGAAATAAAAACCTATACAATTTTAGTGATAAACTGGTTGAAAGTTTTGCAAAAATCCCTGCAGGCTTATGTTTTAAAATATTTTTGTTTAAATAAATAATTATTACTTTGTTTAAAAGTTTCATTTAGTTATTATGCTGTCCAGGGTTTGTGAAGTTTTATACATTGATATCTGTTCTTATTACAATTGTCATTGAGGCAAAGACTTCCAAAGTGTAATATTTCATGCAGTTGGGACTCGAGGCCTTGAAGAAGGCCTCGAGTCCCACCTGTGGAAACATTAAGTTGGCTGTTTGTGCCTGATATGAAAAATACTTGTATCACTGAATTGAGCCCGCTTCTTACTTGTGTACTAAATACTAATGTATAATAAACCTACCAGAAAAAAAGAGGGATGTTGTGAAATAATGTGGCTCAAGACTGGCCTCGTGGCTTAGTTGGTAGTAGCTCTGCCTACAAAGCCGACGGTTGTGGGTTCGATTCCCACCCAGTGCAAATATTTGTGTGATGAATTCAAATGTTTGCACTGTGTCTGGGTGTTTCTATGTATAATAAGTATGTATTTATAATTATATAAGTACTAGTGGCCCGTCCCGGCTTCGCTCGGATATTGTCATAAATATAAAGACTATTAATCGACAAAAAAACTATCCTATCTTTCAAGTTGGATTAAACTGCACACGGTGTGCAAATTTGGTTCAAATCAGTTAAGTAGCTTATGAATCCATCGCGGACAAACATGACAGGAGATTTATATTAAGATTATATCAGCTATCTGGCCGCCATGATACAAGCTTTGCTTAGTTTAGGGTCAGATGGTGTTGTTTGTGAATTGTCCACCAATATTTAATTATTTAATGTATGTGCCAAGCTCTCTTTAGTTTAATAGCTATTAAAGTAAGCCAATTGTTATGTAATTGGTGTGCAATGATGTATATTATAATGATTTGTTTGAATGTTCATTGTTGCTTTTCTAGAGACTATTTTACTAAAATCATTCAACTATTTGAAAATTAACTTTTGTTGATATCTTTAATTCCATCAATTAAATTAAAGATATCTTAAAATCAATAGTGAAGCGGTTTCTTCTGGGTTAGCACGCTCTACCATAGACTGCATTGTCGTTTAACATCAGGCAAATGGCGGTCAACTGTAAACCTATAAAATAGTATACCTACAAATGTGTAATTTTAGAGTTATCGCATCCAAACATCATAAATCCACCTAGCCATTTGGAAATTATAAGTTATGTATTGGGGTTATTGTTTACATTAATTGGGTATGTAATAAAATAACGTTTTATCTTGGTATTGTATTTAAATTTATTAAGTATATCTTCTTAAATATTCTCTGAAATCCCCACACATGTCCTGCCAGGAAATTCATAATCATAATCTCTTTACTGCGATATGTAGGTATTATACAAACTAAGAGCATGTCAAGTACAATGAATAGATAATGTCAAATAACAAATATAAATAATGACAAATAGCAAATTCAGTTTTCCTAGCAGAAAACATAAACAGCCCACTAAATGTTCCCACTGCTGGGACTGCTCAGAAAAGGCCCCGGCCTTTTCTCCTCAGGAGAGAGTTAAAGTCATAATCTACCATGCTGGCCCAGTGTGGGTTGGTGTAGTTTTCCTAACTCTAATAATTCTAAACGCTGCTCTTCAGTCTGAATGATTTACTTCAGATAGAGCCAGCAGCAGACTGCCTCTGATGTCTATGTAGATTGTGAGTCTGCAAAAGAAGAAAGAATAATTCAGTTTTGTAGGTACATATTTATATCTCTTAGGCCAGTCAGACATGGGCACCTTAAGCAGTCAGCATGACTGCTTCAAGCTGTGACTGCATAGTGAACTCTTAGCAGAGTCCGCCTGGGGAAGTACCACACCTTTGCCAGTTATTCTACCACCAAGCAGTAATGTGCAAACATTTCCGGTTTGAAGGGCAATGTTTTCAGAGAAATTACTGGGCTTAGAGATGTATCATCTTAGATCTCTGGGTGACGAGCGCATTGCAGTGCTAGGTAATGAATTGGATTATTCATGTTCCAATAGCTGCATGTCACTGTGCTCTTATGTGGCAAGCATGTTGCTTACCATCGGGCCAATGTCCTGCTCGTCTCGTCACTCTTTTAATTAATCCGCCTCGGGCGGTAACAGCACTGAAATTTCACCTTGTGGTTGGACTGCAAGAGTGGTCGTGGGTCCATGTTTGTTGATCACTAAGTAACTGCTCGAGCTGTCGGTGTCTGAAAGTAAAGAACATTTATTTGTTAGAAAATTACCTAAAAAATGTAGTACTTATAGATAAAAATAATGCATATAAAAATTATAGTGGCTCTGCCCTATGGTTTCATCCATGTTGTAATGAAAATATGCTGATATGCATGTATTATTCACCTACCCCTACCTAAAGCAGGTATTTCATTAATTTTAGCTTTCAGTACATTTGAGATTTGGATGTATAAGCCATCTCTCATCAACAACACTTAACTCCCATGAGGAGAGTTGGTTTTATTTAACTCGATTGATGTTCTACCTTAAGTAGCACAAGTGCACAAGCACTAGTAAACGCCCTGCGGTTTCACTTACTTGGTGAGAGATGAGAGAACGGGAAGTTCTATTACTTACTACACCACGTTCACACAATTGATTTTGCAATGAAAACAAATCAGGCAGAGTTAGTTACTTTTGTATAGTATAGTAACTTACATTTTACCACTTCTGGAGACTCTGGAGTGTGTCACACATGTCGCAGATTCGAAGAAATCTGCAAACATCAAACTCAATCTCGGTGCTCGAAAGAAACTGGGGATTTTTTCAATTTGTTCTAGAGTTAGGTACCGAATCGTAACAAGGTGGAGCCATTTTGAACTGAAAATAATTGAATAGAGCAATTATAATGTATAAACGCATGTTTTTATTCAGAAAAACCATGAGAAATGCACGAAATATTTACAAAGACTTTGTTTAGTTTGTTTTTGTTTTGAGTTTTCATAAGATGAAGTTATTTTTTTTTTTTTTTTTTTAATCATAAGATGTAGTATTAACCAGTGTTGCCTACTTTATTTTTCAGATATTCGTAGACAAGACAAAAATCATAATACACAATGGAATTTCAATAAAATTACGTGAATCAATAAAAAAACTGATTTATGTAATAATTTTCTATCAATATTTATCGTCAATTAGCACCATGTTGTAGCTTGAAGAGCAAAGTTTACTTATGTAGTACAGAGTACCAAGACGAGCAAGACATACCTATGCCTGATAGTAAGCAAAAGAACAGTGACACGCAGCTATTGAAACACAAGAAACGAAGTAAAGTCTCCAAATTACCTATTACCTAGCACTGCATTGCGCTCGTCACCCTTTGATATAAGATACTGCATCTCCATACCAAGTAATTTCTCTGGAAAAATTGCTCTTCAAATGAGAAATCACGAAATCAATGATGTTTACACATAACCACAGATCAGAAAATAGTTACTTCGTAACAGATGCATCACTGCCATACAAAAGCGCAAATACCTACACGAAAATAACCTAAACTTTCGTAAACTACTTACCTACTGTTACTTGCAAGCAAAAATACACCTTTGTACAAGCACGCAGAGTTGGGAATACCGTGCGCCCCGTGTGACTTGTCGTCTGCTTACGTCACTGACCAAACGTGCTAGGGTTGTACGAAATATGATAAGACTAGTGGCCCATTCCGGCTTCGCTCGAATAATAACCTAGACACCAACTGCAGCGCCATCGCCGGGCTGTTTTGTAAATCTAAACCATCGAGGGCCCTACCCAAACGCATACAGAAAAATTCATTCAAATCGGTTCAGCCGTTTAGGAGGAGTTTATTAACAACGAAAAGTGGCATTGATTTTTATATAATATTTTATATAGATAGATAGATGATAAAAAAACTTTTGATTTTGAAAAAAAAATTTTGTGGAGGGGACCATTTTGAATCGATATTATCCAAACATCTAAGAACCACCGCACGAAAATAAACTTTTATAAAAAACGCATCGAAATCGGTTCGTTTGAGCTCTACGGTGCTACAGACAGACACACACACACAGACAGACATCGACGTCAAACTTATAACATCCCTTTTTTGGTCGGAGGTTAAAAATTAATTCACAATTAGCTGAGCTATCACGAAACATACTTATTACATACTAAAAAAATTAAAACCAGAACCTTCTTTGAATCCGGTTAAAAGTTCTATAGCTTTTTCAGGTAGGTACGTATTATAGTTAATTGATGCTGAAGTATATTTTAGTTATACAATGTAGCTAGTTGTAAGTTGTTACAAATTAGTATCATTCAGTATGTACATGAATATTCAAATAAAACCGGCCAAGTGCGAGTGGGACTCCCGCACGAAGGGTTCCGTACCATCCCACTAATAGGTATTATAAATGTGAAAGTTTGGATATTTGGATGTTTCGATGCTTGTTGCTCAATCACGACGTACGTATGAACGAATCGGGCTGAAATTTGGAATACAGTTAGATTATAGTCTGGAAGAACACACAGGCTACTTTTTATCCCGGGAAAATTACGGGAACGACGAGAACGGGAACTACGCGGGTAAAACCGCGGGGCACTGCTAGTTAGCAAATAAACGGCGAAAACCTCTTTGGCATTATACGAAATTTCTTTTACATCGCAATTTCCGCAGACAGGCAAAAAGTTTTATTAGAATATTGACTTTTCGGTCATGATAATCACAATGAAGTCTACATCGCGATCTATTTTTACTAGTGGCGCCATCTAGTTTATTTTCGACGGACTAATCGAGCAAAACCCTTTACCCTTTGGGTACGGAACGCTAATAAAAAGTATGTCTTCAAAAACTCATTTAAATTTATTGAGACATAATAAAGATGGGATAAAAAGGTATTTCAGACAAAATTCTATTGTATCTATTCTAAATAGATATTACCTATACAAAATACATATTACACACTACTGTTTCCATGTTCTGTGCCATTGAAACCTACCAAAATGATGCTCAAAAATAAATATTAACAATAAAAACACTTACCTTGCTTCCTGTTTCGGCAATTTGAAATAAGATAAATTACTACATTTTAGTGTATTGCTATTGCAGCCATCCACAATACAATAACGCCGCGACATTATTTATGCGCGCACTCGGCGTTCGTTCGCACGTCAACTCGGGCAAGCGGCCGGCGCCCCTGTGATTTTAGAACACCCGGGTGGGCCCGAAAGAGTAGGTTAAAATCTCGCGCCGTATAGCGAGTGGTGAGGGTGTGACATAACTGCTAGGTGATAGAATAATTATCCAAGGTGTGGTACTCTCCCAGGTGAACTCTGCAAAGAGTCCCACTACTATATACTACTAAAACTAATGTTTCCCTATAAATTACTGGGCGTAAAGATGACTCATATTATATTTGTGAGTGACGAGCGCAGCGTAGTGCTAGGTAATGATTTTGACTTTTTATGTTCCAATAGCTGCATGACACACTAGGTTGTTTATGGGTAGGCGTGTTCCTCACCATCAGGCACATGTCCTGCTTCTCCCGTCACTCTATACTATAAAAAAACATTTGGCATTAACTCATTCCATGTCCCAGTACAAAGTAAGTAATTATGAATGATTTAATTCTTATAATTTTCAATCAATATTGATTGTCAATTACCACCATTATCCGGTTTGATGAGCAAACTTTATTTTTGTAGTACATAGTTACAAGACAAGCAGTAACGACGACATATGCCTGATAGTAAGCAAAATAACAGTGACATGCAGCTATTAAAACACAAGAAACGTCAAGAAGAGTCCAAATCGTTACCTACACTGCATTGCACTCGTCACCCTTTGATATAAGATGCTGCATCTCTATACCATGTAATTTCTCTAGAAAAATTGCTCTTCAAACGAGAAAACAGTGATGTTTGCACATACTGCTTGGTGGTAGAATAATTATCCAAGAATTGGTACTTTCCCAGGTGAACTCTGCAAAGAGTCCCACTACTACATATGTACTTACTCCTTAAGCTAATGTTTCCCGGTAAATTACCGGGCGTAAAGATCTTCTTTTATCTGTGAAAACGTGATACTCTAGGTGTGAAATAGTACTTTGCCATAAATGGAAAAATGCATGACATTAATGCTAATAAATAATCAACACTGAAATGTATATATGTTTGTATGTTTTATTTTACCCTCGTCATACATGGGGAAACTGGCATTATTTTACGGCGGCTCTTTAAAATTTTTGTTAGTATTATTATTTAACCATACCATAAGCATTTTTTTCTTCTTATTCATACGTCCAGCCTAATAAAAACCATAACAATTACATTTGGATTATGACTCCAACTAGAGTTGGTCCAACGTATGAGTTTGGTACGAATATGACTCCGTTTCCTCTCTGAAGACTCCTTTGGAGTCACTGACTCCTTTGGAGTCTTCGGAGAGGAAACATGTTAAAATATCGTCATATTAAACTTTTTTTAGATCAGAAGAATATTAGGTTTATTCATAAACGTCATTAAAAACAACTTTAACTCAAAAGAAATCAAAATTGTTTTCGTTTCTGTAGAGATACACTACATTAATTAATTTCGGATATTCTGTGGAGAGTGTGCAACTGATTTACATGATTTAAGACCACCTTGCCTTTTTTTCTATCGGAATGATCGTAGCTCGAAAAAGTGACATCGTTACATGGTTAATGTTCCAAAGACACGAACGAAGAGGTTTGACTCTACTTTTGTGATAACAGCATCTAAGCTGTGGAATGCGTTTCCTGAGTGGATTTTTCCTGTTGGTTACAATCTTTGTGTCTTCAAATCGAGAGATAATCGGTTTCTTCAAGGTAAACACGCTCCATCGTAGACTGCATCATTGCTTAACATCAGGCGAGATGGCAGTGAAGTAAAAACCTATAAAAGTAAAAAAAAACATTAGTATCCTCTCTACTTAATCCGAAAAATTAAAATCTTTAGTAAATTGATATGCACATAATAGTATATAAGTTGTCCCGTTTTCATCTCAACACCACCAAATCGACCTAAATGAAGTAAATTATACTTGACTACTAACAATAAAAGCTTTTAAACACAAAAATATAAAAACTTTACTTTATAATGAAACGTAGAAATTAAGTTGAACGCCCGTCAAGGGTACACTGTTGTACATTTTTTTATATTTTTAAGACCTATTTTTACACAGTGAGAGCAATAAATGTATGTTGTACGTATTTATTTATTAATATAGTAAACTGGCAGCGCCCTGGAGGTTTACCTGCGTAGTTGCCGTTCCCGTTATTTTCGCAGAATGAAGATTAGTCTCTGTATTTGTCCAGATTGTAATCTAAAATGAAGTGTTCCAAATTTCAGCCCGACCGTTTAGACGTTACGACGAATATTATATATATATAATAATAATATAAAGCGAAAGAGAACTATGTGAGTGCCGCTAGTGTACAATACAATAATTATTTATCAAGCTACACGAAAGAAATTATAAAACATAACCAAGGCCTCAGCCCCGTTTGTACGTAGTGTTATATCGGTTAGCTTATAATAGCATTAAAAAAACTATTGTTTGCGAAAAGATTTCCGTAAAGTGTGTCATTAGTCATATTGAGAGGCTAATACTACAGTATAAACTATACAAAGAAACTAGACTGTGCAAATACGCTGTGTATCTGTAAAGTGGGAACTACACAGTTTATAAATCAAACTTCAAAAAATAAGTAGTTCAAGTTCGTTTAACTTTTTTAGTTGTTTTTTTTACACCACGAAATGTAATTTGTGGTTATTTATTAAATTCGTAAGAGTCCTTTCAAAAGATCGTATATTTTGCATACGATTTTGACTACCAAAATAACCGTATAAGTACAACTTAAATCGGACGAATGGCAAGTATTGTATGGTATGTGCAAGTATTAAGCGGATATTTTCGACTGTCACAAGTTGCACCCCAAACGAGTGGATGCTATAGTACTCCTATATTTAGCCGCATAAAAAGGTTTTTTGCATGCATCGATCAAAATTACGTAAATAATATGATTTGCACTTGTTTCATTGAACCAATTGCTTTAATATTAAAACAAATATATAAGATAACGCATCTTACATTTAAATTTAAAAAATACGGCATAACGCATCATAAATATGGTGTTAAAGAAAAAACCGTAAATTACCGCAATGGCACTGAAAAGAACCTAATAAGTTAGTGATCTGCGACATTCGTTTTATCTGTGATTGCATCGTTCACGATGAGTTTGGATGGCCTTGAAAGTTCGTATGCCGAACCGCAAGAGAAATAGAGTAAGGTTGCAGCCATCGTTTCGTTTAAATGTTCGATCGTTAACGAAGTCGCAAGTCATAGAAAGAGAGTAGACGCCCAGGACTTTCCATAAGTGGGTAAAGAGTTATATTTTAATTTTTATAGGTTTGTTGTGAATTGAATTCTAGTGTCATGCTCGAGAATGATGAGAAATTTTCGGATGAAGTCGGGACCATCTAGAAATGCGTGAGCATATCTCACCATACTCATGGCCACGCCCTCCGGTTTCACCGGCGTAGTTTCCAAAGTAGGCTATATCAAATTCTGAGTTATAAGTTTTCACTTCTATCGGCAGTTCCTATGACTGCCAATTTATTGACGTGATAACGTCTTATAATTCGATGAAGCCGGCGGCCCGCCCGCAAAACATGACGTCATGTAACGTTACGCCGTTACCGTTAGTTCGTCGTCCGTGCCATGCGGACGAAGCTGAGCGCTGAGGGCGCCACCCGCCGAGTCGAGCGGTATCACTACTCGCGCTATCAGCGTACTGATTTCTTAAGACGTTGTCACATTCAACTATCGTCAGTAAACCGATTTTACAGACAACCATTTTTTTTTTTGTTTGTAGTGGTGCGGCTTCTTGCAGTGCCGCCTGTGGAAGTACCACACCTTTGCTAGTTATTCTGCCGCCAAACAGTGGTGCGCGAACATTACTATGTTCCGGTTTGAAGGGCAAAGATAAATTACTGAACCAAGAGATAAAACACCTATCCCCGGGTGCGGGTGACAAGCCTTTTTTTTTTGACGTGATAACGTCTTATAATTCGATGAAGCCGGCTGCACGCCCGCAAAACATGACGTCATGTAACGTTACCGCCATAGAATAGATAATATTTACCACCGTTACCTCGCCTTATTAGTTTTCGCACCATCTAGTGAGTGAAATGTGTATTACGTTGAAGGAGTCTGTCCATGTTTTAGAAAAGCGACGATATTATGAAGTTAAGAACTTGTGCTAGTACAATGATGTACCCAGAGATGGCGCTTTGAGCAGCTTTTCTTAAGACGTTGTCACGTTCAACTATCGTCAGTAAACCGACTTTACAGACAACCATTTTTTTTTGTGGGGGAAATGCATTGACGCGCCGTCCACCGTGTAGGGACACGGCAGGTGTGTCGGGCTCGACACCACTAAAAGTGGTGCCCCTACCGACTAAAACCCCCACAGGTTTCTCCGGCTTGGCAGCGGGTCAGTGTCGCGGGGTCACTCTGCGCACTCCCTTCGACGACTCTGACCCAACACCGGCACCCTTGCGGGCCCGCCTCGCGGGGGGACGGGTGACAAGCCTTATTTTTTTTTTTTTTTTTGTCAATAAATAAAACAAAAGAAAGAGCATACCAATTTTATACATTGCCAAAGTTTGAAAATTATCATTTCACTGTATTTTAGTAGTTATAGTACAGAAAAAGCGACCTCGTAACATGTCAGTCAACACCGCGTATGATTTCTCAGCTATGCCATAGCGTTTCAGCTTCAAAGGTAAAGTCTCATGGTCTGCGACATCTGCGACCACCATTACCTACCTATCCCAATGCCCTCTCCTTATCCCAACTCCCCTAAGTCAACAAGTTCAAAAACGTGCTAAATAGAAATAATGCTCCTGGAAACATGTACCTATGATTTTAATGAGGTAGGTACTTCATTAGATTCGGAATGACGTTTAGAAAAAATGTTTTTCAGAGTTTATTAGCACAAAAAAATGCGATAGTTAATATCAAAATAAGATTACGAAAATAAGGTATTATACACTTTTTTTTTTACTGTGGGCAGAGCCTTTATTAACAGAACTAAAATACAATGAGAACTACACTACGCTACATACCTAACAACTACTTAAACTAAGCACACCTGAATTATCCATAGACCAATGAAGGTATATTGGATATGGTAGGATAATCAAGATGTTCAAGGCCACTACCAATCGGAAGCGTACCCAGCATGCTGGCGGCATTACCACGCTGAATGGCAATGCTTATGCGTTGGGCCAAATAAATGCCAGCATTTTGGTCACGCGTCGCGTCGACCAAGCGCTCGGAAAGGCTTTTGAAAATGAGGTGAGCTCCCGGCCTCCACGGACCCAATGTCTCAACCCCAAAGGGCTCAAATACGTAACCTCTTCCGAGGGTTGCATATTTGCGCCGTTTGAGTCGCTCAGCTGAATTAGCCGCTGCACTTTATCGAATGAGGTATCACACAAATGTCTCTAGGAGCTTTATTTCTATTTAGCACGTTTATGAACTTGTTGACTAGACTATACCCTACCCCAAGAAAATGCTTGAAATGACGATAATACTAGTATGATGCTGTGCTATTAAGGTGCCTACTAATTAGCCCGTGAAACAAGACCGAGCTGAAATATGACAACACATAGCGTTAAAATACTAGGTACCTAGTGCTTGTAGATGGTACTTTATGTAGTGGACTGGATTTATGTAGTAGCATTATCTATTCTATGGTAGTAGGATGGATGGATGTATGACTGGTAGATGTAGTAGGACTCTTAGCAGAGTCCGCCTGGGGAAGTACCACACCTTTGCCAGTTATTCTACCGCCAAGCAGTAATGTGGGGAACATTACTGTGTTCCGGTTTGAAGGGCAATGTTTCCAGAGAAATTACCGGGCTTATTAGATCTCTGGGTGACGAGCGCAGTGCAGTGCTAGGTAATGATTTGGAGTCTTCATGTTCCAATAGCTGCGTGTCACTGTGCTGTTATGTGGCAGGCGTGTTGCTTACCATCAGGCATATGTCCTGTTCGTCTCGTTACTCTTTATTTAAAAAAAAAAGGTAATAAAAAGCTATTTAAACAAAACCAATAATATTTATTTAAATGAAACAATAACACGACACAAGCTATAATACATAGCAAAGTTACAATGTACATCACAGTCTTATTCGGCTTATTAGACGAAATGTTTTAAACATTCATAATTATATACAAACATACTAGCTTATTAGCTTATTACCAAAACTTTATCTGTTACACAAATATCAACCGAATCAAATGTCACAGTAAAAGGCCATATTACACTTGACTAAACATTCAGTAAGCTATCCATACAACATTTAGATACAAGGATTGCTTGTTGCTACGAGTATCTAGCTGAATTCAGACCCGCACCTCTACACCCTAATGAAAAACGCTTTGATGCTTTGACGTTGCTGTCTCTTTTCTTCTCGCTTGAAATGAAAGAGACGGCAATGCCAAAGCGTCAAAGCGTTTTTCGTTAGGCGGTAAAGGTGCGGGTCTGAATTCAGCTAGATAACAGCAAGCGATCCTGAACGAAAAATGTCATCGCTTTGATGTTTCTCTCGCTTTTCTTTTCGCTTGAAATGATAGAGACAGCATTAGCAAAGCGATAGCCGATTTAGTTAGGCGGTAGAGGCGCAGGGATGTAACGAAGGTAATTTTATTGGAACCGAAGACGGAGTCGGAGTTTTTAAATTTTGATTTATCGGAGTCGGAACCGAAGTCAGAAGCGTAGGCGGGGTCAGAAGTAGGTGTAGTGACAGGAGAGATACTTTTACTGGGGCCTAATAAAACATTTGCCCTTTTTTCTATCGGAACGCTCGCAGCTCGAAAAGCTACATCGTTTCATGGTTGATGTTCCAAAGACACGAACGAAGAGATTTGACTCTGCTTTTGTGATAAGAACGTCAAGGCTGTGGAAAAATGGCATGTTTTCAAATAAACAAGAAATTAAATTAGATGAATCGAATCTCAAAGTATCATAATACGTTTATAAATGAACATTAATATGAATATTACATAAACAAAAGCTTTGAAACAATTGAAAATGTACTTTAATTTACTTTCCACCGCAATAAGATATTATCGCTAATACTAATACACCTTACCTCCGATAAAAAAAAACACCGGTTTAAAAGTTTCGGAACCGAAGGTGTAATAATAATCGGAAGTTCCGACTTATCTGAGTCGGAGCTCCGTAACATCCCTGATTCAGTCACTAAATTTAGCCAAGTGTAAAATAAGAGCTATAGCGACACTTTAAAATGACTTCACGTCAATTAACGATGCGAAATTATAATACCACTAGCAGCGCCACGCGGTTCCACCCGCGTAGTTACCGATCCCGTAAATTTTCCGGGATTAAAAATAGCCTATCTGTTATTCCAGACCATCATCTATTTACATACCAAGTTTCATCCAAATCCCTGCAGCAGTTTTTGCGTGACAGAGTGACAAACATATATACATCCGTACAAACTTTCGCGTTTAGTAAAAAGTAGGATAAATAAGTTACGGTGGTCTAGTCGGGAGAACGGCAACTGCCGATCCGGAGACCCCGGGTTCAAACCCCACACGCACCACTGTCTTTTCGAAGTCATGTGCGTAATGCCGCTAACTTAAAACGGTGAAGGAAAACATCGTGAGGAAACCGACATGTACCTAGAATCTTTCGAAGTCATGTGTCATCCACCAACCCGCACTGGGCCAGCGTGGTGGATTATGGCCTTAACTCTCTCTTTGCGAGAGAAGGCCCCGAGTCCCAGCAGTGGGAACGTTTAGTGGGCTGTTGATGATGATGAGGATAAATAATGTTAATAATGGAAAAAATATTTTTTGTCTATAAACTTCCGATGCAAAAACGACAGGGATATAACTATGATGTGTCTCTCTCTGTTTGTGTGTCTCTCTGTGGCATTATAGCTCTCGAGGGCGAAAATCGATATTTATTTATCTTCAGTGAATCAGCAAAAAGACCTCGGTGTTATAATTACACCAAATTTAAAATGGGAAGAACACATTTCTGCAATTGTAAAGAAAGCAAACTGTTTTCTTTACGTCATTCGTGGATCCTTTCAATCTATAACTGTAGAAATGTTTCTTAAAATATATAAAACTTATGTGAGGCCGCTACTAGAATATGGTTATCAAATTTGACGCATCTACTTCAAAAAAGATATTGATTTACTTGAAAGTGTGTGGCAAAGAAAAGCGACAAAATGGCCATACGCCCTTCGACGTAAATCTTACACATACAGGTTAAAAGCCCTACGCCTCACTACATTGGAAGAGAGACGGTTACGGGGTGACTTGATCGAGACATTTAAAATACTGAATGGATTTTATAACCTCGCTCACATAAGGAACCTGTACAGATTAAAGGAGCATAAGAGAGACAGTCGGCGTCATAAGTCCCAGTTATCCTATGCACCATCACTGACAAACACTGCACATCACATCCTCAGCAACAGAGTGGTTTACAACTGGAACAGGTTGCCTGAGGATGTTATTTCGGCAAAATCATTGAACTCTTTCAAGAACAAACTTGACAAATGGATAGCGAAAGACAATATCATTTTAACAGACAATTACCTATAATTTTGTTACATATTTCAACACTGAGATATAGGCCTATCAACTAATGCTGCTCGCATATTATTCAATAAATAAATAAATAAATATTTTCTTGTTGAAAGGTGAATTCGTCGGCAGTGTTCTTAGCTGTTTGATTGATCGGTCCAAAATGGCCGCCACTACAAAATGGCGGTTTACATGTTTCTACACAAATCCCTCATTTTGAGTATCAATTGAATGGGTTTATAGTGGAATAAAAACTATGACAAATTTCAAACCCAAGATGGCCGAAACTGTAAAATATCAGGGGTTATTTTAAATTTTAATTTAATCAGTTGTCAATTTATAATTCGCCTCGATTGTAATGAGGCATTTTCCGAATGCAAAATACCTTTCAAAAATAGTTGTCAAGTACACCAAAGGTGGCGTTTCATTTTGCTAGATAAATATGGCCTCAAATCTTACACTTGCACGGCATGTTACACTAAATATTTTGAAAATCAGATTAGATTTTAAATTACGCTTTTGGAATAACAGATATGAGTGATAAATGGGAGAAAGTATATGCCAAATCATTGACATTGTCATAATTATTACTACTTAAATTGACATAATTATGTAACTTATCACATTTGTCTAACAGATTGAAAATTAATGAAATTGAGAATCATTTTTGACATGTTTTTGCATTCTGAAATAGCATAATTTGGCGTGTCACATTTAACGAAGTAAAGAAATAAAATTTTAAAAATATCTAGTCTACATGAAGTGCACAGCCGTACGAAGACACCAAAACACATACGATTAACCTAACGAAGAACATTCGTAAGTAAAAAATGCGTCAATCAGTCCAATGAGGCGTTATCAAAATGCAAATATTACTGTCAAAACTATTATTAATTTCGCCAAAAGCGGCACCAATGTTTCATTTCTTAGAGAAAATAGATAAGTATGTTACAAAATATTATGTCAATTTTAATAATTTTATATTTGTGCCATTTATGACTCTAGATTCTCAAAATGTGTCATTCGCATTTACTGAAAATTAGATTTAGTTAAAAAAATACTGAAGTAATATTAATCAAAAGCTTTTATCGCTTAATATGACATCTGTCATAATTTTTACAAAAAAAAATCTCATTAAACCTTCTCATTCTCACCTTGTTGTTGACAATTATTTTTCACCAAATGGCATTTATACAATTTTATGTTTCTTTTTGCCTTGAAATTTTACAGTCAGTAGGTATAGTTCAGTTGATTTTTAAGTTGGTATTTTACATGCAAACTACATAAAATATTTTAAAATTAAGGCAAGAGATTTGAAGCAACAACCTTACTTTCATCACAGGGTCGCAGTGAATCAGGACTAATAAAAAGAGGAATGAATGACTACAATGATATTTTTTACACTATTTGAAAGGAAATGCTTTTCTATAATAGTAATAACCAAGCCGGTCGAGGCGAAAGAACTAAAAATAATATTTGACAAGCATATGTCACCGTCAATTTGACATATATTTTCACCCGTCACTCTTATGTCATTTGGAAAACGCCTCATGCTTTAGTAAATTTCATTAACACTATATTGGAAACCTAACTAAATACATTATATAAATATTTACAAATTGTAACTAATGAACATACATACACATAAATATGTATTTATATTAAAACTAGATGCGGTCCGCAGTTCCGTCCGTTATTTCACAGGTATTGTTAAACTTTTCTTTTTTAACTATCTATAATAAAATGGCTTTTCCAATGTATCATAAGTATGTATTCAAGATTATACAGGTCTGTATTAAATGAGTTCTCTGGACTTCATAGTGCGAGCCTTGCTTAGTTTGGACCTATATAGATGATGTTATATGGCATATATGTTATATGACATATAAGATCATCTATATTTTGTGTCGACGAATATTTATAATTATTCTATATATAAAATAAATATTTCTGGAAATTTCCCACAACAACTATTCCCAAACCAAGCAAAGCTTGTTCTATGGAAGATATAATAGCCCTTTTATTATAAGGAGGGTATGCGTAAATGCACTTCCTCCACATACAAACAAAAAAAAAGGGGATGAAATTTTGTATGAACATTTCTACATTTTTTAAGTTACAAAAGCAAGTTTTAAACTTATTTTTTGCGTTTTGATTACATATAAATACATATGACATTCAAATTTTGGTAAAAAAAATACCCTTAAGGGGTAAAAATCTCTATTAAAAGTTGAAATGAGTCAATGACACTGCGAAACGCACCTAGTACTTTACAAAGAACTGTCTAAAAATGCACTGTGGAATCTATAGTCCAAAGCTCAGTCGAGCACACTTTTAGTCTCCGTATTCGTTTGAAGTCACAGACTTCAAAAATATCTACACCATTTTGACTTCACACAAAAGAATTGGGATGACTACTCGGTAAAATATATACCAATCTAATTATTATTAGTCTGTCAGCTAGATTATGGAAAAATATGGTACATGTATTTTTTTGTTTAATCAAATTAAATTTAAAAAAAATTATCAAAAATCGACAAAGATATAGATCATCAAACTTCGCATAATCGTACAATGAAGTGACGTCACTAGAAACTTGTAAGCACTGCATCTTCGTCATTTTTTGATTGAGAAACAAAAGAAAAAATGGTTGTCTGTAAAGTCGGTTTACTGACGATAGTTGAACGTGACAACGTCTTAAGAAAATACTGATGGAATTTGTGCTAAGCGCCATCTAGGTAAAATATTCTGAAGCTTTTTAAAAAGCTGTTCAAAGCGTCATCTCTGGGTACATCATTATACTAGTTCTTAACTTCATATCGTCGCTTTTCTAAAACATGGACAGACTCCTTGAACGTAATACACATTTCACTCACTAGATGGTGCGAAAAGTAATAAGGCGAGGTAACACGGTAACGTTACATGACGTCATGTTTTGCGGGCGTGCAGCCGGCTTCATCGAATTATAAGACGTTATCACGTCAAAAATATGTGTACAATATTTTTTAATAGTCTAACTGACGGACCAAATAGTTTTTTTTAGTTATGCCTAATGTCAGAGTTTTGGTTTCACTTTACTCAAGAGTAAAACTTTAAATTAGTTTTATCAATGTCACTCACAATAATGTCTTGTTTTCACTGGTTTAGTCTAGTATAGGGGTCTGTGGGACCTCTTTTTCTCGCCTCGCTTGCGAGACGCCGCGTGCTAGCCCCACGCAGGGTCGTATTTGACCCACGGGTAGCTGGGGGTCAGGTAGACCCTGCGGCCGTGGACGAAACATGTCACTATGCCGTGGTATGCCGTCCGTGGGACGCCACTCTGAAATATTTCCAAAAAAAAAATAGCTTAAAAATAAGTAGAGGTCTAGAAAATAAGCACTTTATTTGTAAACTATCGCAGTGTATATATTGTGAAAACTCTGAAATCTTCCATAAGTCCAGTTTCATAACGTTTTTGCTTAAAAAATACTAGTTTTCGTAGTAAAATCATTGTAACCAACTCTAAAGTTGTTCATAAGGTCCAGTTTCTTAGCGTTTTTGCATGAAAAACATTTGTTTTCGTAGTAAATTCATTGTGAATAACTCCAAGTTATCCGTAAGTTAATTTTCTTAGCGTTTTTGCATGAAAAACATCTGTTTTCGTAGTAAATTAATTGCGACTCATTCTAAAATCGTGTCTCGAGTCCAGTTTATTAGCATTTTCGCATGAAAAACACCAATTTTCTTAGGAAAAACATTGTGACTCACTCTAAAATCATCCATAAGTCCGAGTTTCTTAGCGTGTCGTCTGTATGTCTCATTCTAAAATCGTATATGAGTCCAGTTTCTTAGCGTTTTCGCATGAAAAACACCAATTTTCTTAGGAAAAACATTGTGACTCACTCTAAAATCATCCATAAGTCCGAGTTTCTTAGCGTGTCGTCTGTATGTCTCATTCTAAAATCGTATATGAGTCCAGTTTCTTAGCGTTTTCGCATGAAAAACACCAATTTTCTTAGGAAAAACATTGTGACTCACTCTAAAATCATCCATAAGTCCGAGTTTCTTAGCGTGTCGTCTGTATGTCTCATTCTAAAATCGTATATGAGTCCAGTTTCTTAGCGTTTTCGCATGAAAAACACCAATTTTCTTAGGAAAAACATTGTGACTCACTCTAAAATCATCCATAAGTCCGAGTTTCTTAGCGTGTCGTCTATATGTCTCATTCTAAAATCGTATATGAGTCCAGTTTCTTAGCGTTTTCGCATGAAAAACACCAATTTTCTTAGGAAAAACATTGTGACTCACTCTAAAATCATCCATAAGTCCGAGTTTCTTAGCGTTTCGTCTGTATGTCTGCGCGTTCGAGTACGTCACCCGGACGGGCCCGCGTTCGCCGTGTCCGGTTAGTACCACCTCGCTCGCCGACATCTCCGGCAGTGACGCCACCGTCGTGAGGAGATTCTCGTCATAATACTCCTGGAAATAGTAAAAAAAAAATAAGCAAAATTAATTGTTATGGGCACTTTCGGGTAGGGGTCAGTGCGTGGTGGTATCTTTGACCTAATGTGAATAATTGTATTTTTTTCTGTGGAAATTTGATATAGTAATACCTGCTTTGGAACGTTGATTTTAAATATTTCATTGTGATACGTGATATATTAATTATATTAAATTAAGTTTTTGAAGTAAAAAGTAAAAGCTTTTGGTAGGGTGAAAGTAGAGTTTGAACCTCGAGCATGTAAGTGTTGAGTCTAAAAATCACATAAATGTGGAGTGTGAAAAACCTTGTGAACATGAGAGAGAAGTGTGAGAAATCTTGAGCAGATTAAATGAGAGTTGTCTTGGAGAGAGTCTTGGGCGTGTAAATGAGAAGTGTGACACACCCTGAGGAGATAGGTATATGAGAAGTGTGACAACCAAAAGGCGCATCAGTGCGTGAGAAACCACCGATGCGCCTTATGCTAACTATATACTTATGTAGTACATAAGTGAGAAAAGTAACAAACGTTGAGCACATACGTGAGGAATTTGACAATACATTGGGCGCATAACTGACAGGCTTGATATACCTCGAGGAGATATGTGAGGAGTGTAAGAAACATAATACGCATAAGTGGTGAGATGTGTGATATACCTTGTGCAGAAAAGTGAGCCGTTTTACAAACAATTGGCACATAATTAAGTAAGATGTGTGACAAAACTTGAGGGAGATATATATGAGGAGAGTGTGACAAGAATAAGGCGTATATGTGAAATGTGTGAGAAACCTTGATGAGCAACGGAAAGAGTGTGAGAAACATTGGGTACTTATGTGAGAAGCCTAGAGCAGATATGTTATGAGGAATTTAACAAACATTGGGCACAATGAGAAATGTTACAAACCTTGAACAGATGCGCGAGTAGTTTGACAAACATTGACTACCTACATAAGCGAGAAGTGTGGCATACCTTGAGCCGATGTGTAGATTGTGAAAAACCTTGAGCAAACGTGTATGAGTGTGACAAATATTAAGCACATAAAGTGAGAAGTGTGACAAACCTTGAGGAGATAGGTGAGGTTGAGCTTGGTGAACTCGACGTACTCCATGTTGAGCTGGATGTTCCTCAGATGCATGTCGAAGAACAGGCCTTTACTCACACCGATCTGTAACGTAAATATTACACACCATAACCTTTAGAACATAGTAAAAGAATTAAAATATGTAGTACGTATGTATATTTAAAAGCGAAAGATCACTCATCACGAAATATCAGAAACTACAAATAATAGGAGTCTGAAATTTTGGATAAAGATGTCTTTTAGCACGTAGGCGCTCAGTAAGATGGGGTTTTGCGAAATTCAACCCCTAAACGGGTGAAACAAGGGATGAACGGTTGTATTATAATTCCGCAATTTTCAAAGTAAATAAATAAGCATGAAATTCACGAAACCGATTTTAATAAAATTTGGAATACATATGGACTAAATGCCAAGAAAGGATAAAGGTAACATTTTATTTCAGAAAAAGGGCTAAAGGGGTTGAAATTGGGGATGAAAGTTTATATGGAAGTTCGTAATTGTTGAAGATAAAACCATGAAACTTCGTATTTACACACTTGATGTGAATCAAATAAATGTTTGTGCTAGCAATTTTGTAGCTTTGGTCTATACGCTGAACTGATTTTGATGAAATGGTGTTTTTGAACGTTAATTAGTAAAGTACTGTCTCAATTACCTTAATATTTATTTTACCCGGACGAAGTCGCGGGTAAAAGCTAGTATTTATACTATCCTACTAATATTGGAAGTATTATTAGTATTAATGGAAGAACACATAGGTTACTTTTTATCCCGGAAAACAACGAAAACGGGAACACCGCGGGGCGCTGCTAGTATTATTATAAATGTTAAAGCACGGATGTTCGTTGTTCCATCACGTCGTAACGTATGAACGGATGGGGCTGAAATTTGGAATGTAGGTAGATTATAGTCTGGAAGATGTATATCTTATAATATATAGGCTATCTTTATCCCGGTAAAATTGCGGGAATGGTAACTAGGCGGGTTACACCGCGGGGCACTGCTAGTATAAGTAAATAGTTATATAAATAGCAACGCCTCTCAGATTTACCCGCGTAGTTCATATTCTCATATTTTTTCCAAATAAAAAGTAGTCTATATGTTCTTCCAGACTATAATCTAACTGTGTTCCATTTTTCAGCCCGATCCGTTCAAGCGTTACGACGTGATTGAGCAACAAACATCGAAATATAATTTACTAGCAGCGCCCCGCTCTTTTACCCGCGTAGGTAGTTCCCGTTGTTTTCGTTATTTTTTCGGGATAAAAAGTATCCAACATGTTCTTCTTTTATAAATGTTTATCCTGGAAAAATAACATAAACAGTAACTATGCGAGTGAAACCGCAGGGCGCTAGTAGTGTCCACAATTTATGGTGATTTTCGTTTCAACCTGTCTCGTCTATGTCAGTAGTCGCAATCCTGTATTTTTTTCAACTTTTATAGTTTTACATCTGACCGCCATCTCGCCTGATGTTAAGCGACGATGCGGTCGGTATCTTTCACTGTAATCGATTCTCACCTTCCCAAACGAGTAGGTTCTGGATATCTCCGGCCGGATGCACGCTCTGTGCTCAACGTTGTCCGGATTCCTCAGCCAATCATCGAAGAATCTGAAACAATAATGATTAAGAAATAAATAAATAATATGGTGGATATATAATGGTGGAAATTTCTTATGCAACACCAAACGCATTATTAACAATTGCGCATTATTTCGTAGACCGCATCGTCACTTAACATCAGGCGAGATGGCGGTCAACCTATAAAAGCTAAAAAAATAATGTAATAATTGCTCTAATATTATCATAAGTTAATAAATAATTAATTACGGCGCGCAGTAACTAGTGTAACAATAACTCACGCGAGCAAGTCTAGTATAACAACACACGCGGGTAATAACTAGTGTAACAACAACTCACGCCCCACGTGGGCTATAACTAGTGTAACAATAACTTACGCGAACAACAACTATTGCAACAACAACTCACGCGGGCAATAACTAGTGTAACCACAACTCACGCGGGCAATAACTAGTGTAACAACAACTCACGCGGGCAATAACTAGTGTAACAACAACTCACGCGGGCTATAACTAGTGTAACCAGGGTTGGCATGATTAAAACAAGTTGTTTTTAAACACATGTTTAAAACAGTTTGAATTTAAACAGTGTTTTTAATCACATGTTTAAAAACAAAGATTAAAACAAGTATTAAACAGTGTTTAAAACATAAAGAAAAAAACAATGTTTAAAACTACTTTTTGAATGAAAATAAATTAATATTTAGGGCTCGAAATAGATTGGCATAAAACCAGTTGAGTCTATGCTATTTTTTTTATTTTTTTGTACCTACTCACAAAAGGAATTTTGAGTTTTTGAAAAGAAACATTACAAAGAAAGACACTTCAATGTATACCTCTAGAATTAATAGGTAATTCCCTGTTGGTCCTGCTAGGAAAGTCCCTAATGTCGACCGTCGAAAGAAAGTAATTCATTGGACTAGTAGGGTATTTCCCGTATTAAAATAGAAATATTGTAGTTTCCCCATTGAACTCTTAAAAACGATATTTATAACAATGGGTTTCCCCTGTTAAAAATGAACATTAGTTAGAAGACACAGGTGAATCTAAACCGTTTAGTACAGATTAGATATAGGGATGCTCGCAACATAAAACAACTGTGTAACCAATAACTATTTTGCAAATTTGAAAGTACCTAGCCTATAAACCTATAAATTAATAAATATGACGTCTATTTGAAATGAAATGAATGCACAAAACTAAAAGAATAAAAAAAACATAAAAAACAAAAAAAACACTTGTTTAAAACATTTTGAACTGTTTGTTTTATAAAATTAAAAAAAACTGTTTTTTTTCCAGCCCTGAGTGTAACAATAACTCACGCAAGCACTAACTAGTGTAACAATAACTCACGCGAACAACAACTCTTGTAATTATAACTCACGCAAACATTAACTAGTGTAATAATAACTCACGCAAACACAAACTAGTCTAACAGTAACTAGAGTAACAATAACTCACGCGGGTTATAACTATTGTAATAAGAACTCACGCGGATGGCCAGACCGGCTCCAGCGAGCGCCAAGTGTCCGCGCGCAGCAACCAGCCCAGGCCGGGGAAGAAGTCCGTGCGGTGGAGCAAGTCCGGATGAGACATGTCTATCACGTCCTTTTTCCCGTTGTCGTTCCACGCTGATATGCACCTAAAGAGTGAAGAAATAAGTGCCATTATAACCTCTGTCACAAATGTGTTAAGCTAAAACAACGTAGGAAGTCTGGACGAGACATGTTTACAACGTTATTTTTTTCGTTGTCATGTCACGCTAATATGCACCTATAGAATGAACAACAAGTGCTATTTTAGCCTATGTTCATTTTTTTTTTAAGCTAAAACAATTTAGGAAGTTTGGACGAGATACGTCTACAACGTTATTTTCTCCGTTGTCGTGTCACGCTGATATGCACCTAATGCACTAAAAATAAGTGCTATTTTTCTTACGTTACAAATTTGTTAAGCTAAAACAATGTAGCAAGTCTGAACGAGACTTGTCTAAAACGTTTTTTATACCGTTGTCGTTCCACACTGATATACAGCCAAACAACGACGAAATTGGGGCTATTTTGGCATATTGAATTTATGAAATACTACTTTGGTATATTATGTAAGTTAGTTAAATACTACTATGGCGTCAAATCGTATTTATACGTACCACAAACTGGGGTCTTTGAGGAGAAGAGGGTATGTTCCCAGGAAATACTCGAACAAATCCGGCGATATATCCAGATCATCTGCAAGAACGATGCAAATATCATTTTTTAAATTTCCCAATCTAAGCGTAGCTCAACTGAAATTGGCTGATAGATGACAGACTAATTTAAGCGTAACTAATCTTAAGAGTGGGTAATAAAATGTGGTTAATTTAGAGCCTTAATGTCAGTAGTACCATTGATTTAGGAGTCACTGTTCGAAGCGTGAATAAACTAAAGGTGAGTAAAGTCATGGTGACTTACTTAATGAGGATTATCTTGGGGTGCGTGGCTCAGTAACCTTCACGTGGTCCACCCTGGGCATCACACAACAACACGCCTCGGCGGCATCTTGTTGTGTGATGGCGAATCCCGGCCGGGGCTGGGAACTTCTACACGCGCTCCTCACCCCCCCTTGAGCAGTGTGTAGAGGTTGGGGAGAGGGACTGGAAGACTTAGGAAGGTTGGCTGACATATCGGCCAAGTAAAATTCTTAAGTCTTCCAGATGAAGGTCCTCCACGAGCACTCTGATTAGCAGAGTGCTCAGTGGAAGGACAAGGGCCGCGGTGCAGCCATAGAGGCGGAACCGCGGCTATCCCTAGCCGCGGTGGTGAGGGTAGACCTCGCGCTGTCGACCATCTTCGGCGTGATGCTTGACAGTGAGAGGTCGTGCGAGTTAGAGGACCGCGAGTTGGAAGCCTCTCTGAGGTGGAAGTGGACACGGGGGACAATCTAAGAGTGACTAACCTTCAATAATAATGACAGCCTCATGGTCCAAGTCCTTGAACACGTGGTTCAGCGCGAACTTGAAGTGCCTCGCGATCTTGTAGTACCCCCGGAACTTGACCTTGGCCGATGGTAGCGGGATCTCGGACAGGTCCGGCTGGCGAACTACTGTGATCGTCGGGTCCGAGTCTGAGTAGGACTTTATGACTTGGTAAGTCGCGTTGTGGCCGCAATCCTGAAAAGAATATGTTTTAATTTATAAAAATGTGTTAAATAAAATAAATTGGCAGTCATAGAAACTGCCGATAGAAGTGAAAACTTATAACTCAGAACTTATAACTCAGCTTACTTTGGAAACTACACGGGTGTACCGGAAGGCGTGGCCCGACCATAATGGCAGGGCCATCTAGATATGCGTTAGCATTTCCCATTGGCTCACACATTTCTAGATGGTCATGCCGTGATGGTTAGGCCACGCCCTTTCAGCATTTCCCATTGGCTGACGCATTTCTAGATGTCCAATGGCCGTGGCCCCGAGTTTATCCGAAGATTTCTTACCATACCCGAGCGTGACGCCAGTGACGCTAGAATTTAATTCACACCCCACGAAAATCTGTCTGTGGCGCGCGAAAGGGGCGTATCCTCTTTTCTACCCTTACCGGGATTGATGGCACTTGATTTATATCTTGTCTAAAAGCGCGCCTGCGCGCCAAAAGAAGTTTTCACTTCGAAATACTTGGAAGGTGTCAAGGGACATTCTGATGGAACGAAGTTGTACAAAATATTGCAACTCTTTACTGATGCTGTTGCCCTGGTACTGGTACCTAGGTGCAAACGCAACTCTTTTATATTTCTGTTGTCCTGGTATCTGGATATAAACGCTGGGCTGTTGGAGGTAGGTAATCGAAACTCTTTAATTTTTCTGTTGCCCTGGTACCTACCTGGCCGTTTTTACCGAGTTTACCCGAAGATTTCATATCCGATCCGATCCATTATCATATCCAAGCGTGACGATTGATGAATCCATTTCACAGCCCACGAAAATTCTGTCTATAGCGCGCCTAAAGAAGTTTTCACTTCAAAAATTGCAGCCATAGGAACTGCTGGTAGAAGTGAAAACGTATAACTCAGAAATTTGATAGCTCACTTTGGAAACTACGCGAGTGAAACAGGAGGGCCATAGTCCCGAGTTTACCCGAAGAATTTCTATCACTCCCGAGCGTGACGCTAGAATTCAATTCACAGCCCACGAAAAATCTGTCTGTGGCGCGCGAAAGGGGCGTATCCTCTTTTCTACCCTTACCGGGATCGATGGCACTTGATTTATGTCACCAAAATTACTCACCACTTGATTATGGCACCGAGCCAGAAGGGACCATACCAAAAGAAGTTATCACTTCAATAATACGGATCGCGGCTAAGCCCGTGTGACGTATTCAAGAAAATTTGGATGTTCATGTTTGATGACTAAATATCTTATGGTCTCATGAAATTAAAATCCAGTGCCATCAGGTCACCATGTCTATTCCCAGTCAACATCCCATGTGTAATACTTGAACGACTCCTAACTAGCAAAGTACCGCGGTTTTCCCCGTTTCCGTTACTTATGTTTATTCCGTAGTTTCGATTATTTCGCCGTGATAAAAAATGGGCTATATCTTCCAAATTTTAACTTGATCCGTTCAGACGTTACGACGCGATTAAGCAAAAAAAAAAAAATTGGCAGTCATAGGAACTGCCGATAGAAGTGAAAACTTGCTGTTGCCCTGGTACTGGTACCTAGGGGCAAACGCAACTCTTTTATATTTCTGTTGTCCTGGTATCTGGAGATAAACGCTGGGCTATTGGAGGTAGGTAATCGAAACTCTTTACTGTTTCTGTTGCCTTGGTACCTACCTGGCCGTTTTTACCGAGTTTACCCGAAGATTTCATATCCGATCCGATCCATTATCATATCCGAGCGTGACGATTGATGAATCCATTTCACAGCCCACGAAAATTCTGTCTATAGCGCGCCTAAAGAAGTTTTCACTTCAAAAAATACATTTGGAATATTTGGAAACACATACCTGGCTGATGATGATAGGGAATGTCTCCTTGTCTGGTCGGAACTTGACCAGGTTGTCGATGCACCGCTTCACGGTGACCCTGTCGCAGGCTATCACCAGCACCGGTATCACCAACTTGGATGGATCTAGAAACAAAATAGTACACATTAGACTACGGTGTGTGAACGTTACAAAGAACTGACAAAAGGCGCTGTGAGGAGCTTGGTGCTGAGTGTTCTATCAGATAGAGAGCGGTCACGCGCTCAAGAGGTGAGTTATGCGTTTTTGAAGTTAAAACTTCTTTTGGCGCGCCTAGACAGATTTTTCGTGGGCTGTGAATTGAATTCTAGCGTCACGCTCGGGTATAATAAGAAATCTTCGGGTAAACTCGGGACCACATCCATTGGCCATCTAGAAATGCGTCAGCCAATGGGAAATGCTAAAAGGGCGTGGCCTGCCCATCATGGCATGGCCATCTAGAAATGCTTCAGCCAATAGGAAATGCTGACACATTTCTAGATGATCATGCCATGATGACCAGGCCACACCCTCCGGTTTTATCCGCGTAGTTTCCAAAGTGAGCTATCAAATTCTGAGTTAAGTATTATAACTTTTCACTTCTATCGGCAGTTCCTGTAACTGTCATTTTTTTAAATTTCTATGTTTTATGGACTGACGAGACGAGCAGAACATGTAAGCAACACGCCTACCAAATAACAGCATAGTGACACACAGCTATTGGAACACGAAGAGTACAAATCATTACCTAGCACTGTACTGCGCTCGTCACCCAGAGATATAAGATGTTTTATCTCTATCTATATATATAAAAGCGAAAGGTCACTCATCAAGGAATCTCAGAAACTACAAATGCTAGGAATCTGAAATTTTGCATGGAGGTCCCATTTAGCACGTAGGCGCTCGCTAAGACGGGGTTTCGGGAAATTCAACCCCTAAGAGGGTGAAACAAGGGATGAACGGTTGTATGAAAATTCGTGATTTTCAAAGTTATACAATTTTGTATCTAGACACTTGACACGAAGTAATTAAATGTTTGTTCTATCAATTTTGTAATTTCGAACTGTACGGGGGTGAAATTGGGGTTGAAATAGGGGATGAATGTCAATACCTATGGAAGTTCCCAACCGTTGAAGACAAAACCATGAAACTCTGTATATAGACAATTGACACGAAGCAAACGAATGTTTGTTCTATCAATTTCGTAATTTCGAACTGTACGGGGGTGATGTTGGGGTTGAAATGGGGGATGAATGTCAATATTAAAGTTCCCAACCATTGCAGATAAAACCATGAAACTCTGTATATAGACACTTGACACGAAGCAAAGGAATGTTTGTTTTAGCAATTTTGTAATTTCGAACTGTACGGGGGTGAAATTGGGGTTAAAATGGGGGATGAATGTCAACATGGAAGATCCCAACCATTAAAGATAAAATCATGAAACTTTTAAAATAGACACTTGAAACGAAGCAAACGAAAATTTGTTCTAGCAATTTTGTAATTTTGAACTGTACGGGGGTGAAATTGGGATTGAACTGGGGGATGAAAGTTTACATGGAAGCTTCCAATCGTTGAAGATAAAACCATGATACTTTATTTATAGGCACTTGACACGAAGCAAATAAATGTTTGTTCTAGCAATTTTGTAATTTCGAACTGTACGGGGATGAAATTGAGGTTGAAATGGGGGATCAATGTCAATATGAAAGTTCTCAATCGTTGAAGATAAAACTATGAAACTCTTTAAATAGGCACTTAGCACGAAGCCAATAAATGTTTGTTTTAGCAATTTTGTAATTTCAAACTGTATGGGGATGAAATTGGAGTTTAAATGGGGGACAAATGTACGCTTTCACAACTAAATAACTGAACTGATTTTGATGAAATTGTTTTATTATATTAAGCTGTATTTAGTAACCGTATATGTGTATGGGTATAAAAATAGATACTACCTGAGTTATCTTAGTATTTATTCCGCGCGGACGAAGTCGCGGGTAACAGCTAGTGCCCTATAATTTCAATGGAAACATTACCCTTCAAACCGGAACACAGAGGTTTTCGCATTACTGCTTGGCGGTAGAATAACTGACAAAGGTGTGTTACTACCCCACACGGACTCTGCAAAGAGTCCTACCACTACCTTTGCGCCGGGAGCAGTTAAAAGGGGGCTAATCGGAGATTAGTTTTAATATGAATGTTTCATTATTTTTAAATAGTTTCTCTATATACACATGTTTTCTCATCTGATAAGCTAAGTTCATAAATCCTAGTAGTCGTTTAAAAATTGATTGAATTTCTACAACACCGGGTAAAATACCTAACACTTTCTAATCGCACGAAACATAAACATTTCATGAAACACGTACAGGTTATCGATTTCATTACGAAATACAGGCATTCGCAGATTAACTGCAATAAGTAGAATAGAACAAACACGCATTGTGTTTCAGTTTGAAGGACAATAATTTCAATAAAAAAAAATTATACAAAAATTAAACCCGACTTAACATCTATACTATTACGAGTATTATAAAGCTGAAGAGTTTGCTTGTTTGTTTGCATGTTTAAACGCAAGGATCTCTGGAACTACTGGTCCGAATTGAACGATTCTTTCTTTGTAGAATAGTCCATTTATCGAGGAAGGCTGTAGGCTATTTAACATTACGCTACTATCAACAGGAGCCGAGCAGGAGTGAAAAATGTAACAAAAACGGGGGAAAATATTGCTTTTTGTGAGCTTTCGTTGCGTGACAGCATATGTCTTATTATTAGAACCTAAAGTAACCGAATTTGTACAAAATTTGAATTGGTACGACCGATTTTCCATAGATGGCGTAATAACGCGCGCGCGTTCAGCTAGTATTTTACAAACTTTCGGTTGTATTAAGAACCTCCTGTTTTAAAGTCGCTTAAAAAAAATGTTTGTCTGTAAAGTCGGTTTACTGACGATAGAACGTGACAACGTCTTAAGAAAATACTGATGGAATGGTAGCATTTTTCAAAAGAAAATTTTAATTTCATTTGTTTAATAGATTTGTATGTAAAAAGTAATCAGTAAAATTTAGTCATTTTCAATCAAAACAATGCAAAAAAGCTTTTAGATGCCGGGAATCGAACCCGGGGCATTTCACATGCAAAGCGAACGCTCTACCACTGAGCTACATCCCCGCTTGAACTACTGGTCGAAATAATTAATACAACTGTAACAAACATGCGGCGAGGTAACGACCTACAGTAACGACCGACGGTAACGGTACATGACGTCATGTTTTGTGGGCGTGCAGCCGGCTTCATCGAATTATAAGACGTTATCACGTCAAAAAGGACTAAATTATTTTGTTTGACGCAAGTTGAAGGAAAAGCGGAAACCGCCTAGCAACCTAGCCCCTATTCAATGAAAGCAATTGCTCTAATTGATGGACGGTGGGCGTAGACATGTGAGGATGAGATAACAAGTTTAGTGAGCATAAATCAATTGGTATTCCCAATTTAATCTCGAGTGTAATATTATCCTAACAGCAGTATGATTTGGTGCAAGATAACGCAAACGCAACACGGGGCCGTTCCGAGTTTTGGGAATTGATAAAAACAAATTTATTATGTATTTCTTTGGTTATTATTTCCTGTATTTTAATTAAATTTGTTTTGAATATTGTCATACCTATGCATGGTGAAATTAATTTGATTGTGTAAGTAATGTAGCTTGAAATTTTGCATGCCGAAAGGCAGTGTATGGCGAACTACTTCCAAAACCATTCTATCTACCATTGTACCCATACTACGCAAATAAAAAAAATAAAAAAAAAATAAAAAAAAACAAATTCTTAAGAGCGCGCCTAAAGCCAGAAAACGCAAAAAAGGTCATTTTCGACGCCCCTCACCGTTGTTAAGAAAGATAAAACTATAACAATAAAAATATTGACGTGTGGGTACAACCAAGGAGAAGCACAATGACCGCATAGAATTTTAAAAATAGATCAGATTTTTTTACAATAAAAAAATAAAAATGACACTGAAAAAACCCATTTTAATTCGAGTACTCGAAATTATCAGCGATGACCCCACATTATTTTTCCCTAATAAAATGTCTAATTTTACGCTCTACTTAAGTAACCGAATAGTTTTTTGAATTTATGTTCAATTTTTGCGTAATTAAATAAAACTTGGTCAAAAACTGACTCCCGAATTCAAATTAATTTCCACTCTAAACTGTGTCATGCTATTCTCGACTTTATGCGTACCAGGTTAGATATTAAATAGACCTTTGGGTCCTGGTCAGTTGTCGGGCAACGCTCGATGTGGAAGGTTGTTTACGGACGCTCTGTCAGGCAAATGCGTGCGTGAATTAAAAAAATGGGATGAAAGGATAATGCGATAAATAAGTTTTCTGCGAAAAAAGAGAACTAAACGTAAACATTTTGGAATTTTAGTCAGGTACTTAATGTATGTTTTAGTTAGGTAAGTCAAATTTTGTTTTCGAATAGGTTCGTAGTATGTACAATAATAGGTAAAAAAGTAAGTAGGTATCTATTATTGTTAAAAAGATAAGTTTACCAACATTATTTTTAATAAACTTCATAAATTTTAAAAATTCAATTTAATAAAAGAGCAATCTGTGGTAGTATATGCAAAAACCCAAACAAGTCATTGTGTACATAATAAATTTTGTATGATGAATAAATTAATAGTTTTAAGTTTTAGTGACAATTGAAACAAACGATCAGAAAATATTTATGAATTGAGGTCTGCGGAAAATAATGTTTTAAGTATTTTTTTAACATAAACTTTTCAGATTAAAGAAATGCAAACTGATGAAATGAAAAATGATGAATATGTTTATCAGCAGACGATCCATCGTGGCACGTCTGCTGAGCATTAGATCTATTAAAATAGGGAGAAAGGAGAATGTATATTTCATGGTAAACTTTCCAGCATGTGTCTTGATATATATGTTTTTGGTTAACCCTGCACGTGTTTGAAGAAAACTCGTGGAACGGTCCGTACGTGCCGGCTAGATCATTATCACATATTCTTATTATATATTCACAGTGTTTATTAAATATTATATTATATTATTATATATTTGTTTTATTATTATTTATTTGTATTATTATATATCTATATGTATATATCACCAGAAAGCCCTTGAAATATAGTTTACTATTATATTAACTTCTAGGTACTTACTACATTAAATAATCCTATCACGAAATGCAAAGTTTACATATTACGCCCGTTGTAAAAAAGTTTTGGATTTCACAGCACTAATAAAAGAACACAATAGTACATTATGATATAAGTGCGCTAAGTTGATAATTACAGCCGAGGCGATATTGCCTTTCAGCATTTCCCATTGGCTGGCATATTTCTTGTTCACCGATTAACAATGCGCGCGCATCAGCGCTTTTTTTTAAAGCAAAGGCACTGATCCAGCTAGTATGACATTAAGACATTAGTAATAAAGTAATTGAATATTTTTGTGTTTTGTTATAAATAAATTGTTGTGAGTTATGGTCAAAATTAATTAAATTGATAAATTAAATATTTCTCATTATATTTTATTTCTCATACTTAGTTAGTTTTATACATAAAATGTTTACAACTTTTCTGACATAAAAACTCTTTACTAAGATTTAAAAAGGTACCGTTCGCGTTCGTTTTAGACGGAGCATTTTGAAACTTGCGTTTTACATTACATTACCGCACAAGTACGTAATAAGATACATTACGATACAGAAATTGGTGCAATAAGAGACCCTTTACGAGCAAATATGTGATAAATAATATTAACTTTACCACGTTTGCCTATTATTTGCATTGCATAGTTTTTTTAGTAGATTACAATAAAATACAAACAGTATTCCCATTTTTCGGTTTAAAAAAATGTTCTTTGTCCTGGGGCAAAATGGCGTCGGACGATCGCGACACAGAAATGGCGGAGTACTATTCGTATATTTTATTTTTTCAGGCCAAATGAAAAGGGACGGCCTATTTTCCATGGGCATTTGCCCCACAGCAAAAGTGCAGGAGACTCGACCAAAGTTGGATCATTGTATAGGATTTTAAAATTATATTGAGGAACTGTTAATGTTTTTATTCTGCATAGCGGGGTTTAAAAGATATCAACTAAAACGTTGAAAAAAAACGCGATGTGTGAGTTTCGAACGAATCGAGCATATTTTACATTCTTGTTGGAGTCGAGTTTCGAACGAATCGGATGTTGTGTAAATTTTGTTTACTTTTTTTTTATTTTGGCGTCGCACGCCTTTTGTGTTTTCACATATTACGTATTTCAATATTTTCAAGTTTTACTAAAAACCGTCAAAGAAGTACGTTCACGAACATGAAATAGTAATTTGTAATAACCCACCTAATAATTATATTGCACATTGCCACTCGAAAATACACAAGTTAAAGAAAATAATACAATGAGGCGACATGTTTTTTTCACGTTGGCGCCAAAACTAGAATGTCGCAATCCGGCCAAAATGACACAAGCACGTTCACTTTACGTAAACGTCAACAGAAGAAAAAAAGAGAAAAAACATGGCTGGCTTTAGGTACAGTCATTAAAGTACTTTTAATCACACCAATTTGCAATCCCCGCTTGGCACGTTAGTTTTGAATGTACAGTTTACATTATTTAATTAAATGTTAATTTACTTAAATAACTTTTTTAGGTCTCCAGGGCTAATTAAGTACCTAAACTTGAAACGACGTGGGGCAAAAATGAGCCGTCTCCTTTATTTCTATTGTAATAGTGGTAAATTTCGCGTAATTGAAATTCCGAACAGGCTAGTACCAACATTATAACGTGTTAAAACGTACCTATACATGTCACAATCCGTCTTCCAATAGAGAGCTTTGCTTACGCAACTATGCTTTGCGTAAAGCACGTGAAGGGCTAATGGTGCTACGGTAATTAAGAATAACGTAGTAATATAATGAAGAAAGAAATAAGTCCAGTAGTTTTGAAGGTTACTCCTTACAAACAATGTGATCTTTCTTGTTTATAAAATTGTTGGTTTAAAATTATAAATAATACTAGCAAGCTGTTGCCTGTGAATTTGTTCACTTTCTGATTGGTTTTATTTTCTCTTAGACATATTTGTATTTTTCGATATCAACAATGGGTAGTTAAGTTATACGTAACATTAGCTATCTGGAAATTAAAATCATGTTAAGAATCCTTTCCTAAACCGAGATTGTTTGAAAAGTGTTTTCTGACACGTGACGTTTATACTTTTACAGATGTTTTCTATTTACATGTATAATGTTATCACTATAGTGGGCGGGTGGGCTTCAAGTTTTACTTATTTTTGATGACATGGGGTTCAGTGTGTCTAGATGGTAATTACTTCAGCAATACTTTTTTAGGGTTCCGTAAAACGTAAAAACGGAACCCTTATAGATTCGTCATGTCTGTTTGTCTGTCCATCCGTATGTCACAGCCACTTTTTGCCGAAACTATGAGAACTACACTGTTGAAACTTGGTAAGTAGATGTATTCTGTAAACCGCATTAAGATTTGAACAAAAAAATTAAAAAAAAGAAAAATTAGGGTTGCCCCCCCATACTGAGAATTGAAACTCAACAAATTTTTTTTCATCTGACCTACACGTGTGGGGTGTCTATCGATAGGTCTTCAAAAATGATGTTGAGGTTTTCAAAATCATTTTCGTCTACACTGAATAATTTGCGCGAGATACACTTCCAAAGTGGTAAAATGTGTGTGTCCCCCCCTCTAACTTCTAAAGAGCATGAAAAATCTAAAAAAAATATATGATGTAAATTACCATGTAAACTACCAACGAAAATTAGTTTGAACTCGATCTGATGAGTAGTTTTTTTTAGTACGTCATAAATACACTATTATTGAAATTTCGAAAAAATCAAATTTCACCCGCGCGTCGCCCTTCCCCTCTCCAATACGCCGCATCGCCGCGAGTAAGATAGAAGCTACGATCACTCAAGGTCATCGTTCCCCGAAATCCAGTATATGAAAACATTCAGATTAATCATAGATGTTTTTAAAAAAATACATCAATTTGTTTTTTTATTGTCTATATACACACAGTAAACCATTTATTGAAAAACAGTCGAATGAAAGAAATGAAAACTAAATATGACTGAATCACAAGATTTAGTCGTGTTTTATAATTAAATAAATGCGTGTTTTACGATATCATATATAAAAAGGGCATCAGTCTATTGCTTAAAAAAAATGTGTGCACTTAGACCGCACAGTAGAAGTGAACACTTTATTAGGAGTTTTATTTATTTATTCTGTAATAATATAATATGTAACCGCAACTTTGATATATTTTGTAATACTAAATAGCATGACCATGTTAGTAGGATAAATAGAAAAAAGACATTAATCAAACTTTGTATTTTTAAAATTAAATATAAATCAAAATAGCACAGCGACACTGCAGTGAAGAGCAGCTGTATCGTTTTCATTCAGGTACCCTTGGCGGTCCCTAGTTCACCCGATGGAGCTTTTCATCTTGGATCGCAACAGATCAGCTTCACTTACAGCTCCCGGAAAAAAATCTGACGCACCACCAAAAGTAGTTTTCATTCCGAAAAAAGGAATAGATTTCATCCCCACGTCACTCTTCTTCCGCCGCGTTAGCGCTAATAGAAAGATACGAGCTAAGCTCACCTTAGGTCATAATATAACTAAGTACAGTAAGTACACGTAACATTACGATAAATCACAGATACTGTAAGAGTTACTAATGAATGCGGATGTAGGTAAAATTATTAAGTTTCTATTTTTACATAGTATCTAAATTGAGAACAAAGAACGAAAGATGTTGAAAGAAAGAAAGAGGTGGACTGATATTGATGAGTTTAGATAAATATGTATACTAGGTTTCTGATTAACCTGTACTCTGCATTTATTTTTGGATAATTCAGGTAACATTGTATGTGGATGCTAGAACTAATAATGATTAGGTAGATAAATATTTAATAATAATGAAATTTACATAAATATGTAAGTAATATTTTTCTATTTAACAACCGCCAAACAAACAAACACCTCAGTTCAAAATACCAGAAATCAAATTACCTAATGGTTGTTTCACTTAATGTTGTTGTTATTGGTTTAAATATATTTAAACTAGGTAGGTATTAGTATTTGTAATCATTGTACATAATATTTTCTTGTTTTTTAAAAGCACAAACATGTAGATTATTTACCAATCTATTTACCCGAAAATACGTTTCGTTTTCAAGTATAGACAATGTGTGGTTGTGTCGGTTTCCATCTGTGTAAAAAATAAAATAAAGTGGCCAAGTGCGAGTTGGACTCGTCCATGAAGGGTTCCGTTGCAGCAAGTAACATAATATACATAGTACATATAGTTCTTGTAGTTCGTTGTAACTTTGATCGAAATTTCAATAATAGTGTATTTATGACGTACTAAAAAAAAACTACTCATCAGATCGAGTTCAAACTAATTTTCGTTGGTAGTTTACATGGTAATTTACATCATATATTTTTTTTTTGAGTTTTCATTCTCTTTAGAAGTTAGAGGGGGACACACACACATTTTACCACTTTGGAAGTGTATCTCGCGCAAATTATTCAGTGTAGACGAAAATGAGTTTTAAAACCTCAACATCATTTTTGAAGACCTATCGATAGACACCCCACACGTGTAGGTCAGATGAAAAAAAAATTGTTGAGTTTCAATTCTCAGTATGGGGGGGGCAACCCTAATTTTTCTTTTTTTTAATTTTTTTGTTCAAATCTTAATGCGGTTTACAGAATACATCTACTTACCAAGTTTCAACAGTGTAGTTCTCATAGTTTCGGCAAAAAGTGGCTGTGACATACGGATGGACAGACAAACAGACATGACGAATCTATAAGGGTTCCGTTTTTACGTTTTACGGAACCCTAAAAAAGTATTGCTGAAGTAATTACCATCTAGACACACTGAACCCCATGTCATCAAAAATAAGTAAAACTTGAAGCCCACCCGCCCACTATAGTGATAACATTATACATGTAAATAGAAAACATCTGTAAAAGTATAAACGTCACGTGTCAGAAAACACTTTTCAAACAATCTCGATTTAGGAAAGGATTCTTAACATGATTTTAATTTCCAGATAGCTAATGTTACGTATAACTTAACTACCCATTGTTGATATCGAAAAATACAAATATGTCTAAGAGAAAATAAAACCAATCAGAAAGTGAACAAATTCACAGGCAACAGCTTGCTTGCTTGCTTGTATTATTTATAATACATTTTAAACCAACAATTTTATAAACAAGAAAGATCACATTGTTTGTAAGGAAAAACCTTCCTACCTACCTTCAAAACTACTGGACTTATTTCTTTTCTTCATTATATTACTACCTTATTCTTAATTACCGTAGCACCATTAGCCCTTCACGTGCTTTACGCAAAGCAATCAAAGCATAGTTGCGTTAGCAAAGCTCTCTATTGGAAGACGGATTGTGACATGTATAGGTACGTTTTAACACGTTATAATGTTGGTACTAGCCTGTTCGGAATTTCAATTACGCAAATTAATTTATATGGAATTTCAATTACAATAGAAATAAAGGAGACTGCTCATTTTTGCCCCACGTCGTTTCAAGTTTAGGTACTTAGGTAATTAGCCCCGGAGACCTAAAAATGTTATTTAAGTAAATTAACATTTAATTAAATAATGCAAACTGTACATTCAAAACTAACGTGCCAAGCGGGGATTGCAAATTGGTGTGATTAAAAGTACTTTAATGACTGTACCTAAAGCCAGCCATGTTTTTTCTCTTTTTTTCTTCTGTTGACGTTTACGTAAAGTGAACGTGCTTGTGTCATTTTGCCCGGATTGCGACATTCTAGTTTTGGTGCCAACGTGAAAAAAACATGTCGCCTTATTGTATTATTTTCTTTAACTTGTATTTTCGAGTGGCAATGTGCAATATAATTATTAGGTGGGTTATTACAAATTACTATTTTATGTTCGTGAACGTACTTCTTTGACGGTTTTTAGTAAAATATTTAATAATATAATATAATATTTGATAAACACTGTGAATATATAATAAGAATATGTGATAATGATCTAGCCGGCACGTACGGACTGTTCCACGAGTTTTCTTCAAACGCGTGCAGGGTTAACCAAAAACATATTATATATCAAGACACATGCTGGAAAGTTTACCATAAAATATACATTCTCCTTTCTCCCTATTTTAATAGATCTAATGCTCAGCAGACGTGCCACGATGGATCGTCTGCTGATAAACATATTCATCAAGTTTGCATTTCTTTAATCTGAAAAGTTTATGTTAAAAATATACTTAAAACATTATTTTCCGCAGACCTCAATTCATAAATATTTTCTGATCGTTTGTTTCAATTGTCACTAAAACTTAAAACTATTAATTTATTCATCATACAAAATTTATTATGTACACAATGACTTGTTTGGGGTTTTGCATGTACTACCACAGATTGCTCTTTTATTAAATTGAATTTTTAAAATGTATTAAATTTATTAAAAACAATGTTGGTAAACTTATCTTTTTAACAATAATAGATACCTACCTACTTTTTTACCTATTATTGTACATACTACGAACCTATTCCAAAACAAAATTTGACTTACCTAACTAAAACATACATTAAGTACCTGACTAAAATTCGAAAATGTTTACGTTTAGTTCTCTTTTTTCGCAGAAAACTTATTATCCTTTCATCCCATTTTTTTAATTCACGCACGCATTTGCCTGACAGAGCGTCCGTAAACAACCTTCCACATCGAGCGTTGCCCGACAACTGACCAGGACCCAAAGGTCTATTTAATATCTAACCTGGTACGCATAAAGTCGAGAATAGCATGACACAGTTTAGAGTGGAAATTAATTTGAATTCGGGAGTCAGTTTTTGACCAAGTTTTATTTAATTACGCAAAAATTTAACATAAATTAAAAAAACTATTCGGTTACTTAAATAGAGCGTAAAATTAGACATTTTATTAGCGAAAAATAATGTGGGGTCATCGCTGATAATTTCGAGTACTCGAATTAAAATGGGTTTTTTCGGTGTAATTTTTATTTTTTTATTGTAAAAAAATCTGATCTATTTTTAAAATTCTATCCGGTCATTGTGCTTCTCCTTGGTTGTACCCACACGTCAATATTTTTATTGTTATAGTTATATCTTTCTTAACGACGGTGAGTGGCGTCGAAAATGACCTTTTTTGCGTTTTCTGGCTTTAGGCGCGCTCTGAAGACCATCCAAGAGTTCAAAATGAAGATGGCTATCACGGACAGAAATGCAGTCGTGGTGAAGGCGCTGAGCCGGGAGGAGGCGACTTAGACAATAAAATAGTCCTAGAATCGGCTGGAAAATGTTCCCTACTCCCCCCTATTTCCTTTTCTTCTCCTAATCCAAGATTCATGTAAAAAAAGAAAACAAATGACAAAGGTTACGGATCCCGAAGTCTGTGAGTTGTAAAATTCAAATAAAAAATAAAAAAGATTTTGATGGATATTTTTTGTTCGGTAGATCATAGTCATAGAATAGTCATAGTTTAGAGATGGAGCCATATTATACGTTTTATCGAAATAGGCGGTGTGGTGGTGGTACATAAGTACGCACACACTTCTTATCCTATGAATATTATTCGAATGCCAACGTTTGGATGTTTGTTGCTCAATCACGTCGTAATCGTCGTATGAACGGACCGATGACAGACGAAGACGGACAGACTGACAGACGAATGGAACAACCAAAATAACAGAGCGGGAGTTGAATGAACATCCGGATACACAATAAACAGCCGCACTCATTACAGAATTACTTGATAAAAATGTAATTAATATAATCATTATTTTATCATTTAATTAAATATAGTTTTTGTGACTCAATGGTCATCAGTTCTAATAATAAAAATTACTTTCTTTAAATTCTCACATCTTAAGGCCGATTTAAACTGAACGAACATAGAGCTAGAGCTGGTACAAGAGCATTCTTTCTCGATCTTTTAGTGTAAACGAAAGATCGTTCTTAGCGTTTTCCATATTAAATATTCCACAGAATCTTTGCGAACGCAAACAAAACAACGAAAGAATGTTCTACGTTTGTTTACACCAAATGAATTTGATACAGTGGGGATAGAATGAGCATTCGCTCGTCTGATGTAAATCGGCCTTAAGATGGCATCTACTGCCTCTCGAACTTTAAGCTAGCCCCTTTGCTAGCTTTGGAGCTTTGGGCCCTACTAAGCTACACTTACTAAATATATTAGCGCACATATACAGAGCATATACGCACTATGTTTGACCACATATGCAGATGGCCTGATGGTAAGCCAGACACCTGCCCTAAGCAGCACAGTGTCACTATTGGAAAATTAAGAGTCCCAATCCTTACCCAGCAAGGCACTGTGCTCGACACCCAGAGGTATAAGATGATTTATCATCTATGACATGTAATTTCTCTAGAAAAATTGCCCTTCATCACGTAATCATCATCCACAGTGACAACCTATTACTGCGTGGCAGTAGAATAACTGGCGAACGTGTGGTAATTCCCCAGGCGGATTCTCCAAAGAGTTCTGCCACTACAAAAGTTTGACAAAAAATAGTAATTCAGAATCGACCTGGTGCTAAGTTACGGCTGTTCTAATAGGTAAAACGGCGACTGCCGAACCGGAGTCCCCGGGTTCGGATCCCATGCATACCACTGTCTTTTCGAAGTTCCGTAATGCCGCTAATTTAATATAATGGCAATAAAAAACACCGTGAGGGAACCGTACCTAGATTCTTTCGAGGTCATCCACCAATCAGCACTGGGCAACCGGATTATGGCTTTGACTCTCTCCGTGCGAGAGAAGGCCTCGAGTCCCAGCAGTGGGACCATTTAGTGGGCTGTTTATTATCTGGAGATGAAATGACATCCTCCAAACATCTGGTCAATGATTAGTGTCGATTACTTCCAACGCCTGCGCGCGACAAAAGCGAACATTTAAATGCAACAATAAATAATTTTTTGCTTATCGCGCCATGATTCAACGCCGACCGCGTTCACGGTACGAATTAATAATTTCATGGATAATTTTTTTACATAACCTACTAACGAATGGATAACCTACTAACTATACCTACAGATAGGGGACATCATGATGGTTCAGAAAACAAAAAATATGTGCCTAGTAAAAGACTGTCAGTTTTTGAGAAAATCGTTATTTAAGAAATTTTGAAAAAATTACACCCTATGCCACTTGTTTTAATGCTAAAATTGCAAATAGAGGAATTTTCTCAGTCTTCAGTTGTCGATTATTAATAATTTGAATCTATAGTGCGTTCCAACAAGCTGTGTAGAAAACCAAAACAAACCAAAAAAAAATGTGATACCATAACATAAACATCGTTTAATCTTAGTATTTTTATGAAATTGCCTTAAAATATTTTTCACAACTAGTATTCGACTTTATTGCGATCTTAAATACCATATACTTAGATTTGTATTGATCAAATAATTCTATACTATCTTATTTTAAAAGTTATAGAAAGTAATGGTAGGATGATAGAAATATGATTTTAAGTACTAGCAATTCGATCTGTGTTTCTCAAACTCTCAATGTTGCATTCAAGACATTTATACTTCTTTTCATCAAATTATTCTTATTAAGGACGCGCCTATTTTTCTAACATACCCCTCTTATGCCCATATTGTAAAAATGCCCATTTCCATTATATTCAAGTATGGATTAATTTTACTCTATTTATTTTTGTCATTAATTTGGAATTTTTAATTGTAATGTAATTTGATTTTAATGTAATGTATTATTTGATTTTAATTGTAATGGGATCTTAAATTGACGGCTGTTTTTTTTTAAATTATTGACTTGTGTTGGTAATATTTGAATATCTTGAATACCTATTATGACATGTAACTACTCGTTATTAATAAAAGAGTAAGAGTATGACCAAAGAACTCCGAGAAAAAGATTTCTTGTGTCGTAACGAGTTGAGAGAAAATCGCAAACATCTAAATACGTGTTCCAAATTACGCTGTTTACTATCAAAAGCTTGTATAATTTTCACTCTAAAATGCCATAAATTTTGTGTTATTTTGATCGAAACTTTTGTATGTGTTTCCAGAATATTACATCATAGTGTTATGATCAGTTTTGGGTAATACGAGGACAATTCGAACGAGATTTAATTATTGTTAAAAATAAAATGAACGTTTTCATACATGGAAACATGTAAATTACTTTTCTAAGTCACTGGTTCTAGTGTTATATTCTTCTCCGAACTCAAATGCTTTGCCTTTCCTTTTTTTACGTGGGGGAAATAAATGTACGTCCGCCATACTCTCATTATGCAATGAGAGGAGATCTCCATCTACGCTCATTTGGGCTTCAAAAATCGCAGGGTGACCAACACTAACCATATCAGGTTTCTCCAAACTCAGTGCGCTATGCACACATTTATTTATTAGAGGATTCCGCGACGCCAATAACCGTAAACCGGGTAGTTTTCGGTTATTGGCATCGTGGTCATCGCGACGTAGTTGAAATATATACCTATGTTTTTTATTTTCCAATGCTTCCAAACCATTGTTTTCCAAGAATGGTTCCATGTACCAATGGAACCATTCTTGCGTAGTAATGACATTCGGTAAATAGAACCTTCGGGTCGTGGATCTCGATCCAATGACCAGTTTTAGCATCAATCAAATGTTCAGCAAATGCAGATTCTTGTGTCTGGACGATTTTTTACAGCAGCCATGTGTTGATTGTTCCAATTCCCAGCAGTGGGAACATATATTTGAGTGTTTATGATATCCATACATATATATATTTAGCCTTGTTTTGCGACGAAAATTTAAAAGGGCAAGCAATGAAAGGTACTACAAACTATCTTGTAAAACAATGGTTGAGAAATGCTGGTCTGTCATATTGAGAGTGACATTGGTTTGTTTACCTTTTATTCACAGAGATTTGGAATGAGGTATATACTAATATTATAAAGCTGAAGAGTTTGTTTTGTTTGTTTGAACGCAAGGATCTCGGGAACTACTGGTCCGAATTGACAGATTATTTTTGTCTGTTGGATAGTCCATTTATCGAGGAAGGCTATTAGGCTACTTAACATTTACGCTACTATCAACAGGAGCGGAGCATGAATGAAAAATGTAACAAAAACGGGAAAAAATATTGCTTTTTGAGAGCTTTCGTTGCGTGACAGCATGTGTCTAACTTTTTAAGGTCGCGTCATTAGAACCTAAGATAACCGAATTTGTTTAAAATTTTAATTGGTACGACCAATTTTCGATAGATGGCGCAGCAACGCGCACACGGTTCAGCTAGTAATTTGATAAAACAAAAATAGGTGTCCCATATTTTTCCACACTCTACCTGACGGACTAATTAGAATGGTATAATAGTTCGGAGCTAGGGATGTTATGGAGCTCCGAAACCGTAACCGAAACTTTCACATATCCGAAATAAAGATATATCCGTAACCGTATCCGTTTCAAAAATGTTGAATAAGAGCAAAGTCTAATTATCTTTTATTTTAATACAAAAAACTTATAATTGAGTGGGGTTACAATAATAATTACTTAACTATGTTTTTGACTGATTATAAAACGAAATAATAACCTGGACTACATAAGATCTTTACATAACCCAAATTATTACATATCCGTAAACGAAACTTTCCGAAACTAACGGATAATCCGGAATAATTACATATCCGTAACCGTATCCGACACTGCTATAATTTTATTCTTATATCCGTATCCAGATCCGAAATATGATATCCATAACATCCCTTGTTTGGACCCACTCTTCATCCCAAAAGACTAAGATAATATAAATTAAGTCTGGTCTAGTCGAGAGAACGGCGACAGCCGATCCGGAGACCCCGGGATCAAAACCACGCGCACCACTGTCTTTTCGAAGTCATGTGCGTAATGCCGCTAACTTAATACGGTGAAGAAAAACATCATGAGGAAACCGACATGTACCTAGAATCTTTCGAAGTCATGTGTCATCCACCAACCCGCACTGGTCAAGTGTGGTGGATTATGGCTGGCCTAGATTCTCTCCTTGGGAGAGAAGGCCCGAGTCCCAGCAGTGGGAACATTTATTGGGCTGTTTATGTGTGTGTAAGTTATAAATCGCTTTTTCTGCACTGCTTTGCCAACCCTGTTTAAATTGATGTAGGATTGGGTGCTATAATTCGTTATCAAGATCCAAACACCAAATATAGTTACCTCCTTACCTTAATCTCCTAACGTGTTAGGATTATACTTGTGTTAAGTGTTTGTAAATAAAATTAACGGATTAGTCTCACCATAGATATCTATGTATAATAAGTATGTATTTAAAACTATATAAGTATCATATCAGCTATCTGGCCGCCATCACACAAGCTTTGCTTAGTTTGGGGTCAGATGGTGTTGTGTGTGAATTGTCCACCAATATTTATTTTATTTATTTATTTATAGATGCCTAATTCTTTGAAGATCTAGTATTTGTAGCGGTAAACGGCTTATAACATCGATATAAACCAATGGATGTGCCCTGAGCACCTAGAAATTGGTAATAAACTGCGTTTCTGTGTGTATCGTAAGTAGTTTACAAACAAGTATTCTTGATCCCCAGAATAGCTAGCGGCGCGATATGCCATGGTACTACTTATTTTCGTTGTTGACAACGAATAGGGATAGGTAAAAACGTAGAGCGTAAAAAACCGCATCCTGCAACCGAACTGCCCAACTTTACATTCCAACGATAACATAATTTCGTGAGCCCTGAAGTTTGGGAGGGAACATCTTTATATTGCTGTATTGAGATCGTTGAGTTATTACACTTGGCTAAATTTACTCGTCTGAATTTAGTCGCTACTGAATTCAGTGAAGTGTAATCTTATATATAAAATTCTCGTGTCACAGTGTTTGTTTCCTTACTCCTCCGAAACGGCTTACCTGATTTTAACCAAATTTTACATGCATATTCTGTAGGTATGAGAATCGGCTACTAGCTATTTTTCATACCCCTAAGTGACAAGGGTTGTTCACTAAGGCAAAACAACGTTTGCGGGGTCAGCTAGTTAACTATAAAATAAATAAATAAATACTGGTGGACAATTCACACACAACACCATCTGACCCCAAACTAAGCAAAGATTGTATGATGGCGGCCAGATAGCTGATATAATACTTATATACTTTTTAAATACATACTCATTATAAATAGAAACATCCACACACACACAGTGCAAACATTTGAATTCATCACACAAATATTTGCACTGGGTGGGAATCGAACCCACGACCCTCGGCTTCGCCGACAGAGGTACTACCAACTACCAACTAAGCCACGAGGCCAGACAGAGATATTTGCAGAGTTCGCCTGGGAGTCCTGGGACAGTATCACACGCTTCCCAGTTGTCCTACCGGTAAACAGTAATGTGTACTACTGTATTCCAGTTTGAATGGCAAGTTTATAGAAAAACCAGTAACGCCCCGCGATCTTAAGTTACAAGTTCGCGCTGAGACCGCGACCAGTTCGATCTTAAGTTACAAGTTCGCGCTGAGACCGCGACCAGTTCGATCTTAAGCTACAAGTTCGCGCTGAGATCGCGACCAGTTCGATCTTAAGTTACAAGTTCGCGCTGAGACCGCGACCAGTTCGATCTTAAGTTACAAGTTCGCGCTGAGACCGTGACCAGTTCGATCTTAAGTTACAAGTTCGCGCTGAGACCGCGACCAATTCGATCTTAAGTTACAAGTTCGCGCTGAGACCGTGACCAGTTCGATCTTAAGTTAGTATATTCACAAAACTATAGTCGAGTAACGGATATTGAAAACACAGTTAAATAATAGTTTGAAATATCACAAAATGTACTTTAATGCGGGAAACGCACGGGAACGGTAAAACCACGACGAAACTAGCAGCGTTTCCAAAAAATAACTAGCGACCCTTCCCTACTTTGTTTTAGTGAAACAATCACACAACGTAACAATTTATAACGTCGAATTTTATCACATTTGTATTCATATTCCACAAACTTAAAATATAGCCCTGCACTAGCAGCGCCCTGCGGGTTCTTCCGCATAGATCCCGCTCCCGTTACTTGAAGAAAAAAAATTGGCAGTCATAGGAACTGCCGATAGAAGTGAAAACTTATAACTCAGAATTTGAAGCCTACTTTGGAAACTACACGGGTGTACCGGATAGGTTGGCCTGACCATCATGGCATGGCCATCTAGAAATGCGTTAGCATTTTCCATTGGCTCACGCATTTCTAGATGGTCATGCCGTGATGGTTAGGCCACGCCCTTTCAGCATTTCCCATTGGCTGACGCATTTCTAGATGGCCAATGGGCGTGGCCCCGAGTTTATCCGAAGATTTGTTATCCCACCCGTGACGCTAGAATTCAATTAACAGCCCACGAAACAACTGTCTGTGACGCGCCAAAAGAAGTTTTCACTTCAAAACTAGCCGAAGTGAAGAAGCTAATCCAGACCATTATTTGCATATATGTACCAAATAGGGTACCGGACTGGGTCAAAAATACACCATCCTAAATTAGTCCGTCAGCTAGATCATGGAAAAATATTGGATACCTATTTTTTGTTTTTTTCATAATATTAAAAATCGTCAAAGATATTTAAAATAGACCATCAAACTTCGCAAGTGGGGGGTCGCGACGTCACTCGTGAGTAAAAATCGTACTCACAAGTGACGTCACACGAAACTTCGAAGCGGTGTATCTTCGTAATTTTTTGTTTGTGAAACAAAAGAAAAAATACGTGTACAATTTTTTTCGGCGATCTAAGTAACGGGCTACTTCGTTTTTTTTGAGGATTGTACCCTATTTCGTCCAAATCCCTTCAGTAGATTTCGCGTGACAGGGTTACAAACATAAATTCTTACAAATCCATCGAGCAAATGACCTCCTCGTCTTGTCACTATTTATTTAAAAAAAAAAGTTTTTAATACCTACTAACAGAATTATCGGCCCAGATTTGGAATACACTTTGACAATAGTTTTTGACGTGATAACGTCTTATAATTCGATGAAGCCGGCTGCACGCCCGCAAAACTGTAACGTTCCGCCGTTACCGTTAGTTCGTCTTCCGTGCCATGCGGACGAAGCTGAGCGCTGAGGGCGCCACCCGCCGAGTCGAGCGGTATCACTACTCGCGCTATCAGCGTACTGCAGGTCTACTACGAAGTCCGATAAACGATATATCGGCCGAACTTATGGACATTTCTTACCACGAAACACAACAGTCGGTTGATCGGATCGGGCGTTTCGTTCATTTCGAATTTCTACCGACATACATTTTACAGTTTTTGTGTCGTAAACCTCACTCCGAAAGCATTTAATTACCTTACCGACTATTCGGACAGCTGTCGGTCGGATCCGATTATTCGGAGGTTGTTTTCGTAGTAGACCTGCTGATTTCTTAAGACGTTGTCACGTTCTATCGTCAGTAAACCGACTTTACAGACAACCATTTTTTTTTATAGCATAGAGAGACGAGACGAGCAGGATATGTGCCTGATGGTAAGCAACATGACTGCCACATAACAACACAGCGACACGCAGCTGTTGGAACACGAAGAGTCCAAATCATTACCTAGCACTGCACTGCGCTCATCATCCAGAGATCTAACATATCTATTATATGTCTAAGCCCTGTGATTTCTCTATAAAAACATTGTCCTTCAAAACTGGAACACAGTAATGTATGCACTTTACTGCTTCCCGTTCCAATATTTTTTTCCCGTTTTTGTTACATTTTTCATTCCTGCTCGGCTCCTGTTGATAGTAGCGTAATGTTAAATAGCCTATAGCCTTGCTCGATAAATGGACTATCCTACAAAGAAAGAATCGTTCAATTCGGACTAGTAGTTCCAGAGATCCTTGCGTTCAAACAAACAAACTCTTCAGCTTTATAATATTAGTATTAGTATAGATATAAAATTCTCGTGTCACAGTGTTTGTTTCCTTATCCTTGTTTCCTCCGAAACGGCTTTACTGATTTTAACCAAATTTTATATGCATATTCTGTAGGTATGAGAATCGGCTACTAGCTATTTTTCATACCCCTAAGTGACAAGGGTTGTTCACTAAGGCAAAACAACGTTTGCGGGGTCAGCTAGTCTTAGTATAGATATGTTAATGTATGGATGTTTGGATATTTGTTGCTCAATCACGTCCTAACGTATGAAGGGATCGGGCTGAAATTCGGAACACATAATATAGATTATAGTCTGGAAGAACACATAGGCTTTTTATCCCGAAAAAACAACGAGAACAACAGGAACAACGGGAACGGGAACTTCGCGGGTAACACCGCGGGGCGCTGCTAGTAGTCTAATATTTTAATAAACATTTTCCTTCTTTGCTCGACATATTTGGGATGGGTCTATATGGTGTGGCATAACATTTTTTGTCCTATTTTAGGTAGGCATAACGTTTTTAGGACTAATGATAATTTACCATAACAACTAAACGCATAACTGTCTTCGCATAATGTTAACTAGCATAACCATATATAACATAACGATAACTTAGCATAATGTTTAAACGCATAGCCATATATAGCATACAGATAACTTAGTATAATGTTTCGACGCATAACTATAAATAGCATAATGGTTAAAGGCACACATTGAGAAAAGCATAACAATACTTAAACATACTGATCAACGGCATAAACTTTAAACGCCTAACTAAAAAACAAGTGTAAAGAGCGGACATAAATAAAATACGTGGGTGTGTGAAATGCGGGTGGGTACTTCGACAACAATATTTATTATTCGTAATGTAGGTATCTACTAATTTAATGGAATATCTATGCAGGACTATGCAGTAGTATAACAATTTTTGTACCAATTTATGTAGACATAACGTTTTTAGGACTTAAAAACCTACATACACCTAAGACATATGGTGCACTTTTTGACTCCGGGTGGGCTCCCGCCAGAAGCTCTTCGGTCAGCCCTGAGTGTTGCTTCTCCATACTCAGGACCTCCCTTGAGCTTCTGGCTCCCGCATTTTTTAAATACACTCTAGGGCTAGGGGTAGTAGCGACAAGACTAGGTGGAGTCGGGGTGCTCCGAGTCGGATCTGGACCCTATATAACCTGGTTATATATTACGTAGCACAACAAATAATTAAAAAATGCCTAAATGCGTCTGAGCAACAGTCGAATTGAATGTAGCACAATAGATTTTTATGATTAAAACACATAACGCCAAAAAACGATTATGCAAAAGTTACATTATGACACTAGGTATATGTTATGCTACATTCATTATGACAAAGTAAATTAGGAAAAAAAATTATGCGATTTAAACGGCACCTTAAAAAAATAGAACAAATAAAAAAAATGCTTAAAAACTATTATGCGTCTCATCAATAGTCGAATAAAATGTAGTACAATAGATTGTTATGCTTAAAACACATGACGCCAAAAAATGATTATGCGAAAGTTGCATTATGACACTATACATTATGCTACATTCATTATGACAAAGTAAATTAGGAACAAAAAGTTATGCGTTCTAATAGGCTCCCATTTGGGATTCCCAATAAATATAGAACTGTTATAACTAAATGTGTCACTAAAAAGAAAAATAAACATATTAGGGAGCATTCAACTTTTCGAATGTAAACCAATATATTCTGTACACTGTATATGTATGTTGACGTAACTGTTACTAGTTCAGTGATTCCCAAAGTTTGGGGAATAAAAGTCTACAATGTAGTTTTTTTTAGTATAAACTTCTTTATGGACATTTTTGTTTGAGATGGGAATACACAATTGTAGTCGCGACACTAAACCTAGGTACGCAATACTGAACAGCACGTCTACTCTATTTCCACGAAAAAAGTAATTTCGAAATAAACTCGCCACTTTCCTACTCCGGTTCTACTTCATTTCGTCCGATCGAACGTTGTTTGACGTTTTAATGTTCTAAGCCTACTCTAATTAGAGTAGGCTTAGAACATTTAAAACGGACGAAACGACGAATTGAAGTAGAACCGGAGTAGGAAAGTTGGGAGTTTATTTCGAAATTACGTTTTCGTAGAAAGAGAGCAGACGTTCTCTTTGTACGAAAAGTGTAATTTCGAAATAAACTCGCAACTTTCCTACTCCGATCTGTTGTTACGTCCGTTTAAATGTTCTAAACTTACTCTAATTAAAGGTACTATCCTACTAATATTATGAATGTTTATATAGTATTTACAGGTAGATTATAGTCTGGAAGAACACATAGGCTTCTTTTTATCTCGGCAAAATATAGGGAACGGGAACTATGCGGTGCGCTACCAGTTAATATTATAAACGCAAATGTTTGTAGGAATGTAAGGATGTATGTTTGTTGCTCTTTAACACAAAAAATACTGAAAGGATTTGGATGAAATTTGGTACTTAGATAATAATTAACGGTCTGGAATAACACAAGCTATTTTTATCCCAGGAAATTATAATTGGGAACTACGCGGGTGAAACCGCGGGGCGCTGTTAATTTATAATAATATAGTATGATGTAGGATGCACATTGTACATAGATAGTATCAACTTCTTTGTACAACTTGGATGTGTATCAGATACACATGCAAGTTAACATTTTTTGCGATAGAAAAAATCAAATTCATGTTCTCTATTTTACCGTTAATATTACAAACACTAATGTAGATGTAATATGAACATACATTCTATTTTCTGGCACTTTTTTCCTCCTAAGATAACGCCTAGCTAACACAATATGGGAAAACTTGGCAAAAATGGGTGTAAGTATGACGATAACAGTTTGAGATCCACTGATCCCGTTCATTAGGAACTATTTGTAAATGTATAGTGTCACTAATGTTCATGGTTTGAATTGAAGGTGCTGGCTGAGAGTGATTCCTTGAGTTTCCATTAATAACAGTAATCCTACTACCTAATATTATGAATGTGAAGCTTTTAATGTTTTCTGCTCAATCACATTGTAATGTCTGAACTGTTTTTACTGGATACCTACATATAACAATTGCTGTTATTTTAAAAAAATGTGTGATCTTAAAGGCGCGGGCCCACCGCGGTGCACGGAGAGGCTACGCACGTGTATTAAGCTTCGCTTTGTAAGAAAATGTATGTGGTTGTGTCCACTGCAACCCACGGAGAGGCTACGCATGAATTGACGTCATTGATACACGCGTGGCCTGCTCGAATAGGTCTTATTCGTGCTATGTGGTTACATAGCTCAACGCTGTCAACGTGGGTCTACGTTTCCACTGGAGTACACAAATAAGACCCACGACTATGTACAGCTTGGTTATCGCAGAGCAGTTTTCAGTTATACACGTTGTGGAACGACTTCTTCTGGCAAGACTGGGCGCAGGCGTCGCTCGCTTGCTTCCCCGCCCGTCCCACCTCCCGCAGTGAAGCCCGTGTCCGTAGATTGCAGTGGCATGTGTGTAGCCTCTCCGTGCGCCGTGCCACGATAAACATAGTCGTGGGTCTTCGTGTAGGTACTCCAGTGGAAACGTAGACCCACGTTGTCAAACAAATGAATACACGCAGCTAAAATGGTTTATTCCTAACCTGACCCGAAAACCTAACCCGCTACCGGGTTAGGTTAGGAACAGCAAAAAAATATTTATTTTCATTCCCAACCTAACCCTAATCCTATAATAATAATAATAATAAAACCGCTGACAGCTATTGACGTTCTTTTATAACCGTATCCTAATTTTATTGATTTTTATCTATTTTCTTCAGTTTCGTGATTTATATTTATTAATAACAGAAAAGAAAAATTTCAATAATACGCAACATCTATAAATCAAAACATAAAACCTACATCTTCATAGTGAAAATATACAAAATGCATTTTGACAACAGTGTCACAATCCGAAGCCATCAAAATTATGAAAAGGAAAATACAATGGAAAATAATATGGAATTATGTTAACACGGTCAAGAACAAGAAACGCAGCGGATACAAACGCACAACCGTCACCAGCCCGTGTCCCGTCACCACCGGATTCGTCGTCGGAGGACGAAGTCTTTTTGACTCCCCGCGACACAACTACTTCGACAAGTGACGAGGATGCGGTGCGGACCCCGCCGCCAACAAGACCTGGACGACGTGGCCGTCCGCCGCTGCCGGCACGCTTGGGGCCTGTGAGACAACCTGCCTCGCGCCCGGCCCCCGCTACCGGTGGTGTAGTGCGTCGCATGAGATGGACTCGAGAAATCAACGAGAACTGCATGCGCGCCTATTACGGGGCTACAGAAGGAGGAACTAACCTGACCGCGTACTGTGCCAGGATGTTACCTCTGTTTCAGGCCCTTGAACCAACCGTCGCCGTATCCGCACAACGACTTTCAGATCAAGTTCGAGCCATTCACCGGTGCAAGCTGCTGGATGACTCGACACTTGATCGACTACGCCTGGAGGAACAACATACTCGCCCAGCTTCTGCCTCGTCCCGGGATCCGCCCGCCGCATCGTCGACTCTGACACTGGCCTCAGTGCCAGCGTCAGTGGCGACACTTACGGCGCCGGCCGACCCCGACATCGAGGAGGAAGACTCGGCGAGTAGTAATGTATCTGACCAGGTAAGAGGGCAACTGAGGAGTGCTTTGGAAGACGCGATCTTCCAATATCGACTCACACCAAACTCTAGGCCGCGCTTACCACGTTTACCCACCTATAAACGGAATTTAGCTTTGATGGGAGCCCTGAATACTTTGCTAGTGCCCTACCTGGGTACTAGCAAAGATTTGACTGATACCCATTCTATTCTCTACTGTGGTGCTATCGCGGCGTGTCGCGTTGCACGTGTCAAGTTTCCAGACACTGACCATACAACGCGAACCGCCTGAGATGCACCCGCATGGCAAATGCGAATAGAACGGCGTATCAGCACATTCAGGACTCTTATAGCAAAGCTAATCTGCTTCAGTCAGGGGAACAGTCGTCCCCGAGTCATGCGTTTCGTGACACAGGCATTCGCTGGGACTGGTATCAGTCCCCAGCACTACCTAGCCAATGTTACGGAACGCATTGACTATCTGAAGCAGAAAGTTTATGCGTGGGCAAACCGTATTCGCCGCTACAGAGAGCGTGTGAGTCGATATCGGCAAAATCGCGACTTCCAAAGTGATCAAAGGAAGGTGTATAGAAACTGGGAGGGAACTAGTCGACGTGTGAGCGATGGGCAGCTACCGGATGCCAGCGCTACGAAAAACTTCTGGCGCAGCATCTGGTCGGTGCCTGTCGAGCACACAGAGGGAACTTGGATGCGTGTTGTCGAGCGTGCGTGTGAGTCCATCGAAACCATGGAGTCTGTTTCAATAGACTTCGAAGACGTTGGTTGTGCTATCCGGACGGCTCAGAACTGGAAAAGTCCTGGGCCGGACGGATTGCACAACTTCTGGATAAAGTGGTTTCGATGCTCACATGAGCGTTTGGCAACACAATTCCAAGAAGCCCTCGAGACGGGTTCTCTTCCCAGTTTCATGACCACCGGAGTCACCTTCCTGCTCCATAAGTCTGGTAGTACCACGGAACCAAAGAACTACAGACCCATCACGTGCTTGCCTACCATCTATAAGCTGCTTACATCCATTCTGAGAGCAAAAATTAACGCGCATATTGTCGCAAATAACGTTTTGGCCTCCTCTCAGAATGGATGTAAGATTGGGTCCCGTGGTACTAAGGAGCTGCTCCTCATTGACACGACCATCTGCCAACAAGTCAAACGAAACAAGGGAGCCCTCTCCGCTGCTTGGATTGACTATAAGAAGGCCTATGACGCGGTGCCCCATTCGTGGCTAGAAAGAGTTTTAGAGTTGTACAAAATAAATCCAACTCTAAAATTTTTTCTAAGCAAATGCATGGGACAGTGGGTCACAGTCCTTCGTCAACCAGGTAGCGTAGAGAGCTCGTTTGTTTCGGAGGACTTAATAAAGATTGAAAGAGGAATATTTCAGGGAGACAGTCTGAGTTCCCTATGGTGGTGCCTAAGTCTGAATCCTCTCAGCACTCTGCTGAAAGATTCAGAGTTAGGCTATCGTCTTCGTAGAGGAGGTGAGGTTATATCTCATTTGCTGTACATGGACGACCTCAAACTTTTTGCACCGAAACGCCAAGACTTGTTGGAGCTATTAAAAACCACAGAGGTTTTTAGTAACGCCATCAAGATGGAGTTCGGTGTCGACAAGTGTGCGGTCATGCATGTACAGCGAGGGAAAGTAGTAAATTCAGAGAATTTACAACTTTCCGAGACTATAACTCTCAGATCCCTCTCCGAAGACGAGACCTACAAATATCTCGGTATGTCACAGTCGTTGGGTATATCAGCAGATGACATTAAGAAATCGGTGAAGGAGCGCTTCTTTTGCCGGCTGACAAAAGTACTTAAAAGTCTTTTGTCAGGCGGTAACAAGGCGCGAGCCTTCAACGGTTGGGTAATGCCTCTGCTGATATACTCCTTTGGCATACTGAGATGGACTCAGACTGAGCTCGACGCCCTGGATAGAAAGGTCCGTCAACTGCTCACAACACACCGCATGCTACACCCGCGCTCGTCTGTTATGAGACTGTATATCCCGCGGAAATGGGGGGGTCGAGGCTTTTTAAATGCCAAGAACCTTCACAACCGCGAGGTATGCAGTCTCAGGGATTATTTCCGCAACAGTGAGTCCGGGATGCATCGCGATGTTGTGGCAGTTGACAGGAGCTTCACGCCTCTTTCAATGGCAAACGAGAACTGGCGCAAACCATCGGTGCTCAGCACTGATGATCGCAAGGAGGTATGGAAGAGCAAGGAGCTACACGGGCGATTCTATCGGGCCCTGACGGGACCCGATGTGAATCCGCTCGCGTCGGTGAACTGGCTGCGCTTCGGGGACCTCTTCGGAGAAACCGAGGGTTTTGCCTGTGCAATTGCAGACGAAGTTATCAAGACGAACAATTACCGGAAATACATAATGAAGGACGGTACGGTCGACATTTGTCGGGCATGCCGCCGTCCAGGCGAATCACTTCGTCATGTTATTTCCGGTTGTTCGCATCTTGCTAACGGCGAGTACTTGCACAGACATAACCTAGTAGCCAGGATCATCCACCAGCAACTTGCTCTTCAATATTGCCTTGTCGAGTCCGAGGTGCCGTACTATAAGTACGCACCTCTGCCAGTTCTCGAGAATGGTCGTGCGTTGCTCTACTGGGACCGCTCTATCATCACGGACAGGACTATTGTTGCCAATAAGCCTGATATCGTGCTGGTAGACCGGTCTCAGCGCCGGGCTGTGATCGTCGATATCACCGTACCACATGACGAGAACCTCGTGAAAGCCGAGAAGGACAAGCTGAGCAAGTACCTTGACTTGGCTCATGAGGTTACCGCCATGTGGGATGTTGATTCGACGATCATAGTCCCAATAGTCGTGTCGGCAAACGGCCTTATACCGAAAAGCCTCGACCAACATCTCAAGAGGCTTTCGCTAGACGGTTGGATCAAGGGTCAGATACAGAAGGCAGTCATCCTAGACACAGCGCGCATCGTCAGGAGGTTCCTTTCTCTGCAGCCCTAACCACCGGTAGCTTGGGCCCTGCCCCGCTGCTGGCGGCACCCTAGTTTTTAAGTTTTTTATAATGTTTATTTTATATATATATTGTAAAAAACTTTAAAATTAAGAAAGTCAATAAATGAGTGTATAATAATAATAATTAGCCCTTTATTCTGTGATAAGAAATTACATTTTTTTATATACATTGCATTTTTTGTTTATAAAATATCCCTTAGCACAGTGTGCCTTTCGGCATAGGCCTCTTCCAGCAGCTTCCACTGTTCTCTGTCATTTGCGACTCTTCTCCAGTTTGGTCCCGCTGTAACTTTTATGTCGTCCTCCCATCTGAGGTACTGTTTGCCCCGATTCCTTCTGCCGTCTCTTGGGTACCAATCCGTCACCTGTTTGCTCCACTTCCCCATTGTGTCCCTTAGCATGTGACCGGTCCATCGCCATTTCTGCTGATCGACGCGTGATAAGACATCGGTGACCCCCGTTTTGTTTCGAAGGTCAGTATTTCTCACCCTATCCTTTCTCTTATGGCCGGTCATGCTCCTCTCCATGGCCCTTTGGCAGCTGGCAAGTTTAGACCTTTGAGCCATAGTGAGCGCCCAAGTTTCACAGCCATATGTTAGGCATGGCAAGATGCATGTGTTGAAGGTCTTCCTCTTGATTGCCATGCTCAGTTCTCTGGATTTCATTATCTCCTTTAGGGACCAATACCTTTTCCAGCCAATGGCGATTCTCATGCTGATTTCTTTTGCCATTTGGTCCCTAAAGGAAACAACTTGTCCAAGGTATGTATACTCCGGCACAAACTTTAATGGTTCGTTGACAACGCCAATGTCGACCTCGGTGCTATTCGTCATTATTTTCGTTTTCTCTGTGTTCATTCTAAGTCCGATTTTCATGCTCTCTTCGTTTAGATTCGAAACCATGCGTCCGAGCTTGATTGGGTCTTCTTCAAATAGCACCAGGTCATCTGCGAATCTTAGATGATTAAGTTTTTTGCCATTTATATTAATTCCGAAGTCTTCCCATTCCAGTTTGCGGAATACACCCTCCAAAGCAGCTGAAAACAGTTTGGGAGATAATGGGTCCCCTTGTCTCACACCTCTCTCAATTTTGAACTCGTTTCCCAAGCTTTCTAGTTGGATTTTAGCTTTATTTTTGTTGTATATCATTTTTATGATGTCAATATATGCTGCGGGTACTCCTTGTTGTTCCAAACTGTCTAAGAGGTAAACATGGCTTATACTGTCGAATGCTTTGGCGTAGTCGATGAAAGCTACATAGATGTTTTTGTTGTACTCTGTGTATTTTTCGAGTATTTGTTTGACAGTGTGGATGTGGTCGATTGTCGAAAACCCTTTTCTGAAGCCTGCTTGTTCAACTGGCTGTTGTTCGTCCAGAATTTTAGTGACTCTGTCGAGCATTATCTTTGCAAATACTTTGTACACATTTGACATCAAACTGATTGGCCTGTAGTTTTCTATATCATCTTTATTACCCTTTTTATGCAGTAGAATAATGTGGGATTTAGTCCATTGCTCTGGAATTTTGCATTTAATAATGATTTCGTTGAATAATTTTGTAAGAATAGGAGCCAGTTCTTCCATTGTACCCTTTAACAACTCGTTTGATATTTTATCTGGCCCTGGGGATTTCTCCACCTTTTGGCTTTTTATTGACTTCTCAACTTCGCATTGTAATATTTCAGGTATTGGTTCCTCAGTGTTTACCCACGTAGGTTCCACAAGTGTCTCCTTCTGCCTGATTGTTGCATTGGGAGTTTGTCTGGCATAAAGCTGGCTGTAGAAGTGCGTGGCTAGGTCTTTAATGTTATTTCTTTTCGAGGTGGTTGTTGTTTTTCTTTTAAGCCTAGGTATCCATTCCTTCCCTGATTCTCTCAGTTCTTTCAGTGCCTTTTTCACTCCTCCCGTCCTAGTTATGTGGTGTTCTAAAGTCTTCAGTCTTATTCTTTTTCTATCCTTTCGTACATTTTCCCTGATTTTTTTACTTAGATCTGATATCTTTTTAATTGTTTCCTTTCGCGGTTTGCTCGATATTAGGTCTTTTCGGTCCTTCAACAGATGTAGGGTGTAGTCGCTTAGCTGATATTTATTATTTTGTTGATTTCTGTTAATATTTGTCTTTTTTCCAGTAGTTCATATTTTTCTATTGTGTCTAAACCTTCGCTTAAAACTTGTTTTTTGATTTCTTCAAAGTGGTTTTTAATTACAGTGGTCGGAAGCACTTTCTGTTCTTTGGTGAAATTTGTTATGTGATGTCTTGGTGTTTTAATCTGTTCCTTCCTTAGTGAGCAGCGCACCATTCTATGATTCGTGTTGAAATTCAGCTTGCTTATGACCGTTGTGTCGGTGAATGCTTTGGGGTGATTGCTTGTAATATAATCGATTTCGTTTTTAAAAGAACCATCGGGTGAGATCCAGGTCCACTTATTCCGTGTGTTTTTCTTGAAAGTTGAACTAAGTACTGTGAGGTTATGTTCCATAAGGAATTCGACTAGTTTTTGTCCATTGCGACTTCTTTTCCCGTGTCCGAACTTGCCAAGCACATATTCTTCATTATTTTGTCGAGCACCAACTTGAGCATTGAAATCGCCCATGAGTATGATGTGTTTATCTGCGTTGTTACTTATCGCTTGTGACATCTCGTCATAGAAAGATTCCAATACTGCCACATCAGATTGTTCAGTTGGCGCGTATGCTTGCATGATCGACCATTGCTTCTTGTATCCTGGTAGATCGATGTTGAGAATCGCTAGTCTGTCAGAAATTCCAGTCAATTCACGTATGTATTTCTTCAAAGACTGTTTTATTAAGAAACCTACTCCCTTTTGACCTCCTGGCTCTCCTTTTTGGTATAATATGTACTTTTCATGTTCTTCTATCTTTTCTCCTGCTCTTCGCATTTCGCTGATGCCCAGGATATCGTAGTTAATTTCTTCTAGAGCTTCTTCTAGTTCTAGTAAGCTTTCGTGGGTTCTAAGTGTTCTAGTATTTAGGGTTGCAATTTGAAATGTTACACATCTTTTGTTGTTTATTCTAGCTGGAGGGTTTTGATCGGACATCTTATGTTCTGAAGTTCTTAATGGTAGACAATTTAAGGTTGATATGTATATCTTTCTTTTTCTATCTAGTTTCTTGCAATTTGTGTTATTGTTATTTTGTGATCTTCGTGAGTTTCTTTCCTTCGCTGGAAGGTGGCGGTCTGATTCCTCGCGGTGACCAACCGTATTGAGGAATGTTGAGTGTTTTGATTGGTTGGTATTTTTAGTTATGTTTGTTTCTTCATTCCGGGTTTCGAAGGTTGTTAGTTTTTTGACTGTGTTTCTTCTATATTCTGTGTCTTATTTTTGTCTTTTGACCATGAACTTACTGCAGTTAGTGAGTTGGATCTAGCTCTGTGCACTTGTTCTAATTTTTTTGTTTTATTTATTTTTGCTGGAGCTGGTGTCGTTTTCTCCTCACTAAGCACTGCATTCTTAGGTGATGTTGATGGTTGCCGCTTCCTTTTGTCATTGGGTTTGTCTTTTATTATTAGTTTGTCGTAGCGAATATAGGCTAGTTTTCCTTTATTCATTTCTTCTTGTTGTTGTGTTTTCAGCTCCTTCCTTTTATTTAAGGTATCTCTTGAAAAATCTTCGCTGACGTAGATATTTTTTGGGAAAAACTTTTTATTCCTTAATATTTCCATTTTGCGCCATTCAAGGGTGAGAGAGACAAGAATAGGTCTAGGTTTGTTCTGAGTTGGTTTTCCAAGTCTTCGAACATTACTGATTTCCCACTTGTCCCAGTTTTCCAAGTTAGCTTGTTCCCCTATTTTGTTAAATATTTCTAGTACCATATATATAAGATCTGCAGGGTGTTTTTCAGATTCTTTTAATCCATGTATTATTAAATTGTTTTTTCTTATATCCCTTTCCATGTAATATATTTTTGATTTCAAAGTAGTTATCTCTTTTTTCATTTCTTGGTTTTCTTCTAGTAGGGGTTTGAGTTTTTCGTCTATAGTTGCGGAAAGAGTTTTAATGACATTGTCGGTAATTCTTATTGTTTGCCTTTCAAATTGTTCTTCCATTTTAGATAATAGAATCGACAGGTCCGTCATTCTACTAATTAGTACTTTAACTTTGTTACTGGTATTACTTTTAGAATCCTGGTATCCCCAATTGATTATGGTTGATTTTAATAATATTTCTGGCGTAGGAGGGTAGCCCTGGTTTGTTGGAAGCAAGGCGTTTGTCAATTGTTCTCGTGAATTTAATATAAAAGCAGTGAGAAATAGTAACCACCAAGTGTAAAAGTGAAACTAAAACCATTTTTATAAACGTGAGAATTGACGCAGATCAGAAAAGATAACCACAACACAGTGAATTCAAAGTGAATAAGACTACAAATGTTTACGAAAAATAATTGAGGTTAACTTTTAACAGCCATAGATAACTGATAACAGAGTAGATAACTGTCAGGCTGTCACTACTGCCTTGCGTTTCGTTCCGCCTCAACATTGCGTTTCGCTTTGTCATAACATGTCTACCGAATTGTCACCAGAGATGTCACTTCTACTAAATAAAATGAAGGAACAGCTAAACGTTCAAACAGCAGCTATAACTGAAAACATTACAACAGTAGTCATGCAAAAAATCGAGGAAAAACTTACACCTATTGTGGAAGAGAATAAAAAGTTACGAAACGAAGTGGAAATTCTTAACAACAAAATTACAAACCTCGAGAAAAGCGCCAAAAGAAACAATATACTTATTCACGGACTCCCGGAGCCGACAACAGAAAATCATGAAGAATTGGTTGGTTACCTTGGCTATAACTACTTTTAAAGAAATGGAAGTGGAGATCGAAAAAGGTGAAATAGACAGAATTCAAAGACTCGGAAAAAAAAGAGATGACGGGGAGAAAATTAGACCTATCCTACTCACCACAACAACATTACAAAAGAAAATACAAATTTTAAAAAATAAAAGTAAATTAAAAGAAAACACATATATCACACAAGATTTGACAAAATCTGAATTGGAAAAGAAAAAAGAAAACAAGAACAAAAACCTCTGTAAAATTGAAAAAGAGAAGAGGAAACGATCTGAATCCCCAAATCCCTGCATGCAAAATCCTGCTACCATAAAAGTACATAAAAAAGACAAAAATGAAACCTTTCAAAGAGATGCCTTTCGGTACATGCGCGAGAGATCATACTCATTATCAGAAAAAAATACAAACAAAAATTAAGCCAATGAAACTACAACAATGCAGACAACCAACAAGTATTAGCAATATACCAACGGAAACCCGACACAACACATTAGGTACTACAGAACTAAACACAACCAAAGTTACAACAGAATTGAAACTAACACAAAATAAAACAACAACAAAAGAATCTCTCCCACCACGGCTGGTCCCCGAGGGAGATAAGGACCACTACCCTCTAGCTAAGAATTACGAATATTTAAATATTGCAACATATAATGCAAGAACCTTAAGAACTCCTGAATCACTTCTAGAATTGGACATAGCACTAAAGGATATTAAATGGGACATTTTGGGAATTAGTGAAATGAGAAGGGCTCATGAAACAATAGAGGAACGAAAAGACTACATATTATACTCAAAAGGGAAGAGTGTGGGACATGGAGGCGTCGGTATACTTATAAAGACACATATGAAGAAATATATATTGGAAATAATTGGAATCTCTGACAGAATAGCTATTCTTAACATACAACTACCCAACTACAAAAAGAACTGGACCATTATACAAACCTACGCACCAACCGAACAAAGAAATAAAACGGAAACCGAAGCATTATACAAAGACTTGACTGAAGTAGTAATTAAATACTCAAATAACTACATTATACTTATGGGAGACTTCAATGCACAAATTGGAGTCAAACAGAATATTACAGAAAATGCAATAGGAAAATTTGGACATGGTAAAAGAAGTGAAAATGGTCAGACACTCGTTGACTTCCTACTAGAACATAATTTATATGTGCTCAATAGCATGTTCAAGAAAAACAAGAAAAGTAAATGGACATGGAGAACGCCTAATGGTAAACACAAAAATGAAATTGATTACATCATAACCAACACTCCAAAAGCATTTACAGATACCTCAGTTATACAAAAACTCAACTTTAATTCGGATCATCGACTGGTTAGAAGCTCTCTCAGAACTTACTGTCTCAGACCAAATAGAAAGTACATTAAGAATCAATTTAGACCAATAATAAAGAAAAAATGTGATGAAATCATCGTACCCTTGCTAAAAACCCCAAAATTGTCAAACACCAACAATAACGTCATAAAAACAGACTATCAGAACCTAGAAATGCTGTTGAAATCCCAGGAAACTAACTGTCCCAAAAAATACAGATACCAACTAAGTCAGAAAACACTTCAACTAATAGAAAAAAGGAAATACTTGTTATCAAAACCGAAAAAGAGCTACCTCAAACAAATTTCAGAAATAAGCAAAGAAATAAAAGTAAACATCAGGAGAGACAGAAAAAATAAAAGGTTGCAAACTCTAGAAAAGCATATTAGAGAAACAGGAGGTGTGCGCAAAGCTTGGAAAGAATTAAGAGAAATCAATAAGGAATGGATCCCCAAGGTTAACAGGGGAAAAGATGTGGTACTAAAACGAGAAGACATAATAAAGACAGCTACTCAATTCTACGAAGAATTATACTCAGATCAAGTTATACCTCAAAAACCATATTACACTGATAGTGATTTACTTGAACCTGTGAAACAAGAACAAGAACCTGAGATATTACAAAAAGAAGTTGAGAAAGCTATAAGAAGCCAGAAATCGGAAAGAGCACCTGGTCCTGACAACATACCTAATGAATTACTAAAAACAAACACTGAAAAACTAGCTCCCATCCTAACAAAATTATTCAACAAAATCTTCACCAACCAATGGATACCAGAACAATGGAAAACTTCAAACATCATCCTGATACACAAAAAAGGGCCAAAGGAAGATATAGGAAACTACAGACCTATAAGCCTTATGTCTAACGTGTATAAAATTTTCTCAAAAGTCATCTTACAAAGAATAAGCCAAAGATTAGACGAAAACCAACCTTTGGAACAGGCGGGCTTCAGGAGAACCTTCTCAACGATTGACCATATTCACACAGTGAAGCAGATAATGCAAAAATATAAAGAATATAACAAAACAGTATATATAGCTTTCATCGATTATAACAAAGCATTCGACACAATAAGTCATGAAAGCATTTGGGAGAGTCTGGCATCACAAGGAATACCAAGCCAATACATAAACATTGTTAGAACCGTATATACAAAAAGTACAGCAAGAATTCAACTGGAAGTGATAGGATCAGAGTTCCCAGTAAGAAGAGGAGTGAGGCAAGGTGATCCTTTATCCCCAAAGTTATTCTGTGCAGTTCTAGAGAACATCTTCCGAAAGATAAACTGGTCGAACGTAGGTCTTAATATTGATGGGAAAAAACTAAACCATCTCAGGTTTGCAGATGACATAGTTTTATTTGAAGAAAATCCAAGAAATCTTGAGCTAATGATCCAAACTTTAAGTAAAGAAAGTGCTAAAGTGGGTCTGACTATAAACACAACAAAAACAAAACTATTAACAAACTCAACACAAGTAACAATTAAAATAGGAGAGAACCCTCTAATGTATGTCAATGAATACTTGTACCTGGGTCAGCTCATTTCATTCAAAGACCAATCAAACAAAGAAATTAACTTTAGAATTTCCAGTGGATGGAGAAAGTACTGGGCCCTAAAGGAGGTTATGAAATCAAAAGAATTGAGTATGTCTATTAAAAGGAAAATATTTAATACCTGCGTTCTGCCTTGCATTACATATGGTTGTGAGACATGGGCACTTACAAAGCACCAGAGAAATAAATTACAATACTGTCAGCGAGCAATGGAGCGAAGTATGATAGGAGTGAGCAAAAGGGATAGAATAAGAAATGAGAACCTGAGGGACAAAACAAAAGTTACGGATATTCTAACTAGAATCGACCATCTAAAGTGGAGTTGGACTGGCCATATGATGAGAGAAATTCAAAATAAATGGAGCAAAACTATAACAGATTGGTACCCCAGAAATAGCAAACGAAGTAGGGGAAAACAACTTAGAAGATGGGAGGATGAAATCAAACTTACAGCGGGACCTAACTGGAGAAGAGTAGCCCGCGATAGAACACAGTGGAAGCAGCTAGAGGAGGCCTTTGCCAAGAGGCACGCTGAGTTGAGGGACATACTTTAACTAAATGTATCTAAGAAAAACCAATTCAGAATAAAAAAGGCTTATAAATAAAAAAAAAAAAAAAAAAAAATATATAAGATCTGCAGGGTGTTTTTCAGATTCTTTTAATCCATGTATTATTAAATTGTTTTTTCTTATATCCCTTTCCATGTAATATATTTTTGATTTCAAAGTAGTTATCTCTTTTTTCATTTCTTGGTTTTCTTCTAGTAGGGGTTTGAGTTTTTCGTCTATAGTTGCGGAAAGAGTTTTAATGACATTGTCGGTAATTCTTATTGTTTGCCTTTCAAATTGTTCTTCCATTTTAGATAATAGAATCGACAGGTCCGTCATTCTACTAATTAGTACTTTAACTTTGTTACTGGTATTACTTTTAGAATCCTGGTATCCCCAATTGATTATGGTTTTTTATTTTTCTTGTGGCAACCCCGTTAACAGATGTCGGAAGTGAGCTTGTCAATGTTTGTCAATTTCAAACCCAGCTGAGTGAGTGTGGTAGAAAGCAGTTATTCGATTCTAATTTTCTCTAACCCGGTGGCGGATATAACCTCTACACGTGTTTAGTTTTTGGCAGTTGTTATATTTGTGTTTTTGTGTATATATCCTGGTGAGTCCTCTAATTTATTGTAGTGAGTAGCCGACAGGGGAAATGGAGCCCATTTCCCCTGTCCCGGAGTCCCCGGACCCCCCTGTCCCGCCTGATAAGATGGAATATGAGCTTACTAACACACGCAATACAATGAAAAGATCTAGAGAGATGACCACCGCAGTCGTCTCAGCCCCTAAAAAGTCGATAAATAATCAGGAGTCGGCATCGCCATCAATGCAATCTGTCTACCAACACCCTTCCCTAACCATATTGGGTATTAGACAATATGAGGACACTGACACTGGCCCATACATCGTTCACGTATCACGAGTCGAAACGGACGCAACCGCAGGCACAGTTATCCGCCCTATTAAATTCGGACAGTTTGTTGCGAATAATAATATCCAAAGCGTTTGCCGCGATGGAATCAAAAAAGTAGGCCGAAACAAAGTATCCATCCAATTTAAAAACGCCTCTGCGGCTAACCTTTTTGTCGAAAACCCAATCCTTAAATCCAACCAATACGATGCAGTTATCCCTACATACAATGTCACTCGTATGGGGATTGTTAGAGGAGTCCCAGTGGACTGGACTTTGGACGAGTTTGTTGCATCTCTCGAAATTCCTGGGAATTCCTATGTGCTTAAAGCAAGAAGGCTTAACAGAAAGAATAAAGTTGACAATGTAATTAACTGGGTGGCTACTCAAACTGTAGTCCTTACATTTAGAGGTCAACAATTACCAGACAAAATCTTCTCTTTCTATTCCTCATTGGCAGTGGAGGCATACCAGTTTCCAACAATTCAGTGCATGAATTGCTTAAGGTTCGGCCATATCAAATCACAATGTCGTTCTCAACCCCGTTGTTTCCGGTGTACTCAGCCCCACAGTGGTGACAGTTGTGAAGTGCAGGAGTCAAAGGCTACGTGCCTGTACTGTCTTGCACACCATTTCTCCACCAATAGAATTTGCCCAGAACAAGAACGTCAGCGAAATATCAAGTCTATGATGACTCGTGATGGAATTTCTTACCAAGAAGCAAGCGGTCAAACGCCGAAAACAATGAAAACATACAGCCAAGTAACTAGTGACCCTTCCCCATCTCATGAACTTGATTCCCAACCTATGCCTTCTACCTCCTCCTACCCAAAACCCCCCACATCATATAAGAAGACCATTATCCAAAAGCCCAGACCTAGTCCTCTTCCTGGAAAATCATACGATACAGCAGCCCACCAATCCATTATTGCCCAAGGTCCCTCATCCCTCCCTAGAGGGTATGCCCTCCAAACGTCCCAACTCTCTTCCCCAACTCCAGATACTCACCAACTCCTCTACCAACTTCTCAACATCATCATTAACTTGATATCCCAAGCCCCCAACTCCCTACCGTCCAACGTTGCCCAATCGATCTCCCATCTCTCTTCATTAGTAGGCCACCATGGACTCATGCCCCATGATCCAGTGGAATAGCAGGAGCCTTCGTAGGAAGGTTCCTGAACTATGTCATCTCATCAGAGAATACAGCCCTGTCCTGGTTGCTGTTTCGGAGACATGGTTCGTCCCAGGCACCCGGTATCGGGTTCCAGGCTTTTCCTGTCTCCGTGATGACCGCCAGGATGGTCTGGCTGGCTGTGCTCTGTTCATAAAATTATCCTTGCCCTTCTCCCAAATCTCTCTTCCTTTCCATAGCCCAGAAATAAACTCTGTGGCTGTACGTCTCCTCAATATCTCTTTTATATCCCTCTATATCCCTCACCCTGCTCCCCACCTTATCCCAGACATCCTCCAGATCATTTCTTCTGTCCCTCAACCTGTTGTAATTATGGGAGACTTTAATGCCCATCACACTGCATGGGGCTCGTATCACTGCGACACATTTGGCCGTTTACTGTTCGAAGCAATTGAAGAGGCAAATCTATGTATAGGGAATGACGGCTCCCCCACACGAAGGGTCCTACCCTCCCAAAATCCTAAATCAGCAGTGGACCTAACACTCTGCTCACCTGGCCTACTCCCTTCCCTATCCTGGCAGGTACTTCCCCTCACCAGAGGAAGCGACCACTTTCCCATTATCATCAGATTAGGACTTCGAGTTTCCCGCTTACCCCCTCCTACTCCTCTCTTAAAGTACAGGTTGTCTGGTGCCAAATGGGATACCTACTCCACTTCCCTTAATCTTAAGCTCCCCTCCTTGCCTAACCCTTCCGAAGAAAACCCAATATTATGCTACTCAAAATTTATAGACACCATTCTAGCTTCAGCCCAGGAATCCATCCCTCTTAAAAAACCCCGAAATAACCTCTTTTCCCCTCCCTGGTGGGACCCTGAATGCACTAAAGCAATACGTGAGCGCAACTCCGCTGAAAAAAATTATAACAGATCTATGACCTCTGAAAACTTCCTTATATACAAAAGAACAGCGGCAAAATGTCGAAGGACTTTATCCAGCAAGAAGAAACAGGGATGGTTAAAGTTTTGTGAGAGCTTAACCCCATCAACACCATCCACCATCGTATGGAACCAAATACGCCGATTTAGAGGTTCCCATAATGCTCCCAACCCTACATCCAACGATCCCACTTCCTGGATAGAAGACTTTGCAGATAAATTAGCTCCCCCCTTTGTTCCCGAGAACCCTAATTCCAATACTGCTTCAATTCCACGTAACCCACCCAACATCCATCCCCATTTTGATTCCCCTTTCTCATGGGAGGAAATGCAGCTGGCCCTTGATGGACTGACTGATTCCTCCCCTGGAATTGATGGGATAACATACTCCTTCATCACCAAAGCCACTCAAAACTTGAAGCAATATTTCCTTTCCCTAATCAATAATTTCTATGAATTAGGAATTATCCCTGATTCATGGAAATCCCAAATTATTGTCCCTATTCTCAAAGCCGGAAAAAATCCTTCTGATCCTAACTCCTACCGTCCCATCGCCTTATCATGTGTTCCAGCAAAAATCACCGAAATCCTCGTTAAGAACAGACTGGAATGGTTTGTCGAAAATAATAGATTACTTCCTGGCTCCCAGTATGGTTTTCGTAAAGGAATGAGTACTGCAGACAGTCTCAGTATCCTCACCACCGACATACGTATTGGTCTAAAGAACAAAAATTATGTTGTAGCTGTGTTCCTAGATATTACATCAGCTTATGATAACGTCCAACTTCCGATGCTCAGAACCAAGCTGTTACAGCTGAGTATATCGCCGAAGATGGTACACTTCATCAACTGCTTTTTGATGGAGAGGACAATACTCATCAAAAATCAGAACACACCAACATCTAGAACCTCATGGAAAGGACTACCACAAGGCTCGGTTCTCAGCCCCCCACTTTATGGCCTCTACACATATGACCTAGAAATGGTAGTCACACCTTTCTGTCAAGTTTTACAGTATGCTGATGATCTGGCTCTGTATGTCACCTCTGAATCCATTGAGGAAGCTGAAACACTTTTAAACTCTGCCCTTATGTACTTAGAGGATTATTTAAACGACAATGGCTCAACAATTTCTGCCCCCAAAAGCAAATCTATTGTTTTCACCCAAAAAAGAAATATTCCTAATGTACTCTTGAGATGCAACAATCAACTCATTCCACAGCAGTCTTCAACAAAATTCCTAGGGCTCTGGTTAGACACAAGGCTAACTGGTGTTCCTCATTCTGAACAAGTGGCAACGAAGTGTGAAAAAAATATGAACATCCTCCGCTCCCTTTCTGGTGTATGGTGGGGCTCTCATCCTTTTTCCCAAAAGTTGCTATACAACTCTATAATACGCTCCCACTTTGACTATGCATCTTTCCTATTGGAGCCTGGCAACAAATCTGCAATAGAAAAACTGTCCAGGATTCAAGCCAAATGCCTCCGCACCATTTTAGGTGCAATGAAATGCTCTCCCACTAATGCGGTCCAAGTAGAATGCGGAGACCCTCCACTCACCCTGCGTAGGCAATTCTTGGCAGACAGATTTTATACTAAATTGCTCCAAAACTCAGACCACCCTCTCTGGCCTAAATTACAAGAACTTCTGAGACTTACCCCACCCCACAATGTTATCTCCCAAATTAAACTTCCTTGCCTCCTCCGTAGCCATTCAAAATTCTCCAATCTTCCTTTTCCCATAGCTAGTTTCCCTATCAACCCTTTATTCTCCACCAGTTACCTTGCTTTAACCTACCAGCCCCAAGTCATTCTAAATCTTGGCTTAGACAAAGATTCTCTTGATCCTAACAGGACTTTCTCTGAAATTATTGGTAATAATTGGACTGATTGGCTAACAGTGTTCACAGATGCCTCCAAATCGCCTGGAAACAGTGACGTTGGTTCTGCTGTTTGGATTCCTAAATATAGAATTGTTCTCAATTTCAAGAGTCCTCCATTAGCTTCAGTTTTCACTGGTGAGGCTACGGCCATTCTGGAAGCTATTAAATATGTCACCTCACACTCCATCAGCAAAACCATAATACTGACTGACTCTAAGAGCTGTCTGCAGGCCCTCTTGGCCAATCAGTTCAAATCTAAACATAAATATCCCATAATTCTTAAAATTAAAGAGAGTCTCTTAAAGTCCCATCACTCAGGTTTACAAATAGTGTTAGCATGGATCCCCGGACATATGGGTATATCAGGTAATGAATCTGCTGATTTCCATGCCAAACAGGCTATTATCTCCGGCAATAAGGATCATTACCATATCTACTCCCACGATTTATCCACAACATGTCAACCTCAACTACTTGAAACGTGGAACTCTGTCTGGATCAAAACAAAGACAATAACGGGCAAATTCTACGGCCAAATACAGCCCTCCATTCCCTCTAAACCCTGGTTTTTTAAATTTAAGAACATCCCTAAACAAACTACATCCACAATCTGCCGCCTGCGGTTGGGTTTTGCTTGCACGCCGGTGTTCCTCTCTAAAATAAGAATACGTGATACCTCTCTCTGTGAATGTGGGTTGGCAGACGGCACTACCGATCATATTTTCTTTGAGTGTGTTAGATCTCAGTCCTCCCTCTACAATTTGATCCCTCCTGACCTTCCCCGTCCCACTAACTTCTCCAATCTTCTCCCCCTTGTTTTCTCCCCGTTTGTGTATGTCCTAAGTAAATATATCCATAAAAACAACATTAAATTATGACATATTCTGTTTAAATTATGTATATACCTATAAGTGTTTTTACTATTTTATATGAAATAATATCTTTTTATGTCTATTTTGTGATGTCATGTTTGTGTTTGTCCATTGCAGTTGTATAAAAAATATCTAATAGTAACCACTAACAAAAGTACCTATATTCCACCGATCATCTGAATAAATTATCCTGCATCTTCACTGAACATATGCCAGAAGTCTGCCATCAATCTGAAGACTACCTGAAGTGGACCGACCACCTGAAGCAAGACTCCTACCTCTTCAGTGAATAAAAGTTCAGAAGATTATCTCAATGAGGAAACGCTAGACACTGGCGAAATTCCGGCAAAATTGCCGAATGGAAGCCATAACAAAAAGTTGAAGTTGAAGTTGAAGCAGTTATTCGGGACTAACTCGGTGGTGGGTATAACCTCTACACGTGTTTGTTTATTTTATTGTGTTTGTGCTTGATTAATCCTAACTTATTGGGTGAGTCCTTTATATTGTAATAGTTATTGGTAGGTAAAGGAAATGGAGAACATTGCTCCATCACCCGAGCCACCAGACCCGCCTGATCCTCTTACTTGTATGGATTATTCTGACAATGAAAATCCGCATGGTACGAAGAGACATTTCCCGCCTGAATTAGAGCGACCCGCACTCACAAAAAAAACCGTGACAAATCAGGAAACAGCATCAGCGTCAATCCAATCCACTTACATTCATCCGGCAATGTCAATTGTCGGAATACAGCAGTATGAAAATACAGACGCAGGTCCATATTTAGTTCATGTATCCAGAACCGATCCTGACCCAACCTTGGGTACAGTTATTAGGCCTATGAAGTTTGGGAAATTCTTACATACTAATAAAATTGAAAATGTCTGCCAAGATGGGGTAAAGAAGGTAGGCAGGAATAAGATTTCGATCGAATTTACTAACGCAGCAGCTGCTAACAAGTTCATCGTAAATCCCATCTTGAATGCTGGCAAATATGAGGCCGTGATTCCAACATATAATGTTACCCGTATGGGTTTGGTCAGAGGAGTCCCTGTTGAATGGTCAATGAATGAATTTGTAAAGTCCCTCAATGTTCCAGGCAATAGTTATGTACTAAAGGCAAGACGATTAAACCGAAAAAATAAGGTTGATAACGTTATAAACTGGGTACCTACACAAACTGTGGTCCTAACTTTTAGGGCACAACAATTGCCAACCAAAATATTTTCGTTTTACTCATCACTGGCTGTCGAAACATATCAATACCCCACCATCCAGTGCATGAACTGCCTCAGATTTGGCCACATAAAAAATCAATGTCGATCCCAACCACGTTGCTTTCGATGCACACAACCCCACAACGGAGACAACTGCGCTGTACAGGAATCAAACTCAACTTGCCTGTACTGCTCTGAACGCCACTTTTCCACCAGTAGAGCTTGCCCAGAGCAAGACAGGCAACGTAGAATAAAACTGAAAATGTCCAGCGAAGGTATTTCATACCAAGAAGCTTCCATCCAAACGCCCAAAGTTATGACAGAATGTTCAGTCAAGTTGCTGGCAACTTAACAATTGCCCAAACACAAGCCACACTCCCTCCTCTTTCTGGCTCACAACCTTCCCACCTTACCCAATCTCCCCAATCGCTCAGAAAAACCGTCTTCCAGAAACCCCGTCCAAAGGCACCCCTTGGAAAAAGCTACGACCAAGCAGCTCACCAGAACATTATTGCTCCCGCCCCTGCCTCATTTCCTAACGGATATGTTCTTGAGAGAGCGCAAGCACAGTCCCAACTCCCTAACCCTGACATCCACCAATTGCTATCCCAACTCCTCTCAATCACCATAAGCATGATCTCACAAAGTCCCAACTCACTACCGCCCAACGTCGCCCAAATGATTTCCCAACTCTCAGCCTTTATCACCCAATAATACAATGGAACAGCAGGAGCCTCCGCCGGAAGCTTCCTGATCTCATCCATCTCATCAACAAGTACAGCCCCGTCTTGGTGGCTATCTCGGAGACATGGTTTGCCCCAGGGGCTCGTTATCGGGTCTCGGGATTTTCGTGTCTTCGGGATGACCGTCAGGATGGAACAGCTGGCTGTGCTATTTTTATCAAACAGTCCCAGACATTCTCCCAAATTACCCTCCCACAACACAGTTCAGAAATAAATGCCGTAGCTGTACGTGCATTCAACACCTCCTTCAAATCCTTATATATCCCACATCCTTCCCCACATCTCATCCCAGAAATCCTTTTAATCATATCCTCTGTTCCTTCTCCACTCATAGTGATGGGAGACTTCAATGCCCACCACACCGCTTGGGGATGCTATCACAGTGACACTTTTGGCCGCTTACTATTGGAAGCACTGGAAGACGTCAATCTTTGTATTGGAAATGACGGCACTCCCACTAGACGAGTGTCACCCACCCAAAACCCGCAATCCGCAGTTGACCTCACTCTCTGTTCCCCTGGTCTCCTTCCCTCCTTATCCTGGCAGGTCCTCCCTCTCAGTAGAGGCAGTGATCACTTCCCAATACTATTAAATCTAAGTCTCGGGGTCTCCCATCCACCTCCACACACTCCTCATCTAAAATACAGACTAACTGGAGCTAAATGGGACATCTATTCCACATACCTTGAACAGAACATAACATCTCTTCCTAACCCTAGTGAAGAAAGCCCCTCGGTGTGTTATGAAAAACTAGTAGAAATGATCATAGCATCTGCTGATGAGTCCATCCCGCTCAAGAAACCTAAAAACAACCTCCTTTCCCCTCCTTGGTGGGATCCTGAATGCACAGAGGCGATCCTTGAACGCAAATCTTCAGAAACCAACTACAATAAACATATGACATCTGAAAACTTCCTCACTTACAAAAGAATAGCTGCGAAATGCAGAAGACTCCTCTCACGAAAAAAAAAACAGGGTTGGATAAACTTCTGCCAAAGCCTATCTCCAACAACCCCTTCAAACATAGTGTGGAAACAAATCCGTAGATACAGGGGATCTTATAATGACAATAACCCCACTTCCAATGATCCTAGTTCTTGGTTAGAAGCATTTGCTGACAAGTTGGCTCCTCCTTTTGTGCATCAGAATCCTAACATACCCATCCCTTCATACACTCACTCATCTTCTCACTTTGACTCCCCTTTTTCAATTGAGGAACTACACTTGGCTCTAGATGGGTTAACTGACTCTTCCCCAGGTGTAGACGGAATTCCCTACTCATTCATAACAAAATCCAACATCAACACCAAATTATACTTTTTGACTCTAATTAACATGTTTTACGATCAGGGATATATCCCTGAGACTTGGAAAACTCAAATAATAGTCCCTGTCCTAAAACCCGGTAAGGATCCTTCAGATCCTAATTCTCGCCGCCCAATCGCCCTCTCCTGCGTAGCTGCGAAGATTACAGAGATTCTCATTAAAAACCGGCTGGAGTGGTATATTGAGAACAACAGATTGCTACCGGAATCTCAATTTGGTTTCAGAAAGGGAATGAGCACCCTAGATAACCTCAGCATACTCACAACTGATATCCGAATTGCCATAAAAGAAAAAAAGCATGTAGCCGCCGTATTCTTGGATATAGCATCAGCCTACGATAATGTCCAGCTTCCGAAACTCAGGGACAAAATGTCACAGCTGAGTGTCTCAGAGAAGATGGTGCGCTTCATAAATTGTTTTTTAATGGAAAGAACCATTCTGATTAAAAATCAAAATGCGGTGCTCGTATCCAGGAAAGTTTGGAAGGGCTTACCCCAGGGATCAGTTCTGAGTCCCCCTTTATATGGCTTATACACAGCTGACCTGAACCTCGCTGTTGATCCATTTTGTAGCATCCTTCAGTATGCCGATGACCTCGCACTCTACACCTCAGGCGGGTCTATTGAGGAATCTGAAAACTCTCTCAACCTTGCCCTTTTATACCTGGAAGACCACCTAAATGATATAGGCTTATCTATCTCCCCTACTAAAAGCAATTCCATTGTCTTCACCACCAAAAGAGCTATCCCCAATCTTAACTTAAAATGTAACAATGAATCAATACCTCAAAAAAACTGCATTAAATTTTTAGGCCTGTGGCTAGACACTAAACTCACTGGTGTGCCTCATTCTGATTATATAGTCTCTAAATGTGAAAAAAACATTAACATTCTCCGTTCTCTTTCGGGCGTATGGTGGGGCTCCCATCCATTCTCTCAGAAACTACTTTACAACTCTATCATTCGCAGTCATTTTGACTATGGAGCTTTCCTGCTAGAGCCCGGCAACAAATCTGCCCTGAATAAATTAAGTTCAATCCAAGCAAAATGCCTCCGCATAGTCTTAGGCGCTATGAAAACATCACCTAATAACGCTGTCCAGGTGGAATGTGGTGATCCTCCTTTACACTTGCGTAGACAATTCTTGGCAGATAGATTTTACAACAAATTGATCCAAAATGCTGACCACCCCCTATTGCCTAAAATCCAGGAACTACACAGATTGACCACACCTCACGAAGTAAGATCACAAATAAACCTGCCGTGTATCCTCCGCAGCCATGTTAAACTCTCCCTTCTCCCATTCCCTATACCAAAATTCCCTGTCAACCCCCTATTCACAACCAACTACCAAGCCATAACGTATCAGCCATCTATTATTCTAAACCTAGGCATTGATAAAGATACAGTAGACCCCACCAAAGCATTCTTAGAAATAATGGACACTAAATGGAACAACTGGCTTCCTGTATTTACTGACGCCTCCAAATTGTGTCAGGAAGGAGATGTGGGTGCTTCTGTTTGGATACCTAGCTACAGCATTGTCTTAAGTTACAAATGTCCCCCATTGGCTTCAGTTTTCACAGGGGAAGCAATAGCTGTATTTGAAGCAATACGTTATGTCTCATCCCACTCTATACCAAAAACAATAATCCTCACTGACTCACGAAGCTGCCTTCAAGCTATTTTGGCCAATCAATTCAAGGCTAGAACCAAATTCCCAATAATATTGAAAATTAAGGAAGAGCTTCTTAAGTCTCATATCTTAGGTCTACATATTGTCCAAGCCAGAGCTTGGATACCTGGACATGCGGTATACCTGGCAATGAAAACGCCGATTCCTATGCTAAGCAAGCTACTACTCTAGGCAATAAAGACCATTACCAGGTATACTCCCATGATCTTTCTTCTACTTGCCAACCTCAGCTACTTGATGCCTGGAATATTGAGTGGCAGAAAACAAGAATTTTTAAAGGGAAATTCTATGGCCAAATTCAACCCTCAATCCCTCCAAAACCCTGGTTTTATAAATTTAAAAAATTCAATAAGCAAACTACGTCTACTATCTGTCGCCTAAGGTTGGGGTTTGTTTGCTCTCCAGTGTTCCTCGCCAAAATAAGAATACGCGACCATTCTCTATGCGAGTGCGGGTTGGCCGAAGGCACAACCGATCATATATTCTTTGACTGCTCCAAAAATCGTTTTTCCTTATATGATCTGATTCCCAATGACCTTCCTCGTCCCGTTTCCTTCTCTAACCTACTCCCACTAGTATACTCCCCTTTTGTGTATATACTCAATAAGTTTATTAATATTAATAATATCAAATTGTGATTATATGAGTAACTTAAATTTATATATTTACTTACTATTATGATGTTTAATATACTTACTTATTATTTGTCTATGTTGTGACGTCAGGTATCTGTCTATTTCAGTAGTTAGAAACTAATTACTAACAAAAAGTACCGGAACTTCTCCAAACATCCACCATCTTCAACGCTACGCTGCATTGACACCGAAACAATTACAGAAGAATGTGCCACTGACTACACGCAAGACATTGGCGAAGTTGCGGCAAAGCTGCTTACAGAAGCCAAAGATAAAAGTTGAAGTTGAAGTTGAAGCAGTTATTCCTACCCTTTTCGTACTTATCTGTTGATATTGTGTTGATAAATACCTCACTTAACGTTTATATTTCACTGATTTTGTGATTTTGTACAACAAATCACTGTTGTTTTCCACTGTGTTATGATGACTCTCACCACAAGCTACTGGATCTTTCTTTTTGTGCACAATTCACGGCGATATTCTCGAGTTCCAATGATTGTTTTTAAATATTTCGAAGACACACTTAAAACGCGTAAGTTCACTTGACAGCCGAACCGGAAGTCACCCTAATCCTAACCTGACCCGAAATTATATTCTGGGTTTATTCCTAACCTGACCCGAAAACCTAACCCGCTACCGGGATAAGTTAGAAACAGCAAAAAAAAAAATTTTCATTCCCAACAAACATAATCATAGGAGAATGCGGATAAAATTTTACATAAAAAGCACTTGTTGGCTAGACTAAAATTAGTAATACGTACGAAATTTTTCAAAATATTGTAGGTACCTTCATTTATTGATTTTTACAAAATGATATTTATATTTTGTTGCTGTAGATGCCTGTGCCAAGGCTGCGATCCACTCTGGTTGTCTTGACAATTATAAACTCTATGCACATGACTTTTGTCTACTCCCAAAATTCCACCTAGACTCATCTTGGGCCAGACATTGGAAAACTACTCAAAAGACCACAGGCAAATTATATGCTGAGATACAACCAGATATACCCCCAAAACCCTGGTTTTTTAAATTCCGCGAGGCCAGCAAAACAACTACCTGTGATTTGCCGATTGCGTCTTGGTCACGTCTGCACCCCGGTCTTTTTGGCAAAACTTCGGATCAGGGATAATTCTATATGTGAGTGTGGCTTTGATGAAGGAGATGTGGACCACATATTCTTTGAATGCCCCAAATTAAACTACTCCCTCTACGATATCCTTCCCCCTAGTATCCCTCGTCCTACCTCTAAGAAATGCCTATTATCCCTTACCTTTTCCCCCCTAATCAACTCCATACTATGTAAATTTGTAAATATAAATAAAATTAAACTATAACAATGTGTGTCTCCCCAAACTAAACATTAAGTATTATTGTAATAATATGTACCTATTATAATATAACTACTAACTCGGTGTTGGGTATTTTATGTGTTATGTCTGTCTGTTCTAGATTAAACCAACTTATCCAGATCAAATAAGTAAACCCTGGGATATAAAACATAGTACCGTTTACGAAACTCCCAAGAAACGGACATTGGCAGAATTACGACAAAGTCGTATAGCCCAGAAAACAAAGAACTGAACTATTTTGTTGCTTGAATGAAAGTTTTTAGACTTTTAAGATTACAGATAGGAAGGATTTTGGAATCGAGGTTAACTTGCGAACATTTATTTCCGGCTCAGGTTGACAAGAGGGTTACTTTCGTAATGAAAAAAATGTATCAGTTTTTGCTGTTCCTAATCTAACCCGCAAGCGGGTCAGGTTAGGAATATCATTTCGGGTCAGGTTAGGAATGAAAATCAATATTTTTTTGCTGTTCCTAACCTAACCCGCTAGCGGGTTAGGTTTTCGGGTCAGGTTAGGAATAAACCGCTAAAATGCGTCGCGTGCCCGTGCACAGCATGCACCGCGGTGGGGCCGCGCCTTCAAGTAGGTTAGATTTGACTTGGCCAGTTTTCATTACATCTGTCATTTTATTCAAAAGTTACTAAAGCATAATTTTTGTAGTGAACTTGGCTCGCCTTTTTACATTTATGTTTTTGGTGGGATATGTTATTGTTATTACAACACATTTTTGCACATGTCTGGCAATGTTAAAACCTTGACTAATTCACCTGTATTTTTTTTTTTAATTCTTTATAATGTTAGAGTACAACGAAGTTTTTTTTATTAAATACAGTGTAAACTCTTTAATAACGTTTTATACTTTATATTAACGATAAACTCTCTATAACATAGAAAAGAACACTATTTGGTAAATTTAGTTGTTTTCCTTTTTTAACCGACTTTAAAAAAAAAGTAGGTTTCTCAATTTGACCGTAAATTTTTTATTTATTTTTTTTTACTCTTAAAATGCTAACTCTCTATGATGATAAAAAATGCTTGGTCCCTTGAGCTTTGTTATATAGAGTTTACACTGCATAGGGATTCATTTTACCCCGCTATTCACCGTCCAGGTCTGTACCTCCATATTGGAGTATAGTATGAGAGGATTTATTTAAATAATATATTGGCAGGACAAAAAAGCAACCACATCTGCCTATAAAAGTACAATGCCACGTAGCTATTCAACCTTTTCAATGACTCTTTGACTATTGTTTGTGAATTACAGAATGCACAAACATTGAAGCATTGTACATTTTCCCTGCATAATATGTCTTTGGTAATTCCAGCACGAAACTATTTTTGGCTATGAGGAATTAAAGGCAAAGTGACGAATCACAAATCGGGTGCATACTGTCTCATATATTATATCTGATAAGAAACTGATAATACATCAGTTTCTGTCAACGATCAAGAATTTGATGCTTATTTTAAATGAGGGAGTTGTTGCCTATGTGCCTTTTTGCTTTATCTCGATCAAATTTAATCTTAGAAGAGTACAGTTGTGTTGTTCCATTTCTAGACCTAGAAAGTTAGCTAGTCAGATTATATTGAATGGGATTATTCCAAAATTTTATTGGAAATATTACACAGAACACATTTATATAGTAAGAAAACTCTTTACGACAACATACAACAAATAGAATCACAAGTCATAAGTGTCACAAGTCTCGGTATTTCTCTCTCTGCCACATGATGGACTCGGCATTTGCACAGTGCATGCATGGTATGCTAACTTCAACTCGGAGTACTATCAAGTTCCACAAGTGGCGGTCTCATCATTATAAGCAATGTATTCCAGACAATCACAAAACTGCTACTTATATATGAATAAGTAATGTTTCACTCGTCACTTTATCATGTAAATTTATTTAAAAAATCTGCATAGTTTTCCAATCATAACTTACCATGGATAATCTTCTCGTTTTCTTCTACATTTTTAGAGCCATGCCGCTTCAGTTTCTTCTTCAGTCTGTCCAGAAGTTTGCTGCTGTCTTCCAACTGCTTATCCATATTTTTCTCTAGCGTTAAAACCTTCTTCTCCAACGAACTGAGGGTGTACCGGTCTGTTTTCTGCACCCATTGCTCCGTATTTATAAACGCCCCAAGCATCCACACACAAAACAAAATAGTACACACGACAAAAACTTTTCGAATGTTCACACGCATCTTTACGAAATTTTAACTAATTTATTGAATATCAGTTGAGTAGCGCCTTGAAAAGAATCTTCAGGTCATGGCATACCCAAGTTCCACGTCAGACCACTGCCGTTCACGGTAAAATAAACAATAAACTTCGTATTTTAATCACATCCGATAAGTGAAGACATTTTTATAACACAAATTTATACGAGCAGAAATGTAATAAGAAACAATTATTTATAGATAAAAGCCTTTTTATAACAGATGTATTTAGTTATATACATTTCGAATTTACGAGATCGCGTTAGTTTGTGATACACAACCACAATAAACACCGAACCCAATGGATGGCGACGGACACCGGACAGTCGGACACGTCAAGTAACTTACTTCAAGAGCAAAGCAAGTAAATAGTATAGTGTTGCGCATGGCTTAAATAATTTCGTTTGTTTACCAACTCGAGATGTCATGAGTCTCGGCGATTTCAAAATGCTGTTATTGGATATCGGACTAAGTAATTAGATGGATGTCATGACAAAACAAGTCTATATCGTAGAGTTCTAGGATAGTCAAGGTGGGTATAAGGATAAGGTCCTGCACAAGACCATGTAATAAGTGCATGGGTGCGTTTTAATGAGTGGTCTACCGAAGTTCTGGATCCAGCCCAGGGGAGGTCATAAACGCCGTGGCACCCCCCTGGATCCACCCTTGACTTGGTCACCGAGAAGCTTAACACGGCCGAGAATTCCAGTAATGCAAGCAGGTAGTGGGTTGCATACGCTATTATTACTCTTTTTTGTGAGACAAACAGAGAAATCGCAGTTGTTTTACGATATTTTTCAGTTTGTCTTACAAAAATAAGGTTTGTTTAATATGAAATCGATTTCTAAATTTTTCTAGTTCCCCAAAAATCGATCTTTAAAAAAGGTCTCGTACATATGTATTGGCCATCCTTATTATTTAGGCATTTATTTTAAATGTCAAAAATGACATTATTATAAGATAAAATTAAAAAAAAAAACTGTACCAAATCATAATTTTGAAATACTTTTGCGATGTGACCAATGGCATTGCTCAAAAATTTGAACAGTGCGCAGAAACTTTACTACCAAAATTAATATACAACGAAAACTACGAGTACACAACGTAAAACGTTACATGCCTACCTATTTACCAGCTAAGTAAACACATCTGAATAAAGAACTTAATTTGCCTGTATCATTAAAATAAATAAAAATATTGGTGGACAATGAGCCGTTTTCCGACGAGACAAAAAGATATGGTTTAATAAAACGATAATAGGAGGCGCTTGTAGGTCTTTTGGTTTGTTGTCAAAAGCGGTAGGCATAATGGGACTCAATTCATTCAATTTGCGAAAGCACGACTTCTAGTAATAAATAATAAACTACTTTATCCATGTATGCATTTTATTCGAATGAAAACTATATCAACACATCAAAATTTCAAAACAAATTCGTAAACCTGATGAAAGACAAAATATATATTTTTTAAATTTATTCTTGGCTATGGATACTAATCCTTCAGCCGTGAGAGTATCTCTCTACTTAGTCTGTGGATAAAATATTGTCGTATCAGTGTTGCTATTTATATCTTTGAATTTTCCTTCTACTTGCTTAGTTGGCGTCTATTGCCTCGGGAGTTCTAAAGATTTTTACTGAAAAGGGATTATGATCAGTAGCGGTTTTTTATTACATTATCAATCTAATTAGCTATTTTTATTCCCAATATTTTAAAATTAAGAAAGACACTTTTTACAGTACACTTTTTCCCTGAAAACGGGTAGGATCTCTAAAGGGATTACACTGTTGAGAGTATATGGTAGAGACAGATCTATCTGCATCTCGAACAATCGCCATCTAGTGCGGCCGTTGGAACTATTTTTGTCTCGTCGGAAACTCCCTCATTCACACACAACACCATCTGACCCCAAACTAAGCAAAGCTTGTATGATGGCGGCCAGATAGCTGATATAATACTTATATAGTTGTATACACATACTTATTATACACATTAATTAATTATTGTAAATCACTTTTAGTATTCCTATCCTACTAATATTATAAATGTCAATGTATGGCTGATTGTATGTTTGGATATTTGGATGTTAGTTACTCAATCACGTCCTAATCCTAACGTATGAACGGATCGGGCTGAAATTTGGAACACAGATAGATTATAGTCTGGAAGAATCCATAGGCTTTTTATCCCGAAAAGAACAACGGGAACACCGCGGGGCGCTGCTAGTGCAGTATATAATGTTATTTTACTTCCCTCTCTCAACCTGTAATAGTTTTTGGGTTCTGTGTGCATAGATAAACAAAAAAAAAATGAAAAAATTGGCAGTCATAGGAACTGCCGCTAAATGTGAAAACTTATAACTCAGAATTTGATAGCTTATCTTGGTAACTACACGGGTGTAACCGGAGGGCGTGGCCTCGCCATCTTGGCATGGCCATCTAGAAATGCGTCAGCATTTCTTATTGGCTGTTGCGTTTCTAGATGGCCATGCCATGATAGCCTGTCCACTCCCTTTCAGCATTTCCCATTGGCTGACGTATTTCTAGATGGCCAATAGCCATGGTCCCGAGTTTACCCGAAGCTTTCTTATCATACCCGAGTGTGACGAATGAATTAAATTCACAGCCCACGAAAAATCTGTCTAGGCGCGCCTTAAGAAGTTTTTACTTCAAACATTGGCAGTCATAATGAACTGGCGATAGAAGTGACAACTTATAACTTAGAATTTGACAGCTTACTTTGGAAACTACGCGGATGAAACCGGAGGGCGTGGCTATGAGCATGGCCATTTAGAAATGCTGACGCATTTCTAGATAGCCAATGGGATATGCTGACACCTTTCTAGGGCCAATGAGAAATGCTGATGCATTTCTAGATGGTCGATGGCCATGGTCCCGAGTTTACCAGAAGGTCTCTGATCATTCCCGAGCGTGACGCTAGAATTCAATTCACATCTCACGAAAAACCTGTATGTGCCGCGCCAAAAGAAGTTTTCACTTCAAAAATTAAGGGATTGCATGTATCGTATTTAACCATACGTATTTACGTAAATTGGTTAGATCATCTGAAGCAAGACTCATACTTCTTCAAAGAATAACCCTCAGAAGACGACGCCCAATGATGAAACACTAGATCACTAGATACCTACTGGCGAAATAACGGTTGACTTGCCGAATGGAAGCCAAGAGAAAAAGTTGAAGTTATTTTGATTATATATTCGGAAAAGAAAATCCACGCAAACTGCTTTAAACCTTTTAAACGCTTATCTACTATAGTACTACGTTACGGAACTTTTGATGCCTCGTTCTCGTTGCCTCACGTCACGCTCTTGGCTATAATTAAATTTGACGTAAAATCTATCTACAGTACTACAAGGATCTAATGGCACGTGGCCAAAATTGGGACTAACGCAGCCATCAAACTGCCCAGGGTTGCCGATTCCCGGTTTCCAAATTGCTTAAAATTTGAAGGAACAGATTCCTCGAGGACAAATTGATCCCTGCTGAAGCGTATCGCAACTGGAACAGATAATATCTGTGTATTACTTACGAGAAATGGTATCACATAACATTTTATACGTAATACGTAGCCAATTTATCATTTTTGAAGTGAAAACTTCTTTAGGCGCGCCTAGACAGATTTTTCATGGGCTATGAATTGAGTTCATTCGTCACGCTCGGGTATGATAAGAAAGCTTCGGATAAATTCGGGACCATGGCTATTGGCCATCTAGAAATACGTCAGCCAATGGGAAATACTGAAAGGGCGTGGACAGGCCATCATGGCATGGCCACCTAGAAACGCAACAGCCAATAGGAAATGCTGACGCATTTCTAGATGGCCATGCCAAGTTGGCGAGGCCACGCCCTCTAGTTACACCCGTGTAGTTTCCAAGGAAAGCTATCAAATTCTGAGTTATAAGTTGTCACTTTTATCGGCAGTTCCTAAGACTGCCAATTTTTATAGTTCTATTTATTTGTTTAATAATAGGCGAGCAACATTAACTCATATGTCTATATCCCAGTGTTGAAATATTTAACAAAATTATAGGTAGTGATTAGGTAACTATGTTATGTCGATATTGTGTTTCACTATCCATTTGTCCAGTCTGTTCTGAAAGTGTTCAATGATTTTGCCGAAAAACTATCCTCAGGCAACCTGTTTCAGTTGTAAAATACTCTGTTGCTGAGGATGTGACATATTATGATGAATTTAAACTTTTCACTCAAATAAGTCAGCCGATAGAGACATAATATCGCGTATTTTGTACTAAGTTTGCGATACATTCTTATTCGTCTTGGTGGGTGTATCTCCCTCTTTCCACTTAGACACTAAGTGCCGAACTAGAGCTCCGAGTGGCAACCCAAGCTGAGACCGTGTTATCCGAAGTTCTGAAGCATCCTCACGCTTGCCATCGTAAATTCGTAACGCGTCACTCTTCGCTATGCGAGTACGCTCTAACAGCTTTTGACAGTGAGCGTGCACTGTGGATTGTTGTATGATTCAGGACGTTTACTCTCTTTCTACGAAAACGTAATTTCGAAATAAACTCGCGATTTTCCAACTTCGATTCTACTTCGGTCCGTCGTTTTGTCCGTTTAAATGTTCTAAGTTTACTCTAATTAGAGTAGGCTTAGAACATTTAAACGTCAAACAATGTTGTATCGGACGAAACGTACCAAACGAAATTACGTTTTCGTAGAAATAGAGTACACGTCCTGATAGTTCGATCTTAACTAGGGCTCGAATTCTTTTTCAGGTAAGTGTAAGTATCAGTTTTTGCTAATTAGCGTAAGCGTTTAAGTTAAGTTTCGGTGTCGAGTCCTGTTCCTGTGCCTCAGCGTTAACCCAATAGTCCGTTCGATAGTTGTGGGCGACCTAACGCCAGATACTATAGGTCGGTTAGAAAAAAAAGTAAACTTTATAAGCCTATGAAACGTTTTTTCTACTGCAATAATTATTCATGTTAATCCAAATTTATTTCAGGGTAGCGATTATGAAACCATTCGGTTGCATCCGACACGGAATCTCTTCTCTCGGTCATTGTCTTATCTGTTTAACATGACAAAGACCGAGAGATGAGATTCCGTGTCGGATGCAACCGAATGGTATCAGAATCGCTACCCTGGTGAGATTATATTTTATTTAACTCCCCAAAACTAGGAAGATTTTGTTGTCAGGAACTTTTCTCCTGACAATGTCATCCAAGTGCCAATTGATCCTTGTAGCACTATATTAAAAAAATCAAATATTGCCTACTTGCCTAGCTCGCAAAGATTTCTAGAGATCTAGAAATCTGTGATTTTTGTTGTTGTTGTTGTAGGTTATGGATCCTGTTTGTGTTTTGTGTCTTTGTGAAGAATACCTACGATATAGATTTGCAGCTAATGAACGTAACCGTACGAGGAATACAAACTAATACATTCATATTGATTAAACAGTAAAAGTAATTGTTATTTGAGATGCAAGCGGGCAGCAGCAGTGTCGAAGGCAAGTGCTTCTGCTGTCTCGTCGAAGGGAAGCACCAACATGCAATTCAATACCTCGGCATGCTGAGAAAATGCCTTAATCTAATTGTAAGTATCACTAGTAATAATGTACACTGATATTACAGTCAATTTACTCCTTAATTCGTTATACAGCGCTCGTATTGTAAACAATATAGACCGTCCAATTCATCCATTGCCCATTGCCTACCGCCCCAAATCATTTTGTTTGACGATATTTACGTCTTTACGTGACTGGCGTAATTGTGAGCCTAAACACAATAAAAACAATAAATCTTAGCAACATATCTGCCAGTTAATCTACTGCCAAGCAGTGATGTGCAAACATTGCTGTATTCTGGTTTGTACGTTTGTAAGATAACATTTCCAAAAAAAAAAAATGAGCGCGATGAAGAGCTATGATCCTCTTAATTGATCATCTTATATCTTTGAATGATATGCCCAGCATAGTGTGAGGAAGTAATTTGGTTTATTCGTGTTAAAATAGCTCAAGGCACTGTGCTGGAATGGTTAGACATTTTGCCTAACATCAGGTGCATGTCTTAGTCGCCCATAACTTCATATTGTAAAAACAAAATCAAGAGTTAATGCTATTTAGTTAATATATTAACTCCTTCAAAGGTTTCCGTCCACCGGTGGTCACGCACATCCTATTAATTTAAATCTAAATTCCTGTTAATTAAGTCTAAATTTGCTTAACTGGACCTTCTTCCCTGTCCATAAACAGGTTAAGTAGCATCATTAAGCTGATATTAAAAATAATGGCAGTCAAAGGACTGCCAATAGAAGTGAAAACTGATAATTCAGAATTTGATCGCACACTTTGGAAACTGGAAGGCCTGCTTTTCATATTGCTCTATTATTATATTCTGTACATCTCTATTTTATAGCAATACATGTGCCTTGTAATATTAGTATTTATTATACTTATCAATAAAGAATTTGAATATTTTAATTTCCAGGTGATGCCAACATGGGAGAAGTCATTACCAATGTGTGCGGAGTGTGTCCGCTTCGTGAACAAAGTGCAGACATTCAGAGAGATGATTCTAAAGTCACAGGAACAACTACAAGAAGCTCTCAGAATTATTGGTGAGATATGATAGTCCCAGTTAAAAGTTTTATTTGTTTATAAATAAATTATGTACTCAATTTTGATGTGATAACGTCTTATAATTTGATGAAGCCGGCTGCACACCCGCAAAACATGACGTCATGTCACGTTCCGCCGTTACCGTTAGTTCGTCGTCAGTGCCATGCGGACGAAGCTGAGCGCTGAGGGCGCCACCCGCCGAGTCGAGCGGTATCACTACTCGCGCTATCAGCGTACTGATTTCTTAAGACGTTGTCACGTTCAACTATCGTCAGTAAACCGACTTTACAGACAACCATTTTTATACAACAATATCTTGACCGCCATCTTTGATGTTAAGTGACAATGTGGTCTACTATGGAGTGTGCTTGAAGACTATTAGATTTTTACAACACAAATTGGAAATGAGAATTCATTAGACTTATATTCAAAATTTTAGATGTGGAGCATATTAGATTAAGTGTTGTAATGTATATTATAGACATGAGGATTATTACTAAGGCTATCTCAAATTTTGGACATGTACACTATTAGATTAAAGATGATACAGATTTCGGACATGGGGTCTATTAGATTAAAGATAAATAAATAAATGAATGTTTATTATTTTCTCTCACACAAAATGTTTACACTGTAAATATCTTAATCAAAGTATAATTATTAGTAGCAGATTATCTATTTGAGAATATAAAGATGATCCTGATTTTGGACATGTGGACTATTAGTTTTAGCCGCCATCATACAAGCTTTGCTTAGTTTGGGGTCAGATGGTGTTGTGTGTGAATTGTCCGCCAATATTTATTATTGATTATTATTTATAGTTTAAAGATTATCCACATTTTGGACATGGGGACTATTAGATTAAAGATGATCCAGATTTGAGTGTGAACACTAATAGGCTAAAGGTGTCCCAAATGGACTTGTAGACTAATAGATTAATGATATCCCACATTTTGGACACAAGGACTATTAGATTAAAGTTGATCCCAATTTTGGACATTTAGACTGTTAAATTAAACATATTATTATAACATGAGCACTATTAAAGAGGTTGAACCCGTTCTTAATAAGTTAAAATTAATTGCAGTGCAGTGCTAGGTAATGATTTGGACTCTTCATGTTCTAATAGCCGCGTGTCACTATGCTGTTATGTTGCTTGCCATCAGGCACATGTCCTGCTTAGTTCATCACTATATACTATAAAAAAATAAAGGTCCCAAATGGACATCTAGACGAATAGATTAATGATCTGAACATTTTGGACACAAGGACTGTTAGATTAAAGTTTGTCCAAATTTTGACATTTAGACTGTTAAATTAAACATCTTAATATTTTGAAAGAGGTTGAATCTGTTCTTAATAAGTTAACATTAATTCCAGTCCCAATGGAGGAAACTATCTGTAATGGATCCGAGGCTCCTGACAAAACGGGTATGAAAGAAGAAGACTGCCGGGACTACTTAGAAGGAACGATAGTACCAAGTAAGCTAATTTCACACATTTGCTTGTAATGGGTCTCTTATTTCACCAATTTCAATATCGTAATCGTAATGTATCTCATTACAGACTTGTGCGGTAATGTTATGTAAAAAGCATGGTTTATCAAAATGCTCTGTCTAAAACGAATGGTACTTTTTTAAATCTTAGCAAAGAGTTTTATGTCCGAAAAGTGGTCAAAATTTTATGAATAACTTTGGGAGAATAAGTAAAATAAAAAAATATTCAATTCATCAATTTAATTAATTTTGACTATCAATTACAACTATGTATCTGTAACAAAACAAAAATATGAATTTACTTTATTATTATTAGTAAAAAAGGCTGGTTTTGTGTCCTTGCTATTAAAAATAAAGTGGCCAAGTGCGAGTTGGACTCGCCCATGAAGGGTTCCGTTGCAGCAAGTAACATTATATACATAGTACACATAGTTCTTGTAGTTTGTTGTAACTTTGATCGAAGTTTCATTAATAGTGTATTTATGACGTACTAAAAAAAAACTACTCATCAGATCGAGTTCAAACTAAATTTCGTTTCTCGTAAATATGTTCTAAAATGTCGTATGACATATTATGTGCGCTTTGATAATTACAGCCTCTGCTTTCTTGTAGCTCTCGCCTATGCCTCAAGTACATTATGATATGCCTATGCAATTGCATATCATAATGTACTATTTTACGTAACGTCTGATCGGATCGGACTGAAATGAAATGAAATTGAAACATGAATAGATTATAGTCGGGAAGAACCACGATGGTACTTTTTCATCATCATCATCAGCCGCAAGACGTCCACCCTCTGCTGAACATAGGCCCTCTGCTACCCTAGATTTCCACAACGAAATTGATGATCTATATCTTTGTAAATTTTTAATCATTTGATAAAACATAAATCACATGGCCCATATTTTTCCATGATCTACCTGACGGACTAATTAGAATTGTTTAATTTTGATCCAGTCTTCAACCTTATTTTATACATGTAAGTATATACTGAACAGACAATAAAAAGAAAAATAGCAGAAGCAATCTTACTCCATAAAGGACAATGCCCACGTCCCATACATTGAAAAACCTGTCAAACTTTTTTTGATACTGAAAGTGCGTAGAGATGAATAGTGTCTAATTAGGATTGTTCATGCTTCTAAAAACGTCTGCTGTTGGTGTTTTTCATTTCCCAAATACCAAAAATTAGTTACAGTTAAACCAAAAGTAAGGTTATGTTAACTGTCAAAATACATTAGAATTATGTTTTCTTTCGGATTAGAACAGAAAAAAAAGAACTATGGTATTATCTTTCAAAACATATTTCTTATCAGAATAAATAGGAATAGTAGTACTTCTCACTACCAACTGATTACCATACGTATGAACACTTCATTTGCAGTGAGCACTGATAATTCCCAGTTTTGTTATAACCAAATAAATTCCGCCAAAAAAACTTGATGAGTTGTCGTTGATGTCCGATTAGGAATTAATAATATTCGTCTTATTCCTAATATTTCTCTACGCACTGCAAAGAAGCTCAAAAAATGTTATCTTCCTGGAGCAATATCTTTTGAACAATCGGAATAATTTTACTGTGTTTAACTGAAATCCGACATTGAAACATTTAAACTGGTAATCGGAGTTTGTTGTGTTAAATAATGCATAAATATTACATCGCTTAGAAAACAAGAAGAAAACTAAATATAGGACAGTGATATAGGAAGAAAAGGACAATGCCCACGTCCCATACATTGAAAAACCTGGCCAACTTTTTTTGATTCTGAAAGTGTATAGAGATGAATAGTATCTAATTAGGATTGTTAATGCTTCTATAAACGTCTACTGTTGGTGTTTTTCATTTCCTAAATACCAAAAATGAGTTACAGTTAAACGAAAAGTAAGGTTATGTTTACTGTCAAAATATTTTAGAATTATGTTTTCTTTTGAATTAGAACAGAAAAGAAAAGAAAGAACTAAGGTATTGTCTTCCAAAACATATTTCTTATGAGAATAAATAGGAATAATAGTACTTCTAACTACCAACTGATTACCATAAAATAGATCTCGGATGGAATTATCATAGGCTACATAAGGCTACTAACTAAGCGCAGTGCATGTTCTAATAATTTATGACACTGTCTTTTTATATGTTAGGCACATGTCTCACGCATCCTATCATTGTTTACTAAAAAAATACTTAAATCAGTGTAGATAATACTGTTCACCGATATCTTTCTACTGAATCTATGTTCAAACCAATGCAATAGAGAGGAGAGAGGATAAATAAAATATATTGTTTGCGATTATATTACAGATATTTTTCATTTAATAATAATGTTAAACAATATTTAATAGCCCAAAACTGCTACATAGCCAAAATACCCTGCTCGTGGATTTATGTGGTCCTGCTGTCTGGCCATCCTAGATATCTCACGAAGAACTCTGCAATGCAAGTACAGCAGTACTGAAAGATGGCCTCTGCTGGCTGTCCTTATCATTTTCAATTAAAATATACATATTATATATATTCTATTTGCTTCAGCATGTGTCTGTCTTCTATAAGCAACTCAGGGTTTTAAAATTGGTAATTGCAAATATTTTGTAGCAAGTTAGCGCTCTCCCCGAATTTCCTGTAGAGTATGAATACTTCATTTGCATAGAAATATTGTCACAGAAGGGAATATCTTCATTGTGATATAAATATTTCATTATTTTGGTATTCAAGACAGTGGCCTTAGGAGGTCCATAACAATCGAGCGTTTCCATCAGACAACACAAGGATATATATGGTTTTATGTAATTATTACCACAATTATGTATGTAACAAGGAGCACTGAATCACATAATTCCCAGTTTTGTTAAAACCAATATAAATTCCGTCACAAAAACTTGACGTCCGATTAGGAATTAATAATATTTTTCCTATTCCTAATATTTCTCTACGCACTGCAATGAAGCTCAAAAAAACGTTTTCTTCCTGGAGCAATCTTTTGAAAAATCGGAATAATTTTACTGTGTTCAACTGAAATCCGACATTGAAACATTTGATCTGGTAATCGGTTTGTTGTGGTGAATAATGCATAAATATTACACCGCTTAATTAAATTAATAGAAAACTATTCATTTTGCTTGTTTACTTTTTTTTGATTTGTCAATTTGAATTTGACATTGATCTTTTTTCGTGAAAACGTTTCGTTTCACAATTGCATGCAAACTTCTTCCTCGTTTACATTGCTATAAAAAGCTTTAATAGTTTCTTTGTCGCCGCATTTATACATATCGTTATTTAAATATGTAAAAATAGTAAATAAACGACATTGTGAAAGGAATTGATATAGATAACATCCATATTTAATTTCAATCTAACGCGGATTACTAAAACGAAACGCAAGTGCCGTTTCGTTATTACAATATTTTCCAAGTCAGCTTTGTTGGAAAATGGTAGGTTTAATTTAAACAAATGCAAATTATTTTATTTTGAAATGTTAGAAAGTTATATAACTTCGTACACGAGTACAACAAAAAATCACCGATTTTTTAATATATAACTCATATGTCTACACGACAAATATTTTGGCCGGTCAAAAATGGACATTGTCCTTTTGGAAGGAATTAATTTGCTTGTTTACTTTTTTTTGATTTGACAATTTGTCAATTTGACATACATTTTTGACCAATTTGGATTAGGTGAAAATGAAAACGTTTCGTTTCACAATTGCGTGCCAACTTCTTCCTCGTTTAAATTGCTATAAAAAGCAATGATAGTTTCTTTGTCGCCGTAATTACATATTATATCGTTATATAAATATGTAAAAGTTGTAAATAAACGACATTGTGAAAGAAATTGACATACATAACATCCATATTCAATCTCAATCTAACGCGGATCAATAAAACGAAACGCAAGTACCGTTTCGTTATTGCAATATTTTCCAAGTCAGCTTTGTTGGTAAATGGTAGGTTTAATTTAAACAAATGCAAATTATTTTATTTTGCAATGTTAGAAAGTTATAAAACTTCGCACACGAGTACAACAAAAATCACCGATTTTTTTATATATAACTCATATGTCTACACGACAAATATTTTGGTGGGTCAAAAATGGACATTGTCCTTAAGACTTGCTATTTACAACATCCCCTTAACAGAGTCAATAAGAAAAGTGCTGATGGGCACCTTCCTAAGCATAAACTATGTAGCAATTTAAGTTAGATATAAATTACTCATTAGCCTAGACTTAATAGATTAGGCTAGATTGTAATAAGTATTAGGATCCAAGGTGAATTGGTGAATAATTTTAGAAAAAAACAAAAAAAAAATTTACAACATGGTTAAAATGTGTTTTTTATTGTCATTTTCTAGGTGTCAAAGATGAAATGGCAATATACATATCCGAAAATGACTCCACCACAGATGATGAATGTGACGGTATGTATGCAGCCTTCATACCAAATTATCAAACTAGTGGCTTAGTGGGTAGCATCGATATAAACCAACAGAAAAAGAATCTTTCAATTTGTACCAGTAGTACCCGAGATCCTTGCGTTCAAACAAACAAACTCTTGAGCTTTATAATCCTAAATATATACATATATTATACTATATATATATACGAATAGCCTAATGAATATATAAAATTCTCGTGTCACAGTGTTAGTTACCTTAATCCTCCGAAACAGCTTTACTGATTTTTACCAAATTTTATATGCATATTCAGTAGGTCTGAGAATCGGCTACTATCTATTTTTCATACTCCTAAGTGATAAGGGTTGTCCACCCCTAAATATTTTTATAAAATTTCTGGACAATTTTTAATATTTTTTTTATAATGTGCATTTAAAAAATACATACAACCCTAAATTTTTACCCGTTTATCACCAACCCCTATTTTTACCCGACTGCGCGACGCAAAGGAGTGGTAATGTGTTTAACAGTCTATGTATGTATGTATGTATGTATGTATGTATGTATGTATGTTTGTATGTTCCTTTGAGGCACTATACAGACCAAACGCCTGGGCCGATTTTTATGATTCACACGTCAATCGATTCCTCTTAATCTGGCGAGTGACACTAAAGACATGACATTAGTGTAAGTCCAATATGGCGGCTTCAGGACGCCATATTGTCCAAATTAAAAAAATGAAAATCACCAAAATATGTCAAGAGGGGTATCGTTGAATAGGTATTTCAAAATAATGTTTAGCTTTCTCTCAATGTTTTTCGATTTGACTGACCGTTTAGGATGTATATCGATTTAAAGTTGAGTAACAACCATTCTCACATTTATAGGTTTTTAGGTAGCAGAAAACTTCGTATAACTAACTGTACGTGTGAATGTGGATGGATATTATATACTAATGTATCTAGTAGGCATCGATATAAATCAATAGATGTGCCCTGAGCACCTTGAAATTGGTAATAAACTGCGTCTTGTATGTATCGTAAGTGGTTTACAAACAACCAATCTACTTGACCCCTATAATCGCTAGCGGTGAGATTTGCTGTGGTTCTACTTATTTTGGTTGTTGACACCGATTAATGATAGGTAAAAACATCCGGCGTCCACCGCGTCCTGCAACCGACTAGAATGGAAAGAGTGAGCGCACTCTTCCCAACGTTGACATGATTGCGTGCGCCGTGAAGTTTGGGATGGGGCCCATCTTGGGTTCTAGGATCTATGCTAGTAGGTATTATGGACTACCTTTTTTTCGTACGTGCAGGAAATGTATTTACGCATATCCTACTGCCCCGCCCGGAAGACAGCCGGGTTATGTTGCACTCTATATCATGTATGGATATGGTGCCCCTATTTACTAATAAACCTCCATGGGGTTTAAACTCTGCCGCTGATAGTGGGAACACGGAACCGCTCTCGGATTGCTCCGCCTCGGTCGCCCATCTCCAACTTCAAAGATTTAGTAGGTACTCAACGTCAATCGAAAACCTATACTAACACAAAACTATAAATGTGAATTACATGCAGTAGAAAATAATACATATTATATATCAGTAGAAACGAAGACATTTGGTCAACAACCAAAAGATGCATATTATTATGTTGAGCATATTAACATTCACAACATTGTTCATAACTAAAAAGTATAATTTAAAAACTCAAAAACCCGACTGCGTAAAAAGTGAATCAAACTACGTACTCGCATACTAAAAAAAACTGAAAAGAATAAAACAAGCATTTAGATTTCTGGTGGTCTACAATTCTATAATATGTTATTGTATTAATACTATTGAAATATATACAATATTTTCTAATAAAAGAACATTACAACTGAACAGTCGGGATCCGTTGAACAATTACATTGTATGTCGAATAATAATGGATCCCGACTCTTCAGTTGTAATGTTCTTTTATTAGAAAATGTTGTATATATTTCAATAGTATTAATACAATAACATATTATAGAATTCTAGACCACCAGAAATCTAAATGCTTGTTTTATTCTTTTCAGTTTTTTTTAGTATGCGAGTACGTAGTTTGATTCACTTTTTACGCAGTCGGGTTTTTGAGTTTTTAAATTATATTTTTTATTAATAGTCATTTTAGTAATATAATAATTTTTACCTCGCTCGATAACTGATCAATTATCGTCTTTTTTTGTAAATGTTTTTCACTCTATTTCAATTTAAATTTCCCGGAGCTTATGGCAAATCTAAAGTTGTTTTATAAAAATAAGCATATATTTTTATTATTAAAGTTTAGGGTTGCCATGGATGGTTTAGATTCACAAACCAGGCCGGCAGATGGCGCTGCAGTTGGTATCTAGGTTATTATCCGAGCGAAGCCGGACCGGGCCGCTAGTATGAGTATAGATTGTTTTGAATTTATATTGATTTAATTTTTAGGTTCAAAAGAAGAAAGCACTGAGTATAAAACAGATATGGAGTCCGACACAGATGAAGATGTTGAAGGTATTTTTTTTTTAAATAAAAAGTGACGAGACGTCCAGGACATGTGCCTGATGGTAAGCAACATGCCTGCCTCATAACAGCACAGTGACACGCAGCTATTGGAACATGAAGAGTCCAAATCATTACCTAGCACTGCACTGCGCTCGTCACCCAGAGATCTAAGATGTTATATCTCTAAGCCCTGTAATTTCTCTGGAAACATTGCCCTTCAAACCGGAACACAGTAATGTTTTTGCACATTACTGCTTGGCCGTAGAATAACTGGCAAAGGTGTGGTCCTTCGCCAGGCGGACTCTGCTAAGAGTCCTACCACTACAAAGATCCTTGCGTTCCAACAAACAAACTCGCTTTATAATATATATTTACTACATATATATAATAATAATATAAAATATAATTTATAATATTAGTATAGATTGTTTTGAATTTATTAATTTACATTGTTTTAATTTTTAGGTTCAAAAGAAAAAAGCACTGAATATAAAACAGATATGGAGTCCGACACAGATGAGGATGTTGAAGGTATGTAGAAATTATGCATAAGCAGTGGCATAAGTAACCCACATTTTCCCACTGCACATTTTCGGAACATTTTACTAAGTATTTGCAACTACTACTACTACTATAGTAGATCCAACCGTTTATTTTCTTTTTGACAGCACCAATAGAACGTAACTGCGTCATGTTACGCAAAAGTTCCCTTTTAAATGCGAGGTTTTAAAAATATTACAACTGCTTAAATTTGCTCATTGATCCCGTATAATAATCATCTTTGACAAATTGAGTCCATAGGTGCAGTAGTTTTTTTATAAATTACATAAAACAACAAACGTTTTTAAAAATTTACGTTCTGTAGCTATCAACATCACCCATAGAACGTAATTTTTTAAAAACGTTTGTAATTTTATGTAATTTATAAAAAAACTACTGCACTTATGGACTCAATTTGTCAAAGATGATTATTATACGGGATCAAGGAGTAAATTTAAGCAGTTGTCATATTTTTAAAACCTCGCATTTAAAAGTGAACTTTTGCGTAACATGGCGCAGTTACGTTCTATTGGTGCTGTCAAAAAGAAAATAAACGGTTGGATCTAGAGTGCTCGCAATATAACTCTGCGCGTAGCAAAATATGGAACTAATTGACAGGCCGTCAACTTCTTGTTAACGTCAGTTGACAAAAGTTTGTTTACGTTTGGTATATTTATTAATTTCCAAAGTAATTAATAGCTTTTGTTATGCCGAAAGTGATTAAAAGTGTTGGCCGTGGCTGGTTCTTGAAAATCAATCGTGGTTGTGAAGGAGAACGATACAATAACGGGCCAAAAGTGCAGTTTTCCAAACGCAGAGCTATTTGACAACTAATATGTGGGGATACCATAGCAATCGAATCTCCACTTATTATCGGCATATTTTAAAGCTGAGGCTTTAGGTTGAGCTGCGGCTTAGGGTTTGATTGTTGTATCGCCAATTTACCCGTGGGAAAAAATGTGAGTGCTTAAGACCAAATAAGAGAAACTAGTTAAATAAATGTTTTTTTTCGCAGTGAAGATCAGCTGATTGTATCTTTCTCGCTCGGGTACACTCGGCGGTTCCATGTTCACCCGATCGACCCTTTCACCTAACAGCGTCAGCTTTATTTACCACTTAAAGCAAAATTTGTGGGCGGTGCGCCAAAAGAAATTTTACTTAATTTTTTTTCAACGTTAGCTTGGATGCTCTTTGATCCTTAACTCTGTATTAATTACTGTATTTTTATTATAGGCATTTCAGAACGTACTGTCACGTGATAATGGACAACGCATTATACCACTGCACTCAGATAAATAAAGCGGCTACAATGGGCAATGTAAAAGAAGAAAGCCAAAAGTGACTTAAGAAAAATGAAATAGATTTCGACGATTGTAGGACAAATCCGCAGTTACTCGAATAAAGAGGTACAAAGAAGACCCACAATACCAAGTAGAATAACTGTTAAAGGAACATGGACAGGAACTTTTACGGTTACCGCCGTGATTCATCGTGATTTTAACCCTATTGAAAAAAGAAGATGATTCTATGGAAGCCAATGACTCATTAAAAGAACATTCATGCGCCAAATTTTCAAATAGTGTTATTTATGGTCTCAATAAAAGATTTACAAGTTTAAATTAAATTCTTGTTATTTCTTTTGTTAATAAACTATAAAGTTTTCTTGGTGGTAAGAGACTCAGACAGCCTATACCAATTACCAATGATACTTGGTCACACTGAACCAAACCAGCACTGCAAAGGCGTTCATTACTTCGAGACATTCGTTCTTGAGTCTCAGTTGTCGTGTAGTTACTTAAATTGCTTCCCTGAAAAATCCCTTCCCGTACCTGTTTTATGAAGTTGTACGTCCCCAATGAACAGGAAGGGAACCTATTAGCTTGACCTGGCAACATTAAGTACGCCACCAGTCGCGCGCAGACTTATACTGCGAGCACTATACTACAATGGTGACTTAAAAAATATGAGTCATAGGAACTGCCGATAGAAGTGAAAGCTTATAACTCAGAATTTGATAGCTCACATTCGAAACTACGCGGGCGAAATCGTTTTGAGTGGCCATGAGAATGACCATGTAGAAATGCGTCAGCGTGGTCATTGGCCATGGTCTCGAGTTTACCCGAAGATTTCTTATCGTTCCCGAGCGTGACGCTAGAATTCAATTCATAGCCCACGCAAAGGGTCTGAACACGAAATAAAACAATTCCAATAGATTATGCATTGCATTAATTATGAATTGCATTTATTCATATGTTTATAATTCATGCTCTACATGTCCGCCTCTGTTTCGCACACATATTCTCATTCTGTGTCTTAGACCACTTTTTACCACACCAGTAGTTAAGCCTCTTTTTTACAAATTTATTTTGATTTTCTAAACTACCAATTGTCTTCTACTTCCCATTTGGTTCCGTAACCTGTATTTTTTGTGTTGAAAGTAATAGACTAACTTATCTACTACACAAAAATAGCAATAACAAATTAATAAGACGCACAAATACAAAAAAAAATGACAATATACAAAAAAATCGACGTTTTTTTTTGAAAAACATTCAAAAATGGTTAGGTTTGGGTGGGGGGTTTATTTGTCAAATCAGCTAGTAATGATGAAAACTAAAACCTGTTAAAGGATCTAGGTCGACTAAAACTATAACCCTGTATATAAATATCCTGTCACGATGTTTGTCCGCGATGGATTTCTAAACTACTTAACCGATTATAAATTAAATTGGCACACCATGAGCAGTCTGGTCCAACTTGAGAGATAGGATAGTTTTTATTTCGATTAATAGTCTTTAAATGACAATATCCGAGCGCAGCCGGAATGGGCCGCTAGTTAAATTATAAAAATGTGATTTTCGATATTCGGTCAAATACAAACTATCATAAAATGAACACTTAAAATTAATTTGTGATTGGTGTTGACATCCCTATTATTGCAATGATGTGTTTTTTTAATTTTAATAAATTGTTTAATTTGATATTTGCGTGTTTATAAATTACAGGTCACAAAATTAGCATCAAAGGGGAGAACAAAAGAAAAACTGAAGTAAAAAATAAACCCTCGTCAGCTAAAACGAAATACAATACAGACAGTATATTGTTGGACAAGACTAAACGAAAAAGTAAGTTTCTAAATATGTGTAAATAGAGTTCCGTCCCGGTTTCGTCCGTGGTACGTGGTCCGTGGTATCCAACGGTGTAAGAATTTTGTTATCAGTCTTAGTAGTTCATGAGATTCGTTCAAACAAAAAATGTTGTCTGTAAAGTCGGTTTACTGACGATAGTTGAACGTGACAACGTCTTAAGAAAATACTGATGGAATGGTACTGACTAGTATTTGTGTTAAGCGCCATCTAGGTAAAACATTCTGACGCTTTTTGAAAAGCTGTTCAAAGCGCCATCTCTGGGTACATCATTGTACTAGCACAAGTTCTTAACTTCATATCGTCGCTTTTCTAAAACATGAACAGACTCCTTGAACGTAATACACATTTCACTCACTAGATGGTGCGAAAAGTAATAAGGCGAGGTAACGGCGGTAACGGCACATGACGTCATGTTTTGCGGGCGTGCAGCCGGCTTCATCGAATTATAAGACGTTATCACGTCAAAAAAACTGTTCAGCTTTATAATACTCGTATTAGGGCCTTACATAATGAGGGGGTTTCCGACGAGACAAAAATAGTTCCACCGTACGCACTAGATGGCGATAGTGTAGATTCAGCAAGATCTGTCTCTGTCTGACCATAGACTCTCAAAAGAGTAACCACTATGAAACCTCTCCCCATTTTCAAGGAAAAAGTCTAATCCAAATTATTTGGGATAATATAACATTTTAGAGGTTTCGCAAACACTTCAATTATTTGTTTTAGATTTTTTAATTATATTTTTTTCTTATCTCAGCTTATTAGTTTGGTATACCTTCTATACATAAAGGAATTTCATACTAAAACAATTTATCTTCTTACCTTTTCTGTTAAACTCTTAAAATATTCATAAAAATAGCCAATAGTTTTGTAGACTTTTTGAATAGGTACATTTGCTGGAGGTACAATACTGCTGCATATTAATTTGATCTAGCTCATAGGGATCAACCAGCGTTTGCAATGTTAACTCAAAAAATGTGTGAACTACATATTAATGTTTCAAATTATTTTTTTCAGTTCGGAAGATGGACAGACACAGTATTCGGGCAAACATAGTTCTCATACTATACCATTCCACTATTGTTCCCTTCAGCTTTCCCTACACCTTCAAATGCTTCTACTGTCCAAAGAGACATTTCAACTTCACAGAATTAAGAGAACACAACCTGACAGAACATTCTGACGAAACCGAAGCCACCATTAATGCTCAATTAAAATCATCACAAGAAAGCTTCGTATTCGGTGACATAAGTTGTATCAAATGCAAAATATGTCAAGAAAAAATAGACTCAATAGAAAATCTAATAGAACATCTACAAGAACAACATAATAAAACATACTTTCAAATTACTAAAAATTCCTCACACGGTGTGTTAGGATTTGACATGAGCACCAATACACTAAAATGTCATATATGTCAAAAAGAATTTGCTTATTTTAGAAATTTGAAAATACACATGAACGAGCATTATGGATACCACGTGTGCTATGTCTGCGGTAAGCAGTTTATATCAGAATTGAGACATGCAAATCATGTCAAAAATTACCACGAAAATAAGGAGACTAAATGTAAATTTTGCAATAAGGTAATGAAACCAACTCAATTGATATACCATATGAATAAAGATCATCATAAGCGGGATGTTAAATGTCTGATATGTCCGAAAACTTTTCCATTTGGACAGTATATGCAGCGGATCGAACATATGGCCAAAGAACATGGCATACAGAAACCAGTCTTCAAATGCAACATATGTAATAAAGAGTATGCCAGGTCTAGTAGTTTGAACGCTCATCAGAGATACAATCACAAACGGTCAAAGGAATTCAAATGTGACATATGCGGTTATGTCACAACTAACGGTACATATATTAATAGTCATATGAACATGCATAATGGAGTGAAGAAATATGAATGTAGCATATGCAATAAGAAATTGGCTAGTTCTACGTCTTTGAGTCTTCATATAAGGATGCATATGAACGATAAAAGATTTGCTTGTACGTTGTGCGATGCTGCCTTTATACAAAAGCATTGCCTGAAGAGTCACTACAAGTCGAAACATCCTGATATAGATATTGATATTTACAGTTAATTATTATTTTTATTGAAATAAATCTGAACTATGTTGTATAAAGATTAATTTTTATTTTGTGTGGTGGAGTAATAGACTACAGGCCCGTGAACAAAATTTATGGGTCATATGAACCACCAGGAGACCTATGTAGGATGATAGAAGGGTATAAAATAATAAGATTCAGCACTATGCCGTCACTTGTAAGCTGTCCAACTAATTGCAGGTGAAGAGGGGGGTTTATTTTTTATTTAACCCTTGGGTTGCCTGGTGGGTTTGACAGACCCGTTACTTCACAAAAATTACAATATTTCATCCAATTCGCAACTAAGCCGGCTGCGCTTTTGATTAGCTTTACAATATAGACTAGAAGCTGTTTTGCCGTCACCTTTGCAGCCTGCAACGCAGACTTGTTAAAACAATACGCGATTTTTGTAATTTTTTTAAAGATTTTTATTATAATTTTATATGAAACAATGGTCGTACAGTAGTTAAAGCAAGATAAATTTAAAGCTGTTACTTGATTCAACTGTGCTTGAATTATTGGAAATATTTGACAAACTAAGTGTGGTATTAAATGAAATTTTGTGATTTAACCAAATATAGTTGATTTTTGTTACTAAAATTAGAGATTTTTCTATTTTAATTATAAAACCTCTTTAAAAAAATATAATTTTTTCTTTTACTTTATCACAGAAGACAATATTCAAAATCAATAACAAAAAATTGGCAGTCATAAGAACTGCCGATAGAAGTGAAAACTTATTACTCAGAATTTGATAGCTTACTTTGGAAACTAAACGGGTGTAACTGGAGGGTGTGGCCTGGCCATCATAGTATGGCCATCTAGAAATGCGTCAGTATTTCCCATTGGCTCACGCATTTCTATATGGCCGTGCCATGATTGCCAGGCCACGCCTTTCCAGCAATTCCCATTGGCTGACGCATTTCTAGATGGCCAATGGCTATGGTCCCGAGTTTACCCGAAGACTTCTTGTCATACCCGAGCGTGACGATAAAATTCAATTCACACCCCACGAAAAATCTGTCTAGGCGCGCCAAAAGAAGTTTTCACTTCAAAAACTTGTCAGACATTTTAACACATTTAATGACACAAAAAAGACAGATTTTGTTTACGGGTCCAACAGACCCCACCGGGCACACCGTGTGAGTTTTGTCCACCAGCGGGGCTAGCACGGGGAGTGGACTAATAGTCTTTCCACCATTTTTATCCACCTGTCAGTGGATATAATAATCATTTCCACCTTGCATAGCATGGCAACAGGGGAAAAGGATAAAATGTTTCCACTTGACGTTTGTCGTGGACATTATATCACGCTACTCCCCGCTGTAGAGCACGGACTCGGGAAAACGAAGATAAATACTCTTCAATTGACATATCGCACGCTTAATAATAAAGAGAAATAACTGAAAAATTGGGGAAATCGAGTTTTTGTAATAAAACGCAATAACAATACGAAAAGAATAGGATAGATTCGACAGCCGTTAAATTCGAACGATTTTGAGTGAAACGGAAGATCGATCGTCTCTTTCGTTCCAAACGGATCGGACATGATTGTCTGTCAAAAGTCGAATATTGCTGTTTAAAAGTTAAAACGTGAGTATTTTATTTATTAATTTACAATCATAAAGTGCAATATTTTGATGTAACTTCATTTAGTATTTAAGCTTGTTTTATTGCCAAATAGACATTTGCACTATTTCATTCTTGTTTTAAAATATTTTGTTTCTTTTGTGAAATATTTTGAGATATTTTAGTTTATTATTAAACTACTACATTAGTTTTGTCATAAACTGAAATAAGTCCGAGGGTTTTTGTTCTTTTCACTTTTTTTCAGGGTTTTCATAAATGTAGAATGGACATTGATATACCAGATTAAAGGTTAGGATTTCTACTTTTATCTACCCTTCTTTTGTTTTGAAAAAATACGACATTTATCAATTATTTTTAATATTTTGTGCTCCTGGTCGAACAGACTAAACTTTAAACGCCATTTCCCAAAATTCTTAATTTTTGAGATAATTCTCTTTATTATTAAGCGTGCGATTATGACAGGGGACAAACTATCGTCTGATTTGGAGGTGGGGATATAAGCTCAGAAGAAGGGATATAAGTAAATCTCTCTCAAACATAATGTCGCGAGCATATTATAATTATATTTTTGATTATATAATTACTCATTTTTATATCTAAATGCGTTCTCTATACTAAGGTATGTGATTTAGATGAGAAAATGTTTTATAGTTGTTTACAAAAATATAAAACCTACATATAAAACCTCAAAACGCAGCACAGAAAATAAATAAAAGTAAAAAGAGCGAACGTTGACAGAAAAACTGATGATTAATACGTCATTTTTAGGGTTCCGTAAAACGTAAAAACGGAACCCTTATAGATTCGTCACGTCTGTCTGTCACAGCCACTTTTTGCCGAAACTATGAAAACTACACTGTTGAAACTTGGTAAGTAGATGTATTCTGTGAACCGCATTATGTTTTTATAAAAAAAATAATTAAAAAATTAGGGTTGCCCCCATTCTGAGAAATGAAACTCATCAAACCTACACGTGTGGGGTGTCTACTGATAGGTCTTCGAAAATGATATTGAGGTTTCTAATATAATTTTTGTCTACACTGAATAATTTGCGCGAGAGACACTTCCAAAGTGGTAAAATGTGTGCTAACTTCTAAAGTAAGAGAATGAAAAAATATATGATGTACATTAGTACATTACCATGCAAACTACCAACGAAAATTGGTTTGAACTCGATCTGATAAGTAGTGTTTTTTAGTACGTCATAAATACACTATCATTAAAACATCGATCAAAGTTACAACGAAGTACAAGAACTATGTTTATTATGTTACTTGCTGCAACGGAACCCTTCATGGGCGAGTCCAACTTGCACTTGGCCACTTTATTATTTAATTTTCTTATAACGGCAATACTGAAGTGATAACGCTACTCCCGCCGTATATCCACCGTGGAATAACTATCCACCGGCGAGTCCGTGCTCTGACAGTGGACAAAATTGACAAGGAGGAAAGAGATTATTTCCTTTCCCGGTGGAGTAATTGTCAACTGCCCGTGCTAGCCCCGCAGGCACCCCAAGGGTTTACACTCGACAGACTCCGGGCTCCGTGACCTTTGTCATTACAATAATCTTTTTTTAGGGTCTATGTGGGGTGGCATAACATTTTTTGTCCTATTTTAGGTAGGCATAACGTTTTTAGGACTAATGATAATTTACCATAACAACTAAATGCATAACTCTCTTCGCATAATGTTAACTAGCATAACCATATATGACATAACGATAACTTAGCATAATGTTTAAACGCATAGCCATATATAGCATACAGATAACTTAGTATAATGTTTCTACGCATAACTATAAATAGCATAATGTTTAAAGGCACACATTGAGAAAAGCATAACAATACTTAAACATATTGATCAACGGCATAAACTTTAAATGCCTAACTAAAAAACAAGTGCAAAGAGCGGACTGTAGCAACATTATTTAAATAAAAAACTTGGGTGTGTGAAATGTGGGTGGGTACTTTGACAACAATATTTATTATTCGTAATGTAGGTATCTACTAATTTAATGGAATATCATTGCCAATAATATCTGTCATTGTCGCATTCGTGTTATCATACTGTTGCTGTGAAATTATTTAGTATATTTTGAGGATTAAGAATCGTTGGTCTGAGAATAACACCATTTTCTTAACACGTTAAACACCGTTTTTATGGTAGGTACAATAAAAGGTCTTTATGCAGTAGTATAACAATGTTTGTACTAATTTATGTAGACAACGTTTTTAGGTCTTAAAAACCTACATACACCTAAGACATATGGTGCAATTTTTGACTCCGGGTGGGCTCCCGCCAGAAGCTCTGCGGTCAACCCTGAGTGTCACTTCTCCATACTCGACCTGCGCTCCACTACGGAGGTTACTACTGGCTCCCGCATTTTTTAAATACACTCTAGGGGTAGTAGCTGTTGTACTGGCAATATAAACACAACTCTATAAAAGATAGTTTTGAGTGTCTGTGGAACGAGAGTCTGTTATCTATGTGGTTGTTGATCTAAGAAAAGAAAAATGGCGTGATGTTACCTTTTGCTGTGCGGTGATGTAAGTAATTTTATAAAAGTCTAATTAAAACAACCAAATACGTTCCTCCCAACCATTGCGCATTTTATTTCACTCTGCAGACCCATAACCTTCACAGGTTATGGGCCTACGCGCGTAGCGATTCTGAAACCAGTCGGTTGCACCCGATCCGACTCATTTTGTAGCGGTCCCGCTACCGAATGGTTCGGAATCTGCGATTCTCAACGCCAATCACACGCCAATCGGATTGGCGTAGTTGGCGTAGGAATGTCTTTTGGCCAGACCAAAGACAAGCTATCCCATCTACTTTTCGAATACAGATACAAATTTGGTAGAAAAGTTAACTCATGGTAGGAATATACAAATCGTCAAATAACTCTATTTCGGGTTTATTTTGTGGTTTTGAATGACTTTTTTACATAGAATTTGCATAATAAACGAGTAAATCGAACAATAACCTCTGGAAATTTGCATCTGCAACACAATAAATCATAGTTTACATTCTTCGTTTTACCTTCAATGGTCAATCTGTTGATGTTGTCAAAGTCAACGGAACCATTGTTTGTTTTTGTTTTGTTTGGAACATGAATCTGTATACTAGTGTTCATGGTTTGGAAATAACAACAAAAAGTAATGGTTTCATAGTTGTGTTTGTCCATTACAGTTATATATAACATATCTAAAAGTAACCACTAACAAAAGTATCTACACTCCACCGATCATCTGAATCAATAATCCTGCATCTTCACTGAACATATGCCAGAAGTCTGTCATCAAACTGAAGACTACCTGAAGTGGACCAATCATCTGAAGCAAGATTCCTACCTCTAAGTGAATAAAAGTTCAGAAGACTATCTTAACGGAGAAACGCTAGACACTGGCGAAATTCCGGTGAAATTACCGAATGGAAGCCATATGAAAAAGTTGAAGTTGGACAAGCAAATCATATATAGAAGACTCATAAAATTGTCAAGAAGATAAGTTATAGTTGAATACAAGAAGCCAGCAAATGTGATGCATTGTTTAAAACGAATTATTATATGTCGTGCCAACCTCAACTCGCAAAGCACATGGATCTCATAAAATGGCCAAGAAGAGAAGTTATAATAATGTTATACTTACTCCATACAAGAAGCCAGAGAGTTTTCGTTTTTTCGTTGACTCACCTTGAAAATTAAAGCAGATTTTCAGTAAAAATATTCGCTTTAGTACTGATTTACCTATAATCCAATTTCATTTTGTGAGAAAAAGATATTATAAGTATAATAGGTACAGTACACACACATCAATTGTGATATAAGTTAAATTAGTTTTCTCTCTATTTAGGTATTTTAATATATCCCTTCAATAAATGTTAATTTTGTGACAAACCATGGTAACTTTTTAGACTATATATTTATTACTGTATATAATTACATAAATAATTAATTACTTACATTAAAAACGGCTATGTAGTTAATTTATATGTTGTAGAAGTAGGAGCGAGAGGTATACCAGCAAAATATCTGTATGACCTGCTGAAAGAACTTAGCTTGTCCAGAAGTGCAGTAAGTTCTATACTAGAATGAGTATCTAAAGCAGTAGGTTCATATCAGAATTGGCTGGGCAGATAGAGAAATATGAGTAGTGAAGGTGAGTGTTGATGTACATCAGAAAAGGGCTCCTTAAACCTACACCGGTGTCACAAGTCTCGGGATCTACTTGGGATTTCGCTCTCTGCCACACGATGGACCCCCGGCACCCACACGGTGAATCCACGGAATGCTAAGAAGTTTGTCTTTCTCTTTGTAATTAAAAATCCATGGACATCACTCACTTCGCATCACAGTTTTGTGTTAGCAGGTAGCCCTTAGTCACTAAAGAGTTGCGATCATTATAATTTTAATATGTTTAGAAGTTTAAAAGTAAACTGAATTAGCTATGATTGTATTATGTATTAATTAATTAGGAAAATAAAACATTGTGGTATGTACAAAAAAAATAATGTTTTATTGACTGACTTTTGTACGGAGAGCTATTATGTTTAATTCATTTTTACAATATTCTGTTTGGTCACTTATTAAATGTTGTTCTCAATGGTCTAAATAAGTAAATAAATATGGGTGGACAATTCACAGTCACCACCATCTGACCCCAAACTAAGCAAAGCTTGTACGATGGTGGCCAGAAAGCTGATATAATACTTATATAGTTTTAAATACATACTTATTATACACAGGAACACCCAGACACAGTGCAAACATTTGAATTCATCACACAAAATATTTGCACTGGGTGGGAATCGTTCAGAATAACTATAGACTTAGTGATGTCGCGCGTACCGCTTACCTCAACTCGGCATTTGAAGCTACACAGGATGCTATACTCGAAACTACTAAACAAAGCTTATGGAAAATTCATAAAATTGTCAAGAAGAGATGAACAAAAGAAATTATAATACCATAAGCGTAAGTAGTAAATAGTATAATTTTGTAGTGGTAGGACTCTTAGCAGAGTCCGCCTGGGGAAGTACCACACCTTTGCCAATTATTCTACCGCCAAGCAGTAATGTGCAAACATTACTGTGTTCCGGTTTGAAGGGCAATGTTTCCAGAGAAATTACAGGGCTTAGAGATATAACAACTTAGATCTCTGGGTGACGAGCGCAGTGCAGTGCTAGGTAATGATTTGGGCTCTCCATGTTCCAATAGCTGCGTGTCACTGTGCTGTTATGTGGCAGGCATGTTGTTTACCATCAGGCACATGTCCTGCTCGACTCGTCACTCTTTATTTTAAAAAAAAAGCCAGATAGCTCATGACGACATTTTTTATTATATTTATATTGCTTTGACACTCATTAAATTACCTAATTTGATGTATGTTTGTATTTGAATTTATATTCATTTGTTAATGCATTTTGATATTGTTAGAATAACTTAATATTTCTTTGAAAACATTCTTATAGTTGTAACAATGTATCTTTGATGTACCTGGTAATTGTAACTTTGAATTATGACTTGTACGCTAACCAAGCAGGACCTGGAGAATGTTACTAACCCTAATTAAAATCTGTATAACCTAGGCCCACAAGGAAATAAATGATTTGATTTGATTTGATTTGAAAAATCCTTGTAGTTAGTAAAAACTTGGGATTGTTGTAATTTTAATAGCTTTAGAAATTACAAAATACCAATTAGGTATTATTATGCAGTTAGTTAGGATTGTATTATGTCTATAATTAGAAAAATTAAATGTGGTATGAATAAAAAGTCTAAATGTTTTATTGCCTCTGAATTATGTTTTTGTGTGGTTTTCCACACAAAAACATAATTCAGAGGCTTTTATTATTAAATAATTTTTTACAAATTTTTGTTTGGTCTCTTACTAACAGTTGTCCTCAATGGTAAAAAAGCACTGCTTATTTTAGTCTAGTACACTATCTCTTTTTTCAACTTTATTGCTAAATGATGCAGAATTTAAAGCATCAATAAATTCTTCAATTATTATTAAAATACTTACTGAAATAAATTATCTTTTAGTTATAACAATCACCTTGTATGGTAATAATGAAGAAATCACTATCTCTTTGTTTCAACTTTATTGCTAAATGATGTAGAATATAAAGCATTAATAAATTCTTCAATGATTATTAAAATACTTACGGAAATAAATGTTTTTTTCATTTGATCTTTTAGTTATAATATGTATATATATGTATATGTATATATGTATATATATAGTATATACCTTGTATAATAATAATGAAGAAATTACTGGTCCTTTTGTTAATAGCCAGGAAACTTTGATCAAATTACAGCAGCAAAGTTTTAAACTTGCACAAATAGATAATCCGGTACAACAGGCGGTATTAGAATCTATGATAAAACAATTGTGTCTGACATTCTCTCACTATGCCACCACGGCTTTATAAATAAGTATATAATAATATTTAATGTAGGAAATATGTAATGTTCCTACATTACATATTGAGTAGGACAAAATAATGGATAATTTGTGGTCTACATGTTATTTTATTTCCAAAATATATCTGTAAAACAACACAGTAATATATTGCTATAGTTAGTAGGGGGTCTTTTCCACGCTTAGCTTCTTAATTAGGCCATTGGACATTGCTCATACATCTGAATTGTTGTTGAAGGCCTCCGGGACTGCTGCTGGAGAGTGGAAGAATTCTGTCCGCCACGCTCCTGCACTCCACGTCCACATTCTGTGGCATTACTTCTTCCTCCATGCATCCTGTACCCTGCATAGAGGGCTTTCTGTCACACCTATATTGAATAAGTGCTTGTTTAGAGGACAATTGTCATAGTACCTATAACTTTGGGGATTTTGTCCCACATATCTAGCTATGTCTAAGTAAATTTAATGTTTGTTAAATCACATGCCGTACACCGGCAAGGTGCTACTTTTATATACACCTACGGGGTCTGCGTTGTCATTATAGGGATTGGGGACCAATAAGTTCTGGCAGAAGTACGTTTAAGTAACCTTTCCTTCATCTATAGATAGAACTAAAGTCGAATAGATAGGTACGAAAATACTGTTTGTTATACAAGGACCAGAGGGGTTCGTGGGTCACCCCTTTTGGGCTGGCACTAAGTAATATTGATGTGCCTCATGAAAACATACAGCATTATTTGAAGAAGCAGTATGTATACTTATCTTAATAATCTGTGGTCGACGTCTATATCATAGACAATTAGCTTCATCTTGACGCCACCAGAGAGCGCCACAGGCGCGCTACCAGCAAGGGCACTCGGCGGTGCGATCTTTGGGATTCATAGCGTTGTATACTTTCGCCACGAGTGGTCGAAATTATAACATTGTAATAATTATCATTTATTGGATAACTATTGTAAAAATTTTAATATGTGTTTATAATATATAATACACGAAATTCGACTGAAATCTCAACGGAGTGAGATTTTCGAAGTACCCGTGAGCCGTGAGTGAAACGGATAATTCATCCAGCGAAGAAAAATGGAAAATCTTCTGTGTGGTAAAAGGTGAGATCGGCCGATCCCAGAATCGAGATCTTATACATGCAGGTCAGTCTTCATTAATTTATATGCATTTTATCAAAAGTGACCAATTGGCTCACTAGTGCGAATTTTACCTGATACTAAATGTATGTTTTTGACCAATATATCGAAAAAATGTCGATCTTCCACGCTTGGTTGCGGAGACCTTGCGTTCGAAGGGTCGTGCCAGTCTTTACTGGACGACTTCCTTCTGGTGCAGTTCCGAGTAACGTTTCTAAGTTGCGAAAACCGTGAAATATTTGGAACACACTTCTACCAACACAGTACATGACCGATACTCTTTGGACATTTAAAAGGTCTTGAAGACTATAAAATTATTAGACCAACTAACGACTAATTGCTACGCAAATCCACAGCATTTACTCGCTTGGCACAGTGTCGGCTAAAAGAAAATCTTTAATGGTTTTAAGAGTATCTCCCAGTTTTTATCTTAACTGACTTATTTATAATTATTGTGAACTTTTTCTCAACTACCTACTTTTACACTTTGATAACCAATACGTTACTGCTTAGTAACATCTGAGAAGCTAAGAACTCTATTAAGAGTATCTCAATATTACATATGATAACGGCAACAACTAGTTCCGTTTTTCAAAAAAGAAAGGGAAAAATGGCTGTTGAATAATATTCTATGAAATTTATCAAAACATCATAAACAGGTATACACGGAATTACATTCTGTACCCTTCGGTGTCCACCGAAATAATTCAGACGTATACAAATACGTATAGACGTGCCAATGGGGCCTGAAATGGATAAATAATAAATGTACGCATTATTAGCTTAGTCAAAGCTTATTCGACGAAACTTAAGCTCAGTTGCACTATTTTATAGATTCGAATAATGTAAGCAGCTACAACGTGGGCAAATTTGCAAACCTACATGCATTACCATATATTTACATTAATAAGGATATTCTAAGTTTGGATCTTTAATACAATACCATCGTGAATGTATTGCATTTTCAAATTATTACATACAAAATAATAAGTAATTCATATTCAATGACGAGCTCTGAGCGCCAATATAACTATTTGGGAGAATAAAATTGCACATAAACCCATTTTAATAGATTTAAAATTCAAAACTACCTCCAACTCATCACGTCGATAACTACCCATGCAAGGCCCTGTTTTTTAAAATGAACCTTGTCGCCAATTCAGAGATATGATAATATATGATGATTTTTCATAGACATGAAAAAATATATCGTTAAAGTACCTCTACATTTTATTATCAGATGTTTTATTTTAATACATAATGACATATCTAAATTTTGACCTCTTCTTAGCACCACATTTTTTTATAACATGCTTGGTTACAGAAACCTTGCGTACGAAGGGTCGCACTAATCTCACAAGACGACCTCCTTCTGGTGCTACAAAGAATTTAAATAAGCCTCTAGGTTTCGGAAGCCACGAGACACTTGGAACGATCGATACCTCTCATTTGACCAGGTCCCAGCACCATATCTTACTACTAACACACGCTTGGTCGCGGAGGCCTTGCGTTCGAAGGGTCGTGGGCCAGTCTTTACTGCACGACTTCCTTCTGGTGCAGTACCAAGTTACGTTTCTAGGCTGCGGAAGCCATGAGACACTTGGAACATACTCGTGTCAATATATTTGGCCGATACTCGTTTTGGACCTGGTCCCCGCACCATTTCTTACTATTAGCATACGCTTGGTCGCGGAGACCTTGCGTTCGAAGGGCCGTGTCAGTCTTTACTGAACGACTTCCTTCTGGTGCAGTGTTCCAAGTTACGTCTCTAGGTTGCGGAAGCCGCGAGACACTGGAAACTCCTCAAAAATATGATCGATAAAGCAGGTATCTATATTCACATTTTTGTAAGATTTAAAGTATCTATGTGCAAAGTTATTGATAGAAAATAGAAGCAGGTCAATTATGGCGCACATATATCTACATATAACAGCATTTATAGAAAAGTACATGAATCTGCGTCTGACGCAAAAGTCAGATTTCGTTTGCTTAGATTGGAATTGAAGGGTTGCTCAAATTTTACTATTTTCTGGTACCAAACGGCAGACTTTGTCTTCCACCCCAGATTTAACCAGTAACAGCTTCAAGTATGACTTGTACTTGTAATGATGTGGTGGCTCGGAGCCACTTCTCAATATGTTTCCACACAAGGTCCCATGAGCAATCGTTGCTTAACGATGAATATTATATCACAACAACGAAGGAATCGGTGACCAGGAATCGTTTGGACTCATTCCCTGTGATGTTAAGACTCCTAAAACACTTGATAATTTGAAAACACGCGTCTATACGCAATTGTGTTGTCAATTCCAATGAGCGATAGTCTTTGTGAAAGAGTGCCCAGCGTGCCGTATAGTTTCTATTTTGAAGAGAGAAACCCACTTCAAAGTATGCTCTTCGATTATATAAATCTTAGCCCCTAATAAGTTTAAATATGAATGAAAATTATCTTAGTTTTTAATCTTTTCGAAATATCACCACACCAAATTTATAGATACGGTGAAAAGTAACATGAAATTATTGTAGCAGAGCCATTAAATGAACGGTATCTTAAGTTTAAGCTTGAAGATGATATTTAAAATAACTACAAAGAACCGCCATATTTTAATAATTATCGGATTCAAAATATACATTTCGAACTATACAAATACATACTATACATTTGAACTATACAACAATGACGTTTAAAGTGGTGGCTCTCTACTAGCCAACTAATATTATAAAAGACTTTAAAAAGATAGAAACTCTTTATTATCCACAATATAGTACTTAAACAACAAAGAGACTTAGCCTAGAACAAGTGAATCAAGTGGCGACATTATCGCTAATAGCGATCTCTTCCAGGCAACCGAAATACCATGGGTAAATACCATGTTACGTCTAGCACAAACCCCAGGATATGCCATAAATGCCGAAAGATGTCCATACCCAGCCTTCTGGCTCGTTCCCACCACTGGAACTCGGGGCAAGGCCGTGGCCCGCCGCGCTGGTCCGCTGTACATGTCGCTGAAAGATGTCATCACATTTAAATCTTCACGAGTATTGATAATACCCTAGACATTTCCGAGAATGAGGGTAGATTTGAGTGAAAAACTCACAGAAGAATTAATTTATAAGATAATTCTAGGTTCTAGGTCAGTGCGAATCATTGTCAACAGCACTGTCATTCGGCACCAGACAAGACGGTGGCCGAGCGAGAACTTATATGCGTTAAATATGTCATAATACATCTTTAGTGTGATCCAAATAATTAAAAGTTGATATTAAAAATTCAAAAATTGCTGATATAGCTAAAACACCGATTAGTTTGGTTTAAAATATCAGTTTATCACTTAAAACAGTATTAGTACACGGATAGGTGGTATGTACTCACCCCATGTCCGCTAATTATTTGCAGACAACACATTAAATTAGAACTATATAATATGTATGTACATTTTAAAAGTTTGCGAAATCGATAAAAGGTACCTGATATCTAAGAGTTACTTTGGATTGATCGTTTACCAATGTCTCCAAATTGGTATAATTTTGGAACGGTTCTTTTTATATAATGACACCTTTTTTAAATGTTACAGACCGAATACTCAAGTATTGTTGCGGTGGCAGTATAATCATAGAAAACGAGAATAATTTGTGTCCCTATCACATATTACTAGTCCCTATCTAAGAAAAACCGAATAAATTTCGAGTCAAATGAAATAAATTTGACATATAGCAGTTGCTTAACATCCTGTTATTGAAAAACTAGATATATCCAGTCTATTGAAACAGTGCTATAGACGCACAACTAGTAGACTTAGATCAAGTATAGCAGTAACCTTTGGGTGATTAATACCCAACCGACTGATGAGACATTATTAAGCCAAATATGGAAATACTTTTATTTTAACACATGCATATCAGGTTAATTTATTTAGAAATTAACGGAAATGGTACATCATGTTCTTCAAAGTTTAAATCAGACATAAATAAACTTTGTTAATTTACCTAACTACAAAATGTTATTGAACACTTTATTTTACTAAGTATTCAAATGTTTCAGTCATCATAGCGTTGTTCTTTTTTGGATATACACCAGCAGATAACAAACACGTCTTCAAATAATGCTGTATGTTTTCCTGAGGCACATCAATATAACGGTTTTACATAAAAATAAAACCGATATTATGTGCCGAGAACGGAAAACATACAGCATTCTAGAAAGTTCTTTCTGGTGAAGACTATGAATCCCAAAGATCGCACCGCCGAGTGCCCTTGCTGGTAGCGCGCCTGTGGCGCTCTCTGGTGGCGTCAAGATGAAGCTAATTGTCTATGATATAGACGTCGACCACAGATTATTAAGATAAGTATACATACTGCTTCTTCAAATAATGCTGTATGTTTTCCGTTCTCGGCACATAATATCGGTTTTATTTTTATGTAAAACCGTTATATTATAGACGCACGCACTTATCACACGGTCTTCTTACTTAGTTAGCTCCGACTATGTTTGTGACCACCACTGACCACTGGGGCCAAAGTTGTTTCCGCTCTTGCTGTTATATCGTTGTTTGACGTGATGTCTCGTATCTCCAATGTTTCTTTGTGGTTTCTTGGCTTTTTACTCAAACAACAAACATGTTTCACATTTTCATCTCAAAAAATAAACAATATCAACAAATCAAATGTGGCTATAATCTATTTCTAGCAATTCTTTTGAGCACAAACTGCCAACTTTGAAAATTTCAAAACCCAAAATTCCAAAAACTAAACACATATTACACACTAAAGTTAATAAAAAGTCGTTTACTGTCCATAATCTTACAGAAATATTGAGAAAAACAGAGAAAAATCAAGTAAATACAATAATCTGAAAATCGTATTTAGCTATCCACGACAAAAAAGCTGTCCGAATCCCATCCGATTAGAAAACAGCTGGTAGTCGGTTGCAAACGTCAAAAGTAATCGGAATTGGCGTTGAGAATCGCAAATTGCCCGGACCAGTCGGTAGAGGCCAGTTTCCGTGGATCAGCCCGATCCGAATGGTTTCAGAATCGCTACGCTGAAAACCAGAATATTGTATTTACAATATTTACATTTTACATTCTCTTTGAGAATATTGTGCAGTGATTACATGTTAAAATGGGAAGAATAACTCGGTTTATAACATGCGAAATATGCCAATACCGATGCATGCAGATAAAGGGCGAAAAAAGGAGATTCATGGCGAAATTTCCGAGAGATGAAGAACGGTAAGTATATAAGATAAATATTGTAAAATTGTACGTTTGACGGTCTACACTGGACTATGGTACCTATAAATTAATATCGTACTTGTTATTGTGGCTAATGTTCCATTACATATATTCGAGACAAGTCTCGAATTTACCGATATAATATAATATAATTTTTTTATTTTTATTTGATATTATAATATATAATATTTTTTTAAGTAAAAACTTTTGGCGCTCCACACAGAATATTTCGTAGGCTGTGAATGACGCTAATCGTCACGTTCGGGAAGTGAAAGATTCGAGAAAGATACAGTCAGCTGCTGCCTGTCTGCTATCATTCGTGTGTCGCTGTGTTTATTACATTTATAAATGCTTAATCATTTATATTTTTCAATTAGGTCCCTAATCAAAATTTTATAATTTAGTTTCCACTTCTGCCATGCAGTCCTAAACACACACATTTTAAATTTATTCTTGGCCATCCTTTGTAGTTTAACCATTTGACCACCAGGATTTTGGCATAGTGCGTTTTCAACTATATACCTTGTTGGCGCACAGGCCTCGCTAGCGCTTGTCAAGTATAGGTGAATCTGGTGGTCAAAAAGTTAATAGAATGAATAACATTGCCAATCTCCAGGTTTTAGTCAGTTTCAGGTCAGGACAAGTATTTGACTAAGCAACACACACATTCTTCATGAGTGTGTTTATATGTCGCTGTCAACCAGCTTGATCAGCCATTCAATTGACAACCTAGCCCATTGACTAATCAATATGTAATCGTTATATAAATAAAAACACCGTTTAAATAGCTGCCTGAATTATATTTAGTCATATGATCAAACAGCTAGGCAAATAACTTAAATCATTGTCATTTAATAATTACTACTTAGTTTGGCGGGCCCTTTTCCGCACCTAGCCTCTTTATCGGGCCATTGTGCGTGACTGATTGTGGCATACTTCCCTTTTCTTCTCCAACCAGCCTAGGTCATCCTAGAGAGTCGTGAAGTGAAAACTTCATTAAAAAATGAAATTCTATACAAATTAAAATAGTAATCACAGCGACAGAGCAGTAAAGATCAGCTGACTGTATATTTCTTGCACTCGGGTGAAGTACATGCGACACAGCAGTGAAGAGCAGCTGAGTGTATCTTGACAGTAGTGTAATGCTATATTTATAACCTATGGCATTCGTCGATAAATGGACTATTCAACAGAAAAATAATTTTCAATTCGGACCAGTGGTTCCTGAGATCCCAGCATTCAAACAAACAAGCATTTTAGCTTTGTAATATTGGGATAGAATTGTCATTTTTTTTTTAAAGAGTTACGAAACGAGCAGGACATGTGCCTGATGGTAACCAACACGCCTGCCACATAACAGCACAGTGACACGCAGCTATTGGAACATGAAGAGTCCAAATCATTACCTAGCACTCCACTGCGCTCGTCACCCAGAGATCTAAGTTGTTATATCTCTAAGCCCTGTAATTTCTCTGGAAACATTGCCCTTCAAACCGGAACACAGTAATGTTTGCACATTACTGCTTGGCGGTAGAATAACTGGCAAAGGTGTGGTCCTTCCCCAGGCGGAATCTGCCAACAGTCCTACCACAAAAAAAAAAAAAAAAATTTGAAAATACTTTTCAGGTGCAAACTATGGGTGCAAGCTGTGGGGAATGAAGATTTAATACACGTTCCTATAGAAAAGTTACACACATTGAAATACGTATGTGGAGAACATTTTGAAAAAAGATGCTTTAATAAGAAAAGAAACCGGCTTAGAAAGTCTGCTGTGCCGATGATAAACCTTAAGGCTCCCCGAATTCCTGATAAAATGCTACTTAACTTTCCTTACCATATTTATTCGAAAAGAAAACTGAATGAAGAGATCAGTGACGATGAAAATTCTCAATTTCCAGGGACTAATGACTCAGGTATTCTACTGATTTTTTGGGATTACTTTTTGTTGAAGTGAAAACTTTTTTGGCGCACCACATGCAGATTTTCCGTGGGCTAGGAATTAAGCTCAAGCATCCGGTTTTTTTTTTAATAATGAGTGACGAGACAAGCAGGACATTTGGCTGATGGTAAGCAACATGCTTGCCACATAACAGCACAATGACACGCAGCTATTGGAACATGAAGAGTCCAAATCATTACCTAGCACTGCACTGTGCTCGTCACCCAGAGATCTAAGATGTTATATCTCTAAGCCCTGTAATTTCTCTGGAAACATTGCTCTTCAAACCGGAACACAGTAATGTTTGCAAATTACTGCTTGGCGGTAGAATAACTGGCAAAGGTGTGGTTCTTCCCCAGGCGGACTCTGCTAAGACATTCTTTCATTTACGTTTGTAAATGAAAGAAATCTTCGGGTAAACTCAGATGATGTAGGTGAGTGTTGACGTACGTCACAAAGGGGCCCCTAAAACCTACGCCCGAATCACAAGTCTTGGGGCTACTCGAGATTGCTCTCTCTGCCACACGATGGACCCCCGGCACCCGCACGGTGAATCCATGGAATGCTAAGAAGTTCGTCTCGCCATAGTCATGGCATAGAATAGATAATACAGATAGAACGGACACTCCCCACCCCCCGCCAGTTTCAAGCTTCCTACCCCGCAAGAACGCGAGAAGCACTCAGCGACACGACATAGATGACACGCACACATGCGTAAATGCGTTCGAACGACATATTATGCGAGATGTGTGAGTGTAGGTATGTCAACTGCACCGTCTGTATAGATTTTAGGCCGAGTGTCCGGGGTGTGGTCATGGTCTCATGATCACGCCCAACGTTTTCACCCACGTAGTTTCCAAACTGAGCTATCATATTCTGAGTTATTAGTTTTAACTTCTATCGGCAGTCCCTATGACTGCCAATTTTTAGGGTTCCGTAAAACGTAAAAACGGAACCCTTATAGATTCGTCATGTCTGTCTGTCTGTCCGTCCGTATGTCACAGCCACTTTTTGCCGAAACTATGAGCACTACACTGTTGAAACTTGGTAAGTAGATGTATTCTGTGAACCGCATTAAGATTTGAACAAAAAAAAAAAAAAAATTAGGGTTGCCCCCCATACTGAGAACTTTTTGCCGAAACTATGAGAACTACACTATTGAAACTTGGTAAGTAGATGTATTCTGTGAACCGCATTAAGTTTTTTACAAAAGAATTAAAAAAAAAGAAAAATTAGGGTTGCCCCCGATACTTAGAAATGAAACTCAAAAAATTTTTTTTCATCAAACCTACACGTGTGGGATGTCTATCGATAGGTCTTCAAAAATGATGTTGAGGTTTCCAACATAGTTTTTGTCTACACTGAATAATTTGCGCGAGAGACACTTCCAAAGTGGTAAAATGTGCCCCCCCCCCCCTCTAACTTCTAAAATAAGAGAATGAAAAAACTAAAAAAAAATATATGATGTACATTACCATGCAAACTACCAACGAAAATTGGTTTGAACTCGATCTGATAAATAGTTTTTTTTAGTACGTCATAAATACACTATTATTGAAACTTCGATCAAAGTTATAACAAACTACAAGAGCTATGTGTACCTACTATGTATATTATGTTACTTGCTGCAACGGAACCCTTCATGGGCGAGTCCAACTCGCACTTGGCCACTTTATTTTTATTTTACGTAGGTACTCTCTATTCTAACGAATTTTTGATTGGTTTGTTTTACAGATTCAAGTATGCCATATCGACCGCAGATAACGGTAGTTAACGGTAACATTTTAATTCAGCCACGAAGAAAAACACGACCTCCTTCTCCAGGTAAGTTAAGTGTAAAATGGGATTTATATTAACCCATATGGGTTCCCTGCCGCTCGATGGGTTAATGGATTCACCGTGGAGGTGCCGGGTCCATCGTGTGGCAGAGAGAGAAATCTCGAGTAGCCCCAAGACTTGTGATTCGGGCGTAGGTTTAAGGGGCCCCTTTGTGACGTACGTAAAGACTCACCTCATCTGAATTTAGCTCTGATTCAGCGCTGGATATGACTCATCATCTGAAAAAAATAACTAAATCTACCCTCAAAAACTTTTGAGTTTAGTTTTCACAAAACCAATCATGAGTGAAGCTTTATCATCTCATCAATTTTCGCGGCAGCAGTATAAAAATAAAACCGGTCAAGTGCGAGTTGCCTGCACGAAGGGATCCGTACCATTAGCAAATAAACGGCGAAAACCTCTTTGGCATTATTCGAAAGTTCTTTTACATCGCAATTTCCGCAGACAGGCAAAAGGTTTTACTAAAATACTAGCTGTTACCCGCGACTTCGTCCGCGCGAAATAAATTCTAAGGTAACTCAGGCCACCTGCCCAGTACCTATTTTTATACCCAGACACATTTACGGTAACTAAAAACAGCTTATAATGAAACAATCAAAATCGGTTCAGTTGTTTAGGTGTGAAAGCGTAAGAGGGATTCGTCCCCCATTTCAACTCCAATTTCATCCCCTTACAGTTCGAAATTACAAAATTGCGAGAACAAATATTCGTTTGCTTCGTGTCAAGTGTCTATATTCAGAGTTTCATGGTTTTATCTTCAACGGTTGGGATCTTCCATGTTGACATTCATCCCCCATTTCTACCCCAATTTCACCCCTAAACAGTTCGAAATTACAAAATTGCTAGAACAAACATTCGTTTGCTTCGTGTCAAGTGTCTATATACAGAGTTTTATGGTTTTATCTTAAACGGTTGTGAACTTTCATATTGACATTCATCCCCCATTTCAACCCCAATTTCACCCCTGTACAATTCGAAATTACGAAATCTATGAACAAACATTCGTTTGCTTCGTGTCAAGTGTCTATATACATAGTTTCATAGTTTTATGTTCAACGGTTGGGACCTTCCATATTGACATTCATCCCCCATTTCAACCCCAATTTCACCCCCGTTCAGTTCGAAATTACAAAATCGATGGAACAAACATTGAATAGCTTAAGGATACAACAATTGATAACTTTGAATATCACGAATTTTCATACAACCGTTCATCCCTTGTTTCACCCTCTTAGGGGTTGAATTTCGCAAAACCCCGTCTTAGCGAGCGCCTACGTGCTAAAAGGAACCTCCATGCAAAATTTCAGATTCCTAGCATTTGTAGTTTCTGAGATTCCTTGATGAGTGACCTTTCGCTTTTATATATATAGATTGATTTTTGCTCATGATTTTCACGATGAAGTCTACATCGCGATCTATGTTTACTAGTGGCGCCATCTAGTTTATTTAGGACGGACTAATCGAGCAAAAGTCAAGTTTGTTGTATGGGAGACCCCCTTAAATAAAGTTTTTATTTTATTTTTAGTATTTGTTGTTTACATCGTCTGTGAAAATTTCAACTGTCTAGCTATCACTGTTCTTGAGATACAGCCTGGTGACAGACGGACGGACGGACAGCCAAGTCTCAGTAATAAGGTTCCGTTTTTACCCTTTGGGTACGGAACTCTTAAAACTATGAACTAGTGAAATCAATTAATAGAATTCTTGTCTTAAAATGAGGCCCAACTGACGAATAATAACTAGTGGTTATTCACGGCTTACACCGCCATTCGTCCGCGGTACAGTTATATTATTGCCTATAGCACTCGGGGATCACGTACGTATGTATATCCGAAGGTCAAAGAATTTTTGAAATCTGTCCTGTAGCTCCTGAGATAAGCGCGTTCAAACAAAAAAACCGCTTCAGCTTGATAGCATTACCGCAGTATAAAGCAATACTACCAGTAGTTCATCGCCTCGGATGAAATGCAGATAATGTCTAGACACGGGTAGGTAAAATCGAAACCTGAACCGCGCTCCCGCACTACTAACATCGTAATGTTGGCAATGGCGGGAGTGCGCTCCCCGCGTCTCACCCCCCACGCCCCGCACGACTGCCTCGTTTAGACGGTTGCGTCGAACGACTGTATGATTTAATAGACTGGTACTACTATAGACTAGCTAATCTGTTAAACGTTATTTGGCCAAAATAATTTAAATTGGGGTTAAAATTTAAAGTAAAGGGTAAAATGGTCGCTTAACTTACTAAACCAGCCGTAAATTACTACACCAGCCGTAACTTCTAGACCAACCGTAACTTAATAAACCAGCCGAAACTTACCAGATCAGCCGTAACATCTAGACCAGCCGTAACTTACTAAACCAGCCGTAACTTACTAGACCAGCCGTAACTTACTACACCAGCCGTAACTCACTACACCAGCCGTAACTGACTACACCAGCCGTAACTTACTACACCAGCCGTAACTTACTACACCAGCCGTAACTTACTACACCAGCCGTAACTTACTACACCAGCCGTAACTTAGTACACCAGCCGTAACTTAACGTATCCGCATGAAGAATACGAACTAATTATGTACTTACTAACTACATTACTTATTGTACTGAAAACTTATTTTGTCTCGCCACAGATAGATTTTTCGTGGGGTGTAAATTGAATTCCAGCGTCACGCTCGGGAGTGATAAGAAATCTTCGGTTATACTCAGGACCATGCCCCATGCCCATGGCCACCCCTTCCGGTTTCACCCGCGTAGTTTCCAAAGTGAGCTATCAAATTCTGAGTTACAAGTTTACACTTCTATCAGCAGTTCCTATGACTGCCAATTTTTAGGGTTCCGTAAAACGTAAAAACGGAACCCTTATAGATTCGTCATGTCTGTCTGCCTGTCTATCCGTCCGTCCGTATGTCACAGCCACTTTTTGGCGAAACTATGACAACTACACTGTTGAAACTTGGTAAGTAGATGTATTCTGTGAACCGCATTAAGATTTGTACAAAAAAAAAAATGGGTTGCCCCCCATACTGAGAACAGAAACTCAAAAAATTTTTTTTCATCAATTCTACACATGTGGGGCGTCTATTGATAGGTCTTCAAAAATGATGTTGAGGTTTCTAATATAATTTTTGTCTACACTGAATAACTTGCGCGAGAGACACTTCCAAAGTGGTAAAATGTGTGTGCCCAGCTCTAACTTCGAAGAATGAAAAAAAAAATCCAAAATATATGATGTACATTACCATGCAAACTACCAACGAAAATTGGTTTGAACTCGATCTGATGAGTAGTTTTTTTTAGTACGTCATAGATACACTATTATTAAATCTTCGATCAAAGTTACAACGAACTGCATGAACTATGACTGTGTACTATGTATATTATGTGACTTGCTGCAACGGAACCCTTCATGGGCGAGTCCAACTCGCACTTGGCCACTTTTTTCAAATTGGATTAAAATATACCAACATTCCTTAGTTGAGACGCAAGCGGACAGCAGCGACGTCGAAAGCAAGTGCTTCTGCTGTCTCGTGGAAGGCGAACATCAACACGCAACTGAATACCTCGGCACGCTGAGAAAATGCATTAATCTAATTGTAAGTACCTAATTAACAGTAATGTATATATATATATATATTATTTTTTTTTAAATAAAGAGTGACGAGACGAGCAAGACACGTGCCTGATGGTAAGCAACATGCCTGCCACATAACAGCACAGTGACACGCAGCTATTGGAACATGAAGAGCCAAAATCATTACCTAGCACCGCACTGCGCTCGTCACCCAGATCTCTAAGTTGTTATATCTCTAAGCCCTGTAATTTCTCTGGAAACATTGCCCTTCAAACCGATATGTCGAAGTTATCTGGTTGAATCTTCAATTTGATTGAATGACGTGCGCGTTCATTGAATGACGACATTTAATTGAATGACTAGGCCGACCGTTGATTGAACAAGCGTCATTCAACGTCCAACTAATTGGCGTATTGTAACATAGCCCTTTGAACAGCGGACGTGAAATCAGTCAGGTGATTGTAATTTAGGTTAGTTTATTTTTATTTTTATAGCATAGAGTGACGAGACGAGCAGGTCATGTGCCTGATGGTAAGCAACATGCCTGCCACATAACAGCACAGTAACACGCAGCTATTGGAACATGGTAGTCCAAATCATTACCTAGCACTGCACTGCGCTCGTCACCCAGAGATCTAAGATATTTATTATGTCTCTAAGCCCTGTAATTTCTCTGGAATCATTGCCCTTCAAACCGGAACACAGTAATGTTTACACATTACTGCTTGGCGGTAGAATATTTGGCAAAGGTGTGGTACTTCCCCAGGCGGACTCTGCTAAGAGTCCTACCAGTACTAAAGTTAGCTGTTAGGTTAGTAGGTTAGGTTATGTTCACCCTAACCAAACATTACAATGTCGGCTATATCCCATTCAACGACTATGCTGAATGACGTTCAGTCAAGACATTGGACGTTACATTAAAGGTGCGCCCGCACTGGGCGACGCGACGCGACACGACGCGCCGCGGCCAAATCGTCACAGATCACAAAATAGACTCCGCGCCACCACTCGTGACCGTTGGCGAAAGGAGCCACTGTCGTATTCCACAATGACAGATGAAACCTATGATATTATAGTGGTTTAGTTCAATAATATCACTTACGTACTTCAGTGATGGCACGGAGTCTACTACTAGCACAGATAAGTAAATCTTGAAGCTGCCGTCATTTTCGAGATATTATTAAATGTCAGTGTCAGTGAATCAGTGACAAATATTACTGTTACGAACTGTGTTGCCAAACGATACGAGTTAATACGATTTAAATCGTATTTATAAGATCTTTTTGGCTCATGTACGATGTACGATTGCAAAGTCGAAACCGTACGCAAAATATACCGATCTTTTGAATGGAATCTTACGAAATTAACAATCACCATAAATTATTTTTTGAAGTGAAAACTTCTTCAGGCGTGCCTCGACAAGTTTTTCGTGGGGGGGGGGGGGGGGAATTGATTTTTAACGTTACGCTCGGGTATGATAAGAAATCTTCGGGTAAACTCGGGACCTTGGCGATTGGGCATCTAGAAATGCGTCAGCCAATGGAAAATTATGACGCATTTCTAGACGCAATGCCAAGATGGCGAGGCAACGCCCTCCAGTTACATCCGTGTAGTTTCCAAGGTAAGCTATCAAATTCTGAGTTATAAGTTTTCACTTCTATCGGCAGTTCCTATGACTGCCATTTTTTTTAGTGTGAAAAGTAAAACAAGATGGTCGAACAACGAAAGAGTTAATCGAACTGAACTTCTTAAATGTAGATTGCTTTATGAATGCATACCGGAATATCTCTACGTAGTTCCTTTATAAATATATAGCGTTTTAATGTTAACACAGTCGATATATAGTTAAATTGTGGTATTATCTTGTCAATTTGGCTATGCAACCAGTTGAAGTTGTTTTTGATCAAGTTTCGGAATAAACCTAACAGTTTTCTAATCTGAAAAAGTTTGATATAACTATATCTTAAGGCCATAATGTTTCATCCTGTATAAAGTGAGGCATATGTATAATGCGACAGGATGAGCAGAACATGGATGGTAAGCCATAACAACCTAGCGTCACGCAGCGTTTGAACATGATTTGGACTCTTTAAGTCTAAATCATTACCTAACACTGCAAAGCGCTCAACACCCATAGATAGTTTAGTAGTGGTAGGACTCTTTGCAGAGCCCCCCTGGGGAACTACCATCTTTGCTAGTTATTCTACGGCCAAGCAGTAATTTGCAACAATCACTGTGTTCCGTTTCGAAGGTCACAAAATGTCAAAGCCCACTTGGCCAGTTTTGTAATTTTTTTTTATATGGCAGCATAGAATGAATGAGTGAACGTAAAATTACTTATCTGTGACTATTTGGCCGCGGCGCGTCGCGTCGCGTCGCGTCGCCCAGTGCGGGCCCACCTTAAACAACTTGACGAGTTCAATTAAATGTCGTCATTCAATCAACGCGCTGGTCATACAATCGAATAGCAGATTGAACCAGATGACTGTGACAAATACAAGACAATAACTCACTTGACTGATCGTACCACTTCCCCTCCTTCGCCGTTTAGTAGCACGATTGCTCAGTTCAGCACTATGGGAACCCGTTGGATGTTTTCATTCCATCCTGCTCTGTTCTTTGAAATTTGTCTACCTCTATCTCGTTTTGTCCGATCATTCGTGGAAAGTAGTCCACGTCACACCGATGTTCGCTAATTACAAGCCGGTATTGTACCTCGTCCTGCGCCTCGCTGGTGAGTTGTGATAGTAGGCGTAATTCGTATCATCGCCGATCAACAGGGTATCTAATCTGTGACGTAACATAACAGTAATGTGAAAGATGTGGTCCTTAATTGTGATCCTCAATCTGTGTTAAAAATGGCTAATCTTAACAAACAAATAATATTGAAGTGCCAGTGTGTAATTTAAAATAACAGAATAAATTTTCATTAAAAGCTAATCCTATCCTACTAGTATTTTATAAATGCAATAGTTTAGGTGTTTGGTCAGAAAAGCATTCAAAATCGGATTTTGAAGAGATTCAGCGCAGGATCCAACTCGGATGAGCAGCGTTCGGGAAACTTCGGCAAATCTTTGAGTCCAAAATACCCCAATGCCTGAAGATGAAAGTCTTCAATCAGTGCGTGTTGCCAGTGATGGCTTATGGAACCGAGACGTGGTCCTTAACTGAGGGCCTCATAACAAAGTTCAAAGTCACACAGCGAGCTATGGAGCTATGCTCGGAGTCTCTTTGCGGGATAGAATCCGAAATGAGGATATTCGCAATAGAACGAAAGTAACCGACATAGCTCAGAGAGTAAGCAAACTGAAGTGGCAATGGGCAGGCCACATCGCTCGCAGAACTGACAACCGATGGGGAAGAAAGGTTCTCGAGTGGCGACCACGAACCGCAAAACGCAGTGTTGGACGGCCTCCCACTAGATGGACAGATGACCTCACAAAGGTAGCCGCTGGTTGCAGGTTGCGCGGGACCGTTCGTTGTGGAAATCTATGGGGGAGGCCTATGTTCAGCAGTGGAGGTCTTGCGGCTGATGATGATGAACAATCCCCCCCCCCCCCCCCAAAATCATCTATCTTTTAAATGTATTTTTATTTGTTAATGTATTTTTAACATAAATCAAAAAAAAAAATCAAATTCCCAGGTAATGCCAACGAAAGAGAATGCATTAAGGATGTGTGCCGAGTGCGTTATCTTCGTGACCAAAGTGGAATCATTCAGAGAAATGGTGAGAACGTCACAGACCCAACTACAAGGAGCTTTCGGTATTATGGGTGAGATATGAAAACATTTCTTTGTACTGTCAGTGCATCCTCACTCGCTCAAGGTCGCGCGGTTTTAGCCTACCGCTAGACTGTTCCTTCCAGGAAACAAGTGAACTACAAGAAATCGTTTAGCTGATTGCATAAAGCCACAGTTGTAATGGATAAAAACTTCACCCCTCAATTAAAGCACTGAAAACGTAGAATCAGTAGACTTAAACCAATATCATCAAAATAAGATAAATTCATGGAACAACAAGGAAATACATGGAAGATACTTTAAATAATTAAATCAACCTGGAATCGATAAGATAGTATCACAGAAATGGTTAGAATCCAGTGGGTAATTTTCTGAAACTGAGGGTTTTCTTATAGCAATACAGGATCAAGTTGTTGCAACAAAAAATTACAGAAAATTTAAAATTAAAGATATTACCTTGCGCAACGATCTTTGCAGAAAATGCTGCAGTAAGCCCGAAACAATACAACACATTACAGGAGCGTGTGTGACGCTCACAAAGAATGACTACACTCATAGACACAACCAAATAGTTATCTATACTAATATTATAAAGCTGAAGAGTTTGTTTGTTTGAACGCTAGGATCTCGGAAACTACTGGACCGATACGAAAGATTCTTTTTTTGTTGGATACTCCATTTATCAAGGAAGGCTATAGGGTATATAACATTACGCTACTATCAATAGGTACGGAGTATGAGTGAAGAATGTAAAGAAAACGGGGAAAAATATTTCTCTTCAAGAGCTTTAGTTCCGTGAATTTAAATTCTCTTTGGTCGTTGAAGTCTGTGACGGCGCGTGTCTACATTTGAAGTTTGTGTCATTTGAAGTAATCAAATTTGTTCTACAACAATACATTGTTGCTTATTTACGTATTTTTAGGGTTCCGTAAAACGTAATAAAGTGGCCAGCAATGGATATTTTAGTATGGATTTTCCTCAAATAGACGCGGGTGAAACCGCGGGGCACAGCTAGTTATAATATAATACATCAAAAACTTTGTATTAAACATAAGCTTAGTAACTCGACTCCTACACCATACTATAAATACTCACCTCAATCTGTTTTAGAAAATTCCACTCACAAAATATATAATGATCGTACTATCCTGACAGATCACACAATATACAACAATAGACCTGACATTACACTAATCGATAAAATAAACAAACACGTATATTTTATTGATGTTGCAATACCTAACACAAATAACATTCAAAGTACAATATCAGAAAAAATAAGAAAATACACTGAACTCCAACAAGAAGTAAAAATAATCTGGAAAATGAATACAGTAACAATAATACCACTAGTTATATCAACAACAGGAGTCATTCCTAACCATATATTTTGGAGCCTAAATACACTTAAGCTGCATAAACTAACATACATTCAGTTGCAAAAAGCAGCTATACTTAACACATACCGAATTGTTAGAAATTTTTGACGTGACAACGTCTTATAATTCGATGAAGCCGGCTGCACGCCCGCAAAACATGACGTCATGTGCCGTTAACGCCGTTACCTCGCCGCATGACGTCATGCGGCGTTACCTCGCTCTAAGGCGTAGTTGAAGTTGTCACGTTCAACTATCGTCAGTAAACCGACTTTACAGACAACCATTTTTTTTTTACAACTAGACACGGACTATGCTGACCCAAATCTCGAATCCATGGGATAACACTTGGTAACCCACCCGTGTTATGTCAATTTACCAGGACAAAAATCCTGAGAAACAAAAGTTTATACTCATAATAATATTTTTTACAGCCTATTGTAAAAACTTAGAAAAATGACCAAATAACTGCATAATAATAATAAAAACTTAGTCCCGAATGTCCCGATAGTCGTGTCAGTAAACGGTCTAATAGCGAAAAGCCTCGACCAACATCTTAAGAGGCTTTCGCTAGACGATTGGATCAAGGCTCAGATACAAAAGGCAGTTGTTCTGGACACGGCACACATAGTCAGAAGATTCCTCAGTTTGTAGCCTTAACCACCGGTAGCTTGGGCTCTGCACCGCTGCAGGCGGCATTCTAGTTTTTAAGTTTTTTATGATATTTGTTTCTTGTGATATTTATTGTAAAAAACTTAAAAAATAAGAAAATTTAATAAATATGTGAATAAAAACTTAAAGATTAAGAACAAAACTGAATGACTGAATAATAATAATAAGTTAAAATTATTTTCAGTCCCAATGGAGGAAACCTGTGAGGTACCCGAGACAGCACCGGACAATACGGAGACGAAAGAAGTCAGACAAGAGTTGGAAGAATCAGTAGTACAAAGTAAGATTACTTTACGCTACCCGATAGTCTAGTCCAACAAGTTCAAAAACGTGCAAAATAGACATTAAAACTCCTAGAAACATATGTGATACCTCATTCGATTCGGAATGACGTCTAGAAAAAAATTTTTAAGCGTTTTTGCAGCACATAAAAAATTGCGATAGTTATTAACAAAATAAGATTGCAAAATGAAGTTATTTAGTTATTCATTAATAATTTCGTAACTAATGATATTTAAGATATTTTGAAAAAATAGCCTAAAAGAAGAAGAAATTTCCAACATAAAGGTACTCCTAGAACTATTATCTTTTATTATTTGTACACTTTTTTTAACGCTGAAAGTGGAGCTCCGCGAGGACGCTACGGCATAGACGCAGCCGTCTGAAAAACCGGCATATCATCTAAATTTTACAGTATTAAATATCAATTTAAATTTGAAATAAATATAGTGTAATCTAGATACTTAAACGTACAAAACCTTGGTAAAAGAAATAAAGTATGTCGATTTTTCATAAAGTTATATCGATGTTAATTAACTAATCTTTTTTCGGTATCTGTTTTTATAAATTACGGCATAAAAGTTGAAATAGTTGGTCTATACATTTTTCGCTTCGTGGAGCTCTGCTCATTTACCTAGTACTTCACAAAGTAATGCAAAGTTTATTGTTTTGGTAGTTATGATTCGTTTTATATCGACAAAAAATTAAATTTATAAAAATTGGTATCAAAAAAAAATGGCTGTCATAGGAACTGCCGATAGAAGTGAAAACTTAAAACTCAGAATTTCATAGCTGACCACACACGGGTGTAACCGGAGGGCGTGGCCTCGACATCTTGGCATGGCCGTCTAGAAATGCGTCAGCATTTTCCGTTGGCTGATGCGTTTCTAGATGGCCATGCCATGATGGCCTGTCCACGCCCTTTCAGCATTTCCCATTAGCTGTCGTATTTCTAGATGGCCAATAGCCATGGTCCCGAGTTAACCCGAAGCTTTCTTATCATACCCGAGCGTGACGAATGAATTCAATTCACTGTCCACGAAATACTGTCTAGGCGCGCCTAAAGAAGTTTTCACTTCAAAAATATTTTTTTAGTAATATCTTACTATTGCTGTTTTTGCATCTAATATATTACAAGAAAAAAAATTACGTCATTTGTTAAGAAATTGTTTATGGAAAAAACCAGGATGTCTTGGGATTTAACAATATTGGAAACATTGTTAGAAATTTCCTCTGCTTTCAGGATCTTTTTTCGAAATATCTTAAGTATCATTAGTTACGAAATTATTAAGGAATAATAACTAAATACCTTCATTTTGTAATCTTATTTTGTTAATTACTATCGCAATTTTTGAAGTGAAAACTTCTTTAGGCGCGCTATAGACAGAATTTTCGTGGGCTGTGAAATGGATTCATCAATTGTCACGCTTGGATATGATAATGGATCGGGTAAACTCGGTAAAAACGGCCAGGTAGGTACCAGGGCAACAGAAACAGTAAAGAGTTTCGATTACCTACCTCCAACAGCCCAGCGTTTATCTCCAGATACCAGGACAACAGAAACATAAAAGAGTTGCGTTTGCCCCTAGGTACCAGTACCAGGGCAACAGCAAGTTTTCACTTCTATCGGCAGTTCCTATGGCTGCCAATTTTTTTTTTATGTGCTAAAAACCCCTTAAAAACATTCCTACAACCTACCATTATAAATTGTACAGATTGTTTGGATTGAGAATTAACATTGTTTTATTTGTGTTTTAGGTTTAGACCATGAAGTGGTAATATCCAAATCAGAGAATGTCTCCACAATGAATTTCTTGACATCTGAATTTTTTGACAGTATGTATGCTTATTGCTACCTTCATAATTTGGATGACGACAGGTTCAAAAATATAGCATTCTAATTATTTCGTCAGGTATATTATGGAGAAATATGTGTCCATACACACATATTGTTTGTTTTTAGCAAATTATCAAAAATCGACAAAGATCATTAAACTACCGGAGCGGGGGGGTTGTGACGTCACTCTATAGTAAAAATCGTACCATAACGTGACGTCTCTCGAAACTCCTAAGCACTGTATCTGCGTCGTTTTTTGTTTTTGAAACACAAGAAAAAATACGTGTACAATAATATTTAATAATCTAACTGACGGACTAATTAGTTTTTTTTAGTCGTCTCGGCTATAAAACTAATAAATATTTGGTGGACAATTCACACACAACACAATCTGATACCAAACTAATGACTGGCCTGGTGGCTTAGTGGGTAGTGGCTCTGCCTGCGAAGCCGAGGGTTGTGGTTTCGATTCCCACCCAGTGCAAATATATGTGCGATGAATTCAAATGTTTGCACTCTGTCTGGGTGTGTCTATGTATAATAAGTATGTATTTAAAAACCTATATAAGTATTATATCAGCTATCTGGCCACTATATTACAAGGTTTGCTTAGTTTGGGGTCAGATAGTGTTGTGTGTGAATTGTCCACCAATATTTATTTTATAAGCAAAGCTTGTGCTATGGCGGCCAGATAGGTGTGTTTGTCATAAGCTGCCTTCTAAATCTATATATATAAAAGCGTAAAGTCACTCATCAAGGAATCTCAGAAAATACAAATGCTAGGAATCTGAAATTTTGCATGGAGGTTCCTTTTAGCACGTAGGCGCTCGCTAAGACGGGGTTTTGCGAAATTCCACCCCTAAGGGGTTGAAATAGGGGATGAAATTTTATATGAATACACAGGTCAAACCTTTAGAGCCAGAAACTTATAATTCCGCACACAGAGGTATACGAATACCTACCTATGATGTGGGGATCTACTAAAAGATTTATCAGAATTCCATTCCCAAGGGGGCGGAATCAGGGATAAAAGTTTGAATGTAAGTATGTGTAGGGGATGAAAATTTCATATAAACGCTTAGGCCTTATGTCAACGACTCACAGAACGCGAGCGAAGCCGCGGGCAAAAGCTAGTATAGTATAGCTGTATTCCAAATTTCTACCAGGCCCGTTCATACGTTACGACGTGTTTGAGCAACAAACATCCAATTAATGTTATTAATTAATGACATTTGTAATATTAGTAGGATAGGATTTTACTTATACACTCAGAGGCACAATTAACCGCTCCCCTGTATTTCTCCTAGTTTGCAGGAATCGTTATTTTAAATCAAATCGTACCTTAATTGGCAGTACCTACGTTGAAAGTTATCATTAAAGGCCGGGCCACACAGAGGCGATCCGGTAGCGATAGCGATCCGATAGCGAGACGATATTTTTTGTAATGTTCGAATTTGTATGCAACCTGACACACAGCAAGCGGGCGCGATCCCATACTCGATATCGGATCGTTCTCGCTATCGGATCGCTATCGCTACCGGATCGCCTCTGTGTGACCCGGCTATTAGCAATAGCAAATGAAGATTTTGAAACATACAACGGTTATTAAATCCTTCATGCGGCAGGGAACCTTTATGGGTTCAGCGCCGGATAATTTTGACTCGTCATGTGAAAAAAAAATAGATTCTACTAAAATGTTGCCTACCTCTAAAATGTTGAGGCATTTTAGAGGTTAATAGTTTTGACAAAACATATTATAAGTGAAGCTTTATCAACTAAACATTTTTCGCGGCAGCAGTATAAAAAAAATGTAGATATGTTAAGTGAATTAAATAGAATTTATCTAAATATGAGTCGCAACTGACGAATTAAGAATAATCCCACAAAACCGATTTTGTCGAAAAGATCGAAATGTCGAAAAATATGGGTTAATTGTGCCGGTGAGCATATTTTTCATTCAACTTTTATAAAGTTCTGAAAGCTAAAAAGTAGTTGATTCTAAAATGTGGAAGCTAATTCTGCCAAATAATGCATCTTGCTTAAATTTTAGCTTATTTCATGATCTGAATACAAATACAAATACAAAAATCTTTATTGCTGTTTGTAGGTAAGATAAGATAATACAAAACATTTTAAAAGTTGCCCCATACAAACTGGCCTCTGCGAGAGGCATGCAATATGTCTGGCAAGACAATTTGTTAGTCTTAATTTTTAAATAAAAACAAAAAAAAAAAAAAATTAAATAATAGTCAGCTGATTAAAGTCTTCTTCTTCCTCATCTTCTATTAATTTCTGGTTTTTATTTATGTCATCTGATTCTTCATCTTCGATTCATTTCTGGCTTCTATTTGCTGATATATATTTGTGTGAGATAAATGTTTGGTGAGCACGATTTCGCCAACGTCTTGTGTTTCATCAGGATATTGTCTTGTGTTTTTGAGTTTGATCAATATGTCCATCTGATGACATAAATTGTTTAACATTTCGTTCATTTTAAGGTAAATGACTGAAATAATAAAAAAACGTAATTAAATATGTTTATGTTACTCTGCCCAAAAGGTGATGGGCTGATGGGCATTATATCAATTTGATTATTTGAATAATTATTATCAAATTGCCCTCTCTAAGTGGGCATTTTTCATATTGCCTGATCATTATGAATAATGACCGATTTATCACTGGGGCCATAACATAATTATATTCGCGTACAAAACCGCGGGAATTTTCTTATTGTTTTATATAATAATTGTTTCGAATTGAAATTGATCTTTTTTTTAGGTTTTAACGAAAAGAGCACTGAATTTAAAACACAAATGGACTTCGATGATGAAGATTTCGAAGGTATGTAAGAATAATAATGTAATGTAATAGGTATGTAAGAACCATAAGCAACCCACTAAATGTTCCCACTGCTGGGACTCGGGGCCTTCTCTCGCAAGGAGAGAACCACCATAAGGGGCGGCACAGCCCACTATTGAGTCAATACCTCAAGCGTCACGTTCGTAAATGAATGAAGCCTTCGGGTGAACCCGGGATCACGGTCATCTAGGAATGAGTCAGTAATTCTGTATGACCATGGTTACCATTACACATTTACACCTAACCATGACCATACTTAGAGGACTTACAAAAAAAAATGGTTGTCTGTAAAGTCGGTTTACTGACGATAGTTGAACGTGACAACGTCTTAAGAAATCAGTACGCTGATAGCGCGAGTAGTGATACCGCTCGACTCGGCGGGTGGCGCCCTCAGCGCTCAGCTTCGTCCACATGGCACGGAAGACGAACTAACGGTAACGGCGGAACGTTACAGTTTTGCGGGCGTGCAGCCGGCTTCATCGAATTATAAGACGTTATCACGTCAAAAGTACAATGTATACGATAGTACTTTGAAGATTTATTCCATACTAGCAGCGCCCTCCGGTGTCACCCGCTTAGTTTCCTAAGTGAGCTATCAACTTTTGAGTTATTAGCATGACGTTTTTACCTATCACTATTCGTTGTCAACAACCAATATAAGTAGAACCGCAACATACCTCGCCGCAAGCGATTCTAGGGGTGAAGTAGATTGGTGGTGTGTAAACCACTCCGCTACACACAGACGCAGCTTGTTACCAATTTCAGGATTCTCAGGGCACGTAAGTAAGCATGTACAGTCCGCGAGGTATAAGCTGAGCTTTGCATTAGTGTGAGTGATCACCAAAAGTACAGTTAGACGCAGGACGCTGTGACCATGTTCTCTTAATAAGGTGTTTCTTCAAACCAGAAGTGCTGCCATCTGAATATGATTTTGATGAAGTGTGAGTGGTGTCAATATATGTTTCATCGGTATAAACGATAGGCCTGCCCTGAATACGGTATTCGGAAATTTTAAGTAAATACGTAGGTGACGGATCTCATGCTTTTCCATTAAAATTTTCTGTTATTCTCTGTCCTTGACCATTTGAATCCTAAAAGAGATACTTCTTTTCGCAATGACCATATTGATCCTGGATAGTTAATGTCAGCTTGTTGTTTAAGAGTTTGTTGTCTGACTGTACTTTTGGTAATAGATGCGTATGCATGTGATCACTCACACTAATGCAAAGCTCAGCTTATACCTCGCGGACTGTACCTATGTAGTGGCAGGACTCTTAGCGGATTCCGCCTGGGGAAGTACCACACCTTTGCCAGTTATGCTACCGCCAAGCAGTGTGTGTTCCGGTTTGAAGGTCAAAGTTTCCAGTGAAATTATAGGGCTTAGAGATATAATATCTTAGATCTCTGGGTGACGAGCGCAGTGCAAGCTGCGTGTCGCAGTGCAAGCTGCGTGTCGCAGTACTGTCATGTGGCAGGCATGTTGCTTACCATCAGGCACATGTCCTGCTCGTCTCGTCACTCTATACTATAAAAAAAAATGTCTATAGCTCTAAACCAGCTTTTCCCAAAGTGGGCGATAACGCCCCCTTGAGAGCGCTGCAGGCCTAAAGGTGCACGTTAAAAGACCCAGAAATGGGGGCGTTGTGTAGAGGCCTGGAGTCCGGACTCCAACTCGTTCGTTCAAAAATACGGTGTTACCAGGTAAAAAATACGGTAGATTACGGTAATAATTAAAAAAAATACAGAAAACGTTTGGTAAGCCTATTTATTAAATAAAAGACATCCGTTTTATCTAGTTTTTATTACTTAGATATGTATTTACTATTAATTTTTGTACATCGAAGTGTTCATCATATATAACATTTTATCGGTTGGGTTGAAATCGATACAATCCTTGCCATGTCTTTTGATACATTGTTCGGCTAACAAATTTCCAGTTTTAGTTTTGGTAACTAATTTATTCCTTTTGTCGGTTTTTATGTTATTAATTTGACTGAAAACTCTTTCACACTCAGCATTAGAGTGCGGTAGGTATAATATTTGAAGCATGAAATTGGACAAGCTTGTGAATAGTTTGTTTCAATTTTTTTTAATGCAGCCTTACGTTTTACTTGGTAGTCGGATCATTAAATACAACCAACAGAAAATAATATTAATATGAATCTTATTATGCTGACAAAATAAATAATCGTTAATTTTACTTCAATTAAGTTTCAAAGAGGTACAATTCTGTTTGGTCTGGTTATAAACGAATGAACCTAGAAATAAAGTAGTCAAGTGCGAGTTGGACTCGCCCATGAAGGGTTCCGTTCCAGCAAGTAACATAATATACATAGTACACATAGTTCTTGTAGTTCGTTGTAACTTTGATCGAAGTTTTAATAATAGTGTATTTATGACGTACTAAAAAAAACTACTCATCAGATCGAGTTCAAACTAATTTTCGTTGGTAGTTTACATGGTAATGTACATCATATATTTTTTTTAGTTTTTTCATTCTCTTACTTTAGAAGTTAGAGGGGGGGGGACACACATTTTACCACTTTGGAAGCGTCTCTCGCGCATGTTATTCAGTGTAGACAAAAATTATATTAGAAACCTCAACATCATTTTTGAAGACCTATCGATAGACACCCCGGTCGTGTAGGTTTGATGAAAAAAAAATGTTTGAACTTCAGTTCTCAGTATGGGGGGCACCCCTAATTTTTGTTTTTTTAAAAAACTTTTGTAAAAATCTTAATGCGGTTCACAGAATACATTTACTTACCAAGTTTCAACGGTGTAGTTCTTATAGTTTCGGCAAAAAGTGGCTGTGACATACGGACGGACAGACAGACAGACAGACATGACGAATCTATAAGGGTTCCGTTTTTACGTTTTACGGAACCCTAAAAAGGTTAGGATTCCCCTTGCACTGATATGATTAAGCTGGGAATCCCACTTCGATCGAAGGAGGGTTGTCATATTATATTAATCAATGTTGCTATATCTTAAAAACAATAATGACTACTGATTGACTGATCAATTTATGGAATACAACAAAATCGTACGTTTGATACCGTATCATAGATGGTACGGTAGGTGGTAAATCCAGCAAAATTACGGTATGTCTACCGTAATTACGGTATAGTTGGAGACACTGGTCCGTTGTGTGTTACCTACTGGGCTCAATTTTTTTTTGTTAATTTTAAATACAAAGATTGACGACACGAGCAGGACATGTGGCTGATGGTAAGCAACATGCCTGCCACATAACAGCATAGTGACAAACAGCTATTGGATTATGAAGAGTCCAAATCATTACCTAGCACTGCACTGCGCTCGTCACCCAGAGATCTAAGACATATCTCTGACCCCTGTAATTTATCTGGAAACATTGCCGGGATCACAGTAATGTTTGCACATTACTGCTTGGCGGTAGAATAACTGGCAAAGGTGTGGTACTTCCCCAAGCGGACTCTGCCAAGGGTCCTACCATATTAACTCTTGCGGGTTATAGTAAAAGTCGCATGTAGAATGAACTCACTCTTATTAAAAAAAAAAAAAGTATGTGTAAAAATGGGGGCGCAAACAAATTTTACCATAAAGTGGGCAGCAGACAAAATAATTGTAGGAACCCCTACTCTAAATCGTTGGTAATGACTTTATTTATAAATTACAGGTGACAAAGGAAAAAATGATGAACAAAATGAAAGTTCGTCAGTTAAAACGAAACGACGCTCCAAGAAGAAATGGACAGAAAAAACATGTAAGTTTCTTACTACAAGAGACCTCATCTTCCTCTCAGAGGGAGAACGCAGTGTGTTTTGGGGCCTTTTTGGGCAGGGATTAGTGCTCTTTGACCTAATGTGTATTGTATTTGTTTTTGAAGTGAAAACTTCTTTAGGCGCGCCTAGACAGATATTTCGTGGGCTGTGAAATGGATTCTAGCGTCACGCTCGGGTATGATAAGAAATCTTCGGGTAAACTCGGGACCATAGCTATTGGCCATTTAGAAATGCGTCAGCCAATGGGAAATGCTGAAAGGGCGTGGCCTCCACATCATGCCATGGCCATCTAGAAATGCATCAGCCAATAGGAAACGCTGACGCATTTCTAGATGGCCATGCCACGATGCTGAGGCCACGCCCTCCCGTTACACACGTGTAGTTTCCAAAGTAAGCTATCAAATTCTGAGTTATAAGTTTTCACTTCTATCGGCAGTTCCTATGACTGCCAATTTTTTTTTTTTAAGTAAAAACGGTTTTCACAAAAAAGAAATCTTCGGGTGAACTCGGGGACCTGGCTGTCTGGTCTAGATGACAATGCTTTGAAGATTTATTCCAAACTAGCAGCACCCTCCGGTTTCACCTGCGAAGTTTCAAAGCTATCAAATTCTGAGTGATACGTTTTCAGTCCTATCCGCAGTTCCTATGTATGCCATTTTTTTTCTATGGACTTTTAACATATTATGTAAAATTTTGTGACAAAAAAAAACATATTTTAATAAACGTCGTGCAAAAGAGAAGAGAAGAGAAGTAGGGAAGAGAAGTAAGAGAGAGCAGTGATAAGTAGTGAAGGCTTTGGGTGATGATGTGTTGAACTTTTAAAGTCAGTCACTTGGTGCAAAGTTCTTTTATTTCCAACCAGCAGTCCAATCAGCTGACAGTCAGTCAGCAGTCAACCAAATTTCTTCATTTCCACGTATCTTCCAAACGGCTGGCAACAAATAGGGCTCAATGCAGCTTAGAAACGTTTAGAACAATCCATATCAAGTTTTAAAAAGTTGGGACAAAAATTAAAACCACCGTTTTCGCACTCTTCAACACTTGGCACTAGAAAATTTTGTTAAACAATTCTTAGTTTCCAAAAAGTTCCCATTAGTACAATGCATTTTAAGGCTATAAATGCAACTTTTGTATGTTTTTGTGTGACTGGTGGGATATTGCTACATGCTTTGTGTATTTACGGGTTTTGGGGTAAAATCATTACCTTTTCCACTATATTTTTGGTCCAAATTAAAATTAAAGAACTTATCACTCTCCAGTGCCGTTTGATTGAAATGATAATCAAAATAGTCAAAAATAGTGATGCCAATATGATACAAAAAATAGCATGACTCGTTCACATCACACTACTATTTGGTACTTGTAACAGTCAAAAAAATACTTAAATCTTGTTGTTTTTTTAAATTGATTTTTTACAGATTGTTCGATTTGATTCATTTACAATGCATTTAATAATAGATTCGTTATAATCATTCCAATTTTCTAAATTAGTTCATGCCCCAAAAACTAATGATTATTTTTTGTCTCAACTTATACAGGAACAGAACTCAACGTCTAGCAGGCATAGGGTGAGGGGGGGGGGGTCATAAATGAAAATTTACCGTACCACTACCATGTTGAAGCAATAGCTTAAAATAGATTGACATTAACGCTAAGTATACTAATTCGTAATTCGATGGTGTTGTGGTTGTGATCTGCCACGCAGCCAAGCTTTTTGAAGATATGAGACATCTTGCGGATTCCAGCAGATAAGTGATTTATTTGAAAATCCCACTTCAGCCGATTGTCGTATCACTACACCTAGATACCTGATAGAGTCGACTCGATCTAGTTGCGGACAAATACATGATTTCTTTGTTTTGGATTCGCATGTATGTAGCTTTAAATTTATAATTGTGGGATTGGTGCTTTGAGTTATGCTAAACGTCTTGTATGTCTTTTTGGAGTGTCAGGAGGTTCTTTTGTAGCCATAACGACACCGTCGTAAGCCCTTGCTGAGCGTTCGATAAAGGTGTTGCCTTGGAAAATTAAAGCCGTGTAGTCAGCGAATGTGAAAAGTTGGGCTTGGTTGACCTTGAGCTGACAGAGCTCATTTATGTAAACCAAGAATAGGGTAAGACCAAGAACACTAGCTTGAGGGACGCCGAAAGAAACAGAGGCGTATTTGCTGTGAAAATTTGAAATGCAAACTCTTTGTTGTCGATCGCACAAGTACCACCGGAACCATTCTAGCGTTGTTCCTCGAATACCTACTAATTTAAGCTTCCGGAGATGAATTTGCCACGATACGGTGTCGAAGGTCTTGGCCATGTCTAAAAACACACCTAAAGATTTTATACCGCGGTCTAAGCAGTCGGTCACATGGTCAGTCAAGTCTACCACAGCTGATTTTCCCATTCTGAACCCATATTGGTTTGAGGTCAGAAGTCTCTTGTTTACAACTCTCTCTAAGATTTTCGAGAGAGATGGTAGCAGTGAAAAAGATCGATAGTTTGATACGACATATTTCTCTGCTCTCTGACTTGAAAATAGGGCAAATATCTGCAACCTTTAAGTGACTGGGTACAATTCCCTGGTCCATGCTTAAGTTGCAATTATGAGAAATTGGGGAGGATAGAACATGCTTTGCACGTTTAAGTACATACATCATTACTAATATTGACGCTACTGTATCGGTGGGTGTTAAGTGAGTTAGCTGGGGCATTCTTTGTAGTAACGGAGGCAGTCAAGATTGCCTCAGAGCTTTGTGTATTTGTGAGAACATTCTGGGGCTAGATATTCGCCTACGGAAGAAAATAAGTGATTAACTGCGTTTGAAGATTCTATACTAGAAGGTTCTATTTTTAAAAGAGCATTACTATCAGATTTAGTACTGTAGATTACATATATTTTTGACTGTACTCCATATGTTTTTACTATTGTTTTTGTTTCTTTCAATTTGGCCTGATTCGTAATTCTTCTTTTCTAAGTTTAAAAGAGAGTTTAAAATCAGAAAATAATTTTCATATTTTTTTAAATTTTCAAAATTTTATAGATTATCATATTTTTATAAATTTTTCAGTTAAAAATAACCGATGGGGGTTTTTTAGATTTTTACAAAAAAAAATTAAAAAAAAAGAAACTTGGTTGTTGAAACACTGTTGAAACTTGGTAAGTAGATGTATTCTGTGAACCGCATTAAGATTTTTACAAAAGTTTTTTAAAAAAACAAAAATTAGGGTTGCCCCCCATACTGAGAACTGAAACTCAAAATTTTTTTTTCCATCAAACTACACGTGTGGGGTGTTTATCGATAGGTCTTCAAAAATGATGTTGAGGTTTCTATTATAATTTTTGTCTACACTGAATAATTTGCGCGAGAGACACTTCCAAAGTGGTAAAATGTGTCCCCCCCTCTAACTTCTAAAGTAAGAGAATGAAAAAAAAAAAATATATGATGATGTACATTACCATAAAAACTACCAACGAAAATTGGTTTGAACTCGATCTGATGAGTAGTTTTTTTTTAGTACGTTATAAATACACTATTATTAAAACTTCGATCAAAGTTACAACGAACTACAAGATTAGACTATGTGTACTATGTATATTATGTTACTTTCTGGAACGGAACCCTTCATGGGCGAGTCCAACTCGCACTTGGCCACTTTATTTAGATTTTTTCCTGGGACTGGTGTGAAGCCCTTTCTCACCCGGTGCCCCGTGCTTTACGTTGAGTTCTGGACACTGTATATTAATATTTTTTCACAACCTTCCTCGCTATGGGTATCAATTGAAAGGTCTTGACTTGTAGAATACTATACACTATAATCTAAGATAGTCGAGCGTAGGCCATGATTTTAATTTTGTTTGTTTATTTGTTTCAGTTGTGAAAAGGGACAGACAAAATATCCTGTTTAACACAGCTCTCATACTTTGCCATTCTACTATCGTACCATTCAAGTTTGATTCAACTGCCAAATGTTTCTACTGTCCCAAGGCGTTCTTAACCTTCAAAGAATTGAAAGAACACAATCTGACAGAACATTTCGACCTAAGTGAAAACACTATTTATGCTCTATTGAAATCCATACAAGAAATCGTCGTGTGCTGTGACATAAGCTGCATCCAATGCAAAATATGTCAAGAACAATTAGACTCCATAGAAAATCTAATAGAACATCTACAACAACGGCACTATATAACATATTATAAAACTCCTACAAATTCCCCACGTGGAGTGTTAGGATTTGACATGAGCACCGACACACCAAAGTGTCATATATGTCAGAAAGAGTTTGGACATTTTAAATGGTTGAGAATACATATGAACGACCACTACGGATACAATGTATGTTATGTCTGTGGTAAGCGATTTATGTCAGACCAGAGATATAAACACCATATCAGATATTGTAGTAAAACTAGGGAAGCTAAATGTAAATTTTGCAATAAAGTGATGAAAATGGGAAGTAAATTACAGTATCATATAAGTAAAGTTCACATGAAACGGGTAATTAAATGTTCGCTGTGTCCGAAGACATTTCCCTTTGGTCGGTATAATGATCGGACTAAACATATGGTAAAAGAACATGGCCTACCAAAACCGGTGTACAGATGTGACACATGTAATAAAGAGTATTCGAGTGCTCTTACTTTGCACTCTCATCGGAGGCACATTCACTTAAGGAATTCATTAAAACAACTCAACTGTGACATATGCGGTTATATCACAACAAATCGTACAACCATGAATAGGCATATGATCATGCATAGCGGAGTGAAGAAATATAAGTGTAGCATATGCAATAAGGAATTGACAACTAGTACGTCTCTGTATCGTCATATGCAGTTACATAAGAATGAAAAGAATTATGTTTGCAAGTTCTGCAATGCTGCCTATATACAGAAGTGTAATCTGCAGATTCACTATAAGTCGAAACATCCTGATAGTGATGTTGTAATTTAGTTACAGTTGATTGTACTTTTGCTGGAAGAAATAAGTCTGAAATGTTATAGATGTTCTTTTATTTTGTGTGCTGGAAACGTGGAGTTAAAGTTAAGGAAATTTTTAAAGATTTTATCCCTTGCAATACACACCCGACCTTCTACCGCCTAACTAAATTGGTTATGGCTTTGCTATTCCTGTCTCTATTATATCCAGTGAAAAGAAAAGAGAGAACAATATCAAAGCTAAGTCAGTTTTAGTTAGGCGGTAGACCCTCCGCAGTTGCACCCCTCTCACTCTCCCTCCCTAAAACCAGATCAGGGCTGCCAACCATAGAAAATTCCCTCGTACATGTGCAGTTAAAAATCTCGTATTTTGGCTTTCATACCTCGTGCATTTGGCAACCCTGGTCCCGATATCCTAATAAAAGCAGGGAGGGTAGAGCTAAGGAGTATCATTTCATAAGGTAGAAAATTTAAAAAGTGACTAGCTCTGATAATTTATAACAGGCCCATAGCGGTCCTTTCGGCATTCGGTAAAGTTTTCGAGACAATTCTGAATCGTCACATCTCCCTGCAAATTCGATCTCGACTTCACGTAAGTCAATACGGTTTTCGCTCCGTTAAATCCGGTTCCCCTCCCCTCCACCCCTCCCCCATCCACCCCTCCCCCCCCCTAAATTCAGGCGACTCGATTCAATACCTTACCCAGGCGCTCTAGCGCGATATCGACGGTGTGGTGTGTGGTGAGGTGGGGCGACAGGAATGAAGGATGGAACTCAGCGTGGTGAAATGTAAGTCTTAGGTACTTTCACGCGCTGCCGCTCGCCCTGCTTCTACGACTATCACGTGTCCGGAGCGGCGCTGGAGCGCGTCACTCACATACGGGACTTGGGTGTGACGCTCGATTCCAAACTCAGTTTCAACTGTTACATCACGGAAATGGCTAAACGAGCCTATAAATCCCTCGGTTTTGTAATCAGGCAATCGCCGCGATTCCAAAACGTACAAACCATTGTAACGCCTTAGTTCGAAGCATTTTGGAATTTAATTCGATTATCTGGAATCCGCACAAAGTCAAGTATATTACGTTTACGTTATTGGAAAGAATTCTAAGAAAGTTTGCGCGTTTCTTATACAAAAAAAAATTGGCAGTCATAGGAACTGCCGATAGAAGTGAAAACTTAAAACTCAGAATTTGATAGCTTACTTTAGAAACTACACGGGTGTAACCGGAGGGCGTGGCCTCGCCATCATGGCATGGCCTCACCATCATGGCATGGCCATCTAGAAATGCGTCAGCATTTCCCATTGGCTGATTTCTAGATGGCCATGCCATGATGGCCTGTCCACGCCCTTTTAGCATTTCCCATTGGCTGATGCGTTTCTAGATGGCCATGCCATGGTGGCCTGTCCACGCCCTTTTAGCATTTCCCATTGGCTGGCGTATTTCTAGATGGCCAATAGCCATGGTCACGAGTTTACCCGAAGCTTTCTTACAATACCCGAGCGTGACGAATGAATTCAATTCACAGCCCACGAAAAATCTGTCTAGGCGCGCCTAATTAAGTTTTCACTTCAAAAAATTATGGGTACCTACTACCCAACCTGGGACTATCCCTCCTTGTTCGTACCGGGTATGGTGGGGTTGGACACTCTTGAGCTGCGGCGTAAGTGTGCTATCGTCGTCCATTATTATCAACTGCTCAATAATAGGATAGATAATCCTACTACATTAGCGCAGTGGGCGCTGTAGGTACGTCGGGGAGTGGGAGTCGCGCGCGCGCGCGGCGGCGCGGCGCTGGCCGCCGCCACTGCTGGCGCCGGTGACGCCACCGCGCTCCGACACCGCTCGGTTCGCCCCCACGAATCACGCACTCACCTTGCTCAATGATCTCTTGGCGCACCGGCCAGACGTGGATTTGTTCTATTAAAATAAAAACACAATTGTTTTAAACTGTAGGTATGTCGTTTTTTAGTACAAAAATGTAAATGTGTTAATTATTATGTATATTTTTTTTGACGTGATAACGTCTTATAATTCGATGAAGCCGGCTGCACGCCCACAAAACATGACGTCATGTACCGTTACCGTCGGTCGTTACCTCGCCGCATGTTTGTTACAGTTGTATTAATTACTAGCGGCCCGTCCCGGCTTCGCACGGGGTCAAATTTTTTGTTAAGTAGGTATGCTAAATGAAATGTACATGACCAAATTTTTCCAAAAGATCAAAATTAAAAACCAAAACTTTAAAGTTCAAAAACATTAAACTGCCTGGCCTGGTGGCTTAGTTGGTTAAAGGCCGTTTTGTAAAGCGGCGGTTTAACGATCAGCCGGATTGAATACAGCTGATTTAAAAACCACTGGAATGTATTCAACGCCATACGTTATTCAACACGGCTAGCCGTAATGTAATAAAGCGAGAGATTAGCCGCTTCTTTGACAATTTTTAGTTCGGATTCTTAACACTCATGGCGCTGCCTGACATAACAACAACCATGGCGTTGAATACTGTGTGTTCCTAAATTGCTAACACGGCTAGCCGTAATGTAATAAAGCGAGAGATTAACCGCCTCTTTGACAATTTTTAGTTCCGATTCTTCACACTTATGGCGCTGCCTGATATAACAACAACTATGGCGTTGAATACTGTGTGTTCCTAAATTGCTAAAGTGACAGTGGATTCTGGAGTTTGGAGGAATCGTACACAATATTATTAGGGTGGCACTTATCACCCTGGGTGTTACTTGGATACTATTTCGTTTCCACCGTCCACCTTGTTAAGACTAAATCGGACCGGGTAGGTTACATGAGACCCAGATCCGACCCGGAGCACCCCGACTCCACCTAGTCTTGGCGCTACTACCCCTAGAGTGTATTTAAAAGAATGCGGGAGCCAGAAGCTCAAGGGAGGTCCTGAGTGGAGCGAGCCATGCAAGTAGTTTTAAAACTATAATAGGTTCGCACTTGACCATCCTCTCACCTGATGTTAAGCGACGATGCTATCTACGATGGAACATGTTTCGATAATAGACCAAGGGTCTATTATCGAAACCTGTATCTATGGAAGTTCACCATGTTTCTTAGGTGTACCGTCACCGATATCAAGTTATGGGCTTTCAAACTTTATGTGAGAGGTAAAATGTTGTAAAAAAAATAGTACGGAATATCGTACGAAATAATCGATCAATTTATTCAGATAAATGAAATTAATTTAGATTTTGTGTTGTTATTTTTTAAAATATGGTCTTCCTACAACATAAGCAGTAATACAATGCGGCTGAACGTGGACCGCCTTATTGAAGAACGTATTGCAATGACAATGCGGCTAATCGTTGAACCGCCGCATTACAAAACGGCCCCGTTTTTCAAAACGGCTAGCCGTAATGTAATACGGCGAACTATACTATCCGGCTGCGACATATACATCATAATCCGGATCTCGTTGTTGGGCTGTATGTTTGATGTCTTGACACAAATTGTCTTCAAAAATGTGCCATAATGCCGAGGGAAAACAAAATAATAATATTACCACAAACAACTCTCTCAGCCTCAACGGACACCTAGAAATTGAAGCTTCTCTCAAAGTGATTTCTTTGATTTTGAGTAGTCTTGGAACGATGTACCTACGTGGTACATGATAAAGAAGTATTCTGAGATAAAATCACTCTGAATGGGATGAACGCTGTATGTACTGTATGTACACTCTTCATAATTCTGCCGGCCGTCGCGTCGTTGCAAATATTTAGGATGGATATTTTTAATTTCGTAATATATTTTGAATGGAATGTCCGATTTTAATAATTCAAAAAGGAATCAATAGGTAATAAAGCAGTCTTGATTGAGAAATAATTTATTTTGATAAGAATTGAAACAAATGTATGAATAGCATGGTCTTAAGTTGATCGGCATTTTTATCTTCTTTTAAAATGTAAAAAAGCAGTTGTAGCGCCGTAATTACTGTGGTTAGACATATGCTCTCGCAAGGTTTTTTGTAGATTTTAATACGTTCTATAATATTGTAGAACATTGTTTGGTTCTATCATTGGTACTTTCCGCAGCGTATGCGATGAAAGCCATTTTATGGCTGTTTTTTTATACCTTGCGTTGGTTTTAGTAAAAAATTCCGAAGATCACTATTTTTTTCTTGTAATAAAAATAGCCTATGTTACTCAGTGATAATGTAGCTTTCTCTTAGCAAAAGAATTTTTGAAATCGGTTCAGTAGTTTTTGAGTTTATTACATACATACAAAAATACAAACCTTTCCTCTTTATAATATTAGTATAGATTTCGACCAGTAGTTCAAGCGGGGATGTAGCTCAGTGGTAGAGCGTTCGTTTTGCATGTGAAATGCTCCGGGTTCGATCCCCGGCATCTAAAAGCTTTTTTGCATTGTTTTGATTGAAAATGACTAAATTCTACTGATTACTTTTTACATACAAATCTATTAAACAAATGAAATTAAAATTTTCTTTAGAAAAATGCTACCATTCCATCAGTATTTTCTTAAGACGTTGTCACGTTCTATCGTCAGTAAACCGACTTTACAGACAAACATTTTTTATTATTTGTCTTTTTCATATATATGTGTAGTGTAAATTATAAGCTCTGAAACGTTTTGGCTCTAGCTGTAAGTTTTTGAGTAATTGTAATAAATAAATAAACAGTTCAAAAATCTTCCACAATGGAGCCGGTGCAGACATAGTGTATTGTATGAATTATATGAACGTAGCGAAACGTGAAAGTATGCGTAACGAACGTATAAGTAACGAGTTGAATATTATTCAATGTTATTGTTGACTAAAATACTTATATAGAATATTCCAACCACTAGCGTAGTACCTACAAAATAATGTAGTCAAAATAACCCTATATAATTATTACGAGAAAACGTGTACCTAGCTAGAGTGATTTTATTTCGTGAGCTGCGAATAGCAAGTTTATTGACTTCCTTAAAATTTTCCCTGACGCTAATCTGGCTCCACCATAATGCAATTGGACCAATTTGGACGGACACTTTTTCATGTATCTATAGATCTACACAGGGTTAGCAACCTTTTGGCTTTTGGAAGTCATGGGCCACTTAATGAAAAAAGTAGATAAAAGCGGGCTGCACTTCTAAGTTTGTAATTCATTTGCACCACCCCTCTCTCCCTGTTATTACCTCTAAAAAAAATGGTTGTCTGTAAAGTCGGGTTACTGACGTTAGTTGAACGTGACAACTTCAACTACGCCTTAGAGCGAGGTAACGCCGGCGGCGAGGTAACGGCGTTAACGGCACATGACGTCATGTTTTGCGGGCGTGCAGCCGGCTTCATCGAATTATAAGACGTTGTCACGTAAAAAACCGCGTTCGCGGTAACATAGGTAGCGAATTAATGAATTTATTTGTATGTAGAATATTTTTGTGCCGGGTTTTTTAAAATCTTAACGTCGCTGACCGCGCGTTCCCGAGCCCTGCCTTAGAATAGGTACCTATCCTCATAAATGTATCCCTATAAAAAAAAATGTATTTCCCCCACAAAAAAAAAAGAATACCTATCCCGAGAGACACTGTTTGGCTTGAATTGTTAAGTTCCCTATACACACTGGCCGAGTGGAGGCCAACGCGAACGTTTACAAAACGGAGACGAGTTGAGGGAAATGAATGAACACCTTTGCCAGTTATTCTTCCGCCAAGCAGTAATGTGCAAACATTACTGTGTTCTAGTTGCAAGGGCAATGTTTCCAAAGAAATATTACAGTGCTTAGAGTTATAACATCTTAGATCTCTGGGTGACGAGCGCAGTGCAGTGCTAGGTAGTGATTTGGACTCTTCATGTTCCAATAGCTGCTTGTCACTGTGCTGTCATGTGGCAGGCATGTTGCTTACCATCAGGCACATGCCCTGCTCGTTTCGTCACTCTTTATAAAAAAAAATGAGCCCTATACACACTGGGCACTTTGTCGTCACTCTACCAGGTAGGCGAGTGAGCGCAGACGAGTGTTAAGTCAAGGTAAATAGGCCCTCCACACACTGGCGCTGGCCTTCACTCGACCAGTATGTAATATGTATGTAATGCGGGGCATGAAGGCCGTCACAGACGGAGCTATAATATATATTTTCATATTTCATAGTTGGGCATATTTTCTACAGTTCTACACAAATGCTCGAGTGTCCACACACGCAGCTATAATATATATTTTCGTGACGTCACACACAGTAGGTAATGTCAACACCCCGTCCCTGTTGCGTCGGGGATTGAACAGATCAAAATACTCGTGACATAAGCTCAGACAATGTTGAAATACTGTACACTCAAAATCTATGTAATATGCCATAATATGAATATATTACGGTATATTTTGCTGACGTCACGATAATATGAAAATATAGGTATATTACGTCTGTGACGGCCTTTAGTTTCAAGTCTGCCCGAGCACCGAGACATCTTTTTTTTTTTTTTAAAGTTACGAGGCGAGCAGGTCATGCGCCTGTTGGTAAGCGACAAGCCTGCCACATAACAGCACAGTGACACGCAGCTATTGAAACATGAAGAGTCCAAATCATTACCTACCACTGCACTGCGCTCGCCACCCAGAGATCCAAGTTATATTATCTCTAAGCCCAGTAATTTCTCTGGAAACATCTAACTCGCTCCTATTGGTTCAGTCGCCCGTGAAGTGAGCTTTGACCATCTAACCAAACCTAGAATATGTATAGTAAAGACAAGGAAGAAAGAATATAACACTGCAAGCGCTAATGAGATGCAGCTAGCAGCCGGTCAAGAGGCCGGCCAACGTAAACTGGACCTCTTTTATTTTGGGAATCACATATAACGAAAACTAAACAATTATATTAATTAAACGAGTGAAAGATTTTCCATTTTTATACGGATTTTAATATTGAAGTTTTAATGTGGTTCCCACATCAAACTAAAAAAAAAAAAAATAAGTATGCGTTTACTAACTTTTCTAATTGTTACTTACTATCAGCGCTCCGCGATTTTACCCGCGCAGTTCCCGTTGTTTTTTTTTTCGGGATAAAAGTAGCCTATGTGTTGTTCCAGATTATGTGTTCCTTAGCCCAATCCGTGCAACATAAATTGCAAACAGTATGTGACGGTTCACAAGATTTCGTTTCATGGTTGATGTTCCAAAGACACAGACGAAGGGTTATGACTCTACTTTTGTGATAAGAACAATACAATAACTCTATATAAAACGGCAAAAAGCACATACATTCTTTCAACATTCAACATTCTTATCCCTTTCGGACCCTGTACTCACTTTTGTGAGTATGATTTTACAATTTTCTATAAGCTGACTCGGACATGGCAAGCGAACGGGGGCGAGCTCGCACGAAAGTGAGAGCCGTCTTAATTATATATAAAATATAGCCGGGATCTCTGTGTGTCAGCGTGCACCAGAGTTTCCCCGACGTGAACGTGTCGGGACCTGTCATCGGGGTTTTTATTTTTCTCATTCTGGTAAGTATTTTATGTGTTTCTTTTTGTTTTATTGTTTAAAGAAGGAATAGAAAAATAGATTCCGAGATTGAAAATAATGTTTTATTGATTAAGTTCAATGGATTTTAGTGCCGAAAAATAAACCTCACAAACGTGAGGGTTCGGTTTGAACTTCATAATTTGTAAGAAGTTTCATACAAATATAAAACTGGTTTGTTCTTTGTTTTCGGTATTGTTTTGATGTTAAACGATTAGTATGAGTAGTAGACATTGACGATGATGCTGTTTTGGACGCAATAGATGATTCTGACTTCGGCGACGACTCTGATGAAGACGAGGAGGACTGGAAGAGGGGAAGGGGAAGAGCCTGACAGCCCATCTGGGTAACGATTCTGAAACCATTCGGTTGCATCCGACACGGAATCTCATCTCTCGGTCTTTGTCTTATCTGTTTAGCATGACAAAGACCGAGAGATGAGATTCCGTGTCGGATGCAACCGAATGGTTTCAGAATCGCTACCCTGATGAAGAGGAGGAGACAGATGATAGAGTTCCTGTTGTGCCAGCTGCTGGAAGTACATGGTCCAGACTGACGTTTCGTGGAAAACCTATGCCTTCAGTTACTTGAACTGCATACCTCTTGGTATGCAGTTTGAATAGTAATCTAGTTTTATGTAACTCTATGTACCATTTTACTTCTTTCAGCACATTTTTTCATTTCTTTAGGTAATGTCGCCTGCTGAATACTTCAAAAAGTATTATATACAAGAAGTCTAAGAAGCCTTCGAAAAACTCTAACTGTTCACAAATATATATCAACCAACTAAGAATGAGGTACTCAAACATCCGATCACTGCAGTTAATGTTTAGAAGTTCTTTGGTATTAATGGTATCCTTGGTTATATAAAGTATCCTAGGATCAAGATGACGTGGCAGCAGCGATTCAGGTTGCTCTTAATTACAGACGCATTGACGAGGGAGAAAGAACCTATTCTTTTTAATTAGGAACAATTTTAAATTGTTCACAAGGCTCCAGGACCTAAATGACGAATTATTTTAATGTCTCAACTTATACAGGAACAGAACTCAGCGTCAAGCGGGCATGGGGTAAAAGGGGGGGGGGTCACAAATGAACCATAAAATATGGCTAGGATATTTAAAATTAGCATATTGAAAAAATTTATATCAGCGAACTTTGACTCGTAAAAAAATAAAAATGTACTTACCGTACCACTACCATGTTAATGCAATAGCTTAAAATAGATTGACATAAACGCTAAGTATACTAATTCGATGGTGTTGTGATCTGCCACGCAGCCAAGCTTTTTGAAGATATGAGACATCTTGCGGATTCCAGCAGATAAGTGATTTATTTGAAGATTCCACTTCAGCCGATTATCTATCACTACATCTAGTTACCTGATAGAGTCGACTCGATCTAGTTGCGGACAAATACATGATTTGTTTGTTTTGGATTCGCATGTATGTAGCTTTAAATTTATAATTGTGGGATTGGTGCGTTGAGTTATGCTAAACGTCTTGTATTTCGTTTTGGTGGCATTGAGTGTTAGGAGGTTCTTTTGTAGCCATAACGACACCGTCGTAAGCCCTTGCTGAGCGGCGCTGTGATCTCTGTCCAGATATTATTACCTTAGAAAATTAAAGCCGTGTAGTCAGCAAATGTGAAAAGTTGGGCTTGGTTGACCTTGAGCTGACAGAGCTCATTTATGTAAACCAAGAATAGGATAGGACCAAGAACACTACCTTCAGGGACGTAGAAAGAAACAGGGGCGTATTTGCTGTGAAAATTTGAAATGCAAACAATTTGTTGTCGATCGCACAAGTATCACCGGAACCATTCTAGCGTTGTTCCTCGAATACCTACTAATTTAAGCTTCCGGAGAAGAATTTGCCACGATACGGTGTCGAAGGCCTTGGCCATGTCTAAAAACAAACCTAAACATTTTGTACCGCGGTCTAAGCAGTCAGTCACATGGTCAGTCAAGGCTACCACAACGTCCTCAGTTGATTTTCCCATTCTGAACCCATATTCTGACTGGCCTCGTGGCTTAGTGGGTAGTATCTCTGCCTGCGAAGCCGAGGGTCGTGGGTTCGATTCCCACCCAATGCAAATATTTGTGTGATGAATTCAAATGTTTGCACTGTGTCTGGGTGTTTCTATGTATAATAAGTATGTATTTAAAACTATTTAAGTATTATATCAGCTATTTGGCCACCATATCACAAGCTTTGGGGTCAGATGGTGTTGTGTGTGAATTGTCCACCAATATTTATTTATTTATTATTATTTATATTGGTTAGAGGATAAGACATTGCTGTTTTCTAGGAAACTCAGGAGCCTCTTGTTTACAACTCTCTCTAAGATTTTCGAGAGAGATGGGAGCAGTGAAAAAGATAGATAGTTTGATACGACATATTTCTCTGCTCTCTGACTTAAAAATAGGGTAAACATCTGCAACCTTTAAGAGGCTGGGTACAATTCCCTGCTCCATGCCTAAGTTGCAATTATGAGAAATTGGGGAGGCTAGAATATGCTTTGCACGTTTAAGTACATACATCATTACTAATATTGACGCTACTGTATCGGTGGGTGTTAAGTGAGTTAGCTGGGGCATTCTTTGTAGTAACGGAGGCAGTCAAGATTGCCTCAGAGCTTTGTGTATTTGTGAGAACATTCTGGGGCTAGATCTTCGCCTACGGAAGAAAATAAGTGATTAACTGCGTTTGAAGATTCTATACTAGAAGGTTCTATTTTTAAAAGAGCATTACTATCAGATTTAGTACTGTAGATTACATATATTTTTGACTGTACTCCATATGTTTTTACTATTGTTTTTGTTTCTTTCAATTTGGCCTGATTCGTAATTCTTCTTTTCTAAGTTTAAAAGAGAGTTTAAAATCAGAAAATAATTTTCATATTTTTTTTAATTTTCAAAATTTTATAGATTATCATATTTTTATAAATTTTTCAGTTAAAAATAACCGATGGGGGTTTTTTAGATTTTTTTTTTAAATTAAAAAAAAGAAACTTGGTTGTTGAAACACTGTTGAAACTTGGTAAGTAGATGTATTCTGTGAACCGCATTAAGATTTTTACAAAAGTTTTTTAAAAAAACAAAAATTAGGGTTGCCCCCCATACTGAGAACTGAAACTCAAAATTTTTTTTTCCATCAAACTACACGTGTGGGGTGTTTATCGATAGGTCTTCAAAAATGATGTTGAGGTTTCTAATATAATTTTTGTCTACACTGAATAATTTGCGCGAGAGACACTTCCAAAGTGGTAAAATGTGTCCCCCCCTCTAACTTCTAAAGTAAGAGAATGAAAAAAAAAAATATATATATATATGATGTACATTACCATAAAAACTACCAACGAAAATTGGTTTGAACTCGATCTGATGAGTAGTTTTTTTTTAGTACGTTATAAATACACTATTATTAAAACTTCGATCAAAGTTACAACGAACTACAAGACTATGTGTACTATGTATATTATGTTACTTTCTGGAACGGAACCCTTCATGGGCGAGTCCAACTCGCACTTGGCCACTTTATTTAGATTTTTTCCTGGGACTGGTGTGAAGCCCTTTCTCACCCGGTGCCCCGTGCTTTACGTTGAGTTCTGGACACTGTATATTAATATTTTTTCACAACCTTCCTCGCTATGGGTATCAATTGAAAGGTCTTGACTTGTAGAATACTATACACTATAATCTAAGATAGTCGAGCGTAGGCCATGATTTTAATTTTGTTTGTTTATTTGTTTCAGTTGTGAAAAGGGACAGACAAAATATCCTGTTTAACACAGCTCTCATACTTTGCCATTCTACTATCGTACCATTCAAGTTTGATTCAACTGCCAAATGTTTCTACTGTCCCAAGGCGTTCTTAACCTTCAAAGAATTGAAAGAACACAATCTGACAGAACATTTCGACCTAAGTGAAAACACTATTTATGCTCTATTGAAATCCATACAAGAAATCGTCGTGTGCTGTGACATAAGCTGCATCCAATGCAAAATATGTCAAGAACAATTAGACTCCATAGAAAATCTAATAGAACATCTACAACAACGGCACTATATAACATATTATAAAACTCCTACAAATTCCCCACGTGGAGTGTTAGGATTTGACATGAGCACCGACACACCAAAGTGTCATATATGTCAGAAAGAGTTTGGACATTTTAAATGGTTGAGAATACATATGAACGACCACTACGGATACAATGTATGTTATGTCTGTGGTAAGCGATTTATGTCAGACCAGAGATATAAACACCATATCAGATATTGTAGTAAAACTAGGGAAGCTAAATGTAAATTTTGCAATAAAGTGATGAAAATGGGAAGTAAATTACAGTATCATATAAGTAAAGTTCACATGAAACGGGTAATTAAATGTTCGCTGTGTCCGAAGACATTTCCCTTTGGTCGGTATAATGATCGGACTAAACATATGGTAAAAGAACATGGCCTACCAAAACCGGTGTACAGATGTGACACATGTAATAAAGAGTATTCGAGTGCTCTTACTTTGCACTCTCATCGGAGGCACATTCACTTAAGGAATACATTAAAACAACTCAACTGTGACATATGCGGTTATATCACAACAAATCGTACAACCATGAATAGGCATATGATCATGCATAGCGGAGTGAAGAAATATAAGTGTAGCATATGCAATAAGGAATTGACAACTAGTACGTCTCTGTGTCGTCATATGCAGTTACATAAGAATGAAAAGAATTATGTTTGCAAGTTCTGCGATGCTGCCTATATACAGAAGTGTAATCTGCAGATTCACTATAAGTCGAAACATCCTGATAGTGATGTTGTAATTTAGTTACAGTTGATTGTATTTTTGCTGGAAGAAATAAGTCTGAAATGTTATAGATGTTCTTTTATTTTGTGTGCTGGAAACGTGGAGTTAAAGTTAAGGAAATTTTTAAAGATTTTATCCCTTGCAATACACACCCGACCTTCTACCGCCTAACTAAATTGGTTATGGCTTTGCTATTCCTGTCTCTATTATATCCAGTGAAAAGAAAAGAGAGAACAATATCAAAGCTAAGTCAGTTTTAGTTAGGCGGTAGACCCTCCGCAGTTGCACCCCTCTCACTCTCCCTCCCTAAAACCAGATCAGGGCTGCCAACCATAGAAAATTCCCTCGTACATGTGCAGTTAAAAATCTCGTATTTTGGCTTTCATACCTCGTGCATTTGGCAACCCTGGTCCCGATATCCTAATAAAAGCAGGGAGGGTAGAGCTAAGGAGTATCATTTCATAAGGTAGAAAATTTAAAAAGTGACTAGCTCTGATAATTTATAACAGGCCCATAGCGGTCCTTTCGGCATTCGGTAAAGTTTTCGAGACAATTCTGAATCGTCACATCTCCCTGCAAATTCGATCTCGACTTCACGTAAGTCAATACGGTTTTCGCTCCGGTAAATCCGGTTCCCCTCCACCCCTCCCCCACCCCCATCCCCATCCACCCCTCCCCCCCTAAATTCAGGCGACTCGATTCAATACCTTACCCAGGCGCTCCAGCGCGATATCGACGGTGTGGTGAGGTGGGGCGACAGGAATGAGATGGAACTCAGCGTGATGAAATGTAAGTCTTACTTTCACGCGCTGCCGCTCGCCCTGCTTCTACGACTATCACGTGTCCGGAGCGGCGGTGGAGCGCGTCACTCACATACGGGACTTGGGTGTGACGCTCGATTCCAAACTCAGTTTCAACTGTTACATCACGGAAATGGCTAAACGAGCCTATAAATCCCTCGGTTTTGTAATCAGGCAATCGCCGCGATTCCAAAACGTACAAACCATTGTAACGCCTTAGTTCGAAGCATTTTGGAATTTAATTCGATTATCTGGAATCCGCACAAAGTCAAGTATATTACGTTTACGTTATTGGAAAGAATTCTAAGAAAGTTTGCGCGTTTCTTATACAAAAAAAAAATTGGCAGTCATAGGAACTGCCGATAGAAGTGAAAACTTAAAACTCAGAATTTGATAGCTTACTTTAGAAACTACACGGGTGTAACCGGAGGGCGTGGCCTCGCCATCATGGCATGGCCTCACCATCATGGCATGGCCATCTAGAAATGCGTCAGCATTTCCCATTGGCTGATTTCTAGATGGCCATGCCATGATGGCCATGCCATGATGGCCTGTCCACGCCCTTTTAGCATTTCCCATTGGCTGATGCGTTTCTAGATGGCCATGCCATGATGGCCTGTCCACGCCCTTTTAGCATTTCCCATTGGCTGGCGTATTTCTAGATGGCCAATAGCCATGGTCACGAGTTTACCCGAAGCTTTCTTACAATACCCGAGCGTGACGAATGAATTCAATTCACAGCCCACGAAAAATCTGTCTAGGCGCGCCTAATTAAGTTTTCACTCCAAAAAATTATGGGTACCTACTACCCAACCTGGGACTATCCCTCCTTGTTCGTACCGGGTATGGTGGGGTTGGACACTCTTGAGCTGCGGCGTAAGTGTGCTATCGTCGTCCATTATTATCAACTGCTCAATAATAGGATAGATAATCCTACTACGTTAGCGCAGTGGGCGCTGTACGTCGGGGAGTGGGAGTCGCGCGCGCGCGCGGCGGCGCGGCGCTGCCGCCGGCCGCCGCCACTGCTGGCGCCGGTGACGCCGCCGCGCTCCGACACCGCTCGGTTCGCCCCCACGAATCACGCACTCACCTTGCTCAACGATCTCTTGGCGCACCGGCCAGACGTGGATTTGTTCTATTCAAATAAAAACACAATTGTTTTAAACTGTAGGTATGTCGTTTTTTAGTACAAAAATGTAAATGTGTTAATTATTATGTTTTTTTTTTTGACGTGATAACGTCTTATAATTCGATGAAGCCGGCTGCACGCCCATAAAACATGACGTCATGTACCGTTACCGTCGGTCGTTACCTCGCCGCATGTTTGTTACAGTTGTATTAATTATTTCGACCAGTAGTTCAAGTGGGGATGTAGCTCAGTGGTAGAGCGTTCGCTTTGCATGTGAAATGCTCCGGGTTCGATCCCCGGCATCTAAAAGCTTTTTTGCATTGTTTTGATTGAAAATGACTAAATTCTACTGATTACTTTTTACATACAAATCTATTAAACAAATGAAATTAAAATTTTCTTTTGAAAAATGCTACCATTCCATCAGTATTTTCTTAAGACGTTGTCACGTTCTATCGTCAGTAAACCGACTTTACAGACAAACATTTTTTATTATTTGTCTTTTTCATATATGTGTGTAGTGTAAATTATAAGCTCTGAAACGTTTTGGCTCTAGCTGTAAGTTTTTGAGTAATTGTAATAAATAAATAAACAGTTCAAAAATCTTCCACAATGGAGCCGGTGCAGACATAGTGTATTGTATGAATTATATGAACGTAGCGAAACGTGAAAGTATGCGTAACGAACGTATAAGTAACGAGTTGAATATTATTCAATGTTACTGTTGACTAAAATACTTATATAGAATATTCCAACCACTAGCGTAGTACCTACAAAATAATGTAGTCAAAATAACCCTATATAATTATTACGAGAAAACGTGTACCTAGCTAGAGTGATTTTATTTCGTGAGCTGCGAATAGCAAGTTTATTGACTTCCTTAAAATTTTCCCTGACGCTAATGTGGCTCCACCATAATGCAATTGGACCAATTTGGACGGACACTTTTTCATGTATCTATAGATCTACACCATAGAGGAGGGGTTAGCAACCTTTTGGAAGTCATGGGCCACTTTATGAAAAAAGTAGATAAAAGCGGGCTGCACTTCTAAAAGTTTGTAATTCATTTGCACCACCCCTCTCTCCCTGTTATTACCTCTAAAAAAATGGTTGTCTGTAAAGTCGGGTTACTGACGTTAGTTGAACGTGACAACTTCAACTACGCCTTAGAGCGAGGTAACGCCGGCGGCGAGGTAACGGCGTTAACGGCACATGACGCCATGTTTTGCGGGCGTGCAGCCGGCTTCATCGAATTATAAGACGTTGTCACGTAAAAAACCGCGTTCGCGGTAACATAGGTAGCGAATTAATGAATTTATTTGTATGTAGAATATTTTTGTGCCGGGTTTTTTAAAATCTTAACGTCGCTGACCGCGCGTTCCCGAGCCCTGCCTTAGAATAGGTACCTATCCCCATAAATGTATCCCTATAAAAAAAAATGTATTTCCCCCACAAAAAAAAAAGAATACCTATCCCGAGAGACACTGTTTGGCTTGAATTGTTAAGTTCCCTATACACACTGGCCGAGTGGAGGCCAACGCGAACGTTTACAAAACGGAGACGAGTCGAGGGAAATGAATGAACACCTTTGCCAGTTATTCTTCCGCCAAGCAGTAATGTGCAAACATTACTGTGTTTTAGTTGCAAGGGCAATGTTTCCAAAGAAATTACAGTGCTTAGAGTTATAACATCTTAGATCTCTGGGTGACGAGCGCAGTTCAGTGCTAGGTAGTGATAGGTAGTGATTTGGACTCTTCATGTTCCAATAGCTGCTTGTCACTGTGCTGTCATGTGGCAGGCATGTTGCTTACCATCAGGCACATGCCCTGCTCGTTTCGTCACTCTTTATAAAAAAAAATGAGCCCTATACACACTGGCCACTTTGTCGTCACTCTGCCAGGTAGGCGAGTGAGCGCAGACGAGTGTTAAGTCAAGGTAAATAGGCCCTCCACACACTGGCCTTCACTCGACCAGTATGTAATATGTATGTAATGCGGGGCATGAAGGCCGTCACAGACGGAGCTATAATATATATTTTCATATTTCATAGTTGGGCATATTTTCTACAGTTCTACACAAATGCTCGAGTGTCCACACACGCAGCTATAATATATATTTTCATATTTCATAGTTGGGCATATTTTCTACAGTTCTACACAAATGCTCGAGTGTCCACATACGCAGCTATAATATATATTTTCATATTTCATAGTTGGACATATTTTCTACAGTTCTACACAAATGCTCGAGTGTCCACACACGCAGCTATAATATATATTTTCATATTTCATAGTTGGGCATATTTTCTACAGTTCTACACAAATGCTCGAGTGTCCACACACGCAGCTATAATATATATTTTCATATTTCATAGTTGGGCATATTTTCTACAGTTCTACACAAATGCTCGAGTGTCCACATACGCAGCTATAATATATATTTTCATATTTCATAGTTGGGCATATTTTCTACAGTTCTACACAAATGCTCGAGTGTCCACATACGCAGCTATAATATATATTTTCGAGACGTCACACACAGTAGGTAATGTCAAACTTATAACACCCCGTCCCTGTTGCGTCGGGGATTAAACAGATCAAAATACTCGTGACATAAGCTCAGACAATGTTGAAATACTGCACACTCAAAATATGTCTTGCTATGTAATATGCCATTATATGAATATACTCGTATTACGATATATTTTGCTGACGTCACGATAATATGAAAATATATATTATAGCTACGTCTGTGACGGCCTTTAGTTTCAAGTCTGCCCGAGCACCGAGACATCTTTTTTTTTTTTTTAAAGTTACGACACGAGCAGGTCATGCGCCTGTTGGTAAGCGACAAGCCTGCCACATAACAGCACAGTGACACGCAGCTATTGAAACATGAAGAGTCCAAATCATTACCTACCACTGCACTGCGCTCGCCACCCAGAGATCCAAGTTATATTATCTCTAAGCCCAGTAATTTATCTGGAAACATCTAACTCGCTCCTATTGGTTCAGTCGCCCGTGAAGTGAGCTTTGACCATCCAACCAAACCTAGAATATGTATAGTAAAGACAAGGAAGAAAGAATATAACACTGCAAGCGCTAATGAGATGGAGCTAGCAGCCGGTCAAGAGGCCGGCCAACGTAACTGGACCTCCTTTATTTTGGGAATCACAGGAAACGAAAACTCAACAGTTATATTAATTAAACGAATGAGTGAAAGATTTTCCATTTTTATACGGATTTTAATATGGAAGTTTGACTGTGGTTCCCACATCAAACAAAAAAAAATAAAAATAAGTATGCGTTTACTAACTTTTCTAATTGTTACTTACTATCAGCGCTCAGCGATTTTACCCGCGCAGTTTCCGTTGTTTTTTTTTTCGGGATAAAAGTAGCCTATGTGTTGTTCCAGATTATGTGTTCCTTAGCCCAATCCGTGCAACATAAATTGCAAACAGTATGTGACGGTTCACAAGACTTCGTTTCATGGTTGATGTTCCAAAGACACAGACGAAGAGTTATGTTCTACTTTGTGATAAGAACAATACGATAACTCTATACAAAAAGGCAAAAAGCACATAAAATATATCAAATAATACAAAACAGTAAAATAATAATAAAAACATTCTTATTATCGTTTTGCTGTTTGGATTATTTGTTTAGGCGGTCGAATCAGTTGCCTGAGTGGGTTTTTCACGATAGTTATAATCTTGGTGTCTTCAAATCGAGTGGGGACTCGGTTTCTTCAAGGTAAACACGCTCCAACGTAGACCGCATCGTCGCTTAGCATCAGGTGAAATGGCGGTCAAGTGTAAACCTACATAAGTTTAAAAAAAAAAAAATTTCGACAGATAACAATCTCGCTTGGGAGCTGTCCATTATTCACGTGAGGTTCAAAAGGGTGGGGGGAGGGGTTCGGCCAAAGACAATATACCCATTTGACCGATCGTACGACGCCCCTCCGTAGCGTTTTATCAGTGTAATTGCACCATAGCTGTTGCGAGTTCGCTCAGTCAGGCTTTCGATTCCGACGAGACAGTGCTGGCAAAAAAAATCGAAAAAAAATAGAAAACATGGGTTGCTGCTCAGTGAAATGGTGCGGAAAGAACAGCAGGACATCCAGCTTTCCAAAGGACGGTATAACATTTCACAAGTAAGTAATTTAATGCAATAATTAGTAAAACATAACATAATCAACCTACATAATTAAAAACGAACATTAAAAAAAAAAAGAAATGGGAACCCGTTGATGTCTTTCTGTGCGTCCTGTTCTGTCCGTGTGCGTTCGCCCAGCAAAAAAGTATCGCCTTTCAAGAATTGAATGATGCAGATAATTAGTGCCCTATCTCGTGTAAATGTGCCCGAAATTTTAAATTTGTGCCCCCTAAGGTTTCAGATTTATTTAAGAAAAAGAGATTCTGCTGCAGGAACGTTCGCCCAGCAAAAAAAAATTTTAAATGTTGGGTTTAGCTGGATATTAAATATGGAAAAAGGTAGCTTATACCTATACGAGTATAAATGTGCCCTGAAACTGAAATTTGTGCCTCTTAAGGTTTCAGAGAAATTTCGTTTTTTGCTGGGCGAACGTTTTGGAAATTGCTATATATCGGAAACGGTTGGACGCACAGTCATGAGTTTTTTTATACAGATACATTAAATTTGTGCATATTTGTGCCAAAATTTTCATTAACATGACTAGTATAGTTCAGGAGTTATTATTTTATTTCCTGAAAAATTGAAAAAAGCTCTGGCTCTCGAACGAACAAGACTAAGGACTTCGCGTTCGTGCCGACTGGTACCTATCATATATACAAACGCAAAATCCTTAGTCTTGTTCGTTCGAGAGCCAGAGCCTTTTTAAATTTTTCAGGAAATAAAATAATAACTCCTGAACTATACTAGTCATGTTAATGAAAATTTCGGCACAAATATGCACAAACTTAATGTATCTGCATAAAAAAACTCATGACTGTGCGTCCAACCGTTTCCGATATATAGCAATTTCCAAAACGTTCGCCCAGCAAAAAACGAAATTTCTCTGAAACCTTAAGAGGCACAAATTTCAGTTTCAGGGCACATTTATACTCGTATATAAGCTACCTTTTTGCATATTTAATATCCAGCTAAGCCCAACATTTAAAAGTTTTTTTGCTGGGCGAACGTTCGTGCAGCAGAATCTCGTTTTCTTAAATAAATCTGAAACCTTAGGGGGCACAAATTTAAAATTTCGGGCACATTTACACGAGATAGGGCACTAATTATCTGCATCATTCAATTCTTGAAAGGCGATACTTTTTTGCTGGGCGAACGCACACGTTCTGTCCTTTGCAGTTTTGTATAACTCTATCTCGCTTTGGGCGATCTTAGGTTGAAGTAGTGCAGCCCTAAAAATGTAGGATTATTACTTATCGATATTATCTATTCAACAAAGTATGATAATTACTTGTCTTTATTTGAAATGGTGATAACTAATGTTGTTATTGTTTTCTTTTAGGTTTCCAAATGACCCCGTTTTTAAAGAAAAATGGATAAACGCAAAGAAAGGATTGGTTTCCGAAAAAACACAGTGTAATTAGTTCACGTCACTTTACATCTGTTGTTTCGAAATTATGAAAACCAAGCGCCGCCGCTTATATGTTTCAGCAGTGCCGACACTTTTTTTACCAATTTTGGTAAGTGTATCATTTGTTATTCGTATTTTGGAAGTGAAAACTTGTTGTTCGTACCACACACACAGTTTTCTCGTTGCCTTTGAATGAAGCTCATCGTCACGCTCGGAAGTGAAAGAAATATGCGGATGAACTCGGGACCGCCGAGTGTGCCAGAGCTAGAAAGATAATGCGGTGCTTCTGCCTATCAGCTGTCATTGTTATAACACAGTTTTAAAGTGTTTACTATATTCAATTTACATGTAATCACATTTGATCGTCGACCAAAAACGGGGTGTTATAAGTTTGACGTCGATGTATGTCTGTCTGTGGCACCGTAAAGTTCAAATGAGTGGACCGATTTTGATGCGATTTTTTATATGAAGCTTAATTTCCGTGCGGTGTTTTTAGCTGTTTGGTAAATATCGATTCAAAATGGCCACAAAATGGTGGACAAAATATTTCTTCACAACCTACCTCAATATGGGTATCAAATGAAAGGGTTTGACTAATAAAATACTATACACTATGTTAAATTTCAAATTCTATATTGCCGCCACCATGAAATGGCGAAATACATTTTTATTCGCTACTACATCAATATAGTTATCAAATGAAAGGGCTTGACTAGTAAAATGTTGGACAAATTAGAAATCCCAGATAGTCGGGGGTAAACCAAAGTTTATTTATATCATAGCCAACTAGTTTAATCAGCCGTTCATATAATCGGGCCAGCCCGTTTATTAAACAGCGTCATTTAAGCAGCGGCCTGAATTAATTCAGCCATTTTATCAAACAGCTAAGCAAATAACTTGGATCGTTGACATTTCATCACCTTAAATAAAGTTAATTTTGTACACTTTAAAGTTTTATTTTTTATAAACCACCTTAATCCTACTATTCCCATTCCTATTTATATTATAAATGTCAATGTTTGGATGTTTGTTGCTCAATCACGTTCTAACGTATGAACGGATCGGGTTGAAATTTGGAACACATGTAGATTATAGTCTGGAAGAACACATAGGCTTTTTCACTTTTTATCCCGAGAAAACAACGGGAACGGGAACTACGCGAGTAACACCGTGGTGCGCTGCTAGTTATATTTACATCTACTTATGACACGTGACTAATCTACTTACAGTTAATTTTGAGCCGAAAAACGAAAACTATCCTGATTTGATCAACCCGGATCGATTCAATCGAATTCGGTCACACGTAATTTTACGCCAGATTGCAATCATAAGGGCGATATTACGAGTCAAAGTTGGTAAAGTAATTTGACAAGTTGTACTAAGGACATTGTGTTTGTAATTTTTGAGACGTATTATGGTTAATGGTTACATTTTATATTTTTTACACGTACCTTTTACCCGTGCGAAGCCAGGGCGGACCGCTAGTGTGAAAAATTTATTTCCACATAAATAGAAACTATAACTCAGTTCATGTATGATAACTAAATAGTATTGCTACGAAAGTAATACAATTTCAGGTTTATTCCCGTTCGTCCCCACATCGTCGTCCCCACTGGGGACGAGTGGGAATAAAAAAGTTTCGATCGTCCCCAGTGGGAACGAATGGGAAAAAAAAAGTTGCGTTCGTCCCCAGGGTTTATTCCCGTTCGTCCCCACATCGTCGTCCCCACTGGGGACGAGTGGGAATAAAAAAGTTTCAATCGTCCCCAGTGGTACCTAACGATTGGAACTTTTTATTTCCCCATTCGTTCCGCTATTGACCGAGAGTCAAAAAGCAATGATCACAACATTATATTAATTAAAAAAAGGAGTAAGATCTAATACTGACACCTATCTCCGTTGGAGAAACTAGTTAAAGGAAATGGTATCATATAAAATTATACCTTACAGGTATATAGCATCTGTTAAATGTTAATAACTAGTATATATAGCTATATAAAAAAAACACTTACATTGATTTTTAAGCAACCTCTGCACTTTAAATTGCGTTGACAGCAATCCCACACAATGAAGTCACTTTTATATTGCCTTTTTTTGTAATATTGGTGACCACCATGAAGTAAAACAGTCCCATGTTTTCGTTTGATATACACAAACGTTGTTTGGCCACTTGAACTACACGATGCACTTCGTTCCGTCATGACCGAAGTTTGCTGACTAAAATAACAAACCCTTTGCGCTTTGCGGGTTGCGAAAAGCGCATCAACGACACTTATTGCGGTGCTATGATTGGCTATTGCAAGGTCATGCATACAATTCAGATGGCAAGCCAGGGTGGTGTGAGGGTGAGTCATTTTGTATCTATTGTTTGTTACATCGCCATACTTACAATTTACCGATCACAGTACATGGCTACATAAATAGTGTTTCAAACATTTATTTCATTTTTTTTTAATAAATACGTACCTATGTTAATTCGAATTTTTCCGTTTGTATTTATATAATCATAATATCCAACCATAACATCCATACTTTGACATTTACCTATAACATTAGTGGGATTACAATGAATGTTTATATTACACCACAATAAAATATTAGAACTTACTCCTTTTTAGGGTTCCGTAAAACGTAAAAACGGAACCCTTATAGATTCGTCATGTCTGTCTGTCTGTCTGTCTGTCTGTCCGTCCGTATGTCACAGCCACTTTTTGCCGAAACTATGAGACCTACACTGTTGAAACTTGGTAAGTAGATGTATTCTGTGAACCGCATTAAGATTTTTATAAAAGTTTAAAAAAAAACAAAAATTAGGGGTGCCCCCCATACTGAGAACTAAAACTCAATTTTTTTTTATTCATCAAACCTACACGTGTGGGGTGTTTATCGATAGGTCTTCAAAAATGATGTTGAGGTTTCTAATATAATTTTTGTCTACACTGAATAATTTGCGCGAGAGACGCTTCCAAAGTGGTAAAATGTGTGTCCCCGCCTCTAACTTCTAAAGTAAGAGAATGAAAAAACTAAAAAAAATATATGATGTACATTACCATGAAAACTACCAACGAAAATTAGTTTGAACTCGATCTGATGAGTAGTTTTTTTTAGTACGTCATAAATACACTATTATTAAAACTTCGATCAAAGTTACAACGAACTACAAGAACTATGTGTACTATGTATATTATGTTACTTGCTGCAACGGAACCCTTCATGGGCGAGTCCAACTCGCACTTGGCTACTTTATTTTAATTAATATAATGTTGTGATCATTGCTTTTTGACTCTCGGTCAATAGCGGAACGAATGGGGAAATAAAAAGTTCCAATTGTTAGGTACCACTGGGGACGATTGAAACTTTTTTATTCCCCTAGTCCCCAGTGGGGACGATGATGTGGGGACGAACGGGAATAAACCCTGGGGACGAACGCAACTTTTTTTTTCCCATTCGTTCCCACTGGGGACGATCGAAACTTTTTTATTCCCACTCGTCCCCAGTGGGGACGACTATGTGGGGACGAACGGGAATAAACCCAATTTCAGAACAAGGTCAAAAGTTTACACCGTTGACTTTTTTAATACGGATAAATGAAAAGTTATTTATTACGAAAAGATTTAAAGTGAATACACTACTATAATATTGATATTGGAGCGTAACAGTACAGTTCTCCATTTAATCGACAAACTTTTATCGTAGTACCACATCACTACCTCGTTACACAAATTACGTCACACGGATGTTCGGCTAATAACAAGCACAGCATTTTACCTCGCCCTGCGCCCCCGCTGGTGAAATGTGATTTTAAGGTAAAGTCCTATTTATGGATGATCAACAGGCTACATAATCTTTGGTTTCCGATATATAGCAATTTCCAAAACGTTCGCCCAGCAAAAAACGAAATTTCTCTGAAACCTGAAGAGGCACAAATTTCAGTTTCAGGGCACATTTATACTTGTATATAAGCTACCTTTTTGCATATTTAATATCCAACTAAACCCAACATTTAAAAATGTTTTTGCTGGGCGAACGTTCCTGCAGCAGAATCTCTTTTTCTTAAATAAATCTGAAACCTTAGGGGGCACAAATTTAAAATTTCGGGCACATTTACACGAGATAGGGCACTAATTATCTGGATCATTCAATTCTTGAAAGGCGATACTTTTTTGCTGGGCGAACGCACACGGCCGCTGCCACTGCTGGCGCCGGTGCCGCCGCCGCGCTCCGACACCGCTTGGTTCGCCCCCACGCTGCCGCCGGCCGCCGCCACTGCTGATTTTAATATGGAAGTTTTGCTGTAGTTCCCACATGTGGTTTTCTAAAAGAAAATATTTGCAATTCTGGAGGTAATATGTGTTTACTAACTTTTCTAATTGTTACTTACTATCAGCGCTCCGCGATTTTACCCGCGCAGTTCCCGTTGTTTTTTTTTTTCGGGATAAAAGTAGCCTATGTGTTCTTCCAGATTATCTGTGTTCCTTAGCCCAATCCGTGCAACATAAATTGCAAACAGTATGTTGTGACGGTTGACAAGACTTCGTTTCATGGTTGATGTTCCAAAGACACAGACGAAGAGTTATGTTCTACTTTGTGATAAGAACAATACAATAACTATATAAAACGGCAAAAAACACATAAAATCTATCAAATAATACAAAACAGTAAAATAATAATAAGAACATTCTTATTATTATTTTGCTGTTTGGATTATTTGTTTAGGCGGTGGAATCAGTTGCCTGAGTGGGTTTTTCACGATAGTTATAATCTTGGTGTCCTCAAATCGAGAGTGAATCGGTTTCTTCTAGGTAAACACGCTCCATCGTAGACCGCATCGTCGCTTAACATCAGGTGAAATGGCGGTCAAGTGTAAACCTATATAAGTTAAAAAAAAGATTTCGACAGATAACAATCTCGCTTGGGAGCTGTCCATTATTCAAGTGAGGTTCAAAAGGGTGGGGGGAGGGGTTCGGCAAAAATAATGAAATATCACAAGTTACAGTAAGATATCACATGTAAGTATTTATTTTTCGTCAAACCTTCACTCGCCGTTGCCGGGCAACGAACGAAGTCCTCGCGCGCCTAGAATAGGATTAGATAATACGTTATACCGGTATTTAAAAACAATATTCTAAAAAAAAATATTCTTTGTATGTACCTACTAAAAATACACGTGATTTTTGGTGGGGGAGGGGGGTACATAAAATAACAAACGTTTTTAAAAATGTACGTTGGGTGATGTTGATAGCCATAGAACGTAAATTTTTAAAAACGTTTTGCCAATTGCCAATTGCGGGAAAATTTAGTGGGTCACAATGCTACATACATCACCACATTCGAGGTAGTATGAGCACAAAATTCTAGTTTCTCTGCCGCGAAATCAGATTCTATTGCGTCCTTTCTAACCTACAGCGCGACCGCGTCGTAATTCGTGACGTCACACGGGAAACGCGCCGCGCGGCTTTTTGATTTTTAGACAGATTCGTAATTTATTAAGATACTGAAGTATTTTTTCAGTATGTATAATTTATTTCTATTATCTTTAAAGCTATGTAATTCTTATATGATTTTATGCAATTGGAAACTTCCTTATTCTAGCGTCACGCTCGGGTATGATAAGAAATCTTTGGGTAAACTCGGGACCATAGACATTGGCCATCTAGAAGTGCGTCAGCCAATGGGAAATGCTGAATGGGCGTGGCCTGCCCATCATGGCATGGTATTTTGAAATGCGTCAGCCAATGGGAAATGCTGACGCATTTTTAGATGGTCATGCCATGATGACCAGGCCACACCCTCCGGTTACACCCGTGTAGTTTCCAAAGTAAGCTATCAAATTCTGAGTTATAAGTTCTCACTTCTATCGGCAGTTCCTATGACTGCCATGTTTTTGACGTGATAACGTCTTATAATTCGATGAAGCCGGCTGTACGCCCACAAAACATGACGTCATATACCGTTACCGCGTTACCGTCGGTCGTTACCTCGCCGCATGTTTGTTACAGTTGTATTAATTATTTCGACCAGTAGTTCAAGCGGGGATGTAGCTCAGTGGTAGAGCGTTCGCTTTGCATGTGAAATGCCCCGGGTTCGATCCCCGGCATCTAAAAGCTTTTTTGCATTGTTTTGATTGAAAATGACTAAATTCTACTAATTACTTTTTACATACAAATCTATTAAACAAATGAAATTAAAATTTTCTTTTGAAAAATGCTTAAAATTCCATCAGTATTTTCTTAAGACGTTGTCACGTTCTATCGTCAGTAAACCGACTTTACAGACAAACATTTTTTTTCAAACTATTTATTTATACTGAGCGACTGAGACACAAAATCCTCAATACTGTACTGTCCGTCCTTCGTACCCAAATGTTCAGCCAAGCTGGTTCCTCTATCCGCCTATAAGATAATCATAATAATCTATTGCATAATATGGGTGAATTGAATAGTGAATACATATTAGGATGTTAGTACAGTTATGAGCCGTTTTCCGACGAGACAAAAACATATGGTTTAATAAAACGATAATAGGAGGCGCTTGTAGGTCTTTTGGTTTGTTGTCAAAAGCGGTAGGCATAATGGGTCTCAATTCATTCAATTTGCGAAAGCACGACTTCTGGTAATAAATAATAAACTACTTTATCCATGTACGCATTTTATTCGAATGAAAACTATATCAAAACATCAAAATTTCAAACAAATTCGTAAACCTGATGAAAGACAAAACATACATTTTTTAAATTTATTCTTGGCTATGGATACTAATCCTTCAGCCGAGAGAGTATCTCTTTACTTAGTCTGTGGATAAAATATTGTCGTATCAGTGTTGCTATTTATATCTTTGAATTTTCCTTCTACTTTGGCTTAGTTGGTGTCTATTGCCTCGGGAGTTCTAAAGATTTTTACTGAAAAGGGATTGTGATCAGTAACGGTTTTTTATTACATTATCAACCTAATTAGCTATATTTATTCCCAATATTTTAAAATTAAAAAAGACACTTTTTACACTATACTTTTTCCCTGAAAACGAGTAGGGTCTTTAAAGGGATTACACTGTTGAGAGTATATGGTAGAGACAGATCTATCTGCATCTCGAACAATCGCCATCTAGTGCGTTCTTTGGAACTATTTTTGTCTCGTCGGAAACTCCCTCATTATGGTACATTCAGGTACATTAGGTTTGACGACCTGGCAACCTTACACGTCTAGTTTTAGTTTACAGCAGAAGAACTGGTATCCATGTCCATTCTAAGAATAAATATACAATTTATAAAAAAAAGTTTTAGTGTTTACTTTCATTTTTGTGTTTTTGTGTATATTATTTGCATTATTTCTTTAAAACTACCTATTTATGCAATAAAACTGGTTAATCGTTAAGCATAATATATTTTACGCTGCTATCGTACTATCCACTGAGGAAGTAATCAGTACATTATACTACGGTGCTATGTTGTGATTCACTAACAGCTAACAGCATTGAATACTTAGTTTCATCAAAGGCTAACAGTCTCGTATTTGGAAGTAAAGTTAGTTGGCATGAGACTGAGAGCAAACAATAACATAAGAATATTAAGAATAACTTTGTTTATTAAAGGACGAGGATTTCGTTGTACTGTTTTGTTATGATAAAATTGCTCTAAAATAATTGTAATTCAGCAGCGATTTATAGATTGATTTATTTTCCTAGAATCACAGGATTTTTCATGTTCAATGATAAATATCAAGTGTTGAGAGAATCATGCAGGTTGATAGCAGCGGCAGCGTCTGCAGTAGATGCTTTTGTTGTCTCATTGAAGTAAGAGATCAAACTGAGGCACCGAATATAGAAATGTTTAGAAGATGCCTCAATCTGATTGTAAGTATAAAATTTTTAACAGCAAGACCCCAAAATTTGAAAGAAAACAAAAACACGATATAAACAAGCATGTCCTGTGAAACAAAATACAATCACCAACAACAAAACAAAACATTGCCCTTCAAACCGGAACACAGTAATGATTGCACATTACTGGTTGGCGGTAGAATAACTGACAATGTCTTGTCAAGTATTGCAACTAAAGAGGGGATTTGTCGTGTATTGTGTGGCCTGGTGGCATTATTACAAGCCAGTCTGCCTGCAAAGCCATAGATCTTGAGTTTGATTCTCACCCAGTGCAAATATTTGTGTGATGAATACAAATAACTGAACGGTGCCCGAGTGAATTCCAAGTACAAAAAGTATGTATTTAAAAAATACACAAATATTATATCAGCTATCTGGCTCCCAAAGTACAAGCTATGCTTAGTTTGGGCACAGTACATAAAGATTATTTATTTATTTAATAATTGGCGAGCAGCATTAGCTGATATGCCTATATCTCAGTGTTGAAATATGTAACAAAATTACAGGTAATTGTCAGTTAAAATGATATTGTCTTTTGCTATCCATTTGTCAAGTTTGTTCTTGAAAGAGTTCAATGATTTTGCCAAAATAACATCCTCAGGCAACCTGTTCCAGTTGTAAACCACTCTGTTGCTGAGGATGTGATGTGCAGTGTTTGTCAGTGATGGTGCATAGGATAACTGGGACTTATGACGCCGACTGTCTCTCTTATGCTCCTTCAATCTGTATAGGTTCCGTATGTGAGGGAGGTTATAAAATCCATTCATTATTTTAAATGTTTCGATCAAGTCTCCCCGTAACTGTCTCTTTTCCAATGTAGTGAGACGTAGGGCTTTCAACCTGTCTGTGTAAGATTTACGTAGAAGGGCGTATGGCCATTTTGTCGCTTTTCTTTGCACACTTTCAAGTAAATCAATATCTTTTTTGAAGTAGGGGCTCCAAATTTGATAACCATATTCTAGTATCGGCCTCACATAAGTTTTATATAATTTAAGAACCACTACTACCAGTACCTAAAAAAACTAACTAAAGTAAACTACCAGTAGTTCATCACCTTTGATTTTGGGAGAAACACCAATAATGTCTAGAAACGGGTAGGGTTGTTGCAATAATTTTAAAAACGTGCATTGAAAACGGCACCAAAATAAAATTAAAACACACGGAAGACGTCAGCCCTGAGCCGCGCTCCTGCAATACTAACATTGTAATGTAGGCAATGCGGGAGCGCGCTTCCCGCGTCTCACCACGCACGATTGCCCCGTCTAGACGGCTTCGTCGAACGACTGTATGATTTAATAGACTGTGATATTAGTGAGAAGTAGGAATGGTAGAATATGTAATGAAATATGGATGTGTATGTTTCAGGTAGTGACGTCACGGGACTCGTCATTACCCATGTGTGCAGGTTGCATCGGGTTTGTGAACGAAGTCCTGAGGTTCAGAGACATGGTGCTTGCATCTCAAACGCAGCTACATGGATTCATAAACGTCTCTGAAAATTACTGCTCAGGTGTTGATGGTATGTTATTTTGATTTTTAATATCGATATAAATCAGCAGGATGTCTACTCTCTTTCTACGAAAACGTAATTTCGAAATAAACGCGCGGCTTTCCAACTCCGGATTCTACTTCGATCCGTCGTTTTGTCCGTTTAAATGTTCTAAGCCTACACTAATTATAATTAGAGTATGCTTAGAACATTTAAACGTTAAACAATGTTGTATCGGATGAAACGAAGTAAAACGAGAGTAGGAAAGTCGCGAGTTTTTTTCGAAATTACGTTTTCGTAGAAATAGAGTAGACGTCCAGGTCTACTACCAAGGCCGATAAACGATATATCGGCCGAACTTATGGACTTTTCCTACCTCGAAAGACAATCTGTCGGTTGATGGGATCGGCCGTTTCGTTCGATCCGACCTAAGTCTATAAAAACTTCCGACCGAGATGTATCGATCCGAGTGTTTTTCGTGGTAGGCTACAATCCGATTCAGCTGTCGTACGGATCCGATCATTCGGAGTTTGTTTTCGTAGTAGACCTGAAGGTGTCCCCTGATCATCTTGAAATTGGTATCAAACTTAGGCATGAAATGTAATTCCCTTGGATTGATTTGTGCTTAAATTATTAGAACACTTTTAGAAGGCACATGAAGGCATATTTTTATATTTATGTTTATGATGATCCAAACCAGTGATAGGTAAAATATCCGGCGCTCACCGCTTCCTAAAACCGACTAGAACGGAAAGAGTGAGCTCACTCTTCCCAACGATGACATAATTCCGGTAGCCTGAAGTTTGGTAGGGCACATCTCTTGATTTATAAGATGACGATTTATTTCGATGATTTTTAAAGTAAAACTAATTTCGGTGCGTTATGGAAAAATCATGAGTGAATTTTTAAGATGCGCGCACATTGGTACGAAAAACCAACACCATTTTTTGTAGTGGTAGTGGTGTACTTTTACCACTTTTGTCTGGTTAAGTACCACACCTTTACCAGTTATTCTACCGCCAAGCAGTAATGTGCAAACATTACTGTGTTCCGGTTTGAAGGGCGATGTTTCCATTGAAATTACACGGCATAGAGATAAAACATCTCTGGATGACGATCATAGTGCAGTGCTAGGTAACGATTTGGACTCTTTATGTACCAATAACTGTGTGTCACTGTGCTGTTATGTGGCAGGCATTTTTGACGTGACAACGTCTTATAATTCGATGAAGCCGGCTGCACGCCCGCAAAACAAGACGTCATTTGCCGTTAACGCCGTTACCTCGCCGCATGACGTCATGCGGCGTTACCTCGCTCTAAGGCGTAGTTGAAGTTGTCACGTTCAACTATCGTCAGTAAACCGACTTTACAGCCAAGCATTTTTTTTACTTACCACCAGGAACGTGTCCTGCTCGTCTCCTCACTCTATGTACCTATACCTTTTTTCTTTTTTTTTTCCGGTTTTATCTGCAATCAGGAGTGCTATAAGCAGATGAGTTGAGTGTATACTTAAAAAAAAATGTGATTTTGTGAAAAATCTATTTTTTAATCACAAATTTTGTAAAATTATGAGTAAACACAATGTTTTCTGTAATGCGCCAAAAAAAGTATAACTTTAAAAAAATTATGTTGTTTCAGTGTTGCCGCTAAATAACTTAAAAAGTACCCCAGAGATAATACACGACGAAGTGAAAGTAAAATTGGAAAAAAGTCCGGATAATCTCGATCCGGCCTTTGTATGGCCAGAGGACGAAGCGGTAGATAATATATCAGGTAACGAAAAATGATCAATCATAATGGCGGTAGACAATTCACACACAACACCATCTCACCCCAAACTAAGCAAAGCTTGTACTATGGCGGCCAGATAGCTGATATAATACTTATGTAGTTGTAAATACATACTTATTATACATAGTAATACCCAGACACAGTACGAATATTTGAATTCATCACACAATTATTTGCCCTGGGTGGGAATTGAACCCACGACCCTCGGCTTCGCAGGCAGAGTTACTACTCACTAAGCCACGAGGCCAGTCAATACAATAGTTATAATCTTGGTGTCTTCAAATCGAGAGTGAATCGCTTTCTTCTAGGTAAACACGATCCATCGTAGACCGCATAATCAGTTAATATCAGGATAGACGGTGGCCAAGTGTAAACCTAAAAGTTAAACAAAAAAAAATTGGCAGTCATAGGAACTGCCGATAGAAGTGAAAACTTGCTGATGCCCTGGTACTGGTACCTAGGGGCAAACGCAACTCTTTTATATTTCTGTTGTCCTGGTATCTGGAGATAAACGCTGGGCTGTTGGAGGTAAACTCTTTACTGTTTCTGTTGCCCTGGTACCTACCTGGCCGTTTTTACCGAGTTTACCCGAAGATTTCATATCCGATCCGATCCATTATCATATCCAAGCGTGACGATTGATGAATCCATTTCACAGCCCACGAAAATTCTGTCTATAGCGCGCCTAAAGAAGTTTTCACTTCAAAAAACAAAATTAATTGATAGAAGTGAAAACTTATAACTTAAGGCCCCACCCAACTTCAGCTCAAATTCAGATTTTGCCCCCACTTCGTCGCAGCCGTCACCCGCTCCGCGGAGATCGCGCGCGCCGCGCCGCGCGGCTGTGCGTCACAGCTGAATCCATAGTACTCATTGTAGTCAGTGCGCGCGCGCTCTTTCACTAACGTTCAATGCCGGACGAGTAGACCGGATTTACTTATGATTTTCAACACCAGTAAAGATATAAATTCTTCTAAATAAAATTATTGACTGAATAAAAATAGTTACAAGGTGCCCGACATCTTATATACTTACCTAATTATCTGCTTGGATTTTGCTAAAATTTATTTGATGCCTACATACAGTATACAATGGATAGGCATAGATCGTAGAACCCAAGATGGGCCCTCCCAAACTTCAGGGCGCACGCAATCATGTCAACGTTGGGAAGAGTGAGCTCACTCTTTCCGTTTTAGTCGGTTGTAGGAACCGGTTTACCTATCACTTTTCGTTGTCAACAACCAAAATAAGTAGAACCACATCATATCTTGCCGCTAGCGAGTCTAGAGGTCAAGTAGATTGGTTGTTTGTAAACCTCTTACACACAGAAACACAGTTTATTACCAATGTCAAGTTGCTCCGGGCACATCTGTTGATTTATATCGATGTGGATAGGTACAACAAAAACTATTTACCAATTTAGTGAGATTTATTTCATAATAATAGATAATATAAGTAAGTAGTATTTTTTTTTTTAATAAAGATTTTCAAGACGAGCAGGACATGCACAGCCTGATGGTAAGCAACATGCCTGCCACATAACAGCACAGTGACACGCAGCTATTGGAACATGAAGAGTCCATTTCATTACCTAGCACTGCACTGCGCTAATCACCCAGAGATCTAGGATGTTGTATCTCTAAGCCCTGAAATTTTTCTGGCAACATTGTCCTTCAAACCGGAACACAGTAATGTTTGCACATTACTGCTTGGCGGTAGAATACCTGGCAAAGGTGCGGTACTTCCCCAAACGCACTCTGCCAGGAGTCCTACCACTACAATATACATAGGTACATACAAATTTACTGGGTATACCTACTGTGTATATATTTATTTTTTTAAATAAAGAGTGTCGAGACTAGCAGGACATGTGCCTGATGGTAAGCAACATGCCTGCCACATAACAGCACAGTGACACGCAGCTATTGGAACATGAGGAGTCCAAATCATTACCTAGCACTGCACTGCGCTCGTCACCCAGAGATCTAAGATGTTATATCTCTAAGCCCAGTAATTTCTCTGGAAACATTGCCCTTCAAACCGGAACACAATAATGTACTGCTGTTGCACATTACTGCTTGGCGGTAGAATAACTGGCAAAGGTATACACCTTTGCCAGTTATTCTAATAATATTATAGACAATTATACAATTGTCTATTGTCTATAATATTCATTATACCTAGTATTAAATTCAGTAGCGACTATATTCAGTAGCGACTAAATTCAGTTGCGACTAAATCTAAGGTCGGCAGACAAAAGCACTTAAGTCAAAAAAAATACATTTTGTTATAAAATGCCCACAATATTATTCTAAATTAATACATCGACTCACTAAAGCACGTAAGTCAAAGCCGTCTGTTTCAATTTGAACTCTAATGGTGCACCTTTTCTACTTTATGATATTCTCCAAATCTTGTGACGTTATAAACAACTTATAATGACTTAGGTCAAAATGAACACATGAAATTCGGCACTAAGCGGACTAAAAGTATGACATAGTCATATAGATCTTTAAATGCGCCACGTTATCTCTTTGTTTAACTGGAGGGTAAGCACTAAGCACTTCAAAATGTAATTTATAGAAGAAAAATAAAGAAGTGCCCGTTTGGTTTGCAATCATTTACTAGTATAATTTTGTATTAACTTTGATTAATAATATAATATCTCTACTACTCATAGTGGATTCTCAAGAAATTAGTTGAGATGATATTAAAAAATACTGAATGTAAGTTTGATAATATATTTTTTACAGCTCCATTAAATAATTTGGTAGCGGATAAGACTTTTACATTTGTAATAACCCACTTTCATCATCACTTTTGATACGGTGCATCCTTTTGATGCCGTACGTTGTAGCATTGTGAATTCGTATATTATTTAAAATTGGCGTGCTTGTGCCACCGGGCTTTAGCAGGTCTGATGGTAAGAGACCCACCCGGACGGGATGACTTTAGTGCCCTGGAAAAATGACAGCAGGTGCAAAGGCTGGCCATAGCAATCCAGCGAACCAGGATATAAAGAGTACCTTGGTACTCCCTTATATCTTGGTTCAACGTCTACACTTTTGATTTATAGCAAAGCTAACCTACTCCAGCACCTACTTAAGCTCTTCTGTTATGTTTTACGTAAGTCCGTTAGGGATATTAAATTTGAGTGTTCAAGTCAATGTAATAAGCGTCAGACTGTTAGACTCTGAATTCAGACAGCAAGATCGGGTTAGGCGAGTCTTACTGGCTAACAGTCTGAATAGCGAGTAGTGTAATAAGACAAAGACTGTTAGACAGACAAATACATGACATTGACATATTAGTCTTAACATACAATTTCATTGGTTCGTGATTGGTTCATTGGTATTCGCGGTCATTTCTATTTTTGTGTTTTGGGTATTCGGAGTTCGCATGCCATAATTTTAATTTTTATCTCACTGTTATTATACCTATCTCAAAAGCTTACATTTTTTTTTATTTCAATTAATAAATACCATAATGGCGTGCAGTAAAGAAAAAGTCCTAGAGCGCGCGTTTTTCATGCTGGTGTAATAGCGAGCTGATAAGTTAGACTCTAGGACAGTCTGAATAACGAGTGCTGAATAACACGTAGTCTAATAGCCGCTTAACTACTTACGAAGATGTAATGAAGTATTACAAATTGACATGAACGAAACATCAACTAAAATTACAACTAGAAAGAGCAAAAGAGCCAACTGTTTCAGAGATAGCAGACATCGTAATATCTAGGGTTGGAAATATACGACAAACTGTATTTATTCCGATAGTAACACAAATGAGGACAATTCAAAATTTAAAAGCATATCATTTAAAATGCAAAAATCTACTCAAATCCATCCAGAGGAGACAGAAAAGCAAAGCAGTAAGATACTTTTTGATCTTGAAAGCATGTAAATGCAATAAATTAGCTCAGTGCATCTGTCCTATAGATAAAAAGGTTCCTTAATAAGAGCAGGCTTCTATAGTTGATAAAAGAATAATCTCGAATGATGATTATGAGCAGAATCAATGTTACTGGTAGGTACATAGAAATAGCAAAATACTCTAAAAAGGTAAACGTTGTACCTGAGATTGGCACAAATAGAGGAATATTAACTATGATAACAGATTTTCTGTTACATGAAGTAATTTCCGAGGCTAGTATTATGGTCATTGGTTGTGATGGAACGAATGTTAACACTGGAAAATATGAAGGATTCATAAAACTGCTTCAGAAAAAGCTGCAAAAACCATTTCAGTGAAAAATCAGTTTGCTTCACATGCCACTTATTTCTTCATCTTCACGGGTGAACTTCAGGACCTATATCTTACGTAGGTCCACTAGAAATATCTCTAGAAACGTGAAAAACTGACTAAAGAAAGTTAAGCACATTGCAGGACAAATATTACTCGCAATGGCCAATTGCTTAAATCAGATCTTGAAAATAAATCTCCAGGTAAATTTTCACATGCCTGTTGGGCATGTGAAATGTGGTAAAGTTGGGCTGCCTTGGTTTTTAATAAGGATCCAACCATCCTGCAAAAATGTCACTCGTTATCTGTCATTGTTGTGTACTCGATAAACCTGCCCATAAACTGTAAGAAAGATTATAGACCCGGTAATCCAAAGAAACTCGTATTTTGTCGTCGTAATTCTACTTCAAGTTTATAATGATTAATTAACGTACTGGAATACTTAACCGAACCGCTGCTTTAAAAACAAATCTAACCAAGGAATTCAGGACATTGTCGAATCTGGTGGTGAGAGCAAACCACTGTTTTAAAGGTTCCCTCCCTCCCTGCCTTACTGAAGCTGTTGAGAGAGCTGTGAAGATTCCGACCGAAGCTTCCATTACTCAGTGCACACAAATCACGATTAGGTGCAATAAAAACCACGTTGTAATTGTGGAACGTGATCCCTAAATTTTAAACAAAAAATGTTTTTCAAGCTTAATAAATTAATAGATTTTTTTAAATCCTTGTTAGTATTTTCATGTTTATTGTCACGGTATTATTCTCATAAAAGTTTAAACCATACATTATCAGTCTATCATCAAGTACCTTCGTTCTTGTGAATGGGGCACACCATTTCACATTTTACGACTTGAAGTAAAAAAAACCCTGTGGATGTGGAGGCAAAAGATACTAATTAAATGAGATGAAAAATTATTCTTCTTTTAACTTCAATATGACGCACAAATCCCCCTCTATTAGAACTTATAAACTAAAAAAAAATTGTCCATATATTCGTGCTCCACCCTGCAGTACACATGGTATGAAATAATAGTTGCGGGAGGAAGTTATCTCTTGTCTTTTTAAATACCTCCAAACATACTTATCTGAGAGCACACAATCTGTAACATTTTATTCTGATAGATGTGGAAGCCAGAACAGAATTCATATAAGTACTTGTAAGATTTATGTTTACCTGGGCTTTGCAAAAAAATAGATTTAAAAGTAACTGAGCAAAAGTTTATGATTTTCGTCCATTGCCATTTGGTAGTACATACTGATTACGGGATTATACAGAAGAAAAAGATAGGATAGCAAATCTATCACCCGCATGATTGGAAACCACTGAAAAAATCGAGCAGTAAAAAAAATTTAGTGGTTAAAATGCACAATACTGATTTTGAGCTTTTTGTTCGCTTCTAAAGGGCTCATTAGTATAAAGAACTAAAGATAACGATGGATGACAATTTAAATGGGTCGATTAAAGATGGTTGCGCTATGATTCTGACTTCGGAATAATTTCTCACAAGGAGGGGATACCATAGAAAAAGAACCTGAATTTTAAAATTAAACATGAAATCTGACAATATTCCAGTTATATTGTAACAGCCCATATCCAAAGAGTAAAAAAAAGATTTGCTAAAAAACTCTTTATTAAATGTAATACCTGATGTTTTTATAAATTTTATATGGATTTACCTACTGAAAACGGTTAATGGAATACTTACCATGACATTATAGACAGTGAAGATGATGATTAATTAGATTAATGTTACAATACTTAATTTATAGGTCAATAAATAAATACTTATAAAATTATTTCTAAGTACCTTCTAACCTAAGTCTTAAGTATAAATGTATTTTCAATGGTAAAGTAAGTGTTCTTAATGACCTAAGTCACAAAAATAGCCTTTTGCTGTAGTGGTCTTAAATGACACATATTTGCACGTTAGGATTACTTTAGTACACCCCAGTAAATCGAATGAATTACAAAAAAAACAACAAAGCGTCTTTTTTTTTAATTTTGTTTTTTTTTAGTTCCTGTAAACTATGACATTTAGACTTATATACTTTAGTCTGCCAGCCCTAGAAATTCAGTAGTCCCTAATTCAGTCGACTAAATTCAGTAACGACCAAATTCAGTAGTAACTAAATTCAGTCGACTAAATTCAGTAACGACCAAATTCAGTAGTGACTAAATTCAGTAGCAACTAAATTCAGTCAGCAAAATTCAGTAGCGACTATATGCAGTAGAGACTAAATTCAGTAGCGACTAAATTAAGTAGTGACTAAATTCATAGCGACTAAATTCAGTAGCAACTAAATTCAGTAGCAACTAAATTCAGTCGGCTAAATTCAGTAGCGACTAAATTCAGTAGCAACTAAATTCAGTCGGCTAGTTGTAGTATATAATACTTTTCTCGTCAAGCCCTTTCATTTGATACCCATATTGAGGTAGTGATGAAAAAATAATGATTTGCCAATGTGTGGTGGCGGCTACCTTGGATTTGTAATTTTTCGTAGTACATAGTACTGTACTAGTCAAGCTCTTTCATTTGATATCCATATTGAGGTAGTACTGAAAAAGATGATTGATTCACCATTTTTGGTGGCGGCCATCTTGGATTAGAGATTTGTCGTAGTACATAGTACTCTACTAGTCAAGCCCTTTCATTTGATATCCATATTGAGGTAGTGCTGAAAAAAATTTGCCAGTTTGTGGTGGCGGTCACCTTAGATTTGCAATTTGTCGTAGTACATAGTACTCTAGTAGTCAAGCCCAACTCAAGCTCCCCGATCGCACCATGCCACAGAATAAATGTTAGTACAAGGCCATGCTCCGAGCGCTTGTGGCTTATCTGTTGACGTATATACTAAAGTAGTCTATAAACCTCTGAAGATAAGGCCGAAAGTCAAACGGAGCAGCGCAAGGTTTAAAGAAAAAATATTTAAATAAACACGTAATTTTCGTATCGTTCAGTCAGAGCGCAGACGTCGCGACCACCCCCGTCGAAAGCCGAGGCGGTACTAAAAAATTTTGGCTCGTCGCTGGAATTGTTGGTTTTTTTCTCCTTAAAAATATAATAATGGTTATTTGAAAAAGATTTTAATATGATTAAATCCTTATACTTGTTCAAATTATCACACTTAATTTCAAGAATCTAGCTTCTGTATTTATTGAGTAATAAACGTAAATTTAGAAAAATAGAGGTAGCTTTGCGATTTTTTTCTATCGAGGAAATTTTATGAAAACGTGTTTTCGAATAGAAGTTACTGTCGAGTATATCCTGAACTTTATTATACATGAATTTCAAAATTAAATATTCAGTAATTTAGTAGATATTGTAAGTCGCCCAAATTAACATTACGCCATCTGACGAACCATACCCCCTTAAGCCAAAACAACACTTGAACAAAAACCCAACAAAATAACAAAATATCGATTCGCAATGAAATAAGACATTTGTGCTGTACGATCCCTAGGCTGGTTCAATGAAAATACTAAGATATTAATTAAAGGTAATTTATTGCTAATAATATTGATGGGATGCAAAGTGCTGATTTTGAGTGCTAATGAGTACGCGACGCGGTGGTCAATTACGAACTAATGATTGATTGCTTGATTTGTGTAAAGGTGCAAATATGATGACTTAACAATTAAAATGAGGTGAATGAGGTGAGTGTACGATGCATAGCTCGTACATGCTCCCACGGGCAAAGAAGAGGAATGATTATTACATTATGATGATTATTATTATTATGATACAGTATTAAGAGGTACTAGAAATTTGTCTTTCGAGAGTGAGGGGAAACGCTACGACTGATCTTTCGCGGAAATATGCACTGCACTACATCGTCCTTGATTTCAATTCTTTCACTGTCAATGTTTGTGTTAGGCGAAGAGAGGGTAGACGTCGTCGTTGTCGGTTGCTGATGGCGCACTCCAACAGGTGCAAGTGTCGTCCTCTGCGGTGGTGTTCTCGCTGGTGACGTCGTAGAAGTATCTGCTCGCGGTTTCCAAAATCTCCTCCAAACCATTATAGCACCTACTATGCTGACCGCACCCAGGATCAGGTAGATAAGGATGTAATGATGTACGTCATGGTAATTTATCTCCCTGATGTTGGGACTCTTTTCTTTCATTTGTTGAATGTCGTGTGCAATAGAGTCTAGGGCTTGACGACTGTTGTCGGTAGTTTGGTTTATGGATTCCCACGGGATCGATATGTTTATAATGTCATTGATAGGATCCAAGTTTGGGTGGTAAATCATCGGCTTTATTTTTAAAATACTCTTATCGTTGCTGTGAGCGTATATGGTGAACTTATCATCTTTCAAGAAACAACCATAACCTATGCTAATAATTCCAGTGACGTTTAGTTGTTCAATGGACATTTGATTCTCGCATACAATTCGTAGTTGGCATTTATCGCAGCAAAAGAATAGGTATTTATTCAAACTGTTTAGTTCATTCCATTCATTGTCACATGTTAGTGTGCTGAATCGACATTGTCCTGTGGTTGGGTCGATTTCACATAAGCTGTCTTCCGATTTCATATGAAATGATGGTTTTCTCAAATAGCAAAAGTATGTGTCTGTATTGTGCTGACACGAACGGACGTCATTTTTTGAAATCTTTATATATGTATCCTTTGCTAAGTTGATAGCAATCAGTTCTGATACAGGAACTATTTTTATCATGTGAATCTGGCTGCTTTTGATAGGTACGGGAATTATGTTGTAAATTTCATAGCTATCTCGACTTGTGAGTGGAACGGAAAGTTCAAAAATTAAGTACTCTTGTAGCATTCTTGTCTTTATATGTAGAAATTGATATATATTGCTGAAATCGTTGTGCGTGTTTTTGATAGGCAAAGATAGATCTTGAGATACTTGACTTGAGATAGTACTTAATTCATTTCTGAGTTGTTTTGGGGAAACCAAGTGGAAGTTAAATTTTCCATGATAGATATCTGTTACGGTGTTCAACAGGATTTCTTGAATATTTTTTAGATAATTCAACATGTTGCTTGCTGTTATCGTGCTTAAAGTAAATTCTCCGAGTTGTGCTAGTTGATTCACTTCTTTGTTTTGTGAATTAATTGCCTTTTCAATGTCTAAGGAATGACGATTTATTAATTTCCTCATTTTATCGATCTCTTGTTCTGATCTTTTAAGCAGGTTGTACTCGGCTTCTACTACCGAAGTCTGATTTCGCCATAAATTAGCTAGATGCTGTTCATTTTTATTTAACAAGGTGATGTCATTTTTATACTGTTCGGCGAAACGCGAGTCTAATACTCCGAACAGAGAGTTGGCTACGTAACCGACACCATCGATAAGCCCTCGCCTGTGTCTCGAGAGGCGCGTGTCCGAGTGCTGATTAAGCAACAGCTGGTTATAGTAATTTAATTCGGAGAAACTGTGACGTAGCTGCATGACACTGGATTCGCAATGTGTTTTTGCTTTAATTTGTGAGCACATGGTATCTAGACATTTTAAGTATTCCTCAAATGTTTTAACACCTTCCCAGTATGGATCCATGTTGTAGTATATAACAATCTTCCAGTTATCTCGTATTAATTGCATGTTGCTTATTTTATCGAAGTAGAGACCTTGTTTAGTTTTAAGTGAACTTATGTTGTATGCTGACTGTACTACATTTACTATGCTCATTAAGTATAAAAATGATATTGCGAAGGTGATGAAATTACCGAGTCGTTTTCTGACTGTCTTTTGTTGCTGTGGTTGCGGTACTTTATCGTTAACTACATTGCAATGATTGTATGTGGTTGATTCGGTATCTTCAACGTTTTTTGTTTCTATTGGTAAGAGGGATAATTTTACTACTGGTCGTTTTATAACACCGTTTTTTGTTTTTAATGATACGACTCTCACAAACTTATCAGCGCCGGGGTGTAATTCAATTATTCTTCCCATTGCCCATTTACCTGCTGGTAGGTTTGCGTCATTAATGGTAACCAAGTCGCCAATTTTTATATTGCAATTAGGTTTTCTCCATTTGCATCTTGAAGTGATCTGTGCTAAATATTCAGTACGCCATCTTTTCCATATGTCTTCAAATGTTTTTTGTACTAGGTACCACCTTGTTCTCATGTCGTGTTCTGTTTCTAACACATCTAAGGTTGGACCGTTAGTTAAGAAGTGGGCAGGAGTGAGACAATTGAGGTCTTCGGGGTCTTCATTCAAAGGACAGAGGGGTCTCATGTTGAGACACGTTTCCAACTGAGCTAGAAGGGTCGACAACTCCTCGAATGTGAACTTTTGCTCTCCTATCACCTTTTTTGTGTGCTTTTTTAGACTACAGATGGCAGACTCCCAGAGCCCTCCTGCTGAAGGCCAGGAGGCCGCGTTAAAGTGCCAAGTGATTTCCATTTCTGTAATCTCATTCATAAACTGCTCATTGAATATTTCTGTTAACTCTTGGTATTCTTCTTTCAGTGCTCGATTTGCTCCAACAAAGTTAGTCCCATTGTCACTATAGATGTGACGGGGGGTGCCTCTTCTAGCGGCCATTCTTTTAAGTGCTGCCAGGAATGATGAAGTTGATAAGTCTGATACGACTTCTAAATGTACTGCCTTAGTTGACATACATATAAAAAGTGCTATGTAACCTTTTGATGATTTAATTCCTCGGCCTTTACTGCTTTTCAACATAATGAAACCGGTGAAGTCGACACCCGTGTGATAGAACGGTCGGGCCGGGTTACATCTTGCGCTAGGTAAATCTCCCATGATCTGGTGCGGATGATGAGGCGTGTTTTTTACGCAGGTTACACATTGTCGTAGCCTCTTTTTAACAGCTCTATTTCCGCCCATTATCCAAAATTTCTGCCTTATAAATGCAAGTGTCAGTCGAGGTCCACCGTGGAAGGTAAGTTGATGCGCGTGATCAATGACTAAGTCTGTAAGTCTACTAGAATGGGGTAGAATAATCGGATATTTCATTCTATCATTAATTTGAGCGTTACGCAACCTCCCCCCGACTCGGAGAATATTCATTTCGTCTAGGAAGGGGTTCAAACACAATAATTTGCTTTGGTTGTTTAAGTACTTTTTCTTACTTAATTCATGTATCTCGTCTTGAAATTCGATGCTTTGTGTAGCTTTAGTCATTAAAGTTTTTGCTCTATTTATTTCTGATAACATTAAGTAGCTAGGGCGTTTTGTTTTGTTATTTGAGACAAAACGAAGAATCCAAGCGATAACACGTGCTGCTCGGGAGTAATTGTTTGAATTATTTAATATTTGTAATATGATGCTTTCATTGTCTTTCTGTGCTACATGTACTAATTGATGTTTCAATTCTTTCTCCGTAGAATATTTTTGGATCTCTGGCGTTTCTTCGAATGCTGATAGCGAAGGTGGTCCACACCACCATAAATTATGTTCTCTTAGTTTCCCGATGGAAATTCCTCGGCTTGCGCAGTCCGCCGGGTTCTCTTCAGATTTTACGTAATGCCAGCATGTTGACGGCATTAAATTACGCAGGCAAATGCTTTGTTGGAACTATCACAATATCCATGGAGACTTATCACGCAATTTTCTGTGATTTTTAACCATCTTGGTATTTTAATAAATGCTATATTAGTGCTAATATCTATCTTACATTGTTCCCATTGTTTAATGATGTCATCGGGTAGTTTGTCATCCCATTTGGAGTTTGTGTTCCAAACTTGTTGAAATAGTAGTTTTAACTTAGTTATTGCAGGTGCTAACCAGCCAAGAGGATCGAAAAGTTTTGAAATATCTGATAAAAGTGTTCTTTTAGTGTTCTTATTTGAAAATTCAAACGATGACTGGAACATGAAATTGTCTTCTTTGGGACTCCAATATAGTCCTAAAGTCTTTGCTGTGTGATCGCATTTAAATGTAAATACTGGATCATCTGTATTTATGTTGCTAGTGATGCTGTTTAATATCTCAGGTTCATTTGACGACCATTTCCTCAGAATGAAACCGCCTGCCTGTAAAAGTGCTTGTAGTTCGACAACTGTTTTGGATGCTTCTTCAATACTATGTGACCCATGAATCAGGTCGTCCATATAAAATGATTGTTCCACAATTTTTGATGAAACTGGATACATTTCTCTTTCATCTGCTGCTAACCGTTTTAATGTCATCATTGCTAAAAACGGAGCCGCTTTCATGCCGTATGTAACGGTCGTGAGTTGATAAGTTTGAAGTGGTTCGGTAGGTGAGTCTCTCCAAACGATTTTTTGTAGAGATTGGTCTTGTTCTTGTAGGTCTATGTTACGGAACATCTGCTGAATATCTGATGTGTATCCAAACTGATATTGTCGCCACCTTAAGATAAGTGACTGAATATCTTGCTGTAAATTTGGACCGGTGTACATTAAATCATTTAAACTTTTCCCGCTAGATGTTTTTGATGATGCGTTAAAAACGACACGCAATTTAGTAGTTTCAGACTGCACTCGATGAACTCCGTGGTGAGGCAAATAACATTCCACGGGTGTCTGGTTGCAGGACTCGAGTTTCATGTGATTTAATTTCTTGTATTCATTCATAAAATCCTTATACATACTTGATATATTTGACTGTGTACTGAGTTTTTTCTCTGTGTTTCGAAACTGTGCGATTGCGATTGATTTTGAAGTGCCCAAATTTTCTTCATATTTTTCTTTCAGTGGTAATCTCACGGAATATCTTCCACTCGGCTGTCGTATTGTGGTGTCGTTGTAGAATTGTATGCAGTGCTGGTCTTCTGACGACATATTCGAGTGCTCTCCGAAGTTTGTCTCACTGACGTCTTCTATCTCCCAAAAGTGTTGTAGATCTTCAATGTTATTAATAACGACGTTACAGTGGAATGTCTTCATGCTTCCACATAGTAACCATCCGAGTTGGGTTTGCTGTGCTATAGGTTCCGATGTATCTTCACCTTTAAGTATACCTCCCATCATGATTAGAGAGTAAATATCTGCCCCGAACAGTATGTCTACGGGACTGCTTATGTTGAAATCTGGATCCGCTAAGTTGATATTCTTTATGTGTTCCCACGTCGGTTTTGCGAAGGTTTCATTTGGCAAATTTTTGATTAGACTTTTCATAATTAAAACTTCTGATGTGAAAGTGAAGTTATTGTAAATGGAAGCGCAAGTCAATGTCATTTGTCCTTTGCAGGCTTAGAGTAAGGAATACAATATAGAGTTACAAAGTTCCTGACTACTATAGTGCTTCTCGTTCTTTCAATTTCAATTCAATTTTCAATTCAATACTCAAAAGGTATTGCCATAAAGAAAATATTCCACTGGATAAGGGTAGTGCTACGATAGTTGTACGAATTCAGCCCGTGTTCTATCCATTCTAAAATTACATTTCAAAAAGAGGTTTCATGTAATATAAATAAAATAGGAGGGAGAATAATCAAAAACTGGACAATAAAACATTTAATTCAAATTGTACTTTACATTCAATATTATAATAATATAGTTTGATTGACAAATTTAGGTATACCATTTAGTAGCAGCTAGCCCAGACTTGACACAGGTAACTCGGAATTTACGTATAGAACAAACATTTTACTTTTTCAATATTCGAAGCCCTTGTTTTAGTAGAGATACTACTATTAGATGTTGTGGTAATTCAGGATAATTTATTTATTTTGTACTTCATGAAAAATATTGCGTTATTATTCACACAATGTTTATCCTATTCTTCAGAGTGTCACATCTGAAAAATGATAATTAATTTGGATGAATAAAACAATCAAAATGATTACTAGAAATGTAGTGATAAATTCAAGTTGCGTAATTGGAATTGCAAAAGGGTTAAATCAGAGGTGAAAATTTGTATGAATAATCTTTTTTTAGAGCTTCATCATCAACAGCCCACTAAATGTTCCCACTGCTGGGTCTCGGGGCCTTCTCTCACAAGGAGAGAGTTAAGGCCATAATCCACCACGCTGGCCCAGTGCGGGTTGGTGGATGACACACGACTTCGAAAGATTCTAGGTACATGTCGGTGTCCTCACGATGTTTTCCTTCGCCGTTTTAGGTTAGCGGCATTAAGCCGCATTATGCACATGACTTTGAAAAGAGTGGTGCATGTCGGGTTTGAACCTGGGGTATCCGGAATGGCAGGCGCTGTTCTCCGGACTAGACCAGCCGTAAGTTTTAGAGCTTAGTACTTCATAATCTACTCACACAATGGACCTACTTTTAACTAAAAGCATCATTCGTTCTCATTAGAATGGGACAGGGTCTGTAAAGGATAGTCTAAGTTAATTAGAGTTTGATGCAATTGCCACTCCAGAAAACAAGAGTTGCAATGTCAGTGGGAGAAGAAACAGAAATTGAAGCGTAGGGATTGGTAACGGAAAAAAAACTGGCAGTCATAGAGACTGACGATAGAACTGAAAATTTATAACTCAGTACTTGACAGCACACTTTGGAAACTACGCAGGTGAAACCGGAGGGCGTTTCTGGTTTGGAATAAATCTTTAAAGCATTGTCATCTAAATAAGCCTTCTCACACGTCATGGCCATTGGCTATCTAGACTAAAGATGTGTAATGGTAACCATGGTAACACGCCATGACTATCTAAAAATGTTTACCCATTTGTGGCCATAGCTCCGAGTTCCCCCGAAAATTTATTTCATTCCGAATCATGATGTTTGAGCTCAATTCACGGCCCACGAAAAATCTGTATGTAATGAGCCAAAGGAAGTTTTCACTTCAAAAACTAACGAATGCGAATCCGTAGGCAAAATCTAGTACCTATTATTAGTAAACGGCCAGTAAATAAACTGTCAATTATGTACCGACTTGTATATTTCATGGGTAAATTTGTAAGAAATAACTGGTCACACTTTTTTGTTTGTTTTGTTATATAGGTTATGTTTACATTATACATATTTTGCAAATTTTAGACTAGATGCAGCCGTTATGGTATAAATTTAACTCATGTTGATATCTAGAATGCATCATTATCAATTTTTATCAAGTGGGCATTTGAAAATATTGTCTACTTACGAGTAAAATGAGATTCCATTGATTTTTTTTCACTTTCACATTTCATTGCGGATATTTTAGCTTAAAACACAGCAAACACACATTGTTCATATACTAAAACATAAATGACTTACAAGTCTTTCTCAAACACGTTTCAAATATTATTATAATAAACATATATGAATTAAATCAATAAAAAACAGAATCCAAGCTTTGAACAGACTTTTGTTGGGGAACCCGGTGTCAGATTTGAAAGCTTAGCCAGAGAAAAACCCGGCCACGGTGACAAGGACGTAAAATCAGTATCTCTTTCTCTCTCTTTCACAAGTAATAGGTAATTAGAGTGTCTCGTTCCCGCAAGTTGTGACGTCACTTATTGTGCTCCCCTGTTTGCAGGTATTTGGTGTTTCTCCGACTCCAAAAATCATACCCTGACATTTATCTCTTTTTATTTTCAAAATTTGAGCTGCTTTCTCTGTTATTAAAGAGATCTGAGATCCCTGGTCTACAAGGGCCCGAAATCCATGTGTTGTACCATCGGCGGCAGTGATGTTTATTTTCGTTGTAGATAAAAGAATTTGTGCCGATGTCGCACGTGCTATCGTATTTGCGGTTTGTTGAGGGGTTCCATGTGCCACGGTGTTTACGCTCTGTTGTGGTGGCTCATTATGTGTGGAACTTATGTTCGTTCGAGAAGCGGTAGTTTTATTGAAGTATTGCCTATGTTCATTCTTGTTAGTGCTGGCCTCGTGTAGGATAGTGTTGTGTTTTTGTCCACATGTCTGACATCTTTTTTCTGAAAAGCAGCTGCTAGAATCATGTTTGTGAAGACAATTATTGCACAATTTTAAATCAGAGACGGTTTTTAATTTTGTGGTGTTCGGTAAATTTGCGAATTTTGTGCAATTAAACAACGCATGTCGTGACATTTTGCAATATGTGCAGTATAATGAACTCGCAGATTGAGCATTGGTTGCCGTTGTCAGCACTCTGGGTGCATTGACATGGTTATTGTAATTCGATTTATAATTATGAAATTTTCCACTGAATGATGTCGCAATAGGGCTATATTGCGAACTAGATTTTATGTTGGTGTCTTGTTGTTTGTTGCTTCGACGTAGTTCGAAGGACCATGTACGATCCCTAGGCTGGTTCAATGAAAATACTAAGATATTAATTAAAGGTAATTTATTGCTAATAATATTGATGGGATGCAAAGTGCTGATTTTGAGTGCTAATGAGTACGCGACGCGGTGGTCAATTACGAACTAATGATTGATTGCTTGATTTGTGTAAAGGTGCAAATATGATGACTTAACAATTAAAATGAGGTGAATGAGGTGAGTGTACGATGCATAGCTCGTACATGTGCAGTCACACTGGGAGAATGAAGCCGAATGACACGATAAACAAAATGGCGATAGCTGCACGAGCGCGCACGGGTTGCCAATACTGAAAACTATCTAGGCTCTTTTATTATAAGTTTTGTTTTTAATATAAAAACAAAAATATTAACTTATCACTACACTATTATATGTGGTATCATTATTTCACAAAATGACAGTAGCTAATGTCAAATCTGGAATCGAATTAAAATTCCGAGTATAATAGTACCTGTAACGTTACCTGTGCAGCTACAGATATACTGTTATTATATTATTTTAATTACAATCGACATTTCTGAGGGTTTTTTTTAATGTTGCCAACATTTGATTAATTATGATTTATTATTGTATTTGTTCATACTTATAATTATTGTACAGATAATTCACTCTAAATTTGTCGTGTATGAATAAATGAATATTAAATAAATAAAATAAACCTTGAATATGAATTTTACCTACATGAATTCTAATGTACATTTTTCAGATGATCAAACAAGTTTAAAAAATGAAACCGGTGAAAGGTTTTCGAGAAAGGAAATTAAAAGTGAAGGTAAGTTCTCTTATTAGTCTGAAAACTGACCTAATATCTCTACATCATCAGGACATCTACTCTCTTTCTATGAAAAATGAAAAATTTCACGTAATTGTAATTCCGAACAATTGCACGTTTTCACGACGCGGTTGCAAACCGGGCACGCGCGCGGGCGCGGCGCCGCGCCGCGCGACGGTTTTGTTTCAATACTCACGAGACCGCAGGTTTTTGCGGTTTCTGCTCCGGAAAGCTACTGCGCGAGAATCGCGCGCAGCCACGCGGGCGCCGCGCGCCTGCCGCAGCCGCCGCGGCCGTAAACCGCGTGTGTGTGTATTGAATTCAATTTTATGTGGAAATCTGGCGCGCCCGCGCGCGGGCGCTGTTGGCAGCCGCGCCGTGAAAACCGGCTCTTAATGTTCTAAACCTACTAGAGTTAGAGTAGGCTTAGAACATAATGAGGGTGTATCCGGGGATCTCCGACAGAGAGATAGTCTACCCAAGACGAGATGGGGAAGGGTCGAGCCCCATGTCACGAGAGGTTCCACAGGGGTCTGCTCTCGGGCCACCCCTGTGGAACCTCGGCTACGACTGGGTGCTGAGGTGCGGTAACTTGCATGGCATCAGCCTAATTTGTTACGCTGATGACACGCTGGTTACCGCAAGGGGGGCGACCTTTCGCCAGGCGGCGATGCTAGCCACTGCGGGTGTAGCGGCCGTGGTGGCTAGGATAAGGAGTTTGGGCCTGGAGGTGGCGCTCCACAAGTCCGAGGCCATCTGTTTTCATGATGGCCCTCGGCGAGCGCCACCTGCAGGCGCCAATATCGTGGTGGGTGGGGTTACCATCCCTGTCAAGCCGACACTGAAATACCTCGGTGTCGTGCTTGACAGCAGATGGAACTGGGGGCCGCATCTGCGTCAACTAACCCCCAAGTTGACGCAGACTGCGGCGGCGTTGGGCCGGCTTCTGCCCAATGTGGGAGGCTGTGGAGGGCACTGCCGCCACCTTTACATGGCGGTGGTGCGCTCCATGGCGATGTACGGTGCTCCCATATGGGCAAGAAGGTTGGGCCGCGGGGAGGAGGCTCTCCTCCACAGCGCCCAGAGGGTGATGGCCGTGAGAGTGTGTCGGGGCTACCGCACACTCGCACACGAAGTGGCATGCGTCCTTGCGGGATCGCTGCCCTGGTGCCTGGAAGCCGAGGTTTTATCCTCGGTCTACTGGCGCCGGGTGCGAGCCCAAGAGGACGAGCTGCGCCCTGCCCCACAGGAGGTGGTGCGGTGGCGCAGCGATGCCAGGGCCATCGCTCTGGAGAGGTGGAGGGAGCGGATTCTCTCTGGATCCACTCAGAGGGGGGCCGGCGCTCGACGGCTCCTCGAGGCGATACGGCCCCTTCTCGCTGAGTGGGTCCAGAGAAAACATGGGGTACTCACCTTCCGGACTACACAGATGCTCTCGGGACACGGTTGTTTCGGGAGGTATCTGTGTAGGGTTGCCGGAAGGGAAGAGACCCCGGTGTGCCACCGGTGCGGTTGCGTGGAAGATACCGCGCAACACGCACTGGAGGCATGCCCGGGGGAGGAGGACACGCGACGTTCCCTGGTCGCGGTCCTGGGGGCAGATCTCTCATTGCCGACCATCTTATCCAAGATGCTCGACAATGAGAGATCATGGGAAGCTTTCGTCTCCTTCTGCGAGACTACTGTCTCACGGAGGGAGACGGAGGAGCGAGAGAGGGAGCTTGACCCTTTCGCTCCTCCTTGTAGGAGGAAGCGGACACGCGGGCGAGCCACTAGGGCTCGCACCTCGTCTCCGCTCGGAGGGCCTGGGCCATCGGGCACTGCCTGATGGCCCATTCTCCTCCCGAGGGGGGGACGCGCTGTTTTACAGATTTCCAGCGCGTCCCGAGAGCCACAATGCGGGGGTTCCGACCCCCCGCGAGGCGGGCCCGAAAGGGCGGATGGTTGTGTCAGAGTTGCGCGGGCGAGTGTGAAAGCGGTTCCGCAACTCTGACACTGCACCATGGTAGGCGAAATCTAGTGGTGGGTTTTTAGTTGGTAGTGGTGCCCTTCTGGCGCTGAGCCCAACACTGTCTATCCCGATATTCGTGCGTAAATGCATTTTCCTTCCACAGACAAAAAAAAAAAAAAAAGGCTTAGAACATAAAGCCTACAAACATTAAGCACATAAAGCCATTAAAATTAAGCCTACTCTAATTAGAGCTAAGCATTTAAACGGACAAAACGACGGATCAAAGTAGAACCGGAGTACCTAGGAAAGTCGCGACTTTATTTCGAAATTACGTTTTTCTTAGAATGAGAGTAGTCCTGTCGTTAGAGAGCCTCCTCACTGCGCCATGGGTCGTGGGTTCGATTCCCACACGGGATAAACATTTGTGTAGGCTAACATAAGCAGCCCACTAAGTTTCCACTGTTGGGGCCTTCTCTCGCAAGGAGAGAGTTTTTTTTTTAAATAAATAGTGACGAGACGAGCAGGACATGTGCCTGATGGTAAGCAACATGCCGGCCAGAACAGCACAGTGACACGCAGTTATTGGAACATGAAGAGCCAAAATCATTACCTAGCACCGAACTGCGCTCGTCACCCAGAGATCTAAGTTGTTATATCTCTAAGCCCTGTAATTTCTCTGGAAACATTGCCCTTCAAACCGGAACACAGTAATGTTTGCACATTACTGCTTGGCGGTAGAATAATTTACAAAGGTGTGGTATTTCCCCAGGCGGACTCTGCTAAGAGTCCTACCACTACAAAATACCATACGATACCATACCATACCATACATACCATACCATATATAGAGTTAAGGCCATACTCAATAACTTTCGCAATCAAAATAGTAGTAGAATATATTTGTTTGTTCCAGATGTTAATGTTGAGAGTGAAGATCTTATAAATCCAAAAGCTAAAAGAAAACGATTGAAAAATGACAAAACACGAATTAAAAGAAAACGCTTAAAGTCGGAGTCTGAATCCGACACTCCGATATCTCAAATTAAGGAGATGAAGTCTCAGCGGACACAGAAAAAAGGTATACACAGTATGTATAGGCTTTAAGCAAGCTAAGTAAATAAAAATAAAACCGAGGTTTAGTGGAGGCGGCCATCTTGGATTTGAAATTTGTCATGTTGTATTCTTCTTGTCAAGCCGTTTCATTTGATATTTATACTGAGGGAAATGTTAAAAAGTTTAAGTACCTAATCCACCATTTTGTTATGGTGGCCATTTGGACAGATATTGAAAAAAAGGAGCTAAGAACACTGCGGACTTTCTACACTTTTCAACTGTCTACAGAAATAAAAACTTCTTCTAATTCGTCAGTTGCGACTCATTTTAAGACAAATTCTATTAAGTAATTGATTTCACTAGTTCATAGTTTTTGAAGTGAAAACTTCTTTAGGCGCGCCTAGACAGATATTTCGTGGGCTGTGAATTGGATTCTAGCGTCACGCTCGGATATGATAAGAAATCTTCGGGTAAACTCGGGACCGTGACTATTGGCCATTTAGAAATGCGTCAGCCAATGGGAAATGCTGAAAGGGCGTGGCCTCGGCATCATGCCATGGCCATCTAGAAATGCAGCAGCCAATAGGAAATGCTGACGCATTTCGAGATGGCCATGCCATGATGCCGAGGCCACGCCATCCGGTTACACCCGTGTAGTTTCCAAAGTAGACTATCAAATTCTAGTTATAAGTTTTTACGTCTATCGGCAGTTCCTATGACTGCCAATTTTTTTTTATAATTACTGCTGCCGCAAAAATGTTTAAATGATAAAGCTTGCAAAGCCATGATTTGTTTTGTGAAAACTAACCTCAAAATTTATGAGGGTAGATACAATTTTTTCTTGATTTTTTTTCACACGATGAGTCATATCCGGCGCGGAGCGCATATGGGCAGTTAAAGGGAACCTGTGTAAAAATATATGTACCTAGTGTTTGTTTTGTTTGATAATCTCAGTTGTATCATCTCAATATAATAATCTCATTCATGTAGTAGTAGTAGGAAGGAAATAAAAAAGCAGACGTACTTGCCAAAGCAGGTTCAAAGAAAAACATCAGGGTAGATATAGCAGAAATGTGTAAGCCTACTGCTTCAGAAACGCGGATCCTGCTATGTCTACACACAGAAAAAGAGCAACAAAAACTTTGGGACAAATCCATAAAGTGTAAACACACAAAATATGTGTTCCCATTGATGGATAAAAAAACTACCAATAAACTCCTAAATTTATCAAGACCAGATATCCGTCTAATGATAGGCCTCATCACTGGCCACTGTGAGTTAAACTACCATCTTCACAAAATAGGATTCACTGATAGTCCCCTTTGCAGGGGCTGTTTGAGGGAGAATGAAACCGTGGAGCATGTGCTCCTACGCTGTGAGGCCACGGCAAACATAAGATTAAGATCAGGACTCCTTGAAAGAATTCCAAATCAAGTTTACAGAAACACACCACCTGACGAAATGGGAGTGGAACTGGTATGCCGGCGACCAAGGCTGTGGTCAGCTATTTTAAGGAGCTCGGCTGGTTTGGGTAGGCGGGCAGGGGGGAAGTGCACAATACACCCCTAGCGGGACGTCAGTGCAGGCCTATCACCCCCACCCTGAATTAGAATTTAGTAGTAGGGAGTTCTAAGAGCTAGGCTTGCTTGCACGTACGTTACTAATGACTAGACCATAAAGGCCTGTTTTCATTTTGATTAGTGCGAGTGAGTAGTGCAGGTGTTAAGTGATTAGTAGCAAACACGTGTGGACACCGATTGATTTTTGCGAGTGCATAGTAATCAGTCGCGATTACTCACTCGCACTAATCAAAATGCAAACAGGCCTTATTACTAGTGCTTCGCTTAACTTTACTATAGATACGTACCTATTTCAATTATATGCCCTTTGTTTCAGACCCCAAACCCACACTATCGCCGGCAGATCTATCCCAGCTACGCTCCATAATAGGCGAAAACAACAAAATACGCTCAAACATAATACTACTCCTAAAACATTCCACCATCATACCTTTCTTAAACAACTTCAAATCCCCTTTTAAATGCTTCTACTGCGACAACCAATACATACCTTTCAGGGACCTCAAAGAACATACGGAATCCGAACATTTAAATATATGCGAAAATACAGTTAAAAAAGTATTAAGAAAACTGCCAGAATATATCGTCACCGCAGATGTTAGCTGCATTAAATGTAAACTATGTAACGAAGTATTTAAAACAGTAGAAAATGTAGCAGAACATTTAACAAATATTCACAATAAAATTTACAACGAGACTGACAAAAAGCCGTCGCACGGTATCATAGGATTCGATCTTAGTAAGGACATCTTACAGTGCCATGTCTGCGAAAAACAATTCCCCTTCTTCAAAAACTTGTTGGTCCATATGAACGAGCACGGTTCATTCGTTTGCTATATCTGTGGTAAAACGTTCTTTTCGGAACGCAAATACCGGTCGCACGTATCGAAACACGATAAAAGTGAGGCTACTTGCAAGATTTGCGGGAAAACTTTCGTTTCAAAATCAGCAATGAGCCACCACAATAGGAAAGAACACATAAAATCCAAAATAAAATGCTTGAAATGCCCTGAAACCTTCCATTTCGAACATTACGCTCAACGGTTAGACCATATGGAAAAGGTGCACGGTATCAAAAAACCAATATTCAAATGTCAGATTTGTGGTAAAGAGTGTAAAACGTCTGGCATTCTATCTAGTCACATAAACTTAACACACAAACGTAGTAAGGAATATAGGTGTGAGGTATGCAGTTATGCTACATTTAACAACTCCCACTTTAAAAACCACACGAAAACTCATACTGGAGTGAAGAATCATGAGTGTCAGTATTGTAAGAAGCGTTTTTTGAAGATGTATTCGTTGACGCGTCATCTGATGATGCATAAGAATGATAAGCGATTTACGTGTCCGTTATGTGATGCCAGCTTTATACAGAAAGTTAATATGAAAAGTCACTTGAGGCATAGACATAAAGAGTTCGATCTGAGTAAATTATAATCAGTGTTGCCAGAACCGATGACCGTTGGGGTAGACGAGTTCTGGAGTGGAGACTGGAGACCGCAAATCGGCAAACTTAGCCCTGAGTCTAGATGGAGTGACTATTTACGAAAGGCAGCTGGTGGCGGTTGGAAACGTATAGCCGAGGATTCGGGTGAGTGGCATATTATTGTCCGAGGTCTACCAATGGACGAAAGTAGGCTGATGATGATGATGAGTGCTGCCAGAAGAATCAATTTCCCCCATAATGTTTTCGAAATCTCTACAAAATGGGGTTTCAAGAAAAATACCCTAGAATTATGTAGAATAAAAAATGTATAATCTCATAAAACAATTAAAATTTAACGCTAGGTATTTCAGAAATGGAATCAATTACTCTATTAGTGTCTCTACAACTTCACACAAAAACGGCAGTTCAAATTTTGTATTAATTGTAGTATTGCAAATTTTCAATATTCACTGCAAAAACCCGATTATAAAAAAAACCGAACCAATTTTTTCCCCTCCGTATATCCACTAAATGTTTTCCATTACCATTAAAACGCCAATTTTTGGGGGTATTTCCCCTATCCTAACAATAGCAACCCATATAATGGTTTTGCTGCCAATTAACAGTGCTTTTATGTATGTTCCGTTGTATAATTTGAATAAAAGAACGTGTATTGAGCAGTAAAGTTTAATTCAAGACATGTATTGTATTATTATACACTCATTTATTGATTTTCTTAATTTTAAAGTTTTTTACAATATATATATAAAATAAACATTATAAAAAACTTAAAAACTAGGGTGCCGCCAGCAGCGGGGCAGGGCCCAAGCTACCGGTGGTTAGGGCTGCATAGAGAGGAACCTCCTGACGATGCGCGCTGTGTCTAGGATGACTGCCTTCTGTATCTGACCCTTGATCCAACCGTCTAGCGAAAGCCTCTTGAGATGTTGGTCGAGGCTTTTCGCTATAAGGCCGTTTGCCGACACGACTATTGGGACTATGATCGTCGAATCAACATCCCACATGGCGGTAACCTCATGAGCCAAGTCAAGGTACTTGCTAAGCTTGTCCTTCTCGGCTTTCACGAGGTTCTCGTCATGTGGTACGGTGATATCAACGATTACAGCCCGGCGCTGAGACCGGTCTACCAGCACGATATCAGGCTTATTGGCGACAATAGTCCTGTCCGTGATGATAGAGCGGTCCCAGTAGAGCAACGCAGGACCATTCTCGAGAACTGGCAGAGGTGCGTACTTATAGTACGGCACCTCGGACTCGACAAGGCAGTATCGAAGAGCAAGTTGCTGGTGGATGATCCTGGCTACTAGGTTATGTCTGTGCAAGTACTCGCCGTTAGCAAGATGCGAACAACCGGAAATAACATGACGAAGTGATTCGCCTGGACGGCGGCATGCCCGACAAATGTCGACCGTACCGTCCTTCATTATGTATTTCCGGTAATTGTTCGTCTTGATAACTTCGTCTGCAATTGCACAGGCAAAACCCTCGGTTTCTCCGAAGAGGTCCCCGAAGCGCAGCCAGTTCACCGACGCGAGCGGATTCACATCGGGTCCCGTCAAGGCCCGATAGAATCGCCCGTGTAGCTCCTTGCTCTTCCATACCTCCTTGCGATCATCAGTGCTGAGCACCGATGGTTTGCGCCAGTTCTCGTTTGCCAATGAAAGAGGCGTGAAGCTCCTGTCAACTGCCACAACATCGCGATGCATCCCGGACTCACTGTTGCGGAAATAATCCCTGAGACTGCATACTTCGCGGTTGTGAAGGTTCTTGGCATTTAAAAAGCCTCGACCCCCCCATTTCCGCGGGATATACAGTCTCATAACAGACGAGCGCGGGTGTAGCATGCGGTGTGTTGTGAGCAGTTGACGGACCTTTCTATCCAGGGCGTCGAGCTCAGTCTGAGTCCATCTCAGTATGCCAAAGGAGTATATCAGCAGAGGCATTACCCAACCGTTGAAGGCTCGCGCCTTGTTACCGCCTGACAAAAGACTTTTAAGTACTTTTGTCAGCCGGCAAAAGAAGCGCTCCTTCACCGATTTCTTAATGTCATCTGCTGATATACCCAACGACTGTGACATACCGAGATATTTGTAGGTCTCGTCTTCGGAGAGGGATCTGAGAGTTATAGTCTCGGAAAGTTGTAAATTCTCTGAATTTACTACTTTCCCTCGCTGTACATGCATGACCGCACACTTGTCGACACCGAACTCCATCTTGATGGCGTTACTAAAAACCTCTGTGGTTTTTAATAGCTCCAACAAGTCTTGGCGTTTCGGTGCAAAAAGTTTGAGGTCGTCCATGTACAGCAAATGAGATATAACCTCACCTCCTCTACGAAGACGATAGCCTAACTCTGAATCTTTCAGCAGAGTGCTGAGAGGATTCAGACTTAGGCACCACCATAGGGAACTCAGACTGTCTCCCTGAAATATTCCCCTTTCAATCTTTATCAAGTCCTCCGAAACAAACGAGCTGTCTACGCTACCTGGTTGACGAAGGACTGTGACCCACTGTCCCATGCATTTGCTTAGAAAAAATTTTAGAGTTGGATTTATTTTGTACAACTCTAAAACTCTTTCTAGCCACGAATGGGGCACCGCGTCATAGGCCTTCTTATAGTCAATCCAAGCAGCGGAGAGGGCTCCCTTGTTTCGTTTGACTTGTTGGCAAATGGTCATGTCAATGAGGAGCAGCTCCTTAGTACCACGGGACCCAATCTTACATCCATTCTGAGAGGAGGCCAAAACGTTATTTGCGACAATATGCGCGTTAATTTTTGCTCTCAGAATGGATGTAAGCAGCTTATAGATGGTAGGCAAGCACGTGATGGGTCTGTAGTTCTTTAGTTCCGTGGTACTACCAGACTTATGGAGCAGGAAGGTGACTCCGGTGGTCATGAAACTGGGAAGAGAACCCGTCTCGAGGGCTTCTTGGAATTGTGTTGCCAAACGCTCATGTGAGCATCGAAACCACTTTATCCAGAAGTTGTGCAATCCGTCCGGCCCAGGACTTTTCCAGTTCTGAGCCGTCCGGATAGCACAACCAACGTCTTCGAAGTCTATTGAAACAGACTCCATGGTTTCGATAGACTCACACGCACGCTCGACAACACGCATCCAAGTTCCCTCTGTGTGCTCGACAGGCACCGACCAGATGCTGCGCCAGAAGTTTTTCGTAGCGCTGGCATCCGGTAGCTGTCCATCGCTCACACGTCGACTAGTTCCCTCCCAGTTTCTATACACCTTCCTTTGATCACTTTGGAAGTCGCGATTTTGCCGATATCGACTCACACGCTCTCTGTAGCGGCGAATACGGTTTGCCCACGCATAAACTTTCTGCTTCAGATAGTCAATGCGTTCCGTAACATTGGCTAGGTAGTGCTGGGGACTGATTTCAGTCCCTGCGAATGCCTGTGTCACGAAACGCATGACTCGGGGACGACTGTTCCCCTGACTGAAGCAGATTAGCTTTGCTATAAGAGTCCTGAATGTGCTGATACGCCGTTCTATTCGCATTTGCCATGCGGGTGCATCTCCGGCGGTTCGCGTTGTACGGTCAGTGTCTGGAAACTTGACACGTGCAACGCGACACGCCGCGATAGCACCACAGTAGAGAATAGAATGGGTATCAGTTAAATCTTTTCTAGTACCCAGGTAGGGGACTAGCAAAGTATTCAGGGCTCCCATCAAAGCTAAATTCCGTTTATGGGTGGGTAAACGTGGTAAGCGCGGCCTAGAGTTTGGTGTGAGTCGATATTGGAAGATCGCGTCTTCCAAAGCACTCCTCAGTTGCCCTCTTACCTGGTCAGATACATTACTACTCGCCGAGTCTTCCTCCTCGATGTCGGGGTCGGCCGGCGCCGCAAGTGTCGCCACTAACGCTGGCACTGAGGCCAGTGTCAGAGTCGACGATGCGGCGGGCGGATCCCGGGACAAGGCAGAAGCTGGGCGAGTATGTTGTTCCTCCAGGCGTAGCCGATCAAGTGTCGAGTCATCCAGCAGCTTGCACCGGCGAATGGCTCGAACTTGATCTGAAAGTCGTTGTGCGGATACGGCGACGGTTGGTTCAAGGGCCTGAAACAGAAGTAACATCCTGGCACAGTACGCGGTCAGGTGGGTTCCTCCCTCTGTAGCCCTGTAATAGGCGCGCATGCAGTTCTCATTCATTTGCTGAGTCCATCGCATGCGACGCACTACACCACCGGTAGCGGGGGCCGGGCGCGGGGCAGAATGCCTCACAGGCCCCAAGCGTGCCGGCAGCGGCGGACGGCCTCGACGTCCTGCTCTTCTGGGCGGCGGGGTCCGCGTCGTGTCCTCGTCACTCGATGAAGCACTAGTGCCGCGGGGTGTCACAAAAACTTCGTCCCCCGACGACGAATTCGATGATGACGGTGACGGGACACGAATTGGTGTTGGTCGTGCGTTTATGGAATCCGCTTCATTTTTTCGTCTTGACCGTGTTAACATTATTTACGTTGTTGTATCCATTTCTTGTCTTGATTTGTTTACAAAATATTGAAAAGGTAAATATTTGTTTACAAAAGTATTATTATTATTATTATCTAGTGACCTGAAATTTTATAGAGATAAAATTTCAGGTCACGCGAAATTTGAAGCAAAAATGTACCAAATTTTGTAATTTGTAGAAATTTATAGAAATTTAATAAATTTTCGGGGGTATGTGTTTTGCTTATATGTTTGATGACATGGACATGAATTTTGTTCTATATGATTACGTCAACAATAGTTATTTATTTTTTTACACAGATGGTAACCCATACATTACCACACAGTCCCACAGTTATATATAAAGTCATCACAGAAATATTTGCACTGGGTGGAAATCGAACCCACGACCCTCTGGCTTCGCAGGCAGAGCTACTACCTACTACCCACTAAGTTGTGGTAGGACATTTGGCAGAGTCCGCCTGGGGAAGTACCAAATCTTTGCCAGTTATTCTACCGCCAAACAGTAATGTGCTAACATTACTGTGTTCCGGTTTGAAGGGCAATGTTTCCAGAGAAATTCCAGGCCTTAGAGATGTAATATTTTAGATCTCTGGGTGACGAGCGCAGTGCAGTACTAGGTAATGATTTGGACTCTTCATGTTCCATATAGCTTCGTGTTACTGCGCTGTTATGTGGCAGGTATGTAGCATGTAGCTTACCATCATGCACATGTCTTGCTCGTCTCGTCACTCTATATTAAAAAAAAAGCCACCAGGCCAGACATGCATATAAAGTTATAAGTTTGACCATAACCCTTTGAACAGCGGACGTAAAATCAATCAGGTGATTGTAATTTTTATATATTATATATATATATATAGCATAGAGTGACGAGACGAGCAGGTCATGTGCCTGTTCTCTGGAATCATTGCACATTACTGCTTGCCGCTAGAATATTTGGCAAAGGTGTGGTACTTCCCCAGGCGGACTCTGCTAAGAGTCCTACCACTACAAATTGAAATTTAGGTTAGTAGGTTATGTTCACCCTAACCAAACATTACAAAGTCGGCTATTTCCCATTCAACGACTATGCTAAATGACGTTCAGTCAAGACGTTGGACGTTACACGACGTTAAGGGTTAAGGCCAAAAAAAATCTGTGGCCGGAATTATAGCGTAGCGTTAATTTACAAGCATTCTTGAAAATAACGTGAAATTTTTAACACATTTATTTGTTCTGTTATTTCACAGGTCTGTAGTAAGCATAAGTTATTTACTTCAAATTACTAACTAATGCGCGGTTTACATCATTCCAGTCCAGCGATCGATTGCTAACTGGAAAACATGTAAACCGGCACTGGATAAATCAATCCAGTGCCGGTTTACATTTTTCCAGTAAGCAATCCAGCCTGGACTGGAATAATGTGAACCGGGTATAAAGGTAGCGGTTCGCGCGGAGACCGCGACCGGAGATCGCGACACGTGTCGCGGTCTCGGCGCGAACGAGTTACGAGACGAGCAGGGCATGTGCCTAATGTATAAGCAACATGCCTGCACATAACAGCACAGTTACACGATAGTTCCAATAGTGACACGCGGCTATTGGAACATGAAGGGTCCAAATCATTACCTAGCACTGCACTGCGCTCATCACCTAGAAATCTAAGATATTATATCTCATAAGCTCTGTAATTTCTCTGGAAACATTGCCCTTCAAACCGGAACACAGTATTGTTGGCACATTACTGCTTGGCGGTAGAATAACTGACAATTCCATAATGTCGAGTTGTCGAGTGCCTGCCACGGTCTCAGCGCGAACTTGTACCTTTTAATTGTCATTTATAGATTGGATTAATATTACTAACATATGGTTCAGGAAATCGATCACAATAGTAACCTAATAAAGCCAGCCACACACGTAACGATGTATCGTAGCGATTAATCTGTGCAAACCGATTTGTGTGCGTTCGCCCAGCAAAAAAGTATCGCCTTTCACAGATAATTAGTGCCCTATCTCGTGTAAATGTGCCCGAAATTTTAAATTTGTGCCTAAGGTTTCAGATTTATTTAAGAAAAAGAGATTCTGCTGCACGAACGTTCGCCCAGCAAAAAAACTTTTAAATGTTGGGTTTAGCTGGATATTAAATATGCAAAAAGGTAGCTTATATACGAGTATAAATGTGCCCTGAAACTGAAATTTGTGCCTCTTAAGGTTTCAGAGAAATTTCGTTTTTTGCTGGGCGAACGTTTTGGAAATTGCTATACAGGGTGTTCTGTAGAGGGTTAGACAAACTAAAAGGTTGTGTTCAGGGACACATTTGGAGAATACAAGTTGGCTAAAAAAAATCTCTGACCTCCTATTTTTTTTTAAATATTTTTTTTGTGATTTTCGCTGTTTCCGCCGAAATTTTAGCTATTAACCACCATAAATTTTGTAAAATCTGTTTTAGACCGGAGATTTTTATTTTAATTTGGTCTTTGATACATCTATCTATTTATTTGGGCGAAGCATCAATTATAGTCAGTGAGGATACGGAGCCTGCGGTAAAAATGGACCCGCACCACCCGCCGCTGGCGGTGAGCGTGCGGTGCGCGCGTGCCAGGCGCGGGCGGGGGGCACCGGCGCGGCCTGTCCGCGGTGACGATGACTCGCAGCGCAGTTGGACTTTCCGTAAGGCGGATTTTGGTAGCTTATATGCTGATTTGTGTGCCGTTTGTTGGGACGACATATATCTAGCGGTCGATGTAAACCAAGCTGTTTCATTATTTTATGATAAGATTTATTCGTGTTTTGACCGTAACGTTCCTAAAAAATCTGCTATAATTTTTAATAAATATTACTATCCGACTTGGTATACATCGGATATAATAAAAACTTTAAAAAATAAGTATTTCCATCTGAAAAAGTACAAACAGTTCAAATTGGAATTTAATAGTGAGTTATTTAAATATTACAGAGAGCGAGCTAAGGTGCTCATCGATCGGACGTATTGTGCATATATTCGGCGAGTAGAGGCGAATATAAAAGTGGATTCAAAAAGTTTCTGGTCATTCGTAAAGGAACAGCAAGGTTCCAGACAATCTTGTAACGAATTCGAGTACAATGGACAGACCGTCACAGGACGGGATGCTGCTAATGCGTTCGCTGATTATTTTAGCTCAGTATTTTTGCCTCAAAGTCCAAAGTTATCCGCCGCAGTTGCTGAGCAGGAAGCGGCGACACCGCTTTGTTCTGCGCGTATTAGTCTTGAAGCTATTTCTTACGCAGATATCGCTCTAGCAATCCGTCGCTTGAAACCTTATTCGTCTGCTGGCCCGGATGGCGTTCCATCCTTTATTTTAAAAGATTCTTTAGAAGTCATCATAGCACCTTTAATGTTTATTTATAATCTGGCATTATCGACATCTAAGTATCCCGATGTATGGAAAATGTCACGAGTCGCGCCAATACCCAAGGGTGGAATTGGAACTAAAGTCGAGAATTTCAGGCCTATCGCCATCCTCTCAGCCCCGGGCAAAATATTTGAATCGGTTCTAAATCGTCATATTACCAGACAGATCGAGCCTAGTCTGACGGAAAGTCAGCATGGTTTTAGAGCAGGTAGATCTACGGTAACTAACCAAATTAACTTCGTTGATTACGCAGTCGCAAAAATGGATCAAATTAAACAAGTAGACGCCACATACTTCGATTTTAAAAAAGCTTTCGACCGTGTCCAGAATGATGTTCTTCTAAAAAGATTCGCAGCTATTGGCTTCACTCCGAAACTACTTGACTTATTTGCTAGCTACTTCACTGGTCGTCACCAGTATGTACAGTTGTCAGGGTTTCAATCTGACCCCTACGTGACCAATTCTGGCGTAAGTCAAGGTAGCACATTAGGACCGACCCAGTTTCTTGTCTTAATCAATGATTTGCCTGGGGTTGTTAGGGCGGCGAAATGTCAAATGTTTGCTGATGATTTGAAATTGTACTTGGCTATTGGTAGTGCTGATGACTGTGAGGCGCTTCAGCGGGACATTGACAGTGTTGTGTCTTGGGCAGAAGGTAGTGAAATGGAATTTAATGAAACTAAGTGCAAATCCATTACATTCAGTCGTTCTCGTAATCCCATTCACTATAGCTACCGGGTCGCTGGTGTCCCTCTGGAGCGCGTCACGGAAATTAATGACTTGGGAGTGACCTTAGATGTCGAGCTAAGATTCAATAAGCATATAGAAAATATTTGCAAAGGAGCTTTTAAGTCGCTCGGATTTGTCATGCGGCAGACGGCTAGGTTCCGCGACAGAAGTGCTATTGTGATCTTGTACTATGCATTTGTTCGTAGCAAATTGGAGTACAATTCGATTGTCTGGGACCCACACGAAGACAAATACAAGTTGATGTTAGAAAAAGTACAGAAGAAATTCTGTCGATATCTGTACAAAAAACTGTATGGATACTATCCATTTTTGTATCCGTCTCTGTTCGTTGCCGGTATGGTTGGTATAAACACTCTGAACACTAGGAGGAAGTGTGCGTTGCTGGTGCATTATTACCGGCTTCTGAATGGTGACATCGATAACCCTGAGGCCTTGGCTCGTTGCTCGTTCGCTGTCCCTGACCGGCTGCGCAGCTCGCGCGCGTGCGCCGTGCGGAGACTCTTCCAGGAGCCGCGCGCGCGCACCGACACGGCTAAGTTCGCGCCCACCGCACAGGCCCTTGCTCTACTCAATGACTTACTCGCTCATTCGCCAGACGTTGATATATTTTGTAATAAGCAAGGAGAGTTTATCTCTGTAGTTATTAGTTTCTTAAGTAAGTAGTAGCTGTATGATTACATGCTGTATGTTTGGGTTGACTTACATCTAAATAGTATGTTGTGAATTTTTAAATTGTATTTGTGATCATTATAAATTTTAATGAAATACTGGTTCCTATGCGTGTTGGCATAAGCTGTTAGCATAGTGTTATGGACCCGCGTTCCGGTCCCGATGTTCGATGTAGTGGACTGTATTAAAAGGCTCGATGTTCAAGTTCAAAGTTCTGGTTCTTTATTTCTCATTCTCGTACAATGGTTGCATACATAATAACGCTTATGATCTATATTTATACTAATTTACAGGGTCTAGTCTAGTACAGAGGTGCCGTAGTGAGCTCGCGCGGCGCCGACCAATCAGAGGCCGCGCAGCGCCGTCGCTCCGTCTCGCTCGCACGTCGCTCCGTCCTGCTCGGCCGCGGAGAGGTCCGCCGTCCGCAACATCCTCCCCTCGGCGTAGCTTGCGCAGCCCTCTTGAAGTTTTTCCAGGACGGCGAGCTTGTAGGCCGGGCGACGAAAGACCCCCATCTTCGTCTGGATGTCGACGATGCGCACGCCGCCGTCGGGCCCGGGATAAGTTTTCTGAACGATTCCCATCGGCCATACGTTCCGGGGCAGCGTGCGGTCCACCAACACGACGACATCTCCGTTTTCAATGTTCTTGTTCTTATTCGCAGCTTCGCCTCGCGGAGTCAGCGTGGGCAAGTACTCGCGCACCCACCGCCGCCAGAAGCTGTCCGCGAGCGCTTGACTCGCGCGCCACGCTCGCCGGTCCGCCTCGTCGCATGGGCCGGTAGCGGGCAGGCCACCTGACGACCCCAATAGGAAATGATTGGGGGTGAGCGCCTCGGGGTCACGCGCGTCCACGCTCACGTGTGTTAGCGGGCGCGCGTTCACGGCGTACTCGGCCTCCGCCAATACGGTGCGCAGTACCTCTTCCGTCGGCGCCTTCTCGTGTAGTATCGCCGTTAGCGCCGCCTTAACGGAGCGCACTAGACGCTCCCACGCGCCGCCCTGTCTTGGCGCGCCGGGTGCGATATATTTCCAGCGCATGCGGTGCCGCAGGCCCTCCTCTCGTAGAAGCGGAGCCCACTCCTCGTAGGCGGCCCTCAGCTCGCGGTCCGCCCCGCGGAACGCGGTAGCGTTATCGGACCACATCTCGCGTGGCCATCCGCGCCGCGCCGCCATTCGCCGTAGGGCCATAATCGCCGCGCAGGAGCTTAGGGACGCCACTTCTTCCAGGTGTACAGCTCGCGTCGTCAGGCAAGTGAAGAGCGCTACCCAGCGCTTCTCGCGTCTTCGACCAATTTTCACGGTTAGAGGTCCGAAGTAATCGCAGGCGCTGTAGGAGAACGCCCGCTGAAACGGCTCGAGGCGGGCTCGTGGTAGGTCCCCTTTGGTCGGCGCGTTCGGTTTCGCTCGCTTTACGCGACAGAATTGACATCGGTATTCCGCCGCTCGTACCGCCGGTCGTAGGTGAATGACCCAGTATCGCTGCCGTAGGTCGTTCGTCACGCGTTCTCTGCTTCCGTGCCCGGCGGCGCAGTGCGCTTGATGTACTATAAGCTTCGTAAGCGCGTGCCGCCCGTCTAAGATGATCGGTCGCTTAGCTTCGACGGGCGCATCCGCGGCATTTATTCGTCCGCGTAACCGTAGTAGCCCCCCTTCAAGCGCCGGGTCGAGCTTATACAGCCGGCTCGCTTTAGGTATCGGGCGAGCGGCTTGTAACATCTGTATCTCGGCGGCGAAGCTCTCTCGTTGCGCTCGTTGTAACAATAACTTCTCCGCGCGTTCTATGTGCTCTAGTTCGAGGCGCGTCGCTCGGCGCCGGCATATATCGATGAATGCCAGCGCGCGCCCTACAGCGCGAACTAGTACCTCGTACCGCGAGTGACGTTCCGGCGCGGGCATCCAGGCGTAGTTCGGCTCGCTGTCTTCGGCGACATGTAAAACCTCTTCCGCGTCTTCGCTTGTGGACTGCGCCGCCGGCCACTGTGTCTCGGGCCGATATAGAAAGCTCGGCCCGCGAAACCAGCGGTCCTCCGATGTGATATCGGCGGTCGCGAATCTCGTCGCGTCGTCGGCGGCGTTCTCCGAGGTAGGTACCCAGCGCCACTGAGTCTTATCTGTCGCTTCCGAAATCTCGCCAAGTCGATGCGCGACGAATGGTGTGTAACGTCGCCGATCGTTGCGTATCCACTGCAGGACGGTGGTCGAGTCCGTCCAGTAGATCGTGCGACTCACGTTTAATCTGTGCTCGCTCAGTATAGCCGCGGCCAGGCGCGTACCTATAACGGCCGCCTGTAGTTCAAGGCGCGGAATGCTCTGAGTTCGTCGCGGCGCCACCTTCGCTTTTCCCGCGACTTGCGTTACAGTAATTACACCGTCGGCTCGGATCGCTCTCCAGTAAGCGACTGTCGCATAGGCCTCTTCGCTCGCGTCGCACATAACGTGTAGTTCGATGTGTTTACACGTTTCTAACTCGTAGCTGCGTCGGAGGCGTAGATTCTCGATGTTAGGTAACTGCTGTAGCCATGAAGTGAAGCGCTCTGCGTGTTCGTCGGGAATCGGTTCGTCCCATGTTATCGGTTCTCTCCACAAGGCTTGTAGTATGATCCGTCCGCGGATCGTGTAGTTCGTCGCTAGGCCGATGGGGTCGAACAGCGACATTACCGCGCTCAACGTCTCGCGCTTGGTCGGCGCGCGAGCTTGAGCGCGCACTTGGTCAGGCACGCGATGCATTCCGGTGTTGAAGCCCATCTCGTCTCGCTCGGCGTTCCAACAGAGCCCGAGTATTTTATTGCTCGCGGCTCCCCCCAGTCGAGTGGGCGCGTTCGCTCGTAGTGTGTCCGGAACATCGCTTATAGCGGCTGGCGTGTTCGAACTCCAACCTCGCAGCGTGAAGCCGGCCTTAGCGTGTACTTGTCGTACCTCTTCTATGGTCTGGCGGGCTTCGATCGCGTCGTCGTAGCTATCGACGTAGTCGTCCATATAATGGCTATGTGTTATGGCCATATGCGCTCGGGGATGGGTTTGCGCGTGCGCGCGCGCGTTGTGGTCGCGCACGCTATGCGCGAGGAAGGGTGAGCTAGCCGCGCCGAAGATTAAGCTCGTCATCTTGTATGCGCGCGGCGGGCCCTCTCGGTCGTTTCCTCGCCATAGAAACTGCTGTGCGGGTTGATCTTCGGCCCGCACCTTTATTCGTAAAAACATCTCTTGTATGTCGGCGGTCACGGCGATGGGTTTTTCTCGAAAACGGAAGATGACCCCCGGCAGGGACAGCAGCAGGTCGGGGCCCTCCAGTAGTCGGTCGTTCAAACAGACTTGGTTGCTTCGGTGCGCCGCGTCGAATACTAGGCGTCGCTTGTCGGGTTTGTTCGGGTTTTTCACTGCGAAATGCGGTAGGTACCAGCTGACGGCACTTAGAGACTCGGTGCCGTCGCATGGCGTCGCGTAACCCTTTTCCAACAAGTTTTCTATCTGCGCGCTATATTCCGCCGCGAAGCTCGGGTCTCGATCCATCTTCTTTTCGATACCTCTCAGTCGAAATAACGCCGCGCTGTAGCTCGCGGGCATAGTGACGTCATCGCCGCGCCACGGTAGGCCCACCTCATATGCGCCGTCGATCTTCTTTATCGTGTTTTCGAATATTTTCACAGCTCGCTTATCCGCTTCGCTCACTCGGGGCTTGAGTGATACGCCCAGAGATTCGATCTTGAAGTGGCTCTCGACGAGTTCGTGCAGTTGTCGATCGTGCGTCTCGCTCTCTCGTATGCGCGGGTCGGGTGTGTATACGTGCAAGACGCTCTCGTTTCTGTATATGAAGTTACGCGGCGCAGTTCCATGTACCACCCAGCCCAGCTGAGTTCGAGATGCGGCTGGTTCGTTCGCCGCGCCGATGCGTAGCTCCCGTGACACGATGAGCTCCCAGTAGTCGGCGCCCACGAGTATGAGCGGGCGCGCTCGTTCGTAGCATAGCTCGTTCCCGATGTCTTGCAGATGTCGATGTCGGAGGAGCGATCGCGGCGCAGTTTGTTCTCGTAACTGCAAGTCGCGGATCGTTCGCGCTTTCACGGTGTATAGCGCTGTCTCGCTCTCGCCCCTCAGTTGTACGGTCACGAGTTTGCTATCTCTCTCTCGCTGGCTCATGTTCACGCCGTTCATCTTCAGAGACTGGCTGGGACCGTCGGCGCCGATGCATGCTGCCAACTTCTGGTCGATCAATGTGATGGTGGCGCCCTCATCGAGTAAAGCGTATGTCGACACTTCACCCTTAGGGCCGGAGACCACGACGGGACAAACTTTCAGTAGTACTTCTCGCTGATCGGTAGCGTTCGTAGTAGCGACCGATAGTACTACGCCGTTGTGAGCGGGCTTCGATGGCACAGTGGTTAGCGAGGCCGGCTCATATGTCGCGACTTTGGGTTCTTCGTGCAAAGTCGCGTGATGTGGTCGGTGACACTTGTTGACGCCGCACGCCTTTTCCTTGCAGTGTAACCGCCGGTGTTTCTTGGTTATACACTTGAAACATAAACCTTTTTCTTTGACAAGGTTCCATCTCTGCGCGTAGTTCAGGGCGCGATATTCCGGGCACTGCGGTAGCCCGTGTTGATTTCCGCACTTCGGACAGCGGTCGAGTTGCTCAGCACCTTCTTCTTGATCGGTGTTGTATACGGCAGGCTTCTTTCTCGCGACGAGTGTGACGTTCGGCTTCGTCTCGTTCCTGCCGGCCGCCGCGCACGTAAACTGTGGTTCGTACGCGTAGCGCAACGCTATCTTCGCTTCGTGCATTAAGAAGCGCGACAGTGTAACTATGTCAGGCTCTTTCATGTCTTCATGCGCGTGCGCGTACTCGTACCACTTATTGCGTAGCGTCGGAGTGAGTTTCGACAATATCTCTCGCGTTAGTTGTTGATCGTACAAGCAGCCCCGGCGATCCATACTTTGAAGCGCGGACACGGTGTTCTGTACTTTGACGGCAAGTTTATTGAGCTCTCTCGCCGTCAAGCCCAGCTTCGGGAGTCGCTTAATGTCTTCCGTGACCTTATCAATGATCGTCTCGGGCGATCCGAAGCTCTGTTCTAATGTTTCCATAATGCGGTCGGGCGTGGCGTCGGTCATGAGGTGAGCGGACACGGCTTCTAGCGCATCCCCGGTTAGCGCTGCTTGTAGGCGAAGAACGTTCTCGACGGGCGGGATCTTAAACAGTGCCGTCGACTCCCTCATTGCTGCCTTGAAGCGTAGCCACTCGGTCGGGTTGCCGCTGAACTTCGGTAGGTCGCCGTTGTACCGACGCTGCGGCCTAGACATGCGGTCTAGGGCTTCCGCGATCTGCGTTCCGTAACCACGTGCGCGACCCGGAGTTAACGACCGGTCCCGTTGTTCACGTTTTCTTGTTTCATGTTCGGCGGGCCGCGGTAGTTCGTGCCGCTCCCCCCGTGTAGCGGTGCCGTGGACCCACTCGTGGACCCGCTGGCGTTGTTCTTCGACGTTAATCGCCGGCTCGTCGCGCACGCTTCCCTCGGCGTCGACTAGCGCGATTTGAGCGGCGAGTCTGCGTTTGATGAGGTCCGCTTCGATCTCGAGCTCCTTTCGTTTGATGGCGGCGAGCTTCTCGGCAGCTTCCAACTCAGCCAGTCGCACTTGCAGCGTAGAGTTCGTGGTACGCCGCGATCGGTGCGAAAGGTTGGAGTGCTGCGGTGAGACAGCCCGCTCCGGCCCTCGAGCGTTCGCTGTTGTGGCTGCGGCTAGGAGTGTACCGCCCGGCGCGGTCGTTTGGCCGAGGGTACACGTTTCCCCCGCGGGCATCGACGGTGACGCCGGCGGGAGCGTTTGCAGCCTCCGCAACCTTTCTTGCTCAACACGTCGGAGTTCTTCAGCGCTCATCCTCTCTGTTTCAGATCTTGTGATGACCATTGGTGACGAAGTCTTCGACGACGGACTGGTTCGTTCTTCAATCCGGCCGAGAAGGACCAAATGTTATGGACCCGCGTTCCGGTCCCGATGTTCGATGTAGTGGACTGTATTAAAAGGCTCGATGTTCAAGTTCAAAGTTCTGGTTCTTTATTTCTCATTCTCGTACAATGGTTGCATACATAATAACGCTTATGATCTATATTTATACTAATTTACAGGGTCTAGTCTAGTACAGAGGTGCCGTAGTGAGCTCGCGCGGCGCCGACCAATCAGAGGCCGCGCAGCGCCGTCGCTCCGTCTCGCTCGCACGTCGCTCCGTCCTGCTCGGCCGCGGAGAGGTCCGCCGTCCGCAACACATAGTATACAATTGTTCTAAATAAATAAATAAATAAATCTACAGGCTATGCAAATCAGAGTTAGATACACATCAGGGCTAAATAACTGATTTGGAGCTCATGAAGTGACAAAATGAAAGGAATTTTACATGAAAGGTCAACTTTCACAATAAATTAAAAAAAAAAAACACTAACATTTTTGGAAGTAATATGCTTTTAAAAACTTGTCCATTGATCACTTATTACAATGGCATACAAAGTTGGTATAAAACTTACCAACTTGTGTAGTAAAATAAGACGATAAGCAAGTGCAATGCAATAAAAAGATTGTTAATATCTCAATCAGTATTCTTCCTCACTCCCTAAGGGGGAGGTCAGGGGTCCGGACACGAGGTAGCCCTCTTTGCCGGTGAAGGGCTCGGGAGTACACCGACTCCAGGGAGTTTGCGGGGCCCGCCCCCTCGCTGGGCAGGCCTCTTCGTCCCTTTCGCGGCGTAGCACGCGTTAGGGACAATGGTGTCGATATTCGGCCAGTCCGCTATCCGTACAAACGTTGTAGGACAGCGGACATTGCCCTCGCCGCCGCAATCTCCGGGTTCATCCCGGACGCGACGGCTGCGCAGGCGCCGCTCAGGGCCTCCCAGATCACAAAACTGGGAGACCCGAGCAAGGCGGCTGTTGGAGACTCCGCCGGCAGGCGGGGGGAGCGCGGGGCGAAGCCCGGCGGCGTTGTAGGCGGCGCCGGACCGGCCGGCCGCGGTACCGGGAACATAGGGCGTTCCGCGGTCCGCGGCGGCGTCTCGGCGCTCGTGGATGGCGGGGTACCCTCCCGCGTCCCGTTTCCCAGCTCGAGTCGGAGCCTGGGTGTCGGGCGCGGTCGAGGGGCCCAAACTTGAGACGGGCTGGGCGTGCAAGCGAGCGCGCCTTCGCGCTCAGCTTGTTCTTGGCGCGCTAGGCGCGCCGCGGATCGCGGGTTGCGCGGGTGGGCACCGGCCGCACCCCGCGGACCCGGCGTTGCCGGGGTAGCTGTTGTCCCCGGGTTCGGGGGGGGTTGCGGGCCCCCTTCGCACTGTGGCTGGGACCTGTGGTTCACCGCAGGAGGGAGCCCTCTTCTTCCCGAGCCGCGTCGTCTTTTCCGCTTGCGTCTACGACCTCCCTGGCCTGAGTTAGCCTGGGGCGTAGGCGCAGCGGGCGCGGTCCGGGTTGGAGGGCCGACCGCGTGCCAAGCGCTATCGCGCGGCGCGATGACGGCCCGTGTGCGAGTCGGCTTGTCTCCTTGTTTAGTAGGTGGGTCCCGAAGCGGTCGGCCCGGCAGGGAGGCCGGGACCGCCGGGGACCCGTGGCTCGGGCTCTTCTTGTTCAAGGCCGCCCGTGCCTGTGTTTCGGTCGGGGGATGAGGGCGCTCGCCAGGAATTATAATTTTCCTGCGGCGCGCCTCATCCCTGAATACACGGCACAGACGGCTGTTGGCAGCGTGGTGCCCCCGACAGTTGGCGCAGCTCAGGGGGGCATCCTTGGCGCGGGGGCAGTCCGCCCCGGCGTGAGGTCCGCCACATTTTACACACCGCGGCGTGCGGTGGCAGTGGGCGGACGCGTGTCCGAACAACTGGCACCGGTGGCACTGCGGCACGATGGTCCTGCCCCTCCATGCCTCGATTGTGATCCGAGGCATGCCGAGGAGCTCCGTGCAGCAGTACAGGGCGTCCAGTTGTTCGTGCGGCATTCTATCCAGCTGTACGTGGAAGACCTTCCTGCGGGCGTTAGGCCTCCGCGGGAGAGGTCGGCAATAAGTTGCTGGGAATCCAAGGTCCCTCAAGGCCTTGAGAACCTGTCCCGGCTCGGCTGCATCAGGTAGCCCCCACAGGGCCACCTTGATGGGCTTGTCCTGGTCGAGAGCGTAGCAATGGAACTCGACGGTTGGGTTCTTTGCCTGCGTCTCGACCAGATAGCGTTGAACCGCCCGGAACTCCTCGTCACTCTTCGGGCGGAATCGTAGGCCTTGTACATAAGGCCTAACGTTGGGTGCGTGGCCTAATATCTTCTTAAGCGCCGATAGGTGGACATCCCAGTTGTCGAGTCTGTCCACAACTATCGGCGGGTAATTTCCGCGGGCCTTCGTCCCGGCGGGCTGCGCGGGAGGCCGCGGCGGGGCGTGCGGGGGGATGGTGTATCCCTCCGCGGGGCGGAGGGGGCTGCCATCTCTGAATAGGACGGCGCCGACGACGGAGTGGGCGACGGCGGTGGCGACATGTCATCGTCGCTGTCCAACTCCGCATCGGACGCCGCACCATCCTTTTCCATCGTGGGCCGTGCTGGCCCAGTATTGGTTGTCGCCGGAACGGCGAAGTTCGCCGGCGTCGGGCCGGACGCCGGCGTAAGGACGGGCGTCGGCACGGCGGCGATCGCCGGCTCGGATGTGGGCCATGCTGGCCCAGCTGATTGGGAAGCCGGCATAGCGGCGGGCGGCGCCGCGGCCTCGGGCGCCGGCTCGGCGGCGGACGACGGCCCGGCAGCGCTCACCGGCTCGGGAGTGGGCCATGCTGGCCCAGTTGGTGGTATTGTCGGCAAGGCGGCGGGTGCCGGCACTGTAGCGGGCGCCGCCCCGGCGGTGCTTGTCGGCTCGGCAGGGGTCGTCGGCCTGACACTGTATGTCGGCTCTGCGGACGACGTCGGTCCAGTGGTACACGCCGGCTCGGTGGGGGTCACCGGCCTGGCGATAAACGCCGGCTCGGTGGGGGTCACCTGCCTGGTGATTTTGCACGCCGGTTCGGTGGGGGTCGTAACCTCCGTGCGGGTCACAGCGCGCGCGGGGGTCGCCGATCCGATATTGTTTATCGGTGCGGCGATCGCTTGTTCAGCGGGAACGGTGTATTGCGGCTGGGATGAGGGCGGCGTGGGCGCGCGGTACTCCGCGCACTCGCTGCTTGTTACAGAATCGGAGTCGTACTCGCCTTGTGATTCCGACTCTGATTTGTTCCAGTATTCGTAGACTTGCGTCCACCAGTTATGCAGGCACTCGTAGAACTCGGCTGAACTTAGATGCATCCAGTTCTCGTTCAACCACGCTACCCAAACGTGGTTGATAGGGATGGTGGAGTTGAATAGCTGGGAGTAAGGTGTTGAGCCCGGCGGTGTTGCCGGCCAAGGGAAGATCTTCGTCCATGGTCCCAGCGCCGGCGGCGTAGGGATCACTGGAGCGGCGGGCATTGTATTAGAAGGAATCGCCAGCTCGGCGGGGTTCGGTGGCTTGGCGCGTTTCCTTCTTGCGGCGAATTTCTTATTCCCCATGTTTGATTTATTGTCTCGGCGGACAGTTGCCAGTACTGCAATCAACGATCGCGGCAGTTGCGAGCGCGGCGTCCGAGCGGCTGGTACCGAGGCGATACAGGGAAAGCCGGGTGAGACTTCCAGTAAACTGGAAGAGGCCCAGCTTCGCCCGATCAGCGGCTACAAGGTATTCGCTCAGGACGCGATTGCGGCGCTCGCAGGTCAACGCGGGGGGGTGCGGGATGCTGGAGGGGGGTGCTTCGGTCGGGCCGGTCGCTGGCGTCGTTTCAATCAAGAAACGAGTTCAGCAGAGCGGTGACGCCGGATGTGCTGGGCACGATGCGGTAGTCCGTCCAGGCAAGCTACTACGCGCGCGGAGCTCCCGGTACGGACTGATGCGCTGGTAATTGTCGCAAGCGGCACGCGCGCTCTGCGGCGGGGAGTCAACTTCCCACGGGGGAAGGACTCGACCACGGCCGGCAGAGGTACGGGGGGCAGGCGACTGTAGTCCTCGAACGTGTGAGCGTAGCGGACGTGTGTACGACGCGAGCGCACACGGAGGACTCGTTAATATCTACGACTCAAGGTAAAGTAACTAGGGGCCGAGGTGGATAGGGATTACCATTAGATAATAACCATTGTTGTTAGTTCTTCTTTCTCTTTCTCTCAAATAATGCAAAGATGGCGTGCATGGGTTGGTGTAACAATAAGCTTGTCAGTCGAGCTTTGCCCGCTATCACTGTTTGACGCGAGTACGAGTAATCGTGACCCTTGTTTTTATTTGCTTTGATTTGTTGAACTACCTATTACCGGTGTTCACTGTTGTTTTTGTTGATTTATTGAATTGTTATTATTGTTATCTGTTGTTTTTGTTGACTTTGACTGTGTACTGTTGTGTGGAATCTCTCTGTGCTAACATGACGGAGTTTAGTAACGAAGAATACGCCGACATCGTTTTTGCCTATGGCCGAGCTGACGGAAACTCACGTGCAGCACAAAGAATTTACAGAGAGTCGTATCCCAACAGACGTGTACCACATCATAGTAAATTTTCTAATACTTTCCGTAGACTGCGGGAAACGGGCATCCTAAGTTTTAGAGAGCCACGAGTTAACGCCAGGCAGCTTCCAGTTGTTTTAGATTTCTGAAGATGACCGGGGGAGGGGGGGAATATCATCGCTTTGATGTTTCTCTCTCTTTTCTTTTCGCTTGAAATGATAGAGACAGCATTAGCAAAGCGATAGCCGATTTAGTTAGGCGGTAGAAGCGCGGGAAATCGTATTCCAAAATGACGGTTGCCCGGCTCACTACGGGAGAATAGTACGCGAGTATCTAGACGTTTTTCCCAATTCTTGGATTGGAAGAAGAGTTGGTTTACGAGGTAGAAATCGGCACGAAGGAAGAACTGGTGACAAGAATAAATGACGCCTTCACAAAAACGAAAGGTGAAATGACGCTTAAAACGACAACTAAAGAAATACGCCGTAGATGCCGGACGTGTATCCGTAACAGAGGAACAGAGGAGCTGTGTTCGAACAGGATATCCAATAAACTTATTTTTTTGTTTTTATTTACTTTGTTTGATTTTCCCTTCCACTTCATTTATTTCACAAGATTGTAAGTTTTATACCAACTTTGTATGCCATTGTAATAAGTAAGTGATCAATGGACAAGTTTTTAAAAGCATATTACTTCCAAAAATGTTAGTGTTTTTTTTTTAATTTATTGTGAAAGTTGACCTTTCATGTAAAATTCCTTTCATTTTGTCACTTCATGAGCTCCAAATCAGTTATTTAGCCCTGATGTGTATCTAACTCTGATTTGCATAGCCTGTAGATGTATCAAAGACCAAATTAAAATAAAAATCTCCGGTCTAAAACAGATTTTACAAAATTTATGGTGGCTAATAGCTAAAATTTCGGCGAAAACAGCGAAAATCACAAAAAAAATATTTAAAAAAAATTGGATGTCAGAGATTTTTTTTAGCCAACTTGTATTCTCCAAATGGGTCCCTGAACACAACCTTGTAGTTTGTCTAACCCTCTACAGAACACCCTGTATATCGGAAACGGTTGGACGCACAGTCATGAGTTTTTTTATGCAGATACATTAAGTTTGTGCATATTTGTGCCGAAATTTTCATTAACATGACTAGCATAGTTCAGGAGTTATTATTTTATTTCCTGAAAAATTTAAAAAGGCTCTGGCTCTCGAACGAACAAGACTAAGGATTTTGCGTTTGTGCCGACTGGTACCTATCATATATACAATCCTGTAAAGTTTTGCCGATCTACTACATAGTACATATCATTGGCGAGTTATTAACGATTTTGTCTGTTTTTTGAAAGTATTTAGCATACGAAAACACTACTTTTATGTGAGCTGGCTTATTACAAGCTTCAACACTAATTAGAGCGCTATTTTAAGAATATGTGTGCAAAAAATCAGTTATGTATACCCGTTAGTTTAGATAATAATGATAGAAAACCATTCGATATATTTACGGCACAGTAACCGACCAAATATGAGTGAACATTAAAAAGCGGTCGCACGATACTTCATGCTAGCCTTCTTCACTTGATGGCGTTGTAATGAAATTGTTATGGTACAGATGCGTACAGAATTGTTAAGTTGGAAAGTATTTTGTATTAGGGACATGAAATAAAATGTAAATAAAACAAAATGTTGTTTTTATATAACTATTACTGCACTATAATTTGTAATGCTTTGTTAAAAATAAATTGTCCTCAGACAACGGTATATCGGTGGCATTAATAGATTGAAATGAAAGCAATTTGGATAAAAGAAGATAAGAAAACACTATTGATAATTTTCCTATTGAATTATTGTTGGTAGACAATATACTTAGGTACTAAGTACCTATCTGAGTACCTTTAAGATCATTAAAAGGTGTACATTAAAACTAACATTCCAAAAAAAGCAAGTTACAACGTATTTCTTAAACATTATCGTGTTCTATTACATAACAAAAATAATGGATCATAATGATGGACAAGAAATGTTGTACTTCGTAATCGCTCCTAACCTAAGTCATTAATTCTATTCAATTTCTTATTAATTCAAAATCACAGTAAAATACTATCACAAAACTGTGTACTGTTACTACTACTACTAAAACAACGAGTAGAAAGGCATATTATAATATTCACAAATAATTATTTTCAGTTTTATAACTCGTACATATGTTGGTAAATAGATTTTTTAGCGATTTACCTTCGCGCGTGATGAATCGTTTCTGTTTCTTGTACTTCCTATTTCCTATTATAAAATTACTTCTACTCAACCACATATACATTTGACATATTAAGTATGTGTTTGTGTTAGGATTTAGCCAATAACATTAATTAAATAAAAAAGCATAGGTGTACTACTAACTACTATCCGTTTCATCTCTAGTAGGTACCTACCTACTAATAAAAATAGATAAACATCCTACTACTAGGTAATGATTTATTTGAAAATGAGCCAAAGATTATTTTCTTAAATAGCTGGGGTACACTTTAGGAGCATAAAAACACATACTACTTACTGCTTAGTCTTAGTATGAGCTTACTTAAAATGAGCACAATTATTAACTTAACAATAAAAATTTATAACTAAAAACCTTTGCACTCGAAAGGTGTATTTTTGAAACGACGATTCTACTTTTGTACGCAACGTTCTCCAGACACGAAATTATATCATGACGATTTAAGAAGGTTTGCGTGAAGTATCGTGCGGCCGCTTTTTAATGTTCACTCGTATTTAGTCGGTTACTGTGCTGTAAATATTTCGAATGGTTTCTTATCATTATAGTCTAAACTAACGGATATACATAACTGAATTTTTGCACACGCATTCTTAAAATAACGCTCTAATTAGTGTTATAGCTTGTAATAAACCGGCTCACATAAAAGTAGTGTTTTCGTATGCTAAATACTTTCATTCAAGATAACCTCAAAAAACAGACAAAATCGTTAATAACTCGCCAATGATATGTAGTAGATCGGCAAAATTTTACAGGATCGTGTGTATATATGATAGGTACCAGTCGGCACGAACGCGAAGTCCTTAGTCTTGTTCGTTCGAGAGCCAGAGCTTTTTTCAATTTTTCAGGAAATAAAATAATAACTCTTGAACTATACTAGTCATGTTAATGAAAATTTCGGCACAAATATGCACAAATTTAATGTATCTGTATAAAAAAACTCATGACTGTGCGTCCAACCGTTTCCGATATATAGCAATTTCCAAAAGGTTCGCCCAGCAAAAAACGAAATTTCTCTGAAACCTTAAGAGGCACAAATTTCAGTTTCAGGGCACATTTATACTCGTATATAAGCTACCTTTTTGCATATTTAATATCCAGCTAAACCCAACATTTAAAATTTTTTTTGCTGGGCGAACGTTCGTGCAGCAGAATCTCTTTTTCTTAAATAAATCTGAAACCTTAGGGGGCACAAATTTAAAATTTCGGGCACATTTACACGAGATAGGGCACTAATTATCTGCATCATTCAATTCTTGAAAGGCGATACTTTTTTGCTGGGCGAACGCACACAACCGATTTGCGCAGATTTATCGATCGTGTGTATGACAAATCTGGGTAGCGATTCTAAATGCAATCCGAATGATTAAAAATCTTCAAAATCGGAATGACAATCCCTGTCTCTGTCATGCTAAACAGATAAGACAAAGACCGAGAGATGAGATTCCGTGTCGGATGCAACCAAATGGATTTAGAATCGCTACCCTGAGGATAATAATCTGCAACGATTTGTCATACACACGATCCATTATCCGCGGAAATCGGTGCACAGATTAATCGCTACGATATAAATATCGTTACGTGTGTGGCTGGCTTAAATATATCATGTTATCGATAATTTATAGTAGTAAGTAATAATTACTTGCGGTCTCGCACAGATATTGTCATATAAAGAGTATTGGTATTATGTAGTGGTAGGACTCTTAGCAGAGTCCGCCTGGGGAAGTACCACACCTTTGTCAATTATTCTACCGCCAAGCAGTAATGTGCAAACATTACTGTGTTCCGGTTTGAAGGGCAATGTTTCCAGAGAAATTACAGGGCTTAAGAGGTATAACAACTTAGATCTCTGTGTGACGAGTGCGGTGCTAGGTAATGATTTTGGCTCTTCATGTTCCAATAGCTGCGTGTCACTGTGCTGTTATGTGGCAGGCATGTTGCTTACCATTAGGCACATGTCCTGCTCGTCTCGTCACTCTTTATGTAAAATTTTTTTTATTAAGTAACGGAAATAAGAACTATTCTATTTTTCAAGTTCGATCAATCTGCACAAAATGTGCAATTTAATTTATAAAAAACTTAACTGATTTCAATCAAAATGGAACTGCGGGTGTCCATTGCAAGGGAATAAAATCTTTAAAAATTGCCTTTATCTCCCATTTCACACAAAATAAAACAACATCTATAATATTTCAGACTTATTTCTTCCAGTAAAGATACAATCGACTGTAACTAAATTTTAACATCACTATGAGGATATTTCGACTTGTTATGATTCTGCAGACCACACTTCTGTATAAAGGCGGCATCGCACAACTTACAAGACTACCTCTTCATTCTTATGTATCTTCATATGACGATTCAGGGATGTAGAATCTGCCAATATCTTATTGCATATGTTACATTTATATTTCTTCACTCCGCTATGCATGTCCATATGGCAACTCATGCGTGTACATTTTGTTGTTATATAACCGCATTTGTCACAGCTGAATTCCTTGAGTGAATGTGGCTCCGATGTGACTTCAAACTATAAGCACTCGAATACTCTCTATTACATGGTTCACATCTGTACACTGGTTTTGGTAGGCCATGTTCTTTTATCATATGATCAGTACGATCATAATACCGACCAAATGTCTTCGGACAAACACTACATTTAATTACCCGTTTAATATGAACGTTTAATATATGATACTCCAATTTAGCTGCAGTTTTCATCAGTTTATTGCAAAATTTACATTTAACTTCCTCAGTTTTATTGCAAATTTTGGTATGGGATATATATTTCTGGTCTGACATATATCGCTTACCACAGACATAACATACATTGTGTCCGTAGTGGTCGTCCATATGTAGTTTCAAATATCTAAAATGTTCAAACTCTTTCTGACATATATGACATTTTGGTGTGTCAGTGCTCATGTCAAATCCTAACACACCATGTGAGTTATTTGTAGTAGTTTTATAATATGTTTTATAGTGCCTTTTTTGCAGATGTTCTACTAGATTTTCAATGGAGTCTATTTTTTCTTGACATATTTTGCATTGGATGCAGCTTATGTCAACGCACACAATGAATTCTCGTATGGATTTCAATAATAGAGCATAAATAGTGTCTTCAGTTTGATCAGAATGTTCTGTCAGGGTGTGTTCTTTCAATTCTTTGAAGGTGAGGTGGAATTTTGGACAGTAGAAACATTTGGCAGTTGTACCAAACCTGAATGGTACGACAGTAGAATGGTAAAGTATGAGAGCTATATTAAACCGCATATTTTGTCTGTCCATCAGCAGAACTGAAACAAATAAACAAACAAAGTTTAAAATCATAGCTTACCCTCGACTATCTTGGATTTCATATTTATTATATTTATGACTACAAGTCAAGATCTTTCAATTGATACCCATAATGAGAAAGGTTGTGATTTTTTGTGCCTGTTAAGATTTCAGAGATATTTCGTTTTTTGCTGGGCGAAGGTTTTGGCGATTGCTATACAGGGTTATTGGTAAGCAGCCTGCATCCGTTTAATGGCATGCTCTGTATATTTAAACAAACAACTTTTGTTCTACAACTTTCGTTAAAACTCAATAAATAACCCAAAAAAGTGTTTGTTGTCCATTTTTGTACTTTTAGTGTTTATTCACTTCAGCACATCATTTTTTGCGCGTTAACGATCGTACGCGCTTTTGTTATGAATTGTTACGAAGAGTTCGATGCTTTTAGACCGTGCAAATACATTTTTTATTTATTTTGTAAAAGAAAAAAAAACACAATTTTTTTAAAACTGTAGAACAAAAGTTGACGTATTGAATGTACCTAACATCCCCTTAAAAGGATGCAGGCTGATTACCAGTAACCCTGTATATCGGAAACGGTTGGACGCACAGTCATGATTGTACAAATTTGTGCATATTTGTGCCGCAATTTTCATTACTTAGTACTATTTTGCTGTGCGGACGCACACGGGTCTTTCGTATTCTTTTTTTTTTTTACTGTTATAGGTTTACACTTAATCGCCATCTCGCCTGATGTTAAACGACGATGCGGTCTACGATGGAGCGTGTTTACCTAGAAGAAACCGATTCACTCTCGATTTGAAGACACCAAGATAATACCTATCGGGAAAAACCCACTCGGGCAACTCATTCCACAGTCTAGACGTTCTTATCACAAAAGTAGAGTCGAATCTCTTCGTTCGTGTCTTTGGAATATCAACCATGAAACGGAGCCGCGTCTTCTAGCTACGAGAAGTCCGATAGAAAAAGGGTAAAGTGGTATTAAATCGTGTAGATCAGTTGCACTCTCTCCGAAGTGTATCCGATAAAACACCGATAAGCTAGCAATTTTGCGGCGATGTTCAAGAGTTTGTAGTCTTTTTCGCAATGGAGTGTCTTTGCCTATGAGCCTTTTGGCACGACTCTCGATCGATTCCAGAGCCTCAAGCTGATACTTAGCCGATACATGCCGATACATTCCAAAGGTGCGAACACTTATATATTTATATTGTATTTAGAAACTTACGTGATCGTTCCGACATCGACAGGTTCTTCTTGGAGCGTTGTTTCGTTTTAACTGACGAACTTTCATTCTGTTCTTCGATATTTCCTTTGTCACCTGTAATTTATAAATAAAGTAATTATCAACGAGAGCTATAGACGTGCCCTGAGAATGCTGAAATTGGTAACAAACTGCGTCTGTGTGTGTAGCGGAGTGATTTACATGGCACCAATCTACTTGACCCCCAGAATCGCTAGCCAAGAAGGCAGAAGGCGCGACGCTAGGTATGTAGGTACTGCCATCCCTAACATTAAAAAAAAAATGGTTGTCTGTAAAGTCGGTTTACTGACGATAGTTGACCGTGACAACGTCTTAAGAAAATACTGATGGAATGGTACTGATGACGTCATGCGGCGAGGTAACGGCGGTAACGGCACATGACGTCATGTTTTGCGGGCGTGCAGCCGGCTTCATCGAATTATAAGACGTTATCACGTCAAAAAACAATTAATGAATTCTCGGCTTACACACTATCTCGAGGATGAAAACCTTCTGTCAGAGTCTCAATTTGGTTTCAAGTCTAACAAATCCACTGAACTAGCTGTTTCTGGTTTGTCTGATTTAATTGTTAGTAATCTAGATGATAAGAAGCAGAGATGCATAGCCATATTTTTAGACCTAGCGAAAGCTTTTGATAGCGTGAATTTGCCTTTATTGTTGACGAAGATGGAACTCATCGGAGTTAGAGGTAGGTACTTTTCTGAAACTTTTTGAGGATTAGGTACTTGTCAGATAGAACTCATCGGGTAACAATAGATAATGTTACAAGTGACGATGAAATAGTAAGCTACAGGGTTCCACAAGGGTCTATATCGGGCCCTAGTCTATTTTCAAGATTTATAAACGACCTCTGTCGATATAATCCTCAACATGGCAAACTATTTGCAACATCGTCGTGGTTGTGGTGGGAGGGTCGTGGTTTCGAATCCCGTTTGCACCTCTTGAGTATTTTCCTCAGTGCACACTGCACATGTACAAGTTTGTCATAACCACTGGCACACGGCGAAGGACAACATCGTGAGAAAACGGCACGTTCCAAAAATTCCCAGTCAGCACTGGGGCCAGTGCAGTGGATTATGGTCTCGACTTTAAATAAATAATAAGTAAATACATAGATCAGGTTTTTCCGCACGGTTCCTATGTACCAATCGAAAGCAGATGAGGTGTATGTTAGCTATGGCGTCGTAGTGATGTGCCGCGACAAAACTATGACACTTCCACAGGAGCGATCAGACCCGTGCTTTCGGTGTAAAGCGTTTGTTCTAACTCTATACGTAGTAGGTTTATGTAAACTCTTTGTTCTTGACTGTCTCCTTGTGAAAAACCCCCGAGTCTCAGCAATTTGTAGGAACATTTAGTGGGCTGCTTATGTTAAACACAATTATGAAAGCATACATACCGTCATAAAAATCATCATCATCATCTGTGGAGAAGTCATTATCTGTTTTGGATATTACCACTTCATTATCCACACCTGGAAAACGACACAAATATGTAGTTTATTTTCTCTGAAAATATAACCAGTTTAAAATTAAATTCAAGCCCTCAATCAAATTTCATAAGAACCCATCACTAAGTCCGACTAGAAAAGCGTTAGCATTGGCCATGGACCCCAGTTCACCCGAAGATTTCTTTCATTAACGAGCGTGACGCTTGAGCTCAATTCACATGAAAATTCTGTGTGTGGTGGGCCAAAAGGAGTTTTCACTTGAAAAAAATACTTTATTATGGTCATATTTTTGTAGTGGTAGGACTCTTAGCAGAGTCCGCCTGGGGAAATACCACACCTTTGCTAATTATTCTACCGTCAAGCAGTAATGTGCAAACATTACTGTGTTCCGGTTTGAAGGGCAATGTTTCCAGGGAAATTACAGAGCTTAGAGATATAATGTCTTAGATATCTGGGTGACGAGCGCAGTGCACTGCTAGGTAATGATTTAGACTCTTCGTGTTCCAATAGCTGCGTGTCACTGTGCTGTTATGTGGCAGGCATGTTGCTTACCATCAGGCACATGTCCTTCTCGTCTCGTCACTCTTTATTTAAAAAATAAATTAAAAAATAGGGGCCCATAATCTCAATGTGCCCAGAGCCTCTAATAGGTTAAAGATGCCCTGAGTATAACTTTTACAATAATATTGTTATTACACATTGGGTAGCGTAAAGTAATCTTACTTGGTACTACTGATTCTTCCAACAACTCTTGGCAAACTTCTTCCGTCTCCGTCTTGTCCGGTGCTGTCTCGGGTACATCACAGTTGTCCTCCATTGGGACTGGAAATAATTTTAACTTATTAAGGACAGTTTCAACTCCTTTAATGTCTAATGTCTAAAATTTGGGACACCTTTAATTTAATAGTCTACTTTTCCAAAATGTGTGACATCTTTAATCTAATAGTGTAGGTACATATTAAAAATTTGTGACATCTTTAATCTAATAGTGTACATGTTCAAAATTTGTGACATCTTTAATATTTATATCATTGACATTACATTTATAAAATATTAGGTCCTTATGTATGAAATTGGTGTTTTTTTGAACTGGCCGCTTTGATCTCGAATATCTTCTCTTTGGTCATGGACGTATAAAAAAAGTCGGACGTAGTCTTGCTAAAACAAAAACTGTGTCCATCGAGTCGGCCACATAATATGCACGTGTGCGCTGTCACATACAGGCTGACACGCACACATCAGTGGGTCATTACACTCATTACACGCGCTACTTGTGTATATGTGAGCGTGTCAGCCTATCAGTGTCGACCTGACAACGCACACGTGCAAATGTGGCCGACTCTAGTGACACAGTTTTTGTTTTATCGAGACTACGTCCGACTTTTTTATACGTCCATGTCTTTGGTTAGGAATTTCAATTTCAAATGTATACTGGAAATAATTTTAACTTATTAAGAACAGTTTCAACCCTTTTAATTGTCCTTATGTCTAAAATTTGGGACACCTTTAAAATAATAGTATAATTGTCCAAAATTTGTGTCATCTTTAATCTAATAGCGTACATGTCCAAAATTTGGGACATCCTACTAATATTATAAATTTCAAAGTACGGATGTTTGGATGTTTGTTGCTCAATCACGTCCTAACGTATGAACGGATCGGGCTGAAATTTGGAACACAGATAGATTATAGTCTGGAAGAACACATAGGCACATATGCTTTCTATCCCGGAAAAACAACGGGAACGGGAACTACGCGGGTAACACCCCGGGGCGCTGCTAGTCTTTAATATTTATATCATTGACATTTATAACATATCAGGTCCTTACATATATTATGAAATTTATGTGTTGTCATACTGGCCACATTGATCTCAAATACCTTCTCTTTGGTTAGGAATTTCGATTTCAAATATATACAGTTACTCATAATTTTGTGTTTTGAAAACCGAAATTCATTTGTTTTTTCTTCTATTGGTTTTTTCTTTCGGTCACTCAGTCTACAAAATGGAAAACTTCGAAATTTCGAGCTAGGCCAGTCACGAGTAGGAGTTCCATCGTGACGCCAGTGCAGCGGAAAGGATTGATGATGTGTACCATACACAATCTGTGGTCCTTAACTGTGGGCCTCATAACAAAGCTCAAAGTCACACAGCGAGCTATGGAGCGAGCTATGCTCGGAGTCTCTTTGCGCGACAGAATCCGTAATGAGGATATTCGCAAAAGAACGAAAGTAGCCGACATAGCTCGAAGAGTAAGCAAGCTGAAGTGGCAATGGGCAGGCCACATCGCTCGCAGAACTGACAACCGATGGGGAAGAAAGGTTCTCGAGTGGCGACCACGAACCGGAAGACGCAGTGTTGGACGGCCTCCCACTAGATGGACAGATGACCTCACAAAGGTCGCTGGAAACCGCTGGTTGCAGGTTGCGCAGGACCGTTCGTTGTGGAAATCTAGGGGGGAGGCCTTTGTTCAGCAGTGGACGTCTTGCGGCTGATGATGATGATGATGACCATACACAATAGTCAATGATATAAATATTAAGGACTAGCAGCGCCCCGGGGTGTTACCCGCGTAGTTCCCGTTCCCGGCGATATCGCAAAAGAAAACACTGCGTTTTTTGTTCCAACGGTTTCCGTTCTGGAAAATCCGTTTTGTAGTGATAGGACTCTTGGCAGAGTTCGCCTGGGGAAGTACCACAGCTTCGCTAGTTATTCTACCGCCAAGCAGTAATTTGCAAACATTACTGTGTTCCGGTTTGAAGGGCAATGTTTCCAGATAAATTACAGGGCTCAGAGATATAACATCTTAGTTCTCTGGGTGACGAGCGCATTGCAGTGCTAGGTAATGATTTGTTGCATGTTGCTTACCATCAGGGACATGTCCTGCTCGTATCATATCTTTTGATTAAAAAAAAAATGTCGACCTGCAGAACTAGCCCCGCGGACGACCGGAGACAAAAATTGATAATTGAAAAAATTTAAAGCTATTTTGGAAGCGTCATCGCAAACCACGTCCGAATTAGCTGCCGGTTTTGGGGTGAAAACACTTGAAAGGTGGGTGTGCAGCAAACCGACAAACGCGCATCGACTGCTGAGTTACTTTATTCAACCGGCACAATAATGAACCGATTTTAAATCGAATCGGCAATGGAGAAGGCAAACTTGTTTGCATCTCAGTTTGCGGAATCTTCGCGTCTGGATGCTGGTAGTGCGACACCGGTGCAGTAATACATATTCGCCAAATGGAGGTTCGCAAAGTGCTACGCGCCTGGTTAGATTCTCTGAATGTTGAATGTGTATTTCTGACATAAAAGTCGGACAGCCAGGTGGAGAAGGAGCTGTCGCGTTACCAGCATCAAGACGCGGAATCTTCGCGATTCCGCAAACTGAGATGCAAACAAGTTTGCTTTCTCTATTGCGGTGTGAGCCAGCGCCCCATCAGGTTTCAGCATTGGAGGCAGTGAGGAGCAGCAGAAGTTCGATTCGACTGATTTAGCAAAACCCTTTGCTGCCCTCAGGGTACGAAGCTAGTTTGTAAAACGATTACGGCAGATGTCTGTTGTCAAACAATGATGGAAAAGCTAACTGCTAGACAACCGAAGCTGGTCAATCGCTCTAGACCACTGCTGCTTCAGGAGAACGCTAGATCACACACTGCACAACAGACGGCTACCAAATTAGAAAAGCTTCAATTGTTTAAGACATCAGCTGTACTTTCCGGACCTTGCTCCAACAGATTACCATTTAGTTTCGAAATCTGGATAATTTCTAGCAAGGGAAAAATGCAACACCGATGGGGCAGTCCAAAGCGCGTTTAAATTTTTTATTGATTCCCGCCCAAATATATTTTTAGTAAAGGGATCAGTGAACCTATGAGATGGCTAAAGTGCAAAGATAGGAATGGATAGAACATACTTTGGTTTAAAAAAATAAAATTACGATACGAGCAGGACATGTGCTTGATGGTGTACCCGATTGCCTTTGACCTTGGATTAAATAAAATGAGTAAAAGTACTCTGGCTGAAGGCCGTACAAAGCTGCAAAATATAAGCTGAAGGCTTTATACAAAAAAAGTACTGAATATAATAATGATAGTTAAGGACCTAAATAAGAGAAGATAATTAGATTGTTAAATTGGCCAAGTGAACGTCTAGTGGAAAGTATAGGACTCTACGTTGTATCCGCATTACCCGAGATTCTACGAAAAGACCGGTTTACCTATATGTTCCTAAGAAATAAATAAATGATACAGATCTTATAGTTTACTAAAATGCAGTTAGAGATAATTTTGATAAATACCTAGGATGCTGAAAAGAAAGTGATAATTCTATCTACAAAGAGAGTTTATGGAGTATAGTTATTTTAATATTATAGCTCAAATTCACAAGACAAGAGGTTTAAATTAATAGGTAGGTATTTGAAAATGAGAATCACCGTTTACCATAAATACAAATTGATTAGTTTTAACTAGCCTGCCTGCCTTTAGAATTAAATAGCGAACTTCTTTCTACTACAAACGAATAGCATGTTTATGAATTTTAGTTTTGTTTATTATTATTTTCTTAAACCGCATTAGTCGGGACTCCACGAGGATGTCCTCGCTCCAAGACTATTCCGCAATCCTAGCCGCGAGAAGAGAGACATAACATAGCACTCTATGGATTCACCGTGCGAGAGCCAGGTGTCCATCGTGCAACAGAGAGAGAAAAACAGAAAACTGGAGTAGACCCCAAGACTTGTGACTTGGGCGTAGGTTTAAGGGATCCCTTTGTGAAGCACTTCCACACTCACCTTAACTACTGTCAGACCTCCCATCTGTTCAGCTAAATCTAACATAAACCCGCCAGTACAGTTTTAGATACTCGTTCTAGCATAGAACGTACTGCATTTCTGGACAAGCCCAATTCTTTCAGCAGGTTATAGTGAGATTTTGCTGGTATATCTCTCACTCCTACTTTTGCAGCAACTTTCTATGTAGAAATTAACTACATTACCGTTTTTGTTAGTTTGTTTAGGAGATTATAGTAATCATTTTGTTTTATAGCATTTTCTTTAGAGATTTTATGAAGTCTAAATCTACGTTAATTTGTTTAGAAGGTTATAATACTTAATATGTCGCTTCGCGTATCCTTTAGAGATTATAGTCTAAATCTACGTTAATTTGTTTAGAAGGTTATAATACTTAGTATGTCGCTTCGCGTATCTTTTAGAGATTACAGTCTGAATCTACGTTAATTTGTTTAGAAGGTTGTTGAAGAACTTATTCCGTCTCTTCGCGTATGCTTTAGAGATTATGAACTAAATCTATGATTACTTCAGACAATAATAAAATTAGCATTTTACTCTGCAAGTCCAGAAGAGCAGTCTAATTGTCAAATTCTTGCTCTGTATTAGTAACAGGAATTCGACGAGCTTTATTTTATCTAGCCCAAGGACTGACTTCGAAGCCTTGTAGCTCAAAACACTCATCCCATTAGAGCCTAAGTATTATTAGTACTGATAACCATGTACTCGAAGTTATCAATTTACTTTAATGTCTCTATAGGACAAAAATTTTATAAGTTGTCGAAAGTTTGTTATTATGCACATATTGCAAAATAAGGATCCTCGCTTTGAGGGTTTCTCGAAAACTATATGTTTGTTACAGATATCTATCTTCATAAAATCATAAAATTACGTGTATTAACCTTGTTTCTCTCGAATCCAGCGCGTCTAGTCTCGGAACTAGAGCTCCGGATCAAAGATAATAGTTGCAACAAATAAACTTACAGTTGAGTGTAACCCTTTTAAGTACCTAGGTTTCTCCAAATATGGTCATCTATAAGGTAATAAATTGAGTATTCCTCTATTTTCAGTTTCCTCGAAAGATAGGCAATTGATGGGTTGTGTTTTTATTTGATCCTTCTTTTTACATTTCTTTATTTAATTTTATCAAAGAAAGTATAATTTTTTCACATAGAAAATTTGCATGTTTGAGTGACGTTTCTCGTCAAACAAAAAGAACTCAAAAAATGCCAATATTTAAAACTGAAAATTTTCAAAGAAGTTTTTACTTTGCTCTCTGTCAACGAGGTCTTACTGTCTCGTTACAGTCAACCCCCAAAAAATTACGTAGATTTAAAAATTTACACGGAGTTATTTTTTTCCCAAGAAAAATGAACTATCAAAAGAATAAAATAATCTAAGTATCAACTAAATTTATCAAAATTCTAGTTGTAGCTTCAATCTATGTGTCAAGAATGAATATATTATGTATCCCTACAACAATATGATTGTGTATTTAAACCACCCAAGAACTATTGTCATGTCATCTCAAACCCGTGGTTTGATAGTGAGTAGCTATAAAAACATTTTTAACCTCGTCGTTGCCTAGATACCACCGCTAACAAAAAGAGTTTGTGAGGCTCTTCAATCCTAGTGATACAAATTAGTGATTTCCACGCAAAACTCTTGTTTACATTAGAATCCACCAATCCATTGTCGCAGATTACCAGAGCAACTCTTGCGAACAGATAAAAGGATTTTAAATAACTGCTCTCCCTACCAAGACTTTAAGACTCCAATCCAATAGTCCAAAGTTGGAACCTGTGAAGTGTGCGTAAAGGTATTAGCCGCGTGTAAGCAACGAATTCAAGGGGCCTGCAATTGCAGTGACTCATACCAACAAAGGTATTTAATCCTAACTCCAAAGTCAATCTCCCTTGAAAACGTTTTGAAAAGTGTTAAGCTACTTTTAGAACTTGGAGAAATCCGTCTCATATTCTAACAGTGCTAATGGCGCAAGCCCCTCGCAAATTCAAAAATAATTTCATAAATATAACGCCCTTCGCCTTTCAAATTCATTTAAACTTTAATTAAATCTCTCGAAAATTTATTCAATCCCCTCCTTTCATCGAAACACGCTGACTCATTCCATCAGCAACTGTTGTCTAGGATATGAGACTACGTTGAATTGTTTTATTTTATTTGGCGCATATAATTGAAATAATTATTTTAAAATTAAATTTAATCCCATTAAAATCTTTTATATCAATCAACATTTCATAAAATATTTACTATTATTTTTCAGAAATATTTTTTGTAAATGACCAGTATGACCACGCTCTTATAAAATCAAAGTCAAAGTTATTTTCCAATAAAGATAATTATTATTAAAAATGAATATAATTATTTATTTTGTTTCAAAATCAGTTAGGTATTATTACTTCAAACAGTTGAGACAATCCTGTAATTTATTTAACTTTAAATTTATTTTTTATTATATTATTATTTCAAAAAGTTGAGACAATCCTGTAATTTAATTAACTTTTTTTTTTTTTTTTTAATGTAATGTATAATATTTTTTTATGTATAAATTTATTTTTCTCCCTTTCGTTGATAATATTAAAACATTTATAATGACAAAAAAAAAAGATTATGATCCAAATAACTCAAGATGCATCCTATTAGAACATTCGTTACTAAAGTATGTTTTTTTTATTTTATTTATTTTTTATTTTTATTGTTAAGGGTAAATTATTTTCCTCCATATGGTAACCTTATTCTTGATTTGTTATATTAAAAATATATGTTACATATTATTAACCTAATCCAAGTGAACCCCTAACAAAAATTATGTTTACTTAAACTTAAATATTTAATCCGTACACGCAAATGAAATATTAAGCTTGAATACAAATGTTTGGTTCGAGGTAAGTCTGTTATTATATAATAAATCTGACACAAAAAAACTTATGAAAACCAGTATTGAACTTTTATCGGTAACCGTATCTATTAATTAGCCTATTTCCAAAAATAAGTAAGTATTATTTTTATATGTTTATATTATCAAATAATATCATCAATGAAAGTTATTCATAAATTTACATTTTACTCGCTAGTAAAAAAAAAGTAAAGTAAAAGTAGGCCGTTCCGTTTCCGCTCGGATATTATCATACAAACTATTAATCGAAATAAACTATCCTATATATCGAGTTGGTTTAATCTATCGGTGTTAAAATTTGATTGAAATCGGTTAATTGATTTAAGAATCATAGTGAACAACCAACATGATCGTATATTTAATTACTATTAGTTATACTTCGCAATCAAGTTTCGCAAATATTTATTATTAAACTCGTGAGTTGACAATAATCGACACAAGTAGAATAACCCAACCCCCAGTTTGTTAACCCGTTTTAATTTCCTGAACTAGTATTCCGAAGTAAATTGATAACATAACCAAACAACAAAGACAACAATCAAACATGAACTAATATTAAGATGAACCCAAATGTATTATTTAGTCAAAGTTTCCAAATAAATAGATAACACAAACTATAAAACTCGATAACTGAAATATTACGTATATAATTGCTACTACATACATACTTATGTCTACGTATAGATACTCAGATAGAAAATCTTCGACATTCATACAAACTTTTTTTATCTAACTGAGAATCGAACCCAACCTACTGAACCACAAAACCAATTGTTCGATTCTATTACAGTTTCCAACCCTAAAATAAATATTAGAAACTATGTATTTAAACTATTTACTATTAGTTGCTATGGTAACTTTGTTTACAAACAGTCTTGTCATTTTATTAGAAATTACATACTGTCATAACAAAGATGGTTCGAGGTAAACAAATTAATTTTCAATGATTAAAGAAACACAATTATAAATTAAGCAGAATCTCGTGTTTGTAACCTTTACTCGACTGCAAAAATAGAAGCTAAATTACCTACCGAAGTATGTAAAAATTATAGGTGCTACCTCTATAGGATTTGTAAGTCTCACAAAATTTAATCTATAATCTACTATGCTCCTCATCGCTAGAACTTATGAAGTCTATTCTTGTAAGGGAAGTCAAGATCGGAACCCACTACTATTACTGATTTTGGTTGAGCAAAAGACCAGATTACCAGATTTTATTGCTTTGCAGTTTCCTCACGACGCTTTCCTTCACCGCTAGTGACATGAGCTATATTTAATAAAGAAAATATGATATCATGATATTAACTCCCGTTTCCTCGTATTGTTTTCCTACACCGCCAGTGAATGACCTATAGCTAAAAAATGATTGATGGAACTCTCCTATTTCTTCGCTTTATTTTCCTTCACCACTAGAGAATGACCTATAGCTAAAGATTTCAACCTGTCGTTTCTTCACGATGCTTTCCTTCACTATATCTATTATAGCCAACAGTTTAAAACTGTCAGTTCCTTTACAATATTTTCCTTCACTGGAAGCAAAAGGTCAATAACTACAAAATACATTATTTGCTCATACCAGACTCCTTATAATGTTTTTCATCACCGCTAAACTTGGTAGTATAAGCTTTATAGTTTTAATAATTCTTGTTAGTTGACCTTATATCATTATTTTCAGATTAATCTATCCAAGAAATTCTTCACAGTTACTATACTCCTGGACTAGAAGAAATCTAAGGAACCCTAAAAATTAAATATTTTAATAAATCAATCAAAACAAATGTTTATTATTTTGCTATGAGATACTTATTCTCTAACTCCATTCTAAAACCACTAATTTACCCGACTACACAAATCTGAAAACAAATTACATATGCTAAATAGATCTAATATGTATTGGATACTCATATTTATTGTTGCCTAATGTCTAGTGAAGAGAGTTTACTTACCTACTTTTATAATGTGACTGATGAGCAAGACAAGTGCCTGATGGTAAGCTACTTGCCTGGCCAAAACGGAACAGTGTAACACAATATGGAACGCGAGTTTATAAAAGAAAATTATTACACTATGCTCGTCAATCCAAAAATAAGATTTTACACGATTACAAAAGGAAATGAAAGTTAAGCGACTTATATCTGTGCTTACCTTAGGCATTTTAGTTATAAATTGTATGCATTATCACAGATTGTACTGAATTACATTTTAACCGACTGAAGAAAACTAACATGTTATTAGGTAAAGTTTGAAATATTTGTTTGTTTTGCATTTTAATACCTTATACGCTTCCTAAAGGTTTCTAGATGAATTTATTTTTAGTTTTCCTTAGTAGGTACCTAAGTAATACAACCCCCCATGTTTTTATGTTTAAGTTTTTTAGTTGTTTAACCGACTTCAAAAGAAATGTGTCAATAACCTAAACCGGCCTTCCGCATCCATTTCACGTCAACAAATTGGTCCAATGGACCTTGTGTGTATGACTCTAACATTATTAAAGAAAAACGTGTAAGTTTGATTTTACAAATGACTCGAATGAAATGATTTGAATGATAAAAGAGATCCTACTGAATAAATGAAGTGTTATGAAGTGGTTCTGATCCTGGTTGTAGGCGCCAAAATGTAATGAACCGGCCTGACCCTGCATTAGACCTGGCTTGACATATATGAAAATAATTAGTGTAATGTTAAAAATGTAATGTAAAAACTAAAATTTAAAGCTACACCATCTACTTTAAAAATTTATCCTGGACTAAGGCACCAAGATGAAATGAACCGGAGTGTAATCCTAGATTATAAAATTTTTCTGGAGGGTGAACTCAGGATTTATACTTAGGTTTTTTCATCCTGGTCACCTCACCAAATTGTAATGGATCAGCCTACCTATATGTAATATGAAATATGAGACTAAGATCCTAGTGATGGCGCTAAACTGTGGACTGGAGAGTGTCCTTAAGAATTATAAAGTTTTAGTTTAGAATGAACTCAGGATTTATATATATTTATATATATACTCATCCTGGTATCCTCACCGATTTGTACTGGCTGAAGATCGTACAAAAATGCAAAATTGATATAAGCTTGAAGGCTTTATACAAAAAAAGTACTGAATATAATAATGATAGTTAAGGACCTAAATAAGAGAAGATAATTAGATTGTTAAATTGGCCAAGTGAACGTCTAGTGGAAAGTATAGGACTCTACGTTGTATCCGCATTACCCGAGATTCTACGAAAAGACCGGTTTACCTATATGTTCCTAAGAAATAAATAAATGATACAGATCTTATAGTTTACTAAAATGCAGTTAGAGATAATTTTGATAAATACCTAGGATGCTGAAAAGAAAGTGATAATTCTATCTACAAAGAGAGTTTATGGAGTATAGTTATTTTAATATTATAGCTCAAATTCACAAGACAAGAGGTTTAAATTAATAGGTAGGTATTTGAAAATGAGAATCACCGTTTACCATAAATACAAATTGATTAGTTTTAACTAGCCTGCCTGCCTTTAGAATTAAATAGCGAACTTCTTTCTACTACAAACGAATAGCATGTTTATGAATTTTAGTTTTGTTTATTATTATTTTCTTAAACCGCATTAGTCGGGACTCCACGAGGATGTCCTCGCTCCAAGACTATTCCGCAATCCTAGCCGCGAGAAGAGAGACATAACATAGCACTCTATGGATTCACCGTGCGAGAGCCAGGTGTCCATCGTGCAACAGAGAGAGAAAAACAGAAAACTGGAGTAGACCCCAAGACTTGTGACTTGGGCGTAGGTTTAAGGGATCCCTTTGTGAAGCACTTCCACACTCACCTTAACTACTGTCAGACCTCCCATCTGTTCAGCTAAATCTAACATAAACCCGCCAGTACAGTTTTAGATACTCGTTCTAGCATAGAACGCACTGCATTTCTGGACAAGCCCAATTCTTTCAGCAGGTTATAGTGAGATTTTGCTGGTATATCTCTCACTCCTACTTTTGCAGCAACTTTCTATGTAGAAATTAACTACATTACCGTTTTTGTTAGTTTGTTTAGGAGATTATAGTAATCATTTTGTTTTATAGCATTTTCTTTAGAGATTTTATGAAGTCTAAATCTACGTTAATTTGTTTAGAAGGTTATAATACTTAATATGTCGCTTCGCGTATCCTTTAGAGATTATAGTCTAAATCTACGTTAATTTGTTTAGAAGGTTATAATACTTAGTATGTCGCTTCGCGTATCTTTTAGAGATTACAGTCTGAATCTACGTTAATTTGTTTAGAAGGTTGTTGAAGAACTTATTCCGTCTCTTCGCGTATGCTTTAGAGATTATGAACTAAATCTATGATTACTTCAGACAATAATAAAATTAGCATTTTACTCTGCAAGTCCAGAAGAACAGTCTAATTGTCAAATTCTTGCTCTGTATTAGTAACAGGAATTCGACGAGCTTTATTTTATCTAGCCCAAGGACTGACTTCGAAGCCTTGTAGCTCAAAACACTCATCCCATTAGAGCCTAAGTATTATTAGTACTGATAACCATGTACTCGAAGTTATTAATTTACTTTAATGTCTCTATAGGACAAAAATTTTATAAGTTGTCGAAAGTTTGTTATTATGCACATATTGCAAAATAAGGATCCTCGCTTTGAGGGTTTCTCGAAAACTATATGTTTGTTACAGATATCTATCTTCATAAAATCATAAAATTACGTGTATTAACCTTGTTTCTCTCGAATCCAGCGCGTCTAGTCTCGGAACTAGAGCTCCGGATCAAAGATAATAGTTGCAACAAATAAACTTACAGTTGAGTGTAACCCTTTTAAGTACCTAGGTTTCTCCAAATATGGTCATCTATAAGGTAATAAATTGAGTATTCCTCTATTTTCAGTTTCCTCGAAAGATAGGCAATTGATGGGTTGTGTTTTTATTTGATCCTTCTTTTTACATTTCTTTATTTAATTTTATCAAAGAAAGTATAATTTTTTCACATAGAAAATTTGCATGTTTGAGTGACGTTTCTCGTCAAACAAAAAGAACTCAAAAAATGCCAATATTTAAAACTGAAAATTTTCAAAGAAGTTTTTACTTTGCTCTCTGTCAACGAGGTCTTACCGTCTCGTTACAATGGTAAGCAATATGCCTGCCACATAACAGCACAGTAACACGCAGCTATTGGAACTTGAAGATTCCAAATCATTACCTAGCACTGCACTGCGTTCGTTACCCAGAGAACTAAGATATTATATCTCCAAGCCCTGTAATTTCTCTGGAAACAATGCCCTTCAAACCGAAACACATTAATATTTTCAAATTACTGCTTGGAGGCTTGGAGTACTTTTTTCTGTAGTGGTAGGACTCGTAGCAGAGTCCGCCTGGGGAAGTACCACACCTTTGGCAATTATTCTACCGCCAAGCAGTAATGTGCAAACATTACTGTGTTCCGGTTTGAAGGGCAATGTTTCCAGATAAATTACAGGGCTTAGAGATATAACAACTTGATCTCTGGGTGACGAGCGCAGTGCAGTGCTAGGTAATGATTTGGGCTCTTCATATTCCAATAGCAGCGTGTAGCTGCGTATAGCTGCGGACTCTGAAAAACATCGACTGCATGTTCCTCCCTTAGAAAACACCAATTTCATTTGTAAAGACCTAATATTAAAAGAATATGATAGATATAACACCCAGGCACAGAACAAAGAAATTTTCATATCTCACCCATAATACCGAAAGCTCCTTGTAGTTGGGTCTGTGACGTTCTCACCATTTCTCTGAATGATTCCACTTTGGTCACGAAGATAACGCATTCGGCACACATCCTTAATGCATTCTCTTTTGTCGGCATTACCTGGGAATTTATATATTAATTAATTAATTAATGTAAGGCTAAATATGGCGACCTAAAATTACTGTACCGATATCTATATTATGTACCCATATTATGAAATAAAGAATTATCTTATCTTATTCAAATTATATTTTTTTAAATTTTGCTACAAGAACAAAATCAAAAATTTTGAATTATCCCCCGACTACCTTGGATTTTAAATTTGTACTGTATGCTACTAGTCCAGCCCTTTTATTTGACACCCATAATGAGAGAGTAGTGAATAAACAAATGTACCTAATTCGCCATTTTGTGGTGGCGGCCATCTTGGATTTGAAATTTGTCACAGTGTTTAGTGTTCTAGCCTTCTCATTAGATATCCATATTGAGGAAGTTTTGAAACGATATATTTTTTTTTTTTTACAGAGAAATTACAGGTCTTAATTCTTTGATCAGTCAAGACCTTTCATTTGATACCCATATTGAGGAAGGTTGTGAAAAAAATATGTTGTCCACCATTTTGTGGAGGATGCCATCTTGAATCAATATTAACCAAACATAGCTAAGAACCACCAAGAAATAAGCTTTCAAACAAAAAAACCGTATTGAAATCGGTCGATCCGTTTGAGCTCTACGGAGCCACAGACATACGTCGACGTCAAACTTATAACACCCCTCTTTTTGGTCGTGGGTTAAAAATGAAAACGACTAAGCCAAACTGCACAAAATTCCTATGGGACCAAAAGCAGCTATTCTACATCAAACAAAAAAAGAATCACGTAAATCGGATCATAAATATCGGCTGATGTTCCGAAAACACGAACGAAGAGATTTGACTCCACGTTTGTGATAAGAACGTCTAGGTTGTGGAATGCGCTGCCTGAGTGGGTTTTCCCCGATAGTTACAATCTTGGTGTCATCAAATCGAGAGTGAATCGGTTACTTCCAAGTAAGCAGGGTCCATCGTAGACCGCATCGTCGCTTGACATGGTGAGGCGAGACGGTGGTCAAGTGCGAACCTATATTAGTAAAAAAAAAAAGTTATCGATGTACATACATATAATAAAAACCAGCCGAATTGACAACTTCCTCCTTTTTGGAAGTCGGTTAAAAAGATCGTCAAAGAGAACGATTTTGTGGCGGTAGGTAATAGACGAATTAGTTTAAATTAACAGGATACCTACATTACTTTCACTTTATTTAACTTAATCTATGGGTTGTAATGTTATTAATTGTTACTTTACTTTACCTGAAACAAACATATTTTATTTATTACTTACAATCAGATTAAGGCATTTTCTTAGCGTGCCGAGGTATTCAGTTGCGTGTTGATTCTCTCCTTCGCCGAGACAGCAGAAGCACTTTCCTTCGGCGTCGCTGCTTTCCGCTTGCGTCTCAACTAAGGAATATTTGTGTTTTTTAATCAATTCAATTCAATTCATTTATTCGAACCATAAATTCATAAGAACACTTGGTAACGTCATTAACAAAGAGGCAAATAATCTGTGTACATAATAAGATAAAGTAACAATGTCAAAATGAATAAAGCGGCTGTAAAAGAGCCTCGTCAATCAAATGCAGCTGTAAAAAGGCTTTGTCAAAGACAAAATAACAAATAATTAATACATCTACACTAATATTATAAAGAGGAAAGATTTGTACCTATTTTTGTATGTTTGTAATGAATAGGCTCAAAAAGTCCTGGGCCGATTTAAAAAAAATTTTTACCAATAGAATGCTATATTCTTCCAATTTGACATAGGCTACATTTCATTTTGAAAAAAATTAGGGATCCTTGGTAAAATTTGAACAATGTAACCGAAGGTGTAGAAAAATGAGTCTTAAAATGTCTTTCGTCGAATGCGCTGCCGAAACTATTAGCGATAGAACAAAATAATGTACAACAATATTGAAGAACATCATATTGTCTACAAAAAACTTCGGGGTAGCATATGTCCAACTATTGTAATTATGTCACTACAACAACTTTTTTCATCTTAAACATTAATTAATTGTCTACCCCGTGCGAAGCCGGGACGGGCTGCTAGTACAGTATAAAGATACTACATGAGTACAAACATTGTTCAAAAGTTTTATAAATCTATTATTTTACCTTATTACAAGATTCTAGTTTCGACATATTTGTCTTCCATACGTTACTATCTTTAACAAAGTCATCTATATTATAATATGCCTTGCTCAATAGGTAGCTTTTTATTTCATTTTTAAACTTTGTTTCATTGAGACCTTCGACTTGTGCAGGGATTGCATTATAGAAGCGAATGCCATTAAAAGAGTTATTCCAATATGAATCATCGATATTAAATCAATGGATGTGCACTGAGCACCTTGAAATTGTTAACAAATCTTTTTGTAGTGATAGGACTCTTGGCAGAGTCCGCCTGGGGAAGTACCACACCTTTGCCAGTTATTCTACCGCCAAGAAGTTATGTGCAAACATTACTGTTTTCCGGTTTGAAGGGAAATGTTTCCAGAGAAATTACAGGGCTTAAGAGATATAACAACTTAAATCTCTGGGTGACGAGCGCAGTGCAGTGCTAGGTAATGATTTGGACTCTTCATGTTTCAATAGCTGCGTGTTACTGTGCTGTTATGTTGCTTACCATTTATTAAAAAAAAAAAACGAATTGTGTCTTTGTGTGAAGCTTGAGTGGTTTACAACTACCAATCTACTCGACCCCTAGAATCGCTAACGGCGAGGTATGTTACGGTTCTACTTATTTTGGTTATTGACAACGAATAGCGATAGATATAAACGTCCGGCGTTCACCGCTTCCTACAATCGACTAAAAGAAAGAAGAAAAGAGGGAGCCTCACTCTTGGCAACGATAACATAATTCCGTACGCCTGAAGTTTGGGAGGGCATATCCATTGATTTATATTATACTAGCTGAACGTGCGCGCGTTGCTACGCCATCTATCGAAAATTGGTTGTACCAATTCAAATTTTGAACAAATTCGGTTACTTTAGGTTCTAATGACGCAACCTTTAAAATATGACATATGCTGTCACGCAACAAAAGCTCTCAAAAAGCAATATTTTTTCCCGTTTTTGTTACATTTTTCATTCATGCTCGGCTCCTGTTGATAGTAGCGTAATGTTAAATAGCCTATAGCCTTCCTCGATAAATGGACTATCCTACACAGAAATAATCTTTCAATTCGAACCAGTAGTTCGAGAGATCCTTGCGTTCAAACAAACATACAAACAAACAAACAAACTCTTCAGCTTTATAATATTAGTATAGATTGATGATATGATATGCGAGTACGTTAAGTTCAAATATTATACAGCAGGTCTACTACGAAGTCCGATAAACGATATATCGGCCGAACTTATGGACGTTTCCTACCTCGATAGACAATCGGTCGGTTGATCGAATCGGCCGTTTCGTTCGATCCGACCCTCATCCGACCTAAGTCTATAACTTCCGACCGAGATGTATCCGATCCGAATGTTTTTCGTGGTAGGCTACAGATCCGATTCAGCTGTCGGTCGAATCCGATCATTCGGAGTTTGTTTTCGTAGTAGACCTGCAGATTATTTATACATACGGATCCAGATCTTGACGTTCTATGCGCGCTACTAGTTAAGTTACGGCTAGTCTCGTCGGGAGAACTGAGACTGCCGATCCAGAGCCCTCGAAGAATTGAAGGTACATGTCAGTTTCCTCACGATGTTTTCCTTCACCGTTTCAAGTTAGCGGCATTACGCACATGACTTTGAAAAGACAGTGGTGCGCGTGGGACTTGAACCCGGGGGCACAGAATAAATATTAGTACAGAAGCCTCACTTACCAAAAACAATTTTATAAAAAGCGACTCTTGCTGGGACACAACAAAGTTCAATTCAGCTCGCATTAGCGCTCAATATCTGTCGCGATTTTCAACTCTCTCTTCTAACGCGTAACTCTGTCCCTGTCTAGCGCGGAGGGTTTACGACATATCTAATAACAATATCCGCGGGAAACGTTTTGCGCGAGCGCTCAGCCGTGCGTCCGACAACCGACTGTCACTTGTTCCCTGGAAGGAACGGTCTAGCGGTAGGCTAAAACCGCGCGACCTTGAGCGAGTGAGGATGCACTGCCGGGGGCTTCCGGATCGGCTGTCGCCGTTCTCCCGACTAAACCAGCCGTAACTAGCCGTAGCCGTAACGTGACTCTCACCACTTTCTAAACCACGGATTGACTTGAAAAGGATAATGCTACCTACTGGGCTCAATAACATAATGCTCAAACATGATACATACGCCAAGTTGTAGATCTCATTCATACAATCACTTTTTACTAAGGCGTCATAAAAAAATACCTAAACGAAAAAAGATATGAACTGCTAAAATTATGGCTCTTTAAACCTTGAACCTCGGATGATTTCAATTTTATTTTATGGGATTATGCTTATACTAAATATGAAGTAAGTAATGTGAATACATAGCTACATTAAATTATGTGTCTTAGTTGAATTTTTTGAATGTACAGCTAAGAAAAAAAAACCCGTGGTGCGATTATTGTAACTTGTGACGCCATATCAAAAGATACTAGCACCAATAATATTATACTAAGTATTTGGTGTGGGATTTATGTGTGGACAGTATGTAGCAAAAAATTAGGCCAGAACACAAAAGAGAAAAGTTTCATTATCCGATGCACACTTATCAAGGACCGATGACAATGCAATACTTTTTAGTTGGGTTTTCCGTTAAGGTGTGTTTTTTTTTAACTATTAATTATTAACAATACCGCCCGTTCATTCTTTCGCTTTTGTGGTAAGCGACAGCCCTCATTGCCTTTTAATTTCACTTTTCAACCACAATTTGTTTTGGCCCAATAACGTTAAACAGATCATCTATAGTCACTGCATAGTATGAAACAAAATCACTTCCTGTGTCTTCCTGTCCCTTTGTATGCTTAGATAAATAAATAAATAAATATAAATATTGGTGGACAATTCACACACAACACCATCTGACCCCAAACTAAGCAAAGCTTGTATGATGGCGGCCAGATAGCTGATATAATACTTATATAGTTTTAAATACATACTTATCTTATATATAAAATTCTCGTGTCACAGTGTTTGTTTCCTTACTCCTCCGAAACGGCTTTACTGATTTTAACCAAAATTTATATGCATATTCAGTAGCTCTGAGAATAGGCTACTAGCTATTTTTCATACCTTTATATGGCAAAACAACGTTTGCGGGGTCAGCTAGTTATACATATAAACACCCAGACACAGTGCAAACATTTGAATTCATCACACAAATATTTGCACTGGGTGGGGATCGAACCCACGACCCTCGGCTTCGCAGGCAGAGCTACTACCAACTAAGCCACAAGGCCAGTCAATAAGTCAGATCTTTAAAACCACGAAACAGATTTTGATGTTGGGTTTTTTAATACAGCAGTTCAAGAACCAGGTTTATACGTAAAATACATGGATCACACAGCAGAGAAACACTAATAATAATTTTCAAGATTTCTAATGTGATGTGATGTGCACTATCCACCATCAACTTATTATGCTCGAAATAACAAGGAAAATACGTTCAAAATGAAATTGCGGAGGAAGAAAAGAGAACTAATAAAACGTCTTCGTGTAGCTAAAACCATGGGCGACAACCATCTAAGTCACCAACTGTCCAGGGCTCTAAGATCAATCCTTAAATTAATACAAGGAATATCGCTACAAATCAGTAAAAATCGTGATAATCTTTACAGAGCTAAACACGAAGTAGACTTTGATAAAAACCCTTTTCAATACTCGAAAATATTTTCAGAGAACAAAATGGAAAGCTTATCTTGACTAATGAGCAAATTTACGATCACTTTAAAAGCACATACGAAGTGCCTAAACGCGGGAGCTCGTACGTAGTACCAAACATCCAAAGACCTAATGATCCTCTAACAAACTTTCAAAGCACTCCACCTAGTGAAGAGGAAGTAAACTATCAAATTAAGAAGAAAACTACTAAATCAGCTCCAGGCCCTGATGGCATTCCTTACATAGTGTATAAAAAGTGTCCATCAGTTCGTAAACATATCTTAAATATATTCAGTAAGATCTGGTCAGGAAAGCAAATCCCAAAATCATTTGGAAGAGCAATTTTTGTCCTGATTCCTAAAATGAAAGAAGTAACTCATCCAAAAGACACCAGACCGATAGCCCTAACCAATACAATTTCTAAAATTTTTTTCAGTATATTGCAAACAAAAATGACCACATTTATGGCTAGCAATAGGTATTTCAGGCCCAACCACCAGAAAGGCTTCTTGCCTGGTATTTCTGGATGCCTGGAACACAATACATTACTAGCGGAAAGTTTGAAAGATGCCAGAACACATGAGAGACAAATAACAGTCTGCTGGATAGACCTAGAGAACGCATTTGGTTCTGTGCAGCATGAACTTATGTTATTTGCCCTAAAATGGTATAACTTTCCTGCTGTAATTATTGACATAATTAATTCATATTATAATCACTTAAAATTTGTTATAGCAGTAAACAAAGAATACTCAAAACCACTTAAATATAATGTGGGACTATTCCAAGGGTGCTGCTTATCACCAATAGTATTTAATATAGTTATAAATATTCTAGTAGATAAATTAATATCCCGTGAGAAGAAATGGGGCTACCGGTTTAAAATCAACAATAAGTACACTGAGTCAATTTTAGCCTTTGCGGACGACCTTGCAATACTTACACGAAATCCCAAACAGTGTCAACAATTGTTGAATGATGTTGATGAGTTCTGTACATGGACGGAGGGAATGAGGGCAAAACCAAGTAAATGTCATTGTTTATGTCTGGGTAGACGAGATACCAAATATACTTCTTACGATCCGGGACTCTCCATAAGTGGCCAAAGAGTTGCCACAATAGCAGAGGCAGTGCCTTTCAAATTTCTTGGTAGAAAGATAGACTACAAAGGACGTACACCATCATTAGAGGTAGTTGTTGGAAATTTCATGAATGACCTCAGTAAGGTAGACCAACAGCCTATCAGCAATATCAAAAAAGCATGGATATATGACAACTATCTCACATCACGTCTCACTTGGCCTTTCCTAGTATATGACATCGGTAAAACCCTCCTCGCAAAACTAGATGCTAATGTCATAAAGATATTGAAGTCATGGTTTGGATTGGCACATCCGGCTGATCCCTCTACTCTATTTAGGGATCACAATAGTTTTGGCCTGAAACTAAAAAAACCATCTGAACTCTACAAACACCTAAGAGTTACAAAAACGCATGTTTTGGGAAAGTCGAAAGACGAATTAATCGCATCTCTCCCAAAAGACAAAAGCGCTTCGGACCTTGAATCTAGACTTCAATTCCACAAACAATTTATGGCAGGTGCGCAAGTAAATACAGCTGGGTTGGGTGCGAGAAAGAAAAGGGAAGACCGAGACATGGTAAAAAGCTTTCTACAACAAGACGAAAATGATAGTTACAAAGTGCACGCTATGAATTTAGAAATGCAAAGTGAGTGGTTAACCATAGGTGAGTTTTGTATCCCATTAGCTCTAAAGTGGCGCACCTTGCTATATGACTGGTCTCCTGCCTTATTAAAATTTTATCTGAACGCTTTCCAAATGACCCTCCCTGACCAGAGTAACTTGGTAAGGTGGGGAAAAGCCTCTGAAAAATGTTGCTATACTTGTGGTGAGGCGATATGTACAGCAAGGCACATATTGGTGGGATGCAAGGTGCTCCTTAATAGGGGTCATTACTCACAGCGCCATGACAGAGTACTTGAAATCATACGTGAAGCCGTAAGCCTTTCGGTAGCTAGAGCCCAAAAGGGATTGACGATGAACAAAAGACAAATTAACTTTGTAAAAGAGGGCTCAACTTCAAACTCCAAGAACAAGCCTTACTCAATCCTGGGTTCAGCACCTGATTGGACAATTTTAATGGACACGTATGAAAAGCACTACAAAATCCCAGAGGATGTGGGTGTTTCGTCATCCAGACCGGACATTTTCCTTTTTTCTAGGGCTACGAAACGCATAGTCCTGGTAGAACTTACCGTACCGTGGGAAACTAATATACCTAAAGACCACGTGATGAAACAAAATAAGTATTACGACCTACAAAATGAATTAACAAAAAATGGCTATGTAGTTAATTTATACGCTGTAGAAGTAGGAGCGAGAGGTATACCAGCAAAATCTCTCTATAACCTGCTTAAAGACCTTGGATTGTCCAGAAGTGCAGTAAGTTCTATACTAGAACGAGTATCTAAAGCTGCACTAGTAGGATCATATCGGATTTGGCTGGGCAGGGAGAGAAATACGAGTAGTGAAGGTGAGTGTTGACGTACGTCAATGTAAGGGGCCCCTTTTAAACCTACAGCCCGAGTCACAAGTCTTGGGGTCTATTCGAGATTTCTCTCTCTGCCACACGATGGACCCGGCACCCGCACGGTGAATCCATGGAATGCTAAGAAGTACGTCTCAAATAAACACATTTTTTGTGCTTAAATTGCAAACGCTGGCTGAACCCTATGAGATAGATAAAAATAATGTACTGCAGTATTATACTCCTAAAAAAGGTCAGTGGTACAGTCCGCGAGGTATAAGCTGAGCTTTGCAATAGTGTGAGTGATCACATGCATACGCATCTATTACCAAAAGTACAGTCAGACAACAAACTCTTAAACAACAAGCTGACATTAACTATCCAGGATCAATATGGTCATTGCGAAAAGAAGTATCTCTTTTAGGATTCAAATAGTCAAGGACAGAGAATAACAGAATTTTTTTAATGGAAAAGCATGAGATCCGTCACCTACGTATAACTTATTTACTTAAAATTTCCGAATACCGTATTCAGGGCAGGCCTATCGTTTATACCAATATACAATTGATACTGCATAATAAACAACGATTTATTGAATATAAAATTGACACCTTATTAAGAGAACATGGTCACAGCGTCCTGCGTCTGACTGTACTTTTGGTGATCACTCACACTAATGCAAAGCTCAGCTTATACCTCGCGGACTGTAAATGTCTATCTTTTAGGGATCACTCACAATAACTTATCTTATTAGTAATTTTAGTATCAGCATTGCACCCGTGCGAAGCCGGGGCGGGTCGCTAGTAATATAATAAACCTAGAGAGGTTTTGTTTTGCTTGAACGCGCTAATCTCAGGAACTACTCGACTGATTTCAAATATTCTTTCAATGTTGGATATGTATGTATGTAATCCCTCACTGCTATGGGCTTTTTTTTACATAAAGAGTGACGAGATGATCAGGACATATGCCTGATGGTAAGCAACATGCCTGCCACATAACAGCACAGTGACACGCAGCTATTGGAATATATGAAGAGTCCAAATTATTAGCTAGCACTGCACTGCGCTCGTCACCCAGAGATCTAAGTTGTTATATCTGTAAGCACTGTAATTTCTCTGGAAACATTGCCTTTCAAACCGGGACACAGTAATGTTTGCACATTACTGCGGTAGTACACGGTAGAATAACTGGCAAAGGTGTGGTGGTCCTTCCCCAGGCGGACTCTGCCAAGAGTCCTACCACTACAATGTACCGCAGGCGAAGCCGTAGCGGACCGCTAGTTATTAATATCTACAAATCCTACTTTACTTACCCGGAGAAACAGCTTTTGTTCTTTGTTGTAGCTGATTTAATATGTTACCGTTAAGTTCCGATTTCAGCGGTCCCACCTCTGGCATATTTGATTCTGAAAAAAAAAAAATGTTTGCCTGTAATGTCGGTTTACTGACGATAGAACGTGACAACGTCTTAAGAAAATACTGATGGAATGGTAGCATTTTTCAAAAGAAAATTTTAATTTCATTTGTTTAATAGATTTGTATGTAAAAAGTAATCAGTAGAATTTAGTCATTTTCAATCAAAACAATGCAAAAAGAAAATTTTAATTTAATTTGTTTAATAGATTTGTATGTAAAAAGTAATCAGTAGAATTTAGTCATTTTCAATCAAAATAATGCAAAAAAGCTTTTAGATGCCGGGGATCGAACCCGGTGCATTTCACATGCAAAGCGAACGCTCTACCACTGAGCTACATCCTCGCTTGAACTACTGGTCGAAATAATTAATACAACTGTAACAAGGTAACGACCGACGGTCGTTATCGTCGTGGTCGTCGGTAACGTTACATGACGTCATGTTTTGCGGGCGTGCAGCCGGTTATAAGACGTTATTACGTCAATACAATCAAAATTCGTAAAAGTGCGTTTTCACAAACATGTATACCAATGCCGTCTTTACCATAGAGGCACACGGGGCACGGGCCCAGGGCCCTCGTCCTCAGGGGGTCCCCAAAATTGAGAAACCTACTTTTCTTTGAAGTCGGTTTATAAGCCATGGATCCCTGATGTTTAACATAGTTAGTGTGCTGTAGTGGTCCGGCGGTCTTTAGTCACATTTTAAAAGCTAAATACAGCGATGAAGTAGCTCGAAAAAGCGACATCGTTTCATGGTTGATGTTCCAAAGACACGAACGAAGAGATTCGACTCAACTTTTGTGATAAGAACGTCTAGGCTATGGAATACGTTGCCTGAGTGGGTTTTCCCCGATAGTTACAATCTTTGTGTCTTCAAATCGAGAGTGAATCGGTTTTTTTCTAGGTAAACACGCTCCATCGCATCGTCGCTTAACATCAGGCGAGATGGCGGTCAAGTGTGAACCTAAAAAAGTTAAAAAAAAAAAATAAGCATTCCACATAGTGACTGAGTCGCTTTTCAGGACCGCGTTGCAGCAAGTGAATGCTACACTCTGCACACATTCAGATGCCAGTAGCATTATTTGGCTGCCGAATAGTGCAGTATTATGCAAAATGTAGTTTTGAACTTTCCAGGAACGCACTGCAACCGGGGGGTCTACCGCCTAACGAAAAACGCTTTGGCATTGCCGTCTCTTTCATTTCAAGCGAGAAGAAAAGAGACAGCAATATCAAAGCATCAGAGCGTTTTTCGTTAGGCGGTAGAAGCGCTGGTATGATCAGGCTTCATTTCATGGCTGACGTTTTTAGGACTCAGAACTAAAGTCCAACGTGATCCAAAATCGCAGCAGTTGCTAAAACGCGCGATTTTAATACTGCGTTCGTACACAGGCAGCCGCAAAATAGCATCGCATGCAGCATCGATACAATCGCTAAAACGCGCGCTTTTGATACTGCGACTGAAGGCAAAAGAGGCACCAAAAGGCGATGCAGCATCGATACAATCGCTAAAACGCGCGCTTTTGATACTGCGACTGAACGCAAAAGAGGCACCAAAAGGCGATGCAGCATCGATGTCATCGCAAAGTCGTCGATTACGGATGCTAAAAGTACCATGTCTGCTGTAGTCCTGTGGCGTGTTCATATCATTTACAAGTAATTTAATTAAGTCGATAACATGGACGTATAAAAAAGTCGGACGTAGTCTCGCTAAAACAAAAACTGTGTCACTAGAGTCGGCCACATTTGCACGTGTGCGTTGTCAGGTTGTCACTGACACTAGGCTGACACGCATAGTCGCATACATAAACACAAATTGCGCGTGTAATGACCCATTGTGTGCGCGTGTCAGGCTGTCAGCCTGTATGTGTTTCTATGATGTATAATAAGTATGTATTTAAAACTATATAAGTATTATATCAGCTATCTGGCCGCCATCACACAAGCTTTGCTTAGTTTGGGGTCAGATGGTGTTGTGTGTGAATTGTCCACCAATATTTATTATTATTATTATTCACTCATTTATTTTCTTTCTTAATTCCTAAGTTTTTTACAATACATATAAAATAAATATTAACATTATTATTATTTATTATTATGTGACTGCGCATACGTGCAGTCGTGCACATTATGAGGCCGACTCGATGGACACAGATTTTGTTTTGGCGAGACTACGTCCGACTTTTTTATACGTCCGTGGTCGATAAGAACATATTATTTGTAGTGGTTCACAGAAAATAAAAAAGTTAAAGCTAAAACATTCGAACTAAATCAGCAAATTCCGATTAAATATACCTGTTCGATTTAATTAAAATAACACAACGATCAAATATCATTCACTTCACTATACAAAAGGGCCCCAAATTCTTGTGTGCCCCGGGGCCCCGGCATGGCTAAAGACGGCCCTATGTATACCTGTGTATATTTTACCCCAAATTTGTGGTCTGTCAAGTTTATTTATTTATTTATTTAATTAGGCGTACATAACAGATTACAGTTAATGTTAAATAACAGATAAATTATAATATTGTGATGTTCTAAACTGTTATCCAAAGCATGCACACACAACTTAACTAGAATATTGAGGCAGTCACTAAATTAAATACATACAATATAAATCAATAACTTTAACTTAACTCATACCTACATGCAACTAAAACTATAACATAACTAAAATATGTAAACGCAACCAAGAAATACTTTATAATTTGAAAACTTTATAATAATGAAAATCGACTTTAGCGAACATATGGCGAAAATACTATCTTCCTAAGTTCATTTTTAAATTTATACATTTTGTTATGAAATACATCAATTGTGTCGTGGTATTTTTTATGAATTTCGTTATATTGGCGACACATTCTCACTATAGGGTTATAAAATGACGTATTATTGGTGTAAACCTGCAACGAAACAATCCTAGCATGATAGTCGCGGGCAAGTTAGTTTCAAATGTGTAAAACAAATCCGGCCACAGAATGGAATGTTCCTAAAAGTGACCAGTGCCAAGAGATACCTCTCTACACTCTATAGATTCTCTCTACCTACATTTTTCTTGATTCTGCTAAACGGAATCCCGAAAATATCGCCGTTTCGAAAATATTTCTATTGCCGCTATAACAACATATACTAAAAATAAAATAAAAACATTATTTAAGGGGGGCTCCCATACGACAAACTTGATTATTGCTCGATTAGTCCGTCCCACATAAACTAGATGGCGCCACTAGTAAAAATAGAACGCGATATCGATTTCAACGTCAGAATCATGAGCTAAAACACAATATTTTAATAAAACTTTTTGCCTGTCTGCGGAAATTGCGATGTGTAAGGAATTTCGACTAGAGCCAAAGAGCCATTATTTGCTAATGGTACGGAACCCTTCGTGCGGGAGTCGCCCTAGGGCGGTTTTTTAAATTCCGTAATGCCAGCAAAACAACTTCTGTGATTTGCCGATTGCGCCTTGGTCACGCCTGTACCCCTGTCTTTTTGGCAAAACTTCGGATGAGGGATAATTCGATTTGTAAATGTGGCTTTGACGAAGGACCACATATTCTTTGAATTATTTGTCTGGTTTAGATAAAACAACTTATCCAGACCAAATTAGTAAACCACGGGTAAAAAAACACAGTACCGTTTACGAAACTCAGCATTACGACAAAGTCGTACAGCCCAGAAAAGCAAGTAGGTACTGAACTGAACTATTTTTTTTTTTAAATGGCCAAAACCCATTTGTGATAGTTAAATAAAACCGGCCAAGTGCGGGTGGGACTCCGGAATTCCTTAGGTATACAGTATACATCGCAATTTCCGCAGACAGACAAAAAAAATTCTTTAACATTTTGATTTTCGCTTCATGATTCTCGCGATGAATTCGATATCGCGTTTTATTTTTACTAGTGGCGCCATCTAATTTTCTTGAAACGGACTAATCGAGCAAGAAACTGTAAAAATCAAGTTTATTGTATGGGAGCCCCCGTAAATATTATTTTAATTTTATTTTCTCTGTCATATGAGGAAACTGAGCATACGATATTAATTACAAAATAATTAAGGAATTGCATACCTATAATTTTGATAAGCAAAGTAGTTCTTAAATACCTTTTCTTTCTACCGATTTCGTAATTATTAATAAATTGTTTAGTTTTATCTTCTTCCTAAATGTAACTCTTAGGTAAATAAGCATTTCTCTCGCCTGAAACAAAGGTTCTACCTAGTTCAGGCTAACAAAATAATCTACCTGTTTATAGAAGTAAGAAAATATTGTATAGTTAAGATCTATTTTATTGAAATAAATTTATTTTATTTTTTATTTTTATTTTTATTATGTGTTGTTATAGTGGCAATAGAAATACTTCATCTGTGAAAATTTCAACTGTCTAGCTATCACCATTCTTGAGATACAGCCTGGTGACAGACGGACGGACAGACAGCCAAGTCCCAGTAATAGGGTTCCGTTTTTACCTTTTCGGTACGGAACGTAGATTTGAGATTTGAACAAGACACTACCTGAGTCACTGTTTGTTTGTTTTTAAAAAGTCTTTATTAATATTCATAAATATTTACAATAGTACAAATTACCAGTGTCTAATCCTAGTAGTACAATGCAACGAAGTATTTTGTTTAGTAGACACGCAGGTCCATTTAAAACTTTCAGCTGGAGATTGATCAAATTAATAGGTAAATGTATGTGTGATAGTTTGTAAAAAGTTACGGTTGTTTAGAAAAGTTTATGTAAGCTTTAGTGTATTAAGCATTACATTTAGTTCATTATGTGGTTAAATTATAGCTAAAAATAATAACGAACCCAAGTAGGTTGCGTATTTTTAGTAATGTGAGTAATTCGTTTGTGATAAATTTACTGAGGGTAATATTGGAACAATGTTTGGCGTCAGCAAGCGGTTAGGCGACAGGAGCTAGTGAGCCAGTTACTTACACGGTCGTCCGCGGCTGCAAGCTGTTTTCGTCCTTTTAATACTAGTAATAAGGGTGTATTTGCAACCGGACGCCCGGGCTGGGCCGATGTATGGTACGCTGTCTAGTCGTTGCACGCTAGGAATAGATGGTGAGGTAACTTGTATCGATAGTATCTATCGATAAATGTGAGATTTTTGTTACGGGTTCGGCATAAATTATAAATAAGTGGGTTTTTGCTTTCACGGTTTTTATGTAAGTAAAACTTTTCAGATAAATTGTACACATAGGCATCGATTTTTGGAAGACCTATTTTGCGGTGAAATTTATGAAGATTGGTGCAATATGCTGTGTTATAAGCATACTTTACAGCTTTGTTTTGAATAACTTGTATTTTTTTGAAATTTGATTTGCAAGTACTACTCCAAACAGGACATGCGTACGTGATACAAGGTCGGACCAGGGTGCAATACATTCGTAGTTTTGTTTGGTTGCTGAGGCATGATCGCTTGTTCATGAGAGGGCTTAACGCGTTTAATGCTGTGATGCCTTTAACGCAAAGGTTATTTGTGTTTGCTGTCCAGTTAAGTTTTGAGTCTAGTATTGTACCCAAGTATTTAACGGAACGACTCCAAGGTATTTTAAAATTCTCAATTTTAAGGGTTCGGGATGGGAGCGTGCGTTGTCTGGTAAACATTATTGCTTCAGTTTTAGCACTATTAATTTTGAGTTTCCATTTATTAAAGAAGATCAATAGTAAGTCAATGGCAAGTTGTAGGCGGCTTATAATTAAATCAATGTCAGGAGAAGAGGAAAAAGACGCTGTGTCATCTGCAAAACAGGCAATGTTGGTTCTTGGTTGGATAGGTATATCATTTAGGTACCCAAGGAAAAGTATAGGACCAACTATCGATCCTTGGGGGACTCCTGCAGGGACTAGTTTGGGTGAAGATGAGTGGTTATTTATTTTTTATTATAGTACGATCAGAAAGGTAAGATTTTATCAGTTTAATTAGAGAGATTGGTAATCCAATTATAAACAGCTTGTGCAGTAAACCCTTATGCCAGACCGTGTCAAACGCCTTCTCGATGTCTAAAAGAACCATGCCAGTCGACTGGTGTAGGTTCAGATTATGAGACACGGTTTCGGCTACTCTGGTTAGTTGTTGAACCGTGGAATGTTCTTGTCTAAATCCAAACTGCTCGTTAATTAATCGACTACCAGCCGTCCGGACTATGCGCCTGTAGATAACTTTTTCAAAAAGTTTTCCTAAACACGGGAGAAGACTGATTGGCCGGTAGGATGTCGGATTTGAAGGATCCTTTTTAGGTTTGGAAATTGCAATGACCTTGGCAACTTTCCACAAAAGTGGAAAGTGACTCAAGGCTAGACAAGCGTTAAAGATTTTGGTAAGTAGTACTAAACATTTCTGAGGAAGATTTTTAATCAGGAGATTGGTGATGGCGTCTGGTCCAGGAGCTTTACGGGGCTTCAAAGATGTGATATATTTTTTTACTTCAAACGGACGGACCAACAAGGAGTTGTCGTTAGTGGTCGATTGTTCGTTTAATTGAGAAAGAGAGCGTTCTATGGCCGGAAGTTCGTCGCTGTGCCAATCGTCTGTTAGTAACATATTTTCGAGGAAAGTGTTTGCTAGTATGTTGCATTGGGTTTCTTGGCAGGAGGTAAGAGTGCCGTCATCCGTTCTTAAAGCTGAAATAGGAGTAGTGTTTTTACGTATGGATTTTACTAGTCGCCAAAGATCATTGCCAGGATTGTCGACTTTTTTGAGTTTGTTGGTCCAAATGCTATCGTTGTATTTTTGTATTGCGTGGTTGATTCGGCGAGTGCCGAGTGGCGCCACCGAGTAAACAAGTAGTTTCGTGCCTCTGAGTGTAAATAATTAATTAAAAATAGTTTAATGCCTTACAACTGGCTGTCATCAACTTAATAACGTGATTTAAGTGAAAATACAACTCCAAAAGTGTTTCTGTGACAATACCATTAACAATAAAGCAAAATATCATAGTTTTATCAAAATAACCGGTAACATTTTTCAAATCTTCCTCCCAAACATTGACTTATGTGTTTGAATTTGGTGCCGATTTTCGTAATTTCAACGTGAACTGGATGAAAATTTACGCTCAAACTTGTGAATTATGTGAGTCTTATTGTGTTTACTCTACCTCATATTTACCAAATCTTTCAAGACCTGATATATTGTGGTACTGATGCATTTTTATGAATTTTGAAATTGGATCACCAAATGATTTCAATATTTTCGCATTCAGTTGCGCTACTCCTCCATAGAGGGCTCTTACACACAACTAATCAGCGGCCGACCCAGAGAGTTGCCGTTACATTATTTGTTTATTGATTCGGAAAATTAGTTATACTATCGGCTCAAAGAGGACTCTTGCACGCATTTTCTAAAACACGCAATAGTGCTCATATACTGAATAAACAGTACCTTGATAACCTTTGAGTCCGAAGTTTCGTATACTGCAATAACAGTACACTGGATTTTTATTCCGATCCGATACTTTCAACACAGAAAAATTATATCAATAGTAAACTAATTTGCACATAGTACATTGATAACGTATAAAAAAGAACTAAAAAACAATTACTAGCACAAATTAATATAAAGAAAATGGAGCGGTCGCCAGTAAAGAAAATATATTTAAATTGTGGCGGTTGTCCCAATATAATAACTGACAGGCAATACATAGTTTGTTCATCATGTGCTCTAACGTATGACATTATCTGCGGAAATATCTCAGCTACTAGATTTTACATGATGGAACCAGAAAAAAAAGCTAGATGGAAATGTCAAGCATGCACCTCAAATAAAAAACCAAAAGGTGACAACTCAGATAGTCCTGTGGGGAAAAATAATTATAACGCCAATGTAACTTTAAGAAAACCAAAGGCGCTTAGTTTGCAAATATCAATGGATGATACGCTATTGACCCAATCCGATGATGATGATAACAATGTTTCAATTGACACAGCAACCAACTTATGTAAAAGCAGTAAAATTGAAGAAACACTTTATCTCAAACAAGAAATCGAAGAGCTTACTAAACAACTCCTTAAAGCTAAAGATGAAATAAATAATCTATACACGGAAAATTTTATCCTGAAAGAGTCCCTAGCACAAAGAGATAGAACTATGAAAATAAATCAGAATGAAAACCTACAGTTTTGCAAGAAAAATACAGAACCACCTTTAACTGCTCAAACGAACAAAGAATTTACCAACAAACCATCCACAATTGGATTACAGAATACTACAAACCCACAAAAACAACATGGAAGAGACAAAATCAGGAAACAGGAACGAGATACGTCCGAAATTCTGACAGATACTAAAATACAAAGTGAAAATAAACAAATTACCAATAAAAAGACTCAGACATCGGTCGCGACCAATAACTCAATAAAGTTTGAAAGAACCCTGATCAACTTATGTGCAGACGATACTCCAAAAATAGTAATTGTGGGTGATCAAAACAGTAAAAATTTGGCATCACTTTTAATAAACCTGCGTTCCAGATATAAAAATGCAAGAATGTATAACGTTTTAAACATCACACATCCAGCAGCACCAGGCGAGTACATTTTACGCAACACGGACTTTGACAGACTGAACTTGCAAGAAAACGACTGGATAGTTTTGTGTGTAGGATCAAATGACACAAACCCTACTAAACTCCTATCTGAAATATCTCGTGTATTGCAATCTCTGAGTCGAAAAAATGTTATTGTCGTAGGTGTTTCCCAAAACCGACACTTAAATGAGGATTTGCTAAATTTTAACTACAGAAACTTAGCCAGTAAATTTACCAATTGTAAATATTTGCAAACAGAGCAAAAGATAGGTCATCGAAATACCCATGGGTACCATGGGCATCATTTGGATCGTTTGGTAAAATCAATAAATAATCAAATTAACACTATCGATTATGGCGTGACTTTTCTAAATGAGAACATTACACGCGTAAATGGACACAAAACAGAAAAAAATCTTATGCCAGGAACTATTCCGTATTACTTTAATAAGGTAAGAAATACACTTAACACAAGCACTCGAGATAAAACCTCAAATAAAAATCCTAACTACAGACCAGGAACCATACCATTTTATTTTAGTAAACAAAGAAATTTATCAAAAAATATAGACACCCCGCCCCCCACATTTGACCCCAGAAATGATGACACTCAATTTTTTCGTGACTCACAATAATGCAAATTTATTCTGCATTATGCATTTAAATATACGTAGTATGAGACGCAAAGTAGACGACATAGAATTAATTAACAACGAACACAAGCCACATGTTATTTGTTTCACTGAAACACATCTCCGTGATCACGAAGCAAATACATTGCAAATCGACGGATTTAGCAAAGCTGCTCACTTCTCCAGAAATAAAAAAACTAAAGGAGGCGTTGGTATTTTTGTTAAAAATAACATAAATTACAAAAAACTGGACTGGGTAAATGAGATGTCCATTGAATGTCATTTCGAATGTTGTGGAATACTTCTTCCCGAACTCAACACCGTAATTATTGGCAACTACAGGTCTCCAAAAGGAAACATTAAACTTTTTATACAGACTTTAGAAACAATGCTTCATAAGTTAACTATTAGGGCCAGGCACAATACCAAAAAGGTTTTCATATTAGGAGATTACAACATAAATCTACTAGAACAAAGCAAAAACACGGAAATGTTTAAAAACACTCTGAACTTTTTCAAAATGCACCCTACTATTACATGTCCAACCAGGATTACAACTCAGTCCCAAACGTGCATAGATAATATACTGACAAATACAAGAAAGTACAAAACTGAAATTATTCGCATACAAAGTGATATATCTGACCACACAGCACAAAAAATTCAAATACAAACAAATCTAAGTTTTTGTGAAAAAACGTGGTTTCAAGAAAAAAGAAACATAGATACTCATCTTCATAAGTTCATGAGCCACATTTCTAAGCTAAGTTTCAATGAAGTTTATAGTGAGACAGACGTAAACAAAGCTTATAATACATTCATTGAATTATTCTCTCTCATATTCAATCTATGTATTCCATTAGAAAGAGTAAAAATAAGCCATAGAAAGAAACAAAATTGGAAAACTATCGGTATAACGATATCAAGTAAGAAAAAAAAAGAACTTTACTTAGATACTATCTTTAATAAAAATGAAGAATCATTAAATAAATATAAGAAATTCTCGAAAATACTAAAACGTGTTATACGATATTCAAAAAAAGCGTCCAATATAAAATATATCAAAAACAGTACAAATAAAACAAAAGCTACGTGGGGTGTTATAAAACAATATACATGCCCGGTAAACAATATAAATACTACCATAGATAGTTTGAAAATAGATAATAAAATTGTTACTAATCCATTATTAATTTCACAGAAGTTTAATAATCATTTTATAAATGCTAACAAAAGTGGAGGATCCGATAGCTTTCTGCATACCAAAAACAGCAACTTCGTCACAAAAGCAAACTGCAAAACCATTTTTTTAACTCCTGTAGATCGTATAGAAGTAAAAAATATTGTAAAAAAATTAAAGAATAAAAAGTCCTCAGGGTATGATAATGTTCCAGTGCAATTAATTAAAAATTGCATTGAATACATCGTTGATCCTCTAGTTCATATCATAAACTTATCATTCATAAATGGATGTTTTCCAGATGCCCTCAAAAGGGCCTTAATTAAACCTCTATATAAAAAAGGATCAAAAAATGATGTAAATAATTATAGACCCATAGCGCTTTTACCATGTTTCTCTAAAATATTTGAAAAGGCGATTTATAATAGATTATCATCATTCCTGAGTTCTCAAAACATCTTAAACAATAATCAGTATGGCTTTCAAAAAGATAAAAACACATCTTTAGCCACATTCAAAATGTTGAAACAGATATGGGACGACATTAATATTAAGAAAACAGGCGTGGCGCTATTTTTAGACCTATCCAAAGCATTTGACTGCGTAGAACACAACATATTAATTAACAGACTGGAACACATAGGAATAAGAGGTCAAGCTCTGAAACTTATTGCCTCTTACCTGGAAAATCGTATCCAAGCAACATCACTAGATATGTATGACAAAAATACTAAAACTTTGCACCAAGTCTTATCAAAATACATGAATGTCACGTCAGGAGTTCCACAAGGTAGTATTCTTGGGCCGTTACTATTTTTAATATACATAAACGAACTCCCATGTGTAACAAAATACTTAACTGTAATGTTTGCCGATGATGCCACAATATATATCCCAAAAACCACGCAGTCTTTTGCAGAATTTGAAAATGAAGTTAATTATGTATTAAGCCTTGTTGTAAAATACTTAGAAAGTCTGAGTTTAAAAGTTAATATTGACAAAACCAAATTGATGAATTTTAGAAACTATAAACAAACCCCTATCCCGTTGAACATTGAACACAAAGGGAATAAAGTAAACATTGTAAATGAAACAAATTTTCTTGGAATGACATTAGATACAAACTTAAACTGGAAACAACATATTCGTCAATTAAATATTAAATTATCGCAAAATTGCTATGCGTTATCTATAATTAAAGAAGCTACTTCTAAGGTTATTGCAACAAACGCTTACTATGGAAATGTATATCCTCATTTAAGTTACGGAATAATATTTTGGGGAAACTCAACAGATGTAGAATCTACATTTCTGTTACAAAAAAAATGCCTTCGTGTAATATTTAACTTAAAAAGCACTGACTCTTTACGAACTGTTTTCAAGGAAAATAACTTGTTGACTGTAACAGGAATATATATATTAGAAATATGCATATTTGTAAAAAACAATGAAAGCATTTTTTTCAACGTACCTTCAAGTCGTGCCGATAATTTACGTACCAAGCATAAATACAATATTTCCATTCGACAAGTCAACAATGCAATATACTTCAACAGCTCATTTTATACTGCGATTAAAATATACAACCACCTACCGGTGGAGCTGAAGTCATTAAAAACAGCAAACTTCAAAATAACTTTAAAAAAATGGCTTGTATCGAAGGTCTATTATAAGTTAAGTGAATATTTTGGAAATCAATAATGTATGATGCTAATTATTATGGTTTTGTTTGTAGGTAACTAGGTAATAAGGTAAATGGGCAATATAAAATTTAAATTTTTCTTTTGTTTAGGTATATTAAATTCTTAAAAGTGCCTTATACCACAAACAAAGTACCTATTTATCACTATGGTTGTAAATTAATTTCTGTAAATATATAGGTGTTTGAAACTAGTGTTAAGTTCTTTCGCGTAGTTTGTTTTAGATTAGGTAACATGTTAACATTTCTTAATTACATATTTCATTTTTATATTTTATTTTCTATGTAAATACTTAATAATTTTACCATGTACAATGCGTAATATTTTAAATGTATAACTTAATATTGTACGCCCGAAATGGGTAAACTGTTGTAACTTAATTATGTTTAGTACCTACCATCTTTTTTGTACACAGTTATGCAATAAACCATTCTGATTCTGATTCTGATTCTGATTTCTAAAGTTAGTACTTTTATTTTTGAATTTAATATTTTATGAATAAGTTGATTAGATTCTTTTACAGCAGACCTGCGTAACCAGTTCTTTCGACTAATCATGCGTTTGATGTGTCGAGGTAATGAGGATAAACACCATGGTTTTAAAGTTGAAATAGGAACGCACTTGTCTCGGGTTTCAAGTAACAATTTTTGCAGGTCATTAATTGTCGAGTCGATTTGTTCAGGGGTTTTATAAGTTTTTGTCGATAATGTTATATTTTGGTTGAGCAAATTCCTGTATTTGTCCCAGTCTGCCTTAGCATAGTTGAATTTTAAAATTGGTTTACGGCTAGGTTGTGAATTAAAGTGAACAAAAACGGGAAAATGATTGGAAGATAACGCTGGTATGGTAGTAATGTTAGATGGGGGGTTAAAGTTTTTAATCAAAATGATGTCGGGGCTACAGGCCACTAAACCAGCACGATAATGCACTAAAGTAGGATCTTTGGGGGCATGAATAGTAAATTCGTTTTTGAGCATATGGTTATACACTTTATTGCCATGTGTGTTACTGGGACCTGGGGACCAGAGGGGATGTTTCGAGTTCAGATCACCCATAATAAGTACCTTGGAGCCAAGCGCCAATATTTTATCGAGGTCACTTGTCAGTAGTGGAAGATTGGGAGACTGATATACTGAAAATATCGATATGTGTTCCTTAGACAGTTTAAGAGTAATACCAATCGATTCTAGGTTATAAGTAAAAGGAGTCTGAATAAGGTTATGCTCAACATCAGAACGAACCAGCAATGCTACACCCTGGCCGAAGCCACGTACGTGTTTGTCCTGTCTATAGCACAGAAACCCGGGAATGTGAAGAGAAAGCCGATTGGTTAATCTTGTCTCACAAACTACTATAACGTCTACCTTAAGCTTACTTACCGCAAGCTCAGCTAGTTCCCGTTGCTTTTTACTGACGCCATCAGCATTCCAATATAGTATGCGTAGGTTATGGGGGCTAGACATAATGTCCTAAATGTGTCATAATAAGAATAACTTTCTCCATGAAAGTATTACATTGTGAAAATTCTTGTTTTATTGTCTGTATGATTGACAAAATTTCCAGCATCTCTGTCGTTCCGATGTCTTGAGGTATGGTAGCTCCAACAAGCTGGGGTGGCCGGGTTTCAACCCCTCCAGTGGTTGTTTTTGAATAACGTGATGGGTTAGAAGCCTGCTGAGGAGAAGCATCACCGGCAGTAGACGGCTTATTTTGGGTTTTGGTTTGATGTTCAATTGATTTGTCTCTGCTTCGCCCAGATCCAGTTATTTGAGTCCAGGTATTTTGTCCCGCTTTTGTTTTTGGGCGGCCAGATTCGGACGCTATGATGACCTTGCGTAAGGCTTCTCGTCTAGATTCAATGCGGTCAATGTATCTGAGCCGTTCACTGCAGAGGGCATAGTTGGCTGGATGGTCTTTTTGGCAGTTGCAGCATCGTGCAGGATCAGTGCGATCTTTTTTTGTGCATTCCCAAGTAGGGTGACCCTGTGCACATTTAACACAACGTGGCGGGCGATTACAATTTCGAGCTGCGTGGCCAAAACTTTGACACCGAAAGCATTGAGTTCCTGGTCTTTTACTGGGTTTGAAGCGCTGGATCTCCACCACACAGTTTCCCAAGTATTTGATTTTTTTAAATTGGGTCATGTCGGTGCCAATCGGTAATTGAATGAGGGCGGGCGGGCATTCCGTCGGATGTGTGGTACGTAGTTCGGAAGATGTAGCACCAGGGAACCCTAATATCTAGAGCTCTTCAGGTATGCCTTCATGGAGAAATCTTGGTAGTCCTTTAATAACCGCTTTAGGAAGCTTTTCATCCTTACGCGTGTATGTATGAAAAATCACCTTATCTTCCGTTAGACCGTCTTTCAGCATTTGATGGGTTTTGGCTGAGTAACATTGTATACTTACAAGTTTATTACCTGTGAACTGTAAATGGTAGTCCTTGCAGTGTTTATTAATTATGTCACGTATTTTGTGATGAGACCAACCACTTTCTAGCTCGACATTGATTCGTGGAATGTTATTAGCCTTCTTCTTTTTGCTGGCCTGGGTAAAAGGATCGGAAGTTGAAGACATGACGTCAACTGGTAGGTCTTTAAAACGATTTTCGGTAGTCGTATTCTTGATGTTTTCGTTTATTGGATTTGTTACAAATTTCTTTGGTTTTTGCCATGTTTCCGGCGATATTTCTTCTTCACGTAGTCTTTTGTTAGACAGATTTGGGTTTGAGGAAGATCTTGTTAAAAACTTGTCCATGGTAAATGAAGATTGCAACTATCGACAAGTTTTCACCAACACTCACGGTACATCTCTAAACAGTACCTGGCCTGCGGCGGAGCGCGCCACAGCCAGTGACTCACAAGGTAGAATTTTTGTACTATGTGCGTGCGGTGTTGGTAACGACCAAGCGCAGAATGACCTGAGTCACTAGTCCCAGCTATTTCTTCATGAACCTGGAATTGAGAATTTTCATTGTTGCTTATATCTTCGTTGACAGTCAATGTTGTTTCAGTATATATATGGCAAGGAAATTCAACTAACATTTCATCAGGAATTGGGGCAGCCTTGAGATTTCTTGTCGGCACAGCAGTTTTTCTGAGCTGGGTTTTTTTCTTTTTAAAACATCTATTTTCAAAATGATCTCCACATATGTGTTTTAATTGATGTAACTTTTCTATCGGAACATATATTAAATCTTCATTTCCCACAACTTTCACCCATTGCTTGCACCTGAAAAATATTTTCGAATTTAATAAATGAGAATCTTATGCATAAAGATTAATCTTCGAAATGTATATACGCTCATAACTGTTGAATTACTTTTTTTATAGTATAGAGTGACGAGACGAGCAGGACATGTGCCTGATGGTAAGCAACATGCCTGCCACATCACAGTGACACACAGTTATTGGAACATGAAGAGTCCAAATCATTACCTAGCACTGGACTGCTCTCGTCACTCAGAGATCTAAGCTATTATATATCTGTGATGAATAAAATATGGTGGTACGAAGTTCGCCGGGTCAGCTATTCTTCTTCTTCTTCTTTTATATAATAAAAGCAGCCAAGTGCGAGTCGGACTTGCCTATGAAGGGTTCCTTAGCAGCAAGTAACATAATAGGTAAGTTATCTTGTAGCTCATTGTAACTTTCATCAATGTTTTAATAGTAGAGTATTTATTTATGACATTCTAAAAAAACTACTTACTATGAGTTCAAACCAATTTTCGGTGGAAGTTTGCATTTTTTTTTTTTTTAATAAAGTGTGACGAGACGAGCAGGACATGTGCCTGATGGTAAGCAACATGCCTGCCACATTACAGCACAGTGACACGCAGCTATTGGAACATGAAGAGTCCAAATCATTACCTAGCACTGCACTGCGCTCGTCACCCAGAGATCTAAGTTGTCATATCTCTAAGCCCTGTAATTTCTCTAGAAACATTGCCCTTCACACCGGAACACGGTAATGTTTGCACATTACTGCTTGGCGGTAGAATAATTGGCAAAGGTGTGGTACTTCCCCAGGCGGACTCTGCTAAGTCCTACCACTACAGAAAATGGTATGCATGGTTGCATATATGCATGGTTGGTATATATGCATGCAATGGTTGCATGGTAATGTCCTAATGTCCATCTTTTTTTTTTTAGTTTTATCATTCTTTAATTTTAGTTACAAAGTTACAAAAAATATCTTAGAAACGTCAACATCAATTTTGAAGACCTATCCATAGACACACCACATGTATGGGTTTGATAAAAACAACATTTTTGAGTTTCAGTTCTAAGTTCTAAGTATGGGACACCCCCAAAATTTATTGAGTTTTATTTTTTTATTTTTATGAAAAAATCTAAAAGCAGTTTATAGAATACATCTACTTACAAAGTTTCAAGAGTATAGGTCTTATACTTTCGGAAAAAAGTGGCTGTGACATTCGGACAGACAGACAGAGATGACGAATCTAGAAGGGTTCAGTTTTACGGAACTCTAAAAATAAATTTTCGAAATGTGTGTACGTTCATAACTTTCGAATGACTGTACCAAATTGGCTGATTCTTTGTTTCATGTATTTGTTATTATTGGGACAAGGTTTGCACAGCAGAAAATTTTCAAATTTTGATGAAAGAAAGTATGGCGGTACGAAGATCGGTTTTACTAGTTTTCATTTAAAAGATGCTGTATGAGTGTGTCCATACTTGGAGTAATGAAGTGGACGGACAAAATCCTTATTTATTTAGATTTTCAGTGAGCTTTTGAAAGTCCTTCATCAGCGTCTCCTGGTGAAATTAGACATGGTCTAATAGCCAGAGCTGAAATGGATAGAGCTTTACTTGACTGGAAGAACTTTTCAAGTTTGAGTTGGGGATTCCCTAACACTGCACAGGAATGTGTCCAGTGGTGTGCCTCAGGATCGGTGACTGCTCCACAACTTTTTGGGATCTACAAAACTGATCTAATTGAAACAATTGAAAGTCGATCTGACTTCTTCGCTGATGATGGTAATTCTTTTGCGAACCTACTGGACAGTTCTGGGTGCCTCCATGAGGAATTCGATCAAGTGCAAGACTGGACCATGGACTGGGTTGTTATTGTTGTTGTTAATGGTTATGCTTACCTAAATACTTGTCAGTGAACATAGATATATCTTTACTTTTAAGTCCTTTGCAGTGATATTAATTCTACTATTGACCTGCGAAGGACTAGTATCAATAATAGAATACATTTAAAAATAGGTGTGCTTAGGACCGCACGGCAGAAGTTTAAACTAAAATAAGATTTTTCAGAGAATTCAAATTGAATAATTTGAATTCTTAAAATACAAATAATGACATATAAATTGAATAAATATATTATATTCAATATATATATCATATGTATATTATTAGTAAATACAGTGACACGAGAATGATAGCAGAGAGACAGTAGCTGACTATCTTTCACTTTTGAATGTGACAATCAGCCTCATTCACAGCCTACGAAAAATTCTGAGTATGATGCACCAAAAAATGTTTTCACTTATAAAAATGCTATAGACCTGTCCCAAATTTGCCAATATTTAGGCATCAATATAAACCATTGGATGTACCCACCCAAACTTCAGGTGCACGGAATTATGCCATTGTTGGGACGAGTACTCACTCATTAAGCTCACTCTTTCCGTTCTAGTCGGTTGCAGGAAGAGGTGAATGGCGGACATTTTTACCTATCACTATGTTACCTATGTTGTCAACAACCAAAAAATTTTGTAGGACCACAGCATACCTTGCCGCTATCGATTCTAGGGGTTAAGTAGATTGGTGTTTCGTTAACCACTTACGCTACACACAGATGCAGTTTATTACCAATAAAATCAAGGTGTTCAGGGCAGTTCTTATAATAATTATAATAATATTATACCAATAAGCCTGATATCATGCTGGTAGACTGGTCTCAGCGCCGGGCTGTGATCGTCGATATCACCGTACCATGATGACGAGAACCTCGTGAAAGCAGAAAAGGACAAGTTAAGCAAGTACCTAGACTTGGCTCATGAGGTTACCGCCATGTGGGATGTTGATTCGACGATCATAGTCCCAATAGTCGTGTCGGGAAACGGCCTTATAGCGAAAAGTCTCGACCAACATCTCAAGAGACTTTCGCTAGACGGTTGGGTTAAGGGTCAGATGCAGAAGGCGGTCATCCTCGACACAGTGCGCATCGTCAGGAGGTTCCTCACTCTGCAGCCCTAACCACCGGTAGCTTGGGCTCTGCCTCGCTGCTGGCGGCACCCTAGTTTTTAAGTTTTTTATACCTATTGTAAAAAACTTAAAGATTAAGAAAGCAAATAAATGAGTTAATAATAATATAATAATAAGAAGGACATGCTGAGCAAGTACCTTGACTTGGCTCATGAGGTTACTGCCATGTGGGATGTTGATTCGACCATCATAGTCCCAATAGTAGTGTCGGCAAACGGCCTTATAGCAAAAAGTCTCGACCAACACCTTAACTCTTTGCTTCACAGTGGTCAGTAGAATTAACCACCTATTTATTAGCGTGTTTTTTAATATTGCGACATCTAATGGTTAAAGTTTGTATTTATATGAACGACACCAACATGTAGCATTTGAATAGTGCTAATTATCTTACTCTGACGGCTAGAAGAAGAACTAAACTATCAAGCGAAAACTGGCGAAATTTGAATTTCGTTGTTCTGCAAGTGTTTTATTTCATTGGTAAGTTCATGTTTACAGATATGAGTTATTTTTATGCTTAAATTGTTGAAATATGATTAATCTTGTATAACAAGTGTAAATATCAGAAATATCCATAAAAGATTTTTAAAAATTACACGTTATTTGATGTGGTTAGCAGCGGTTACCACCGTACTGTAAAGGTATAATTTTTCTATAAGAAGTAGTTTTATTTCGTATTGGTTTTATTTTTGCAGATAATGAAAATAACGGGTTTATCTACCCAGGAAATTGAGAATTCTTTATCAGAATATGTCGATGTACCTTCTGATGAAGACAGTTATGGGGGTGGCGATGGTTCGGATGTCGAAGATGACCTCATCGTCGAAGGTCCAAGTCCGACGATTCGAGAAATTATACTAGGTGAAGATTTCGAAGGTAACTCTGAATTTGAATCAGAAGATGACACACCTATAGCCAGATTATCTTCTTCTCGGCCATTACCTGCATCATCAACACCAGCTCCACAACCAGGACCATCTACAGCGCGGGTTGATATACAGGTTCTAAAATGGAAAAAATAGCACTCAATTATACCTCCTGACGATTATGGCCCCTTCATTTGTGACGATTATGACTTGTTATCTCTGGCTGCTCATACAGAACTATCTCCACTTAACATTTTTCAGTTATTCTGGACAAAAGAACTCGTTCTACTTATCAACATTTGCAGACTAACTTATTTGATCAACAAAAAAGCGGATCTTATAACCCTGTCACAGAAGAAGAAATTGAAGTATAGTAAGTCGAGACATGTGCTAGGACCTTCAAGAAGGTCCTAACACATGTTTCTGTCTAAAAGATTTTAGACGTAGCGTGTATCAAGATTTGTTAGCGCCTGCTTAGCTTAGCTTAGATGTAAGAAATAAAACACTCATGAAAAACAGTTAGCTAGTTAGACGAGGCCTTTTCCGCACTTAGCCTTTCACGTTTTAGCCGCCATTGTACGTGGCTCATACTTCCCTTCTACTCCAACCATCCCAGGCTATCCCAGAAGACAAGCAACCTATTCAGGTTGTTGAAGATCTCCGGGACTGCTGCTGAATGACTGAAGAACATGAAAAACAGATCTAGAAGCAAGCCACCCTCACCGAGTTTGGTCTCCATAAAAAACACAAAGCTGAAGTTCCTAAATCTGTTCGCCTAGCTGTCGCAAATTATCAGACAGTTTGAGGAACTTCCAGGCGTTGCAGTAGATGCAGCACGAAAAAAGAGCCTGTGAGAACAATTTGGGGCTGCAAAATATGCAAAGATCCCTTGTGGTACCGAGTCTACCGAGAGGGCAAATCTATTTTGAGAACCGCCACAAACAATAATTTGTGTTTAGAATAATTTGTTATACTCAAGTTTTTGTATGCACGCGTTTTTATTACTAGATTTGTACTTTATAGTAATGAAAAAATCTTACTATAATTAGCTATTTTCTTCACAGTGGTCACCCACAGTAACCACCCTATATCTGACCCCCCCATCAACCCACATATGAAAAACCGCCAAATCTACTTATAAGTAAGCCTAAGTAATAAAGAATACACAACAATATTAGTTTTACTCTGAATATAAAAATCTGTGCCGCAAAGAGTTAAGAGACTTTCGCTAGATAGTTGGATCAAGGGTCAGATGCAGAAGGCGGTCATCCTCGACACAGCACGCATCGTCAGGCGGTAGCTTGGGCCCTGCCCTGCTGCTGGCGGCTATCTAGGCTATCTGTTCTTTTTTATAAATATTGTAAAAACTTAGATTTTAAGAAGAGAAATATATATGTGTATAATAATAATATAATTTCTAATAAGTTCTTATGGTTTATATCAATGTATTTAGACTGTATTATATCTTGGTAGACTGTATTATGCTGCCTATACACACTGGGCCAATGCAGGCCAACGCCAGTGTGTGGAGGGTCATTTTGTGATCACTCGCGTCGCTCGCCTAGCTGGCAGAGTGACGGCAAGTGTCCAGTGTGTATAGGGCTGTTTTGTCTCGACTCGTCTCTCGTGACCGGTGTCGGTTTTTGTGCACAAAACAAAGGCGCTCGCCGAGTAGCGTCCTGATCTCCTATTGGCTTACCGCGCTTTTGCCAGCACTGGGCCAGTGTGTGGATGCTACGTTTTGTCTCGTGCCGTTCTGTCGGCGCTCGCGTTGGCCTGCGCTGGGCCAGTGTGTGGATGCTACGTTTTGTCTCGTGCCGTTTTGTCGACACTCGCGTTGGCCTCCACTGGCCCAGTGTGTATAGGCAGCTTATAGCTTTATACACAAGACACTGGCGAAGTTGCGGTTACGCTGCCTACAGAAGCCAAAGATTAAAAAGTTAAAGTTGACCGTAAAACGTACACTTTAAACAATGTTTAATGTTTACCGGCTTTCATCCTTCGGAAATTGCGCCATGAACCTTCTTTTTACGCCGTTTATCCTTTTGGATTGGTATTTGCATATTTCGCATCTCATAGCTATCAGCTAAGAAAATAAATTACAAAATAGACAATTCACAATAACAAAAATAAAGAGAATAATAATTTGAATAAGCTCCAACTTTTTCTTGAAGAATGATGAATGATGCAGTGTGATCATCTCTAAATCACGGATCCTGCCATACTGCGGGTGAAATCCTGCCATCCTGCCAACGCTTGGGGCAAAAAATGCCAAAATATTGCGAACCGCAATTATCGCTGTATTTATCAAAGAAAAACCATAAATACACAAGATTATGTCGTAATACAGCGCCCCGGGGTTTTATCCGCACAGTTCCCGTTCCTGTTATTTTCCCGGGATAAAATAGGAGCCCATACTTTCTTCGAGACTGTTATATAACCGTGTTACAAATTTCAACAAGATCCGTTTATACTTTACGACGTGGTTGAGCAACAAACATCCAAACATTGACATCCTAGTAATATCATAAACTAGCAGTCCCCGCGGTTTTACTCAAGTATTTCGCGTTTCCGTTATTTTTTCGGGATAAAACGTAGCCTATGTGTTTTTCCAGACTATAATCTATATGTGTTCCAAATATCAACCCGATGCGTTCAGACGTACCAAGGTCATTCTAACATTAAAATCTCCAAACATTTCCATTTATAATATCAGTGGGATGTTAAGCATTACAATTTTCATTGTATACTTACCTCCATTTGTACATGTTTATCCATTGATTTATTCATTACTTTTAACTTTTCTTTGGTTGGTTAAAATGAAATACAACCGTCATAGAGCTGAATGTTACGACTTACGAAAGTTACAGTACATACCTACAAAGGAACGAAGAAGTATAGTTGAATTTATCGGAGAATTCCCCACTAGTGACGCTTTACTATAATCTACTGAGTTTACTAGGGATGTGTGAGAACTAATCAACCAAATTGAAAGCGTTAGTCAATTTTGTCTATCGTTATGCTCGTATTTTCACCCCCGGGTGGTCATTATCGGGAATATGAGTTATGGTAACAAACATTTTTTCCGATCCACCAATACTGCCAAAAACTGCCAGTTTTCAAAAAACGTCAACATATCATGCCAAAGGCTAAAATAACGCCCAAATCCTTCCAAAATGGCAGGAACCTGCCACATATGGTCACACTGGAATGATGAATGGCGGAATGGCGCGTAGCCAGTGTTGCCAACAAGATTTTTTAAAATCCGCCAAGTCAGTTGTGAATTTCCGTCAAAAATCCGTTAAATATTTTTTATGAGCCAATAATAACCGTTTAATTTCGAAAAGTTTATATTTGCAGGTTCATCAGCTTTCAGTATCCTATTAATATCATAAATGTCTATGATTGGATGTTTGTTGCCCAATCACATCGTAACGTTTGTGCAGATCGGCCTGAAATTTAAAACACAGATTATAGTTTGGAAGAACACATAGGCTACTTTTCATCCCGGGACAACCAAGGGAACGGGAACTATGCAGATAAATCTGCGGAGCGGTGCTAGTAATAATATATACCTAAACATTGCTGGCCGATTGCTGATTGCTTAGTAGCAGTGAACTCCTACCACGCAATTTTTTTTAACGCCATCTTATACCCATTTAGGCGTAGGGACGTGACGACCCCACCGCCCGCTAATGGTAGTTTGCACGACCATCATAGTCGTGGAAACTACCATCAGTGCAATCAGTCCACCGAACAATGGCGGTAAAACCATTGCGGAATGGTCGGAAGTTATAAACACCAATAACATAAGATGGGCAGCAGCATATTGTAGAAAACTTCCGACTAACTGCGATCGCCAACCCGCCTGCCAAGCGTGGCGATTATGGCAAAACCCCCCCATTATGAAAGCAAAAAGAAAGCCACGGCCCCTAGTCTCCGGCAGCTCTGCTAGTCCTGGCTGTGGTAGCGGCCACGACAGTAGCAGAGCAGGGGGTGCTAAGAATCCCCGGACGGCCCCCTTAAGCTACCGTAAAAGACCCTTGGCCCTGGCAACATTCAACACGCGAACACTGCGGACTGACGAGAAGGTTATCGAACTGGAGGAAGAATTGAGCAAATTGCGCTGGAGTATTATAGGTTTATCTGAAGTCCGAAGAGAGGGCGAGGACTCGATAATACTTAAATCCGGCAATTTGCTCTATTTCCGGGAGGGCGACCAACAGTCCCAAGGTGGTGTCGGGTTCATCGTCCACGAGTCCCTCGTGAACAGTGTTACTCAAATAAACGTCGACACATTCCGATATTGAGGTAGAGGCTATGTATGAGGATATCTCGAAAGCCATGCATGCCTCCAAGACCCATTACACTGTCGTCATGGGGGACTTCAACGCGAAACTGGGCAGGCGGGGCGATGATGAGGTTAGAGTCGGGAATTACGGATTTGGTAATCGGAATTCACGGGGCCAGATGCTGGCCGACTTCTTGGAGAAAGAGGGACTCTATATGATGAACTCTTTCTATAAGAAGCCGGTACAACGCAAATAAAAAAAGAGAAATATTCAGTGATGTCTCCGTGATCAATGCGGTAAAAGCCGGGAGTGATCATCGAATGGTAAGAGGCATGCTGAATCTTAATATAAAACTCGAACGGTCGCGACTGATGAAGTCTACGCTCCGGCCAGCGCCTATCCAAATCCAGAATTCCGAGAACTTCCAACTCGAGCTTCAGAATCGCTACGAGTGCCTAGGTGACTGCGTAGACGTGGATGTTTATAATGACATGGTCGTGGAAGCTGTCCATACGATCGGATCTAAACACTTTAAAATCCGTCGTACGAAAGAAACCCAAAAACTCTCTAACCCTACCCTAGAGCTCATGGAAGAAAGGCGCAAGATGGTTTTACAATCCTCAGGTGATGCTTCTAAGTATCGAAGGATCAATAGACAGATCTCAAAGTCACTGACTCGCGATATACGGCAATTCAATACGAAGTGTATTGAAAAGGCCATTGAGCAGAACAAAGGCTCTAAAGTATTCGCCCGAGATTTGTCTATTGGCCAGAGCCAACTGATGAAGCTGAAGACCGAGGATGGGAAGATCATATCGTCCAAATCCGAGCTCATGGGAGAGGTTGAGAAGTTCTACGGACAGCTATACACGACGACACAGCAACCTGTCGTAAACCTTACCAGCGATCCTAGAGCCAGGTTAACCCGACATTACACCGAAGATATCCCGGACGTTAGCCTGTACGAGATTAGAATGGCTCTCAAACAGCTAAAGAATAACAAGGCGCCGGGTGATGACGGCATTACAGCTGAGCTCCTGAAAGCGGCAGGTTCGCCTATGCTAAGGACTCTACAAAAGCTATTTAATTCCGTCATTCTCGAAGGCAAAACGCCGAAGGCATGGCACAGAGGCGTGGTGATACTCTTCTTTAAGAAGGGTGACAAGACCCTTTTGAAGAACTACAGGCCCATCACGCTTCTGAGTCACGTTTATAAACTGTTCTCGAGAGTCATATCGAACCGTCTCGCACGCAGGTTTGACGACTTCCAACCGCCCGAACAAGCCGGTTTCCGAAAAGGCTTTAGCACCATAGACCACATACATACGCTACGGCAGGTTATACAGAAGACCGAAGAGTATAACCAGCCCCTATGTTTGGCGTTTGTGGACTATGAGAAAGCCTTCGATTCGATCGAGACCTGGGCTATGCTTCAGTCGCTCCAGCGGTGCCAAATTGACTATCGGTATATTGAGGTGCTAAGGTGCCTGTACGAAAACGCCACCATGTCAGTTCGTCTTCAGGACCAGAATTCGAAACCGATCCAGCTGCAACGAGGTGTGAGACAGGGGGATGTCATATCCCCGAAACTGTTTACCGCCGCACTGGAAGACGTCTTCAAACTTCTGGACTGGAACGGACTCGGCATCAACATAAATGGTGAGTACATGACCAACCTCCGTTTTGCCGATGATATCGTGGTCATGGCTGAAACCCTGGACGACCTCGGCAGAATGCTAAATGACCTCAGTAGAGCCTCTGAAAAAGTGGGTCTTAAAATGAACATGGATAAGACAAAAATCATGTCAAATAACCATGTTGTACCCACTCCTCTTAAAGTAGGACTCTCTACGCTCGAGGTTGTTGACGAATACGTTTACCTAGGACAAACAGTCCAATTAGGTAGATCCAACTTCGAGAAAGAGGTCACTCGTCGAATCCAACTCGGCTGGGCAGCGTTCGGGAAACTACGTAATATCTTCTCGTCCAAACTACCGCAGTGTCTCAAGACGAAAGTATTTGACCAGTGTGTGTTGCCAGCGATGACATACGGAACAGAGACGTGGTCGCTTACTATGGGCCTCATAAGAAGGCTCAAAGTCACCCAAAGGGCAATGGAAAGAGCTATGCTCGGAGTTTCCCTGCGCGATAGAATCAGAAATGAGGAAATCCGCAGGAGAACCAAGGTAACCGACATAGCTCAACGAGTTGCTAAACTTAAGTGGCAGTGGGCAGGGCACATAGCTCGCAGAACCGATGGCCGTTGGGGCGGAAAGGTTCTCGAGTGGCGACCGCGTACCGGAAGACGCAGCGTTGGCAGGCCCCCCACAAGATGGACCGATGATCTGGTAAAGGTCGCCGGAAATCGTTGGATGCGGGCAGCGCAGGACAGATCTTTGTGGAAATCTTTGGGGGAGGCCTTTGTCCTGCAGTGGACGTCTTTCGGCTGATATGATGATGATGATGATATACCCATAAGCCTAACCCCCGTAAGCCCGTAATCTAACACCCGTAAGGCTAAATTTCAAGTCTGTGTTTTTAGCCGATCCGCCTCACTTGTCCGCCGAGGCGGCGCAGCGCGCGTCCGCCGGTGCCGGCGCGGGCGCGCTGTATGCGAATGCAAACCGTGTCGTAGTGGATAGTGTAGGACCTGGCGATTTATCATATGCCGTTCGTCGGTTAAAACCACACTCATCGGCTGGCCCAGACGGCATACCACCATATATTATTAAGGACTGTTTGGAAATATTTAGATTACCACTATTGTACATTTTTAATTTATCTTTGAACACTGCGACTTATCCTTCTCTGTGGAAAGTGTCGAGGGTTACGCCGATTCCCAAGCAAGGCTCTGTTACGAAAGTTGAACACCATAGGCCAATAGCTGTGCTTTCGGCGCTCGGTAAGGTGTTCGAGTCAATTTTAAACCGGGATATCACTAGGCAGATTGGCCCGCGCCTTACTGACGCGCAGCATGGGTTTCGAGCGGGAAGGTCCACCGCCACAAATCACATAAATTTCGTAGATTACACTGTGAGTAAAATGGACTGCGGTCAACAAGTAGATGCGGCCTATTTTGATTTTAAAAAGGCATTTGACCGCGTCCAAAACGATGTACTTCTGGAAAAATGTGCGGCGGTCGGATTCACTCCGAATTTGCTCAAACTTTTTTGTTGCTATTTTTCAAATCGGATACAGTATGTTCAGCTTTCCCATTACCGCTCGGAACCATACGAAACCTGCTCCGGCGTAAGTCAGGGCAGTACATTGGGTCCGACCCAATTTTCCGTAATGGTGAATGACTTGCCGACAGTCATCAGGGCAGCTAGGTGTTTGATGTTCGCCGATGACTTAAAACTTTTCTTGGCTATTGAAACTGAGGCCGACTGCGAAGCGCTACAGAGGGACATCGACAGTGTTGGGGTGTGGAGTGGGTTGAATATGCTGGAACTCAACGAATCGAAGTGTAAAACTATTACTTTCACTCGAACTTGTTCACCAATTGTGCACCCGTACAGCATTAGCGGCGTCCCTCTTGAGCGAGTTGAACGGATCAGTGATCTAGGTCTGACTCTTGACACTAAGCTGACATTTAACGAGCATATTACCGAGGTATGTAGCCGCGCTCATAAATCCTTGGGGTTTGTCATGAGGCAGTCCAGCCGTTTCGCGGACAGGAGAACTATCGTCGCTCTCTACTATGCGTTTGTGCGGAGTAAACTGGAATACAACTCAATAATTTGGGACCCCCACGAAGACAAGTACAAACTCATGGTAGAGAAGGTGCAAAGGCGGTTCGCTCGGTACCTATACAGTAAGCTGTATGGGTACTATCCGTATTTGTATCCATCCCTATTCGTGTCGGGAATGGTCGGGATTGACACCTTGGAGCTTAGGCGTAAGTGTGCCATTATGGTACATTATTACCTGTTGCTGCACAACCGGATCGACAACCCGAGCACCCTGTCCCGCCTCGCGCTCGTGGTGCCGACCCGTCCCCAGCGCCCGCACACGCGGCGCCTGCTGGCAGCCGCGCCCGCGCGCACGCGCACCGCGCAGCACGCGCCCACGGCGCAGGCCATCTCCCTACTCAACGCTCTGCTCTCTCAGCAGCCAGAAGTTGACATTTTTGTAATTAAATTGTATGCGTTTGTTAATGTTTGTTTAAGTTCCTTACCAATGTACAAATATGTGTAAGTTTAATTATTATTTTGTATTAATTTTTTTTTCGTATATGTTTGCTTGTATGTGTCCATATTATCTTTGTATGTCCATATTATCTTTGTGTTTTATCGTTCTTTTTAACTGTATATTTATTAAGCATGTTATATATAACTTGACACACGTTTTGGTACTTGACTGTAAGTGTGCAAGTAGTTGATAAATAAATAAATAAATAAAGATGGGGGTTAAAAATCGCGTGATCTGGCTTCACTGTTCACTGCGTAGCAGTTACAGTTAGCAAAGGCAAGTGTCGATTATAAACAAAGAAAAGTTTGTGTTTGGATTACAAAAGAAGTCTTTGATCAACCTTGTTGTCATCATACATATTATTCGTTCATATTAGGTTTTTACCTAACCCGTTTGAAAAACACAATAGTAGACATTTATTGATAAAAAGGTGAAGTTTTTATATTCGTTAAATATCCCGTTAGCCGTTAGAAAGTTATTTTCCCGTTTTCAACGTACCCGAATCCGCTAGATATGACGGGAAATCCGTCAAGTCGGCAACACTGCGCGTAGCCGCGTAGAGCGTAGTGATGAAAACGGTACGTCGTTATATCGATTTATCGTTCAAAGTTCAAAGCATCGATGTTTTGAAATCCATGTTGAAACCAAACGCAAACATCGACGATAAGTAGGTACTAGGGTGGAGCACGAATGTATGGATTGTATGGTCAATTTTTTTTTTAGTGTCGTTACTTGTGTGTTTCGATGTCATGTCGCTTTTCCCGTATGTACCGATAGAGGACACCATTCAATTATTACGGTGCATTAACTAATACAGTGCATTCAAATACCTACCGAGTACACAGAGCTAATACGATTCACGCTCACCAAAGGCTATTTCGTGTGGAAGGGGGACCACTACATACTAGTTGGAGGTTTGGCTACGGGTTCTTCTATTGCCCCGGTCGTGGCCAGCATCTTCATGGAGTGGTTCGAAGAGGAGGCAATTTTGAGCTCGCCATATATAAACCGAGACATTGGTGGCGGTATGTTGACGATGTATTCGCTATTGTACGCAGAGACCAGATTGATCCGTTGCTGATACATTTAAACAGTGTTCACCTGAATATTGCGGTAACGTTGGAACGTGAACGGGATGGCGGTCTGCCTTTTCTGGATGTGTTGGTGAGGCGAGATTCTACCGGACGATTATCGCATACGGTCTACCGCAAGCCGACCGACACACACAGATGGGTATCTAAGGGTCGATTCACACCACCATCCGGCACATCTAGCCTCAGTATAACGCACGCTTATTAATAGAGATTTGAGACTATGTGGTTCAGAACACCTAGACACTGAGATAGATCACTGAAAGGCGTGCTCAAACGGAACGGATATAACAGGAAGCAGGGATGGCGGGTGGCGAATGCATCATCAAGGATGCGTCCAGCTTCGGTGGAGAGGATGGCCACTTACCTGCCGTATATTAAAGGAGTGACGGATAACATTGGACACTTGTTACGCCCAAGATATTGCATCAAGACAATCTTTCGTCCACTCAGGCAAGTGGTACGCTCCCCAAAGGATAAAGACCCTTTGGGTGTGCCTGGGGTGTACATGATTCCCTGTGATTGTGATAGAAGCTATGTAGGTGAAACACGTAGGAATGTGTCCACGAGGCTTACGGAACACATACGCGCGATTAAGAATTTAGATGGCAACAGCTCTGCGGTGGCGGAGCATGCTCTCTGTTCGGACGTTCAACACTTCATTTGGTTTGATAAGGCCTGGAAAGGTAGAAGTATTTTATACCCCGTAAAGTCACCCTGTTCAGCACGCATACCTCATTGATGGTGATTCCATGAAGCGGGTGTCAATTATTAAGGATTAAAGCCTTGATCGTGGACTTACTTTTAATGACCATGTAGCCATTACCGCCAGGGAATCCTACCAAGGCTTGGGTTTGTTCTGAGAAACTCTGTGAAAGTTATACTTTTTGATTTCCAATCTTGTTTAATGACTTATAAATTTATTTATTCTTAATTATTTTGTGACATAATTTAACTTGACATTTTGGTTACTATTTGTTTTTTGTAATATTTTAACTAATTCACTTTTTTATCTTAATTATAAGTGTAATTGGCATTGCAGCTATACTTATTATTATTAAATAAATAATAAAATAATAATAACACTTTAAAAATAAACAGTATAAAACGTATGATTGTTTGTTTTATTTCGATTAAAATGCATATTAATTTATTCGTACCTAATAGATACATTTAATGTTTATAACAAAACCATGACAACATAAAAACTAAAATCGTTTTTGATCGAAATATCGTTGATAAACATCGATGTTTTTTTATTTAGATCCCTAATGGCGCATGCTGTGACTTTTAGCTTTTAGCTGTCACATTTCTGATTTCTAACAATGTCCGTTTCGTAGCACCTTCGTGCTTCGTAAACGGCAACGACCAAATTATCAGTTTCGTTGAATGATTGCCCTAAAACAAGTAGACAACAGAAAGCTTAGACAGTACACAAACAATTTGTTAGTACCTAAGGAATGGGATATTTGGTTAATTCAGTCAGCGTGCATATTTTTTAATTATTTGCCCACTGTACCAAGTAGTCAAGCCCCAAGAGGCCAAATTTGGGCAAAACCGGTTTTTGGACTTTAAAACCTTATTTTTTCATGATAAACATACTCGATTATTAGTTTATTTTGATGCCTAAGAGATAGGTGATAATATTTATCAGTACATTGTCGTTTACAGACACACAAAATTTGGTTTCATTTTTAGGGTTCCGTAAAACGTAAAAACGGAACCCTTATAGATTCGTCATGTCTGTCTGTCTGTCTGTCTGTCTGTACGTACGTATGTCACAGCCACTTTTTGCCGAAACTATGAGGACTACACTGTTGAAACTTGGTATGTAGATGTATTCTGTGAACAGCATTAAGATTTTTCCAAAAAAAATTAAAAAAAAGAAAAATTAGGGTTGCCCCTCATACTAAGAACTGAATCTCAAAAAATTTTTTTTCATCAAACCTACACGTGTGGGTTGTCTATCGATAGATCTTTAAAAATGATGTTAAGGTTTCTAATATAGTTTTTGTCTACACTGAATAACTTGCGCGAGAGACACTTCCAAAGTGGTAAAATGTGTCCCCCCCCCCCCCCCTAACCCCCTCCTCTAACCCCCCCTCTAACTTCTAAAGTAAGAGAATTAAAAATCTAAAAAAAAAATATGATGATTACCATGTAAACTACCAACGAAAATTAGTTTGAACTCGATCTGATGAGTAGTTTTTTTTTAGTACGTCATAAATACACTATTATTAAAACTTTGATCAAAGTTACAACGAACTACAAGAACTATGTGTACTATGTATATTATGTTACTTGCTGCAACGGAACCCTTCATGGGCGAGTCCAACTCGCACTTGGCTACTTTATTTAGTAATGATTTTTTGTGTGACGTCACGACGTCGGCCGCGTCGCGAGTCGGGTTTAATACATTTGCTGCTGTTGTAAGTGATGTTTTATGGAATCGCAAGGCTATAGCTAAAATATTAGACTATACTTAAATAGTTTTTTTTATTCTAGAACTTCCTGTAACATTTTCTTTGTATAACCTCACACAATAAAATGTTTATTGTGTTGTCGTCCTGTTTTGCAACACCTAACACAACAGGGTCTTTGTACACATAGTTATAGATTTTAGCTAGGTAAGTATAAGATCTAAGTATTCGTATTAAACCTTTGATGAAACTAAGTAAACGAAGATAAGGTACGCCGAGCGACCCGCGCGCCGGGCAATCACACTGCCTTGGCTGATCCACACAATAATTGTTGGCTTCCTGCTCCCCACTCACACTACGGCGTTCCGTGCGTAACACGTCACAGAACCTATCACCACTACATAGTACTCGCTTACACCACACCAATGATATTTGAAACTATGGATTTTATGTCAGCGTTCAAAACCGGCCCCACTCAACAACAGACAAAACGCCTCAAGTCAGCTAATTTTACGTCAGTCGTTGTATGACTCTGCACCTTAGCGGTCGTATTGTGTACTCCTTTATGATGGTGTTTTGCACAGCAACGTCGTGCAAAAGTTATAACAAAAAGGTGAAAAAGAGAGATGGTATACCATATTATCAGTAAATACATCTCATTCTGTCAATTTAGGGTCGTTAATACTCGAAAAAGCAATTTATAAACAATTCTTTAGAATACTTCAATACCTACGTAACGTGTCCGATAGGGATTGCCATTCGGAAAAACGAATTTGAAATTCCGGTGGATCCGGCATAAGGTGTTATCCCGAACGGATGAATCGATTTTATTTTTGAAGTTAACATTTCTTTGGGCTCACCACGCAAAGATTTTTCGTGGGCTGTGTGTGAATTAATCATCGTGACGCCCGTAAATGAAAGAAATGTTCTGATGAACGAGAGCACAATGCAAGAAAGAAACAATCAGCTGCTGTTGTCTGGCTGCTGCAGCGAGCAACACGGAAGGGAGTAGGCATACACAGCGTTTCCCCTCTGTCAAAGTACAAGTCCGCGTGGACCATGGAGTTTGATAATATACTGTGGCGTGAGGGCGGGGCTAGATTTGTGAATGGTGCTTTATTTTTTATGTGTTAGTGATTTGGTTGTGTGAGTATGATCGGCAATGGATCGGTACAGGTATGTTTTGTATGTAATAGTGCGGCTTTGCGCTAGTGTGCAACTTCCCCTCCCGCAAGAAATGACAGAAAGATTTGAACATTATTTTTTAGCTAAGGCTACTCCCTTCCGTGTTGCTCGCTGGGCTGCTGTCGCCGTGTTTTGACGTGACTCCGTCTCATAAATCGATGAACGCCGGGTGCATCTGTGAAAAAGTGTCCCGTTACGATCATTGTCCCGTTACGCTCATTGTAAGCTTATACCGCATCTATTTTAACCCTCAACCAAAACATGGGTGGTGTAAGTTTTACGTCGATGTCTGTCTGTCTATCTGTATGTGTGTCTATCTGTCTGTTGTCTGTCTGTGGCAACGTAAAGCTCAAACGGATGGGCCGATTTCAATGTGATTTATTATTTGAATGTTAATGTTTGTGCGGTGGTTCGTTGCTATGTTTGGTTAATATCAATTCAAGTTGGCCGCCTCCACAAAATGGTGGACAAAATATGTCTTTACAACTTACCTCAATATGGGTGCCAGTGAAAGGACTTGATTAGTAAAATACTAAATACTATGACAAATTTCAAATCCAAGATGGCTATCACCACAAAATGGCGAATCACATTACTTTTTCACTACTACCTCAAATATGGGTATCAAAAGAAAGGGCTTGACTAGTAGAATACTATGCACTATGACAAATTTCAAATCCAAGATAGCTGCCACTACAAAATGGCGAAATACGTTATTCATACAGTCTAACCATTTCCTGTACCTTGATTCACAACGCAATCGAGTTGATCTTGACACGGAATTAAACTTCTCAATCTTTGTCTTATCCGTTTAGAACGATAGATGTGAGAATTGTCATTCCGAATTTCAATCTTTCGGATTGGGTTGCAATTAGTACGCAGAGTTTTTGTCCATAGATTCATGTTCGTGTAATATCGATTGGTGTGATTGACGCATATTTCGACAAATTTCATTCGTAAAACTAATAATTGTAACATTGGAAATAATATGAGTACTGTTTCTAAACGCAATCCGAATGGCTAACATTCGGAATGATATTAATGAACCATTGTTTCTCTCATTCATTCTAAACGGGTATGAGAAAGACCTAGAGGTTTGATTCCGTGTCGAAATTAATCCGACTGGGTTCAGAGTGGTGTTCACGTATTTTAAATTTAAAAGCAATCTATATTAATTATTCGATCAAAATCAAAATTGAAATAGTCGTGACTTTTATTTCTATAACCCACCTTTATTTTGCCTGATATCCTTACTTACACTTGACTAACTTACTAACAGTTCGTTTTGAGCCGAAAAAATTATCCCGATTTGATAAACCAGCTGATAAGTGATCGACGGGAATTCAGCCGGATCCGGCCGGACTGTAAATTACGCCGGATCGCAATCACTAGTGCGACATTACGAGTCAGTTGTCAAAGTCAAATGACTTTGACAACTTTGGCGAGTTGAACTGGGGGCTGTGTATTGGTGATTTTTGTTTCAGACATTATGTCCATTTCTATAATACGTCAATGCACCACACCATAGAATAGATAATACACATTACACACCCCTACAACCTACAACTATATTTTATATTTTAGCCAGAGCACAAGTATTATTTGTTTAGTTAAACAATGAATTGTTTTGAATGGTCTTGAATATTTTGTTGCTATTGCTTACCCAAAATGAGTGTAGCTGTATTTTGTTTTTAGTTATTAGGTATATTATTATCTTTAATTCTAACTGTATTTTGTTTTTGTATAATTCCTTTTTTCATTGTTTTTTAAGCGACTTACTTTATTAACTTTTATGTTTTTTAAGTTTGTAAAATTACATTTTGTTGTTGTAAAATTAATCTGTAGGTACATTTAGCGGGGAACCTGGATCCCACAACACAGGTAGCCCTACTGTGGGATTCCAGTGCACGCTGGCAAAACATTGTCCACCGGTCCTTGCCGTGTCCCGGTGCCTACTTAGGCAATGCTTGGGTGGGAGCTTGGACCCGGCAACGGCTGGAACCTACTCAAGACAGACAGCGGCTGATTAAGAGTTCCGACCGCCCTAGGCTAACTACGAGGACGCGCCCCCGCCAGGTTGGCCCAAAAAGTAGTATAATATTTTAGAGTTTTGACTTTGTTTACTACTGTGAAAGTTTTATTATGATTCATACTAAGTAGTACTTGCCTTAAGTAAGTTTTCTCATCGATGGATCTTTTTTTTAACATTTATAGGATTACACTTGACTGCCATCTCGCCTGCTGTTAAGCGACGATGCGGTCTACGATGGAGCGTGTTTACCTAAAAGAAACCGATTGACTCTCGTTTTGACTAAGATTGTAACCATCGGGAAAACCCCACTCGGGCATCGCAATCCACACCTAGATGTTACGTTAATAGCACAAATATAAAGTCAAACCGCTTCGTTTGAGTCCTTGAAACGTCTACCGATGTCGCTTTTTCGAGCTACGTGTATAAAAGTAAAGCCCGAAAGAGAAAAAACAAGTTGGTATTACAACATGCAGATCAGTTGGACACTCTTCCGAAGTGTATCCGATTAAAAGCCCAATAAGCTATCAATTTTTCTGTGATGTTCAAGACTTTAGTGTCATTACCTATGAGCCTTTTGTTACATCTCTCGATCGATTCTAAGGCCTCAAACTGGTACTTAGCCGAACCATCGCAAGGAGGCAAATAGTATTCCATACAATAACGAATTTCTGCTTGGTGCAACATGAGCAACTGTTCAGACTTGTTGAATAAGACACCTAGCTTTTTGGCAGCTAATTTAGCCTTGGGCTCGAAGAGGAGAATATATGCTAAAGTAACGCTCAAATGTTGATGGTCAGTAAACGAAACAGAGACACCTCGAATAGTTGTAGTCAGATGAAGAAGATTCCGTTTTGCGGAGAACACACACGCCTGTAACTTTCCTTTGTTAAGCCATCACTCTATTCAGAGATCATCAGGCAGCACCGGCTCCCTCGCCAGATATTTGACTTTTTACGACGTCAGTATGCAGACAGAAAGAAAGTCGCAAAGAGCACCGACCCTTAAGGGACTCCGGCATTGATTGCAATTCCAACATCCGACAAGCAGTCACCAATGAGCACTCGTATGGATTGATCCCTCAAAAAGTTCGCTGGCGTGGAACCATAACACCAAGAGACGTATGGATCATAAAACTCAAAGAGATCGTTAGACGTTACTCCTAACCTGTGGTTTAGACACGTTCCATAGTGTTGTGGAGAATGGACATGGCCGAGATGATCCTGTAGGTAATTGGCAGAGCCAGCACGACTACTTTTGAGCACTAATTGGACGTTAGCAAGCTTCCACGACTTTGGTTCTTGCCCAGTTTGGGGAGAGAGTCTAAACACGCGTATCAATACAGACGACACCTGAGACGCACAAGCCTTCAATAGTAGCAGAAATACCGTCTGGGCCACTAGGTTTATTCACATTTAGTAAGCTGTTGCAACCATTCTCCATGAGCGTGGCCATCTGACAGCTCTAAAAATTCAAAATCAGGGACTCCGAAGCTCTTCGAGTTCAACCAGGACGAGGTTATCAATTCGGCCGGTATTTTTTTAATATATAGATAGATGTACAATTGTACATCGATTACCCCGAAATTAATGATCCGATTTACGTATTTCTTTATTTGTTTGGTGAAAAATAGGTGCATTTTGGTCGCATAGAAATTTTGTACAGCTTAGTAGTTTTCATTTTATGAACAGTTTTTATTAAAATCTTCGTTTGTTCCGATGATGTAATTATAGTTTGTGTACGGCGTTTTAGGAATGTTCATTTAGGCTGATTATATATTACTACTAGAAGCATCCACGGTTTTACCCGCGCAGTTTCGTTATTTTACTGTGATAAAAAATAACGTATATGTAATTTATTGTCTGAAATAAAACATCTGCATCTACCTGACGTAATCTAAAAAACCTACTGTTGTTAAAAACACAACCCATGTACAGACACTAAAAAATAAACCATAAAAAACTACATTTAATAAAAATCGACATCAAAACCACAAATAGGCACTGAAACTCGAAAAATAAATTAAAATAATATTTGTTGTAAGCTCTACTTACTTATACCTCATTCCAAATCTCTGTGAATAAAAGGTAAACAAACCAATGTCACTCTCAATATGACAGACCAGCATTTCTCAACCATTGTTTTACAAGATAGTTTGTAGTACCTTTCATTGCTTGCCCTTTTAAATTTTCGTCGCAAAACAAGGCTAAATATATATGTATGGATATCATAAACACCCAAATATATGTTCCCACTGCTGGGACTTGGAACAATCAACACATTGCCGCTGTAAAATCTGCAATTGCTGAACATTTGATTGATGCTAAAACTGGTCATTGGATCGAGATCCACGACCCGAAGGTTCTATCTACCGAATGTCATTACTACGCAAGAATGGTTCGGGAAGCATTGGAAAATAAAAAACATACCAAGGTATATATTTCAACTACGACGCGATGACCACGATGCCAATAACCGAAAACTACCCGGTTTACGGTTATCTGCGTCGCGGAATCCTCTAATTAATAAATGTGTGCATAGCGCACTGAGTTTGGAGAAACCTGATATGGTTAGTGTTGTGTGTAGTGTTGGTCACCCAGCGATTTTTAAGCCCAAATGAGGGTAGATGGAGATCTCCTCTCATTTCATAATGAGAGTATGGCGGGCATACGTAAATTTATTTTCCCCACGTAAAAAAAGGAAAGGCAAAGCATTTGAGTTCGGAGAAGAATATAACACTAGAACCAGTGACTTAGAAAAGTAATTTACATGTTTCCATGTATGAAAACGTTCATTTTATTTTTAACAATAATTAAATCTCGTTCGAGTTGTCCTCGTATTACCCAAAAATGATCATAACACTATGATGTAATATTCTGGAAACACATACAAAAGTTTCGATCAAAATAACACAAAATTTATGGCATTTTAGAGTGAAAATTATACAAGCTTTTGATAGTAAACAGCGTAATTTGGAACACGTATTTAGAGGTTTGCGATTTTCTCTCAACTCGTTACGACACAAGAAACCTTTTTCTCGGAGTTCTTTAGTCATACTCTTACTCTTTTATTGATAACGAGTAGTTACATGTCATAATATTCGAGATATTCATATATTACCAATACAAGTCAATATTTTTTAAAAACAGACGTCAATTTAAGATCCCATTACAATAAAAATCAAATAATACATTACATTAAAATCAAATTACATTACAATTAAAAATTCCAAATTTATTATCAACTGAGTAAAAGTAAACCAATTAAATAAATGTAAGAATTTATATTGACAACTGTTCGATCCTTCTCATGTAAAATTTCAAATAGGAATGCTCTTCAACGGCTTAGCTCCATCTACTTATAGCGCCAACCCCTCTAAAACTGTTTTGAGATGGCGGGTAGAAGTGAATGGTATCCCACCGGCGCCCTCTACACTAAATGACACATATTTAGACTCAAATCCCAGTATTAAATATAATACTATAGTGAAATACACGGTAAACAAAATAGAGGTGATAACACGGCCCTCCTGCGCACGCTGCCAACCTTGGCAGTGTCACAGTCTGGTGTAGTTGCTGTGAACAAAATACACAATTTTATCAAAGTTAATTTTACTCTTCCAGTATTATCCACTTAAGATGAGTAACTTTCCCAAGCAGTTGCGCTGTCACATTGTCGCAACTCAAGGTACGTCATTACATTACCACATTCTCCATAAATCCACTTAAAATGAGTAATGAATAGCTTTCCCAAGCAGTTGCGCTGTCTCATTGTCGCAACTCGAGGTACGTCACTACATTAACCACATTCTCCATAAATCTCAAACATACACCTTTCCCTAGCTGCCGCCTGGTAACTCTAGATACGCGGCATTAAAGTCATAGTCAAAGTCAAAGTCAAAGTTCATTATGTTCACTCTTAATGCTTTCTCTAGCAGTTACACTCCTAGGCAGACACAAGGTACGTCAGTTTATGTCCAAGGTATTACGGTTTCACACTAATGCTTACTTTGTCAATGGATCGAAGCCATTGCACTTCACTACGTTATTCAAACGTTAACTCATCAGCAATCAATCATAATACCTGACAACATCCTAGAGCCATTGCACTGCTCGATTGGGTTTGACTTTCAATTACATATATCTCCAAGTCTACTAATCGTACCTATTCAAGGTTTCATATTTTTCTCACATATTTATGGCCTTCTATGTAGTTTTTTTAAACGCTCCCAAGTGATATTTATAGCGAATTAAAGGGTCTCATTTTTTTAACAATACCAAAACAATTCATTGGTAACGTACATAGCTCGGCATTATCTGACTAAAATCTTTCTAATTTCAACCATAAGGGTATCTTATAACTGCACTGAATATAACCACTTTGTAACCCAACTACGGTAACCAAATTCAAATCAAAGATGTAACACTTTCTATTACTGTATTATGTTTTAAAATGCATGACCTTTTTCAAACAGTTTCCCTGAAAGATATTTAAACCAATATCCAACTGATTTACACTTTTTATCTATGGTTGCTGTGCCTCGCAACAACTCTTCCACAAAATAAGCTATTCTCATAAAGTTTCGTAAAACAGTATCCACAAACTTAAAAAAAAACCGAAGATGGTTCATTCTACGAAATGTTCTGATTGCAGTTCCCGGAATTGAAGATTATTTTACTCTCACACGATAGTACCCCCTTATGAGATAATAATCAACAGTTCTTACTTGTGAGTGATTCGGAAAAATTTCAATTGAAATGCAATGTTAAAAATAATTTCAATCAAAGTAAATCGTAATATTAAACTGTAGTTTACTCACGTGTACATTACGCACTACTTAACCACTGATAAAAGAATAACATTTCTGTAACTGCGGGCGACGCTTGCTTTTCCGTTTTTTTCTCATCACCGTTGTGATTTCCGGGCATGGCGTTCATAGCACTTCTGATATTATCAACTGAGTAAAAGTAAACCAATTAAATAAATGTAAGAATTTATATTGACAACTGTTCGATCCTTCTCATGTAAAATTTCAAATAGGAATGCTCTTCAACGGCTTAGCTCCATCTACTTATAGCGCCAACCCCTCTAAAACTGTTTTGAGATGGCGGGTAGAAGTGAATGGTATCCCACCGGCGCCCTCTACACTAAATGACACATATTTAGACTCAAATCCCAGTATTAAATATAATACTATAGTGAAATACACGGTAAACAAAATAGAGGTGATAACAAATTAGTGACAAAATTAATTAGAGTAAAATTAATCCATACTTGAATATAATGGAAATGGGCATTTTTACAATATGGGCATGAGAGGGGTATGTTAAAAAAATAGGCGCGTCCTTAATAAGAATAATTTGATGAAAAGAAGTATAAATGTCTTAAATGCAACATTGAGAGTTTGAGAAACACAGATCAAATTGCTAGTACTTAAAATCATATTTCTATCATCCTACCATTACTTTCTATAACTTTTAAAATAAGATAGTATAGAATTATTTGATCAATACAAATCTAAGTATATGGTATTTAAGATCGCAATAAAGTCGAATCCTATTTGTGAAAAATATTTTAAGGCAATTTCATAAAAATACTAAGATTAAACGATGTTTATGTTATGGTATCACCTTTTTTTTGGTTTGTTTTGGTTTTCTACACAGCTTGTTGGAACGCACTATAGGGTCTACCGCCTAACGAAAAACGCTTTGACGCTTTAACGCTTTGGACATTGCCGTCTCTTTCATTTCAAGCGAGAAGAAAAGAGACAGCAACGCTGAAAGCATCAAAGCGTTTTTCGTTAGGTGGTAGAAGTGCCGCTCATCTATTTGAAGTCGGAGCCAGCCAAGTCAAATAGTTAGTCGATAGATACTATGTATGCAATAAGTAGGCAGATATTTGTAACAACGCATTTAGGTACAGTGTTTTGTCTTGGTCTAATTGAAGAGATGTGTAGAGTAGATGTAATGATGCTAGATTTTGCGGGCGAAGTCGTAATTTCAGCGCCCCCCTAATCCTCGCGCCCTAGGCTGCAGCCTGATTAGCCTAAGGGTTAATCAGGCCCTGAAGACAGATACTGGGAATCGGTACTTAATAAGTGCTAATGTCTAGATCCTAAGATTTTATTTTTTTGAAAGGAGACGGCTCATTTCTGCCCCAAGTCGTTTCAAGTTTAGGTACTTAATTAGCCCCGGAGACCTAAACAAGTTATTTAATTAAAATAACATATAATTAAATAATTCAAACTGTACATTCAATACTAACCTGCCAAGCGAAGATTGCAAATTGGTGATTTAAAAGTAGGTACCTGAATGACTATGTATAAGTAATTTTGTATTAAGGTACTGTAGTTCCATAAAACCAAACAAGATGGCGTTGTACGGCGTTAAAACACGCTTGCGAAGTTTTTGTGAATTTAAATAAGCCTGTTAAGGTTTAGTTCGTATTTTGTCTTCGGGTCAGCACCCAATTTGAACAGTCTCACTATTTGTACTTATGTGTACAGATTATAGTCAAAGTCAGCCATGTTTTTCTCTTTATTGTTTAGTTGAAGTTTACGTACAGTAAAAATTCGTTCGAAAATCGATTCGCTCGAAACACACACAACACATAGAAAATCTTTAATTTTCCAAAGGTTTCGTAATTTTTTTGTGGTTTGGCCGAATCTATGGTCCTTCTCTGTGTTGAGTCGACATTATTTTGAGCACAGTAAGTCGCAAAGTAATGAATTTACTACCTTCTTTTAGTAGTAAGTACATAATCACGTTCTTGATTACCTACTTGCGGCGTTTTTTTTTTTTTCAATGTTTTAGTTGATATCTTTTAAACCCCGCTATGCAGGATAAAAACATAAGCGGTTCCTCAATATATATTAAAAATCCTATACAATGATCCAATTTTGGTCAAGTCTCTTGCACTTTTTCTGTGGGGCAAATGCCCATGGAAAATGGGCCGTCTCCTTTGTCAGTCAACCTATGTAAACTCAGTATTTGTCCAAATAAACGATTTTCATTTTTCATTTTCATTTTTCATACATTTATAAACTAATGTTATCTATCTTTAAATATAAAAGCGAAAGGTCCACCCATCACGAAATCTCAGAAAGTACCTACACGTGCTAGGAGCTTTGATGAAACTAAGTAAACGAGAGTGTGAGTGTTTTAAGAGTTCAATGGCTAGGAGTCTCAAATTTTGCATGGTGGTGTCTTTTAGCATGTAGGCGCTCGCTAAGACGGGGTTTTGCGAAATACATCCCCTAATAGGGTGAAAAAAGCGATGGACGGTTGTATAAAACTGGCGTCGTTTTCAAAGTTAAAGGCATGAAATCGACTGAACCAACTTTAAAGAAATTCGGTACACAGATAGACTAGATACAAAGAAAGGCCATATGCCGCTTTTTATTGCGAGGAAATAATATATAAAAAGTAAAAAATAAATATAATATAATAAATATAAAAAGATAAAAATAAATAACAGTACCTACGGGGCTGAAATGAGGGATGAAAGTTTGTTTTTGTTGAAGATAGCCCATTAAATTTTACAACTAGACACTTGATATCCATACTAATATTATAAATATGAATGTAACTGTCTATTACTATTATGAATGAACTACTGAACTGATTTTGATGCAATTTGGTGCATAGATAGACTAGACTCAGGAAAGAACAGGGTCGACTTTTTATCACAGTAAAAGAGTTCAAGGGGTGGAAATGAAAGTGTACATGGAAGTTCGTCAATGTTGAAGATAAACCGTAAAATTTTGCAACTAGACACTTGAAATCCATACTATTTATTATATAACAATAAATGTGAAAGTTTGTCTGTCTGTCTGTTACGCTTGAACACCTTAACCTTACAACCTTATTAACACCTTAAACCACCTTTGATTAAATTGTATAAAAATATTTTAATGTAAGCTGTTTTTAGTAAACGTACATTTAGATGGGTGCAAAAACTGCCTCTGGCCTCAGTTCATTAATATTTATTTCGCGCGGACGAAGTCGCTTCCATAAACTCTTGTATGTTGTAGTAACCCTTTTCAATAAGTTTGGACTTTATTTCTTTTTTAAATATGCTGTTTTCGTTTATATTTTTAAAAGTTTCAGGTAATATATTGTAAATTCTGACGCAACAGTAGGCAGGACTGGATTTGAATAATTCGAGGTTGGGGACAATAGAGGATAATAGAGCTTCATTTGGCGGCGTTTAATTTTGTCGAAGTTAAATAGTTTTAATTTTTTCTTACAAACATTACGGTTTCAAATATATGGAGGGAGAATAGGGTCAAAACTTTTTCTTCAATAAAATGAGGTCTACAGCAATTTATTTGTGTAATGTTCGCTATTATTCTAAGGCATTTCTTTTGTGCTATAAATAGAGCGTTAGCATCGGTGCTGTGACCCACATAACAATTCCGTACCGTAGCCATGCATCAAGCATACCCGTAGTATGCGGATAAAGCGCATTCTGTTTTGGTGTTTGTTTTTAGTACGCTAAGACCGTAAACAAATTGCGACATTTTTAGGGGACTGTTTTCAACATGATTTCCATGATCCAGTTGAGATGTGTATCTAACTTTACCCCTTATAAACTGCAATAATTTATTTCTTTTAGTTTTAGAGTTTGTTATTTTCTTAAGGGGCGTATTACGAATTCGCACGAAATTCAAAAAGTTTATGTTCCGAATTTACCATCTTCAGTATTACCTAGAGAGACATAATTACATTCAAAAAATAGCCCAATCTTTCTTGTTGACGTTTCCTTGTTTTAATTTTACTAATAATAATTCCATTGATCTTAGGGATCAATCTCCCATGACCATTTCGCCGAAAAGTCACTGCCGTGTCAATTTCACACTCCTAAATCTACATGTAATACTCAAAATTCATACCTAAAAAAATATCGGGAAAATCAGACATATACTTTATTAATTCGTTCATAGTACAGATATCTGAATTTTGCTCCCATTTATCAGTAATAAAATAAAATCGTGAGCCAAGTTTAAATTTTATATTGCATTTTTAGCGTTGTCTCTGTGTAAAATACACAATAATTACAAAATAAAAATTAGACACGGTCATACTTTGGTTTATGTAGAATCTAATTCTCTAGTTATTTTTCAAATGACAGTTCTCAATTTTTCAAAAATAATAAATTAGCAGCAGTCGAAATTAGAATAAATTACGCTAGCACGCTACGCAAAGTCAGTCTGCCGGGAGCGGCTTTGCAGGACGGATGTGCGGCCGGTTTGGGCGGGAACAGGTAACGTAATATTTCGAGCGTTTATGACATAACTAGAAACATTATAGTGCGACCACAAAATTTTAAGTCGTTTGGCGTTTTGTGAATCTTAATGGATCGAAACGTTTCAATCTGATCTTTCGGATCGGACCGTTACATTTAATCTTATTTCCTTGTTGAAGAAGAAGCAGAATCTATCTTTTTTTTTTAAGTCAAGAGTTACTAGACGAGCTGGTCATGTGCTTAATGATAAGCAACATACCTGCCTCATAACAGCAGTAACACGCAGCTATTGGAACATGAAGAGTCCAAATCGTTACCCAGCACTGCACTGCGCTCGTCACCCAGAGATCTAAAATGTTATATCTCTAAGCCCTGTAATTTCTCTGCAAACATTGACCTTCAAACCGAACAAAGTAATGTTTGCACATTACTGCTTGGCGGTAGAATAACTGGCAAAGGTGTGGTACTCCCGCAGGCAGACTGTGCTAAGAATCCTACCACTACATAATACATAAAGCCTTAAGGGGCGTCCATAAATTACGTGAGATGATTTAGGGGGGGAGGGGGTCGAATCAAATCTCATATAATCTCACGTTAGGGAGAGGGAGGGGTCTCGACAAATATCACGCAATTTTTGTTCTGATTGAAACAAAAAAATTATACTATTTTGGTCCATTCAATCCAAATTGTATGTACATGCTCAAGATTTAATCTTGAGCGTCATCGTAATACGATTAAGATTATTCACTAATTCGTTCGAAAGAAAATAATTTCATTCATACTTCGACGTTATACATCTACTGAATGTCAAACCACCATATTTATTTTATACCAAATAGCTAAATTTTGTCTGAATTTAGTAGCCCGTCCTTTGTTTTCGCGCCACTGTCAGCCGAACTTGCGACTCGAGGAACGAGACAGTGTGACCAGAGTCAGTAGATTTCTACTTTTTCGGTAGATTTTAGTGTCCGTCAGCTTATCGTCAGTAGAATAAAAAAAATATGCAGTCTATTTTAGTAGATTTTTCAATTTCGTTGTGAGCAACAGTTTTCCTTCTGTTTATCTCTCAATCTCGTTCTCGATTGTTAGAGGGGAAACGCGTTTACGTAAGAAACCCACATTCTGAAAAATCTCACGTGAGATTGGGGGATGGGGGAGGGGGTTGAACAAAATCTCACGACATCTCACGAACGGGGAGGGAGGGTCAGAAAATTTAAAAAAACACCTCACGTAATTTATGGACGCCCCCTTACATCATATATATATATTGTTAGCAGAAAACGAGATTTAAGGGATCGCGGTGGTGGGGGAAACCTTTATAAGCGACCGCGCGCTCAGTTCGGTCTCTCTTTCCTGCCACCGGACCTCCTCTCAAGCGGTAGCTCTGATTGTTTGACCAGCCAAAGTTTATAATTGTAATCTTTATATGTCGAGTTCATTTTCCTTTTAAATATCAGTTTTTAGTTGTTTTAGTTTAAATTGTTTAAGATCGGTTTGACTTCTTTTGTAGTATGGTTAAGTTTCGTGTATAAATGTAATTGTGTAAACTAATTGTGTTTTTTGTTATTTTCCCACCTCTGGTCTCTTATATCAGAAGTGGGATTCGATAACTCGCGTGTCCTGGTCCGTACATCCTGATAAAGGACGTTTTGGCTGCTCAAACAATTTGCGTAATATTTTTTCCGTGGAATCTACCCTCGTAAAAAAAAAAAGTGGTTTGTATCTTGTGACGATTCTTGTGGTAAAGTACAACTTCATGTGGTGAGTACCTTCCAATTCAATTAAAAAGAAGAAACATAGTGAACAGGCGCCTTTTTTTGTGAAAACATTTTGTAACCTTTGCTTTTATTACAAAAGTAATTTTGTTGCTAATTTTTGTTATTTAGTCGTGATTTTTGCCTTTAAATCTTTTTTGCTACTTGTTTTTGATAATTTCAGTCTAAATCAGCCTAATTTTAGAATATTTGTCAAAAATTTCGTCCGATAAAAAGCGAAAAAGTAGAAACTGCTCGCGAAATCGCAGCTGAAATAGTAAACGTGGGTCGCGTCAAAGACAACGCAGCCCTTCTAGTATGTTTTAACCAAAACAATCCATATTGAATAGATTGGCGTCACTGGAGGGACAAAACCATGCGGTTTCCTCACAAATGAGGAATCCGAGGTGCTGCGCTCTCGCGGCTTTCGAGAGTCCGGCGCCGGCGCCACGCCACGCGGCAGAGCCTGCGTGAGGCGTCGCTGCGGCAGTTCCTAGCTTTTGGGAACAAGCTGGGCTAGCACAGGTTCAGCTGGCTGCAGCAACATCACGCGATGAGGTTTCGAGCCTGACCCTCGCAGGTGTTAAGGAGCGTCTCAACGACGCGTTTACTGCAGTGACTTTGGTGAGATCCATCCACTACTATCTTTCTAATTTTGATCCAAATATTCATGACTTCAGTGCTTTTAATGACCTATTCCATTACATCTTAGCCTAATTCAAGGTCAGGTACGACCGAGTCGAACGTTACTATTATCTGCCTTTACTAAACATAGATTGCATTGAGTGCAACCACCGCTAGAGTGCTCGGATGTAATGTGGCGATTTCAACTAGTCTTAAACATGACTAGACAAAAAAAAAACTACCAGCTTATCTATCGCCTCTAAATTTAGTTCTGGGGTTGGAAGCGGCTACCCATGTTGTAAGAAATCGAGGCAATGAGATAAATTAATCGTCAGCGAGCCTCTAAACGGCTACGAGCTATTAACCAAATTCGACAAGATGAGACTGAACCTTAGCGTTAAAGAAGCTTCCTGGAATATTCGAAGTTAATTCTTTTGTTTTTGTTTAAAACAGGCGCAGACAACTCTCAAATTCGACTCCGGTATGCGCGGGTCGAGCCGTGTGGTCAAAGCGCTTCCCCGCGGTCGATTTGAGCTGCGGCTGCTGGCAGGCTCGTGTGGAAAATCGACTCGAGCGGCGGCAGAATTCATGGTGCCGTGGTGAGGGGAGTGGACTCCGCTAAACGTGTGCTGCTGTTTTGGAGGGTGAAGTATCTTGCCTCCGTGTGATATGCTAACGTCGTGCCTATGTCACACGGTAGGTGACACATGATACGCTAACGTCGTGCCTATGTCATGTTGTCGACAATGTGAACTGTGCTAACGTCGTGCCTATGGTTCTTGTTTATTTGTGTTATTGTACGGAACTATGCTAACGTCGTGCCTATGGTTCTTGTTTATTTGTGTTATTGTACGGAACTATGCTAACGTCGTGCCTATGGTTCTTGTTTATTTGTGTTATTGTACGGAACTATGCTAACGTCGTGCCTATGGTTCTTGTTTATTTGTGTTATTGTACGGAACTATGCTAACGTCGTGCCTATGGTTCTTGTTTATTTGTGTTATTGTACGGAACTATGCTAACGTCGTGCCTATGGTTCTTGTTTATTTGTGTTATTGTACGGAACTATGCTAACGTCGTGCCTATGGTTCTTGTTTATTTGTGTTATTGTACGGAACTATGCTAACGTCGTGCCTATGGTTCTTGTTTATTTTTGTTACTGTGTGGAACTATGCTAACGTCGTGCCTATGGTTCTTGTTTGTGTTATTGTACGGAACTATGCTAACGTCGTGCCTATGGTTCTTGTTTGTGTTATTGTACGGAACTATGCTAACGTCGTGCCTATGGTTCTTGTTTGTGTTATTGTACGGAACTATGCTAACGTCGTGCCTATGGTTCTCGTTGATTTGTGTTTCTTCACTGAACTATGCTAACGTCGTGCCTATGGTTCATGTGAATCTGTGCCACTGTAACTATCTATGCTAACGTCGTGCCTATGGTTGGCTTCAGTGGCACAGTGAGAAAATTACCAGATGTAAAATTGAGTTTCATAGATCATATGAAACTCTTTAGACAGCTATGTTAAATGTGTTTTTATTTCTGGCTCTAGATGCAGTCTTATTATGATGATGCGGGGTCCACGCACGAGCGAGCCACGGTGGCCGACGACGTGCGTTTGACGCCAGACGAGCCTGTACGCAGCACTTCCACCGCGACTGTGAGCCTGCAGACTGGAGTATAGGAGGACGAGGACGTCTCCAGTCAGGAGAGGCCGTGTTAGCAGAAAACGAGATTTAAGGGATCGCGGTGGTGGGGGAAACCTTTATAAGCGACCGCGCGCTCAGTTCGGTCTCTCTTTCCTGCCACCGGACCTCCTCTCAAGCGGTAGCTCTGATTGTTTGACCAGCCAAAGTTTATATAAACAAAAACAAAAATTGAACAGGCGCAAATAGATGTAAATTGCATCATACATGAAAAGTGTAAGGAATGGGAAAAAGTCATAGCAAAGCATACACAATTAATAAAGGAAAATAGTGAAAAATTAGACAGCCTGTCGGAGATAATGAAAAAGAAAACATATGCCGACGCGGTGACAACACCTCGTGTGCAGTTACCATTGCATACGGCGCTACACTCGGTGGTGGTTACCGCGACAGATGAGACAGACTCAGGAGAGCAGGTATTGAACAAGATAAGAGAAGCTGTAAATGCTAAAGAGGGAGGGGTAAAGATTGAAAGGATAAGAAAGGCGAAAGACAGGAAAATAATAGTAGGGTGTAGAACGGAGGAAGAAAGAAGAGAAATCAAAGACAGGCTGGGAAAAACACCGGAGTTGAAAGTAGAAGATATAAAAAATAAAAACCCTCTGATTATCATGAAAAATGTCTTCCAAATAAATAGCGACGAAGACATTTTAAAGGCATTGAAAAACCAAAATAAAAATATATTTAAAGATTTAGAAGAGTCACAGCAAAAGACTGAAATAGCTTTCAAAAAGCGCACGAGAAGTCCGCACACAATGCATCTTGTGTTGAGAGTATCTACCAAAATATGGCGTCGAATGTTAGAGGCTGGGGCAGTGCATATCGATCTGCAGCGGGTACTGGTTGAAGATCAATCACCGCTGGTGCAATGTTCTCTCTGCCTCGGTTATGGTCACGGTCGCCGTTTCTGTACGGAAACAGTAGAGACATGCAGCCACTGTGGCGGCCCACACATCAGGGCAAAGTGTGCGGACTGGCTTGCGGGGGTAACACCATCGTGCTGTAACTGCACGCGAGCCAAGGTGGACAAAAATGACCATAATTCGTTCAGCTCAGAATGTCCAATAAGAAAGAAGTGGGACGCGTTAGCCAGAGCAGCAATAGCGTATTGCTAAAGGCACCCCAACTGTAAACAATCTCCCTGTAGGCGCGAAGCCATACCTCATAGTCCAAGCTAACCTTCAAAGAAAGAAAAGCGCCACACAAGAACTGATACTGGAAGCACAGAATAAACATGCAGCTTTTGCGCTAATCCAAGAGCCCTATATTGGAGGGAAGGCCAAGGTAAAGAATTATAGAGGCGCGAGGATTTTCCAGGATAATAATAGTAATGACCCGGTCAAAGCGGCAATAGCCGTCTTCGACAGTAACCTTGATGTAATACAATATCCTGAGTATACAACGGCAAATATCGTTGTGGTGAAAATAAGGACCCGTGCCTGGGAAATCCTCGTAGTATCTTTCTATTTTGAACCCAGACCTAAACCAGTAGAGCCATATCTGGAACAATTGGAGAAAGTCATAAATAAATTTGGTAAGAACATAATTATAGGTGGCGACGCGAATTCAAAGAGTATGTGGTGGGGAAGTGCGACCACCGACGATAGAGGTGAGACTATGGCAGGGGTTTTGGAGGACTTGAACATGCAAGTGCTCAACGACGGCTTCATACCTACCTTTTTCACAGTCCGAGGTGGAGTGCTGTATAGCAGTTTCGTGGACGTGACTGCCTGCACACCGGGCATGCTGCACCTGGTAGAAGATTGGCACATTGACGAAGGAATGACAACTTCGGATCACAATACTATTATCTTTAAAATTAAATTAAGCAGATCAAAAGGAATAAATATTAAAAGTACGACAAGAAAATACAATTGCAAAAAAGCAAACTGGGGTCGTTTTTGTTCGAAAATGGACCAATTATTAGCAGAATATAAAATAAATGAAATTGAGTTCAATAACATTAGCGAAAGTACGGAATTAGAAAATAAAATAAAAATATATACAAATATAGTAACACAAGCATGCGATAGCAGTATACCCAAATTAAAATCGAAAACTTTTAAAGGCTTACCATGGTGGTCCGAAGAGCTTGCAGTAATGAAACAGGAAGTTGCCACAAGAAAACGCAGGGTTCGGTGTGCGGCACCCATACGTAGAGTCAGAGTCGTCGAGGAGTACTTGCAAACAAAAAACAATTACGAACAAAAATTAAAGGAAGCCCAGGTCCAGAGCTGGAGGGATTTCTGTACTAAACAGGATAGGGAGGGTATGTGGGAGGGAATATACAGAGTGATAGGAAGAACCCGACAACAACACGAAGACTTACCTCTCACTAAAGAAGGACGGACTCTGTCCCATATAGAGTCCGCAAAACTATTAGCGGACACATTCTATCCCGAAGACCAGATCCAGGACGATAGTGTGGAACACAGACAGGTTAGGATTGCAGCTGACCACATAAATATGCAGGGCCATAATGAAAACCATGACCCTCTATTTACAACAGCAGAACTTCAAAGGGCAGTGGAAAGCTTTAATCCTAAAAAAGCCCCAGGGTCCGACGGAATGAGCGCGAGCATCTGCCAGCGAGCAATAAATCATGAGCCGGGAATCTTCCTATCACTGGCCAACAAATGTCTGCAACTGGGATACTTCCCGGAGATCTGGAAGGAAGCCACCGTGGTTATTCTGAGAAAGCCACATAAACCGGATTACACAGCGCCAAAATCCTACAGACCCATAGGGTTGTTGCCAGTGATGGGAAAAATATTGGAAAAAATGCTGATTTGTAGAATAAAATGGCATCTTGTGCCTCGGATGAGCTCCCTACAGTACGGGTTTATGCCGCAACGGAGCACTGAAGACTCCCTCTATGACCTGATAGAACAAATAAAACATAAGGTAAAACAGAGAAAAATAGTAGTGTTAGTATCATTGGACATAGAGGGAGCCTTTGATAGCGCCTGGTGGCCTGCTATTAGGACAAGACTGGCAGAAGAAAATTGTCCAATAAATATAAGAAGGGTAGTGGATAGTTACCTCAAAAGCAGGAAGGTGAGGGTGCGATATGCCGGGGAGGAAGTTACAAGGGAAACAACAAAAGGATGCGTCCAGGGCTCCATTGGTGGACCCATCCTTTGGAACCTGCTCCTCGATCCTCTGTTGAAGGGACTCCAGGCCAGGGGTGACTACTGCCAGGCTTTTGCTGACGATGTGGTGTTGGTTTTTGATGGGAATACTGCTCTGGAAATACAACAACGTGCTAATGCAGCTCTCGCATATGCACAGCAGTGGGGCATGCGAAACAAGTTGAAATTCGCACCCCAAAAAACTAACGCACTATTAATAACACGGAAATTGAAATACGACACCCCACTGCTGACTATGGGCGGGGTTCCTATTGTAATGTCGAAAGAGATGAGAGTTTTGGGGCTCTGGATAGATGATAAGCTCACATTCAATACACATGTATCTAAAGTGTGCGCAAAAGCGCTTAACATCTACAAGCAACTATCTAGAGCCGCAAAAATCAGCTGGGGTCTACACCCTGAGATAATCCGCACAATTTATACTTCAGTTGTAGAGCCGGTAGTGATGTACGCGGCGGCGGTTTGGAGTCCAGCTACAAAAAAATGGTGCATTCAAAAACAGTTGAACGCGGTTCAGCGGGGCTTTGCACAAAAATTGTGTAGAGCCTATCGCACGGTCTCTTTGAACTCGGCACTGGTACTGGCGGGGATACTACCCCTCGATCTCAGGGTACAGGAGGCAGCCGCCCTGTACGAAGCAAAGAGGGGGTCGTCTCTGGCAGCATTGGGAGATCGAGAGATCGAGCGAAGAGCCGCATTCACAGCAATCCCGCATCCGTCCCTGTGTGCTGACCTTCAGTTCACATGTCTGGTGAACGAAGAGCATGTAAGCGAGACAGACCATCAGTCAATTAAAATTTTCACAGACGGTAGCAAGATTGACGGCAAGGTTGGGGCAGCATTGTCTCTTTGGAGCAATGCTGTCGAAACTAGGTGCCGGAAATTTAAGTTATCGTCTTATTGCACAGTGTACCAGGCCGAATTGTTGGCGATCCACAGAGCGACGGAAGAAATACTGAAAAGTCGGGATCATACATTTGGAATTTATAGCGACTCCCGGTCAGCGCTACAAACCGTCGTTAATTTTGGCTCTCTCAATCCCCTTGCAGTAGAAATTCGCGAAAACCTGAAACAAATTGACACACAAGGAAAACAGGTTCAATTGTTCTGGGTTAAAGCACATGCAGGGTTGGAGGGGAATGAGAGAGCAGACGTTTTGGCAAAGCAGGCGGCTCTGCAACTGAGGTGTAAACCACACTACGATAAGTGTCCGGTCTCATTCGTCAAGCGTCAAATCCGAATGGAGACGCTGGGCGAATGGAATCGGAGATACACAGGTGGTGAAACTGGCAAAGTAACCAAGGTGTTCTTCCCTGTCCCAACGGAAGCTTTTAAAACCATTAGGAGAATAAAGCCGACAAGAATACTCACGCAGATAATGACGGGGCACGGTGGTTTCTCCCAATACCTACACAGGTTCAAACTGAGGGATAAGCCCATCGTGCATCTGCGACCCGGACAGGGAGGAAACACCATTACATATAATAACGGAATGCCCGGTATATGGCAAGGAACGTCACGAGACAGAGCAAAAAATAGGAGAAGTAATTGCTGTCAACACTATGAACAAAATAATTAATGATAAAAATATTAGCACTAGGTTTATTGAGTTTAGTGAAAAAATATGCAAAATTGTAATAAATCGGAATAAATAGTAATTAAATTTGGGTTGCATAAATATTATATAATAATATATCCATACCAACCCAATATACATTAAGATACAATGTAGTGTAAATAAAATATTTTTAAAGTAAACTGTAAACAAAGCTTAGATCTAATAACTAGAAATAAAATATTATAAGTTAATGTTAAGAGATAGTTATAAGATAGATTTTAAAATAAGAAGGATAGGAAACCCCTGACCCACCACATGTTAGGGATAAGCCCGAGAGCCCGGTAATTATAACGGGACAATATAAAAAAAAAAAATCCAAGATGGTCGTTACCACAAAATGGCGAATATTTTTTTTCACTACTACCTCAATATGGGTATCAAATGAAAGGGCTTGTCTAGTAGAGTACTATATACTACACCAAATTTTAAATCCAAGATGGCCGCCACCACAAAATAGCGAATATTTCTATTAAGTACTAACTCAGTATGGATATCAAATGAAAGGGATTGACTAGTATAGTATTATGTAGTAGAAAAAAAATCCAATCCAAGATGGCCGCCACCACAAAACAGCGCATTAATTATTTTTTTCACTACTGCCTCAATATGGGTATGAAATGAAAGGACTTGACTAACAGAGTAATATGTTTTTATACAACGACAAATTTCAAATCCAAGATGGCTGCTACCACAAAATAGCGAATCATTTTTTGTTCTGCTCTACCTCAATATAGGGATCATATGAAAGACTTGACAAGTAGAGTACTATACCTCTATACTACGACATTTTTCAAATCTACGATGGCTGCCACCACAAGATGGCAAATTAACATTTTTTTTAGTACAGCCTAAATATGGATATCAAATAAAATACCTTGACTAGTCCAAATTCCAAATCCAAGATGGCCGCCACCACGAAATGGTATTTTTTTTTCACTACTACCTCAATATGGGTAGTAAATGAAAGGGCTTGACCATTACAATACTAAATACTACAGTACAATTTTAAAAACAATATGACCGCCACTACAAATTAGCGAATTAAATTTTTTTTAAGTACTACCTCAGCATGTATATCAAATGAAAGGACTTGACTATCAGAATACTATATCTCTATACAACGACAAACTTCAAAACTTCAAATCGAAGATAGCCGCTACCACAAAATGGCGAATCATTTTTTATTCACTACTACCTCAATATGGGTATTAAATGAGAGCTTGACTAGTGCAGTACTATATTATACTACAACAATTTTTTTTCTGCAATCTGATCTTTCGGATCGGATGTTCACTTTTAGATCATAAACTTTTAGAAATATAACGGGTATTATTGGCATATAAAAAAATTATCGGATTGCCAAGAGTCCTACCACTACTAAATATTATACCACCCAATAGCCTCAATATGAATATCAAATGAAAGGGATTGACTAGTAGATACTATACCACTATATTTCGACAAACTTCTAATCCAAGATGGTCGTTACCACAAAATGGCGAATTATTTTTTCACTACTACCTCAATATGGGTATCAAATGAAAGGGCTTGTCTAGTAGAGTACTTTATACTACAACAAATTTCAAATTCAAGATGACCGGCACCACCAAATGGCGATTTTTTTTACTACTACCTCAAAATGGATATCAAATGAAAGGGTGTGACTAGTAGAACACTATCCACTATGACAAATTTCAAATCTTACAAATCAAATCAACAAATTTAATGTCAAATTTAGTAAATAAGTGTATGTAAATAGACACATAAAACGTACCACAACCTCTTTTCACAACGATTGTTTTCGCATATTATTTCCGTTATGTTATACGAACAGATTAAAATATAATCTGTACTTAGATATTTATAGTTTATTTACATGATCCTACAAGTGTATTTATTGTGAAAGTGTAGACCCTCTCTATATAAGTAGTTATAGCCTTCAAGACAAAATTATCTGTAAGTATTTCGCAGTATGAATTGATAAACCGTGTTTTCGCATAAATCCCTAGGGGAAACCCTTTTGTAAAAACGCAGTTTATCAAATCTTCCTACGACATAATTAAATAAGATGTATACGAGTCAGAAACATATATTTTTAATTTATTGCAAACGGAATGTAAAACTATTTTTTGTACGGACCCCAGCCCCAGCGTACTTTTGACTAACAATTGATTAGTAAAAAATTGACTAGTAGATACCTAGTAAATTATCTAAAGAAAACTAATCTCACTAAATTAGTAAATAGTTTTGTTGTACCTACCTATTCATTGTATACTGTATGTAGGTATCAAATAAATGGTAGCAAAATCCAAGCAGATAATTAGGTAGGTATGTAAGATGTCGGGCACCTTGTAACTAATAAAAATTTTATTCAGTCAATCATTCATGGTATTTTTTTTTTCCTAACATGTAAATTGCGCTGTATTTTTTATTTCTACTTAAACTTAAACCATACAATTTTGCAATACCTCCACATAGTTTTTATTTATTTAGTTTTGTTTTTCATTAGACTTAGTTCATTAGATTAAGTAACTTATTAACTTCTTAAAGTAAATAGCGAAACGTACCGTAACATTATTACAAACGGAATTGTAAAATAAATATTACCATTCATCTCATTTGAATTGTCAGTTAAAATAGTAGGAAAGAAGTAAAACAAATAAAATAAGTTTATAAATTGTAATATTTAGAATAACATAATTAAATAGTAAGTAGCTTTTCGGAACATATAAATCACGGATACCTGTTTACACCTTATCTGTCAATCTTGAGAAGTCGGGTGCGTATAAAATATATATACCTCTATACAATTTTTTTTTTTTTTTTTTTTTAATATGTCGCAACCGGCTATGAGAAAGTCCGAAGGTCATTTGGGAGGGTCCGCATCTAATCGATCAGATGGTCAACTGGGAGCGTACGTCGATTCGGTTAAAAGAGTGGTACCACCCACTAAAGCTCCACCGCTTCCCGCGTTAAGGTTATCGTTGTCCGGAAAGCAGTCGGAAATATCAACTTCTTCACTGCAAGCAACGGCAAGGAGACTTTATCTGGATGCAAGGACTCAACTCGAACAACCTGGAAATGTCAAAATAGCAGTTAAAAAAATGGTATTGGAAATGCACTGCACTCTCTTATTGTTTCTTCTAATGATGACAAAGACAGTAGTGACATGATTTTAAACAAGATTAGAACAGTTGTTGACGCGAAATCTACAGGTATCAAAGTGGATCGGTTACGAAAGGCAAAAGACCAAAAGGTAATAATTGGATGTCACTCCAAGGACGAACTTACAAAGCTCTCCGAGAGATTAAATATGTCGGAGGCCAAATTAAAATATGAGGAAAAGGGTAACAAAGATCCACTAATCATTTTGAAAGAAGTTTTGTCATACAATAGCGACGACGACATAATTAAGGCTCTTAAGAATCAAAACAACCACCTATTTTGTGATATACCTCAAGAGGAATTTAAAGTACAAGTTCGTTATAGACGAAAAACTAGGAATACACACACAAACCATGTAATCCTTTCAGTAAGCCCTAAAATATGGAAATATATGATAGAAGCTAGCTATGTACATATTGATCTTCAACGTATACGAGTACAGGACCAATCACCCCTAGTCCAATGTTGGCACCGTGAACACGTGTTTTGGCCACGGTAGACGCTTGTGTACCGAGCCTACAGATCTATGCAGTCATTGTGGTGAACCACATTTGCGAGCAGACTGCCCCTCATGGCTCGCTGCAGATACGCCGACGTGCCGAAATTGTATTTTGGCGAAAGTAGATAAAAATGGACATAATGCATTTGATAACCTGTGCCCAGTTCGTATAAAGTGGGATGCTTTAGCACGATCGTCTGTAGCATATTGCTAAAATTGAACTAACTGCCCCTGTTGATGGATATTTGCAAGGTGGACCAGGGTCACTCCCGAATAATAAAAAAGAAATTAAAGTACTCCAGGCTAACTTACAAAAGAAAAAACTCGCCACTGATGAGCTTGTTATCGAGTCAAGTCGAAGAAAAATCGCATTTGCACTAGTCCAAGAACCCTATGTGGACAAGAAGAAGTTAAAAGATATTCAGGAACACGAGTTATTCAGCGAAACCGAAATAGAAAGGATCCAATTAAAGCTGCGATCCTGGTATTCAACACAGATATAGAAATTATAGAAACACCTACTTTAACAACTGAAAACATGGCAGTCGCTGTTCTGAAAATAGGAGGTACGACGCAAATTGGAGTAATTTCATACTATTTTGAAGATAGTAAACCAATTGAGCCCTATATAGAACAGTTAAAAGCTGTAGTGCAAAATATTAAGACAACTAGTGTTCAATATTTATCCCGAAATATCGTCCTGGGGCCCATAAGCAGGATAAAAACAATTATATATGCCGTTATACCGATTTTAACATTTACTTCCCTGATTGCAAACCGAGTAGTGCAAAGAAATGACTTACCTGGGGTTCCCGGAGTCGTCCAAAGTCCAGTTTGGTATTAGGAGTGTAGGTAGGGATCAAATGGGAATGTGGGAAGAACCAAACCAGGCGATATCGAGGCGACCTCCCGAATTCCCGTTCCAGCAGAAGCAACGGTCCGGCGTTGTAGAAAAGGGCCAATCCAGTAGCCACTTCACAAATAATATTCCAGCACTAATCCAGTAGTAATTAACACAGTTCACGCCAATAGTCTATTCCCGTAGCACTATAACACTTTTTCCAGAAAAGCAAACCAGATTATAAAAACTAACCAAAAAAACCAGTGAATGTCGTTCCCGCGACCAGAGACAATGTACAAGTGACAGCCGGCGACCACAGACACACGCTAATCGCCGGCCCGATATAATGTTGCCCGATTATACGGAACAAAACCCCCGACCAATTGAACTCCTGTTCAATTTTAGAAAACCAGTATTTAGTAACTAGTATTTAGTAACTAGTATTTAGCAGTATCCAGACCTCAAATAAAAACGAAATTCCCAACTTTGACCCGAAAGTGGAAATCAAACCAAAAAAAAAACCTTTACCAAAAATAGCAATAAAATTAAATAAAATTTTAACCATGAAAACACGTATATCTAATAAAGAGGCAAGCGGGCCAGAGAGGACACCGCGCGCTGAAGTCTGGAACCAGAAACCAGAATCTCCGCCACGCGGGGTGTGCCATCAGTACCAGATATCAATTTTAAAATACGTCCCCTACGCCAGAGTAGGGGGGCCAAATTTGCCTCCTTTAATAATACTAAGTCCCCTTCCCGAGGGGCCTCCGTCCTATCTGTCCATTTTACCCGTTGTTGCAACAGATGCAAGTACTCGGCCGACCAGCGCCTCCAGAAGTCTTGACTTATTTGCTGCAATAACTGAAAACGGGACAGGCGTCCGGGGCGCTCATCCTTCCAGGGATACTCCGGCAACGCGGTTAAAGGCTGACCGATCAAGAAGTGACCCGGCGTCAAGACTTCTAGATCGTTAGGGTCAGGCGAGATTGGACAGAGAGGACGGGAATTAAGCACTGCCTCCACGCGGCATAGTACCGTGACTAACTCTTCCCAAGTTAACACGGTCTCCCCGATGACACGGCGGAGATGGGTTTTAGCAGACTTCACCGCAGCCTCAAAAATTCCTCCCCAGTGAGGACAGGCCGGCACACTAAATTGCCAGCTGATTCCCCGCTGGGCGAGAGCCAGACTTAAACTATTATTACCAGAATTTAAAAAATTATTAACTTCGCGTAAATAATTCGCCGCCCCTCGATAATTTGTGCCATTGTCCGAACGTATTAAAGAGGGTACTCCTCTTCGCGCTACAAAGCGATCCAGCGCCGCGACAAAGGCCTCCGTAGACAGCGCAGAGACCAGCTCCAGGTGGACTGCTTTGGTGGCCAAACACACAAAGACGCACAGGTAGGCTTTAACGACCTTGGCGTTACGCAACGTCGATGACTTGACCGAGAAGGGCCCAGCGAAGTCCGTTCCGACCCCGTCGAACGGCCTCGAGGGAGAAATCCTGTCCGGAGGAAGATCTCCCATCATGGGCTGCATGGTAGACGCCTTGAGCCTATAACAAGGGACACATCTAAACAGCACCTTTCGGACCGCCCTGCGAGCCGACAAGATCCAGAATTCACGCTGCAACACAGCGAGAAGCGCGCCACATCCAGCGTGCGTGTTACCGATATGCCGATCGGTGATCAGCAGGTCCACCAGAGGACCTCCTTTCGGTAGCAACAGGGGGTGCCTGCTGCCGTACGGCAGGTTGGCTTTCCGGAGCCGACCTCCTACGCGCAGAAGACCATCCTGATCTGTGAAAGGGTTCAACTTGGCGACCGCACCCTTCAAGCGAGCGCGTCCGCAGCGCAGCGCCTCAAGTTCCGTCGGAAACCTCTCACCCTGCACCAGCCGAATGAGGTGCAGCAAGGAACTCCGACGCTCCTCCACAGTGGCGATCTGGTCACTCCTCCTCTGACGAGGGTGACGACAGTTGTGGATGAAGCGTTTAATCCAGCTAGTTACCCCCAACAACTTATCCAGCTTGCTGTAACGACCCGTCAACCAGTCAGGGTCTGGGGGCACTTCCGCCACAATCGCATGCACGCGGACTCCGGGCAGCTCCGCTCGCTCCGAGTCCGCGCCGAGAGCTGGCCAGGAAGCTTCTGGCTCCCGCAGCCAGTCCGGACCCCACCATAAGGGGTGATCAACTAGCTCCGGCGCGGAACAGCCGCGCGAAGCACAGTCAGCGGGGTTCAACTCACCCGGGACATGTCTCCAAACAATGTCCAGTCCAATGTTTTGGATTTGGGAAACCCGATTTCCCACAAAGGTCTCCAAAGTGTGAGGGGCTGCTCTCAACCAGGCAAGCACGACCTGACTGTCTGACCACGCATAGACATTCCGGATGTCTATCGAGGTGGACAGTTCCTGATATACATGCTTGAGCAGCCGAGCAAGTAATGTGGCTCCGCTCAATTCCAGTTTCGGAATGGTGAGTCGTGTCCTGATAGGAGCTACCTTGCTCTTCCCCAATAAGAGCGTGACATTGACGTGGCCTCCAGCGTCAACTGTACGCAAGTACACAGATGCGGCATAGCCCAGCTCGGACGCATCACAGAACCCGTGCAGGCTGATCCGGCTACAGCCTGGTGGCAGAATGCGACGGGGCAACGCCACTCTATTGACCGTTTCGAGGTCAGATATTAAACGAAGCCAAGTGTTAAGCGAGTCTCCGACCAGGGGGTCGTCCCAGGAGACCTTCAGAGTCCAAAGTCGCTGTAACAGACACTTGGCTGCGAACAGAACCGGACTGATCCAACCGTTTGGATCAAACATCCTGGCGATGGTGGACAAAACCGTCCGTTTTGTCCACGCGCGTGTGGCCTCCAGCGCCACCCGAAAGGTGAAGATGTCAGCAACCGGTTGATACTGCATGCCCAGAACCGCAATCCCGTGCGGATCGTCACCTTCCTCGAAGAGCCCCGGATCCTGCTGGTGATCGTCCGGGATACCAGCCAGGACGTTGGGGTCGTTAGAGAGCCATTTCCGAAGCTCATAGCCTCCAGATGCGAGAAGCTCTGTAAGCTCATCCCGGAGCAACAGAGCTTCCTCCACCGTCTGCGCGCCAGTGCAAACGTCGTCCACGTACAGGTCGCGCTCCAGAACTGCGGCTGCACGTGGGTACCGAGCCCGTTCTTGCTCCGCCAACTCCAGCAGTGAGCGGATCGCAATGAAGGGGCTTGATCTCAACCCATAGGTGTTGGTGTTCAACTCATACACCATCATAGGGTCCTGAGGACTTTCCCGCCAGAGGATCAACTGGAACCTCCTGTCCTCGGGGTGTATGACCGTTTGTCGGAACATCATACGGATGTCCGCTCCCAACACCACCTGATGCCTACGGAAATTCAGGATGATGTCTACAATATCCCGATGTAGCTTCGGTCCAGCGTGGAGGCACTGGTTCAGTGACACTCCTGTCGAAGTCGGAGCGGATCCATCGAACACCGTCCTGAGTTTGCCCGTCGACGCCTTCAAAACGGCGTGATGAGGCAAAAAGTAGTGGTCCATGGTCGACCAGTCGTCGCGAGCCGGAGACATGTGGCCCAGTGCCTCATACTCCCTCATGAACTCGATGTACTTTTCCCGAAGTACAGGATCTCGAGCCATGCGTCGCTCCATGGACCTGAGCCTTTTTTCGGCCAGTGATCGAGACTGGCCCAGACGCGGGGGGTTATCCCGGAAAGGCAGCCTAGTCTCCAATCGCCCAGAAACCATTCTCCGAGTGTGAGCCTGATAAAAGTTCTCACACTCCACGTGCTCGGGATCCAGCCGAGACACGGTAGGCGGCTCTTCGATCTCCCAGAACCTCTGCATGATCTGAGCGAGGGCCGTTCCCGTAAAGGAAGCCTGATTCGACTGCTGCCACTCATCCACCATTCCCAAAATGGCGTTCCCGTAGATGGTGGGCAGCGCCATCAGCGAAGACTGATCCAGCAGTCTAGGCTTGCCGTTCATGATGTAACCCAGTACATCAGAACCCAACAAAAGGTTTACCGGACCCGCCATCCCGAAGCGGGGATCCGCCAACCTGAGACCCTTAGTACAGGACAAAAGATCCGGATCTATGTCCGCCTGAGGAAGCCAACCGACAACCGAATCCATGACGGTGGCCCTGACCGCAATCCTTTCCGAATAGGAATGTACGGACGAGAAGGAGAGGCGGGTCTGTCCAGCCGACCGCACCTCTGTGTTCCCGACTCCTCGCAACGGAGTCGGTGACGGAAACCTAGCCAGGCCCAGGCGATGAGCAACCAGGGTTGTCAAAATACACCCCTGGGACCCTGTGTCCAAGAGCGCTCGTATCCGGACGTAGTCGCCTCTTGGACCCCAAACCCTTAACCAGAGGGTGGGCAGCAGGACCACCGGTTGATCCTGTGCCAAGGGAACGGAGGCTAGTCAATCCCTCCGAGGCCCGTCCGAACCCGTCGGACTACAGGGCCCAGCCCAATATGGCTGCCGAGTGCAAAGGGCCATCGGAGGGGGGGCATATCCGGCCGCCCTGCCATACCGAAAGTAGGGCGGGTGGTACTCCAGCCTCGGATGTTCATGGAGGGGAGGCGTGTACGCCCTCCATTCCATCGGTCGCGGATCCAGCGGCGGAGAAGGATAACGCTGGGGAGGTGGCCCCCGTGGTGACTCCTGTATCACCCTTCCACCTCTCCAGTTCGCCCGCGTCCGCGCGGGCTGTGAGGTCGGTGACCGAGCCGCGTGTAAGACGCCCCTTGTTGGGCTGCCCGGTGCTGCCGTGGGTTGGGGTGGAGGGGGTGTGCTCCACGCTGTAGCCACTTCATTGTTGTACAATGCGTGGCTCTGCGTGGGAGCGCCCCCGCCCGTGGAGGGCCCCCTCCCTGAGGGCTGTCGACCAGCACCATTGCTCCTGACGCACAAGAGCTGATGGTGTGGTCCCCCACACCCAGGACACGGCCGTGCCGTGGGGCAGTCATTGTACAGATGACCCCCCAGGCACCCGTAGCACCGACGCAACCGCCGAACGATCCCTCGTCGTTCGGAGGTCGTCCGCGCAAGCAGGGCCGGACACTGCACCAGCGCGTGAAGCTGGCCACAGTTCGGGCACTCCTGCTCCGACGCACTCGTCACCGTCGCCGTCCGCTTCACCGCACCCTGAGTGCGGGGATTGGTAGGTCGCGGTCCTGTTCCGGCAGGGCCACGAGCTGACGCGGCGGGCTGTGCCTCCTGAGGCGCCGACTCTGCCATCCTCGCCTCCCACTCCAGGACCCGAAGTAGCTCCTCAAACGTGGGGAAGACCTTCGGGTCGCCGTGAAGGCCCCTTTCCCGCTCGAACCGGGCGCGCAACTCCAGCGGCACCTTGCCCAGCAGGATGTGGACCAGCAGGAACGACCAGTGTTCTACTGGCAGTCCCAAGCTGCGCAAGGCGTTGTACGCCACCTTCACGGGCGTGAGGATTAGCGGCCGCAACTGAGACCTCTCAGTCACCTTCGGCAGCCCCAGTATTTGTGACACGTGAGCGTCGGCGAGGAGCCGAGGATTTTGAAACCTCGTATCCAGCAACTCCATCGCCGTGCCGAAGTTGTCGTCGTCCAGCTCCAGGTGCTGGACCAGGGAGAGTGCCTCACCCTCCAGTGACGTGCGGAGATAGGCCAGCTTCTCCGCCCTCGTCAAGTCCTTGCGTGAGTCCACGAGAGAGGCGAACATGCTCCGGAAGCCGCTCCACTCCCGCAGGTTCCCTGTAAACCTGGGCAAGTCCAGAGTGGGAAGGCGTCCCACTACACCCGAGCCCGCATCCCTGATGACGGGTCCCGAGCTCGCCCTTCCCTGACGAGACCTCTCCAGCTGGCGAACCCTTTCGGAGACCTCGTCGTAGACATCCAGGATGCGCCGCATGTCCGCCTCGATCCTCTCCATCTGCTCCTCAGGTGGAGACGGCCTTGCATCCCGCAGCGATCCTGCGCTCCTCTCAGCGACCTCCAGGCGCCTGTCGAGCTGTTCTGCCCTGTTTAGCAGCGCCTCCTCCCGGTCTCTCCGGCCGACCAATCCTTGTAAGGATTCGAACCATCGGAGCTGGTTAGCCAAATCCGAAGCCATTTTAAATTTAAATTTAAATTGTAAATTAGCCTAAAGTTCGGACAATGTCACAACAAATGTATCCGCAACCTAAAAAACCGGATACCACTTAATACTAATTTCCCGACAGTTTGGGGAGAAATTATAAACTGGGAACCCCCAAATATTCAGCCTACCCGGTATATTTTGCCAGAAAAATAAAACAAAAAGGGAGTATTTACGGCTAACCGCGCTCTGTCTACCAAAAAATGTTCAATATTTATCCCGAAATATCGTCCTGGGGCCCATAAGCAGGATAAAAACAATTATATATGCCGTTATACCGATTTTAACATTTACTTCCCTGATTGCAAACCGAGTAGTGCAAAGAAATGACTTACCTGGGGTTCCCGGAGTCGTCCAAAGTCCAGTTTGGTATTAGGAGTGTAGGTAGGGATCAAATGGGAATGTGGGAAGAACCAAACCAGGCGATATCGAGGCGACCTCCCGAATTCCCGTTCCAGCAGAAGCAACGGTCCGGCGTTGTAGAAAAGGGCCAATCCAGTAGCCACTTCACAAATAATATTCCAGCACTAATCCAGTAGTAATTAACACAGTTCACGCCAATAGTCTATTCCCGTAGCACTATAACACTTTTTCCAGAAAAGCAAACCAGGTTATAAAAACTAACCAAAAAAACCAGTGAATGTCGTTCCCGCGACCAGAGACAATGTACAAGTGACAGCCGGCGACCACAGACACACGCTAATCGCCGGCCCGATATAATGTTGCCCGATTATACGGAACAACTAGAATACTAATAGGTGGAGATGGCAACTCGTGGAGTACTTGGTGGGGAAGCGTCACGGAAGATGCGCGAGGGGCAAAGCTTCTTGGAGCGTTCAATGAAATGGGATTGCAAATACTGAATGAAGGAACGGAGCCAACCTTCTATACCATTAGAGGAGGAAGAGTATTTCAGAGCCATATTGATGTTACTGCTTGCTCAACAGAGATATTAGGTAACGTTAGTGACTGGATGGTGGATAAAGGAATAACTAGCTCAGATCATAATACAATATCTTTTATAGTCAATCTGGAAAAAAATGCCTACAAAAGACCATCATCTAGCACAAGAATTTACAACACTAAAAGAGTTGACTGGGAAGCATTTGGTAGACTATTTAACGAGAACTTGGATTCCAAAAATATTAACTTAGACACAATAGCAAACATAGCAACGGAACAAACCCTTCAGAATATGATAGATAAATACATACAAGTTATAGAAGAAACTTGTCAGGCTCTGATACCTAAGCTGAATCAAAATGAAAAAAATCACATACCTTGGTGGTCTGATGAACTCCAGCGTCTAAAAAGAGATATGATTACGAAAAAACGCCGAATATCTTGTGCGGCTCCGCGGCGCAGCCCGTATGTAGTTAGTGATTACCTGGAAGCAAAGCAATGTTACGAAAATAGAGCAGCTGAAGCACAAATATCTAGTTGGAAAAAATTCTGTAGCACGCAAAATAGAGAAAGTATGTGGGATAAAATTTATAGGGTATTAAGAAACACAGCAAAAAAAGCATGAAGATCAGATATTAATAGTCAACGATGAAGAAATGACTGAGAAGGATTCCGCTAAACTCCTAGCTGAAACTTTCTTTCCAGAGGATAATTCGCAAGAAGACACCCAAATCCACAAACAGACAAGAAACGAAGCGGAGCTTATGTCGGAATTGCTTCCAAATGACAATCAAGATCCACCTTTTTCTAGATCTGAGCTATCAAGTGCAGTAAGAACTTTTAAACCCCGAAAGGCCCCGGGTTCCGATGGATTTACGGCAGATATATGTCAAGCGTCAATAAATAAACGTCCAGATATATATCTAGAGTTGGCTAATAAATGCTTGTTACTTGGGTATTTTCCTCGGCAGTGGAAACAGGCCACGATTTTGGCAATAAGGAAGCCCGGAAAAAGAGACTATACCAACCCCAAATCATATCGTCCTATAGGATTGTTATCAATCCTAGGAAAGGTATTAGAAAAAATGCTGGTAAAACGCATACGATGGCATGTATTGCCTTCTTCGAATCCGAGGCAGTACGGGTTTGTACCACAACGATGCACGGAAGACTCTCTGTATGATTTGATGACACATTTAAATGAAAATTTAAAAAATAAGCACATTAATCTGGTTGTATCCTTGGACATCGAGGGTGCGTTTGATAGTGCTTGGTGGCCCGCCATCAAATGTCGTTTAATAAAGAAAAAATGTCCACATAATTTACGAAGGCTCATATCCAGCTACCTGGAAGATCGACAAATTTTACTAAAGTATGCTGGAAAAAGTGTGGCTAAGAAAACAAACAAGGGCTGTGTCCAGGGTTCGATTGCTGGCCCTACATTTTGGAATCTAGTTCTGGATCCGCTGCTAGACGAATTGGAGGATCGAAATGTTTACTGTCAAGCCTTTGCGGACGATATCGTGTTGGTTTTCTCTGGTCACAGTGCTACAGCCATTCAAGAGAAGGCCAATGAAACTCTTGCTTGTGTACACAAATTTGGCATAGACAATAAACTAAAATTTGCGGCACATAAAACCAATGCGATGGTCATTACCAAGAAACGAAACTACGAAAATCCACTGGTGTACATGGGGGAGGTGGAAATATCGATGGTCGATGAGATCAGACTTTTAGGTCTGGTAATTGATAAAAAGCTTACTTTTCGAAGCCATGTAGCTCATATTTGCAAAAAAGCAACAAGGATTCTCATGCAATTGTCAAAGGCAGCTAAAATATCATGGGGATTGAACTCAGAAGTTATAAGAACTATATACGTATCTGTTATAGAACCTATAATACTATACGCTGCCAGTGCATGGGTAACTGCAACAAATAGAAAATGTATTCAAAAACAATTAAATACAGTGCAGAGAGGATTTGCTCAAAAAATATGAAGATCCTACCGAACAGTGTCTTTGAATGCGGCACTGGTTTTGTCCAGACTGCTACCCTTAGACCTACGCATCAAAGAATCAGCCCAATTATTCGAAGCAAAAAGAGGAAAACCGCAAGATATACTTGGAGGGCGGGGATTAGAGCAAAGAATTTGTTACACCAAAGCCTTACATCCTTCCGAGGAAGAAGATATTGACTTTCAGTGCCTAGAAGAATCGGATTTAGGCATCGTAAGAGAACACCAAGAGACGGGGATGCAGGTGTACACTGATGATAGTAAAATGGAAGGCAAGGTGGGCGCTGCTCTGTCATGCTGGAGAAACGGCGAAGAGTTCTTAACCAGAAAATTCAGGTTGGATGCATTTTGTACAGTGTTTCAGGCTGAAATGTTTGCTTTGTTCCAAGCCACAGAGACAATATTGCAGGCCTCTGAACCGGTTGTGAGCATTTTTAGTGATTCAAGATCATCCCTCCAGAAATTAAAAAGTCTGGACTCTAGTCATCCCTTGGTAAACCAAATAAAGAAAAACATCTGTAAAATGCGTATAAAAGGGATAATTGCCAAATTATATTGGATCAGAGCGCACGTAGGAACTCAAGGGAATGAAAGAGCTGACATTCTTGCTAAGCAGGCAGCATGTGAAGACGCAACCGTGGATTATGAGCAGTGCCCGCTATCATAATATATTAAAAAGTGTTTGAGGGAAAATTCAATAGACATCTGGAACAAGAGGTATATATGGACGGGGAAGTGGCTAAAATAACTAAAATGTTTTTACCTGATGCAGCAACCGCATTCCGACTTCTTAAGAATGTGACACTTAGTCCATTGCTGGTTCAAGTATTGACGGGGCATGGTGGTTTCGGTTACTACTTGTTCAAACTTAAATGCAAAGAGGATCCCGGATGCGTGTGTGACCCGGAGAGGTTGGAAACGGTTGAACATTTACTGTTAGAATGTCCAAGATTCATCTTGGCGCGATTTAACCTTAGCCAATTAACTGATAAATGTATAATAAAGGAAAACCTAAGTTTTTTTCTACAAGATGAATTTGCCAGATCATATTTTGTAAAGTATTGCGAAAACATAACAAAAGTAGTAAATAAGCAAAATAGTACCAGATAAGCATGAAAATTTATGTAACACTATATACTGGGTATATAGATGCACATAATGTATAAACTAGAAGCATTCAATATATTGTCAGAGTACAAATTATGTTATACCTACCTACTAAATAAAGATATAAGTCGATAAAACAGATATGGAAAAGATAAAAAAAAAAAAAATACAAAAAAAAAAACAAGAAAAAAGCAAAAAAAAAATTTGAAAAAGAATATATACTTATAAAATAACAACATGTAAAAAAAAAAAAAAAAGATGACTTACCAAAAAATTGTCTTGCGTCTGTATCACTGTGTCCATTTTATAACTTCTCACCTAAATGTGGGGAGTTATTTTTTATCCTAAAATAATGATGTTTGATATCACACGATGTTAAACAACTGTGTTTAGCTAACAAACGACTCCGACCCTTGCCGGAGGACAACAAAGCCAAACATACAAAATAGAAAAAAAAAAAAAAAAAAAGACATTCGAAGAATAAATTAAAAACACGAATTTTGTGATTGAGATATATATGTTTTTGCTTTTTTAAAAATGACTTACATTGTTTTGTGTAAATCTTTCAAAGATACATCATTTTAGACTTTTATTGGCATTGTGTGTTAAATCCTATTAATGGAAATATAAATATTTTTGCGGTGATAATTTATTTAAATTCCCCCAAAATTAAGGAGATTTTGTATCTGGGTAGCCTTTTTACAATGTCATCCAACTTCCATTAGATTCATGTACGCCTGTAACTGTGACGTGTGAGGGTTGTGACTTTAAGCAGGCAAATTTCAATATTAGGCAGGCAAAAACTTAAAAATGCCGCCCCCGCAACTTAGATAACATATTTCATTTTTAAATTGCCTGCGAATTCCAAAAAAATGTCAAATCTATTATGCCAACGTGCACCCGTAAACTTCTGGACGAGGATGAATACGTAAAACCAATAGACAAGTCCATTTTTTTCCCGACTGCCACAGACGCAGATATATTGAAAATTGTCAAATCCACCAGTTCTCGTAAGGCTGCTGGTGCTGACGGGATAAGAGCTTGTGACGTTAAACTTATATCGGATCAAATAATCAGTTCAATTACTCACCTAATCAATAGAAGTATTGCCACAGGACATTATCCTAAACAGCTTAAATCGGGTATTGTGAGGCCCATCCACAAAGGAGGTAGCCCACAAGACTACTCCAAGTATCGTCCCATCACAATACTTCCCGTGCTTGATAAAATTATTGAAAAGTATATTTGTCGTGTCATACATAAATTTTATGTACGTAATAATATTTTAAGTCCTCAACAATACGGTTTTCAAGCTAAAAAGAGTACGACATTACTTTTGTCCCGATTTACAGATGACATCAATAATTACCTTAACGATAAAAAACATGTAATTTTACTGTTCATTGATTACAGTAAAGCGTTTGATACACTTCGGCACGATTTACTCATAAAGAGGTTAGACGATAGTGGTGTGCGGGGTAAACTATTGTCTTGGTGTAGAGATTACCTCGACAATCGGACATATCGGGTAAAAATAGGCAAAGAATTTAGTGATACCGTCAATGTTACAGAAGGTACGGCTCAAGGATCTGTTCTTGGACCCTCGCATTATTTGAGCTATGTAAACAATCTCGATAGTGTCATCAAACGCTGCTCTGTATTCCAATTTGCGGATGATACCTGCCTGGTGGCCGCGGATAGGGATGTTTCAGTTGCCCTAAGCAACATTCAAGCTGATTTTAACGCTCTATGCAAATGGTCACATGACTCTGGGCTAGTTTTGAACGCAGAAAAGAGCAAATGCATTCTTGTACACTCTAGTTACAATAGGACATCCGACAATGAAGGTATCAATATCACAGCCCATAGTCACGACTGCCTGCATAGTAGTATAACACGTTGTACTGGATCGTGTCAAAAAATTGTTCAAGTTCAAGAACTAACGTATTTAGGCTTAGTAATCGATAATAGATTCAATTGGGCGAAACATATAGACAAAACATGTATAAGACTACGGGCTATTATGGCCAAATTCTATGCCGTAAAAAATCGCATTCCTTATCATGTACTATTAACAATGTATAAAGCTCTGGTCGAAAGCATAGTCTCGTACGGATTAACAAGTTACGGCCGAACATACAGAACTTATCTTGAGCAAATATACCAGCTTCAATATAGAATGCTTAAACTTATATCTCCTAGTAAAATAAAAAATAAATTTGCAAATAATCCAGATGGTCTTTTTAAGTTCTGTGGTGTTTTGCCAATTCATGTCAAAAATAAATATTGCTTATTGGTCGAACAATTTTTTAGATCGGAGATACAAACCATTAAAACGGGGCGTATCATTACTAGAGGAATCTCAAATAAAAATCTTGATGTACCACGATTCAAGAATACTTATGGAAAAAGAACTTCTAGATTTATTATAGCTAATATGATTAATAAATTACCAGCAGAAGTCAAAAATAAATTAAATGAAAAAAATATTAAGGTTATCTTGAAGAAATATTTTTTACAAATAACAACAAAGTGGGAGCAGCCTGTATCTTAGGTATGCAGCGCGCGATGACTGCGGCGGTCTGTATGGGCAGATTAGTTATGGAACCGGTTTATCATTGAACTAAAACCCATACGGCTGTCTTAGGTGTGCGTGCGCTGATATCTACGTGTTGGTACATTGTGATAATGAAAGGTATTATGTCGCCGGAATAGGATGGATGGAAGGATGTTCACCTTTTTTTAGTTAAATGTTGAGAACTATTTGTCCTAGACAAACCTTGTGTAGGTTTAAAGGGCGAATTTATTAATATATGTAACAATTATTGTGTTTATGAAATAAAAAAAAAAATAAAAAAAAATCTAGCATAATCTACATATATAAAAGCGAAAGTTCACTCATCAAGGAATCTCAGAAACTACAAACGCTAGGAATCTGAAATTTTGCTTGAAGGTGCTTTTTAGCACGTAGGCGCTCGCTAAGACGGGGTTTTGCGTAATTCAATCCTTAAGAGTTTGAAACAAGGGATGAACAGTTGTATGAAAATTCGCAATTTCTAAAGTTCTCAAATTTTGTATGTAAACAATTAAAACGAAGCAATTAAATGTTTGTTCTATCAATTTTGTAATTTCGAACTGAACAGGGTGAAATTGGGGTTGAAATGGGGATGAATGTTAATATGGAAGTTCCCAAACGTTGAAAATAAAACCATGAAACTCTGTATGTAGGCACTTGATACGAAGCAAATAAATATTTGTTCTAGCTATTGTGTAATTTAGAACTGTACGGGGATGAAATTGGAGTTGAAATGGGAACGAATGTCTCTTACGAAAAATTATTTTGAAAAGCAATACATATAATATTTTGGTTGTAACATGTTGTATTTATTTAAGTTACGCAAAAATGCGGCCCTAGTGGAGATTCTGGGCCGGGAGGAGGCGGCTTAGGCAAAAGACGATGTCGAGTCTATTTATTTATTATATTACTATCGGAACCCCAACCGGTAGTGATCGGCTCAACAGACGAAATCGGACTGACTAGTACTAGAATTAGGTTTTAAATGTTCACCATCCCCCTACTCCCCCCCCCCTTATTTTCTTCTTCTTCTCCTAATCCAAGAACTATGTAATTAAAAAAAGATTATAGTAATGACAAAGGTCACGGACCCCAGAGTCTGTGGAGTGTTTAAATTACATAGATAAATAAGTTACGCAAAACTTATAGTGTGACTTAGGTATAAAATATACATGAAAGTCCTGTATAACGTTTACATTATGTTTGTGTTCAAATGGCAAAAGAATGAAATGTAGGTAAAGCAGGTGCAAAGAAGAATAATAGGGCGGACATCGTAGAGCTGTGTAAGTCAAATACTTCAGAAACACGGAATCGAAATGCCTTAACATGCCTTAAACATAGAAAAATAACAACAAAAAGTATGGGATAAATCTGTTAAACGCAAACACACAAAAACTGTGTTCCCGACCATAGAAAGACAGTTAACTAATACCTACAATGTAATAAATAACTGTATTTGACAAGATCTCATCTTTGTCTGATGATGATAGGGTTGATCACAGGCCACTTAGCACTTTTCCTTATCTTAGTTTCACTTTTTGATGTGCTGCCGCTTTTTGTTGCCAGTGTTATGGACCTCTTACAAAAAAAAAAGTCAAAAATGATTGTTATTCTTTAACATCTTAAAAAAATAACTTAAATGCTTTGGCAGGAATACCTGGCTTTAGCTTTTATTGACCGCCATCTCGCCAGAAAGATGTTAAGCGACAATGCGGTCTACAATGGCAATCCAATCGCCTTTTAAATCAGGGGGCTTATCTCATCTCCAAACTGTTTTTTGACTTAATAAGTTTACCAAAAGAGAAAACACATCGTAAATGATATTTGAAAAGTAACTTATCAAGGATTCTGATCCAAGTTCAAATCTTTAATTCCTAAATAGATTAATGACATAATTATTAAAAAAGTAATAAAATCATAATTTTTTTTACTAGATTTGCCGCCCTCTAAAAACTGCCGCCCTAGGTTTCAGTCTATTTTGACTATGCATTTTTGCAGTCCCATCCACCCCATCATTATATACGTTTTTGTGTTACGTTGTACGCATAAAATTTCGTTTATTTAATTTCAATTTTATTTTATTTGTGGGCTAGAACATTCTAGTTGGGTCTCATTTAATTTATTGATGATAGCTATTAATGATCAAAATATTACAAATGTGGAGCAGCTGTAATACTAAGTAATAAAATTGTAAATCACGGCAATTTTCATAAAACGTTTCGTGTTACGAAACTAGTTCGAACTGTTATAGGACTCATGCTACAGCGCATAGAGTATAATAAAAAGCAATGATATGTCAACCGCGAATAGAACGGAGAGAGTGTCACACACTTTAGACAAGTTGTTGATGTATATGAGGAACAGTATACAGCCTAAGATACTACCTTGAGGTATTGACCAGTTCATAATAGTCGTCATGTCAGATCGTATTTCATTGGTGATTTCGTCTAAGCTATATATTTTAACGTATTGTTGCCTGTTGGAGAGATAGAATTTTAGCCATTTTAGGGCGTCTCCTCTGATACTAACTCCCTGTAGTTTTCCCAGTAAGACAGAATGATTAACTTTCTCGTTGCTTTGGTGAGGTCTAGCAGTATACCAATCGCATACCCTTTGTCATTTAAGTGTTTGTACATAGCTTGGGCGTATTTGTGTAGTGCTTGAGTTGTTGATCAATCTTAACGGAAGCCGAATTGATTTGCGACGAAAATATTAAATTTTTCAAGAAATCTACTTAATCGGTTTGCCATCGCCTTTTCGTAAATTTTTGATATCGCAGGAAGGATTGCAATTGGTCGATACCGAGTACTGACTAGGATATTTAGGCTTGCCGCCTTTTTTAAGAACAGGTTTCTCAATTGCCATTTTTAAAGTGGACGGAAAAGCACATTCTGTGAATGATTTATTAGTCAAATAAATATGCAAGAGGAAGACATAGTTCTGATCCACATGATTTAATGATTTTAATTGGAATATCATCATTATAATATATTATTAAGTATTTACATTGTGTAACATTAATGTTATGTAACAAAACATCAGCATAAAGACGGTACGACCTCAAGTACCATAACGAGCTCTTTTTTATTTTTGGAAACTAAATCACACAAACAAAACTGATCAAGACGAAACCTCGTTATGTTCCCGCAAGTTCCTGACCTAGCGTCTGCGCCTACGCAGGATCATGCTACGTCACGCCATGCCACCCAGAAATACAGAGTTGCGTCAAGTTATCTATAAGCCCTAAGCAAATTTATTAAGCAAATTTAGTTCGAGTAAATTCTTCGACTCATCTAGACGATTTTAGTTTTAATTTAATTTTATCTAAATTAGTTTTTAAAAACAGTTTCTCGCGCTCCGCAGCCGTGCGTCTACCGCCGAACGAAAAATGTCATAGCTTTGAAGTTTCTCTTTCTTTTCTTTTCGCTTGAAATTATAGAGACAGCATTAGCAAAGCGATAGCCGGTTTAGTTAGGCGGTAGAGGTGCCGGTAGGATTACCGCCGCGGTTATCGCGACCACATAAAATCCGTGACTAGTGCTCGTGAAAAGTGTTAGTAGGTACCCTCGTGATTGGCAGTGACAGCGGTTTTCCCTAAAATCGGAAGAAGGCCATATATCCGTGGTAATCCTCGAACCAAACAAATTTGTTAACCGGAGCCGGACTTGGAAGTCTCCGATTTTAACACATCTGGTGGGGGCGCGTCCTCACAATTAGCCTAGGGCGGTCAGAACTCTTGAGCAGGCGCTGCTGATCGACACATACACTAAAAGATACCCTCTGCGAACACATAGCGACCAGCGTTCAATGCGAAAAAAAAAACAAAAAAAAAAAACCTATGCCGTCTCAGAACATGTTCTCCTACCTATTGCCCTATTTCTTTATACTGTGGTCGTATAGCGTATAGTCCCTAATTAAGAGTTACGTCGTCATCCGTCCTACACAAGTAATTAACGCCAAACTTTGTCACTGGCGCCCGCCGCATACCGAAACGATTTGAAACTCATTACGAATGTTTCGGATTCCAAGTTCAAATATCCGGAAACATTTACTTTTTGCGGCGTCGCGGTATCACGCATTTTTCGCGTGTAGCCGAGAATTCGTTTAATAGGAGTAACAAACATGTGAGCACTATTTGAAGGAGCCATCATCTTAGTCTCTTCATAAGAAGCTACACGCACGGACCTTTTTAAAATATTAAAATATAACCGAATATGTCGAAGTCGGTAGATATAAAAGCAGGGTTTATTTATTTAATATTTATTGCACTATAACAAATATGTGTACAAACGGAAAGCTTGCTAGGGCAAATTTTCTACTAGCTACCCGCTGGAAAAACATAATTGTTACTTAAACGTTATTAAATACTTAAACACGTATATAGATATCAAAAATACATAATATATAGAAATATTAGATAAAAAACATTTACAACATATATGTAGTACAAATATGGGTACCTACCTATAATAATGGTATAATATATACATATTTATAAATAAATACATATTTATACTAAAAAAGAAAACATGGGTACCTACCTACAGCTAACTTACAAAATATGAGAGACTATATGAATGCACACTTTAAGTTAAGTAACACTTAAATTTATTTATCATGTCAAGAAGTCTAACTTAAACCAAAAAATAAAAAAATATATCTTAAACACAAAAGGTAGGCCACGCCCTTCAGTTTCACCCGCGTAGTTTTCAAAGTCAGCTATCAATGTTTTTACTTCTACCGGCAGTTCCTATGACTGCCAATATTTTTGGCTAAACCAGCGCTAGATCTGCTTATAAATAAACTAGCGGCCCGTTCCGGCTTCGCTCGGATCATAATCTAGACACTGTCTGCAGCGCCATCTGCCGGGCTTATTTGTGAATCTAAACCATCCTCGAATCCACACACAAAAAAAATCATTCAAATTGGTCCCGCCGTTTAGGAGGCGTTCACTGTCAAATGATTAAAATACTAAAATGGCTATTAAAAAATAGGGGTTCGTGATAAAAGGGTAAAAATTTAGGGTTATGTGTATTTGTTAACGCCACATTATAAAAAAATAAAAACAAAAAAAATTGTTCGAAAATTAAAAAAAAAATTTTGGCGTGAACAACCCTTATCACTTAGGGGTATGAAAAATAGCTAGTAGCCGATTCTCAGACCTACTGAATATGCATATAAAATTTGGTAAAAATCAGTAAAGCCGTTTCGGAGGAGTAAGGAAACAAACACTGTGACATGAGAATTTTATATACATACTAGCTGACCCCGCAAACGCTGTTTTGCCTTAGTGAACAACCCTTGTCACTTAGGGGTATGAAAAATAGCTAGTAGCCGATTCTCATACCTACAGAATATGCATATAAAATTTGGTTAAAATCAGTAAAGCCGTTTCGGAGGAGTAAGGAAACAAACACTGTGACACGAGAATTTTATATATAAGACTAGCTGACCCCGCAAACGTTGTTTTGCCTTAGTGAACAACCCTTGTCACTTAGGGGTATGAAAAATAGCTAGTAGCCGATTCTCATACCTACAGAATATGCATATAAAATTTCGTTAAAATCAGTAAAGCCGTTTCGGAGGAGTAAGGAAACAAACACTGTGACACGAGAATTTTATATATAAGACTAGCTGACCCCGCAAACGTTGTTTTGCCTTAGTGAACAACCCTTGTCACTTAGGGGTATGAAAAATAGCTAGTAGCCGATTCTCATACCTACAGAATATGCATATAAAATTTGGTTAAAATCAGTAAAGCCGTTTCGGAGGAGTAAGGAATCAAACACTGTGACACGAGAATTTTATATAAGTAAATAAGTATAAGATAAGAAGATAGTAAAAATACATTGATTTTATTTAAATTCTCCATAATTATGTTGTGATTTTTATCCGAGCAAGACGGGAGCCTCATGATAAGCACCGCGCCTTCCTGAAACAACAACGCGGCGGGTATGAAAAATTCAATTCACTAGCGAAGGAAAATATAATTACTACTATTATTTTAAATTAGATAGATACTGAAACACTTTATTGTTCACAATACAAAAATCAATAAGCAAAAACATACATTCTTAAAATTAGTGAAGCCCGAGTGTACCTATCGATAAGGGCGACCGTAGGAAGGACCGTAGACCAAGCAACCGTAGGATGGAGAGAAAAAAATTAAATTAATTCTTAAATGAGAAAGATACTCCGCATGTGCACTATGTGGCGTTTTCAAAGTGACAGATAAGCTGGAAAATCTGTCAAAAAATATATTTTTTAAAGTCAGACGCCACAGGCAGATTTTTCGTGGGCTGTGAATTTAATTTTAACGTCACGCTCGGGAATGATAAGAAATCTTCGGGTAAACTCGGGACCATGGCCATGGTCATGGCCACGCCCTCCGGTTTCACCCGCGTAGTTTCCAAAGTAAGCTATCTCTGGCTCGTTTCTGGTGAATCTGGTGCAGGTTGCCATCCTTCTGAGTTTCCCCGGACTTGTCCTAGGGCGTCCGGGAAGCGTCCGGGCGGGGTTTCATTTGTGGTCCGGCCCTTCTACCGCCTAACTAAATCGGCTATGGCTTTGCTATTGCTATCTCTATCATTTCAAGCGAAAAGAAAAGAGATAGCACCAAGAGATATCAAAGCTATGACAGCTTTATTTAGACGGTAGACCCTCGGAGTTTAAAACTTTAAGGTTTTGGGCTGCTCTCGATACCTACGCACTGTGCACGCTGCCACAGATCAAAAATAGTTATGACGCTGCGATAAACCGACGAACAGGACGTCTACTCTATTTCTACGAAAACGTAATTTCGAAAAAAACTCGTGACTTTCCTTCTCTCGTTCTACTTCGTTTCGTCCGATACAACATTGTTTGACGTTTAAATGTTCTACGCATACCTACTCTAATTAGAGTAGGCTTAGAACATTTTAACGGACAAAACGACGGATCGAAGTAGAATCGGAGTTGGAAAGTCGCGAGTTTATTTCGAAATTACGTTTTCGTAGAAAGAGAGTAGACGTCCAGAATCGCTAAATTCTTGTTAAAATGACGATAAACAATAAATTAAATGACTAAGTTTAATTTTACGACCTGCAAATAAAAACTACATTACCTATTTAAAAAACCCGGTTAAAATGTCCGGTGTCTTGGGCTCTAAATTCCGGAGTTTTCACGCGTCTTGTCCTGATTGCCAAATTTTAGAGAAGTCAATACTAGGTGCAGAGGATATCATTATTGGTGATTTTTTGAAGTGAAAACTTCTTCTTTATCTGTATGTGGTGCACATACAGATTTTCCGTGGGATGTGAACTGAACTCACGCTCGTAAATTAAAGAAATCTTCGGGTCAACTACAAATACAAAAATCTTTATTGCTGTTTGTAGGTAAGATAAGATAATACAAAACATTTTAAAAATTGTTCCATACAAACTGGCCTCTGCGAGAGGCATGCAATATGTCTGGCAAGACAATTTGTTACTTAATTTTTAAATAAAAACAAAAAAAAAAAAAATTTTAAATAATAGTCAGCTGATTAAAGTCTTCTTCTTCCTCATCTTCTATTAATTTCTGGTTTTTATTTATGTCATCTGATTTTTCATCTTCGATTAATTTCTGGCTTCTATTTGGTTGTGATATATATTTGTGTGAGATAAATGTTTGGTGAGCACAATTTCGCCATCGTCTTGTGTTTCATCAGGATATTGTCTTGTGTTTTTTGAGTTTGATCAATATGTCCATCCAGGGTCTAAGGTCTTGCATTAGTAGATCTTGCAGTTCATCCATGTGAGGAGTGTCAAAGAATGTATAAAGTGCAATAAATGTATATAATCAAAAAATCAAAAATGTCGTTAATTATATATAACTCGGGTTGACTTATTTAGATAACAATGCTTTGAACACTTTGAAGATTTATTCCAGACTAGCAGCGCCCTCCGGTTGCGCCTGCGTAGTTTCCAAAGTGAGCTATTAAATTCTGAGTTAAAAGTTTTCACTTCTATCGGCAGTCCCTATGCACAATTTTGTGTGTTTTATTTTTTTTTAAATTACATTAAATGTACAAACAATGTAATTACAAATTTTGTATTTCCAGAGAAAAATAATTATCAAAACCCAATAACATAATTACGGAACCCTCTCATAAATACTTATTTAAAACCTCACCCAATTTAGAACGTAAAACGTCGCACCAAATCACGACTTCACAAGCCACATTTATCAAGAAAAAAAGTTAAAAAAAAAAAGTGTAGCGCCACCTTTCTTAATGATGACAAAATATGCAGGTTATTCGGAACGAAGCCAGAGTTCACGTTTTTGTTGTAATATATTTGTTTTATGGGTTACGTGTGACTTAATATCGATTTCGAAGGAAATGGTTTTGTTTGTAGCATTTGAGTGTTTGAGCCCGCGGCATGAGACATGTTGCGATATTTGATGCATTTCAGTAGGTAGTACATCTCTTAATATAGACGTAACATACATTTCAATAAATTATTTCATACTAGATTTCCGTCCCGGCTTCGCCCGTGTGCGCAATAGGCTGTATATGTACATATATAGCCTATTGCGCTCAGAGATCCCGTACACATCCATCGGTGAAATAATTTTTGAAATCGATTCAGTAATTCCTGAGAATATCGCGTTCAAATGAAAAAACCTCTTCAGCTTTTCGGACCTCAAGATACAAGCTATGTGCTTAGTTTGGGGTCCACCAAAAATTCTTGTAGGTACCACACGTACGGACGGACTAGGTATATTTATGTAAGTTAGACTTAATTTTTTTTATAATGTATGTGTTAGTTTCTCTGTGCTTTTTCTTTTTTTTTTTTTTTCTTTTTTTTGCTACGTGAATAGCTTCTAAAATTGGTCGTACCAACTCAGATTTAGAAACAAATTTGATTAGCATAGGTTTACATTTAATGACGCAATCTTAGACACGTGCAGTCACGTCAATCCACGGTACGAAAGCTCTCAAAAATAAATACTTTCCTCGTTTTTGTTACATTCTCCATTCATGCTCCGCTTCTATTGATAGTAGCGTTATCAGGCCCGCCGCAACGGCGCGTGCAAGGCGTGCACCGCACGCGGGCGGCACACCCAGGGGGGCGGCAAACCGAGCGACTCATCAAGTATTTGAAGTCATTGTCATAATCTCATAATACCTACCCCACCATAGGTATGTATAAGAAATATCATAGCACGGAAAATATGACAAAAAAACGCTAATACCGCCATCTATTGGCGTCCGTTAACTAAGATGCAGTACCAAACGTATCCTGTTATTATAAGAAAATCAGGGGGTCCACCGCCTAACGAAAACGCTTTGACGCGTTGACATTGCTGTCTCTTTTCTTCTCGCTTGAAATGAAAAAGACGGCAATGTTAGGCGGTAGACCCCCAGCTCTAGGGAAGTTAAAATAATAATCTAATCTGCGGGAATCCCCTTTAGAGATTTTTTCCCCTTTCCCAATTGGAAAGTTTTAGGTATTAGGTACACACCTAGAGTCTTTTACGGTTACGCAATCGAACTTATGATTTGTGCTGCAATTATCAAGATAATGTTTCTTTTGACTTTTTTTGGCTTCGGATTAGTTAATGATATTATTTAAATTTGATTTTGTGATTATACTTAATTCAATCATCCGCCAGTAAAAAAACAGAAGTGCAGAGGAATCATAATTATGGTAAGTACTTATGCTTATTTATAGACTTATCACAATAATTAGGTACTGTTCAAGGAACAATAAAATAAGGGATTTTAATTCTTAAAAAATATTATTTAGTAACGATGGATTTTTTAAAGTTTGAAGTGTATGTGTATGTATGTGTGTCTGTCTTGCTATGGCAGCATAGCCCCCGAACAGAGTAGGTGACTGCTTTTTTGTAAGATTAATTTGTTGGGTTATTCGGATATTGTCGGGTTTTAGCTACCCTGCTAATATTATAAATGTCAATGTATTGATGTTTGAATGTTTGTTCCTCAATCACGTCCTAACGGATGAACGGATCGGGCTGAAATTTGGAACACGGATAGTTTATAGTCTGGAATAACACATTAGTTACTTTTTATCCCGAAAAAACAACGGGAACGGGAACTACGCGTGTAACACCGCGGGGCGCTGCTAGTATCACAAATATCAATGTATGAATGTTTGGATACATAGATGTTTGTCGCTCAATCACGTTGTAGCGCATGACCGGATCGGGCTGAAATTTGGAAAACAGATCTTAGTCTGGAAGAACACAGCCTACTTTTTATCCTGAGAAAATAACGGGAGTGGGAACTACGCGGGTAACACCGTGGGCGCTGCTAGTGCTAAAACATAGTAGTATAAAAACCGATCCAAGATGGCCACCTCCACGAATGGCGAATTACATCCAGAATCCAGATTAACAGTTTTTTAAATCATTTTTTTTTCACAACTCCCTCAACATGGTATCAAATGAAAGGGCCTGACTACAGAGACTATGTTTGTTACATGTCAAATGAATTTGATGGCCATTACCACAAAATAGAGATCAGCATTTTTTTCGCAACTCCCTCAATACCTATGGCTTTCAAATGAAAGGACTTGTTTAGTAGTAAACACTACACATATACAATAAGACAAGTTTCAAAACAAAGATCGAGGGCAGTTATATTATTTTTATTTCTTGTAGTGTACGAAGTTTGTCTTTAATATTACCTACTATATTTATATACTACTTATAAAAAAATAAAATGAATGAATGAATTACGTAAATTTTGTTCTGATTGAAATTAACTTACTTTGACTGTGGTGTAGATCGTGTAGTTGTTACGTGATTTAAAAGTCTATTTGTCTAAACTTTTTAAGCATATTAAAATGAAACATAATTAAAAAAGTATCTTAATTTTACAAATAATTTTAGGAACCGCAAAAAAAGAAAAAGCTTTCGGGAGCGTAATTTCGACAACAAAAACGAGAAAAAGACAAAAAGAAAAAATTGCGGGTTCTTTACTGAAATTTTTAAGCAAGCCAGAAAATAAGGAAAACAATCGTCAAGAAGACATTGAAGTAGCTTCAACAAGTACAGCTTAAATCACCACAATTTGTTAAAAAAGTTGATTCAAAAATTTACAGAATATCGCACGGATGAACATTTTCAAACGGTCTTAACAGAAGCTTCCAAAGTGGCAGATAAACTCAACGTAGAAACAGATTTCCCGCCATTGAATAGAATACGTCCTAGAAAAAAAACCACACAATTTCTATATGAACACAGAGATGAAGTTATAGAAGACCCCAAAACAAAATATAGAGTAGAGTTTTATTTTAGAATTCTTGATCAAACAATAGCTTCTTTAAATAATAGATTCGACGAGTTGAAGACATTTTCCGAAGTATTTGGCTTTTTTACAAATAATTTATTTAATGATGATTTATTGAAATACTGTAAGATTTAAATCTAATACTTAAAAAGATAATTCAAGTGGTGAATCAGATATTGACGGTATTGATTTATTTATGAAATCATTGCACTAAAATTAAATTTTTCAGAAAACCAGTGTAATGATCCGCAAACTCTTTTGCAATATCTTTTAACCAATGATTTAATTTCAACATTTTCGAACACAGCAAAATCCCTAAGAATATTACTTACACTGCCCGTTTCAGTGGCATCTGGTGAAAGATCTTTTTCTAAATTAAAAATAATCAAAAACTATTTAAGATCAACAATGCTTCAGCAAAGACTAAGTAATTTAGCTATAGTTTCGATTGAACATGAAATTTTAAACAATTTGGATACAAGAAAGTTGATAGGAGATTTTGGAAATATAAAGTCAAGAAGAGTTAATTTTTTGTAGATTAATAGCAGAGCTGATCCGGCCGTTCCACCTAATATAGATTTAAATTTAAATAGCGACTTTTAAATTTAACCTAATCTACGGGACGAACATCAAATGTTTTAAATGTAGGCGTAGTTTTTAGGAAAAGCGAAATTGTTGTTTTTACTATATTCCAAGCATTAAAAAATAAAATTATTCTACTTTTGTGACAAGAACGCCTAGGTTGTGGAATGCCCGAGTAGTTTCCCAATGGCTTCTATATTATCTATTCTATGCCAATGGTTACAATCTTGGTGTCTTTATATCGAGAATGACTCAGTTTCTTCTAGGTAAGCACCCTCCATAGTAAATCGTATTGTCGCTTAATATTAGGCTAGATGGCGTTCTAGTCTTATTCGTGTTTAATCACTAGAATAATTGATTGTTGGATGTTTTTTTCATGGATTATAAAATAATTTCTAATGTACCAGTGACTTGCCCAGTGTAACTATATGTTTTAAGGTCAATAAATAAATCTAATCTAATAAAAATATATGATGTATAGGTAATTACCATGCAAACTAGGTACCAACGAAAATTGGTTAGAAACTCGATCTGAGGCGTAGTTTTTTTTAGTAGAGTCATAAATACACTATTATTAAAACTTCGATCAAAGTTACAACGAACTACAAAAACTATGTGTACTATGTATGTTATGTTACTTGCTGCAACGGAACCCTTCATGGGCGAGTTCAACTCGCACTTGGCCACTTTATATTTTATACTCAGGATAAGTAGTCCTAGGGCGGCGTAATCGGCATTGCACGCGGGCGACGAAGGAGCCAGCAGCGCGCCTGAGCGTTATGACTGTTATAAGTATTTATAGCTTTCGTCAATAAATGGACTCTCCAATATAAAAGGAATCTTTCAATACGGACCAGTAGTTCCCGAGTTCCTAGCTTTCAAATAAACAAAGGCATATTAGTACAGATTAAAAAAATATATTGTTATTAAAATTTTACGTTAATGATTTTATTATATAAAAATCGGCGCCAGTCTAGTCCGGTTACATTTTTTGTTTAAAAATAATGTATTTTCCCCTTTTTAGTGCAAAAGAAGTTTTTACACTGTGCATTTACACAATTTCGTGTTGACAGGCATCGATATAAATCAATGGATGTGCTCTCCCAAACTTCAGGCACACGGAACTATGCTATCGTTGGGAAGAGTGAGGTCACTCTTTCTGTTTTAGTCTATTGTAGAAAGCGGTGAACGCCGGACATTTATACATATCGCTATTCGTTGTCAACAACCAAAATAAGTAGAACCGCAACATAGCTCGCTGCTACCAATTCTAGGGGTCAAGTAGATTGGTAGTTGTAAGCTACACACAGAGACACAATTTGTTAACAATTGCGCAGGACACATCTTTTGATTTATGTCGATGTTGACAGGATCGATTTTCATAGCTTTTGTGAAATCTACAACTATGTCATCCAGACAAAATTGCACGCGAATTTAAATTTTTTGTTCATATTTCAAAAACCACTAGACCGATTTCGATAAAATTTAAATGGATCCATTCGGGAAGCAAATCCATCTGAAAATAAAAAGAAATACCTACTTATAAAAATTGGTTCGGGCGTTCCCGAGAAATCAGGTACCTAACATAGGTACTTTTTAAATAAAAGCGGCCAAGCGCGAGTCGGACTCGCGCACGAAGGGTTCCGTACCGACAAATAAACGGCGAAAACCTCTTTTATTGTATGGCAGTAAAATAAAATAAATATTTAAGGGGGCTTAAATATTTTATTTTACTTTTGGCATTTGTTGTTATAGCGGCAATAGAAATACATCATCTGTGAAAATGTCAACTGTCTAGCTATCACCGTTCTTGAGATACAGCGTGGTGACAGACGGACAGACAGTGAAGTCGCAGTAATAGGGTCCCGTTTTTACCTTTTGGGTACTGAACCCTAAAAAAACATGGTGGTGGAATTGATAACCTCCTCCTTTATGGAAGTCGGTTGGCGGCGCTATCGCGTAACATACATACAAAACAAATTGGCAGTCATAGGAACTGCCGATAGAAGTGAAAACTTATAACTCAGAATTTGATAGCTTACTTTGGAAACTACACGGGTGTAACCGGAGAGCGTGGCCTCGGCATCACGGCATGGCCATCTAGAAATGCGTCAGCATTTTCTATTGGCTGATGCATTTCTAGATGGCCATGGCATGATGCCGAGGCCACGCCCTTTCAGCATTTGCCATTGGCTGACGCATTTCTATATGGCCAATAGCCATGGTCCCGAGTTTAACCGAAGATTTCTTATCATACCCGAGCGTGACGCTAGAATCCAATTCACAGCCCACAAAATATCTGTCTAGGCGCGCCTAAAGAAGTTTTCACTTCAAAAACATACAACCGAATTAAGAACCTCCTCCGTTTTTGAAGTCTTTTAAAAAACAATAATTAATATAATGTTTACTTGTCCACAGATAATTAGCAAAGCGCACGCACGATCGCGATTTTTTAAAGCAAAGGCACGGAACCAGCCGCTATGACATCTATACTAATATTATAAAGAAGTAAAGTTTCTGTGTTTGTTAAATTGTAAGGGGTAATCTCGGGATCTACTGAACCGATTTTAAAAATTCTTTCACCAATAGAAAGCCACATTATTACTGAGTGTCATAGGCTCCGAGCAAAGCCGGAACGGGCCGCTAGTTAGTAATAAAGTAAGTTAGTTAATATTTTTGTGTTTTGTTACAGATAAATTGTTGTAATTTATCAACATAATCAGTTAGTGGTCAACATTAGTTAAATTAACGAAACTAAATAATTATTTTTTATACTTATTTTATCTCTCAAAGTTAATTTTATTCATAAAATGTTGACCAATTTTCTGACATAAAAAGTCTTTACTAAGATAAATATTACAAATATAGTTGCCTCATGAATGAAAAGGTTATCTGGAAGAGATCGCTTTTAGCGATAAGATCGACTTTTGTGCCCATTTTGCTTTGTAATTATATGTGTTACTTGTTGTCAACTTTGTTTATGGTGGCAAATAAAGTGTTTTGTATTGTATTGTAAGATTTAAAAAGGTACCGTCCGTTTTAGACGGAGCATTTTGATAAACCGTGCGTTTTATGTTACATTACCGCACAAGTACGTAATGAGCTAATGAGACACATTACGATACAGAAATTGGTGCAAAATGGGACCATTTACAAGCATTGAACACGATCTTTGTTGTATCGAGACTTTGTAAAGAATTTAGCAGAAAGTAACGATAACTGCAGTCTGTCTGTGACAAATTTGTTGCTTAAAATTATTATTATTTGGAAATATACTAAATGCTATACGCATTAGGTTAACTAGTACCTGGGTGACCGAGCTTTGCTCGGTTTAAATACTAAATATACTTAGATACCTACAGATAAAAGGCTCCAAGAAATAGATTTTCTTTAATTGAAAAAAAAAGAGAACCCGTCTGGATTCGAACCCGGAGCTACTAATTCGTGACCGCTATGAGCGCCCGACTTCCGTCTGAGCTAATTATGCTGTCGCGTGACGCGGCGAAATTTACCTTCACATTCTAATGTCTAATGTGACAGTTTTTCATTGTCTAAAAACGCGCATAATAAGAGATATGAGATTCAGATTCTATATATATATATATATCGATGGCTAACGGCCAAAAAGGGATAAGCGCCACTGGATGAATTTTACAGGAGAGTGATTTAAAGTTAAAATAAAATGAAAAAAAATCATAAAAGTTAAAGTATAGCTTCCGAAAGTCTAGAAATTTGTATACATAGCATATAACACACTAGCTATCAAATGACATGATTATGTTTTTAATATTCAGCCTGTAAACACTATTTTCTGTCGCTTATCCTCAAATGACTTTTTTTTACAAACAGCCAAAATGTCGTAAATGAAACTGCAATTTTAATCAGTTCCAGTTAAAATGACATAACTACGCCTTAAACTTTATTTAAGCTGAAGCAAAATAGCACTAGAATGAGTTTTTGGAAAATAAAATTAGGGAAATATGGTATAACCAGCTGTGGAATGAAAATTGACTGAATGGAAAATTGTATCAAGTTCAAATTTAAAAATATCACGCCTATTCGTTTCATTATTTTTATGATGTATTTCGATGTGTTAATATTTTGAACATTATGTTGGTATCTTGACAGATTGAGTGAAGATTTTGAGTTTGGCCTAGAGTTGTAAGAATCAAATCAGTTTTTAATTGTCATAAAAATTGAACACACTTATATAAACACAGTACTTAAAAGTATTAGGGTAAAACCCGGATAGTTGCCTCAAAGGGATACATGCCTCGGTTTCAAATACACTATGTTAGGTATGTTAGTGGCGTTAGCGCGTGATAATGATTGGAAGTGCCCCCCCCTACTGACCTTAGTTCCACCTAAGCCGTTACAGTAGGTGCACGCGTTGAGACCCCGGGTTCAAAGCCCACACGCACCACTGTCTTTTCGAAGTCATGTGCGTAATGCCGCTAACTTAAAACGGTGAAGGAAAACATCGTGAGGAAACCGACATGTACTTATCTTTCGAAGTCATGTGTCATCTACCAACCCGCACTGGGCCAGCGTGGTGGATTATGGCCTTAACTCTCTCCTTGCGAGAAAAGACCCCCAGTCCCAGCAGTGGGAACATATTTATAGTGGGCTGTTGATAGTTGATGGTGCATGCGTTAGAGTTTAAATTACACTATTAGTTATGTTTTATTGTTTAATAGCTTTTATTTATTTCGAACAACCCTGCCTTTTGGTGATAGTTAATGCTAATGCCAAAGTTGATTGCCATATTTTTCTATCTTTAAGATAAAAAATAATATTTTATCATTAACTTACCCAATTTAAAGTTTGGAGTCTATTTTCGTTGTAATTTAATAGTTTACAAAGATAAAACCTAGTACTGATGACTGGCCTTGTGGCTTAGTGGTTAGTAGATGCCTGCGAAGCCGAAGGTCGTGGGTTCGATTCCCACCCAGTGCAAATATTTGTGTGATGAATTCAAATGTTTGCACTGGGTCTGGGTGTTTGTCAGTATGTATTTCAAACTATAATAAGTATTATATCAACTATATGGCCACCATCGTACAAGCTTTGCTTAGTTTGGGGTCAGATGGTGTTGTGTGTGAATTGTCCACCAATAAACTGTTTTATAATGTTGATTAATATTGTGATTAGTATTTCATAAAGATTAATATTATGATTAGTACTTAAGGATCTCAGTAAATAATAAAAACGGATTACACAAAATTACTTGAAACTTATCTGAAAAAATACAGAGAGGCAAATATCCCTCGAAGCATTTTTAACGAAAGGCTTCTATCCGCCATAGTAGGCAACTATCCCTTTTTTGGGAGGTCAAATAACACAGGAATTACTCGAAACGAATATTAATTATGTTTATAAAAATAGGCTACTATGAAAGATCAAAGACCTATGTTTCGATATACACAGAATAATACATATAATAAATAATATAATACATAGAATTATTCTTAATAAGTACATTTTTTTAATAACACAGCTTTATTGAAAAGTAGGGCAACTATCCGGCTTTTACCCTACTTATTAATAACTGCTCGTATTATCAACATTAATAACAGTTTCAGTATAAAGTATTCAACGTCAAAAAATAAGTAATTAGCTACAATTAGCACACTTGGAAATTTGTAATATTAAATATCACATTATTTTTACTTATTTTGAGACTCTTTTAAATAACGATTGTAAATTACCTGTACCCGTACGTACACGAGATCAAATTAGGTACCTTAAAATATATAATAATATGAAACGAATAATTCTCGGTATCATCATTTCCGAGATTTTTTTCTACTAAAATAGTAAAATCTAAGACAAAAAATAACAACGTAAAAAATAAACAAGGGTTATAAAAATCAGTAAGTACACTAGCTATGTCAAAAAGTTATCAAGTCTTTGACTTATTAACTTCTACATCAACATCTTCGATATCCGACTCAGGGAGTGTGTCCTTAACATTGTTAGAGCTTATAAGGCTGTTATATTCATTTTGAAGAAAATGAGGAATCACTTTAGCTCTACAAAGTTTAAGTAAATCATCATGCTTTGCCTTTGATAATGGAATTTGAGACTTATAACATGCTGGTTTGTTGGTGGAGTCATTTTAATTTTTGGTTGAACTTCGATGCAAAAGGATTCGCATCCTCATTCATCGAGGTTTTAACAAAAATTACATCGTCTTTCTTGTTTTTAAATGTTACAACGCGCATCTTCCTTATTTTACCAGCCAAATTTCCTTTGAAATATTTTTCGCTGATTGAGTCCCATCTATTAAAGTTAAAATTAATTATCTTTAAACTGTAAAAATTCGACTTTATACGGTTCTGGATCTTGTCTTGCTGTTGTAAATATTGTGTACCACTGTGAAGGCGCGTAAACAAATCTATTTTTTATGTTGCTTTCTATTACAGCATGTACAGAATCAACAGGCATGTATGTATGACCGGTCAGTAAATATTGCTTGTTTTGATTTACTTTACGTCTAGTTTTAGTGCGCAATGTGTCATTCTTATTATTTCGTCTTAGTTCAGATGCTACGGGGCTAGCACGGACTGTGGACTAATAGTCTTTCCACCATTTTTATCCACCTGTCAGTGGATATAATAATCATTTCCACCTTGCATAGCATGGCAACAGGGGAAAGGGATAAAATGTTTCCACTTGACGTTTGTCATGGACATTATATCACGCTACTCCCCGCTGTATAGCACGGACTCGGGAAAACGAAGATAAATACTCTTCAATTGACATATGACAGGGGACAAACTATCGTCTGATTTGGAGGTGGGGATATAAGTAAATCTCTCTCAAACATAATGTCGCGAGCATATTATAATTATATTTTTAATTATATAATTACTCATTTTTATATCTAAATGCGTTCCCTATACTAAGGTATGTGGTTTAGATGAGAAAATGTTTTATAGTTGTTTACAAAAATATAAAACCTACATATAAAACCTCAAAACGCAGCACAGAAAAAAAAAAGGAAGAAGAGCTAACGTTGACAGAAAAACTGATGATCAATACATCATTTTTAGGGTTCCGTAAAACTTAAAAACGGAACCCTTATAGATTCGTCACGTCTGTTTGTCACAGCCACTTTTTGCCGAAACTATGAAAACTACACTGTTGAAACTTGGTAAGTAGATGTATTCTGTGAACCGCATTAAGATTTTATAAAAAAAAAATAAAAAAATTAGGGTTGCCCCCCATACTGATAAATGAAACTCATCAAACCTACACGTGTGGGGTGTCTATCGACAGGTCTTCAAAAACGATATTGAGGTTTCTAATATATTTTTTGTCTACACTGAATAATTTGCGCGAGAGACACTTCCAAAGTGGTAAAATGTGTGCCCCCCCCCCCCCCTCCCTCTAACTTCTAAAGTAAGAGAATGAAAAAATATATGATGTACATTACCATGCAAACTACCAACGAAAATTGGTTTGAACTCGATCTGATAAGTAGTTGTTTTTAGTACGTCATAAATACACTATCATTAAAACTTCGATCAAAGTTACAACGAAGTACAAGAACTATGTGTACTATGTATATTATGTTACTTGCTGCAACGGAACCCTTCATGGGCGAGTCCAGCTTGCACTTGGCCACTTTATTATTTAATTTTCTTATAACGGCAATACTGAAGTGATAACGCTACTCCCGCCGTATATCCACCGTAGAATAACTATCCACCGGCGAGTCCGTGCTCTGACAGTGGACAAAATTGACAAGGGGGAAAGAGATTATTTCCTTTCCCGGTGGAGTAATTGTCAACTGCCCGTGCTAGCCCCGCTGATGTTGGCGCTTGAACCCGAAACTTCAAGAGAACGATACCGACAACCGACGTTTTCAACTGTTTTCGAATACGTAAACGACATTTTCACTTAAAATGAATTGTTATAAAGATGACTTTCAGATTTTGCTTTTTTATCTAAGCGCCAGAATTGTTTTAAGTATCGATAGCAAAAAATGACTAAGCGACAATATATTAATAATTATTCAAAGGGGCAAAATGTAGTAACCGCCATTTTGCTATCAAGATTTCAACAACGAAATAAATACTAACCACCAAAATAAACTCTAATGAATTTGGCCTAATTGTAATAACCGACAAACATGGTTATAATTATTTATGGCCAATTTACTTAAACGCATTTTTCTAAACATTTGTTAACAGCTAAAAAAGGTTAACGTTTAAACAACAAAGGTTTATAGAAAGGAAAAAGAGGCTAATTTAAATATTTTAAAAATTTCGTCGATCAACCACCAAAATTAAAAATACCACAAAAATTATGTCGCTTATAACAAACAAAAATGGTTCCGTCGCCAGATTTTACTACTGCCTAAGCGACAAAAAGTTTCACTTAGAAGCATGTAACCCAGACCAAACGACGCAGAAAAAAAAGGCGATTCTAACCATATATATAAGTCCATATCTCAAAAAATGGCGCTTATCCCTTTTTGGCCGTTAGCCATCGATATATACATATTTATATAGGTACAAGAATTGCTCGTTTAAAGGTATAAGATATTTATTTAATGTATGGCTTAGGTTACGGCTGGTCTAGTCGGGAGAACGGCGACTGCCGATCCGGGTTCAGAACCACGCGCACCACTGTCTGTCATGTGCGTAATGCCGCTAACTTAAAACGGTGAAGGAAAACATTGTGAGGAAACCGACATGTACCTAGAATCTTTCGAAGTCATGTGTCTTTTATCAACCAGCACTGGGGCAGCGTGGTGGATTATGGCCTTGACTCTCTCCTTGCGAGAGAAGGCCCCTATCGATGAGAGGAGAGGAGTCCTATCAATCATTTATTGCGTGATAATACAAAGGTGACAAAATAAACTGATCATTTACCCTGTTAGGGCATAGCAATATTAAAATTGTACAGTTACAATCTTAGTATAGTAAGTAGATAATTTGTATATCTAATATATAAAATTCTCGTGTCACAGTGTTTGTTTCCTTACTCCTCCGAAACAGCTTTACTGATTTTAACCAAATTTTATATGCATATTCTGTAGGTATGAGAATCGGCTACTAGCTATTTTTCATACCCCTAAGTGACAAGAGTTGTTCACTAAGGCAAAACAACGTTTGCGGGGTCAGCTAGTTGTATATATATATATAATTGTTTTTTTAATAAAGAGTGACGGGACGAGCAGGATATGTGCCTGATGGTAAGCAACATGCCTGCCACATAACAGCACAGTGACACGCAGCTATTGGAACATGAAGAGTCCAAATCATTACCTAGCACTGCACTGCGCTCGTCACCCAGAGATCTAAGTTGTTATATCTCTAAGCCCTGTAATTTCTCTGGAAACATTGCCCTTCAAACCGGAACACAGTAATGTTTGCACATTACTGCTTGGCGGTAGAATAATTGGCAAAGGTGTGGTCCTTCCCCAGGCGGACTCTGCCAAGAGTCCTTCCACTACAATGAGTAGGATACTAGGATACTATTATCTTATATATAAAATTCTCGTCTTATATATAAAATTCTCGTGTCACAGTGTTTGTTTCCTTACTCCTCCGAAACGGCTCTACTGATTTTTACCAAATTTTATGTGAATATTCAGTAGGTCTGAGAATCGGCTACTAGCTATTTTTCATACTCCTAAGTGATAAGGGTTGTTCACCCCAAAATGTTTTTTTTTAATTTTCGGACAATTTTTTTTGTTTTTATTTTTTTATAATGTGGCGTTAACAAATACATATGTAACCACCACTGAATCACGTCGGGCTGGATCACGTCGGGGTCACCACTGTACCCACCACTGAATCACGTCGGGCTGGATCACGTCGGGGTCACCACTGTAGGTGTTACTGGTACTGGAGAGGAAATGAAACCACGTCACTGTATAAACTGCTGACTATATTGCTCTTAATACACAAGTGACGCGGGGCGAGAGACTAAACGCTCGACCGCTGTCATCTTCTTATATACTAAATCTGACACGTACAAACGTGCCTCCCATATACACCCCTTTCTTAAAAAAAGGAGAAAAACATATAACAATCCACAAAAAACATAACTACATCACACCTTGTTTACACTATAATCTTACGATAAACTTCCGTATTAACCTTGGCACATTGACATCGCATTGTATTGCTCACTCAGCATTCCACGAGTGCCATTGCCTTATATTTTAAAGCGAACTGGCATTTTTACTATTCTGCCAGATCGTGTTACTTTAGGTGTGTGCAGATTAACTACCGTATTACTATGCGGGTCTGATTTATCGTTTTGAACAATGACGTTAGTGTCGTCTAAAATGTAAGCCGGTTTTAGACGATCTATTGAAACAGTGTTAATTTTATTGTTCATCAAAATTTGGAAAACTTTTCCCTTTCGCGATATAACCTTATATGGTCCAGAATACGGTGACACCAGTGGTCTCCGTATCGCGTCAATTCTCAAAAATACGTGTGAACAAGAACTCAGATCTACATGTACAAACATATTCTGACCAGTTCCTAATTTCCTATCCTTAGGTCTAATCTTATCCAATGTGTCTCTTAATCTCATTATGTATGCTGGTGGATCGCTTATTTTAACGCTGTTATCACCACAAAACTCTCCAGGCAAACGCAAACAATGACCTAACGTAAATTCCGCTGCGCTTGTGAAATTGTTATCCGCCTGACATGCAGCTCTCAACCCTAACATAACCGTAGGCAATTCCCTTAGCCAGTCTTGGTTATTATCTAACCTAGCCATCAATGCCGTTTTTAATGACCTATGCCATCTCTCGACTTTACCATTGCATTGAGGGTGATACGGAGTGGTTCGCGTCTTCTGTATACCTAGTATTTTCATGAGATCTGTAAATAATTCACTTTCGAATTGCCTCCCTTGATCCGTCGTGATCTTCTTGGGGCAACCGAATCGACAAATCCAAGTCCCAAAAACTGCCTCTGCGACCGTTTCTGATGTCATGTTGAAAATTGGGCAAATCTCCACCCATCTGGTTCGTCGATCTATCATCGTGACGCAGTACCGATAACCCTGTTCCGTCACGGGAAGGGGTCCTATTAAATCTACATGTAAATGGTCAAAACGATCTCCTTCTTCGAAACTACCTAGCTTGGATACCGTGTGTCGGACTATCTTACTCTTTTGGCAACGAATACATGTCTTTACCCACTGACCTACGTCTCTATTCATTCCTGGCCAAAAAACTTTTTTACATAGTAAAGCACGTGACGCCCTAACTCCTGGATGCGCCAATCCGTGAAACTTCTCAAATATAGCTTTTCTGAATAGCCCTGGAATGTAAGGTCTAACGTGTTTACCAGATATCTCACAATAAATATGTTCATCTGTGTCACCTAAACTCATGCGTTTCAATTGTATGCTACTGTTCGACCCTGATCTTAATAAACTTGCTAACTCTGCGTCCGTTGCTTGCTCTTTTGCAATTTCCGTATATTGCAACGCGGATGTTAAGTCTATCGATTCAATTCGTGATAACGCGTCTGCAACAGCGTTCTTTGTTCCCATTACGTGCCGAATGTCACTTGTAAATTCACTAATAAACAATAACTGTCGGGCACGTCTCGGCAATTCCTTATTCGACCCTATTTTCGAAAACGCATATGTGAGCGGTTTGTGGTCTGTATAAACCGCAAAATCTCTACCTTCAATCAAATCTCTAAAATAAACAATTCCCGAATAAATCGCCAAAAGTTCCTTGTCATATGTACAGTACTTTTTCTGGGATTCCGTGAGCTTCTTTGAAAAATAACCGAGGGGTCTCCATACTCCATTTTCCTTCTGTTGCAATACTGCGCCTAAACTAAAGTCTGACGCGTCTGTCATAAGAGCTAACTCTGCCCCTGGACTCGGATGGGATAAAGTGGCAGCATTTTCTAAGTTTTCCTTACACCTTTCAAACGCTCTAATAGCCTCTTCAGTCCATATTATTTTAGTCTTATCTTTCTTCTTTGCCCCATGTAAATACCTATATAAAATTCCTTGTACTTTTGCAGCGTCTGGTATGTGCGCTCTATAAAAATTTAACATACCCAAAAACCTGCGCAACTGCTCTACCGTCTCCGGTTTGGGATAGTCCTGAATAACCTTGACTTTGTCAGGCAAAGGACTTATTCCATTCTCCGAGACCTCGTAACCTAAAAAATCTATTTTACTTTTCTCAAAAACACATTTTCCTATATTTATTGCCATCCTATATTTCCGCAAACGTTCAAACAACATACGCAAATGTTTTTTTATGCAGAATTGCATTTTTAGAGCCAATTATTATATCATCTAGGTACCCGAACAAAAATGATTGTTCAGCACTATCGCTGTCATTGACACCATTATGTATTTGTTCTATGCCAGCTAAAACGTTCGTGTTTATAAATCTTTGAAACGTCTGCGCTGCATTTCGTAACCCAAAGGTCAATCTCGTAAACTCGAAAAGACCAATCGGCGTAATTATTGCTGTTTTCTCTATATCTTCTGGACTGATCTTTATAAAATGATAGGCTCTACAGATATCAATTTTTGAAAAAACTGTCATGCCATGCAAACCGTACGTAAAGTCCTGCACCCTAGGAATTGGATATCGGTCAGGCTTTGTTATCGCATTAAGCATTCTATAATCACCACAAGGACGAATACCTCCGTCCTTTTTAGGAACTACGTGTAACGGCGTCGACCATTCACTATTTGACGTTCTGCAAATCCCTAATTCCTGCATTAACTCAAACTCTTTCCTAACCTTATCATACCTGTGAGGCGCCAAACGCCTTGCTCGCGCGTGGACTGGAGGGCCTGTAGTCTCAATATGATGGTAAACTGAATGCTCTGGAATGTCCTTGAAAGTCGGCGGTCGCGTGATTTCCTGAAATTCTTCCAGTAAGTCTGCGTATGGGTGATTACTACTAATGCACCTTACCGCACCTTCGCAACTTGTACTTTTAGATCCACAAGCATACATTTTTGTTTCTAAATCTATCAACCTATTATTATATAAATCAACCGTAAGCTTAAAATTCCTCAAAAAATCGGCTCCAATTATCGGCTGTTTAACATCGCACACAATAAACGGCCATTTGAAAACTCTCCTTAACCCGAAGCTTATATCTAAATAACTAATACCATACGTTTTAATTTCGCTATTGTTAGCTGCGTACAACTTAAAATCGCATGTATCTGTCATCCGCCTTTTTACACAACTTTTCGGGATGACCGAAATATTAGCTCCGGTATCTATCAAAAACGTTAACCTAGAGGAATTATCTTTAACTAACAAACGGTGATTCTTTGCAATTTGGCCTACCGTACATTCGTCCACCGTATCCGAACATACCGCTCCTAGTTTTCCGCTTGGCTCTTGCTCCACGCACATGGCTGCTCACATCGCGTAGCATTTTCCTTGAACCGGCAATGGAATCTGCACAGCCACTCTGGATCACCTGGTGCCCTTTTCTTCCGCGAACCAGTCCTATTTTTGCTCCATTTTTGGTGGCTTCTGCTTCTTCCGCGTTCTTGGCCTTGAACCTTACTGCGTAGTGAAGCTACTTCTAACTCCAGTTTCCTCATCTGCTTGACTAGCTCCGTGAGAGGTAAATGGGGTACCTGTTCGTTACTCCCGGACACAGCAGCGATGTCGTAGCACGTGGTGTTCTCTATAATTTTGTTCTTGTTACAAAGTTCTTGTCGCTCAGCACTATCCTCATAGACCTGCAGCAGTCGGTCCTTCAGCACCGTATACTTGTTGTTCACCGGCGTCTGGAATGAGTCTCTCCCCAATTTTGATATAATCATGTTGAACTTTCCTCCATCCCCTTGTTTCTGCGATCCCATCACTGCTTCAAACTGGGCCAACCATAACCGCGGCATGTCAACCCAAAAATCTGGAAGTCTCGTTGACCACCTATAGCGGCCAGGGCACAATCAGCGGAATTCGTTCGCTTGTCTTTCATGCCCTGCTGACCCACTTGCCCACTTACTGGTGCAGCGTGCAGAAACATTGTTCAAAAACAATTTACTAACGCAGTAACACCAACAAAATCTTCTGAATCTTCTCTTTAACTCACTAATCAATCGTCGGGGTCACCACTGTAGGTGTTACTGGTACTGGAGAGGAAATGAAACCACGTCACTGTATAAACTGCTGACTATATTGCTCTTAATACACAAGTGACGCGGGGCGAGAGACTAAACGCTCGACCGCTGTCATCTTCTTATATACTAAATCTGACACGTACAAACGTGCCTCCCATACATACAACCCTATAACCCTTTTATCACGAACCCCTATTTTTTAATAGCCATTTTAGTAATTTAATCATTTGACAGTGAACGCCTCCTAAGCGGCGGGATCAATTTGAATGATTTTTTTGTGTGTGTACATAGATTGTTTGTGTGTGGATTCGGGGATGGTTTAGATTCACAAATAAGCCCGGCAGATGGCGCTGCAGACAGTGTCTAGATTATGATCCGAGCGAAGCCGGAACGGGCCGCTAGTACTAGTATATTGTAGTGTACTTGTGTACTAGTAGTACACTACAATATACTAGCAGTGGGAACATTAAGTAGGCTGTTTAATGTTTATGCTGCTGCTATGCTAATCAACAGATGTTTGATACATTCTTTATTTTAAATGTGTACTTTTCTGCTTCAGTACATCTTCTTTTCAGTGATCAGGGATAGGCCTTCGAGGAGGTGACGCGCCGCTGATTTCCGGCGCGTCACTAGAGCCAGATCAGTGCACCCTCACTCGCTCAAGATCGCGCGGTTTTAGCCTACCGCTAGACCGTTCCTTCCAGGAAACAACGCTACAAAGGAAACGGGACAGAGTTACGCGTTAGAAGAGAGCGTAGATGGTGAGTTGAGTTGAATCGCGACAGGAATTGAGCGCTAATGCGAGCTGAATTGAACTTTGTTGTGTCCTAGCAAGAGTCGCTATTTATATAATTGTTTTCGGTAAGTGAAGCTTCTGTACTAATCTTTATTATGTGGCCAAATGCAGATACTGATGCCGCGAGGTGGGTCCACGAGGGCGGTGGCGTGGGTCTGGGTCGATGACGGGAGTGCGAAAAGTGACCCTGTGACCCTGACCCCTGGCTATGCAGGAGAAATCTGTGGAGGTTTTTGTGGGTGGTCGTAATCATGGTGTCGAGCCTGACGTACCTCACCATAAGGCTGCAATTTATGGCACAGGTTGCGCAGGACCGTTCGTTGTGGAAATCTAGGGGGGAGGCCTATGTTCAGCAGTGGACGTCTTGCGGCTGATGATGATGATACGATTTTGATTTTTGGCGTTTCATGGGAGAGGTCTATGTCCAGCAGTGGACGAATACAAGCTGATGATTCGGAGCCCCGGGTTCAAATCCCACGTACACCACTGTGTGCGTAATGTCGCTAACTTAAAACGGTGAAGGAAAATATCGTGAGGGAACTGACTCGTACCTAGATTCAAAGTCATAGTCATGTCATGTCATCCACCAACCCGCACTGGGCCAGCGTGGTAGGTTTTGGCACTATGGAGACAGAAGTTAATAGGTTTAATGGTGTTTTGAAAATAGGAAACTTGTGAAAAACCTAAAATGAGAACGATTCATTTTTATTGAACGATTCTAAAGACGAACATGTTTATTTTATGCCAACAGAATTGACTGAAACTGCATAGAATTTACCATTTAAGTAGCCATTTCCATTACGTAGAAAGGGGTTTGGGTACTTTTGTATGGGCCCGTGGCGTCGTTTTTTTTTTTAGCGGCCAGAGATCTGTTATCATTTTCTTGTAACAATAAAATACCCCGATGCTATCTGTGCAATCGGATTTGCTCTAAGTCATATCGGAGCTGAGTTATAGCCTGTCAAAGTTATTTATTTTTTGGATTTTTTGTATGGGCAAGTGGCGTCGTTTTTTTATTTTAGCGGCCATCGATCAGTTATAACTTTCTTGTAACAATAAAATACCCTGATGCTATATGTGCAATCAGATTTGCTGTAAGTAATATCGGAGCTGAGTTATAGCCTGTCAAAGTTATTTATTTTTTGGATTTTTTGTATGGGCAAGTGGCGTCGTTTTTTTATTTTAGCGGCCATCGATCCGTTATAACTTTCTTGTAATAATAAAATACCCTGATGCTATATGTGCAATCAGATTTGCTGTAAGTAATATCGGAGCTTAGTTATGGCCTTTCAAAGTTTTTATTTAGGTATTTTAAAATATATTTTATTTATATATGGGCGCCATTTCCGTTAGCGGCCAAAAATCTGTTGTCACTTTTTTGAAACACTAGCTTACGACAATTGTATTCCCTCAATCAGAATTGCTGTAAGTCATATTGGAGCTGAGTTATGGCCTTTTTAAAGTTTTTTTTGGGTTTTTCTTAAATGGACTAGTGACGCCATTTCCTACAGCGGCCAAACATCAATTAGCACTTTTATGAAACATTATTTTTACCTTAAGATACCTGTGTAATCAGATTTGTTGCAAACTATATCGGAGCTGAGTTATGGCCACTTAAAATTTTTTTTTTGGTTTTCTTTGTATGTACTAGTGGCGCCATTTCCTACAGCGGCCAAACATCCGTTAGCACTTTTATGAAACATTATTTTTACTTAAAGGTACCTGTGTAATCAGATTTGTTGCAAACTATATCGGAGCTGAGTTATGGTCACTTAAAGTTTTTTTTTTGGTTTACTTTGTATGGACTAGTGGCGCCATTTCCTACAGCGGCCAAACATCCGTTAGCACTTTTATGAAACATTATTTTTACTTAAAGGTACCTGTGTAATCAGATTTGTTGCAAACTATATCGGAGCTGAGTTATGGTCACTTAAAGTTTTTTTTTTGGTTTACTTTGTATGGACTAGTGGCGCCATTTCCTACAGCGGCCAAACATCCGTTAGCACTTTTATGAAACATTATTTTTACCTTAAGGTACCTGTGTAATCAGATTTGTTGCAAACTATATCGGAGCTGAGTTATGGCCACTCAAAGTTTTTTTTTTGGTTTTCTTTGTATGTACTAGTGGCGCCATTTCCTACAGCAGCCAAACATCCGTTAGCACTTTTATGAAACATTATTTTTACTTAAAGTTACCTGTGTAATCAGATTTGTTGCAAACTATATCGGAGCTGTGTTATGGCCACTTAAAGTTTTTTTTTTGGTTTTCTTTGTATGGACTAGTGGCGCCATTTCCTACAGCGGCCAAACATCCGTTAGCACTTTTATGAAGCATTATTTTTACCTTAAGGTACCTGTGTAATCAGATTTGTTGCAAACTATATCGGATCTGAGTTATGGCCACTTAAAGTTTTTTTTTTGGTTTTCTTTGTATGTACTAGTGGCGCCATTTCCTACAGCGGCCAAACATCCGTTAGCACTTTTATGAAACATTATTTTTACTTAAAGGTACCTGTGTAATCAGATTTGTTGCAAACTATATCGGAGCTGAGTTATGGTCACTTAAAGTTTTTTTTTTGGTTTACTTTGTATGGACTAGTGGCGCCATTTCCTACAGCGGCCAAACATCCGTTAGCACTTTTATGAAACATTATTTTTACCTTAAGGTACCTGTGTAATCAGATTTGTTGCAAACTATATCGGAGCTGAGTTATGGCCACTCAAAGTTTTTTTTTTGGTTTTCTTTGTATGTACTAGTGGCGCCATTTCCTATAGCGGCCAAACATCCGCGAGCACTTTTATGAAACATTATTTTTACCTTAGGGTACCTGTGTAATCAGATTTGCTCCAAACTATATCGGAGCTGAGATATGGGCCCTAAAAGAAAACCAAAAAAAAAACTTTGAGGGGCCATTACTCAGCTCCGATATAGTTTGGAGCAAATCTGATTACACAGATACCCTAAAGTAAAAGTAATGTTTTATAAAAGTGCTCGCGGATGTTTGGCCGCAATAGGAAATGGCGCCACTAGTACATACAAAGAAAACCAAAAAAAAAACTTTGAGGGGCCATAACTCAGCTCCGATATAGTTTGGAGCAAATCTGATTACACAGGTACCCTAAAGTAAAAATAATGTGTCATAAAAGTGCTCGCGGATATTTGGCCGCAATAGGAAATGGCGCCACTAGTACATACAAAGAAAACCAAAAAAAAAACTTTGAGTGGCCATAACTCAGCTCCGATATAGTTTGCAACAAATCTGATTACACAGGTACCTTAAGGTAAAAATAATGTTTCATAAAAGTGCTAACGGATGTTTGGCCGCTGTAGGAAATGGCGCCACTAGTACATACAAAGAAAACCAAAAAAAAACTTTAAGTGGCCATAACTCAGATCCGATATAGTTTGCAACAAATCTGATTACACAGGTACCTTAAGGTAAAAATAATGTTTCATAAAAGTGCTAACGGATGTTTGGCCGCTGTAGGAAATGGCGCCACTAGTACATACAAAGAAAACCAAAAAAAAAACTTTGAGGGGCCATAACTCAGCTCCGATATAGTTTGCAGCAAATCTGATTACACAGGTACCTTTAAGTAAAAATAATGTTTCATAAAAGTGCTAACGAATGTTTGGCCGCTGTAGGAAATGGCGCCACTAGTACATACAAAGTAAACCAAAAAAAAAACTTTAAGTGACCATAACTCAGCTCCGATATAGTTTGCAACAAATCTGATTACACAGGTACCTTAAGGTAAAAATAATGTTACATAAAAGTGCTAAAGGATGTTTGGCCGCTATAGGAAATGGCGCCACTAGTACATACAAAGAAAACCAAAAAAAAACTTGGAGGGGCCATAACTCAGCTCCGATATAGTTTGCAGCAAATCTGATTACACAGGTACCTTTAAGTGAAAATAATGTTTCATAAAAGTGCTAACGGATGTTTGGCCGCTGTAGGAAATAGCGCCACTAGTACATACAAAGAAAACCAAAAAAAAAACTTTGAGGGGCCATAACTCAGCTCCGATATAGTTTGCAGCAAATCTGATTACACAGGTACCTTAAGGTAAAAATTATGTTTCATAAAAGTGCTAATGGATGTTTGGCCGCTGTAGGAAATGGCGCCACTAGTCCATACAAAGAAAACCAAAAAAAAAACTTTAAGTGGCCATAACTCAGCTCCGATATAGTTTGCAACAAATCTGATTACACAGGTACCTTAAGGTAAAAATAATGTTTCACAAAAGTGCTAACGGATGTTTGGCCGCTATAGGAAATGGCGCCACTAGTACATACAAAGAAAACCAAAAAAAAAAAACTTTGAGGGGCCATAACTCAGCTCCGATATTACTTACAGCAAATCTGATTGCACATATAGCATCAGGGTATTTTATTGTTACAAGAAAGTAATAACAGATCGATGGCCGCTAAAATGAAAAAACGACGCCACTTGCCCATACAAAAAATCCAAAAAATAAATAACTTTGACAGGCTATAACTCAGCTCCGATATGACTTAGAGCAAATCCGATTGCACAGATAGCATCAGGGTATTTTATTGTTACAAGAAAGTGATAACAGATCTCTGGCCGCTAAAATGAAAAAACGACGACACTTGCCCATACAAAAAATCAAAAAAATAAATAACTTTGACAGGCTATAACTCAGCTCCGATATGACTTAGAGCAAATCCGATTGCACAGATAGCATCAGGGTATTTTATTGTTACAAGAAAGTGATAACAGATCTCTGGCCGCTAAAAAAAAAAACGACGCCAACTTTACCCAAACCCCTTTACATTCTCTTCGGCCATTTCCTCGCTGGGCTGGTGAAAAGTTACGAGTTGCACTCGAGTGCAAAGATTTTTCACCTAGTGCTCTATTAATTACCTCGCAAACGCTCAGGATTCTAATGTTTTAATCACTCGCTACTCGCTGCGCTCGTGATTCAATTTTAGAATCCTTCGCTTGCTCGGTCATCAAAATTACCTAAGCACGCGGTTAAAAAGCAATTTAGCACTCTTGTTTAACAAATAACTATAATTCTATTCATACTTACCAAATATTTGATGAAAACTGATGAAGCAAAATGATGAAATCAGACGAATGCCATTTCTGATTTCTTTGGCAAGTTATTACAGTATTTTCTGTATTTTTATCATATGTACCTACCTAACTATTTAAAATTATATTTATTTGTGTATTATATTCATTTGAATATCTTAGTAGGTACCTACTAGTATTTCATGTTAGGTACAATTAAGTACATACCATACAATAGTACCTAAGTACTATTGTATTTTGATAATACCTATTTTCAATCTTTTTTCTACATCTTATTTGCGCTCCCCGTTTTCTGACTTGTACTTGTCCACACATTATTTTCCGTCCTAAGGTTGCCTGGAAGAGATCGCTTTTAGCGATACGGCCACCAACTTGCCGCACTAGTTTTTAAGGATTGTTCATTGTGAATCCTATTATTTTGGTGTGTCAATAAAATGTATCTATCTAAGTATCTATTCTTTATCGTTAAAAAAATATAATACAACACCATACATCAACAAAGTTATCCCATTCTAATTCAGTCGACAATCAGTCTACTCCAATTACAAGTCCCAATTACCACTTCCACTAAATAACCATCTCAATTACTCCCAAGCCCATAAATCTCCCCTACGCATTTAGATTTGATAAAGAACCGTACGACTGCCAAGCCTGGATCCACCACGCCTCCCTTCCCCATTGGCTGGCCTCTAATTATAGCATTACAGTCAGCTATTTGCAGCATTTAACAAACCCAACATCAAAATTAAACTCTATCTTCAAGCACACAAGATTCATATTTAAAATAGATTTGAATAAGAAAATTGTCAGCCCGAAAGACGCCCATTAGCAAAGATACTCTGTCTTCATTTCGATCTGGCACATGTTTCAGGAGTCATTAGCACGGGATTTTCAACTGTATGACGTTAAAAATAAAGGTTTTAGTTTGGAGATACTGTTCAGTAGTATGTTATTCGGAACAGTTAAGATTCTCGGGAGAAGTTTCAGCGGACCAATTGACAAAAACGCATCGCTGGATCAAATTAGTTGGAATTGTATTGGAGTGCAGTCGAATGGTGACGCTCATTAGTTTAAAAAAAACCCTAAAACTAAACGAAATTTATAACAATAGTGTGATTCTGTGCCTAAACTGTGCTGTGTAATTGGTGATGATTACGATAAATATCAAAAATTTCGGAAAAATACGTTACAAATTGGTAAAAAAAAAAAAACTTATTGGATAAATATTTAATATCGTTGAACGTGAAAATTGTGTGTCAATTTGGAAATCAGTTGAAATACAAAATAAGTAAAGTTTTCCTTTCGTTATTTTGTCAAATTACTAAAATTATTATCAAGAACAAAATGTGACTAGAGGTGATAAAAAGTGCGGATTACCTACGAGTGTCTTTAATTGTGTTTAGAAAAAAGTGTTTTACAATTTTTGTATTAGAACTAGCTAGTATTGAAAGTAACCTATCTGAAACATATCAGAGTAATTCGAATATTTGCCTGTTACAAATTATATATTTCTACCAAATTAAATCCCAAATCTTTGCTTAGATTGGGATTGGATAAAAATAATAGTTTTCAAAATACTGAAGTAAGAAAAATTTATTAAAAAAAAGTCGGTAAATAATATAAGTACCTAAATAAAAAAAAAATACAAATTTCTAGAACACCAAAACAACTTACTTCCGCTAAACAATAAAAAATATTAAACAAATTACAATCCATTAAGTACCTACAATCAAAATGTCGACAACAAGCGCAATGGACATCGAAGAAACACAAAACAGTTTCAAAACTGAAAAAAATGAAACTAAATTAGCATTTTCGATCGAGAACTTACTCGCTAAAAAGGATCCTTCAAATGACGGTTTCATGGATGATGCTAGTTGTAGTGCCAAAGACGTCACTACATTTAGTGCAAATAATGCTGCTGTATTTAGTGCCAATGATGCTAGTGTATTTAGTGCCAATAACACTGGAACCTTCAATCTCAATGAGTTTGAAAACGTGGAATCTGATGAAGACAGCAACTCTTCCGAACAAGTCGACGTGGAGAGCTCGACTGTAGCTGATGTCCAGGACTTTGACGTTGGGAAGAATGATTATCAACAAGCAGGTAATTTAATAAATTAATCAACACTAAAGTATCAGGCTAGTTTTCGTTTTTACGATTCTCATCGTCACCTTCATGGAAAACTGTAATTACTGCTTATTTGAATTGGTTTTCTAAACATACATACAGCATTCAATATGAGAAGTAATATTTACGATTCAGTAAGTAAAATCGTGAGCCTTGTTCGAAAAAACAAAGTTTTGAATTTTAGTGCCCACGTAGGTGACGTTTCACAATTTTGCAATCAATACAAATGTACAATTTTGAAGTTAATTAGCAAATAAAATTATTAAAATCATAAGGAACAATATATTTTCAGAGTTTTAATGAAATTAGATTATTTATAAACATTGTCACTACTTAATAGATCTAACGTTCTGTAGATCTAAAAAACATGAAACGACCAGTAAAATTCAGCGAAAAGAACATAAACCATGGTTCAAGATACCTTAACATTAACTTTTAGACTACAGGCCCGTGAACAAAATTTACGGGTCAAATGAACCACCAGGAGACCTATGTGGGATGATAGAAGGGTATAAAGTTATTAGATTCAGCACTATGCCGTCACTTGTAAGCTGTCCAACTGAGTGCAATTGAAGAGGGGGGGGTTGCAATCCTCGATAATTTCTCCTTGTTGCATTATTTTTGTACGGCGTTGCGGAATAATAGATTAAAAGAGGTATTCAAACTATACAAAATATAATTTTTTACTTTTTAATTATTAGTTTGCCGGGAAAATTTACAGAGTACGAGTAATTTACAGAGCAAATTCGGTCATTTGATTAAGTACGGCATTGGTTCCATACAGTTTCAATACCTCTTCTTATCCATTATTTCGCAATGCCGTACAAAAATCATGCCACAAGGAGAAATGGTAGAGGGTTGCAACCCCTCCTCTTCAATCACACCACTCAGTTGGACAGCTTACAAGTGACGGCATAGTGCTGAATCTTAATACTTTACACCCTTCTTTCATCCTACATAGGTCTCCTGGTGGTTAATTTGATCCGTAAATTTTGTTCACGGGCCTGTAGTCTATTTCATCAAAATGGGTTTAGCCGTTCCGTTACTTACATTACAATATTTTAATTTTAATATTCATAGACAAAAAGCCATAAATGTGACGCCAATTTTGTGTCGCTTTTTTTAATTCTGGCGAAGTGAAGGTGTTATGTTTTAAATTAAATATACAACACAAAGAGCTCAATTCAACTAGAGTTTCGATAAACTAACTAAACTTTAATATAAAACACAGAAGTACAAAAAAAGGGAGCTAAGAGCTGTATGTGTTACTCCTGTCATGCTTAACCACGGCAGACAATCAACCGAATAGAATTTGTGGTTGGTTGGCATCGCTGCGCTCAACAATCAGCTGTTTTCGACATTATGACGCAAATCTAAAGTAACCAAAATCGTGTGACCGACACATTTTGTGTTTTAACTTCAAAATAATTACAATAAGATTGTTTATGTGGTATTGTGTGTTTGTGTGTAAAGTGTACCTACATTATTACGATGACACTAACTAGTATTGCTCGAAGATCCGGCTGCAGAATCTCTACGTTCATCGCGTAGTTAATCCAATTCACATTTGAACAAACATTTATGATTAGGAGAATACATTGATAATAGGTTGCCAGTCAATAAGTAGCCGCAAGTAATTTTAACTAAATTGATGTTAATTAATTTTCGAAAAAAAAAATGCGCTCACTTGTTTTTTAAATAAAATATCATCCACATCATAGCAATGTATGTAAAGAATTCGAAAACCGATGGGTGCCGTTACACAGTCAGCCGCAACTACTTCGCAGCCAGGTGTAAACAGGTAATGTTTTGGTGTATTTATACGTTCATAACGTACATTTATGATTTATATATTAAATTACAGCAATTTTTTTCTGTTTATTATTATATACGGTTGCTTAATTAAATCTGGCAGCAAATAAGGGTTGCTGGGTGTTAAAAATTACAAATCTGAAAGATAAAGTGAGAGAAAACTAGCGCGTAACATCACTAGTCAGACGAAGATACCGATTGCCAGCTCTATATACTTCCTCACAGGGACAGCGTGAAGTATTTGGGCCTGCATCTCGACTGTCGTCTAACCTGGAACCAACACATAAAAAAGAAAAGGGAAGAGCTGAATCTTCGGTTCAAGAAACTTTACTGGATCCTGGGAAGAAACAGTGTACTCTCCACTGATAACAAATTGATGATATACAGGACCATCTTAAAGCCAGTTTGGGCATATGGCATCTAGCTGTGGGGTAGTGCCAGCAACTCTAATATTAGAATGTTGCAAAGAATGCAGAATGCTATACTGCGCACCATTCATTCACCTTACAATGTAATGTACCATGGTTCATTCGTAACTCCGAAATACATCAATACGCAAATATCACAGTGGCGGAAAAAGTACGTACCTACTCACAGAACTATGCGAGAAGACTGTTGCTGCACCCAAATTCACTTGCGACTGCCTTGCTGACATTACCATAAACTAAACGTCTCAAAAGAAATGAGATGTTGCCAATGGTTTGATAGCAACATCCATGAGTTATAAATATTGAGCTAGTGGTTCTAATGGGGACCACACTAAACCCGCCTTCTGCACTCAACTTATCTGCTTATAGCACAGCTGATTGCAGATAAACCCGAAAAAAAAAGGTTTAACGAGGATGAAAATTTCATATAAACGCTTTGGCTTTACGCCAACGACTTACAAAACGCGAGTGAAACCGCGGACAAAAGCTAGTGGTATATATTAAATAAGTTAATTTGGGCAAAATGGTTTATACGACCTTTCTACCCAAAGGTATCGGTAAATAACGTTATGTATAACTCCAAAACAACGTGATTTTCATGTTAGAATAAAAATGTCGCAGCTGTTGAGAACACTATAGGATTCGCCGCATGCGCAATACAGCTGGCAATCGCTGTCCTCGTCTGACTAGTGATGTTACGCGCTAGCTCTCTTTCACTTTATCTTTCAGATTTGTAATTTTTAACAGCCGGCAACCTTTATTTGCGGCCAGATTTAATTAAGGAACCGTATATAATAATAAACAGAAAAAAAATTGCTTTAATTTGATGTATAAATCATATATGTACGTTATGAACGTACATATATGATTTATCACACCAAACTATTACCTGTTTCCACCTGGCTGCGAAGTAGTTGCGGCCGACTGTGTAACGGCACCCATGGATTTTCGAATTCTTTACATACATTGCTATGATGTGGATGATATTTTATTTAAAAAACAAGTGACCGCAATTTTTTTCCAAAATTAATTGTCATCAATTTAGTTAAAATTACTTGCGGCCATTTATTGACTGGCAACCTATTATCAATGTATTCTCCTAATCATAAATGTCTGTTCATATGTGAATTGGATTAACTACGCGATGAACGTAGAGATTCTGCAGCCGGATCTCGTACTATTTACGCAACATACTTACAAATCCACTGAAATGTAGAGTAGCAGTAACCAAATGTTTAATTGCGCCGGGAAGTGTGACACGATGAGAATGCGAAAAATGACCCCGATTTTGACCATTCATGTTAATTTTTAGTATAAATAATTATCTATTGAAACAAGCTTAAAGGCCTGTTCACACCAGAGCGGTATTCGCTACCGCTGTGAGTACCGCCTACGCCTACGTAGGTACGCCTAATACGCGGTATTTTTTGGTGTGAACAGTAATATTACCACTTACCCAATCTAACTAGGTAAACTAGGTAATAACGGTGATAGATAGACGCTTTAATTATTCACAGAATATTTAGTTTTATGTTATCCTTTAATATAATTAATTAAAATAAAATACATAATTAAGGGTTAAGGGACAATAGAATACAATATAATAAAAGTACATTTAAGCACAATATTATAAATATACAATAAAAGAGGTTTTCGCCGTTTATATGTTAACCCGCCCCGGCTTCGGTGCGGCACAGGTGTAATGCTAATACTGAGTATACTAATAAAAATGGTTATTGTGGGTTATTCCTAAGAGATAGACATATACTATGGTGGATTTTTTGTAGATCTTTTGAAGCGGTACAATACTGGTGTACATTATTTTGATCTAGCTCATAGGGTTCAGCCAGCGTTTGCAGTGTAAGCGCAAAAAATGTTTTTATTTACGACATTACATTGGAAACCAAACAAATTATCCGTGTTACTCTGCTATTTTATGCATGTATTATACACATAAACCTTTCTCTTTATTAAAAATACCCACATCAAAATCTGTTTGGTGGTTTTAAAGATTTAAGCATACATAGGGATATAGGGACAAAGAAAGCGACTTTGTTTTATACCATGTAGTGATGAGTGATGGTACCGTGGTACGGAACCTTTCGTGTGCGAGTCCCACTCGCACTTGGCCGATTTTTCTGTGTTAGAATGGAAACAGTTAACTTATTTAATAGTGGGTAGTAACTCTGCCTGCGAAGCCGAGGGTCGTGGGTTCGATTCCCACCCCGTGCAAATATTTGTGTGATGAATTCAAATGTTTGCACTGTGTCTAAGTGTTTCTATGTATAATAAGTATGTATTTACAACTATATAAGTATTACATCAGCTATTTGGCCGCCATATTACAAGCTTTGCTTAGTTTGGGGTCAGATGGTGTTGTGTGTGAATTGTCCACCAATATTTATTTATTTGTCCACCAAAATATTTGGACATTAGAAAAAAAGGTTTGAGACAAAAGTTGTAGAAAATAAACTGACCTTTAATAAAGGTCAAATCCGTTTTATTGATTAATCTAATATTTCAAGAGTTATCGGCTGCGATAGAAAAACCGGTTCATTAAATGTGCCATAAATCGTAAACGGTACATGTCACAGAAAAGTTTTCTAGCCACAAAAGATGCAACATGTTATTTTCTACAATAACGACTTCAATAAGTTTTGCCCTAAAGTTTATAGTTTCCGAGATATTGGCCAAACTCGCAGCAATATTTTACTTTTAAAAGTTCGGCAACCGGAATTCGGGACTGATTTTTCGCAGGCAACCCTATACCACCGTGTTCATAATAAAATATTCTTTAATTTTATTTAATTTCAATTCAATAATAAGACCGTTGCAAAATCCTAGTATCGATGTACCTGTTTATACCTGGCAACCCGAGAGTTGTGACCTAATAAACCTAACGTTTGCATATTCTATGGGCTTCATACATTCGATTGGTACCTATAGAATTTGTCTAATAATCAAAACGGTGAAAAAATGTTTTTAATTTATTAATTAATCATACTCGGGACTAAAATTCGGATCTGTTAGGCAACCCATATGCAATATATTTATTGACCTATTAAATTACATATAAAATATGTTTCATCAGATAAGCATCTCGGTGCAGATAGCGGGATCTCCTACCAATATCATTTATTGCGCGATTTATTGGACATTTCACAAAAAGAGTTCAAAAGCATCAATGTATCCTGTATTTTATGAACTAATAAAAACTCTATCATGTACTCGTAGGTACTTACTACTTGTTGAGGGACGGGGTATAAGGTATGACTTAAAACTATGTACCCACGTATTATGAACATAGCTTACACATAGGTATTATGAATATTCGGTAAAAATTACCTTTAACCATTACTAAATGTCCCCAATGCTGGGACTCGGGGCCTTCTCTCGCAAGGAGAGAGTTAAGGCTAAAATCCATCACTGCGGGTTTAAATAAATAAATAATAAATAAATCAATATTAGTGGACAATTCACACACAACACCATCTGACTCCAAACTAAGCAAAGCTTGTATGATGGCGGCCAGATAGCTGATATAATACTTATATATTTATAAATACATACTTATTATACATAGAAACACCCAGACACAGTGCAAACATTTGAATTCAGCACACAAATATTTGCACTGGGTGGGAATCGAACCCACGACTCTCGGCTTCGCAGGTAGAGCTATTAACCACTAAGCCACAAGGCCAGTCAGTTTATGGATGACACATGACTTTAGCAGATTCTAGTTAGATGCCGGTTTCCCCACGATGTTTTCCTTCACCGTTTTAAGTTAGCGGCATTACGCACATGACTTTGCAAAGACAATGGTGCACGTGGTTTTGAACTCTAGGTCTCCGGATCGGCAGTTCCCGTTATCCCGACTAGACCAGCCGTGAATTGGATTCTAGCGTCACGCTGGGATATGATAAGAAATCTTCGGGTAAACTCGGGGCCACGGCCATTGGCCATCTAGAAATGCGTCAGCCAATGGGAAATGCTAAAAGGGCGTGGCCTAACCATCACGGCATGACCATCTAGAAATGCGTGAGCCAATGGGAAATGCTAACGCATTTCTAGATGGCCAGGCCATGATGGTAAGGCCACGCCTTCTGGTACACCCGTGTAGTTTCCAAAGTAAGCTATCAAATTCTGAGTTATAAGTTTTCACTTCTATCGGCAGTTCCTATGACTGCCAATTTTTTTTATTTTCGTTACTGGGTGTTTCATCAAAAAAAATCTGTTAGGTTGTCTTCTATAACCTCTGGGGCGACGGGGTTGGTCGCCCGGGGCGCCGGATAAAGGCCTGAGGCATGGCTCGCCCGGGGCGCCTAGATAGCTAAGGCCGGGAGCTCACCTCGTCTTCAAAAGCCTTTCCAAGCGCTTGGCCGTTGCAACGCGTGACCTAAATGCTAGCGTTTATTTGACCCAACGCATAAACATTGCTGTTCAGCGTGGCACTGCCGCCAGCATGCTGGGCACGCTTTCGACTGGTAGTGGGCTTGAACATCTTGTCATCCAGTTTTTGTTAATATTCAAAAAACCGCCTCCCTGTTTTCCATATAATATATGTACATGGTAAAAACGGGACTCTTACTGAGACTGACTTCGCTGTTCGTCCGTTCGTCCATCCGTCTGTCACCAGACTGTATCTCAAGAACGGTGATAGCTAGACAGTTGTAATTTTCACAGATGATGTATTTATATTGCCGCTACAACAACAAATACTACATTACACATTTTCTAATAAACATCAGATCGTGTTTTGAACCATGAGCTGCCATCTGTAGTTAATGTGGAAAAACATTAGAAAGGTATTGTAATATCATTACTTGACGATAGATGACGGATGGCGGATTTGAGCGCGGTGTGTGTACCAGGGATGAGCTTCGACTCCGACTCCGATAAGTCGGAACTTCCGATTACTATTCGGTTCTACACCTTCGATTCCGACTTCCGACTTCGGCTCCGAAACTTTTAAAACGGAAGTTATAATCGGAGGTAAGTAGGTGTATAAATATTGCAGATAATCCCTTATTGTGGTGGGTAGTAAATGGAAATACAAAATCCCAACTTCCTAAATCAATTGCTCGTCAATGTTTATCGTGACCACGTGTTTGGAAAAAAAAATATACCCAATAAAAATGTCTCTCCTGCCACCACTTCTAATCCTGCCTTTGCCTCCGACTTCGGTTCCGACTCCGATAAATCAAATTTTAAAACTCCGACTCCGCCTTCGAATCCGATAAAATGACCTCCGTTCCATCCCTAGTGTTTACAGTGCCACAGAATACTTATAAGTTATAGTATGTTGTAGTTATAGTAGTATGTACCGAACTTATTATTACCGTTATTATTTAATATCTATGTAAACAATAATCATCATAATTATAATCTTTATTCGCGTTTATGGGTACATAAAATAGATGTAAACAGAACATTCAATGCAAAATAACATAACATTTTAAAATAAAATACCTAACCATTAATTCAGTTGATACAATGCAAACAAAAAAATTGTTAAAACATCATCATCTCTATGAAACGAATAGTGGTTTGGCCGGATACCGGATATTCGGCAAGCTACGAGGCCGGAGTGCCGTATATCCGGCTACCGGATATTCGGCCCTTTATCGATTAATTTATCAATTTACGATATCAATATAACATTCAGTCCAAACGTGCCGCAACCATGAATGTTGGTGCGGTGAACTTGATCGGAAATGTTCGGGCGCGTTCGTAAATCTTTTAAACCCATTTGAAGAAATGACGAAAATTACAAGTTCTGGCCTTTCCTGTATATCTGAGGCAATTCCGCATATTTCTGCATTAAAAAAATATTTAGACAAAAACGAGACTGCACAAAGAACACCTGACTTAGCTCGTATGAGCGCTTCTTTGAAAGCTGAATTGGCAAGATGACAAGCCGTTTTAAATCCTTAGGAGAGCATCCAAACTACCTAATTGCTACTTTTCTAGACCCGAGGTTTAAGTCAGACTACTTAGGAGTTCTTGAAACTGAAAAAGCGACAGAAAATCATGATAGAGTATATAAAAAACTTCAACTTCAACTTCTTAATTTAATGGCGCGCGCTGTGACATATGATTGTCACATCTCTGCCAATGTCCGTTTCGTATATATAAAAAAAAAAAAAACTCTTACGACGAATCTTCTTCTGACAGTAATAAATCATTGCCCTTTTCAACACCTGCTAAACGAATAAAAGAAAATGAAACTGGATCCAACTTCACACGTGAAGCTCATGACACTTTTTAGAACTGCTTCAATGAAGTAGCAAAGGATAATACTAGTGATTGTCGCGATTAAGAGAAACAAAATCCAATTGCTAACGAGATTGACTTTTTTTTAAAGACATCTCGAATCGATCGCAATCACGACCCATATACATTTGGTGGTCAGTTAATATATATCAGTACCTACCCACAGTTGTCAAGGTTTGCTAAAATGTATCTTTCAGCACCTGGCAGTAGCGTTTACAGCGAAAGACTATTTTCAGAAGCTGGTCTGGTATACGAAGCCAAACGGAGTCGCCTCTTGCCAACAAACGCGGAAAACCTAACTGGATCTCAATTTAAGCTCGTGGTACGGGCCAAGCTAACATTGCAGTCATACCGTGCCCATTGGCACTAATAGTCTAATATTATCTATTCTATGCCATTGGTCTACAAAGAATTTAATTCAATCTCTCACTGTCGAGTCTAAATACTTACCACTTTAGTACTTAGAAGACGATAATCATCAATACAGACGTGTATCATACGACGTTTTTCAACACACTTGTGAACAAAATAACAACAAAAAATCATTTCAACAGTGAAAAAGATTTATATGAAAAATTTTGGCAGGAAAAATGAATCAGTTGTCACAAAATATTATAAGTGCGTAACTAAGCCACAGACTAATGTTATCACCTGTATTTGTTTGTAGTTTATTTCACTATGGTATTGTACTTAATACTGGGATTTGAGTCTAAATATGTGTAATAAAAGAACAAGTATCTGATTATTGAAAGAAATGGGTATGACTGATAAAATTTAGTGTAGAGGGCGCTGGTGGGATACCATTCACTTCTACCCGCACTCTCAAAAGAGTTTTAGAGGGGTTGGCGCTATAAGTAGATGGAGCTAAGCCGTTGAAGAGCATTCCTTTGTGAAATTTTATATGGGAAAGATCGAACAGTTGTCAATATAAATTCTTACATTTATTCAATTGGTTTACTTTTACTTTCTTTCCTCTTTTGCCCTCTACACTAAATGACACATATTTAGACTCAAATCCCAGTATTAAAAATAATACTATAGTGAAATACACGGCAAACAAAATACAGGTGATAACACGGCCCTCCTGCGCACGCTGCCAACCTTGGCAGTGTCACAGTCTGATGTAGTTGCTGCGAACAAAATGCACAAGTTATTCATTTTATTAATTTTACTCTTCCAGTAATATCCACTTAAGATGAGTAACTTTCCCAAGCAGTTGCGCTGTCACATTGTCGCAACTCAAGGTACGTCATTAAATTACCACATTCTCCATAAATCCACTTAAGATGAGTAATGAATAGCTTTCCCAAGCAGTTGCGCTGTCACATTGTCGCAACTCGAGGTACGTCACTACATTACCCACATTCTCCATAAATCTCAAACATACACCTTTCCTTAGCTGCCGCCTGGTAACTCTAGATACGCGGCATTAAAGTCATAGTCAAAGTCATAGTCAAAGTCAAAGTTCATTATGTTCACTCTTAATGCTTTCTCTAGCAGTTACCACTCTTAAGCCGACACTAAGTACGTCAGTTTATGTCCAAGGTATTACGGTTTCACACTAACGCTTACTTTGTCAATGGATCCGAAGCCATTGCACTTTACTATGTTATTCAAACGTTAACTCATCAGCAATAAATCATAATACCTGACAACATCCTAGAGCCATTGCACTGCTCGATTGGGTTTGACTTTCAATTACAGTATATATCTCCAAGTCTACTAATCGTACCTATTCAAGATTTCATATTTTTCTCACATATGGCCTTCTATGTACATAGTTTTTATAAACGCTCCCAAGTGATATTTATAGGGAATTAAAGGGTCTCATTTTTTTAAACAATACCAAAACAATTAATTGGTAACGTACATAGCTCGGCATCATCTGACTAAAATCTCTCTAATTTCAACCATAAGGGTATCTTATAACTGCACTGAATATAACCACTTTGTAACCCAACTACGGTAACCAAATTCAAATCAAAAATGTAACACTTTCTATTACTGTATTATGTTTTAAAATGCATGACCTTTCTCAAACAGTTTCCCTGAAAGATATTTATACCAATATCCAACTGATTTACACTTTTTATCTATGGTTGCTGTGCCTCGCAACAACTCGTCTACAAAATAAGCTACCCTCTCATAAAGTTTCGTAAAACAGTATCCACAAACTTTAAAAAAAACCGAAGATGTTTCATTCTACGAAATGTTCTGATTGCAGTTCCCGGAACTGAAGGTTATTTTACAGTACCCTCTTTACGAGATAATAATTAATAGATTTAACTTGTCGGTGATTCGCAAAAGTTTCATTTGAAATGCAATGTTAGATAACAAGGTTAAAACAATTTTATACATCGTTTCTTCAAAGTAAATCGTAATATTAAACTGTTGCTTACTCACGTGTACATTACGCGTGTTACGCACTACTGAAACCACTGATCAAAAAATAACATTTTGACTTACTGCGGGCGACGCACGTCCAGTGCGTTTTGGACTTTCCTCTGTCTGGCCGAGTTGGTGCCCGAGCTGATGATTTCTAGGCGTGGTGTTCATAGCACTTCTGATGTTATCACTTGAGTAAAAGTAAACCAATTGAATAAATGTAAGAATTTATATTGACAACTGTTCGATCTTTCCCATATACAATTTCACAAACGAATGTCCTTCAACGGCTTAGCTCCATCTACATATAGCGCCAACCCCTCTAAAACTCTTTTGAGATGGCGGATTAGTAGCGAATGGTATCCCACCGGCACCATCTACACTAAATGACACATATTTAGACTCAAATCCCAGTATTAAAAATAATACTATAGTGAAATACACGGCAAACAAAATACAGGTGATAACATTATTTTAATAACCTGAACCCATATGGGTACCGCGCCGCTCGACAGTTGCATGAAGTGAGCAAGCAATAGCTACATTAATTAATTTGTTCTATTGAATACAATCTTTTTTGTGTCGAAACTATTTTATTAACAAATCAACTCAAACAAATATAAAAAGATCTATAACTCAATTGTGAGTAATAGTAATGAATAAGTCACAGTTTGATTATGGGTGTCATTACATGCCTGATTGCGGTGAAACAAGAAACATTGTATGACCAAGGGAATTGAAAAAAAATATCCCATCTCTACTGCAAAATCCCGCCAAAACGCAAAACAATACTTTTTAATTACGATTGGAAACATCAGCCAAGTCGCCCGAGCACCGCGCCGGATGCAATTTTTTATTCCAATATTTTAAGAACGCGCCTCTGCTCGTTAAATCATTAAAATGAGAGACTACTCACTTAATTTCTTTAACGATAATAAATCGTCGGGACATTTATTATGTTAAATTGGTTTGTTTGTACGGTATTAAGTATTTTATTTCGATTATTGGACGCGGGAAGAGATTTACTACCGTGTTTTATGTGTTATAATGAGTGTACTTGAGTTCCATTTTGAAAAAGGGACACATTTTCATAACTAGTGAAACAAATGGCGACTTTACCGCTAAAAGCAATATTAGGTACTTCTTTGACGCTTGCCTTTTTTTGAAGTTTTACATACTTACTTCTTTTGACGCGTTCGGGAAGATGAGTAAATTTTTACGATTTCTCGCACCGTCACGAAAAACCGACACCCTGAAGTCGATATTTTAGTAAACATTGATTTACTAACTTCAACTTAAAACTAAGGTACTTTTTGCGTTGAAGATATTATTTGTTCTATGGTTGAAAGTAGACTTTTTAGCATGAGCAAGAAAGTAAAGAACATTAAAAATATAAAATTTACAAAAGTTCACCAGGTTCGAGCTAGAAGTTGTCGTAATAAAGATCATATTTTACTACCAAAAGTACGGACAGTCCACGGTGAACGATGTGTGAGTTACGCGGGAGTACAAGTTTATAATAAGATACCTAAAGAGGTGAAAAATGCAAATTCATTAGAAATCTTTAAGAATAGACTAAAAGTTCACATATTGAATGACCTTACGCTCTTAAAAAAATAAAGCGAACATAAGCAAAAAAAAAAAAAAAAAATTACGTCTTACTACATATTACTACACTGTGGTCTGTTTTCTACGCTCATCTCGATTGATTCTTTTGCAAGTCGAATACCGGTTTTGCACCTTGCTCGCCTGTTGACAACGCTTAGCGAACATTTATTAAACTAAATAGTTGTTTACCCACATTGTGTTTTGTAAAAAAGGTTGAATTTTTGTATGTTAGATTATTTATATCCAAAGTTGCTTACCGGCCATGGACGTATAAAAAAGTCGGACGGAGTCTCGCTAAAACAAAACCTGTGTCACTAGACTCGGCCACATTTGCACGTGTGCGTTGTCAGGTTGTCACTGATAGGCTGGCACGCACACATATACACAAGTAGCGCGTGTGTACTCACTGATGTGTGCGTGGCAGCCTGTATGTGACAGCGCACACGTGCATATTATGTGGCCGACTCGATGGACACAGTTTTTGTTTTAGCAAGACTACGTCCGACTTTTTTTATACGTCCATGGCCGGTAAGCAACTTTGGATATAAATAATCTAACATACAAAAATTCAACCTTTTTTACAAAACACAATGTGGGTAAACAACTATTTAGTTTAATAAATGTTCGCTAAGCGTTGTCAACAGGCGAGCAAGGTGCAAAACCGGTATTCGACTTGCAAAAGAATCAATCGAGATGAGCGTAGAAAACAGACCACAGTGTAGTAATATGTAGTAAGACGTAATTTTTTTTTTTTTTTTTTGCTTATGTTCGCTTTATTTTTTTAAGAGCGTAAGGTCATTCAATATGTGAACTTTTAGTCTATTCTTAAAGATTTCTAATGAATTTGCATTTTTCACCTCTTTAGGTATCTTATTATAAACTTGTACTCCCGCGTAACTCACACATCGTTCACCGTGGACTGTCCGTACTTTTGGTAGTAAAATATGATCTTTATTACGACAACTTCTAGCTCGAACCTGGTGAACTTTTGTAAATTTTATATTTTTAATGTTCTTTACTTTCTTGCTCATGCTAAAAAGTCTACTTTCAACCATAGAACAAATAATATCTTCAACGCAAAAAGTACCTTAGTTTTAAGTTGAAGTTAGTAAATCAATGTTTACTAAAATATCGACTTCAGGGTGTCGGTTTTTCGTGACGGTGCGAGAAATCGTAAAAATTTACTCATCTTCCCGAACGCGTCAAAAGAAGTAAGTATGTAAAACTTCAAAAAAAGGCAAGCGTCAAAGAAGTACCTAATATTGCTTTTAGCGGTAAAGTCGCCATTTGTTTCACTAGTTATGAAAATGTGTCCCTTTTTCAAAATGGAACTCAAGTACACTCATTATAACACATAAAACACGGTAGTAAATCTCTTCCCGCGTCCAATAATCGAAATAAAATACTTAATACCGTACAAACAAACCAATTTAACATAATAAATGTCCCGACGATTTATTATCGTTAAAGAAATTAAGTGAGTAGTCTCTCATTTTAATGATTTAACGAGCAGAGGCGCGTTCTTAAAATATTGGAATAAAAAATTGCATCCGGCGCGGTGCTCGGGCGACTTGGCTGATGTTTCCAATCGTAATTAAAAAGTATTGTTTTGCGTTTTGGCGGGATTTTGCAGTAGAGATGGGATATTTTTTTTCAATTCCCTTGGTCATACAATGTTTCTTGTTTCACCGCAATCAGGCATGTAATGACACCCATAATCAAACTGTGACTTATTCATTACTATTACTCACAATTGAGTTATAGATCTTTTTATATTTGTTTGAGTTGATTTGTTAATAAAATAGTTTCGACACAAAAAAGATTGTATTCAATAGAACAAATTAATTAATGTAGCTATTGCTTGCTCACTTCATGCAACTGTCGAGCGGCGCGGTACCCATATGGGTTCAGGTTATTAAAATAATGTTATCACCTGTATTTTGTTTGCCGTGTATTTCACTATAGTATTATTTTTAATACTGGGATTTGAGTCTAAATATGTGTCATTTAGTGTAGATGGTGCCGGTGGGATACCATTCGCTACTAATCCGCCATCTCAAAAGAGTTTTAGAGGGGTTGGCGCTATATGTAGATGGAGCTAAGCCGTTGAAGGACATTCGTTTGTGAAATTGTATATGGGAAAGATCGAACAGTTGTCAATATAAATTCTTACATTTATTCAATTGGTTTACTTTTACTCAAGTGATAACATCAGAAGTGCTATGAACACCACGCCTAGAAATCATCAGCTCGGGCACCAACTCGGCCAGACAGAGGAAAGTCCAAAACGCACTGGACGTGCGTCGCCCGCAGTAAGTCAAAATGTTATTTTTTGATCAGTGGTTTCAGTAGTGCGTAACACGCGTAATGTACACGTGAGTAAGCAACAGTTTAATATTACGATTTACTTTGAAGAAACGATGTATAAAATTGTTTTAACCTTGTTATCTAACATTGCATTTCAAATGAAACTTTTGCGAATCACCGACAAGTTAAATCTATTAATTATTATCTCGTAAAGAGGGTACTGTAAAATAACCTTCAGTTCCGGGAACTGCAATCAGAACATTTCGTAGAATGAAACATCTTCGGTTTTTTTTAAAGTTTGTGGATACTGTTTTACGAAACTTTATGAGAGGGTAGCTTATTTTGTAGACGAGTTGTTGCGAGGCACAGCAACCATAGATAAAAAGTGTAAATCAGTTGGATATTGGTATAAATATCTTTCAGGGAAACTGTTTGAGAAAGGTCATGCATTTTAAAACATAATACAGTAATAGAAAGTGTTACATTTTTGATTTGAATTTGGTTACCGTAGTTGGGTTACAAAGTGGTTATATTCAGTGCAGTTATAAGATACCCTTATGGTTGAAATTAGAGAGATTTTAGTCAGATGATGCCGAGCTATGTACGTTACCAATTAATTGTTTTGGTATTGTTTAAAAAAATGAGACCCTTTAATTCCCTATAAATATCACTTGGGAGCGTTTATAAAAACTATGTACATAGAAGGCCATATGTGAGAAAAATATGAAATCTTGAATAGGTACGATTAGTAGACTTGGAGATATATACTGTAATTGAAAGTCAAACCCAATCGAGCAGTGCAATGGCTCTAGGATGTTGTCAGGTATTATGATTTATTGCTGATGAGTTAACGTTTGAATAACATAGTAAAGTGCAATGGCTTCGGATCCATTGACAAAGTAAGCGTTAGTGTGAAACCGTAATACCTTGGACATAAACTGACGTACTTAGTGTCGGCTTAAGAGTGGTAACTGCTAGAGAAAGCATTAAGAGTGAACATAATGAACTTTGACTTTGACTATGACTTTGACTATGACTTTAATGCCGCGTATCTAGAGTTACCAGGCGGCAGCTAAGGAAAGGTGTATGTTTGAGATTTATGGAGAATGTGGGTAATGTAGTGACGTACCTCGAGTTGCGACAATGTGACAGCGCAACTGCTTGGGAAAGCTATTCATTACTCATCTTAAGTGGATTTATGGAGAATGTGGTAATTTAATGACGTACCTTGAGTTGCGACAATGTGACAGCGCAACTGCTTGGGAAAGTTACTCATCTTAAGTGGATATTACTGGAAGAGTAAAATTAATAAAATGAATAACTTGTGCATTTTGTTCGCAGCAACTACATCAGACTGTGACACTGCCAAGGTTGGCAGCGTGCGCAGGAGGGCCGTGTTATCACCTGTATTTTGTTTGCCGTGTATTTCACTATAGTATTATTTTTAATACTGGGATTTGAGTCTAAATATGTGTCATTTAGTGTAGAGGGCAAAAGAGGAAAGAAAGTAAAAGTAAACCAATTGAATAAATGTAAGAATTTATATTGACAACTGTTCGATCTTTCCCATATAAAATTTCACAAAGGAATGCTCTTCAACGGCTTAGCTCCATCTACTTATAGCGCCAACCCCTCTAAAACTCTTTTGAGAGTGCGGGTAGAAGTGAATGGTATCCCACCAGCGGCCATAAGACCATGCTTACCGGCCATGGACGTATAAAAAAGTCGGACGGAGTCTCGCTAAAACAAAACCTGTGTCACTAGACTCGGCCACATTTGCACGTGTGCGTTGTCAGGTTGTCACTGATAGGCTGGCACGCACACATATACACAAGTAGCGCGTGTAATGACTCACTGATGTGTGCGTGGCAGCCTGTATGTGACAGCGCACACGTGCATATTATGTGGCCGACTCGATGGACACAGTTTTTGTTTTAGCAAGACTACGTCCGACTTTTTTTATACGTCCATGTTACCGGCGTTGTGTTTTGTAATAGGGGTAAAATTAGGATTTTTTGTTTGTTAGATTAAAAATAGGTGTTTACCTGCATTGTGTGTTCTAGAAATAAGGCTAAGATTTTTGTTAGATTAAACTGATAATCTAACGTTTAAATACAACTATTGTGTTAGTGGTTCTATTACGACTTAAATGATAAACTAACTATAAATTAATAATCGGTGGGTGCCTTTTCTGGCCTATTTATTGGGATCATTTTTGATTTTTTGTTTGTTGATTTTGTTTTGCATTTGTATTTGTCACCCACTAGATACCTACGTAGAAGTCGAAGCAGTGATTTTGTTATACTAATTTTAAGTTGTTTCTCGCATAAGTGAAATGTAAAGTTTCTTGCTGAGAAATAAAAATTCTTTAACCAGAAAGAAGTACCTACCTATTTAACAAACTTCTTGCGAGTGTACCTACACAACACACATATCTACCTAACTTTTTTTTTTTATTAAAGTGCCTTCTACCGACTACGACCTACATAATACAAATATCTAACAGTATAAGCGTTTTGACATATATTTGATTTAACACTAGTTCTATGCCTCGCGGTGTAACTTGCTAAAACTTAAACTATGTTACTTATGTTTTTTTCATATACCAGTAGCCCAAATTACTCCTGATTGAATATATGAATGAATCCTGATTACACTGTTTTCGGACCCATCCTCTCAATGCGCGTTACACACTTTACAGAACTAAATTCCAAAAGCTCAAAGTTGAATCTATTTTCGAACGTATTCTGTATCGATTAGAGTTTCGAACGATTTACGCACTTGGCCACTCAGTAAATCACCTCAAACACAATTATGTAAGAAATAAATTAATTAGCGTCCAAAATAATCTCTATAATCCGGCCTAGACAAAAACAAGTGACAAAACACGCATGCAAACCACTTTGACAGCGGTAAAGCAATTAATGTCAATTTATCGTCACTTGTCAACGAACGATGTCTTTGTTTCGCGCCATCGTCCATTGCCAACTATTTTCACCTATGAAAAAACAATAAAAGTCTCTAACGCGCGCACATAAAGTATAATTTCGATTGATCATTGACTCCTGTAACTCCACAACTAATTTTGTTTTCAGCGTTGACAGACTCAACCGCGCTCAGAATTCTCTCATCCGCTCTCTGTAATAGAATTTTACAGCTTTTTAATGAGCTCAGGGCACTTACTAAATTTCACTCGTGAGACATTTCTTTTCATGTTTATTTCCTTTTTTTTTCTAAGCGGTGAATAATTAGGGGGCAGAAAGATTTAGCTAACGAGACTCAGGACGGGAGGAGATTTATCTTTTCGTAACAAATTTAGAAAATGAGACATCAGTAGCTCGTTTAAAGCGTGCGTGTGTGTGCGTACAGTGGGATGGTTTATTTGTTTGTGTGTGGACGTCAGGAAACCAATTGAAATGGCTAATTTGAGTCGCGATGGCGGGGACAGGGGATCGTTAGAGACGCCATGTCGTTGCCAGATCGTAAATAAATTAGATATTACGATGTTTTTTTCGCGAATGACTCGTAAATGTGGATTATTACTCGGGCGTGCTTTGATTTTTTGCGCTAAGACAATTTATTACAATGAGGCGTTTTGAGAATGCAAATATAACTGTCAAAGATATTTCTTAATTTCGCCAAATGTGGCGCCGATGTTTGAATTTATTGGAGCGAATTTCACATTACCTATGTTTAGGTTTGTGCGCCATCTTTATTTGCATTTTAAAACCAGTAGAAACGTTTCATTACAATTTATTATTTAGTGAATACCATTGAACTCTTAAAACACTTAGACGCTTCTTAAGCTGCCTATACACACTGGGCCAGTGGAGGCCAACGCGAGTGTCGACAAAACGGCACGAGACAAAACGTAGCATCCACACACTGGCCCAGCGCAGGCCAACGCGAGCACCGACAAAACGGCACAAGACAAAACGTAGCATCCACACACTGGCCCAGCGCAAGCCAACGCGAGCGCCGACAAAACGGCACAAGACAAAACGTAGCATCCACACACTGGCCCAGCGCAGGCAAAAACGAAGTAGGCCAATAGGAGAACAGGACGCTACTCGCCGAGCGCCTTTGTTTTGTAGACAAAAACCGACACCGGTCACGAGAGACGAGTCCAGACAAAACAGCCCTATACACACTGGCCACTTGTCGTCACTCCGTCAGCGAGGCGAGCGACGCGAGTCATCACAAAACGACCCTCCACACACTGGCGTTGGCCTCCACTCGGCCAGTATGTATAGGCAGCTTGTGTCACGCGGTCTTCTACGATGGCATGGCAAAATCAGGTGACGTCTCCTGATTGAGTCTCAGTCGCAACAGGAGCCTAAAGTTGAGTGGACGTTCGCTAATAATGAAAAAAAAATCCGATATAAGCCGTAATAATTCCTTATTGTGCTTTTACAAGGTGACAGTTCAAAGACCAAGAACAAGTTCCATGGTATCAGTTTTCATGCGCAAGTACACAAAATCTTTAATTATTTCCATAACACTTCAATTATTATTTCATCTAAAACATTTTTTCTGTGATCTGTTGTAAACAATTTGCGGTTTGTAAAAAGGGACAGATATACATACTTACAGCGTAAGAGTGCAACACGACCGTCGATATGTTAGCATCGGCTATTTTGTCTCTTTCACGCCAATACATTCGTATGTCTTTCTATTCTTGTCGAAAAATTATCTAAACAAATGTGATGTATAGCTATCTCATTTGCGTCTACTCTATTACTCTACTATTATTAGTCATGAAGTCTTTGTCATTCATTCGAACGTATCTCACGATTGCAGTGAAGCTGTGTGCACATTGCGTATGCTTGTGTGAAATTTTCGCCACATAATGCTGTCTTTATATTAGATCATCTTCTACGGTTCTACGGTTGCCTGGAAGAGATCGCTTTTAGTGATAAGGCCGCCAATTGCTACTTTATTTTGTTTTGTTATGTAACTTTTATTTATTTTTGAAATTAAGTGCAATAAAGAGTTAATCTATCTATCTATCTTCCTTTACTTAGTTATATCAATGGTGAATACAAATATATTTGTTTGTAATATAATTATGTAAGTAGGTACATTTTTGTTTTATAAAATGTAGCTTATGTGATCTTTCATACTATAATCTAACTGTATTTTAAATTTCAGGCCGATCCGTTCATCCGTTAGGACATGGTTGAGCCAAAAGCATCCAAACATTATCATTTTTTATAATATTAATAGGATTTCAGACGTAAAGTACCTAACTAAGAACATGGGCACAAAAACACAGAGACATGGGCCGCCGTGCGGCCCATGTCTCTGTGTCTCTGTGTCTCAAGAGGCGGAACCGCGGCTATACCTAGCCGCGGTGGTGAGGGCCGACCTCTCGCTGCCGACCATCTTTGCCGTGGTGCTCGACAGCGAGAGGTCGTGTGAGTTGGAGGAGCGAGAGTTGGAAGCCTCTCGTTCCTCCACTGAGGCGGAAGCGGAAACGGGGGCGAGCCTGGAGATTGCGTCTTTGGACTCGCACTCCGTCTCCACTGGAAGGCCTGTGGTGTCGAACGTTTAGGGCCGCCCGGCACCCCGTCTGGGGATAGACCTTGGAGGAGGTGACGCGTCGCTGATTTCCAGCGCGTCACTAGAGCTAAATGCGGGGGTACTAATAATGCCCCCCGCGAGGCGACGTAAGGGCGGTGGCAACTGGCAAGGGTCAAGGTCGTTGACGGGAATAAGAAAAGTGGCCCCGCGACCCTGACTCCAGGACGTCTACTCTCTTTCTACGAAAAACTTAACTTCGAAATAAACGCGTGACTTTCCTACTCCGGTTCTACTTCGTTTCGTCCATTCGAACATTGTTTGAAGATTAAATATTCTAAACCTACTATAATTAGAGTAGGTTTAGAACATTTAAACGGAAGAAACGACGGATCGAAGTAAAACGGTAGTAGGAAAGTCGCGAGTTTATTTCGAAATTTCGTTTTCGTAGAAAGAGAGTAGATGTCCTGACCATGCAGGAGAAATCTGTGGGGGTTTTAGTCGGGTCGGGGCACCATGTCTTTCGTCACAATGGTGTTGAGCCCGACATACCTCACCATTTCCTTGCATGTACGTAATACAAAAACGTATTTACCCCACTAAAAAAAATTAAAAAATGATATAATAATAAGAAATTAATACAATTTACATTAATTTAATTAGGGAGGTAGGTATGTACCTAGGTAATTAATCTCTAAAACCACATTCGTTTACCAAATTGGCAATACTTGTAGACACAGAGTAAGTAATCAGTAATCACTACTTGTAGACACCACTAAAGAGTTTCTACAGGATAGGAATTTTAATACCGACGAAGTGAGAACCGTAAGGATTTCAGAATTTTATATTTGAATTTCTGTAAGAAATCTGAAACCACCTCGAATTTGATACATAAAAGATGGTTATCATAAAAAAACGTCTTAAATAACATATTAATTGGCGCCAAAACTACCGCGGGCATGGCGTGCTGTCAAATGAGTCGAGAAGGCGCGAAGTCGCGACCGTTTTAAACGTTTTTTTTATTCTTGGCTCGGCTTTCAGTGATTTATTGTTATGTTAAAACATTTGAACTCCGAAACTTTGTCTTGTCAAAACTTTGGATAATAACATGGGTTTGTGAAAGACGACAATTTATAATTTGGTTTTATTTATTTTTCAATTTAATCTGATAGATTGTAGCAAAACATTAAGTGTGGTAGAGTCTGGGAAACTAAAGCTGACATAGGAATTCTTTACGAATTGTTGGAGTGAAAACTACTTTAGCTGCGTTGATTTTTTGGTAGGGGGAAATCTTATACTTATGTAGATTCGCGGCACCGACCTGCTAATATTAATTGTATATTTCTGTCTATTAGTACATATTTACACATTTTTACTTGAATGGCCCATTAATACTAACGGTACTAACATTTTAAGTTTTCAATTTTATCGGCAGACCCTAAATCTGCCAATTTTTTTTACGTTTATTAGTCTTCGTCTTCAAACACTTCTAGAATATGTATTACTAGCAGCGCCCCGCGGTGTTACCCGCGTAGTTCCCGTTCCCGTTGTTCCCGTCGTTTTTTCGGGATAAAAAGAAGCCAATGTGTTCTTCCAGCCTATTAACTATCTGTATTCCAAATTTCAGCCCGACCCGTTCAGGCGTTATGATGTGATTGAGCAATAAACATCCAAATATCCATACATCCAAACATCCATACAATCACAGCATACAATGATACAATGACATTTATAATATTAGTGGGACTGTAGGGGCTAAGAGCACGTACTTATGTGGTAAGATTTAGTATATAAGCAGATGACAGCGGTAGAGCGATCAGTCTCTCGCCCCGCGTCACTTGTGTATAATTAACATCAATATAGTCAGCAGTTTATACAGTGACGTGGTTTCATTTCCTCTCCAGTACCAGTAACACCTACAGTGGTGACCCCGACGTGATAGGGCCAAGAACCCGACGTGATCCAGCTCGACGTGATCCAGCCCGACGTGATCCAGCTCGACGTGATTCAGTGGTGGTTACAGTGGTGACCCCGACGATTAAACAGTGAGTTAAAGAGAAGATTCAGAAGATTTTGTTGGTGTTACTGCGTTAGTAAATTGTTTTTGAACAAGGTTTCCGCACGCTGCACCAGTAAGTGGGCAAGTGGGTCAGCAGGGCATGAAAGACGAGCGAACGAATTCCGCTGATTGTGCCTTGGCCGCTATAGGTGTGTCAACGAGACTTCCAGATTTTTGGGTTGACATGCCGCGGTTATGGTTGGCCCAGTTTGAAGCAGTGATGGCATCGCAGAAACAAGGGGATGGAGGAAAGTTCAACATGGTTATATCAAAATTGGGGAGAGACTCATTCCAGACGCCGGTGAACAACAAGTATACGGCGCTGAAGGACCGACTGCTGCAGGTCTATGAGGATAGTGCTGAGCGACAAGAACTTAGCAACAAGAACAAAATTATAGAGAACACCACGTGCTACGACATCGCTGCTGTGTCCCGGAGTAACGAACAGGTACCCCATTTACCTCTCACGGAGCTAATCAGGCAGATGAGGAAGCGGGAGTTAGAAGCAACATCGCTACGCAGTAAGGTTCAAGTTCAAGAACGCGGAAGAAGCAAGAGCCAAAAATGGAGCGAAAATAGGACTGGTTCGCGGAAGAAAAGGGCACCAGGTGATCCAGAGTGGCTGGGCAGATCCCATTTCCGGTTTAAGAAAATTGCTATGCGATGTTAAACAGCCGATAATTGGAGCCGATTGTTCAAGGAATTTTAAGCTGACGGTAGAAAAATAGTACAGAGGATATAGAAAAACAGCAATTAATACGCGTTTGGTATTTTCGAAATTACGAGATTGACCTTTGGGTTACGCAATGCAGCGCAGACCGCAGACGTTTTAAAGATTTATAAACACGAACGTTTTAGCTGACATAGAACAAATGAATAATTGTGTCAATGACAGCGGTAGTAGTAGTAATGTTGAACAATTAGTTTTGTATGCGTACTTAGAAACTTAGATAACATAACAAATTGGCTCGAAAAATGCAACCTGGCATAAAGAGCATTTGCGTAGGTTATTTGAACGTTTACAGATATATTACATGGAAATTGAAATAGGTAAATGTATGTTGAGAAAAGTAAAATAGATTTTTTATGTTACGAAGTCTCGGAAAATGGAATAAGTCCTTTGCCTGACAAAGTCAAGGTTATTCAGGACTATCTCAAACCGGAGACAGTAGAGTAGTTACGCAGGTTTTTGGGTATGTTTAATTTTTATATAGCATACATACCAAACGCTGCAAGAGTACAAAGAATTTTTGATAGATATTGACAGACAATGTGCAAAGAAAAGAGACAATATGGGCTACTAAAGAGGCAATTAGAGCGTTGAAAAGTAAGGAAAGCTTACAAAATGCTGCCAAGCTATAGGACCCGGGTCCAGGGGCAAGGTTCTTATGACAGACGCGTCAGACATTAGTATAGGCGCGGTATTGCACAGAAGGAAAAGGGTCTTTGGAGATCCCTCGATTATTTTTGCAAAGAAGCCCACGGAATCCCAGAAAAAGTACTGTGTATACGACAAGGAACTTCTGGCGATTTATTAGGGTATTGTATATTTTAAAGATTGGATTGCAAGTGATATGCGTCACGTAATAGGAAATATAAATCAATAGTCATTAGTGCAAACTAGAACGCTGAGTGAGCAAAGCGTTTTCGATGTCAATATGCCAAGGTCAGCACGGAAGGAAATGTGCATAACAAGCAGAAAAAACATGTGACGAGTTGATAGTTATTTTATAATGTAAACAATTTGTGATATAAGTACATTTTTTTTTTTGGATTGTTATCTTATGTTGTTAGCTTATGTTTTTCTCCTTTTTTTTTAAGAAAAGGGTGTATGTAGGGGCTAAGAGCACGTACTTATGTGGTAAGATTTAGTATATAAGCAGATGACAGCGGTAGAGCGATCAGTCTCTCGCCCCGCGTCACTTGTGTATAATTAACATCAATATAGTCAGCAGTTTATACAGTGACGTGGTTTCATTTCCTCTCCAGTACCAGTAACACCTACAGGACATAGGTACTTACTCGTAGGTACCTTAATTGCTCATTGATGCGTTTGAGTTTTTGACGTGATAACGTCTTATAATTCGATGAAGCCGGCTGCACGCCCACAAAACATGACGTCATGTACCGTTACCGCGTTACCGTCGGTCGTTACCTCGCCGCATGTTTGTTACAGTTGTATTAATTATTTCGACCAGTAGTTCAAGCGGGGATGTAGCTCAGTGGTAGAGCGTTCGCTTTGCATGTGAAATGCCCCGGGTTCGATCCCCGGCATCTAAAAGCTTTTTTGCATTGTTTTGATTGAAAATGACTAAATTCTACTGATTACTTTTTACATACAAATCTATTAAACAAAAGAAATTAAAATTTTCTTTTGAAAAATGCTACCATTCCATCAGTATTTTCTTAAGACGTTGTCACGTTCTATCGTCAGTAAACTGACTTTACAGACAAACATTTTTTTGTTGCCTGAGTGGGTTTTCCCCGATGGTTACAATTTTTGTGTCTTCAAATCGAGAGTGAATCGGTTTCTTCTAGGTAAACACGCTCCATCGTAGACCGCATCGTCGCTTAACATCAGGCGAGATGGCGGTAACTGTAAACCTATAAAAGTAAAAAAAAGGAAAGACACAAACATGTAGCATGTAGGTAGGTACCTACTGTAACAATTATTTGGAGCGCAGTAAGGTGTAAGTTTCGAGTAAAAACGTTAATATTTTTTTTTTTTTATATATAGCATAGAGTGAAGTTAATGTATATAAGTATCGTTGAGTAAAAAAATTGGCAGTCATAGGAACTGCCGATGAATAAATAAAATAAATATTGGTGGACAATTCACACACAACACCATCTGACCCCAAACTAAGCAAAGCTTGTATGATGGCGGCCAGTTAGCTGATATAATACTTATATAGTTTTAAATACATACTTATTATACATAGAAACACCCAGACACAGTGCAAACATTTGAATTCATCACACAAATATTTGCACTGAGTGGGAATCGAACCCACGACCCTCGGCTTCGCAGGCAGAGCTGCTACCAACTAAGCCACGAGGGCAGTCTTATCGTACGTAATCATAGAAGTGAAAACTTAAAACTCAGAATTTGATAATAGCTTACTTTGGAAACTACACGGGTGTAACCGGAGGGCGTGGCCTCGCCATCTTGGTATGGCCATCTAGAAATGCGTCAGCATTTCCCATTGGCTGATGCGTTTCTAGGTGGCCATGCCATGATGGCCTGTCCACGCCCTTTCAGCATTTCCCATTGGCTGATGTATTTTCTAGATGTGCAATAGCCATGGTCCCGACTATGTCCGCGGTCCTACAGCGACTGTATGGATAGCGGACATGCCCAACTCCAATCCACAGTCCCTCACGCGCGCTGCCACCGCGTAAGGGACGAAGAGGCCTGCCCAGCGAGGGGGCGGGCCCCGCAAACTCCCGGGCTCCCGTGTGAGCCCGAGTCCTTCCCCGGTAATGAGGGTAAGCCTCGAGGCCGGCACCTATCTTCCCCCCGAGGGGGAGGAAGAAGAAAATCACTACTAGCCATGGTCCCGAGTTTACCCGAAGCTTTCTTATCATACCCGAGCGTAACGAATGATATCAATTCACAGCCCACGAAAAATCTGTCTAGGCGCGCCTAAAGAAGTTTTCACTTCAAAAAGTCTTTACTGGTGGCGCCCCACGATTTTACCCGCGTAGTTAGCGTTTCAGTTGTTTTCCCGCATTCATAAATTCGATATGTATTTTGTAATTTGATTTTTCCATTTTACGTCTACGATTTGGGGGGAGGTCTTGTTCCCTGTGATGCCATCAAGATATCAGGCTTAATGGCAATTGAAATTGCAATTCCTTCTAAAAGTCCTGCATTTCAAATGAAAGGTTGTTAAGGCGTGGACCCAGGAGGCTAATTGCTGATTAATTTTTAATTGACGGATTAACTGCAGTCATAGGAACTGCCGATAGAAGTGAAAACTTATAAATCAGAATTTGATAGCTCACTTTGGAAACTACGGTGAAACTGGAAGGTGGTGGCTATGAGCATGGCCATCTAGAAATGTGTCAGCGTTTCTAGATGACCCAATGAGACATGCTGACGCATTTCTGGATGGCCAATGGCCGCGGTCCCGAGTTTACCCGAAGACTTCTTATCATTCCCGAGCGTGATGCTAGAATTCAAATCACAGTTCACGCAAAATGTATCTGTGGCGCGCCAAAAGAAGTTTTCACTTAGAAAACGTACGTTATAACTACTAGGCCATCATGACTTTAACACATCTGTTTTGTATGCTTTACAATATTTAGAATTAGTGATGAGTGAGTCTGTAACTGGCCGTTTGTTCCGCAGGGTCGTCCCGCGGCAAGCGCGCGCGCACCGCGTTCAGCGCGCAGCAGATAAAGAGTTTGGAAGCGGAGTTCGAGAAAAATCGCTACCTGTCCGTCGCGGCGCGCGGCCGACTGGCGCGGCAGCTGAGACTAACAGAGACACAGGTGATCTAAACAACAATTTAAAATACTTACTTAGGTACTGATATCATTTCCTTTCTAACGTAGACTGAAATGGACTGGACAATAGGTATTTACCTCTACCTCTAAATAGCTCTAACCTAACCTACCTACCAACCAAATATTATTATATAATGCCCTCAAGTAAGATATTTATCATCTATTCTATTCTCAAGTGACGTCTACTGCCTAGCCAATTTTGGGCAAGAGCAGAAGGAATATCGCAAACTCATTTATGGATTTAACTTTATAAGTAGGTACAAGTGAATTTACACCCGAGATCCAACCTACTTATTATTTACTTAACTAAGTATAATCTTCTGTAATTTACATATTAGCGTTCTATAATATAAAAATTGTTGCGTGCATTTGAGTTTAATGCGTTTTAAAATTGGCTCTACACTAACACAAAATGTTTATTCCAGATCAAAATTTGGTTCCAAAACCGCAGAACGAAATGGAAACGAAAATACACAAACGACGTGGAGCTTCTGGCCCAGCAGTACTACAGCAGCCTCGGCATCGTCGCCCCCAGGCCGATGTTCGTCGGAGACCGCCTCTGGATCTTCAACTACCCCAACAGACTCCCACAACACCAGCAGTGGCTCAAATCACACAATCAACTCAACATAATCGACAGAAACGTTTTCCGAGCCATCCCTAAACCAGACATCCCACCTTTTTTGACGCCACCTCCTTACGTAGAAAGGAGTTTTTGCAACGTCAAAGTTCCCGCGCAAAATAGAATGCTTCCGCGCGAAGTTTACAACAATATGGCGACGGCGCAAAGAGGATTAGAGGTTTATAAAAATAATATATTAAGCCATAGTAGTCCACCGCAAGATACCAATGTCGACCATTTAAGGAGGCTCGAAGAAAATTTTAGTATATAGGATGAGTATGAGTACTTACCTAATACCACTAATACAGACCGTAACAAGTGCCTTATTGTATAAAATTATTACCAATCTAGTGTGAGTTAGTACTTACCTACCCTATCTATTATTGTAAAATGTAAAGTATTTATTTATAATAAATTTACATATTGCTATTTCTGTAGTTACTACTTCTGTAGTACCTACCTACTCGTAAACAAATATTGTGGTCGATAGTTACTTAAGGGCGTACCCCGAGCAAATGACCTTGAGTATTTCTTACCTTATCGCACACCGCAAGAAAGAGCAAGAGAGGAACAGTAGGATTTATCGCTGTTTTACGCTCATATTTTAGAATAAACTCTTTATAAAATCAGATTTTGGTCTTTTGAAAAAATAAAACTACCAAAATATTCGTAATGGAATTGTTTATCCGTTGGTGTAAGTACAAAATCAAAATAATGGAGGATTTTTGAGGAGGTGCATGATAACTACAATTATTTAATTTTTTCATGGTTTCGTTGTGAGGCGATTATTTAAACAATAAGTTCATTAACAAAAAAATAAAACTACCATTTTGAACCCAAGAAGTTGTAAAAATTTAATGTATTTTTTACCAGTTGATATTTGTTTTGGCTAATGAGTAGATCGCTCTTAAAACTGGACAAAAAACTCGTTTTGCTGGGGGATGCACCTTAAGGATAAGGAACTTATGTTGTTCATATTTTGTCATCCTGCATTCGAAAACATTCGTTCCGCAGCCAAAAGTGCCTATTTTAATATAATTATATTTATCCGAACAAATAATTTAAGTAATTTTACTAAGATTTTTGTAAATAAACGAAATACATTTAAAATGCGAACTTTGAATTTTATCGACAACGACATTACATTTAAACCCAATAAATACTGAAATAACCTATAACAGAACAAACAAATTTAATATCCGATCCTACCAATAAAATCAGTAGGACGACACTAGATAATTATATGTTGCAACAATAAGTCAAACGACAGCAGTTAGAAACTAATAATAATAAATCAGCAGACACAATAATAATAAGCCAACCGACAGCTGTTAGTAATTAATCGCACAAAGGTTTCTTCTTCTGAGCTAGTCATTTATACCTGTTTGGATCTTGGCTTTATCTTTACTTTTTTTTATGTAGTGTCTTGTTTATTTGATATTCTTTCTTTTTTATGCCTCGGCTACATTAGCGAGCGAATATTCGTATCGTGTTGGCGCGACAAAAAAATCGTGTTCGTGCGCATAGGCGATGTTCTTGCGGGCGACGACATCTACTACATCGTCTTGCCCGAATACTACGCGATGACACGATGTACCCGGACACCGAATATTCGCCGAAGCCGCAGCATTATAGTCTCGCAGGCAAAGTTCATTATTTCTAAATGTACAATTTACAAAAATGTGCAGTTCATTTTTGTACGGGGATGAAGTAAGCAATGGTGACTTCGCAGTATTTTTTTAACTACAATAGCTTCGCACTTGACCACTATCTCCCCTGATGTTAAGAGATGATGCTATCTACGATGGAGAGACCCTGCTTCCCTACAAGCTACAAGAAACCGATTCACTCTCGATTTGAACACATCAAGATTGTAACTACCGGGCAACCCACTCAGGCAACGCATTCCACAACCCAGACGTTCTTATGACAAACGTGGAGTCATATCGATAGGTATTATAAATGTCAATGATTGCATGTTTGTTGCCCAATTGCGTCGTAACGCACGCATGGATCGGGCTAAAGTATGGATTAGAGTTTAAAGTCTGGAAGACCGCATAGGCTACTTTGTATCCCGGGAAAATAAAGGGAACGGGTACTACGATGGTAAAACCAAGGGCCGGTGCTAGTAAACTGTCCTGAGCGGCGCTCCTGCAACACTAACGTTGTAATATAGAATATAGGCAATGCAGGAGCGCGCTTCCCGCGTCTCGCCCCGCACGATTGCCCCGTCTAGACGGCTTCCTCGAACGACTGTATGATATAACTAGACTGTGGTAATATTATCTATAACCGTGGCTGAAGGCTGAAGAGGGAAATGGGAAATGGCACGACGTTATGGCGGGTATCTATATTACATTGTTTGTGTTGTGTGGTTTCGAAGAATTTGAACCAGGCGATTTTGGCCGAGTAGGGCAAATCTTTGAATCGCCACTGCCTCAGTGCCTGAAGTCCAAATTGTATAATAACCAGTGGATCCCCCCGGTCCTAACCTATGGGGCGGAAACATGGACACTGACAAAAGGCCTCGTCCACAAATTCCAAGTTGCACAGCGAGCTAAAGGGCTATGCTCGGAGTATCTCTGAAGGACAAAATCCGCAACGAGGATATCCGACGGAGAACTAAGGTAACCGACATAGCCTTGAGAATAAGCAAGCTGAAGCGGCAGTGGGCGGGTCAAATTTGTCGCAGGGCCGATGGACGTTGGGGAAGGCGGGTTCTGGAGTGGAGATCACGTTTTAGACGTCCCGTGGGGCGGCCTCCCGCTCGGTGGACCGACGACCTGAAGAAGGTGGCAGGAAGCGGATGGATGCGGAGAGCCGAGGACCGGATTTATTTGGTGGCGCAACATTGGAAAGGCTTATGTCCAGCAGTGGACGATAACGGGCTGGTGATGATGATGATGATAATGAGGCCATAATAACCCGGGTTATTATGGCTCTACTTAAAACATGATTTCGATTACATACCTACTTACTGGATGTAACAATCTTGGAATCGGATCTCGTATTCCAAGTAAAATATATAAAATTAACTAGCTGACCCCGCAAACGTTGTTTTGCCTTAGTGAACAACCCTTGTCACTTAGGGGTATGAAAAATAGCTAGTAGCCGATTCTCATACCTACAGAATATGCATATAAAATTTGGTTAAAATCAGTAAAGCCGTTTCGGAGGAGTAAGGAAACAAACACTGTGACACGAGAATTTTATATATAAGAAATATATAAAATTAACTAGCTGACCCCGCAAACGTTGTTTTGCCTTAGTGAACAACCCTTGTCACTTAGGGGTATGAAAAATAGCTAGTAGCCGATTCTCATACCTACAGAATATGCATATAAAATTTGGTTAAAATCAGTAAAGCCGTTTCGGAGGAGTAAGGAAACAAACACTGTGACACGAGAATTTTATATATAAGATTAGGATAAAAATAGGCTTATGACTCCGTTCTAATCTATAAGTATCTATATCTATACTAATATTATAAAGAGGAAAGATTTGTATTTTTGTATGTATGTAATAAACTCAAAAACTACTGAACCGATTTCAAATATTCTTTTGCCAAGAGAAAGCTACATTATCACTGAGTAACATAGGCTATTTTTATTACACGAAAAAAATAGTGATACTTGGAATTTTTTACTAAAACCAACGCAAGGTATAAAAAAAACAGCCATAAAATGGCTTTCATCGCATACGCTGCGGAAAGTACCAATGATAGAACCAAACAATGTTCTACAATATTGTAGAACGTATTAAAATATACAAAAAACCTCGCGAGAGCATATGTCTAACTACAGTAATTACGTCGCTACAACTGCTTTTTTACATTTTAAAAGAACATAAAAATGCCGATCAACTTAAGACCATGCTATTCATACATTTGTTTTAATTCTTATCAAAACAAATTATTTCTCAATCAAGACTGTTTTAATACCTATTGATTCCTTTTTGAATTATTAAAATCGGACATTCCATTCAAAATATATTACGAAATTAAAAATATCCATCCTAAATATTTTCAACGACGCGACGGCCGGCAGAATTATGAAGAGTGTACATACAGTACAGCGCAGCGTTCATCCCAGTCAGAGTGATTTTATCTCAGAATACTTCTTTATCATGTACCACGTAGGTACATCGTTTCAAGACTACTCAAAAACAAAGAAATCACTTTGAGAGAAGCTTCAATTTCTCGGTGTCCGTTGAGGCTGAGAGAGTTGTTTGTGGTAATATTATTATTTTGTTTTCCTTCGGAACTATGGCACATTTTTGAAGACAATTTGTGTCAAGACATCAAACATACAGCCCAACAACGAGATCCGGATTATGATGTATATGTCACAGCCGGATTGTATAGTTCGCCGTATTACATTACGGCTAGCCGTTTTGAAAAACGGGGCCCATTTTGTAATGCGGCGGTTCAACGATTAGCCGCATTGTCATTGCAATACGTTCTTCAATAAGGCGGTCCACGTTCAGCCGCATTGTATTACTACTTATGTTGTAAGGAGACCATATTTCAAAAAATAACAACACAAAATCTAAATTAATTTCATTTATCTGAAAAAAATTATCGATTATTTCGTACGATATTCCGTACTATTTTTTTTTACAACATTTTACCTCTCACGTAAAATTTCAAAGCCCATAACTTGATATCGGTGACGGTACACCTAAGAAACATGGTGCACTTCCATAGACAAGGGTCTATTATCGAAACATGTTCCATCGTAGATAGCATCGTCGCTTAACATCAGGTGAGATGGTGGTCAAGTGCGAACCTATTATAGTTTAAAAAAAAAGATTTGACTCCGGGTCCCGTCAGAAGCTCTGCGGTCAACCTTGAGTGTCGCTTCTCCATACTCGGCCTGCGCTCCACTACGGCTACTTGCATGGCTCGCTCCACTCAGCTCCTCCCTTGAGCTTCTGGCTCCCGCATTCTTTTAAATACACTCTAGGTGTAGTAGCGCCAAGACTAGGTGGAGTCGGGGTGCTCCGGGTCGGATCTGGGTCTCATGTAACCAACCCGGTCCGATTTAGTCTTAACAAGGTGGACGGTGGAAACGAAATAGTATCCAAGTAACGCCCAGGGTGACAAGTGCCACCCTAACAATATTGTGTACGATTCCTCCAAACTCCAGAATCCACTGTCACTATAGCAATTTAGGAACACACAGTATTCAACGCCATAGTTGTTGTTATGTCAGGCAGCGCTATGAGTGTTAAGAATCGGAACTAAAAATTGTCAAAGAGGCGGTTAATCTCTCGCTTTATTACATTACGGCTAGCCGTGTTAGCAATTTAGGAACACACAGTATTCAACGCCATGGTTGTTGTTATCAGGGATGTTACGGAGCTTCGACTCCGACTCCGTTATGTCGGAAGTTCCGATTAGTTTTACACCTCCGGTTCCGACTCCGGTTCCGAAACTTTTGAATCGGAGGTTAATCGGATGTCGAAGCATAACTTAGCGGCGGCGCCCTGCGCCGACAGTAACGAACAGTTTCGCAGGAACATGTCGCGCAGGGAATCTCCCGCGCACGAGTGTAATGAAAAGTATACTAAATGAGCACAACATAGAAAAACGCAAAATTCCAGCACCTTATATTAAATTTCCGCCAATATTATCGTGTCCACCAGGCTCGGTAGCGAGCGAATACCTTTTTGATGGCGTCGATTTAATCTACAAGGGGGGCGCCTAGTGCCAGAAAACGAAAAAAGGACATTTTCGACGCCGCTCACTGATGTTAAGAAACTAAAAACTATAACAAAAAAAACATTGACGTGTGGGTACAATCAAGAAAAAGCACAATAACCGAATAGAATTTTAAAAATAGATCAGATATTTTTACAGAAAAAAATTTAAATGGCACCTGAAAAATCTATTTTAATTCATGTACTCGAAATTATCAGCGATGACCCCACATTATTTTTTGATAATAAAATTTCTAATTTTACTTTCTATTAAAGTAACCGAACCACAGAATAAATATTAGACCGAACACTTTTTAAATTTATGTTTAATTATTGAGTAATTAAATAAAACTTGGTCAAAAATTTACTCCTGATTTAATATTGATTTCCCCTCCAATCTGTGTCATGCTATTCTCGACTTTATGCACATCATATTAAGAAGGGCCTCGCGCGGGTGAAATCAGATTTTTTCCTGGCATTAGGCGCACTCTTAAGAAATATCTTAGACTGAGACAGCTTCAAAGCTTATGTTCATGAAGTACAAATACACACTTTTGGTGTCAATGTATTTAATTTAATTTGTTTGAAAGCTTTTGTTCATTTAACATAATTTATATGGCACTTTGAGATTCAATTAATTGAATTTTTTGTTTATTTTTGAATATTCCATTTTTTTTTTAATTTTTTGTGATATTTCATGAAACAAAACAATGAAAAGTTTAAATGAATGTTTTATCTGTCCTAAAATAAAAATCTCTCTCCTACCACTACTTCTGACCCTACCTCCGACTCCGGTTCCGACTCCGACTCCGACTCCGATAAATCAAATTTAAAAACTCCGACTCCGACTTCGGTTCCGATAAGATCACCTCCGTTACATCCCTGGTTGTTATGTCAGGCAGCGCCATGAGTGTTAAGAATCGGAACTAAAAATTGTCAAAGAAGCGGCTAATCTCTCGCTTTATTACATTACGGCTAGCCGTGTTGAATAACGTATGGCGTTGAATACATTCCGGTAGTTTTTAAATCAGCTGTATTCAATCCGGCTGATCGTTAAACCGCCGTTTTACAAAACGGCCTTTAACCAACTAAGCCACCAGGCCAGCCTCACCTTTTGGTTTTTAATTTTGATCAGTTGGAAAAATTTGGTCTTGTACCTACATTTCATTTAGCATACCTACTGAACAAAAAAAGTTGACCCCGTGCGAAGCCGGGACGGGCCGCTAGTAAATTAATACAATAAGTACAGCGGCCAGTAGTCACCAATCAACTCCAATTCAACTGAATCAGAAATCTCCAAAAAATGTGGAACGCTTCACGATTTTGCGTGTCATCCTTGCGCAGGGGCCATGCTAATCTTCTCTGTATCGTTCCAATTTTAGTATATGTACTGCCGAAGCAAGTACACTTGTACGGTAGTTTGATATGAATAGCTGTTAAATAGCTGAAAAATGTTTCTTCCGCGATCTAGAAAATTTAACAACATTACGGGAATTTATCTTGTAAATTTTATTTTTTCTTTCACATATGTTCGCTTAATAATATAAATTATTCAAAATACATTAATTTGCTATTTTAATGCTCTTAACTTATAAAAAAAAATAATAAATGTGAAAATTGAAGTGAAGTTGTTATTCGCGCCATCTAGTGAGTTTTGTAAAAACTAAAATTAAAAATGACGTCACCATTAACCTAGTTGCTAGTTCTGTATCCTATAGTAGATGTCGCACTTTATAAGTATTTACTACCTAAGTTTTTTTTAATAACTAGCCCTCCACGTTTGTGATAAGAACGTCTAGGTTGTGGAATGCGTTGCCTGAGTGGGTTTTTCCCGATAGTTACAATCTTGGTGTCTTCAAATCGAGAGTGAATCGGTTTCTTCTAGGTAAGCACGCCCACTCTGCCCCCGTTATAATAAATACAGTAAGTCATGTTACTTGTGTTATAACTTTTTTTACAGCGCTGTGATACTTAAATTAAAACCTACTAGGAATATCTTTCTTTTTTTGGATATCTTAATTATTAACAAAGATACCATAAGCTCAATCACAGTAAATGTTATCAAGATTCAACCGTTCCTGAGAATAAAGACGGTAATTAAAGTTACTATTATATATTTTTATTTATTTCATATTTTCTTAATCATATGTACGGTAACTAAGCTTACTGAGATTACCATTATAGTATTTGCTCAACACATAATCACAGTTAGTATAGTTACACTCCTTATAGTTTGTGAGATCCGTAAAAATAATGCCAATCCGTAAGCATAGTTCAAGTAAGTGAGTGAACACATGTACATACTGTAACTATGATAACAAAATCTTCACCATAGACGAACACACCTTTTAATGCTAAGCAAAGTAAAACTACTTAAGTGTTGTATGCTAAATACATTGTATAAGTAAAAATAAGTTATATATATCAATCTAACAGTAAATTCGATGGTTACTGTAATTATGTTTAGATATTTGGATCGTAACACGAAAGTTTATGGTTTTGATGAATATGTTGCATGTGTTAAAAGTGTGAATTCCATGAAAACGATTGTTAAAGAAATGATGTTCTGATTTTTATGACTACGAAGAAAGTGTCTCGCAACATAAAATACGGAACTCTTCACCGCGTATCTACAAGAGACATCACATACGTTCAAGCTGAAAGGGGACATTTTAATCTAAGAGAGACGAACTTTTAATAAAGCAGGAGACCAGTCAGAGAGCAAGGAGCGCCATATTTGGAGCTCATAGAATACAAAACTCACCTATGGTTAACCACTCACTTTGCATTTCCAAATTCATTGCGTGGACTTTGTAACCATCATTTTCGTCTTGTTGTAGAAAGGTTTTCACTATGTCTCGGTCTTCCCTTTTCTTTCTTGCACCCAATCAAGATGTATATACTTGTGTACCTGCCATACATTTGTTTATTCGAATTGAAGTCTAGATTCAAGGTCTGAAGCACTTTTGTCTTTTGGGAGAGATCGGACGGTTTCTTTAGTTTCAGCTCAGTTTGAAGTTTGATTGGACTACTTAAATAGAGACGTATGAAAAGCACTATAAAATCCTAGAGGATGTGGATGTTTCGTCATCCGGATCGGACATTTTCCTTTTTTCTAGAGCTACGAAACGCATTGTCCTTGTAGAACTTACCGCACCGTGGGAAACTGATACACCTAAAGACCACGCAATGAAATAAAATAAGTATTACGACCTGCTGAAAGACCTTGACTTGTCCAGAAATTCAGTAAGTTCTATACTAGAACGAGTATCTAAAGCTGCTGGTTTATATCAGATTTGTATGGGCAGGGAGAGAAACGCGAGTAGTGAAGGTGAGTGTTGATGTACGTCGGAAAGAGCCTCTTAAACCTATACCCGTGTCACAAGTCTCGGGATCTACTCGGGATTTCTCTCTCTCGGATGGACCCGGCATCCGCAGGGTGAATCCATGGAATGCTAAGAAGTTCGTCTCTTTGTTAATGCTACTAAAATTTTGATAATAATATTTAATCGTCTTTAACAATTTAACCATTAATAAAACATATCTGATATTAGGATAATTATGAATAGTTTTCGACACTGTTATTAATTAGAAAAGTTTATTTAACAAATAAGATTATTTTATCTCTCAAATATTTAATTCTAATGTAAAGACTGAGTTCTTACTAAACATTATAATAATTTTATTATAACATGAAGTGAAATTTTAATTGCTCAATAAATGTAAAATTCTATTATAAAAATATTGTTTTTAAAAAAGCTGCTACTATACTATATTATTATATAAATTAGGAAGATTATTTCATAGATGTAAACTGAATGGTAAGTAACAAAATGGTAAGTAAAAACTCTCAAAATATGAAAAAATTTACGATGTTTGTAAATATGTGCTAAATTAAATAACTAATTTGTCTCTCTACTTTATTTTACTTTTACTGATGATATCAATAAAAGATCAAAACACACAATTTTTCACAAAAGCACTGGATTCATACGTATTATATAGAAGTTATAGTAAACATAGTTACAGTAAGTTAAATAGACCGGACATTTTGCTAAACATATTTACAGTATGTTATCGAGTTACTGTAAAAATGTTTAAGAAAGTGTTATTTGAGCTAACAGAAGTAGTAAATAGAGATACATTCATTAAAATTATGTCAAAAACACTAGCATTAAGTCAATAAAATTTATCAAGAATAAATCTACGTAAATATATATTTTATTGTCTGTTTGAATATCTGAGTTATCTGCTATAGTTATTGAGATACACAAATTTTAAAAAGTTTAAGCAAAAGTGCGATTTCTCGCGTGTTACATTTTCTGACTTACTGTAATTACAATAACGGGGGCAGCACTGTTGCCAGATTGGGGGTTTCCCCTCCCCCCAAATTTGGGGGTTTTTATTAAAAGCCACGGGGGGAAATTTGGGGGGACAACAGTTTTGGGGGGATTTACGGGAGGCAAAAAATGTATTGAGGGGAAATTGGGGATTTTTCACTTAGGAATTTTGTGTTTTTTTAGCGAATACGGCACTAATCCCAGTGAACTTAGTACAAAATTTGAACCGCCATTTCTTAATTATGTGAACTTGTCGATTTATAATTGTTAATTAATGTATGGATATTTCTGGACGGCGTTATATTGTGTTTTCAGAGTTAGGAGATTATTTTGTTTTGGGGGTTTTTTCCTTGAAAACTTGTTTTTTTGGGGGATTTCGGGAACATTTTGGAGAGAAATTGAGATGGTCGTCAGCGTAAAATTGTGTTTTAGGGGCAAATTAATGCCTAATTGACTTTGGGGTTTTTTTATAGAAAACCCGGTTTTTGGGGGCTTTCCAGAACATTTTGGGGGGAAATTGTGTTGGTCTTCTGACAACACTGAGCACGCCGGTCCATCGTAGATCGCATCGTCCGACTCCGATAATGTCCTAGACACGGGTAGGGTCGCAATTTTAAAAACGTGGCACCAACGTGAAACGTGAGCCCTGAGTCGTGCTCCTGCAATACTAACATTGTACTGGAGGCTATGTAGGAGCGCACTTCCCGCGTCTCACCCCGCACGCCCCATCTGGACGGGTTCGTCGAACGACTGTATGATTTAATATTTAATAGACTGTGCTATTGCACTTCACACTGAATTCAGTAGCGACTTACTGATTGATTATTTCGAGACTCATACGAGGGTTAAGATTTCAAAGAAACTGAGGTTTAGGAGCTTGAAGGGAAGGGAACACAATATATTTTCGAGTTTGAGAAGAATTTTACTTATCTAGGTCAGTCATAAAGAGGTTTAACTGTTTTAGAAATAACATAGGCTCCTTTTTATCCCTGGAAAACAACGGGATCGTCCTACGTGTATTAAACCACAAGGCAGAAGCAGCCCACTGAATGTTCCCACCAAAGCTGGGACTCGGAACCTTGTCTCGCAAGGAGAGAGTCATGGCCATAATCCAGTGCAGGTGCAGTTTTTTAGTGGTAGGACTCTTGGCAGAGTCCGCCTGGGGAAGTACCACACCTTTGCCAATTATTCTACCGCCAAGCAGTAATGTGCAAACATTACTGTGTTCCGGTTTGAAGGGCAATGTTTCCAGAGAAATTACAGGGCTTAGAGATGTAACATCTTAGATCTCTGGGTGACGAGCGCAGTGCAGTGCTATGTAATGATTTGGACTCTTCATGTTCCAATAGCTGCGTGTCACTGTGCTGTTATGTGGCAGGCATCTTGCTTACCATCAGGCACATGACCTGTTCGTTTCGTCACTCTTTACTTAAAAAAAAAAAAAAAAAAAAAAAAGGTTGCTGGATGACACATGCCCTCGAAAGATTGTAGGTAGGCACATGTCGGTTTCCTCGCGATGTTTCCCTTCACCGTTTTAAGTTAGCGGCATTACGCACATGACTTCGAAAATACAGTGGCGTGAGTGGGATTTAAACTCTGGGCATCTAGATCAGCAGTCGCCGTTCTCTCGACTAGACCAGCCGTAACTTCTTAAAACTGCAAGTCACTGATAGATAAATAATAAAACCAAACGCTAGGTTTAAATACATAATTTATTACTATGGTACAATGTTTGAATGATCGCCAACAAAAGAATTTAAACACAACTTATAACCCAAGGTAACCGAATACACAAACGTTTTAACATACTTTTTAACAATATTATTATTAATATACATTTTACCACGCTTGTCCTTTATCAGATTTTATACATAAGCATAACGCTTACATTATACACTTATACTGTTTTTATTTTAGTTCTTCTTTCAGGGTGTTCGGAAGTCTCGCCGCCATTTTGTCGAAGATTTTGTACACTGTTCGGTGATAGTCAATTGTTTAATTAAATACTAGCGGTATGACCAGAATTCGTTCGGGTTTAACAACAAGATTTATTCATAAAATATAGCTTACATAATAGCTTATGTTACTTAGAGATAATATAGGTTTCTATTAGTACAAGATTTTCAATATCGGTACAGTTTTATTTTACTTAATTCATTGCCAACTGTTCAAACCTATGTTTACAATATTAGCATAGAATTATGGAATAATACTTGTAATGTTCGAACAGAAACGTTGATTTTCTTAGGTATGAATTTTCTACCAGCCATGTGGATTATGTTTTTTTTTTTTTATCATCGTCATTTTTGGAAGAGGCTTTAGTGTTATAGGGAGTGTGAGGTTTCTAGGGATGATTTCAAGGATATAGTGAAGTTTAAGAGTAATAAGTAAGAAGGGCAATGTCACCACCATGTTGAAAAAGCAAAAAAGACAAGAGAAAACGTCTAGCGGCGTTGTAACGAGATATAATTTACAAAAATAATATTAAAAAGAAATAAGGTTAAAAATATTCATGAATCGGTGATGGAAATCCCCTTTCAAATGCATATTTTTAAACTGAACAATTGTTCAAACAAGATTTTATACATTTAAACGTTATATTACCTTTTAACTGTATTTATAATAACTATAATTAATTTACCATTATTACATCAAACAGGATCAAATAATAATTTAGAAATTCATAGACATTTTTATTTATATCTATCTTTCATTAGTTTATTTGACAAAGACAGTAGATTTCTGCTTGGTGATAAAGTGCTTTTAGAACATGCCATAACATATAATGCACTTTTTTGTTCAGAATCTTTAAACAAAACACCTTCGAATTAGTCCATCAAAAATGTGCACCAATCTTTCCGAATATCGGCAAACGATTCACCGAACACCCTGTATAAATATGTTATCCGAATTTTCTCCACCCACGCAACATACCAACACTTCAATATTTCTTTATTTATAAACGTAAAAATTAACTGTTTTTTTTTTATTCTTCACACACCCATTCTTTTTTTTACACTTTTTTTATACAAAGACAGTTGCTAGATTCCGTTGCCGTAACATTTTTTTTTTAAATAAATAAACCAGAGTTTGTAGAAAAAACTTGTAAATTGCTGTTAAAAAGAAATGAATGCAAATTTTACAAAGCCTTTTATTTTTATTGTCTTTTTTCGTTCTGGACGAAATGTTAGATTTTGTTTTGAAATGTATTGTATCGGTGCTCTGCAGGCGGTGTCGGGTGAAATGATCTTGCCAAAACATCATACTTTAAAAAAAATGTTTTATAAAAAAAAAAAAATTGTTTCATTGAAAGTTACAAATGTTGACTTACCCTATATTCGTATTAGGTCATCAATATTACCGTTTTCATGTCAGTTATATGCTATAATGGCTATTCAATACACTGTTATATATAGTAGATGTGGTACATTTAAAATGTAGTCCATAGAATGTGTAAATTGTACACCCTCAGATGACTTCATCACAAAGTGACAGAAAGATACTTGAAAGCAAATTATCAAAAAAAAACAGAATGTATTGAAAATCTGAATTATTCCTTTCAGTAGATGTTTCGGCAATACAAAATTTTAAAGTCTATGAGATCTTAGAAATGTTCATTGTTCACTTTCAATACTTTCCAACAATACCAAGGACAGCATTTAAAATTTTTGTATACTTTGTCATATTCTGTTTGTTTTTTTTTTTTTAAAGAGACCTATGGTATTTGGGCTTTACTTATACAACGCTGTTGAATTACAATAAGGACCCTAATATTAGTATACGAGAAACACAAGTACTAAGCTGCAGTTAACGACCATTTCTATCACCGAGGCTACTTTTTAACCTGGAAAGTTGACAGGATTGGGAATTTCGCGGATGAAACGCGGCAGTTATTAAGCTATATAGATATATATTTAATATGTATATATATTTAAGATTATAGAAGTTCAATCCGACCAATGTTGAGCCCGGTCAGTAGTATCCTAGTATCTATATGATAAATGCTGTCCCCGGGGTATCGATGTAAGTGAACTAACGGCTTGGGGCTTCGCCCCGGCCGCACCGCCGGCAGGGCTCCGCCGGAGCGAGCAACTGTCCGCCGCCGGGCTCCCGGCGAGAATGGCTGTAGCACTGATAGTCCGTTTTGATTCTAGGCCCGCGAGAGCGACACTTCACTTTACTGCTGTGTATCAAACTGCTTCGTGTTACCTGCGAATAAAGAATCGTTTGGTTCAACACCGAATTATATAACTAAACACCCTGTATTGAAAGTATTGAAAACAAGTAAGTACGGAGTCAAAGTTCAGGACGTCTACTATCTTTCTACGAAAACGTAATTTCGAAATAAACTCACGACTTTCCAACTCCGATTCTGCTTCGATCCGTCGTTTTTTCCGTTTAAATGTTCTAAGCCTACTCTAATTAGAGTATACTTAGAACATTTAAATGTCAAACAATGTTGTATCTGACGAAACGAAGTAGAACGAGAGCAGGAAAGTCGCAAGTTTTTATTCGAAATTACGTTTTCTTAGAAATAGAGTAGACGTCCTGTATTCATAAATGGACAATTTACGATAGTAAGAGCAAACAAATAGTGTAAGTTTTTAAAAAAATTCACTACGATAATAATTATTGTATTATAGATAAGAGAGTATTTCATATCTATTACAGTATTGTAAAGATTAATTTCCGGAACGAAACGAACTCATCTCACGGTGACTAAACAAATTTTCACTTAAAAAAGCACGTCCCGCTCCGACGCTACATTGGTAACGCGGCGAACCCAAAAGAGAAAAAAAAAGAAAAACACACTAAAAAAAATGAACATAAAAATGAGCAACACGGCTAACGAATGTTTTCTCCTCGTAAAGCCCTCCACCGCGCATACCACCAGCGCCCAGGACCAGGGACCAGTCTAGCTGGGTGATACCTGGCTAGCTGTCGTCTTGCAGCGAGGTGAACCGGCGCCCAGGACCAGGGACCAGTCTAGCTGGGTGATACCTGGCTAGCTGGCGGCGGGCGCGTAGCTAGGCTGGAGGGGAAAACGAGACAACTACTCATAGCGGCTAGACAAGTTTACACTACAAAAAGGCGTCGTGCCTTGCTACCTCTATCATGTTGCAGCGGGCGCGCTCCACTCCGACGCTATATCAGTATCTCGGTGACACGATCCCAGACAAAAAAAAACTAAAAAAAAAAAAGAAAAAAACTAAAAAAAAGAAAAAAACAAAAAAAAAAGAAAAAAACGAAAAAAAAAGAAAAAAACGAAAAAAAAAAGAAAAAATCTTAAAAAAAAAATGCTGCAATCGGCTAAAACATGTTTTTACTCCTCGTAATATGTTAGTTACCTGGCTAGCTGTCGTCCTGCAGCGAGGTGAACCGGTTCCCGAGCGCGACGGGCGCGCGCGCGGCCACCCCGGCGCGCGGCACGCCCGCGCCCCCCGCCGCCGTGCTCCAGCCTCCGCCGCGCTTGCCGCCCGCGCCCAGGACCGGGAAGTAATCGTCGTTGTGGATGTCCGGCAGGTGCTTCTGTAATATACAAACATCCAAATTTTGATTCGATTCCAGATATTTTTTTGTCAAAAAGGTTTTGACATTATTTTGTGATGCCCTGGTTTTTTTCTTTTTAACTATAATAGGTTCGCACTTGACCACCATCTCGCATGACGACGCGACGATGTTAAGAGACGATGCGATCTACGATGGAACGTGCTTACCTAGAAGAAACCGATTCACTTTCGATTTGAAGACATCAAGATTGTAACTTTCGGAAAAACTCACTCGGGCAACGCATTCCACAACCTAGACGTTCTTATCACAAACGTGGAGTCAAATCTCTTCGTTCGTGTTTTTGGAACATCAACCATGAAACGATGTCGCTTTTTTGAGATACGAGAATTCCGATAGAAGAAAGGGCAAGGTATTAGATCATATAGATCAGGTGCACACTCTCCGAAGTGTATCCGATAAAAAACCGATAAGCTAGCAATTTTGCGGCGATGATCAAGACTTTGAAGTCTTTTACGCACAAGAGTGTCCATTGCCTATGAGCCTTTTGGCACGTCTCTCAATAGACTCCAGAGTCTCAAATTGATACTTAGCCGATTCATCCCAAAGATGCCGGGACATAGAATGTGGCATCGGTCACCCGGTGCCTTTGGTAAGGTATTTGTGGTCTACACATGGGGAACCGACTGATGGCGGTTAAACCAACACAGTAATGGCACAACTTCAATCTCGGACCCAAGAAGTTTTGCCACAGAGGTTGCAACGCGGGTTGCTTAGCGTGGCGACTATAGGCAATACCAATACATTATAGGTCACAATAAAAAAGGCCCCTAATTCCCGGCCTACTATTCCTGGTCAAGGCAGGGCAGAGGGTGCAAAGAATCCCCGGGCTACCGTAGGCCGCCAAACCCAACTGACCCTGGCTGTTCATAACGGACGAACAATTCGATGGTTCGCTCAGCTAGAAGAACAACAGAACCCACATATGATGGCACATTCTCGGTTTATGTGAAGTCGGAGGACAGGAAGACTAGCATAACCTTGGAAACAGGCCATCTGAAGGTCACCAACTATCGCAAGGCGGTGTCGGGTTTCTGGTCCACAAAACTCTCCGTAACAATGTTTTGGAAATAGCAAGTGTGTCTCTGAGGGTAGCGTATCTTGTGCTGAAGTTGACCAAGATGTATACCCACCCTCAAAGTGGTCTTGGTATACGCACCCTGGGTGGCATACCCTGATTCAGAGGTTGAGGCTTTGTATGAGGATATATCAAAGGCATTATTACATCGTACTTCCAAAGCCCACTTCAGCGACAAAGTGGGAGTACGGACTGTCAGTGAATCGGTAGTAGGACTATATGGTTTGGGACGTAGGAATGACAGGGACAGAATGCTGGTCGACTTCCTCGAGAAGGAAAGGCTGTTTCTGATGAACTTATTCTACAAAAAGCAACCCCAGAGAAAGTGGACTTGGCGAACCCCTGAAGGACGGACGAAAAATTAAATTGATATATATTTAGGGATGTATCAGTTATTTTTAGGTTTATTACTGGAAGCGATCACAGGCTTGTACGAGGCACCCTAAATATTGATTATAATTTTGAACGCCTCCATTTGAAGAAGTCAACACTCCGTCCGAACTTTCTCCAAACCTTAGGTCTGAAGCATTCCAGTTAAATCTAGAGAACCGTTTTGCTGCCTTGGAAACCACAGACAACGTTGACCAGAACCTCGACAGAGGCGCGCATAGGCAGAAAGTCAAAGCTTTCGACGGAAACTCTGCGACTCATGGACGATCGACGCAATCCTACATTAACTTCGTCAGAACAAGGGGCTGTAAATAAGAAAATTCTCAAACTTGTACGACGTGACCTCCGATTAGCTAACATGCTCTAGATAAAATCAATTGAGCAAAATCGGGGGGTCAAAAGTGTTCGTCAAGACACTAGGTAGAAGCCACCCGATGAAATTAACCACCTCGGTGGGGAGAGTCGTGTCATCCAAAGCAGATATTCTCTCTATCGGAACTGAAAGACTTTTACAGCCAGCTGTATGCTTCTCATCTCTCACAAAACGAGGACAAAACAGCCACTCTGACACGTCACTACACAGAAGACCTGCCTGAGATGGGTCTGGACGAAATGGTGATAGTTCTTGGGCTACTTAAAATTGGAAAAGCCGCGGGAGAGGACGGGATAACTACAGAACTCCTAGTCTGGTGGAACTCTACTTACAAAAGAGCTCCAACAACTGTTTAATGCCGTCCTCTTTACTGGGAGGACTCCACGGTCATGGCACAGAAGTGTGGTCATCCACTTCTTTAAAAAGAGAAATAAGACCCATTTGAAGAACTACAGACCAATATCGCTTCTAAGCCACGTCTATAAGTTGTTCTCAAGAGTTATCACAAATCGTCTCGCCCGAAGATTTTCAATTCAACTCAATTTCAACCACCGGAACAGGCCGGGTTTCGAAGTGGGTACAGCACCATAGACCACATTCATACGGTGCAGCAGAATTGTACAGAAGACAAATAGTACAATCGGCCCCTTTGCTTAGCGTGTGTGGACTATGAGAGAGTGTTTGACTCTGTCGAAACTTGGGCTGGTCTGGAGTCCTTCTAGCAATGCCAAGTTGATTGGCGATACGTCGAGGTGTACGTAGAGGTAAAGATTTTCTGAGTTTTTATATATTTGACAGTTAAAATTTGAGTAACAGAGGGACTTTTTTATGTTTTTTCCGGGACTGGTGTGACTCCCCCTCTCACCCTGTGCCTGGTTGACGTTGAGTTCTGGGACAACCTGTATAAGGTTTAGATAGATGGTTGTCTCACCGGCTGCGGACGGCGCGTGGGCTCGGGCTGCTGGGCCCGTAGCCGAGTCCCCGGCGGCACGTACACGTTGTTCTGCTTGGGCGGCTCCCGCGGCGGCGGCTCCGCGACCGGCGCGGGCGCTACGGGCTCGCTCTCCGTCTGGAAAACATTACAAAGTGTGCTTGAGATTGAACAACACAAGTGAACAATAAAATAATAAATAACTATTAAATTATTTTAATAAATATAAATTACTAGCTCGTCAAGAACCTTTCAATTTGGACCAGTATTTCCCGAGATCCTTGCGTTCAAACAAACAAACTCTTCAGCTTTATAATATAAATGTATATAAATTACGACATAAATTGAATATAGTAGTAGTAATCAGACAGTAAACACAATAGTGACAGAAGCAGCTGACTATCTATCTCACTCTGGGCACACTCAGCGGTCCCGAGTTCATCCTTCCATCTTTCGTTTTTGACAATGACGATGAACTTCGCCATATTTTTGTTCATCCAAAGTACACAAATATACACATCATTGTCAAATCATCAACAACCCACTAAATGTTCCCACTGCTGGGACTCTGGACCTACTCTCGCAAGGAAGAGAGTTGAGACCATAATCCACCATGCTGGCCCAGTGTGGGTTGGTGGACGACACATGACTTCGAAAGATTCTAGGTACATATCGGTTTCCTCACGTTTCATATGTTTTCCTTCACCGTTTTAAGTTACCGACATTAGGCACATGACTTCGAAAAGACTGTGGGGTTTGAACCTGGGGTCTTCGGATCGGCAGGCGCCGTTCTCCCGACTAGAACAGAATACATTTTTATAGCTCATGCAAGGGGTTTGGTACTGATGACACTAGTTTCACAATTTTATCTCATCGAGCCCACAATTTTTCACATAACAACATACGGGTTTATTCCACGGCCCCTTCGGTTTCCCGTGGTCCGGCGCGGAGTCCTCCGCGGCTGAGTCGCGCCCCGAGTCCGGCTGGCTGCCCTCTCCCTGGAGCACCTGGAGCTTTAGCCCCGTGTAGTCCTTCACCGTCTCCTCGTACTCCTTCCATTCTTCTTCCTCCTGGAATTGATAAATAAATACAATTAAACACTATTCTCACATCTTTTCATCAAGTTACTAGTAACCTGCCCTGACATCGCATGGGTGCAGTGCTGATACTAATATAGGTACTAATAAAAATGGTTATTGTAGGTTATCAATTATTATCCCTAAGAGATAGACATATACCATTGTGGATTTTTTTTGCAGACCTTTTTAAGGGATATAATACTGCAGTACATTATTCTTGCGTAGATAGAGATATCACCTATTCTATGTTGAAGTATTTAGCATGACTATTTAGCATGTGGAATAAATAGAAGAAGTATGATCTTCTTGCATGTGACCATAAATAAACACATGCCTATTATAAAGAGTACAAATCATTAACACTGAGCACTGCACTCATTACCCTGTGTTAATGTGGAACACTGTGATATTTGTGTATTACTGCTTGGCAGTAGAATAACTGGCAAAGGTGTTGTACTTACAGGCAGACTCTGCAAGAGTCTTACCACTACATCTTTTGCTTTAAGACAATAGGATAGGTTAGGCAATAGGTTGAGCAAGCTAGGCACCTCCTAATAGATAATAGATTTTGTCCAGACCAGAAAACAAAAACAATGTAATCACAGTCGGTGGTCTTAACGCTACAAGCAATATCTTTCAGGCAACCTTAGAAAAATGTAAAAATCTTGGTGTGCTTCATAAAATATTAAACCAATTAAGCATTACTTAACATACACTATAAAAATAAACATTCACGCATACGAATAGCAATTACATACTAATAAATGCAATCCTTGTATTAATATACTAATTAATTTGAATAAGATAAAATAAACAAGTAATATATTATGTACATAAATTCCGATTAATAAAAAAGGCAATGGCATAAGAATATAGCATGTTTCTGTGTTATCCTACTAATAATGTAAATGTCAATGTTGTCGTAACGTATGAACAGATCACACAGAAATTTTAAACACAGATTATGGTCTGGAAGAATACATAGAAGCTACTTTTTATCCCGAAAAAATAAATGGCATGACGGGAACGCTGGTAAAAACGGGCACTGCTAGTGTGACATATATGCATGACACTGTAAAGTTGTAAATACCATCAGACTAACCTAACCTATCACCAATCATCTGCAGTGGTGCAACAAGACTCCTATCTCTTCTACAGAATAAACTTCAGAGGACTATATCAATGATCAAACGCTGGACACTGGCAAAATTGCGGTAACATTACCAAATGGAGGCCATAAAAAACTTGAAAGTGAACCTAACCTATCACGTAAGCTAATCTTTCTGCGTTGGATATGCGTGTGATCTGAGTTCTATAGAGAGACAAACTTTTTAGCATTCCATGTATTCACCGTGCGGGGCCGGGTCCATCATGTGGCAGAGAGAAAAATCTCGAGTAGACCCCAAGACTTGTGACTCGGGCATAGGTTTAAGTTTAAGGTAGCGCCTTTGTGACGTACGGCAACACTCACCTACACTACCTACTTAAGTTTTTATTGTAATTTATGTTCTTATTTTTTTATGTGGCTTTTAATAAAGAGTTTTCTTATCTTATCTTATCTTACTCGCGCTTCTCTCCCTGCCCAGCCAAATCCGATATAATCCTACTAGTGCAGCTTTAGATAATACTCATTTTAGTACAGAACCTACATATATATACAGGCAAAGCTGGGGCGGACTGCTAGTTTAACCATAGCAAAGGCATATCTACTACAAAAGATTTAATATAACAAGAGATTACTATGACTGCAGCTTGGACAAATAAATCAAATAAAATAAATAATTCAAGGTAAAACGCCTCATCATTGGCTATAACTTTTACAAGGAAACCAATTGTCCGTAGTAAAATTATAGTTATTAAGTTTAGAGATAAGATAAGAAGACAAAAAACCTCTTTACTCAAATGCCACCAGAATAATAGAAAAACAAAATGTCAAAAGTAACTTGAGAACATTTTATGCTTTACATTTTAATTATCAGCCTTATTGCTTAGACTTGGGAGGCTTAGACCAATCTCCTCTATCCCATTATTGTGCTTGGATAGTTAAGATCAGTAGGGGTTCTGTACTAGCCCATAGTTTGGTAGACAACAGAGGTCATAACACAGCCAATTGCCTTAGGCCCCATCATTGAAAAAAAAATAACACATGGTCAGAAACAAAGAGGTATGTATACAAGTGGAACAGATTCTCTGAGAGTGCTATTTGGAAAAGTTATTTTGCAATCAATTGGAACTGATAGATAATTATCTTACAAATACATTTTTAGGTTGTATCGGGTTGAAATTTGGAGCACAGATTATCATCTTAAATAAAACAGGCTGCTTTTTATTCTGGGACAATAAAGGGAACAGGAACTACGCAGGTCCCTGCTAGTACATGATAAAGTCAATTTAAAGTCAAAAATATTTATTTATTCAAGCAGCTCAACAGTAAAAGAATATCATAAGGGAACCTACTTGTCAAATATATGGTGAACTCTTCAAATGCAAGTAACAATATCTAAATTAACACCAAGACAGTAGTTTATTTATTTTGTAGAATAAATAGATAAATACCACTTGTACAGTGCATACACAGTGTCCCCACAAGAAAGAAGTAGTGATAAGACTCTTTGCAGAATCCAAATCCAGCAGTAGTTAATGTACAAACATCACTGTTCCAATCTAAAAGGCAATGTTTCTAGATAAATGACAGGGCATAGAGATAAATCTCCAGTCTAGCACTGAGAGGCCCTATGTGGCCCCCAGGTTGGATGCTTCCAAGAAGGGACGCCCAATGCTTCCAAGAAGGGACGCCCAGAGCATTAGGCCAACATGACATTGCTGTTTTGTGCTGTATTACACATTGTGTGGATTCCTATGCTTCTGCTTACTTTATGTTCCCAGAAGTGAGAACATAAACTGTTTATACTTTAATATTCCATCTCAATAGTAAAGGACTAAAGAAATACCATGAGAGAACCTGCTTGTCAGCAAAAAGTTTAAGTTCTACAAAATCAAGTGACAATCTCTAAACTCTTGAGCGCTTTAGTAGCAGATTAAAATACCACATGAACAAATGTACACAGAGTCACACAGTAGATCTGAGTTGACATAAGTAATAGAATCTGAGATATTTATATTATCTAATTCTTTGTAGAGTCTGCACTAAGTACCTGAGACATGTAAGAACAAGAGTAATATGTGCATAGGTAAAATACATGTTAGTTTGTGTATATTTATTTATTGAATAATAGGCGAGCAGCATTAGCTGATATGCCTATATCTCAGTGTTGAAATAACAAATTATAGGTAATTGTCTGTTAAAATGTCTTTAACTATCCATTTGTCCAATCTGTTCTTGAAAGAGTTTAATGACTTTGCTGAAATAACATCCTCAGGCAACCTGTTCCAGTTGTAAACCACTCTGTTGCTGAGGATGTGATATTATGTGTATATTTGTATGAAAAACGGGTGTTGATAAAAAGTTGTAACTAATTTTGAATACAACACTGAGTTACTAAACACAACAATGTAACTCAACAAACAATAAACAAAGAAAAGGACTATAGACTTTACAACACAGCTTTATCATCATAAATACCACATTAGGTAGAATGCACTACAATCAAAGACAATAAATCACTTTCCTACTAACTTATCTACAGATATTGACCCAATAATACTAATTACAGTCAATTAACCTCTCCTGCAGTTCACAGCGCCGATATTACGCCTCTTACTCATTTCTAATGATGACGGGAACGCAACATAAGAACGCCAATGTAACATTGAAATGAGACGAATTTTCGTTCATGGCTAAAATCACGGGCGTGTGATCTAGGTCAGAGCCGCTCAAACGTGGTTTTTTTTCGTGTTCACAAAGCGAAAATTGCGTGGATGAGTAACAGGACCTAGTTTGACAGCTAAGCGAGTGCTACTACAAAAGTGCGATTTCGGCGAATTCATTCCGCTTACTTACCCCAGCTCTCCCGGGCTCGTCGCCTTCTTGTGCTGGTCGCTCTTTCTTCGGTCTCACATCTGATTTCTGTTTAGGTTCATCCAACTTCTTGGCAATTTCATCAGCAGTTGCAAATTTCTTCACCGCCTTCGACTTTTTGCGATCTTTCTTCGCGAAGAAATCGTCTAAATCAGCCATCTCTAATTTAGGTATAAAAACTGTGGTATTTTATGCACCGGTTACGTTATTTACAGCAATATTAGAATGAAATAAAAAGGGGGAAAATAGGCCCCAAAAATGAAACGATTTCTCGCAAGCGTGGCCGACTGTTTCTTTTTTTTTAAATGGCAGCTTGAATGTTACCATTTTATAAAATTGTTTTTGAGATTGCCAAATAATAAGTTTTAAAATCTACTACAGATCATAACGTACAGGTTGACAAAAAAGCCTTCAAATAGCAGTTGTTTAAGTAGGTATGACAATACATATTTTAATAAAAAAAATATATATGTACCTATGTTAAAACGAGTGTAACTCCACCGACTAGAGTGACATCTTAAGGGATTTCCTAATCAATCACTTATTTCACGATTGTGTTACTGATCTGTCACTTTTTACACAAAATCAGTACAATTCTAAAATGTGGCTAATTACCATATACACGAATTATTATAATTGGTCTCTTTTTAACCGACTTCCAGATAAGAGGAAGTTATCAATTGGACCACCATCTTTTTTTTCTACTCCGATTTGTTTACTACTTTTATGTATTATATAATAATATAACTATTATATTATACACTATTTTTATGAATCCGTAGTATAGTAGACACAACCTGTGAATACAACAGTTAGCTGGTCGAACGGTTAGCTGCGTTAAGTATTAAGATTTCTACAATACATCTGATATTATGCAATCAATCCTATTATCCTATTAATAATATATATGTCAATGTATACATACTTATTTGGATGTTTGTAGCGCAATCATTTCCTAACGTATGAACGGATCGTGCTGAAATTAGGAATACAGATAGATCATAGTTATTATCCCATTCAACGTATTATCCTGGCAAAATAAAGGGGATGGGACCTACGTGGGTAACACTACGGGGTACGGGGCACTGCTGCTAGTCTAGCCTACTAATATTGTAAATGTCAATAATTAGATGCTTGGATGTTTGTTGCTCGATCACGTCCTAATCCTAACGTATGAACGGATTGGGCTATAATTTGGAACACAGTTAGATTATAGTCTAGAAGAATACATGGCTAACGGGAACGGGAACTACGCGGGTAAAACCGCAGAGCGCAGCTAGTACATAAAAAAAATGAATCTATAACTGTTATGTACATTCTACGCAGCTCAATGTTAATAACTGAAAGTCAAAATCAAATGTATGTCTAATATAAGAAAAAACACAGCATGCAGATAATTTGTCTCAAACAGAAGCATGTACATATTATATGTGAATGTAAATTTAAAGGTGACTTTTAAATACTTTTTGTTACTAATCCAAAATAATAGATATGAGTGCATATCTATTATTTTGAAACACATCACAAAATTACCTAAATCATGCATACCATAAGTTAAAAAACGAATTAGCATTGGCTCTGTCGCCACTACGACATCGCCACTTTATAAGCCACTAACTTGACCCGACATCTGCATGTCGGTGACATGAACTACAATAATTTTTTTACCAAAAAATACTCCCACGCTGCATTAGAAATTTACACCTCAAAAAACTACTACCTAAATAATTAAAAAAAGAGGTAAACCTTTTTTCACAACCAATAATGCAGGTAGGCACGATACATATTCTACCATAATTATTCATAGCAGTTTCACTGCCCATCGCCATTGCCGGTAAGCCGTGAGCCGTGAGCTTATCAGTAACTCAGGTATCGACGTAAACCAATAATCGAACCTTATCTTATCTACCTGCGCTCGAGCTGACCATTTTCAGTTTTCGAAAGTTAGTTTCGAGAAAGAAATTAAAATGCTAGGACCAATAGCCAGGATTTCCAACCAGTTCGGAAGGAGTGTGATGCTCAAGAGCGTCAGGAATGGGTCCAACGGAGGTGTGGTTGGAGAGGTACGTTTGAATTTGTTTTTTTTTAATTACGTAACTCTAGTTAACCACAATAGGATATCTGTTGCTATAAGTGCTAGGAACCTCCTCACTGTACCACGTTGTTGAGAACGTAAAAAACCTTTAAAAATAAGTTTATGCTTAGTTATTAACTCAACACTTAAGATTTTACAAATCTGTTTCACTAAAAAATATCAAAATAGTTTAATTATCTCTCGTGAGTCCAACAAAGAAAATTACGAGTACTTCGAGGCTACCAATAATAATCAATAAAGTTCATAAACGGAATTTATAATATTTAATTAATTTAGTTATTCAATGTTTGTCATTACTAAAATATTTTTTGAACAATAAATCTTGAATTATTTTAATGTCTTCAATTCGTAAGACAGTGGAAATCAATTATCGAAAAAATAAAGTCAAAAAGTAATCCTAATTTCATCGTCTAATGTGGAGTAAAATTGATTTTGATTACTTTAATTATCGCCACCAGTTCGCATAAAAATAATTGTCCACAAAATGTCTATTTTTCTTTTCTGTTTTGAACATAGTTATCTCATTAGTGCAATTGTAACTTACTTCACACCCAAACCACAGAAAAAAAGAATTTGACATCTCATATTTATGCTTAATCTATTTTAATGAATACTATTCATGGCAATGTATTATTTATTTTATGAATCTTAGAATCTTACAGATTACCTAGCGCGAAGCTAGATAATCGCTATAATCGGCAAAGATCTCACAGTATATTATTATTTTTCCACATGAAGGCCTACAAAAAGCCAAGATTCTATCGAAACAAATAACAATAAAATAATAATCTAAGAGAGTTACCCCGTATTGTGTTCATTGTTATTCATTCTGAAAGTTACGATTGTAAACATCCATTCGACGCCGGGCGCACATAAATCCATACTTGCTTCGTATTTCATTCGCTTTATGACGTTGTCCCTTATTTTCCATTGTCAAACACTTGCATAAAATATTATTGTTCAATAACTGAGGACCTCTTTGATAGTTTTTAATTATCTTATAAATAACTTCCGGTATACTGCATTACGTTTTATTTATTGAGATACTGTGTAATCAAAGGTATAAAAATTACGCTAAACTATGTGTGTAAGTAAGTAAGTAGCTAGGCAAATCAACTAAGTTCGTTCAGGCCTCTGTTGAAAAATAAAGCTGTTACAATAACCTGATTTTTAAACTTTTATGTTTTGAATTTCATCATCATTTAAATGAAATCAATAGTATTCTTAAATGATTCAAAGCGTGATAAAGTACCGTGAATTAATTTCCATAAAAAAGTATTATATAAAATTCAAAATAATGTAGAAATTTGCGGACGTTTGCGATGAACTTAAAAGACCCGTAGAAATTCTACTAGCAAACTGTTACCATTAAATTTTATTTTGAGTAACCAAAACTGGTAGGCGCTCACTCAAACACAAACCAATTCAAAATCAAATAGATTAGATAATCAACTTCTTATTTTACAATAATAGTACCATCTAATATCTATTGTGTGCTATTTATAATTGTTGTAAGCTACAAAAATTGTATTAGTATACAATTTTATCGTGGTCTCTTGGCAGAGCGCGCCTGGGGGAGTACCACACCTTTGCCAGTTATTCTACCGCTGAGCAGTAATGTGCAAACATTACTGTGTTCCTGTTTGAAGGGCAATATTTCCAGAGAAATTACAGGGCTTAGAGATAAAACATCTTAGATCTCTGGGTGACGAGCGCAGTGCAGTGCTAGGTAATGATTTGGACTCTTCATTTTCCAGTAGCTGCGTGTCACTGTGCTGTTATGTGGCAGGCATGTTGCTTACCACCAGGTACATGACCTGCCCGTCTCGTCACTCTTCATTTAAAAAAAAAACAACTTATTCAGTAAATGATACATTCTCCAATTAATATTACTAATTAAAAATGGCATGGGAAGGTCAGATCCCAAACTGAGACGTGCTAATGCAAAGATTATGTAGCCTGGGTATTTTGTCTTTGTGCTAATGCGACCTTGAGACTGTTAGCACTAGTTGTTTATCACGACAAAGGTAAAACATTAGCGTAAATTGATTCCTATGAGAGACCAACGCAATCCACGTAATCTTCTCATTTTAATTTATTGATTTCAAAATGGATCCTCCTCAATTTTGGATACCTATAATATATTTATTTACTATATAATTCCGTAATTTATGGCTATAGGTAGTACCTTTTATTGGCTATACCCTTCAATCATCCTACATAGGTCTCATGGTGGTTCATTTACTACGTAAATTTTGTTCACGGGCCTGTAGTCTATGACGTATTAACTACTACTGAAGTATTACTTGCGATTAAAGCGATAAAAGACATTGGTATATTATATGATTAGCTGCACCCAGCGGATATCCTCACGTTGTTCTCGTTCCTGTAATAAAGAGTAGCCTATGTGCTATTGCTATTCCAGCCTATAATCTAACTACATACCAAATTAGAACCCAATACGTTCAGCCTTTACGATGTGATTGAGCAACGATCAAAACTTCTACTATTTTAATATGAGTAGAATGATACAACTAATAGTATAATTATTAAGTTTGATTCTATGTGTAATATTACAGAACCTGCCATTCGATGTGCACAACAAGACGCGTCTTACAATCCACTTCTTCTGGTTCTTCGGCACCGGCTTCGGAGCTCCCTTCCTCGTCCTCTGGCACCAGCTTAGGAAGAACGCCAACTAAAACGAAAATCATCGGTAAGTTTATTAACGTATTAGCAAACTAGCAGTATACATAATATTCATAATTAAAAAATCTAAAAAACACTTTTAACAAGCATTAAAAATTACAAAACTTTAATTTAATAGCCATATCATGGGAGTGCATTTCAAATAGCCAATACGCCATCTTGGATGTCCGCCATGTTGGGTTTAAGTCACGTGACTATTTTTTTCGTATTCCTGACAGCAAACCCTTCCACTTGATACCCTTATCATGGGGGTGGATTTCAAACAGCCAGTCCACCATCTTGGGGAGGCCGTATTATCATCATGTATTATCATCAAAACTCAGAGCGTATACAAAATTTAATCTTAAGGCCAGGTGTTCCCGGTTTTGCCTGTTTTAGAATTCACTTTTGACAGACAAATCATAACGTTTTGAATCTGAAATAAATATATACTTAGGATACATTCTTCTTCTTTACCATGTACTGGTTCAATACACGACACAATACAATTTTCTCGATAGAAAAAATTACTGAAATAACTTCGATTTGCAGTTTTTTTACAACCAAATTTCATTTTATACGAGTACTATAATACTCAATATTTTATAAATAATATCAATTTATAGGTAATTCGTTTTAGAATAGATTCTACCCGATCGTTTTTTCTATTAAATTAACGTTATTTTTTATCGATTTTTTGAAGCAAATTTCGATCCACGCTTCCTTTGCCAGTGTCCCGCGGGACGTTACCGAGGAGGGGCCTGTATCAAATTTTTGCGCGCGCGCTTCGCTTCTGTTGCGTAAATAATATTGATTCGAAATCAAATAATATTGTACCTAAAAATACCATAGTTTAGATTTTGAATATTTTTCATTGTGTAAATATTTGTACTTTACAATTGTGATTAAGACAATTTATACCTCTTTGAGATTTAGTGAAAATGGCAAATAAAAGAAATAAAATCAGGACTAAATCACGAATGAAGGCAAAAAAAATCGTGAAAAAATATGGTAAGTTATGATTATGATTCATTTATTCCTATTGGCCCTAGCTGTTATAGTTTTACGAAATTGATTATTCCCCTACAGTAAGTAGCGAAATGCTTTTGATGTCGGATGATACCGCCCGCACAACATATAGATCGGTACAGAAGTCAATCTCATTTTAGTTATATGTGCTTCACTTTTCGTCTTTGAATTTTTATCGGGTCTGTGACTTCTATTTCTGTCGCCTTTGTATCGCCCGTATATTTAGACTTAGGTACATTAATCTCAAATTGTTTGTAATACCATAAGTTTGTTTCAGTTCAAAAATGAATCGAAATAAAAATGGCTTATTTGCCGGAAAAAAACCGTGAAATTTATCCCTCCAAGATAATGAAATTGTGCATCCTGAAGAAAACGAAAACTTGGACCCTAATAATTTGCAACTGAGACAAAGCACAAATCAATTACATTTTGAGGATTTTGAAACAATTAAGGGCAATGAATTGAATATAGTTGTATACGAGGGCAGGTTGGAACTGAGCATATCGCCTCGTGCGTCGTTTGTATAGCCTACTTCGAAGGACTGGAACAATTTACCTAAATAATATTAACACGTTCAATACTTTCAACTGATTGATAAGAAAGAAAAATGTTGTCCAATAACCAATAATTTTTGTGTCACAATTATGAAACATAAACCTTTTTTTTCACAATTGTATTTTATTTAACTATCCAATTTTTCTTGGTCAATGCCATTAGAACACTGTTCAACTTAAATTGTGGCTAACGAACACTCCGAGTTTACGTAAGAGTGGTTTCACGCACAACTCTATCGCGCGATCCAACGCGATCTTTACGGCATGGCGGCAGTGTCGTGACACCCGCACCCGCCTCCTATACAGGAAAAGTTTTTAACCAGTGCGAAATTTTTTTCATTCATACTCATATTACTCATTCATAGTATTACGATTAAATATGTCCATGTTTTGCTTATTTCAAATTGGGACAAGGTGGAAAAATGAGAAAAAAAATTTCATAAACTAAAAATGGAAATGTGTTCTATTATACTCACACTGAGCCACCAAAAAAAATTACGCAGTGGTTAAAAACTTTTCCTGTAGGTATATATATTCTATATTATAGTCCTCTATAGCTATTGCATTTGGAACATCCGACCTAGAATCAAAAACTTCAATTAATTTAATAAGTATAATTTACAGTTTATTTCATTTAAAATATGTACTCAAATTAATGTATTGCAAAAAAATTTAAGTCGTTACAAAAAAATATCGTGGTTACTATAAATTATAATAAAACAAGCTTTTAATAAACCAAATCTCTTATTTTTTATTTTTTTTAATAAATCAGTAAGTCAAGTTGACCTACTGCTTGCTTATCTGTAATGTGACACTTCCCGCGATGTGAGCGCACGGCTTGCTTTGCGTCAATCGCGAGAAACTCTTGGTAGCGTTAAATGCCTATTTCGCTTGGTCTACCTGCCCTTAATCGAAGACCGGAAAGTGAGTCAAATAAAGATTCCAAGATTTTCTTACATACATAGTTACAAGTGAAGCTAATAAAAGCGTGTTAATAAATAAAAATTGGTTGCCTGTAAAGTCGGTACTATACGGGCGAAAGTTTTACGTGACAACGACTTTGAGTGGTAAAATAATTTTAATGTGAATATTCATTCGTATAGTAGGAAGAAGGATGAAATAATAGTAACAATTTAAAACATTTATTTATACAAAGAATTATATTTAACGAACGCAACGAAACGTGTAAAGTATGCAGGCGCCTAAGCGAATCGGCGACTCGGGCATGGTTAGCCCGCCTAAGAGCGAGAGAGACAGACATAAAAAGTGAAAGGCACGCGTCCCTCTCACTCGCTCTCATTGTGAGCGCATAACGTGAGCGGAGCGTAACGCAGTTTCTTGAAGTGTCACCCGGCAAACCAATTTATAAGACGTTGTCACGTCAAAAGTAGTTCCGAAAAGAAGAGAGTAAAGCCCACGCTGGTCAAGTCCGGGATGATGACACATGTCCGTGGAAGATGTATTTCTGCAAACAAACCAGTCTCCCCGCTATGATTTCCTTCGCTATAATTACGCTGTTTAAGCTAGTCGTGATGACAGTTTTGTATATCGACACTTGTTAAAATATAGAGGTGCTGGGTGCACCTCTCTGTGTATAAGTTGGGTGCAGTGTTAGGTAATGATTTGGACTCTTCATTTTCTAATAGCTACGTGACACTGTACTGTCATAGGCAGACGTGATTTTTACCACCAGGCACATGTTCTGCTCGTCCCATCACTCTTTATTATTATTTAAAAAAAATGTTTTTTTTTGCTACGTGCTATGTAAATCCACCTACCATCAACAAAAATTGCAATGAAATCTGTTCAGCTTGCCAGTTTACCAACTTCATAGCTGGCAAACAGCGGAATATTATACTCGTATTATGTTCTTTCATTTCTATACAGGACAATGACGCCCTGAAATTAAGAATGAATAATTCGAAAAATAGTTAGTTCAGTATTTCACCTTTGGACCGTTTGTATTTCGAAACTTTACTTCTAACTATACCATTTACTCGTTTGTTTACTCAGATGCATTGTAAAGCCTCACTTCTCAGTTACTGTCCAAATATTCCCATCCTGCGTAACATTTTGTATTTAGAGATCCGTACAAAAATAACTGGAAGGGGAATATGGATTTTCAACATTATTAGCAAGAATTAATTAAATTCACAATGTAGAATTTCTAAGCAAATTGTATAACTCGTATTTGATTTTATCAAGGAAAATACAAGAACACACTAAATTTAACATCTTTCTTTACGTAATTTTTGTCAAATTTGCGTTTTTTATACCCCGATATATCGATTAAAATTTTCAAAAAGTATTCGTTTTATGAAGGGACCTATGGTACCAAGGTACGGCAGTTGGGTTCAAATGGCCCCCACAAGCTACAGAACATTGCGCTAGCGCAGAAACTGCTGAACCAAACTTACTAAAATGTGCAGAGGAGCAGACTTACAGCGATTGAGCAACGAGAGCACGAAACCAACTTAATTGCATACCCTGACTCTACTAAGTGACCTAGATATATTGTTGTTCTATATTTAATTTCTTATTTCTCTTTTTTAGGCTGTTCCTGTTTCCAGAGCTGTGTCATGTAGTTTTAGTCGAATCAATTTATTTTGTAGACATTAATCTCAAATAAAAAATGAAACATTCAAAATTCGTTTTATTTTAAATTGTTTCATTAGAACTGCGTTCACGAAAAAAAGCTACCAAAAAAGGCTGAAAAAATATGAGCATCGAACGCAGTAGTAGCTTCTTATAAAAAAAAGTTGTCAAGGAGAGGAAATCGAATTTTCCTGTTTTCGCCAGTTTTCTTCTAGGAATCTCAAGAAATCGTCAAAATGCTGGGTCCCATTGCCCGTATTTCTAACAGGCTAGGCAAGAATGTGATGAGCAACATCGTCAGAAACAGCCACTCCAATGGAGGAATCCCTGGCGAGGTGAGTTCCAAATTCAAAATTCTTATCATTACATAATCGCTGGATATTTCATTTGTTTTGGTTAATTTTTTTACTGCTAATTGTTTACCTCTTTTCCTATTGTTAGCAAATTGTATCATTTACGTTTCAACTGAAAATCATTTTGCTCCAAATCTCAGTCCAATATTTCTTATTAGTTATAGGTTAAGTTCCACTGAAAATGTAGTACCTACTTATCTAGAACCACTAATTTCTTCTTGGTTAGGTAAAATGCAGTCCTCTCTCTCTGTATACCATCTGAATCCACATTTGAATAAAAACAGCTGGATGTAATTGTCTATCTGTCGCACCTAATAGGTTCTATACAATTTCTAATTAAAATAAATGCACCAAATTTCAGTATAATTTATTTAGTATCTTAAAATAATATGTATGGGTATAATGCCAATTACACATATCAGTTAAACATAGTATGTATGTTCAAATATTGTAAAGTAAAATATAAGGTTATTAGGTATGTCACAAAAATCAAAAAATAATTAATCCACCCATAGTTACTAAAAGATATTGCTATTAAAATATAAATGTCACTAAGATATTTTAAATATTCACGTGACAACTTGTGGCCATTTATCACATAATACCTATCAGATTCTGGGCATTCTATGTGTTAAGTCCATATTCTTATGTTTTGTAATGTGCAGTGTTAAATATTATGCAATTTCAAACTTTAATTGGACAAATAAGGATGTCCCTTTCAAACACTAAAACAACTTGTTATAATAAAAAGATCACTTTCACTGTCACTTTTTTATAATTAGAACTTCGTTTTTTTATTGTCAAATTAGACATCTAATTGTAAACAGTTAAGTCATGCCATAATTCTTATGTTTCAGAACCTGCCCTTTGGCCTGGTGAACCGTTACAAGCTGACCTTATACTTCATCCTGTACGCTGGATCTGGATTATCTGCCCCTTACCTCATCACTCGCCACCAGCTGCTTAAAAAGTACGTATTCAAATGGGTATTTTTGAAGTGAAAAAGTGCATCATGTTAGCTCGAAAACTTGTAAACTAGGGGCCACGGTCATTAGCCATCTAGAAATGCATCATCATTTCTAGATGGTCATGGCCAGCCTCTCTGGTTTCACCTGGATAGTTTACAAAGTGGGCTATCAAATTCCGAGTTATTACTTTTTACTTCTATCGCCACTTCCTATGACTGCCAATTTTTTTTTAAAGCCTACTTTTTTGGGGCATTATGAAAACATGAGAGGAAATTTTTACGATGAGCAAATCACGAAAAACTGACACCCAGAAGTTATCTTGTCAACGTTTTAGTTACTAATTTCAGGTTATTACTTATTACGTTATTAATTATTCTGTGGTTAACTTGTTAGCGTGAGAAATAAAGAGTAGAAGCTAATCAACATTTTATTAAACTTAAACTACTTCAATTACTTATGTTTAGTTCTTCGTTTACCAGTTCGGGTTTTTTAATATTAAGTAGAGGAACAAGCAAAACATGCACCTGATAGTAAGGAACAAGCCTGCCCATAACAGCACTGTGTCACACAGTTATAGGAACATTAAGAGTCCAAATCATTACCTAACACTGCACTGTGCTTGTCACCCTGTGGTATAAGATGATTTATCTCTAAATTTACCCTAAAAATTATCTGGAAACGTTACCCTTCAAACCGGAACACTGATGTTTGCATGTTACTGCGGTATTACCATGCAACGGTAATGGCCCAATAAAGAGGCTAGGTGTGGAAAATGCCCCGCTAAACTAACTAACTATGCATCGTTTCTACTGTAGAGCTCTGGGACTTACTACATAGATTAATGATTAATTGCATGATAAAATCAACAGGCAGAATGTAACACGAAAGCAGTACCGGCGTTAGGGTAGGGCGACCGCCTAGGGCTTCGGATGTAAAGGAGAAATACATCCTAAATTTCAGTTCGGTTTACAGTTACGGGGCGCCGCGCCGTAACAATCTCGTCCATCCGCTAATTGTGCTAAAACTGGCACTGTGCATAAAAGGCTTCTTGAAAAGAAGATTCAGGTTGTTATTCCACCATTCTGGCCAACTTCTGATTCCAGATTTGACAAGTCTACATGTTCTTAAAAGTAGGACGGACATGTACAGCGTCTACTAATGAAGGATTTGTCAAATTTCAATCCCCAAGGGGGTGAAATAGGGGATAAAAGTTTGGAAACTTGTTATATTTGTTTTACATATAGGGGATGAAAATTTCAAATTAACAAAAACTTGGGCCTTACTCCAACGACTTACAAAAAAACGACCGAAGCCGCGGGCAAAAGCTAGTATCTATAATAATATTGTCTACCCATGTTTTAACATGTTTTTTTTCCTTTTCAGGTAAATTGTGGTGCTGCTTTGGATTCCATCAGATCAATGTTAGGCTAAGCTAGTACAATGTATTAATTAATTTATGGTTTAATAAACATGCTGGGTTAGAACCATTATTGTAGTTTGTATATATGTATCCATCTGCCTGATTCGTTTTTAGAATATCTTGATAAGACTCTTTTAGGCGATCCACACACTAACACCACAGTCTATTAAATCATACAGTCGTTCGACGAAGCCGTCTAGACGGGGCAATTGCGCGGGGTGAGACGCGGGAAGCGCGCTCCTGCATTGCCTACATTATGTTAGTATTGCAGGAGCGCGGCTCAGGGCTGACGTCTTCCGTATGTTTTAATTTTATTTTAAAACTGCGGCAACCCTACCCGTGTCTAGACAATTGTACATTTGGTACAATTACCGCGCGGGTTTCGCGCGGTAATTTGTACGTACCGCCTGGGTAGGCGGTATTTTTTGGTGTGAACAGTAATATTACCGCTTACCCGCGCGGTATTCGCTACACCGGCAGCGAATACCGTTCCGGTGTGAACAGGCCTTAAATTTGTTTTCGATAACAATCATTTATTTTTATCAGTTACAAATTAAAATAGTTGTATATAGTCATTTCTTCTGTCGTTAAAATACTCTTTTAAATCGTAAAATGCCTTAGTTAGGAGCCATTTTTTAAATTCTCTTTTGAATGTAGATGTAGACCCATTCAACAATTTTATTTTAGAAGGAAGATTATTATAATTAAATTTTGATAGCTGTAAAAAATGAGTTTTTGTGATAGAGTGCGTTATTTGCCTGCGGAACAAAAATATTAATTTTATATTTAGTTCGCAACAGGTCGGATCTGCTTGATGAGGTACAAAAATGGCTTCTATGCTGGTTTGCAAATATAATGATATGGTAAATAAATAAACAAGTGAGGGTTAAGAAATTATGTTCTTTGAATACATCTTGCAAAGTATCAAGACTACATACTCATGTTGATAATGGCTCTTAGACATCTTTTTTGCAACACAAATGTAGACTTAGCTTCAGCTGAATTTCCCCAAAAAATAACTCCATAACATAAAATAGGATAAACGTAACCATAATATGCATTTATTGCTATTTTCTTCGATGACACATTTGCTAAAATGTACCTATAATGAATGTATATATCTGTTTATCTTGTTGTTCGTTTTAATAATGTGCGCTTTCCAATTTAAAGGAGACGGCTCATTTCTGCCCCAAGTCGTTTCAAGTTTAGGTACTTAATTATCCCCGGAGACCTAAACAAGTTATTTAATTAAAATAACATATAATTAAATAATTCAAACTGTACATTCAATACTAACCTGCCAAGCGGGGATTGCAAATTAGTGATTAAAAAGTACCTTAATGACTATGTATAAGTAATTTTGTATTAAGGTACTGTAGTTCCATAAAACCAAACTAGATGGCGTTGTACGGCGTTAAAACACGCTAGCGAAGTTTATGTGAAGTTAAATAAGCCTGTTAAGGTTTAGTTCGTGTTAAAATGTCTTCGGGTCAGTACCCAATAAATAAGTACTACGGTGAACACTCCTTTCATTTGTACCTATGTGTACAGACTATAGCTATAGTCAAAATCAGCCATGTTTTTCTCATTTTAGTTCAATTGAAGTTTACGTAAATTCTTTGACTTTGAATTTTCGGACTGCTTTTACTGTTAGTGTCCACGTTTCAGCACCGTAGGTCATAACAGGTAGGACGCACTGATTATACACTTTTGTCTTCAGACATTGTGGGATGGGTGACGAGAAGACTCGACGAAGTTTTCCGAACGCTGCCCAACCTAGCTGAATTCTCCTCATGGCTTCACTCTCAAAGCTATTTTTACCCAGTTCGAGCGTCTGTCCTAGGTAAACATATCTTCGAACAATTTCTAGAGTGGTTCCATTTACGGCAATCGGTCCCGGAGCAACGAACTCGTTGCACATGACTTTGGTTTTGTCCAAGTTCATCCGGAGACCGATGCGTTGAGAAGAGTTGGCCAAGCTGTCCAGCATCCGTTGCAAGTCTTCCAGCGATTCAGCCATCATGACGATATCGTCTGCAAATCTTAGGTGAGAGATGCATTCGCCATTAATGTTGATACCACGTCCAGCCCAATCCAGCGTCTTAAACATATCCTCTAGTGCGTTGGAGAACAATTTCGGGGAAATTACATCCCCTTGTCTCACGCCTCGATGGAGAGGGATATGTTTTGTCTGCTGGTTTTGAACTTGGACTGTCATCGTAGCGGCGTCATATATACACCTCATCACCTCGATGTATCGCCAGTCAACTTGGCATCGCTGCAAAGACTCCAGGACAGCCCAGGTCTCGACGGAGTCAAATCCCTTTTCATAGTCCACAAACGCTAAACAAAGGGGCCGATTGTACTCCTTTGTCTTCTGTACAATCTGCCGCACCGTGTGGATGTGGTCTATGGTGCTATAACCACTTCGAAACCCGGCCTGTTCCGGGGGCTGAAACTCGTCGAGTCTTCGGGCGAGACGGTTCGTGATAACTCTCGAAAACAACTAATAGACATGGCTCAGAAGAGATATGGGGCGATAATTCTTCAAAAGAGTTTTGTCACCCTTTTTGAAGAAGAGGACCACGCTTCTGTGCCATGCCTCTGGAGTTCTCCCGGTGAAGAGGACGTCATTAAACAGCACTTGGAGCTCTTTTATAAGTAGGGCTCCACCAGCCTTTAAGAGTTCTGTAGTAATTCCGTCCTCACCCGCGGCTTTTCCATTTTTAAGTTGCCCAAGAGCCATCACGATTTCGTCGAGACTTATCTCAGGCAGGTCTTCTGTATAGTGGCGAGTCAGAGTGGCTCTTCTGTCTTCCTCCTGCGTGAGATGAGGAGCATGTGAAGCGTACAGCTGGCCATAAAAGTTTTCCACTTCCGAAAGAATCTCTGCTTTAGATACAACAACTCTACCCGTGGTGGAGGTTAACTTTGTTAGGTGGCTTCTACCAAATGGCTTGACGAAAACTTTTGACCCCCGATTTTGCTCGATTGATTTTTCAATCAGGAGCGCGTTTGCTAACCGGAGGTCACGTCGTACAAGTTTGGTGATTTTCTTATTCAGAGCCCCTTGTTCTGACAAAGTTACCATGGGATTTCGTCGTTCCTCCATGAGTTGGAGAGTTTCCTTCGAAAGCTTCGACTTTCTGCCTTTGTGTCGCATTTCACAAAATTTTGTGCCTTCATCTCGCAGGACGCCTACCACTGTCGAGCTTTTGGTCAATGCTTTCTGTGGTTTCCAAGGCAGCAAATCGGTTCTCCAGTTTTAACTGGAACGTTTCAGACCCAACCACGGTTTGGAGAAGGTTCGGACGGAGTGTTGACTTCATCAAGCGGACGCGTTCAAGCTTGTAATCAATATTCAGGGTGCCTCGAACAAGCCTGTGGTCACTGCCGGTAGCAAACCGAGAGATGACTGAGACATCCCTAAATATACGCTTTTTGTCCGCAATGATGAAATCAATCTCATTTTTCGTCCGTCCATCGGGGCTTCGCCAAGTCCACCTCCTCTGCGGCTGCTTCTTGTAGAACGAATTCATCAGAAACAGCCTTTCTTTTTCAAGGAAGTCGACCAGCATTTGTCCCCTGTCATTCCTTCGTCCTAAACCGTGTGGTCCTACTACCGATTCCCTGCAGGTCTGTACTCCCACTTTGGCGTTAAAATCCCCCATAACAACATTGAAGTGGGCTTTGGAGGTATGGTGCAGTGCTTTTGATATATCCTCATACAAAGCCTCAACCTCTGTATCTGGGTATGCCTCCCAGGGTGCGTACGCCATAACCACCTTGAGAGTATACCTCTTGGTTAACTTAAGTACCAGGTAGGCAACCCTTGGAGACACACTTGCGATTTCTAAAACGTTGTTACGGAGAGTTTTGTGGACCAAAAACCCAACACCACCTTGCGACAGCTGGTGACCTTCACGGTAGTACATAAGATGGCCTGATTCCAAGGTTACGGTGTCCTCTCCCTCTCTTCGGACTTCGCATAACCCCAGAATATGCCATCTTATGTGGGTCAGCTCTTCTTCCAGCTGCGCAAGCCTATCGTCATCACGAATCGTTCGTCCATTGTGTACAGCCAGGGTCAGTTTGGATTGGCGGCCTATCGTAGCCCGGGGATTCTTCGCACCCCCTGCCCTGCCGTTACCATGGCTGCCGCCTTGGCCAGGAATAGCAGGGCGGCCGGGAACTAGGGGCCTTTGATTTGGTGTGCCTATCATTAAAGGGTTTTGCCCATAGTCGCCACGCTGGGCATGCGGGTTGGCGGCCGCAGGGGCGCAACTTCTTGTACCGGTGACGCTGCTGCCCGTCACCGGCTGGGATTTAAATTACGAAAATTCAAAGTCGCTCAGCGAGCTATGGAAAGAGCTATGCTTGGAGTTTCTCTGAGGGATTGTATTCGTAATGAAGTCATCCGTCAGAGAACCAAAGTCACCGACATAGCTCAGCGCATCAGCAAGCTGAAGTGGCAGTGGGCTGGTCATATCTGTCGCAGAACCGATAACCGTTGGGGTAGACGAGTTCTGGAGTGGAGACCGCGAATCGGCAAACGTAGTGTAGGACGCCCTGAAACTAGGTGGAGTGACGATTTACGGAAGGCAGCTGGTGGCAGTTGGAAACGTAAAGCCGAGGATCGGGCTGAGTGGCGTATCATTGGAGAGGCCTATGTCCAGCAGTGGACGAATGTTGGCTGATTATGATGATGATGAAGTTTACGTACAGTAAAAATTCGTTCGAAACTCTCACAACACAGTCATGGAATTTCTTTATTTTTCCAAAGGTTTTGTAATTTTTTTGTGGTTTGGCCGAATCTCCGGTCCTTGTCTGTGTTGAGTCGACATTATTCTGAGCACAGTACGTCGCAAAGTAATGAATTTACTACCTTCTTTTAGTAGCAAGTACATAATCACGTTCTTGATTACCTACTTGCGGCGTTATTTTTTTTCAACGTTTTAGTTGATATCTTTTAAGCCCCGCTATGCAGGTTAAAACATAAACGGTTCCTCAATATATATTCAAAATCCTATTCAATGATCCAATTTTGGTCAAGTCTCTTGCACTTTTTCTGTGGGGCAAATGCCCATGGAAAGTGGGCCGTCTCCTTTGTATCGATAGTGACTCCTAAAAAATTTGCCTCTTTTGCCATGTTTAATATTTATAATACCTCTATGTACTTACTACATTGAGGTCCAGTGGCTGCCGTTTACAGTTTTTTAATTCTATTAACATTGTCTTTTTTTATGTTTACTTGTAAAGGAGACGGCTCATTTCTGCCCCAAGTCGTTTCAAGTTTAGGTACTTAATTAGCCCCGGAGACCTAAACAAGTTATTTAATTAAAATAACATATAATTAAATAATTCAAACTGTACATTCAATACTAACCTGCCAAGCGGGGATTGCAAATTAGTGATTAAAAAGTACCTTAATGACTATGTATAAGTAATTTTGTATAAGGTACTGTAGTTCCATAAAACCAAACTAGATGGCGTTGTACGGCGTTAAAACACGCTGGCGAAGTTTATGTGAATTTAAGGTTTAGTTCGTGTTATGTCTTCGGGTCAGTACCCAATGAATAAGTACTACGGTGAGCACTCCTTTCATTTGTACCTATGTGTACAGACTGTAGTCAAAATCAGCCATGTCCATGTTTTTCTAATTTTAGTTCAGTTGAAGTTTACGTACAGTAAAAATTCGTTCGAAACTCACACAACACATGGAATTTCTTTATTTTTCCAAAGGTTTTGTAATTTTTTTTTGGTTTGGCCGAATCTCCGGTCCTTGTCTGTGTTGAGTCGACATTATTCTGAGCACAGTACATCGCAAAGTAATGAATTTACTACCTTCTTTTAGTAGTAAATACATAATCACGTTTTTGATTACCTACTTGCGGCGTTATTTTTTTTCAATGTTTTAGTTGATATCTTTTAAACCCCGCTATGCAGGATAAAAACATAAACGGTTCCTCAATATATATTAAAAATCCTATACAATGATCCAATTTTGGTCAAATCTCTTGCACTTTTTCTGTGGGGCAAATGCCCATGGAAAATGGGCCGTCTCCTTTAGGTTTTCTAAATAATTTTTTCAAGTATCTCAATAATTCTCTTTTCGAAATCGTCACGAATCATATTGTTATCGTTGGGTATGTAAATAGTGGCATCATCAGCGAACATAATGCATAGATAGGTACCTATTTGGTTAGAAGTGGTAGTTCGTTTATATAAATATATTAGGATAATAATGGACGAAGGATACTTCCTTGTGGTATGCCAGTATGCCACATAGGTAATATAGGTATAATATTTTTAAAATTTGAATAAACTTTCTCGACCGTTTTTGTTTTCATGTTGTAAGTTTCGAACAAGGTTGTTTGAGACCGATTTTGTAAATAAGATTCTGAATTTTTTTTAATTGAATTTCATTACTAAACTATGTTTTTCTATTGGTAATGAATTGTTTTATAATAATATTGAGTACTTGTTTAATTATCGTCATTAATTACTGATTTATTTTGAATAAAATAAAAAGATGCACGTTCGTGCGTGTTCGATGTTACGTATTATAATAAAAAATATAAATAGGTACCTTAGGTAGGTAGGACATTTAACTTTTTTTAAACGTCCTTAGTACCTACAGTGTTTATTTATTTATTGAGATAGAAACGGAATTCCAATTACAATTATCTCACACAATATAAATTAACTTTAAAATTACATTTTGGACAGCGATACAAATGATACAACATTCAAAATAATAAATTATAGTCGTCAATTGATCTTTCGGTCCTCTCATTCTGATCCCACTGGTCGGTAAGATTTTCACAATAGCTAAATATTGGCTAAATATAATAATTCGTAGGGTGTTCCAAGTGTCACAAAAAATGTCGAGATCAGTGTTGGCGGAAAGAAGAGTATTGAGGTGACGTTGGCTTCGGACTAGCGGTGTCATGGCGCGAGCCGTAGTTCGGCTGCTATTCAGGTGGAAAAACTTATGCAGTTGTCCACGTCTGTTCGTGACACCTGGTTTCTCTGGTACACTCAAATTGCACATTAAGTTGTGTAAATCGAGGGAGTCAATCGAACCTCTTAGGATTTTGCACCCAATTAGGAGTTGGTCCACCAGCCTTCTGACTTCCAGCGAGTTGTAGCCGAGATGACCAAGCAAAAACTTTGTCGGATACATGTATGGGTAATAACCATAACTTTTTAGTGTTATTTCATTTGGCTGTAAAATGTCATAAAAAGTCTTATGCGACGGAAATAATTTGAATGTTGACATTTTCGATGCTGATGATGACTAGGATGTGTTTCTCGATCCTTTCGACTTCTACAATCAGAAAGACTGAATTTGACCCGAACGAAGAACCGTTTGAAAATCAAGAAGATCATCACATGTAAGACGGGCTCAGAAGAAGTTTCCGTAGTAGCGACTGTAGAACGTCCCAAGTCGTTCTGGCTCCCGCCCTCATCGCTGGAGAGGTAGAACGTTTGAAGATAAGCAACATACCTACCCCGGCCGGCTTGTTATACTGGTAAAACAACCGAATGACTATTTTGATGACAACTTCTATGAAACAGTCAGGACTTGCCCCAAATTATACTTTTTACCAAAGACTTGTAAACTATGAAGACCCAGAGACAGAGACTTTTTGGGATCCACATTTTAACGTGACGAATTTCATTCCCAGGGCTGTCTGTGTACTGGCATGGTGGTATATCCCTTGACAAAATAACGAGCAATATGAGCCAGTTGCGTAACGCATTGCAGGTAAGTACCTAGTAAGTCCACGCCTATACTGAACCGCCTGAACAGTCGAGAAATCCGTTGTGGAAAGTCCAACCAATGGTAAACCAAGTTCGCAGCTGATGTTATACACAAGAAAGGATTGTTGAGTACTTACTACTCTATAGATACACAAATACCGCATTCAGAGGGTCAGGGTAGTGATTCTGAAACCATTCGGTTGCATCCGACACGGAATCTCATCTCTCGGTCTTTGTCATGCTAAACAGATAAGACAAAGACCGAGAGATGAGATTCCGTGTCGGATGCAACCGAATGGTTTCAGAATCGCTACCCAGGAGATGTTTGAGGTTTTGTTGAATACCTACCCCTAAAAAAGTCAAGCTGATGGTAGGGAAGATGAGGAAAATGTAATTAGTATCAAGTGTTTAAAAAGCTGCAAGACCGACAAAATGCTATGGTGGGGTGGATACAGTCATTGGCGGGTGAATATCTAAAATCGCCAAAATAAATCTAGTTGGAAACCTGTAAAAGCTGAACGAAAAATTGTTGTGTGAAATGTAAAGTTTATCTTTTGTGTTAATTGAGAACAGAATATTATGTTCCTAGAAAAGGTGTAATAACAATAATTATTTTGTATGATTTTTCTTAAGTTTAATTAAGCAGTTTTAACCGTGATTTAATTGTAAAAAAGAAATACTTAAGCTAACATTTGAGAAGAAAATGTTAAGTAAGTAACTACATTTATGATACTCATTCGTACGATACAACTACGTTTCATTGCGTAGCTCCATTTTGAGAACTTCGAGCAGTGGCTGCGACCAAATATTTTGTGGCACGAGAGTCGTGTCTAACGCCATACAACTTTATGACACGACTGTCGTGTCTCCCGCCATGTTTGTGTAAGAGTAAATATGCTTTTTTATGTTTTTACGCCTTAAATTGCTTTGATTAGTATAGTAGACACCAAACCACGGTTGTTAATGGCAGTATACGTTGTTTGGTGCCGCGTTTACGTGGTTAACTACGAGTTTTCAAAGAAATGGAAGTCAAGTGATATTTTTATTCAGGTGTTACAAACCTTTTGAGTATTTTTAAACGGTTTTATTTAGCTCACCCCGTTTGTTTTATTTATTATTTATTCTTGGGTCAAATTTAGTAATTCAAATTTCACCCTCTTCCTGTCAACCGATTAATCTGAAATTTTGTATACACTTTGGATTTTGGTGACAATACAATTATATTTATTCATTATCATTATAAATTCAAGATGGCGGCCGCTACAAAATGGCGGATAACGTAGGTTTTATCAATCCCATCAACATGGGTATTAAATGAAAGGACTCAACAAGAAAAATACAATATACTATAAAAAATTGAAATCCAAGATGGCGGCCGCTACAAAATGGCGGATAACGTAGGTATTATCAATCCCATCAATATGGGTATCAAATGAAAATGATCAACCAGTAGAATGCAATGTACTATATAAAATTAAAATCCAAGATGGCAGCCTCTACAAAATGGCGGATAACTTGGGTTTTATCAATCCCATCAACATGGGTATCAAATAAAAGGGCTTGACAAGAAGAATACAGTGCACTATACAACCTCAATATTTAAGATGGGCGCAGCCACTAAATTGCGTATAATAATAAGATTTAAATTTAGAAATTGAATCTTGATCTTTGCAGGGACTACGTATAGAGGAGTTGGACTGCAATAAACTAACGGGCATGAAACCTTGCAATAATGAAGCACTAAATGAATTAAACAGAATGCGAAATAAAAACTAAAAACTAGAAAATAAAAATAGGTAAAAAAACTTTTTAAGTTAAACGGTTTTATGTTAAACATACATTGCAATGTTTAAGATAAATGTACTAAAAACCAAAAAATAATAAAATAGATACAGTCGTGGGAATTATAAACATATGCATAGACTAGACTAAAATAAAACCGTGGGGCACGTCAATTGTCTACAAATTATCGACTTAATGTGCGATAGAAGAATCGTTTAATTCGTCGTTAGGCAGTTGGCCCGCAGACGGTGAGGAAATTGCTTACCTACTATTTTCTTGCTCATGGAAATTCCAATAGTTATACACTCCATGTAAATAAAAGAGATTTTCCAACTAGTTTATCGTTGGACATTCACACTGCTGGCTGGCGAGGAATCGTTTCACTGCTCGTAGTTTGTCTTTAATCGACAAAACATATGATAAAAGTACTACTCGCTCACCACTATGAAACCCTAAAACTCGCTTATAATCGAGCTTGCTAGCTTGTTTCCACAATCCACATTCTACCCCTACTTATCACACGTCCATCGTTGTCGGTTGAACAAACATTACAAAACAAACATTTTAATCAACGATTGTAGACAATTGACGTGCCCCACGGTTTTATTTTAGTCTAGTCTATGCATATGTTTATAATTCCCACGACTGTATCTATTTTATTATTTTTTGGTTTTTAGTACATTTATCTTAAACATTGCAATGTATGTTTAACATAAAACCGTTTAACTTAAAAAGTTTTTTTACCTATTTTTATTTTAGTAATGTTATGTTTTCAATGTAGGCATAGAATAGATAAGTTTGTACGATAACGTTTAGAAAAAAGAATGTTTTAAATCCAAACTATTTCAAATAATAATAGTTTCTTCAAAAAATATGTGAATGAAGTATATAGCCGACATTAAATAAAACCACCTATCCTACTTCCTACTAATAATAATCAATTTATGGATGTTTGTTGCTCAATCACGTCCTAACGTATGAACGGATCGGGGTGAAATTTGGAACACAGATAGATTATAGTCTGGAAGAACACATAGGCTCCTTTTTATCCCGAAAAAAAATGTTTGTCTCTAATGTCGGCTTACTGACGATAGAACGTGACAACGTCTTTAGAAAATACTGATGGAATGGTAGCATTTTTCAAAAGAAAATTTTAATTTCATTTGTTTAATAAATTTGTATGTAAAAAGTAATCTATTTATTTATTATCATTTATTTATGTAATCAGTAGAATTTAGTCATTTTCAATCAAAACAATGCAAAAAAGCTTTTAGATACCGGGGATCGAACCCGGGGCATTTCACATGCAAAGCGAACGCTCTACCACTGAGGTACATCCCCGCTTGAACTACTGGTCGAAATAATTAAAATACAACTGTAACAAACATGCGGCGAGGTAACGACCGACGGTAACGCTACATGACGTCATGTTTTGTGGGCGTGCAGCCGGCTTCATCGAATTATAAGACGTTATCACGTCAAAAAAACAACGGGAACACTGCGGGGCGCTGCTAGTAATCTTTATAAATAAAAGACAAAGGTGATGACTGACATATCAACGCACAGCCCAAACCGTAAGAGCTAGAAACTTGAAATTTCGCATACAACATATTTATTCTTCTTGTAACGTAGGCACCCACTAAGGAGGGATTTTTCGAAATTGGTGGAGGGTGAGGGTGAAATAAAGTAACTTAACGGGGTGAAATAGGGGATGAAAGTTTGTATGAAACTTTTTATTCCTTGGACATATTTGCATGAAACTTCGTACAAATTTAGTAAAACCGTTAAGTTACCGACCTCATCGGTCAGATTCGGTTACCTACTTAGAAAAACAAAAATTAGGATCGATTTTTTTATGTAATCTTCTATCTATATATTTAAAGGCAAAGGTGATTGACTAATAGATCAACGCACAGCGCAAACCGTGAAAGCTAGAAACTTGAAACTTCGCCTTCATATTCTTCTTATAACGTAGGCACCCAAGTAAGGATTTTTAAAATTCAACCCCCAATGAGGTGAAATAAGGGGATTCTAGGGGGGAGGTAGAAGCTCAAGGGAGGTCCTGAGTGGAGCTAGCTATGCGAGGCCAAACGTAGCGAAAGGGGGAGGTGGCGAGCCGACGACCTTTGTAGTAGAGCGCACGCTGAGTATGGAGAAGCGACACTCAGGACTGACCGCAGACTGACCTTCTGTCGGGAGCCCACCCGGAGTCAAATCTCAATAAATATGCCCTTGTCTATATAAGTACACCATATTCCTTAGGTGTACCGTCACCAATATAAACATAAATCAATGAATCAATCAGTGAATGATTCATAATTCAATTAATCATGCATTTTAATCATTCAATTCAATTTATTTATTCGAACCATTAATTCAACAGAACACTTGGTAACGTCACTTACAATAAAATTATACATAAATAATCTGTGTACATGATAAAATAATACCAAAGAATAATGTCAAATAAAAAATAATCAACTGTAAAGGGGCCTTGTCATTTAGGTGCAGCTGTAAAAATGCTTTGTCATTCTGAAAAATCAAATTATCCAAATAATGAATACGTACAGTACATAAACAAATTTACATTAATGTTTAGTATCATTTTACCTTACTCAATAGTTCTAGTTTTGACATATCCCTTTTCCAAACATTGCTGTCCTTATCAAAAGCATCTACAGTGTAATATGCTTTGCTCATTAGGTAGTTTTATTATTTCAGTTTTAAACCTAGTTTCATTAAGACATATACATTATATAAATATACATTTAGTTTTATTTGGATTTAGAACTAGATTATTTGCATCGAACCATTTGTATGTAATGCACAAAATTGCGTTTATTTCTGTGAAATTATTTATTCCTCTTTTAACCTTAAATAAAAGTGACGTATCATCAGCGAACATAACTATTTCTACGGTCTTATGTTTTATATCATAAAAGGTAGATCATTAACATATATAAGAAACAAGGGTCCAAGAATGGAACCTTGAGGTACACCCATTTTTAAAGGGGACTCATTTGATTGATCTGAACACGATCTTTAAGGTAAGAAGAAATAAAATTTAGAGCTTGGTTCGACAGCCCATAGAACTGAAGTTTCTTTAAAAGAGTATCATGATGAACACAGTCGAAAGCTTTGGACAATTACTTTAGGACTTTATAATACCGCATCGTCGCTTAACATCAGGCGAGATGGCGGTCAAGTGTAAGCTTATAAAAGTTAAAAAAAAAAAAAAAATATTAGTGGGATTACAAAAAATATTAACTTTTTTGTCCCGTTGTGAAGGGGTAAATAAAGATATTATATTTTCAGGATGCTAATACAAATCTGTCAAAGAAAGGTGGCACCAATGTTTCACTTTGTAAGAGAGATTTAACTTAATTTAATGAAACATTGGTCCACCTTTGGTGAAATTGAGAACTATTTTCGTCAAGCTCAGGCATCGTTTGCATTCTGAAATCTGAAAATATCTGCATTCTTTTGAAGTGAAATCTTCTTTTGGCACACCATAGACAGAATTTTCGTGCGTTGTGAATTGATGATTTAACCTCAAGCATTACCCACGGTAATGAAATAAATCTTCGGGTAAACTCGGGACCATGGCCATTGACCATCTAGAAGGGCGTGGCCCTGGTTATGGCCACGCTCTCCAGTTTCACCCGCGTAGTTTCCAAAGTGAGCTATCGAATTCTGAGTTGATAAGTTTTCACTTACTATATCGGCAGTACGGCAGTTAAAAAAAACTTCTTTAGGCGCGCCTAGACAGATATTTCGTGGGCTGTGAATTGGATTCTAGCGTCACGCTCGGATATGATAAGAAATCTTCGGGTAAACTCGGGACGATGGCTATTGGCCATTTAGAAATGAGTCAGCCAATGGAAAATGCTGAAAGGGCGTGGCCTCGGCATCATGCCATGGCCATCTAGAAATGCAACAGCCAATAGGAAATGCTGACGCATTTCAAGATGCCCAGATGCCCAGGCCACGCCCTCCGGTTACACACGTGTAGTTTCCAAAGTAAGCTATCAAATTCTGAGTTATAAGTTTTCACTTCTATCGGCAGTTCCTATGACTGCCAATATTTTTTTTTCATTCACCGTTGGATAAATGCGATAAATGTGATCCCAGAGTGATATAGGCTATATATTATGTACCACGGGCGAAGCCGGGGCGGATAAGGAGAAAAGTTTATTAGTTATCAGATGTAATTTTATGTTATATTCTAACTGTAACAGTTAGGTACAAAGGTACATATATTATTAATCAGAACAAAGGCAGGTATAAGGGTATTTAAGGCTAGGCTAGAGTTGTGGGTCTGACTAATTCGGAACACGAATTGTTTTGTAGTCTGTGCTCTGCGTATACAAGGCACTGTTGCCAGACTAGAAAATAATCTTCCCGAAATTGGAGGTTTACATTAGTTGTGGGGGTACGGGTGGAAAATAATATTAGCTTTTGGGAGATTCGGGAGTTATACAGTTTTTAGACGTAACAACTTCTTTTGGCACACCACACACATATTTTTCGTAGGCTGTCAATGGAGCTCAGCATCACGCTCGAAAATAAAAGAAATATTTGATGATTAAACGAACTTACCTGTAAGTGAAGTTCTATCATAATTATACGAAGAGCTTTGTCCGAAGAGATTAGCATAGATTACATGTAGTAACACATATCGTGTCGCCATTCCGCACTATAGTTGAGGGTAGATACTCATTAAAAAAAATGAAGGTATTGTTGAAATTATCCTGGTCTTTGCCTGCCCTACCGACGGTCGTCATTTAGTTCAGAGCGTAGAACACATTGTTTTACATATAGGTATAGTATAGATATAGAGTATACACATGCCATTTAGCCACAACAATAAAAACATTGTTTTTTATTGGTGAGCAGAAGGGTACTACCCTTCTGCTTATTTGTAAATCTTTGGTAAGGGAAAGGGTGGGTGGGATGCTAATCTCTTCGGACAAAGCTCTTCGTATAATTATGATAGAACTTCACTTACAGGTAAGTTCGTTTAATCATCAATTATACTCGAGCTTTGTCCTCGAGATTAGCATAGATTACATGTAGATGTTGAGAGTTAGATAGTTTGCATGTGGGTACCTATTTCGAGTTAGTAAGAATATGAACTTACATAATAATTATATAAGTATCCGATAAATTAAATGTACTTTCCATTGATAGGATACCTCGTCTCCTTAAAGAAATCACATAAACTTAAACATAAAGCTAGATGCTTTCAGCTATCTGGTAACTGGTAAATTCCTGTCTTACCAGTAATTAATTATAAGATGGTAACTAGATCTTGTTACATATATGTATTTATATTCAACCGAATCACTAATAATACCTGTTGGAAATGACAAAGCAGAGTTATTTTGCTGATTTATTATTCTATTGCAAAATTTACCAAATTAATTTGAGCTTATTAGAAGTGACAGCGTGCCTGGTGCTGTGGGCTGTAAAAGTACTATTATTGATTCCACAGCTATCTAAAGTGGACTTAATCCACCTACTCAAAGTCTGTGAGGTTACTGATATATGAGGTCTTCTTAACCCTATAAATAAATAATCATTATTGATAAATAAACATTATTTATGTAACAACGCAATGTGCACGCAGGGCACAATTTTATTCTGGACGGTCATGAAAAAAGGGTAATATCAGTTCCGGTTGGGTTGCACCAGCCCGGGATGTTTTGATTAAGGTTAACGTAACAAAAATAAGGGCAATTAACATTAAGATTCCATAATCTTAATGTTTACTAAATTACTCAAAAACTCCATATCTTTATGGTGATTTTTGCCAAAGTCTGTTACTCTGTGTGCAGTGGTAAAGGCAAATAGTGTGACTAACTTTTTAGAAGTGATTGCTAGATTTAATTTGGATACCAGGTAGCAATGTCTCTAAAGGTATAATTGAGTACCTTTGTCGTATCCCAAGTTAAGTTGTATTTGGGCATAGGAGGTCGCAGCCTAAATATGCCTTTAAACCGTTTAACTCTGTCATCAGTACCTATATTTAGGGTTATAATTAAAGAAAGAGCTGATCTACCTATCGCTGTTTAAAGTCCCGTATTGGGCACCAGATTCATATAGTTTTTTAAAGAAGTATATAATATTCAGAATTGATGCTTCATAGATATCGACGTTTTTGTCATTACAAAAGTTATACTATTTTATAAAACACTAGCGGCCCGTTCCGGCTTTGCTCGGAGCCTATGACACTCAGCAATAATGTGGCTTTCTATTGGTGAAAGAATTTTTAAAATCGGTTCAGTAGATCCCGAGATTACCCCTTACAATTTAACAAACACACAAACTTTACTTCTTTATAATATTAGTATAGATATAGAAGTGTCGTATTGTTTTATAAAATTATTTTGGTTTCTGTGTATAGAAATGTCTGACGGCGAAGCTAACATGATGAGGACTGATGACCGAGTCACACATCCTCTCAGGAGGGACGTTTCGATAATATTCTGGCAACCAGGGTTTCTCTTTTAATGTAGGTACATCTCGGTTGCTAGAATGAGAGACAATAACATTTTTATTAAGTTTTTAAAAATTATGGGTTCTGAAACTAAGAGGCTTTTGAAAGGTAGATACCACAGTATCTACTTTGTATATATATTATATATAGTTTAGTAGTTCAGAGGGGAACAACGTGGATACTAGACGCATTGTCGTTAGTAATGTTTCTTTATGTTTTAATAAGACCGCAAACGCTGGAAAGCCATAATAGAAGACATTTGATCAGGAAACCGTGAATGTGTCAATCGCATAAGCATCTGCGTCCCTTTGCAAAGATTTATAATCTGTCACATTTGCGATTTAATCTACTGGCAAAAATTACATGAGGATAACCAAACTGATTTACATTTGAAAAATCTTTTGAAAGGCATAGTCTGACAATTCCCATTCGATATCTGGGTGAATGGGTCGTGACTCTGCGTCTGCTACACTGATGTCACCCAACACAATATATGATGCGAATGCCACATTATTGCAGGTTTCGCACCGTTGCCAAAGTTCTTTAGCACATTTAGTAAGAAGAAGAATTCGAACACCACCCATGCGATTAATAAGTATATGAAATGACTGTGGTGCTATCAATTCGCAGGAGTATATTTGGCAATTTCTCTATGATTTTTCAAAAATGTTCAACCCTCTTTGGGTTGAACGCAGCAAGCAATTCTAGATAATTAACGTGACTTGAGTGTTCTGAATAAGACCACATTCTACTCGCTCGTTCCTCGCCAAATGCTACGCCCCACCCCGTAGTTGAGGAATCACTATACATTTCTAAACAAAAGTCATTTTGTTTAATTGCATTTAAAGGTTGGTCTAACGCACGATCCCATCATTATAAGTTCTTTAGCATTGTCGTCATGTAATAGGTTTAAATATTTACATCTTTCGAGTTCCTTTGTATGAAGCCAGCCGTATGCTACTGCTGAAAAGGTGAGGTAAGTAAGCCAACTAACGTGCGAAATCTCTTGTCTTACAAAGTGAGATTTTGAAGAAAAAATAAATAATTTAGATTTAATTTTTTCCCTAGGTAAACCAACGTCTAAAGAGGAAGAGTTTGTTATAAACTCTAAGAAATTCCAGAATTTGATGGAAAAAAAAACTCTTGATAAAATTAACAATAAATTCTAAAGCTTCAAGAAGTGTTCTCGTGTCCTGCATGTTTTGTAAACATTTTTGTAAAGTACCTAGCTGGAGGACATTAACAAACCATATAGTCCTAATAACAATATATAGTATAGTATCTATATAATTATATACTCGTTTAAAGCCACAAGATCCGAGTAAACGGATCATAGGCTTCATAATTTTTGTGAACACTAATGGCGCAGTGTTGCGACCCAATGTTAAAATATTGAATTCATATAGTTTTCCCAATATTATCATGAATTAGCCAATATTCATCTTTGAGGTCTAAAGTACCTACTCATGACGCAATCTTTAGATACAAGTTTCAAAGCCGTTCCTCTAATTTAAAATGCTTTGTATTGCGAACTTTACTTAGGGCTTTTTGTATTTAATAAATCTGTTCTTGCCGTTTGATTTCAGAATCAAAGATACTGGAGATAAAAACTGTCCTTCGCATGGCTGACACTCCGAGATGGCGCCAAAAGTGAGAAGGTCATTTATAGATTGTTCGAATTGAATTCGTTCAGTTTCTGAATATAGTTTACTTATTTACTCTTAGGAACATTACGTTGGATCGCTGAACAAGAAAATTGTATTTTCTAATTTTTTATCTACGATATTAAGAGTATCACGAGTAAAATAAGTGACCATTGTTTATAAAAGTTGGATAATCCACAAGTCTACAAGCGGACTGTACCAGTGTCGGCGTTACCGGTGCGCGCGAGGCGGCGCGCGCGGAGCCGCCGGCTGGGGCGGCGGGGGCGGCGCGAGCGGCGGCGGTGCGCGGTGGCGTGTAGTAGTTCTCGGGCCGCGTGCTGCGAGCAGGCTCCTTCATCCTCGATGCTCCTTTCTGCCTGTAACTCGGGAGAGGAGCTCGCCAGTTTTTAGATCTTTTTAAAGGTTATACAGAATAAAGTTTTGTAGTGTGACTAAGTCTTGGTATCGGATGTCACAAATCAACTTGCTCGCCTCTATTCGTAAGTAATTTTATAAGGGTAATTTTTCTTGTTTCCGCAGACAAGAGGATGGCGAGAGCCTCTTCTTAGCAAGAAGTAGCTATAGTAGCAGTTTGTTTCTGTCTAGTTTTGATACCTTGGTTTCTTTAATAAACCGTGTCTGAGATCGCGGTCTTTACCTCCGCGTTCAAATTTTAAGTCAGGGGCATAGATTAAGGTAAGATTCTCTGACAGTAGGTACTTAGATAAGTTATTTTCTCGTTTCTTTTGATAACCCAGATGTAGCTATGTATTGTAGGCGTGCCTACTGCAAGATCAGACTGTATGCCTTTGATGGATCTTCTCCCAATACCTACCAGCAGCAGTTTGTCGTGTAATTCCGCGACAAGTGGTTGTTGTGGGTTGTGGCTCCGATCCCGGCGGCGCGGGCGGCGGCCGTGCGTTACTTGTAACGCTACGCTCTCGGTTATGTTCATCTTCGTTCGAAGGCACATCTGGAATAGCAAGTACGGTTCTGCGCATGTAAGTACCGATAGCTAGGCATGAATTTGTTGTGTAGCAATTTACACATGTCTGTACAGGTAAATAACGGAACTGGGTCCGTAGGTACGCATTGGTAAAGTGATAACCCCAAAAGCGATCCGCATTACCAATTTATTGTGGCAATTTGCACACGGCAGTACCGGTAGTAGGTAGGTAGGTATTAGTAAAGTGATAACCCCAAAGGCGATCCGCATTACTAATTTATTGTGAGTGACAATCCCAGAGACGGCCCGCAACACATCTACCATTCCTGAAATCACGTAATCAGTTACGTGAACAGGACCTACATGTATGTAGGTAGGTAACATGTTCATCAATTAAGTGATAACCCCACAGGTTACCCGCAGAATTGATTTATAACGAACATGTAGATACGTCGGTCGACGTAAGTAGGTAGCCAAACCAACCTTCGTCCTCCTGCGACGGTGTATGGGGCGGCGCGGCGGCTCGCCGGCCGGCCTCGCTCGCGTCGTTGGCGGCTCGCGAACGCGGCGCGAGCAGCTCGAGCCCGCACGAGCGCGAGGACGCCGCGGCTCGGGTTCCGGTGACGGTGAACTGCTCGGTGCTGCCTCCAGTGGCGTGACTCTTGAATCACCTTGATGTCGAGAACGTTGTGCTTGCGCACGCGCAATTACATTTTTGAAATATTTTAAAGAAAAAATGCGCAGTGCTGCACAACGAAAAAACGTGCGACGTGGCGGAGCACTAAAATGTGAATGACGACCGTCGGTAGGGCAGGCAAAGACCAGGATAATTTCAACAATACCTTCATTTTTTTTAATGAGTATCTACCCTCAACTATAGTGCGGAATGGCGACACGATATGTGTTACTACATGTAATCTATGCTAATCTCGAGGACAAAGCTCGAGTATAATAGAGTTAACTCGGCACTACCGAGTGTGCCTGAGCCAGAGATAACTCCACTGCTACACTGTCTATTTGCTGCCACAGTCTTTTTGAAGTGAAAACTTCTTTTGGCGCACCACACCAAGATTTTTCGTGGGGAATTGAGATCAAACGTCACCCTCGTAATTGAGAAAAATCTGCGGATGAACTCGGGTCCATGTTCATCGAGAAATGCGTTAGCAATTCTAGATGGCCATGCTTAGAAGACTTAATAAGACGAAAATGAACATTTATTGCAGACTAGCAGCGCCCTCTGGTTTCACCCACGTACTCGTAGTTTACAAAGTGAGCTATCAAAATCTGTGTTATAAGTTTTCACTCAGCAGGAGCTATAACTGCCATTATTTTCAAATTATTCTTGACCATGGATACTAACCCATCAGCCGCATCTCTCTTTGTAATTTTTAACTCTTCAATTCCCATGTCCAAAATAATAAAGTTTTTATAATTTTTAGTTTAGTCATCAACTAAATATGTGTTTAACGAATAGAAAAAAAAGAAAATAAATATAAAAAGCACCCCCCTCCCTTTTTACAGGGGGGTCACCTGTAGGTGACACTGGGCATTGTACTATACGATTTAGGAGGTATGAAGCATCATTTTGACAGGAATGAAACACCTGTTTTGTTTACAAGTACCAAATTTATTGATGAAAGTATGGTAACAAAAAATAACAGAGTACTGTACTGTTCTGCTACTAGTAATATACACACATGTTCCACAATAAATAAACCTAGATCTAGGTTTTGTTGACTGTGGAACATAAGTATACCAACACTTGAGGTGCAAACGAATGTTGCATTTAGCGCACATTTTTCTAGTATGTTGGTGACAGTTCCCACATAGCTGCTGAGAATAGTCGACTTCTGCGTGATCATCCTCTATTCCTGCACTCCTCACCTCTTTAGACACTGTAGGCTCCAGAGGAACGCCACCGTCAGAATTGCGATTTGGAGGTTTCCCGATTTTTTTTAGATAAGTGGTGGCAATATTTCGAGGGAATTACTACGTCTAATACTATGATGTCACTATAAAGCAATTCAAAGTATTGAACAGGAAGTAGAACCTTCAGACAGTCAATTTCTTCGTCACAATCACCTTTGCCCCAAGTAGTAAATGAAGAAACATTATTGAACCAGCTCTTTACTGTGTGATACTTTTTCTTTATTGAGACAGGTTGAGGTACTTCCTGCAAATGGTCTTGTTCTCTAGAATCTGATGGTTGACCAAGTAATTCGACTTGAGAATGAAAAACGAAAGAAAAAATATTCGTGTCGTTTTCTTCTCCACTGTCTTCATCAGTAATTTCACCATATTCAGGAGGGAACATAATGATATCACCTAGCTTTCCACCGGTCTGTAACACCTCAACAACTTTATCTAACATCCAACATGTAAAAAAAATACTTTAGTAACAGTATTTTCATAAACAATATAACAGTCAGTAAATAAAAAATAAATTGGAATTCATAGTATAATGCCCAGTGTCACCTGTGGGTGACACTGAACATTACAGGCGTTACAGTTATAAAACTATCAGTTATTTTTAGAAGTAAATATGTGTCAAGTATAAGTACCATATATAACTATAACATATAATAACAAAAATACCAATACTTACGGTCTAGATATTTTTATAGCACTTTTTATCACAGTAGATAGCACAAACTAAGTTTCTTACCAATTGCCGCTAAATAACCAAGTGATATTGATAACTGATGAGTGATGTGTGCTACCACATAGAAAAAATATAAAGTTGTATTCCATGCCCATACTAATTATAAGATAAAATCAAAAAAATAATATTTTAAATAGTATAAAATCATAACTAAACAAATGTCACCTACAGGTGACACTGGGAATTGAAGAGTTAATTATTAAAATTGTTCAATAGTTTTTGATAGTTATTTCTTACTTTAGATTTGACTTCTGGCGTGTGGTCCTAAGCACACACATTTTTTTCATTATTTATTTTATTTTGGGGTTTATTTTTGACGTGATAACGTCTTATAATTCGATGAAGCCGGCTGCACGGCCACAAAACATGACGTCATTTACCGTTACCGTCGGTCGTTACCTCGCCGCATGTTTGTATTAATTATTTCGACCAGTAGTTCAAGCGGGGATGTAGCTCAGTGGTAGAGCGTTCGCTTTGCATGTGAAATGCCCCGGGTTCGATCCCCGGCATCTAAAAGCTTTTTTGCATTGTTTTGATTGAAAATGACTAAATTCTACTGATTACTTTTTACATACAAATCTATTAAACAAATGAAATTAAAATTTTCTTTTGAAAAATGCTACCATTCCTTCAGTATTTTCTTAAGACGTTGTCACGTTCTATCGTCAGTAAACCGACTTTACAGACAAACATTTGTTTATTTTTGAGAGATTTCGAGAACATTTTGGGGCGAGATTGAGATGCCACTGTGGCAATACTGATCTCAGCTTTTTACAGTTTAGCTCTTTAGCAGTTTACGCTTTACGTGTTTACGTATTCTGAATAGCGAATACCTACTCTTTTGTTGTTAATTAAATAATAAATAGGCTATACAAAAACAGAGAATCTAAGGCGATATTAAAAAACGCTCCCACGAAGTTATGTTAAATGTGTGTTACATACACGTACTTATTAAAGACAATAATATTGCCTAAAACAAGGCTGCGATTATAGGCCGGTAACCATACTAGACATGACCGAAACATCATGCTACATCCTCGACAATGGAGCTTACACGTCAAAGATCGGCTTCTCTTCAATGGACCCCAAAATTGTACCAAACTGCATCATGAAAGCAAAATCGGAAAGACGACGCCCTTTCATTGGATCTCAAATTGACGAATGCCGGGACGCTTCAGGCCTTTTCTACATTCTTCCATTCCAAAAAGGTTTTTTAATAAACTGGGACATTCAAAAAACGGTGTGGGACTACATGTTTAGCAAAGAATGTAGTCCAGTTAATTTCAACGACACTCCATTGATTGTTACGGAGCCCTTATTTAACTTTGCATCAATACAAGAGGCTATGACCGAGATTTTCTTCGAAGAATATGAGTGTCAATCGTTATTACGCATTAACGCCACCGATTTGGCAGAATACAACTATCGGAAGAGTCATAACAATGAATGCACGGTTGTTGTTGATTCAGGTTATAGTTTTACGTATATAGTTCCTTATATCAATGGTAAGAAATACAGAGAAGGTATCAGGAGGATAGATGTTGGAGGGAAAGTGCTCACAAATCATTTGAAAGAGGTAATTTTGTTGTAGCATAATATATAGTACGACGACGACACACTAGATGCCCAATCGCCAAGGTCCCGAGTTTACCAGAAGATTTTTTATCATACCCGAAAATCATAATCACCCGGGGTGTAAAGAGGTAGAATCCTATTTACACCCCACGAAAAATTTGTCTAGGCGCGCCAAAAGAAGTTTTCACTTCAAAAATTACAGTCATAGGAACTTCTGATAGAACTGAAAACTCATATCAAATTGATAGCTTACTTTGGAAACTACTCGGGTAAAACCAGAGATTGTGGCCATGAGCATAGCCATCTAGAAATGCATCAGCATTGGGAAATACTGCTGCATTTCTAGATGGCCATGGTCCCGAGTTTACCCAAACATTTTTTTTATAATTCCTGAACATGATGATATAATTCAATTCACAGCCCACAAAATATCTGTCTGTGAGGCACCAAAAGAAGTTTTCACTTCAAAAATTAGTGGGTCAAATTCTAATTCAGGATGGGGGTGATTGGCCTGCTTTGACGTCCCACTAGGGATGTAAAGTGTAAAATTGGTTGGTATATACTTATTTAGTAATAATAGGTGAGCATCCTATTATGTTATTTTTAAAAGGGCAAAATTTCTGGATCTGTGTTGAGCACTCCTTGATTTAAATCATATGGATTAAAATTATCGACATGCTAATGTCGGTTGGTGGCTTTGATGGTGGTCATCAAAAGCGGTGGAGTAGTGGACCATTTTCCACACATTGTCTATTTTTCTAACATATAGAAAAAAACCCTGAAAATTTAAAAAACAATATTGTCAACTTTTATGAAAAATTATGTACTTACTACTATTTTGTCATATTAGGATGCCCGAAAAAAGTGAATAATCTCTGTCCAACTAATTGTATTATAAAATATTATCTGCTGTCATTACAGGTGCTGTCCTATCGTCAGTTGAATGTCATGGATGAAACATATGTTATAAACCAAGTGAAAGAAGACTCCAGTTTTGTTTCACAAGCATTCATGGATGACATGGAAATTGCTAAAAAGAAAGGTATAAAAAGAAAATGATTAACTTAATATTATCTACTTATCATCATTATCACCCTATCACTATTATACATTTTGTGTGTGTGTGCAATTGGATTCGAAAATGATTTAGATCTTTAGATTAACAATCAGATTTTTGACGTGATAACGTCTTATAATTCGATGAAGCCGGCTGCACGCCCGCAAAACATGACGTCATGTAACGTTACCGCCATAGATTAGATAATATTTACCGCCGTTACCTCGCCTTATTACTTTTCGCACCATCTAGTGAGTGAAATGTGTATTACGTTCAAGGAGTCTGTCCATGTTTTAGAAAAGCGACGATATGAAGTTAAGAACTTGTGCTAGTACAATGATGTACCCAGAGATGGCGCTTTGAACAGCTTTTCAAAAAGCTTCAGAATGTTTTACCTAGATGGCGCTTAACACAAATACTAGACGTTGTCACGTTCAACTATCGTCAGTAAACCGACTTTACAGACAACCATTTTTTTTTTGAAGTGAAAACTTCTTTTACAATCATTTTTGCACCACACAGATTTTCTGTGGGCTGTGAATTGAACTCAAGTGTCACGTTCGTAAATGAAATTAATCTTCGGGTAAACTCGGATGATCGAGACGGCCATGGTCACGACCACACTCTCCGGTTTCACCCGTGTAGTTTCCAAAGTGAGCTATCAAATTCTGAGTTATTGGTTTTCACTTCTATCAGCACTCCCTATGACTGGATTTTGTTTTTGTTTTAGATAGAAGTACCTGGGTCACCGAGCTTTGCTCGGTTTAAACAAGTACTAAAAATACTTACATACTCTTAGATTTTCTTAAATAAAAGAATACTTGAAAAAAAGAGACCCGTCTGGATTCGAACTCGCAGCTCTTCATTCGTTACCGCCACGAACGCTCGACTTCCAGTCTGGGCCAATTATGCTGTCACGTCATGCGGCGAAATTTACCTTCGCATTCTAATGTCTAATGTGACAGATTTTCATTGTCTAAAAACGCGCATAATATGCGTTTTTTAAAAATGAAACCTAGTTAGATCGATTTATCGTCCCTGACACCCCCTGCATACATAATTTCATCAAAATCGTTCGCGCCGTTTCCGAGATTCAGATTCTGTATATATATACATATTTATATAGGTACAAGAATTGCTCGTTTAAAGGTATAAGATAGAAACATTTAGTCAGCTAATATATTAACTTATTTTTTTCAAATATTTCTTCTTTTCAGGATCAGAAAACACCATCGTAAGAGACTATGTGCTTCCTGACTACACGACAATCAGACGAGGCTTCCTCAGAGACGTTGTCAAACCAGACGAAGACCTAGAACAACAAACACTAAGGCTCAATATCGAACGCTTCACAATACCAGAATTACTCTTCCACCCATCAGACGTCGGCATACCACAGATGGGAATACCTGAAACGATAATGAACTGTATTAACTCATGTCCGGGAGAAAATACGGAAAGTTTGTTAGAAAATATAGTTTTATTTGGAGGTAACACTTTATTTCCCGGTTTTAGAGATAGAGTGTTTAATGATGTGAGGGCATTAGCGTTGGATCATTTTGATGTTAATGTCACGTTACCAGATAATCCATTGACATATGCTTGGGAAGGTGGTAAGAAAATATTCAGAGATCCAGAGTTCTATTCGTTCTGTATGACAAAAGAAGAATATGAAGAAGAGGGGAAATCGTTAGCATTTGAACGGTTTGATATATAACGTAGGAAACGAGTGAGAAAACTGCCTTAGGACCGTTTTTCATATGAAACTTGAAAATAAGAGTCGAAGGCGTTCTTGCTCGGTAAAAGCTGAAGAAAGTTGTACCTCAAATAATTGATAAATAAATAGGCAGGTGCAGTGGCCCCATAATGGGTGTGAATAAATGACTATTTTTTAATGATTTTCTTAGTTTTATTTACAAATGTGCACGCAAAAATCTATGTTTTACCTGGTCTTTTTAACATAAGCTGTCCACTAAAGTCACCAAAGTTGTTTTAACAGACAATTTAATTTGTTATTTATTTCGAGACTGAAAGATATAGGCATATCAGATAAAGCTGCTACTAATGCTAAATGAATAAATAAATGTTCCCACAGCTGGGACTGAGCCTTCTCTCGCAAGGAGAGAGTTAAGGCCATAATCCACGTCGGTGATTATGGCCTTAGTGTTGGATGACTCATGACCTTGTGATGTTTTGGTAACAGTTTGGTTTCTTCACGATGTTTTCCTATAAACGTTTTTAAGTTGGCGGCTTTACGCACATGATTTCGAAATCAATAGTAGCAGTAGAAATCAACGCCGGCAAGCAGTAGAGTGCAAACGTTTTTGTGTTCCGGTTTGAAGGGCAATGTTTCCAGAGGAATTACTGGGCTAAGAGATAAAATACCATAAATCTTGGGGTGACGAGCGCAGTGGGGTGCTTGGTAATGATTTGGACTCTTTATTGTTCCAAGTTCCAATAGCTGTATGTCACTGTGCTGTTATGGGCAGGCATGTTGCTTACCATCAGGCGCATTGCCTGCTCGTTTTGTCACTATCCTATAAAAAAAAGACTTGAATTCGACCCACTGTCTCCGGATCGCCCAACAGCTATACCAGTCGAAATACTGTTTTATTCTGGTTTTACCTTGAGGTAATTTATATTTTAAGCACAGTAAGTAACTGATATGTTTGAAGAGAAAGCTTCATTACCTGCATTGAGCACTTTTTAGTACGAGTAAATCTTATGTCGCTACTAATTTATCAGGTTTCACTTTTCACTTCTATCGACAGTCGCTATGTATGCTAATTTTTTTGTATCAAAACACAAAACGTGAGTAATGGTACGGAACATGGTTGATCTAATATCTTCTATAGGATGGGTCTAAGCTTTCGATCTAGAATTTGACTAAATTTAAGCAAATAAAATTGAAGTACTACGCCAAATAATAAAAGCAACTATCTCTTGTTTGTCAAATGTATTCCATCTGTTTGTATCAAAAAAGTTGATAACTGTCAAATTGAGAATGACAGTTCTCTCATTTTGTTTTTCTGTTTTGCACTTTTCCAGAAGAACTAGAAATTAAAATCTATTTTAATCTTGGTTGTGTGAAGTGATAAAATAGTGAAAAATGGCTATGTTCCCAGGAACAGTAGCCTTTGACGAGTATGGTCGTCCATTTATCATCCTGAGGGATCAGGACAATCAAAAAAGGCTAACCGGTACCGCTGCCCTAAAGGTACATTTATGGTCTAATTTCTTAAATTACTGAATACACTCTCCAGTAAAACGTAGTATAAATTACTCTACTTCTATACGAAAGTGTATCTTTAGTTAGTTTGCCGATTTTTATCCCATAAATAAGTCGTAACCTACAAAAATAAATCGTTTTTGTTTAGACTCTAAAACTTTTGAAAACAAAGTAATTATGACTAAACCTCTATTTCATATTGATATTTATCTATATAAAAACCTTTAAGACATCTAAAATTTGCTCTAAAAGGCATATAATCGGAAATATCGAGAAATAAAAAAACAGGTGTTGTACCTAACTAACGTATGAATCACATGATTCCATTCTCTAAAAGTAATGGTTCATCCAGTAACCTATAGTAACTTTTGTTATCAATTTTACTTAGTTTCGCTGGGAATATTGCAGTTTAAATAGAGAAAGTCCTGTAAATTACATGCTGCAGTTGTTATTTACTGCTTTTTATTTTGAACTCAAGTCATTGTCATTACCGTCAAACCTGGCAAGTTTGCCAAGGGATGTTAACTTTACCACTAGTAGTGTGTTAACATAAAACTTCTGATACCCGTGAAATTCGTAAGTTATTTTTGTTGTGGCCACACTTGTCCTAAAATAAGTTAAATTACTGACAACACTGTACAGAACAAAGCACCTAGGCGGCCATCTTTACCTGCCACCGTACATTTGAATTCGCGCCAGTCAAGTAACCTCAGATTCAGTGTTCCACAACTTTTGAAATTTATGTTACAAATCCTGGATTTACGTAAGTAAAACTTATTGAAAACATTGTTTGAATGGTACTTGTTCGAATTATTACATTATTATTGATGAAAGTGTTGCATTTTGTCTCAAAATATCTTTGGTAAAGTTGACATACCCTATTTGCCGGTAAGTGATGGTAACATTACCAAGTTTTGGAAAGGCTAGGGTTGTTACTATTCAAATGTATCAATGGACCCCTTTACTTTCTCATAATGTTTAAATGTTTTCATCATCATAACAATCATATTACACACCAAAAGTGAGATCACCGAGTGCATTTTTTATAAAATGATTAATGATTATTGGTATAATTTTCACAAACGTCTTTTAAAATTTTTTTTTGAAACGAACATGAAAAATAAAAAAATCTTAGAAATTAAATTTATCTCAACTTTGCAATTCATTTTTTGTTTTAATCGTCGAAAATTGGGATGTTGACACTATAAAAATAATACTCCGGAAGTTTTAGAAGTAGCCGTTGACCTTGTTAAAAAAAAATAATCACTTCATCGGAGGCAGAAAAACATTTTTTATACTTTTATTTTGTTACTTGTCTCAATAATTTATAATGAACAATAATTAAGATGATTAGTAATGTCGATTGTTGTTAATGATTGTAAGGTTCATAAGTCTTGAACAGATGTCGCCTCCTGCAGGAGTTATTATTATTACAGATAGATACTACTATTTATATTATATATTTAATTTTATTAATAAACAAAAATACGTTATTAAAGCTCATAAATAGCAAGTAAATCGCTAAGAGTGAACTCTTTCGGGCAACCAGAGGATGGAGATATATTAAATATATTATATAGGTACGTATAACTTTATATTACATACCTATTGAGAGATATGATAATCTATATAAAATATTATCAATTTATACTTACGCAATTTATTGTTTATTTTAAATATGACATAACCCGAGCTAAGCCAAACGGGCCGCTAGTTATTGAATAAAAATAACGGTCTCATGATTTTGACAACCCTGATGCCTTTTTCTAACTTAGTACGAAAATCACTTTATTGGGTGGTCAACTTTACCATTTTGTCTGATTTTTTATAAATTTGATATTTAAAGTGCATTTATAAAATGGTTTAGACATGTACCAAATGAATTCTTGACGGGAAGATTTATGTTGTTTGTAATTTTTTCAATTTTAGGAAGTATGGCCTGGTGGTAAAGTTGCCACAACGTAGGGTCATCTTTGCCATTTTTGTTTTTCTACTTTTTCTTTCTCTATCTCTAGCCATTCTCAGAATTTTTAGGCACTAGTATATAAACTGTCAAATATATTGTCCATCTCATTGACTGAAAAGGGTTCTCACAATTTTTAAAACTTTAAAAATTTATTTAACTCATCGGGTAATCAGAAATCTGGCAAAGTTGCCAGGTTTGACGGTAGTATCATAATGTGAACCTTCTAAAATTTCGAGAATTCCGCTGAAATTGAAAGATTTGAAAATCTAAAACTGGTTACATTAACACATCTATTATGTTATTTGCAGAGCCTTTAGAATATAATTAAATTACAATGAAAACAACCTACTCTAACTATATCAGTATCACTAACTAGTTACAACTAAGGCACTAAGCATGTCTCAGCTATCCATAGACTGATAAAGGTCTAGATATAATCCAGATGATGGATTGTGGTACTAACTACAAAAATGTAATAAAATCAGTCCAATTTTTTTAGCAAGTGCATGTATTATGTAAAATATTTTTCAGAGACACTGATACTGATCTAACTAGCTATGCTATTCTACGCTTTGCTGTTGCACATTATGTTTGCTTTCATAAGAATGAGGAACAAAACAGCCTGGCCTCGTGGCTTAGTTGGTAGTAGCTCTGCCTGCGAAGCAGCAACATTCCCACCCATTGCAAATATTTGTGTGATGAATTCAAATGTTTGCACTGTGTCTGGCACAGTGCAAACATTTGAATTCATCACACAGTGTTTCTATGTATAATAAGTATGTATTTAAAATTGTATAAGTATTGTATCAGCTATCTGGCCGCCATCACACAAGCTTTGCTTAGTTTGGGGTCAGATGGTGTTGTGTGTGAATTGTCCACCAATATTATTATTATATTATAAAACAAAGTAAACATTTCAAAAGTTATTTTCTTGCAGTCACAGATTTACTGATTCTTCTTTTTCTTAATTTCTGACTTCCATTTGGTTGTATGACCATAATTTTGCCAATGTCATGTGTTTCAGTAGGACGTTCTTTTGGTATTTGGTCAGTATTCAGATTGATTAATATTCGCTCTTGCAGTTGGTCTCTTTGCTTCTCGGCTTTGCTTTGATGGCTTCTCTGCGTTTTGGCTAAGATCAAAGTGTAGGTTTACTGATTTGAGAAATGGATCACAACAATCTTTGATGCGGGTTGTATACTGTGTCAAAATTTAATCAATATACCTAGTACTTACAATTTTTTAAGGGTACACAAATCAACACAACATTTTAATACATGATTAGCAGCACCCTGAGGCACAACCTGTCCCATACATTCCAGTTCTCATAATAATTATCCTGTGAAAAAAGTATAACATTTTAAATTTTCTAAAATATTTTTACATATGCTGTTATTTAATTGAAACCTGAAAAACCCATTTAAATATCTCTTCTTTTGTCATGTACTACCAAGGCACGTGTCATAATATTGTTCTTGGCTCTCATTTCACTTTTATGTGTTTGTTGGTATTCAATTAACTGCAACATAAATAGCCCACTAAATGTTCCCACTTCTGGGCCTCAGGGCTTTCTCTTGCAAGGAGAGTCTCTTGTAAGGCTTATAATCCACCATGCTGGCCGAGTGTGGGTTGGTGGATGAGACAGCTATGATATGTTGGTTGCGTCAATACTGAAATCCATGACAACCTGAACATGAACACCATCAAGGAAGAAATCAGATTACATTCCAAACTAGCATCAAAGACTCAGTACATCCAAAAAACCTAGCGCTGCAACTGAATAGCCAGAACTATCCTAAACGTCTTAAAAGGCATGACATCTTGAGGTTACAGGACAGAGAATAGCCTCACTGAAATAAGAGGAGTGTCCTCACTGGATGGTACATTCGCAAAGTTAGCCACCCACAGCTCATCCGCTTAAAGTCCTTGAACTGATTGCAGATTTATTTACAGAAAAAAAAAAATCTTGATTGCGTCATGATGTTTTTTACCTCACCGTTTTAAGTTAGTTAAGACTTGGAAAAGACAGTGGTGCGTGTGGGATTCTAGGAAAGGGCCTCGGATCGGCAGGAGCTGTTCTCCGGTTCTTCCGACTAGACCAGCCGTAACTTTGAGAGATTTTGATTTGATGTTTATAAGTGTTGTGATAATTTCCAGTCGCACATCCAAGCAGCGCGCCAGATAGCGACCATCCTCCGAACATCCCTCGGGCCACGCGGTTTGGACAAGCTCATGGTGTCTCCCGATGGAGACGTGACCGTCACCAACGATGGAGCCACCATCCTGAAGATGATGGACGTGGAGCATCAGATTGGAAAGCTGCTCGTGCAACTTGCTCAGAGTCAGGACGATGAGATCGGAGATGGAACTACTGGAGTCGTTGTGTTGGCTGGTATGTTAAAATAATAATAATAATAATCTATGTGCTATTCCTGACTATAATATAATAATTTTAATTTATATATTATTATAGTAAAATTGAATCGCAATACCAAAAAAAACTATAAACTTTTGCCAAACGAATTCTGACTACTTTTCCGTTTCAACACAGTCAGTACATTCCAATTTAGTATGTGTTGGGCATATGTTACCCTTGCAAAAGTGGCAGTTAGATTTGAATTTTCTATCGGTTTGTCTCAGACAATTAATGCAATGCATTAAATCATTGTGATAGATGCGGATCCCAATATATATCAGGACGTCTACTCTCTTTCTACGAAACACGTAAGTTCGCAATAAACTTGCAATTTTCCTTCTCCGGTTCTACTTCGTTTCGTCCAATCGAACATTGTTTGACGTTTAAATGTTCTAAGCCTACTCTAATTACATTAATATTAAAACATTTAAACGGACTAAACGACGAATCGAAGCAGACCCGGAGTAGAAAAGTCATGAGATTATTTCGAAATTACGTTTTTCGTAGAAAGATAGTAGACGTCCTGGTTATATATCCTGAAGCGGAGGTATGAATCGCCTTGTATAGTAGTATAGAACAAAATCTTCGTATTCTTGCTCTAAACCTGTATTTTGCTCACTCCTTTCAACTGAGCATGTTACAAATCATATTCTTCCTCGCCACCGTAAAAGTCATCATTCAAACATTCTAACCAATGCAATATACGTCGTTGTTGTTCTTCTCACATTTTAGAAGTACGTTGTTGTTAAATGTTGTTCTAAAACAAAAGAAAAATAAATAAAATACATGTTACAAAAGAAAATCAACATAAAATTGTGAATTCAGTTTTACTTACGCGAATCGTCGCGTGGGGTCTTTCACAGCCCGCGCGCAAAAAAGACGTTCATATCTCACTTCGCAGGTGTGCGAGCTGAAATCTGCTGCAATACGCGCCGACTATAATCTAACTTGGGAGGGTACCTAAAGTATAGAAACGCGGGCATGATACACATAAATTTTACGTTTTTGTAACACCTAGGCTTTCAAAGACCCCACGCGACGGGCGGAGGGTTAACATCCGAATTTGTCTTTCGACATAGGCCTCCTCCAAGTTTTTCAATTCCTCTCGGTTATTTTTTCATTCCTGTCTTTGCGACTTACAGGAGCCCTATTGGAGCAGGCCTCGAACCTGATCGACAAGGGTATCCACCCCATCCGTATAGCTGACGGCTTCGAGATGGCCGCCGCGGCCGCACTGGCCCACCTCGACAGCATCAGCGAGGCCTTCCCCGTCAACAAGGACACGAGGGAGAATCTCATCAAAGTGGCGATGACGACGCTCGGGAGCAAGGTGGTGGTCAAGTGTCACCGGCTCATGGCTGAGATTGCTGTGGATGTAAGTCTCATTTTATATTTGTAAGTGAAAACTTCTTTTGGTGCGCTACGCACAGGTTTTTCGTGAATTGTGAATTAAGCAATGTTATTTTTTTTTTAAATAAATTGTGTCGAGACGAGCAGAACATGTGCCTGATGGTAAGCAACATGCCTGCCACAAAACAGCACAGTGACACGCAGCTATTGGAACATGAAAAGTCCAAATCATTACCTAGCACCGCACTGCGCTCGTCACCCGGAAATATAAAGTGTAATTTCTCTGGAAACATTGTCCTTCTAAACCAAACACAGTAATGCTTGCACACTGCTGCTTAGCAGCAGAATAACTGGCAAAGGTGTGGTACTTCCCCACACACATTGTTTGAGACGAACTTCTTAGCATTCCATGGATTCAATTTTGCAATTCATGGATTTTTTATACTAGTGGTTCGCCCCTGCTTCGCCCGTCGTACATATAGCCCATAACCCAAAACACTCAGGGATCCCATACATGCCCAACATTTTAGCATTCCATTTTTAAATTAGTCCAGTAGTTCCCGATAGTACTGCATTCAAACAAATATAATCTGTTTTCCTTGTATTTCAGGCCGTGTTATCAGTAGCGGACTTGGAGAAGCGTGACGTGAACTTCGAGCTGATCAAGGTGGAGGGTAAGGTGGGAGGCCGCATGGAAGACTCCACGCTGGTCCGTGGAGTGGTCATCGACAAGACCATGAGCCACCCGCAGATGCCCAAACTACTCAAGGTGAGAATGTACTATGGATATAAATATATTTATACTACCAATGCCCGCAGTTTTCCCAGCGTAACACCCGATGGTAAACGCCCTGATTGCTGTAACGCCCGTTATTTTCCCGAGATAAAAAGTAGCCTAAAAATACCTCGCAAGTTTTTTTTGACGTGATAACGTCTTATAATTCGATGAAGCCGGCTGCACGCCCGCAAAACATGACGTCATGTAGCGTTACCTTGTTACAGTTGTATTAATTATTTCGACCAGTAGTTCAAGCGAGGATGTAGCTCAGTGGTAGAGCGTTCGCTTTGCATGTGAAATGCCCCGAGTTCGATCCCCGGCATCTAAAAGCTTTTTTGCATTGTTTTGATTGAAAATGACTAAATTCTACTGATTACTTTTTACATAAAAATCTATTAAACAAATTAAATTAAAATTTTCTTTTTGCATTGTTTTGATTGAAAATGACTAAATTCTACTGATTACTTTTTGTAAAGCAAAACAATTTTAAATACAGGACAATTTGACAACGACTATCAATAAAAGCGGAATAAAAGACGGCTCCGATGTCTAAAACACGGCGGCCTTTTATAATGATCGCGTTGTCTAACAAATATCTGAAAAAAAAACAACAGTTAATTATTTTAGTAAGTATGTAACAATTTGTTTTAAACATCAATTGAAGATATGAGTGATTTAAAAAATATTGTTTTAGCGCCATCTATACTGTATCGGTCGTAACAACATTGTATGAAACTTCCATCGCATGTTGCGTTGATTGCCGGCGAATAGGAGCTATTTTTGACACACAGGAAAGTGTCTATTAGCTAGGAAATATATGTATATTATATTTTAAATGCATTGAAATGGAAGACAGTTTAAAAATTTGTATGAAATTATATGATTAGAATTTGTACAGAGAACATTTTATTTTCAAATATGATAATGCCATCTAGCGGCAGTAGTTTACCAGCTACTTGCCGCTGGATGACATCATATTATAGAGTCCGCGCCACCACTCATGACCGTTGGCGAAAGGAGCCACTGTCGTATTCTACAATGACAGATGAAACCTATGATATTATAATGGCTTAGTTCAATAATTTCGCCATAGGACTTCAGTGATGGCGCGGAGCTTACTTCCGTTGTTCTAATGCGATAGATGGCAGATGCAGATTATGAATTGTATTACCAGATTTTTTTATTCGGTTGAAATGATAGATGATAGATCATGAAAATAATAAAACAAAAACATTATGATTTCACTGAATATGAAATCAAGTGCAGTGAAAAGTGAAGCAACGATAATTACAGCGATAAAGGTAATGATTCTGTCGATATTAATTATATATTCAGTGATATATTGTCGAATATTCGTGCTTTCATCATTAAAATGAATAGCATCGGTCCGCTAGTGCAGCGATTGTAGGTTATGCTATAATTGACAAAATTAAAACAATAAGTTAACAGAACTATTTCACGATGAGTAAAAAATCGATGGCTTTACTATTCAATCGAAATAATTATCGAGCGTAACTATGATTTAATAGTAGATTATTCACCAAGGGAGTAAAGCACTGCCTTTTGTAATGGGCCTGGTAATGCCTGAGGTGAATACTCTACTTTTCATATCGTGTGCGAGACAATTCACTTTTCTTGTTGTTTTCTATTGATCAAAATCGTCATAAGCTTTTAAGTATTTATCATTAGATATTTCCGGAAGTAGATTATTAATAATCCATAAAGCGTCCAATTTGATGAACTCCGGCATAGAATAGATAATATAGATAGAACGGACACTCCCCACCCCCCGCCAATTTCAAGCTTCTTCCCCCTCAAGTACGCAAGAAGAACTCAACTCCGGTTGTATCTGACGATATTTTAAGTGGGGATGTAGCTCAGTGGTAGAGCGTTCGCTTTGCATGTGAAATGCCCCGGGTTTGATCCCCGGCATCTAAAAGCTTTTTTGCATTGTTTTGATTGAAAATGACTAAATTCTACTGATTACTTTTTACATACAAATCTATTAAACAAATGAAATTAAAATTTTCTTTTGAAAAATGCTACCATTCCATCAGTATTTTCTTAAGACGTCACGTTCTATCGTCAGTAAACCGACTTTACAGGCAAACATTTTTTTTTTTATTACTATAATAGGTTTTCACTTAACCACCATCTCACCTGATGTTAAGCGACGATGCGATCTACGATAGAACGTGCTTATCTAGAATAAACCGATTCACCTTAGATTTGAAGACATCAAAATTGTAACTATCGGGAATAACCCACTCAGGCAACGCAGAAACGTGGAGTCAAATCTCTTCGTTCGTGTTTTTGGAACATCAACCATGAAATGATGTCGCTTTTTTGAGATACGAGAAGTCCCATAGAAGAAAGGGCAAGGTGGTATTAGATCATGCAGATCAGTTGCACATTCTGAAGTGTATCCGATAAAAAACCGATAAGCTGGCAATTTTGCGGTGAGGATCAAGACTTTCAAGACGTCTCCAGCTGATACATAAACTTTATACATTGTACTACAAAGTTTCGCATTTATAATATTAGTTGGATGTGTATGTATCACGGGCAAGTGGTACAAAAGATAACAGTTTTTTTAAAGTTTTATAAAACAGTTCAAATTGTTTTACCCAATTTTTTTTGTTCATGATTTTAATGTTGTTTTCATTTAACTTTTTAAACATGTGATAAAAAACACGATTTTATGTCAAGCTGTTTTTAAACACTGGTATAATAAACATGTATTTTAAATAAAGCTATTTGTTTTAATCATAATATATAAAGCGTTCAACAAGGCTATATATAAATAATATATATAAAGCGTTCAACAAGGCTGCTAAGGCATGCAAAAAGGTTCTGCAGAGGGCTCGTTTTGACCACATTAGTCGAATAGGGAACAAACTGGCTTCGTACCCTGCGGGCAGCAAAGCGTTTTGGTCCCTAGCTAAATCGGTCGAATCGAACTTCTCCCGCTCCTCACTACCTCCAATGCTGAAACCTGATGGGACACTGGCTCACACTGCAACGGAGAAAGCAAACTTGTTTGTTACTCAGTTTGCAGAATCTTCGCGTCTAGATGCTGGTAGCGCGACACCTCCTACTCCACCTGGCTGTTCGACTTTTATGTCAGAGATACGCATTCGCCAAAAGGAGGTTCGTAAAGTGTTACGCAATCTGGACGTGAATAAAGCCAGTGGCCCAGATGGTATTCCTGCTTTAGTATTGAAGGCTTGTGCGCCTGAGTTGTCACCAATACTGACGCGCCTATACAGACTCTCTCTCCAAACTGGGCTAGTATCGAAGTCTTGGAAGCTTGCTAATGTGCAACCTGTGCCCAAAAAGGGTAGTCGTGCTGACCCTGTCAACTACAGGCCCATCTCGGTCACGTCCATACTCTGCAAGACTATGGAACGTGTCTTAAACCACAGGCTCCTGACGTACCTAGAATCGAACGACATCCTCAGTGACCAGCAATACGGGTTTCGCCGAAACCGGTCCACCGGGGATATTCTAGAGTACGTCACTCACATCTGGAGTGAAGCTAGTGAGAAACACGGGGAAGCACTTGCAGTCTCCCTGGATATCTCAAAGGCTTTTGACAGGGTTTGGCATGATGGCCTTATAAGCAAGCTTTCTAGTTATGGTTTATCTCCTGGGTTCATTGCGTGGATATCGGACTTCTTGAGGGATCGATCCATACGAGTCGTCATTGATGGCTGCTCGTCGGATCAAATGGCTATCAATGCCGGAGTCCCTCAAGGGTCGGTACTCTCTGCGACGCTCTTCCTGCTACATATTAACGATCTGTTGAAGCCCGGTATCTATGGGTACGCAGACGATAGCACCGTCGTAGAGAGTTACATGTCTAGCGCGAGAGCCACTGGGCCGCAAACTCTGGTACAGAGAGAGAGTCTGATCGAACGTTTGAACTTGACCCTTGAGGCGGTGTCTAAATGGGGCGATGCCAATCTGGTCAAGTTCAACGAGAATAAAACGCAGGCGTGTCTGTTTTCCGCTAAAAGGAGTCCCTTCCAACTGACTCCAACTTTTAGAGGTGTATCCGTGCCGGTTTCTGACCGTCTTGAGCTTTTGGGCGTCTTTGACCTCTACGCTCAACTTTGGCTCGTATATCGAGTCCAAGGCCAAACTTGCTGCCAACAAACTAGGTGTCCTCTCAAAGGTGCGAAGGTACTTCAAGTCTGAACAGTTGCTTACATTATATCAAGCACAGATTCGCTCCTGTATGGAGTACTGTTCGCACCTTTGGGATGGATCGGCTAAGTATCAGCTGGAGGCTCTGGAATCGATCGAGAGACGTGCCAAAAGGCTCATAGGTAACGACATTCTTGTGCGAAAAAGACTTCAAAGTCTTGAACATCGCCGAAAAATTGCTAGCCTATCGGTTTTTTATCGGATACACTTCGGAGAGTGTGCGACTGATTTGCATGATCTGATACCACCTTGTCCTTTTTTCTATCGGAATGCTCGTAGCTCGAAAAAGCGACATCGTTTCATGGTTGATGTTCCAAAGACACGAACGAAGAGATTTGACTCTACTTTTGTGATAAGAACGTCTAGGCTGTGGAATACGTTGCCTGAGTGGGTTTTCCCCGATGGTTACAATCTTTGTGTCTTCAAATCGAGAGTGAATCGGTTATTTCTAGGTAAACACGTTCCATCGTAGACCGCATCGTCTTTAACATCAGGCGAGATGGCGGTCAAGTGTAAACCTATAGAAGTTAAAAAAAAAAAAAAACATGCCAGCCCTGACACAGATAATGTCAGCATGTCAAAAAATTCTGACAAACATAATATTTACTTAACTATTTGTTTCATTCTGCTCCCGCCATTGGAAGTGTGCTAAACGGAATCCCTAAATATCGCATTTTTATCTGATTATAGTGAAAGTTTGTTTGATCTACGTATAACATTGTGTAAATATTGTCCAGGTGGTGGTAAGGTTTGTGTTTCTGTGTTTGTGACCTAGTTTTTACGTACATATCCAAGGATGGATCCCGACCCTCCTGAGCCCGATCCACCGCCTGATATTGATATCCCACTGGTGAGTTTAATCTCAGCTACAAAAAGACGCCTAGAGGATGAAACTTTTAACCCAAACCCTTCCAAAAAGCCAATCAGTGCACACCAAAACCCGACAGCCGCTGCCGAAACTATCTATGTCGACCCCGCTACGGTTATCGGCGGATACCACTATACCACTGCTGACAAAGGTCCGTTTGTAGTCCACATCTCCCGAATCGATCCAGAAACCTCAATTAATATGATGGTTAAGCCAATTAAATTCGGACAATTCCTTAACCAAAACAAAATTAAGAACATAAGTCCAGGTGGAATTAAACAGATAGGGCGCAACAAAATCTCTGTGCAACTGACTTCTGCCAATGCGGCAAATGACTTTGTCGCCCATTCTATTCTCACCACACACAAGTATGTTGCTATGATCCCAGTTTACAATATTACACGCATGGGAATAATCCGTCATGTTCCAACAGATCTTTCGATGACTGAATTTGTAGAGTCACTTGAACTCCCTCCCGGGTGCGGTAAGGTTCTCAAGGCACGCCGAATTAACAGGAAGAATAATACTGACGGTGTAGTAACATGGGTCCCAACACAAACTGTAGTGGTGACATTCCAGGGTCAAACTTTACCAGCACATGTTATATCCTACTATACCTCGCTCCCAGTGGAACTATATCACTACCCCACCATCCAGTGCTATTCTTGCTGCAGATTCGGACATACTAAAGCACAGTGCAGATCTAAGAGTAGGTGCTATCGTTGCTCAAATGAGCATATGGGTGATAACTGCGAAGTAGCTGAGCATGAATCCACCTGTCTCCATTGTTCTGGACGTCATTTTGCCACCAGCAAATTGTGCCCAGAATTTGAGAGACAGAAGTCCATCAAGGTCGTAATGGCACAAGAAGCTATATCATATATGGAAGCCGCAAACCAATTCCCTAAAGTGACAAGATCGTATGCTGAAGTTGCTCAACTTTCCCATTCCCTCCCTCCCCCCATATCCCAACAAATGGCAAATATTCAACAAAATAAGCGCTCATATGTTAAGACTGTATATGCCAATCCTAGACCGAAAGCCTCACTAGGGAAAACGTACAATAAAACCGCCCACCAACAAATAATCTCCAATCCACCCTCCACATTGCCGAACGGCTCTGCTTTATATGCGAACAACCCTATACCCCCTTCACCCCATGGTAACATGATAGAAACTCTCCTATCACTGCTAATTAACATTCTCATAAACAATCCTCAACCCTTACCGTCCAACGTTGCCTCTCAACTGACACACCTAATCTCTCTTTCCCAACAAAATGGCCAGCTCTCCTCTGAAAGTACTACAATGGAATGCTCAGAGCATGCGTCGTAAGAAACATGAACTGACCATTCTAATTTCAGAAATCCACCCGACAGTCATTGCCATCTCGGAGTCATGGTTGCAGCCTGGTGCCTGCTTCCGGGTGCCGGGGTACTCCTGCCTTCGCGATGACAGGTCTGATGGATATGCAGGATCTGCTTTACTTGTTAAGCGTCCTGTTCCTTTCTCCCCTATTCCTTTCCCTCCCCACTCCTATGGTATCAACATTGTTGGTATCAGATCCTTAGATACCTCCTTTGTGTCCATATACATCCCCCATCCCACTCTCTCACTCATCTCTGAATTCCAAAATCTATTGTCAACTGTCCCCCTCCCTATGCTGGTGATGGGAGATTTTAATGCTCATCATGTCATGTGGGGTTCCAATCACTCAGACCAAGCAGGTCGCTCCCTTGCTGATGTATTCCAAGAACTTGATTTATGTGTTATCAACAATGGCTCGCCCACTCACAGAGTCAGACCCTCTCAGGGCCCAAGGAGTGCATTGGATATAACACTAGGATCTCCTGCGATAGCCCCTTCACTCTCCTGGGAAACGCTTCCCTGCACCCATGGGAGCGACCACTTCCCTATAATCATCACAAAGCCAGATAGAGCCATCCCAGAATGTAACCCTTCTCCCTCCCTTAAATACAAACTTTCCTCTGCAGATTGGACTGCCTATTCTTCATTAGTAGATAGTAAACTCAGCACCCTAACCATACCTATAGATACCGACCCCCTACTCTCATACAATATTCTCATAGATACCCTAATCACTTCGGCAGAACAACATATCCCTATTAAGAAACCTGCTAAAGGGTTTAAAATTTCCACTCCCTGGTGGGATTCCGAATGCACAGTAGCAGTTCAGGAACGCAAGAAAGCTGAAAAGAGGTATAATTCTAATATGACTAGAGAAAACTTTTTAATTTACAAAGAAGTGGCAGCTAAATTTCGTAGAATGGTATCAAAAAAGAAAAAAACAGGATGGGCTAATTTTTGTGAGAGCTTAGCGCCAAAAACACCGGCTTCACTGGTGTGGAAACAAATCAAGAGATTTAGGTGTTCAGTACAGAATGAAAACCCTGTTGGAAATGACCCCTCAACATGGCAGGAGGATTTTTCTGACAGCATTGCCCCACCATCAGCCCCAACCATAGAGTCCTATCCCTCTCCTCCATGCCCTCTTCCCTCTACATGCACGCTTGACTCCCCTTTCTCTTTCAATGAACTACGCATAGTACTTGACGGACTGACAGACTCTGCCCCTGGTATTGATGGTATCCCATATTCATTTATAATTAAATCCCCAGATAACCTTAAAAATAATTTACTTAATATAATTAACAAATTTTTTGACTTAGGTATTGTCCCGAAACAATGGAAGACCCAGGTTATTATACCAATACAAAAACCTGGAAAAGACCCTTCAATTCCTCAGAGCTATCGGCCAATAGCACTATCGTCTGTTTTGGCCAAAATAACAGAGCACTTGGTTAAAAATAGACTGGAATGGTTTGTGGAAAATAGGAAAATTTTGGCTAAAACTCAATATGGCTTCAGGAAAGGTGTAAGCACGCTAGACAGTTTAAGCATCCTTACAACAGACATCCAGGCTGCACATAAAGAAAAGAAGTACCTTGTGGGCGTGTTTCTAGACATTTCTTCGGCCTATGATTGCGTCTTGCTTACTGTACTCAGGAGTAAATTAACTCAGCTGAGCATACCAGACAAGCTTGTACGCCTCATATGCAATATGCTTATGGAACGAACAGTTCAGATCAAAGTTGGAAACAACCTATTACCACCTAAAACCGTCTGGAGAGGCCTCCCACAGGGTTCAGTTTGGAGTCCAATCCTTTACAGCCTGTACACCTATGACCTTGACAGAAGTGTGGATTCATTCTGCAGTGTACTCCAGTATGCGGATGATCTGGCCCTCTATGCCTGCGACCAATCCTGTGAAGAAATAGTTGATAAGTTGAACACTGCTTTAGGATACTTGAATGACTATCTAGGTGAACAGGGCATGACATTGTCAGCTTCCAAAAGCTCCGTAGTTGTATTTACAAAAAAAAGAACCATACCACAAATAGGTTTATGCATTGGACAGGAGGTAATTCCACAGAGAGGTCACACTAAGTTCTTGGGAATGGAACTGGACTCGAGGCTAACAGGCACACAACATGTAGACTATATTGTTGGAAAATGTGAAAGAAATATTAACATCCTTAGATCTCTTTCTGGTGCTTGGTGGGGTTCACATCCTTATTGCCAAAAATTACTGTATAACGCCATTATCAGAAGCTATATAGACTATGGCGTTTTTCTATTCCATGGAAATAAATCTGGTCAAAAAAGACTTTCCAAAATTCAATCCAAGTGCCTGCGGATAATCATAGGAGCAATGAAGTCCTCCCCCATAAATGCTATGCAAGTGGAATGTGGGGAGCCTCCTTTGGACCTACGCGCACAATTCCTTTCAGATCGTTTTCTATATAAATTAATTCAAAATTCAAATCACCCCCTTCTTCCACGACTCAATCACCTTTCCCAACTATATGGTTCCCAATACTCAGAAAATATTCCCTGTTTGGCTTATAGTTACATAAAATACACCCGCATTCCTTTCCCCATTGTCCAATACCCAATGAACCCTCTGTTCATGACACCATATGAAGCCCTCACATACCAACCTAACATTCTCCTTCATTTCGGAATCAACAAGGATGATACAAGTGCTAGGAAACTGTTCACGGAACAGATTAATTCTAAATACAGCGGTTGGTACTATATTTTCACAGATGCCTCCAAATTATCTTTCAACAGTCTCGTAGGATCAGCAGTCTGGATTCCATTCACAAGAATTTGTCTTAGTTTCAAATCACCCCCCCTCACATCCATCTTCACAGGAGAAGCCCTTGCTCTCCTTGAAGCTATAAAATTTGCTAAATCGCATAATTTACACAACTCCATTATTTTCACAGATTCAAAAAGCTGTCTCCAATCCATCCTATCCAACCCTTTCCGCTCTGCTGCCCGCTACCCCCTTATCCTCCAAATTAAAAACCTACTGTATGATTGTCATAGTGCAGGAGTCAATGTGGTACTAGCTTGGATCCCTAGTCATACCGGAATCCCAGGTAATGAGACAGTAGATGCCTGTGCCAAGGCTGCGATCCACTCTGGTTGTCTTGACAATTATAAACTCTATGCACATGACTTTTGTCTACTCCCAAAATTCCACCTAGACTCATCTTGGGCCAGACATTGGAAAACTACTCAAAAGACCACAGGCAAATTATATGCTGAGATACAACCAGATATACCCCCAAAACCCTGGTTTTTTAAATTCCGCGAGGCCAGCAAAACAACTACCTCTGTGATTTGCCGATTGCGTCTTGGTCACGTCTGCACCCCGGTCTTTTTGGCAAAACTTCGGATTAGGGATAATTCTATATGTGAGTGTGGCTTTGATGAAGGAGATGTGGACCACATATTCTTTGAATGCCCCAAATTAAACTACTCCCTCTACGATATCCTTCCCCCTAGTATCCCTCGTCCTACCTCTATGAAATGCCTATTATCCCTTACCTTTTCCCCCCTAATCAACTCCATACTATGTAAATCTATACTAATATTATAAAGAGGAAAGATTTGTATTTTTGTATTTTTGTATGTATGTAATAAACTCAAAAACTACTGAACCGATTTCAAAAATTATTTTACCAAAAGAGAGCTACATTATCACTGAGTAACATAGGCTACTTTTATTACGAGAAAAAATTAGAATTACTTTCATTTCTTTACTAAAACCAACGCAAGGTATAAAAAAAACAGCCATAAAATGGCTTTCATCGCATACGCTGCGGAAAGTACCAATGATAGAACAAAACAATGTTCTACAATATTATAAAACGTATTAAAATCTACAAAAAACCTCGCGAGACCATATGTCTAACTACTGTAATTACGTCGCTACAACTGTTTTTTTATATTTTAAAAGAAGATAAAAATGCCGATCAAATTCAGACCATGTTATCCATACATTTGTATTGATTCTTATCCAAATAAACTATTTCATATTCAAGATTGCTTTAATACCTACTGATTCCTTTTTGAATTATTAAAATCGGACATTGCATTCAAAAGATATTACGAAGTTAAAAAATTCCATCCTGTCGAAATAATAATAAACGACGCGACGGGCCGGCGTGGCGCGCCGACTGTAGCGCGGCGCGGCGCAACGTGGCAGTACAATGCCAGCGATACAAATCAATGGATGTGCCCTGAAAACCTTGAAATTGGTAATAAATTGCGTCTCTGTGTGTATCGTAAGTGGTTTACAAACAACCAATCTACTTGACCCCTATAATCGCTAGCGGCGAGATTTGCTGTGGTTCTACTTATTTTGGTTGTTGACAACGAATAATGATAGGTAAAAACGTCCGGCGTCCACCGCGTCCTGCAACCGACTAGAACGGAAAGAGTGAGCTCACTCTTCCCAACTTTGACATGATTACGTGCGCTCTGAAGTTTGGGAAGGCCAATCTTGGGTTCTACGATCTATGGTAGATGTAGAATTAGGAAGAGTGTACAGCGTTCATCCTTCCCAGTCAGAGTGTTGTTATCTCAGAATACTTTTTTATCATGTACCGCGTTGGTACATGTATCCAAGACTTTAAAATCGTGTAAAAGAAACTTACCAAGCCGCATGCCGAGACGGGGGTTTGTTACAAAATTATAGCCAATGGGAAATCCCTTTGAGAGAAGCTTCAATTTCCCGGTGTCCGTTGAGGCTGAGAGTTGTTTGTGGTAATATTCATCGATATAAATCAATAGATGTGCCCAGAGCACCTTGACATCGGTAATAAACTGCGTCTCTGTGTGTATCGTATCTGGTTTACATAAAACCAATCTACTTGACCCGTACAATCGCTAGCGGCGAGATTTGCTGTGGTTCTACTTATTTTGGTTGTTGACAACGAATAATGATAGGTAAAAACGTCCGGCGTCCACCGCGTCCTGCAACCGACTAGAACGGAAAGAGTGAGCTCACTCTTCCCAACTTTGACATGATTACGTGCGCTCTGAAGTTTGGGAAGGCCAATCTTGGGTTCTACGATCTATGGTAGATGTAGAATTAGGAAGAGTGTACAGCGTTCATCCTTCCCAGTCAGAGTGTTGTTATCTCAGAATACTTTTTTATCATGTACCGCGTTGGTACATGTATCCAAGACTTTAAAATCGTGTAAAAGAAACTTACCAAGCCGCATGCCGAGACGGGGGTTTGTTACAAAATTATAGCCAATGGGAAATCCCTTTGAGAGAAGCTTCAATTTCCCGGTGTCCGTTGAGGCTGAGAGTTGTTTGTGGTAATATTCATCGATATAAATCAATAGATGTGCCCAGAGCACCTTGACATCGGTAATAAACTGCGTCTCTGTGTGTATCGTATCTGGTTTACATAAAACCAATCTACTTGACCCGTACAATCGCTAGCGGCGAGATTTGCTGTGGTGCTACTTATTTTGGTTATTGACAACGAATAATGATAGGTAAAAACGTCCGGCGTCCACCGCGTCCTGCAACCGACTAGAACGGAAAGAGTGAGCTCACTCTTCCCAACGTTGACATGATTGCGTGCGCCCTGAAGTTTGGTAGGGCCTATCTTAGGTTCTACGATTTATGGTAATATTATTATTTTGTTTCCGCCGTATTACATTACAGCTAGCCGTTTTGAAAAATAGTGCCTTTTTGTAATGCGGCGGTTCAACGATTAGCCGCATTGTCATTGCGATACGTTCTTCAATAAGGCGGCCCACGTTCAGCCGTATTGTATTACTGCTTATATTATAGGGTGACCAAATTTAAAAAAACATAATTTAAATAAACAAAATCAAAATTAATTTCATTCATCCGAAAAAACTGACCGATTACTTACGGTATTCCTTAATATTTTTTTACAACATTTTACCTCTCTCATAAAGTTTGAAAGCCCATAAATTGATATCGGTGACGGTACACCTAAGAAACATGGTGCACTTCCATAGACAAGGGTCTATCATCCAGATTTGACTCCGGGTGGGCTCCCGCCAGAAGCTCTGCGGTCAGCCCTGAGTGTCGCTTCTCCATACTCGGCCTGCGATACACTACGGCTACTTGCATGGCTTGCTCCACTCAGGGCCTCCCTTGAGCTTCTGGCTCCCGCATTTTTTTAATACACTCCAGAGGTAGTAGCGCCAAGACTATATGGAGTCGGTGTGCTCCGAGTCGGATCTGGGTCTCATGTAACCAACCCGGTCCGATTTAGTCTTAACAAGGTGGACGGTGGAAACGAAATAGTTTCCAAGTAACACCCAGGGTGACAAGTGACACTCCAATAATATTGTGTACAATCCCTCCGAACTCCAGAATCCACTGTCACTTTAGCAATTTAGCAACACACTTGCAGTACCTATTCAATGCCATAGTTGTTGTTATGTCAGGCAGTGCCATGAGTGTTAAGAATCGGAACTAAAAATTGTGAAAGAGGCGGCTAATCTCTCGCTTTATTACTTAACGGCTAGCCGTGTTGAATGACGTATGGCGTCGAATTCATTCCGGCGGTTTTTTAATCAGCCGTATTCAATCCGGCTGATCGTTAAACCGCCGCTTTACAAAACGGCCCTCAACCAACTAAGCCACCAGGCCAGCCAGTTTAATGTTTTTACTCTTTAAAGTTTTGGTTTCTAATTTTGATAATTTGGAAAAATTTGGTCATGTACGTTTCATTTAGCATACCTACTTAACAAAAAATATTGACCCCGTGCGAAGCCGGGACGGGCCGCTAGTTTGTAAATATAAATAAAATTAAACTATAACAATGTGTGTCTCTCCAAACTAAACATTAAGTATTATTGTAATAATATGTACCTATTATAATATAACTACTAACTCGGTGTTGGGTATTTTATGTGTTATGTCTGTCTGTTCTAGATTAAACCAACTTATCCAGATCAAATAAGTAAACCCTGGGATATAAAACATAGTACCGTTTACGAAACTCCCAAGAAACGGACATTGGCAGAATTACGACAAAGTCGTATAGCCCAGAAAACAAAGAACTGAACTGAACTATTTGTTTCCAGGATGTAAAACTGGCGATCCTCACATGCGCGTTCGAGCCGCCCAAGCCGAAGACCAAGCACAAGCTCCATGTGGGCTCGGCTGATGAGTACAGGGACCTCCGGGCTTACGAGCAAGAGAAGTTCCTCGAGATGGTGAAGCGAGTCAAGGTAAGAACTTGTGGTTCGATCCCCACCCAGTGCAAATATATGTGTGATGAATACAAATATTTGTACTGTGCCTGGGTGTTTTCTTTGTATAATAATAATAATATAATATAAAATAATAATTGTGTAAGTAACCCGTGACACAAGTTTTGCTTAGTGCAGGTTCTGCGATCTTTAATTGTAAAAGTCGAGTTTTTTAAGGAATAATGTGAGCGTTAATCTGTATCATGTCAATTAAAAAAAATGGTGGTATTATATCAGTTATCTCGTTCCCAAAGTACAAGCTTTGTTTAGTTTTGAAATTCATTAGGAAATCTCCATCTACCCTCATTTGGTCTTCAAAAATTGCAGTGTTGCCACCACGACACACAAATGAAGACCGAATGAGGGTAGATATAAATCTTCTTATTTCCAAATGAGACGAACCGCAATTTTCTTCAGTCTATGTCTAGTTTGGGAGCCGATTAGTTTGAAGAGTGAGTCACCCACACACACACTAAACTAAATTGTATGGTGTCAAAATACATTTTATTTCACTTGTTTTTATTTAACTAACCTCAATTATCCCACTGCTGGGCAAAGGTCTCCCCCAATTTTCTCCACTTAGTCCGGTCCAGAGCTTCCATCCCCTCAAATCTTTTTTAAACGCTCCGAACTCGTCTTTCTATCGCGTTGGAGTGGAGCCCAGGGTCGACTAGCCGATGGAACCCACTCTGCAGTAACTCAGGCCTACCTACCTGCATTATTTCACTTATTTTTTTTTATTTGCAGGACGCCGGCGCGACTCTCGCCATCTGCCAGTGGGGCTTCGACGACGAGGCGAACCACCTCCTCCTGTCCCAGGGTCTCCCCGCTGTCCGGTGGGTGGGTGGCCCCGAGATGGAGCTGATCGCCATCGCCACCGGCGGCAGGATCGTGCCGCGCTTCGAGGAGCTCACCCCGGACAAGCTGGGCTCGGCGGGGCTCGTCAGGGAGCTCAGTGAGTGATGATATTCATCGTAGTGAGGAGTTGGGGAGTTTAGGTATTTGCGTGTAGCTGAGAATCAAGCGTAACAACCAAAGTCATGGATTGTCACTCTTAAAATACTCTAGGAACACTCTGAAACACCTTAGGAAATCTTTGAAACATCTCAGGAACACTCCCAAGAAACACTCTGCAACACCCCCAGGAGCACTCTAAAAACACTCTGAAACACCCAATAAGCACTTTCGAAACACCCTGGAACACTCTAAAACACCCCAAAAACACTCGGAAATCCACTAAGACACTATGGTTGAACACCCTAGGATTGTCAGTGGCTAGGCTGAGATTCTGGCGAAGAGCGCATATATCCCCACGCTCGCTCCGTAGTTGGGTGGAATTTGGGAAACAAGATGTGGCTTCGCCGTTGAAGCGTCTTGCCTCCTATCGCAGGGTCTCCCCGCCGTCCGGTGGGTGGGCGGCCCCGAGATGGAGCTGCTCGCCATCGCCACCGGCGGCAGGATCGCGCTTCGAGAAGCTCACTCCGGACAAGCTGGGCTCGTCAGGGAGCTCAGTGAGTGATGATATTCATCACAGTGAGGGGTTGGGGGTAGTCCACTTTAAGATTTTAGGTATATCTTGCTGAGATTCAAGTGGAGCAGCTGACATCATAGATTATCACTCTTAAAACACTCTTCGGATGAAACACCCCCAAAAACGCTCTGAAACACCCCCCAAGAACACTCTAAAACATCCCGGGAACATTCTTAAGAACCCCGGAAACACTCTTAAAACACCCCCAGAAACACTCCAAAACTCCCCCAGGAATACACTGAAACAATCTGTGAATGAAACATCCCAAGGTTTTTATTGAGTAACCTGCTATTCTGACGAAGAGTCACATCATCCCCTCGCTCGCTCCGGAGTCGGGTGCCATTTGGGAAACAAGGTGGGGCTTCGCCGTGGAAGCGTCTCACCCCCTCTCGCAGGGTCTCCCCGCTGTCCGGTGGGTGGGGGGGCCCGAGATGGAGCTGCTCGCCATCGCCACCGGCGGCAGGATCGTGCCGCGCTTCGAGGAGCTCACCCCGGACAAGCTGGGCTCGACCTCGTCAGGGAGCTCAGTTGATGATATTCATCATTGTGAGGGGTTGGAGATTTCAGGTATCTGTCTAGCTGAGATTCAAGCGGAGCAGCCAACATCATGGATTGTCACTCTTAAAACACTCTAGGAACACTCTGAAACACCCTAGGAACACTCTGAGAAACACCCAAGGAAAACTCTGGAACACTCTAAAACACCCCAGGATGACTTTACTTGACTTTACTTTACTTGATATTAATCGATAGTTTAAAAAGGTTGTCTCACTTGTGGTCGCTTTATAATCACTGAGACATCTCCGAATACATGCTTTTTGTCAGATATGATCATTTCATTAATCATTTTTGGCCGTTCTCCGGGGCTTTGCCAATCTGAATCTTAATATTGTTGTTTTTTGCCAACAGCGTTCGGCACAGCCAAAGAGGAGATGCTGGTGATCGAAGAGTGCTCCAACTCTCGCGCCGTGACCGTGCTGATGCGGGGCGGGAACAGGATGATCGTGGAGGAGGCCAAGCGCTCCGTGCACGACGCGCTGTGCATCGTGCGCTCGCTGGTGCAGGTATGAACGGCTTACCGAGCCATCTCTCATATGTCATAGGGATCCTAAAATTTGTAATAGCTTCCTCATCATCATCTGCAGCCTGCAGACGTCCACTGCTGGACATAGGCCTCCCCCAATTATTTCCACAATGACCGGTCTTGTACCGTCTCTATCCACTGACTTCCCGCGACCGAGACAATATCATCGATCCATCGTGTGGGGGGCCGTCCTACACTGCGTCTGCCGTTTCGTGGTCGCCATTCGAGAACCTTTACTCCCCAGCGGTTATCGGTGAATAGCTTAGTTGGTTGTGAAACAAAATATTGTAGATGTAGTTTGATAGAGATACGAACTTCCATTCTTAGCATTCCATGGATTCACCGTGCGGGTGCCGGGTCCATCGTGTGGCAGAGAGAGATATCCCGAGACTTGTGACACGGGCATAGTTTTAAGAGACCCCTTTCCGACGTATATCAACACTCACCTTCACTACTCGCGTTTCTCTCCCTGCCCAGCTAAATCTAAAATGATCCTACTTGTCGCGGACCGGCCGTATGTGACCGACCGCTATGCGTTGACGAGCCTGGTCTGCCGGCAGCGAGAGGGGGAGAGACCTGTTGTAAGTAGGTCTCTTGAGTACGTGCCCTCTCGTTCCGACGGGCGCTGGTAGACTCGTCCCTGGGTTCACTTTGCGACCGCTGTGGGACAATCCGCGAATTCGTCCTGGATGTGAACTTGACCTTGGGTGATCTTGACTTGACCTTGTCTTCTGGCGTGACCACCGGCGTGACCACCGGCGTGACCACCGACGTGACCACCGACGTGACCACCGACGTGACCACCGACGTGACACCCGACGTGCCCTTGGCGACGACTCGGCGCTGACACGACGTGGGCCCGACGATAACTCGACGTGATCCCGACGTTCGCTCGACGAGATCCTCTTGGGCGGACCTTGAAGGGGAGTAGGGAGCGGGGTAGTGAAACGCTGGTGTTGCTTGAGTCTTCCTTTTATTTTTCTTCCTTTTGAGTCTTCTTACTGGAGCCGCTGAGTAGAGCATGCTCCGAACAAAATCGAGATCGCTAAGGTACCCCCTTACCTTTACCTTAAAGAGAGCCCCGTATATTGAGCCCTCTCTTCGGTTCATTTTCACTATGGCATTACCACTTTTTTGGCCATAACTTTGCCATTCCTGGTTGTGAGCTAACAAATGACCACTCGAAATGTAGCCCACAACCAGGTCTATAAATGAACATTACATCCGGGGGGGTACCTTAGCTTACAATGTAGCTATTAACTAAAAACTGCCTAATTTTACAAACATTTGCTTAATCTGAGGTAAATAAATGGACACCCTACCTAATTATCCGAATAAACTAAACCAAAACAATATTTATTAGGAGTGCCCTACTTATATCTACCTAAATAAACCATATTTACCTAACATTCATCCATTAATTTTAACCGAATTACAATTTTGCTGTACTCATTATAAAACATACTAAAACTAGACTATATATACATGTGTTGATCGCCAACATCCTCCCCTTCGTGCGCCAGCACCATCCTCTGGCTCGGCGATCTCACTGGTCGGAGGCCCGTTGCTCGTCGTCTATACACTGCCGGCGCTCGATGGCTCGACGTCTGGGACCGCCGCCGTCGCCGCCCCATGGAGGCACCAACAGCACGGCCTTAGAGGTTGGCCGCCGCAGAATTCCGCCATTCGTGTGGACCTCGATGTCCCGTGTTCTGCCATCTGGTCCGGTGTAGGTGCGAACCACTTCCCCTTTAGGCGACGTCTCTCTGCGCAGCGTGGAACCCAGAGCGAGGACTGCATCACCACAGCGTAGGCGCGGCAGACAGTTTTCTCGCCGAAGCAAGTTTCTCCTTCGCTTCTTACGCCGTCGACCCACCTTGACAACAGTGGGGCCAAGGTAGTCGACGACCGCATTCGGTGAAGGCGGTTCTCCGAAGCGATGTCCCTTACCTGGCATGCACTTTGCTGTTTTCACGTCGATCTCTTTCATCTTAGATGTCTCAGGGGGCCTCCCCTTCGTGAGCGCAGCGATGTCTTCCCTGTAGCACTCTTTCTGGCCTTTTGTTCGAACAACCTTCTCTGCTGTTTCTTTCATCGTGTGAGACTTCTTCTTCTTTTTTTTTCTTGAAGATCTTCTCCACATAGGATCTTCCATCTTGAAGTCTGTGGCTTTGTACAGTTTCTTCTCTTTGCCTTTTAACTGGTTGACCGTAGGCTCGGAGTTATCTGACGTTTCTTTGTCTCGGGCCAAGACGTGCGCGCAGGTTACGAAGTTGACCGATGTTGTAGTTGCCCCCGAGTCGCATCCATGTAATACCCATCCTAGATAGGTGAGTGATGCGACGGGCTGATTCTTCTTCCCTTTGCGTGTTCCCCTGGAAACAATCAACTCCCAGTTGTCTTGCCCGATTAGAACCTTCGGCCGCTCTTCTTCGTAGCAAAGTTGCTCCGCCATCTTGTGCAAGTGAGGGTATACCTTAACCTTCTCTATGTCTACTGCCTGAGGTGTCAGGTGAAGATCGTCCATGGTTCTTGCCCCGGTGACAGTCCTTTTCCGTGTCTGATGAACTCCTCGAACTTTCATGTTGAGCTTCACGGATCTCTTGTTCGACAGCAACTTTCCTCCAACTGTTTCTATGGTGAGTTGCTCTCGAGGTCCCTGTAGCCCCAGTTGTTCGGCTACGGATGAGTCCACCAGTGTCACCGTTGAACCTTCGTCTAACAGAGCCAAAACCTTGGTGCTTCCTTTTGGCCCGTAAATTTCCACTGGTACCATTTTCAAGTATGCCTTCTTGGTTTTCGCCGTGTTGACCTGGAGCACGTTGTTGGTTACTTCTTTCTCGTGTGTACCTTCAGGTTCTAGATCTTCATGTAAAAGGTCATGGTGCCATCTTCTGCATACTCCGCATCCTGGCTTCTGGCAGTCTTGCTTCCGATGTCGACCTTGCAAGCATTTGAAGCATAGCTTGCAATTTGATGCAATTTTCCAGCGTTCCTTGATGGAGGCTTCCGTAAACTTCTTACATTGGTACAGACGATGATTCCCTTGACAGTGTGGACAGTTTTCCTTATCTTCCCTTTGTTCCACGGCGGCATGTGTGACTTCTCTCTTCCAGCCTTGGCTTTTGGTTACAGCTTCTTGTAGTGCATATTGACTGCACCGGTCTGCCTCCCTGTTCAAGAACCTGCTCAGCTGGAGTAAGTCTGGATCTTCTGTATCCGCCGTGAAGTCGAACCATCGGAATCGTATGACCGCAGGCATCTTGTCCACTATGGTCTTCAGCATTTCCGGCGACTGGAGGTACTGAGGCTTTTTCAGACTCTTCACTGTTGCCACAATGTTGCTCACTCGACATGCAAAATCGCACACGTCTTGAGCGCTCTCCGTCATCTTTGGCAGCCTTTTCAGTTTCTCCATCTCTGCCAGTACCAGTCCATCCGGTCTTCCGTATTGCCGACGCAGAGCTTCTAAGATGTCTTCAGGTGTATTGTCCGAATACAATAGACATTTGACCGACTCTTGCGCTGCACCCCTGATGGACTTCCTCAGCCTTATCATATTCTGGATTGGAGAGAAGTTCTCAGCCGTATCTTCATATGCCCTCTTGAAGGCTAGCCACTCGCTAGCGTTCCCGTCAAACTGTGGGAGATCGAACATGTAGCTAGGGGCTGCTATATTCCTCGTTGACAACTTGACGACGTCCCGTAGCGCTTCAGCGATGTCCTTGATGTCAGCAGAAGCTTCAGTGATTTTCGTGGCTGCCTGTGCTTTGCCGGGCTTCTCCGGTTCTGACACTTTCCCTGGCAGCCTTTCCGTGGAATCGCTGATCCAATTCTGCACCATCTCTTCCCGGTTTACTGGCACGCTGATCACGGAGCCGTCGTCGTCTTCTTCCAGTTGAACCATCTCCAGTTCTGCCTTTGCCAATTCAGCCGCAGCTCGTGCCTGGTCTAGCTTCCGTCGAGCTAACTCTACACGTGCTTCCATCTCTTTCTTTCTTCTGGCTGTTGACGCTACAGACGGTGCATTTGTGTTCTGTAGCCTCTCGGAGATCTTCGAACTTGTGCTTCCCACCAGTGTTCTGACTTCCTCGGTTGTGGCCCTAATCGTAGTCTCGAACGACGTCCCAGACAGGAAGGTACCTTCTGTTTTGGTACCGGATGTCGTACCGGACTCCACTGTGATGCCACGTGATGCTCTCTCAGTCGGCGTACGTTCCAGCCGATCACCTCCCTTCTGGCTTCTTGTAACGGGCATCTTGACCTTCGTTTCCTCTCGCACGATGATCACTTCGTCCGTTGTCTTGAAGCGCAGATGTCTTCACTTCCCTCGACGAAGTCCCACGATGATCGCTACGGCGTGAATCCGGCTCGAAGGACCAGCTGTCGCGGACCGGCCGTATGTGACCGACCGCTATGCGTTGACGAGCCTGGTCTGCCGGCAGCGAGAGGGGGAGAGACCTGTTGTAAGTAGGTCTCTTGAGTACGTGCCCTCTCGTTCCGACGGGCGCTGGTAGACTCGTCCCTGGGTTCACTTTGCGACCGCTGTGGGACAATCCGCGAATTCGTCCTGGATGTGAACTTGACCTTGGGTGATCTTGACTTGACCTTGTCTTCTGGTGTGATCCCCGGCGTGACCCCCGGCGTGACCCCCAACGTGATCACCGACGTGACCACCAGCGTGACCACCAGCGTGACCACCAGCGTGACCACCGGCGTGACCACCGGCGTGACCACCGGCGTGACCACCGACGTGACCACCGACGTGACCACCGACGTGACCACCGACGTGACACCCGACGTGCCCTTGGCGACGACTCGGCGCTGACACGACGTGGGCCCGACGATAACTCGACGTGATCCCGACGTTCGCTCGACGAGATCCTCTTGGGCGGACCTTGAAGGGGAGTAGGGAGCGGGGTAGTGAAACGCTGGTGTTGCTTGAGTCTTCCTTTTATTTTTCTTCCTTTTGAGTCTTCTTACTGGAGCCGCTGAGTAGAGCATGCTCCGAACAAAATCGAGATCGCTAAGGTACCCCCTTACCTTTACCTTAAAGAGAGCCCCGTATATTGAGCCCTCTCTTCGGTTCATTTTCACTATGGCATTACCACTTTTTTGGCCATAACTTTGCCATTCCTGGTTGTGAGCTAACAAATGACCACTCGAAATGTAGCCCACAACCAGGTCTATAAATGAACATTACATCCGGGGGGGTACCTTAGCTTACAATGTAGCTATTAACTAAAAACTGCCTAATTTTACAAACATTTGCTTAATCTGAGGTAAATAAATGGACACCCTACCTAATTATCCGAATAAACTAAACCAAAACAATATTTATTAGGAGTGCCCTACTTATATCTACCTAAATAAACCATATTTACCTAACATTCATCCATTAATTTTAACCGAATTACAATTTTGCTGTACTCATTATAAAACATACTAAAACTAGACTATATATACATGTGTTGATCGCCAACACTACTAGTGCAGCTTTAGATACTCGTTCTAGTATAGAACTTACTGCACTTCTGGACAAGCCAAGATCTTTCAGCAGGTTAAAGAGAGATTTTGCTGGTATACCTCTCGCTCCTACTTCTACAATGTATAAATTAACTTCATACCTATTTTTTGTTAATTCGTTTAGAATGTCGTAATACTTGTTTTGTTATAAGGAGATAATTAAAGCTGTAATGCACCATCCTGACTCAGTCTGGGTTAGTGGATGACGCATGACTTCTAATGATTTTTGTTTTGCCATCTAATAAATGTTCCTACTGATGGTACTCGGGGCCTTCTCTGCAAGGAGAAATCAGCTTCAAAAACAGATCAAAATGCTGGCTTAGGGAGTGTTCAAGTATTACCTAACGAAATTTTTAATGATTTTACACGAATTTATGTATGAATTGAAAATAAGTTGTTTGTTTGTGTGATCTATACTAAATTTATAAACCTGTACAGGTTTTTTGTTTGTACAATAACTAATGTCGGGAACTACTGGATCAATTTCAAAAATTCTTTCAACTTTGGCTATGGACGTGATCCCCGAGTGCTATCGGTTATGTATTGTATGCCACAGGCGAAAAAAAAAATATCCCAGAATAATGCAAACTTCGAAAGATCCGGACCATCATCAATATTGTTCATTTATTTGGTGTTGCGTATGTAATGTCCACCAATATTTATAAATTAATTTGTGTTTGTGTCAGGATTCGCGCGTGGTGTACGGCGGCGGCGCAGCGGAGATCTCGTGTTCCCTGGCGGTGGCGCGCGCCGCAGAGAAGACCGCCTCGCTCGACCAGTACTCGTACCGCGGGTTCGCGGACGCACTGGAAGCCGTGCCGCTGGCTTTGGCAGAGAACAGGTATATTTTTTTAAAATAAAAAGTGTCATGACAAACAGGACATGTACCTGATGGTAAGCAACATGGCTCCCACATAACAGCACAGTGACACACAGCTATTGGAACATGAACGAGTCCAAATCATTGCCTAGCACTGCACTGCACTGGTCACCCAGAGATCTAATAGACTACAGGCCCGTGAACAAAATTTACGGGTCAAATGAACCACCAGGAGACCTATGTAGGATGATAGAAGGGTATAAAGTAATAAGATTCAGCACTATGCCGTCACTTGTAAGCTGTCCAACTGAGTGCAATTGAAGAGGGGTGGGTTGCAATCCTCGATCATTTCTCCTTGTCGCATTATTTTGTACGGCGTTGCGGAATAATAGATTAAAAGATGTATTGTCTAAGTATATGTCCAAGGTGGACAATTCACACACAACACCATCTGACCCCAAACTAAGCAAAGCATGTATGATGGCGGCCAGATAGCTGATATAACACTTATATAGTTTTAAATACATACTTTTGATACATAGAAACACCCAGACACAGTGCAAACATTTGAATTCATTTGCAGGCAAGGCTACTAATAACTAAGCCACGAGGCCAGATAGACTCTATATTGCACTTCATACTAATATTATATATGCCAAAGTATGGATGTTTGTTGCTCTATCACGTCGTAACGTATGAACGGATCGGGCTGAAATTTGGAACACTAATATATATAGTCTGGAAGAACACACATAGACTTGATATCTCGGTATAATAACGGGAACGGGAACTACGCGGGTGAAACCGCGGGGCGCTGCTAGTAGCAGTGTGTCTGGAGCTACACGGGTGGTTTACTGTGCAACATTAGTACTGTTTGTTCTAAGTTTTTCGACAGTCAATAGGAAGTGCCAATTTTTCGAAGTGCAAACTTCTTTTGGCGCGCCTAGACAGATTTTTCGTGGGGTGTGAATTGAATTCTAGCGTCACGCTCGGGTATGATAAGAAATCTTCGGGTAAACTCGGGACCACGGCCATTGGCCGTCTAGAAATACGTCACCCAATGGGAAGTGCTGGAAAGGCGTCATGGCATGGCCATCTAGAAATGTGTAAGCCAATGGAAAATGCTGACACATTTCTAGATGGCCAGGCCGGTTACACCCGTCGTAGTTTCCAAAGTAAGCTGTCAAATTCTAAGTTACTTATAAATTTTCACTTCTATCGGCAGTTCCTATGACTGCCAATTTTTTTTTATCTGGACCTTGGTTACCATCAGAATTGACTTTGGGTCAGCGCATCACGAATATTGCTACAGATAAACTGTTATTACGCATGTCGGTGATGCGAACTCGTAAGATTTTTCCCCAACTAAAAATGGTAGCGGCTAGAGAAATTTTCAGCTCAAATTTTTTTTTTATTATCATGAAAACAAAAATGATTTTTTTTATTACTTCTGTACTATGTATATACTATATTAAATGTATATAAATGTATTTGTCCATAGTGGGTTGTCTCCAATCGACGCTCTATCTGAGGTGAAGGCACGTCAGGCCGCTGAGAACAACCCCAACCTGGGCATCGACTGCATGGGCAATGGTAACCGTCATATCCATCATCTATCTGCATCATTTTCCTTTATTGGGAATCTGCCTTTATCATTGATTAAATTACTTTGAGACTTTACCTTTTTCATTGATAAAATGACTTTGAGACTTTACCTTTTTTGTTGATTAAATGACTTTGGAGACTTTACCTTTTTCATTGATTAAATGACTTTGAGACTTTACCTTTTTCATTGATTAACCCTCGGCATGCCTGGTAGGGTCTGAGAGACCCACCGCTGCAGTTAAATCGTTACAATTCATTCACATTTGAATTCCGCGCTTAACTGCTCTCAGTAGCTGACCGAAGTGAACTTAGTTACGCTCTCCACCCGCTACCTCAGTTCGGGGCGCGCTCCAGTAGTGAAAGGACGTGCGTAAAGTGCTCTCGGGTCCCACTGACCCCACCGGGCATACGGCGTGACATTTTTATGTAAGTATTAATTCGTTTTTCTGTGATTTTGTGACTTATTTGCTAATAATAAATATTAAATATTTACTGCGAACACGTTTTTTTTATGAAACACTAGATTTTGATTGTTTTAGTTTGGAGTCCTGAAGATTTTACGAATTTAATAGGTTTTATTTATGAAGGTTTTTACTTTACTTCGATTTCAACTTATGCTATCGTATTCTTTTATAGTTCAAAATAGAGAGACACCTACGTGACAGTGACATCATTAGTTTGCTACTCGAGGAGGTGGACGAAGATCATGAAGATGATATTGTTTTCAACTCCAGCGATGAAGAGTCTCATGAGGTCACAGAAGAAAACCGCGATCTACAGATCTTCGCAAACGAATTGCTAACCGTATTGGTCTCCAAGAAGGCCCACCTGTAAAAAAAAACAGCTCCAGGTGTAAGACGTAGATGCCACGTTTGCCCGTCAAAGATAGACCGCAAAACGCAATACATCTGTGAGATGTGCAAGAGCCATGTGTGTCTCGATCATGCAATTTTCCAGTGCGAAAATTGCTTCGAAAACAAAGCTCGTAAAGATGATGTTGGAAATGAAGAAGACTAATTATTTTAGCTTAGAATATAAGATAATATATGTGCCTAATGTTTCCCAAAGTCTGATTAACATACCTTTTGTATAAGTTGATTTTGCATGTTTATAAACATAAGATGTTAATTTTACGTTGAAAAATGTATACCGAGTTTAATTACTAAAATTATTAAAAGATATTGTTGATTCGACAACGTATTTTATTTAAAACTCTTTAAAACTTCTTTTATTTTATTATTAAACCATATTTTTTTCTAATTGACACCAATTTGTAGGTAAAAAAAATATTTTAAATTTAGGGTCTCACAGACCCACCAGGCGTGCCATGTAACTTTTTTCCACCAGGCATGCCGAGGGTTAAATCACCTTGGTACTTTGCCTTTTTCATTGGTAACAGGGTTTCACTTAACTGAACGAGGCGAGAAACTGATAGTTCATTTTTTTTTGCATATTACATTTCTTTTAGTTTGAATAGGAAAATACATTTTCAATTTGGTTCAAATTAATTTAAATTTAGATAAAAAAAACTATTTCAATAAAGTAAAACAAAATGTACTTAATGATTTTTTTTTGCATTGGATGAATACAATTATTTCATTAAATAAACACAATAAACACAAATTCAATTTTAATTCAATTCTAATTAGATTTAACTTGAAATAAATTTAAATACTAATTTTAATAATTAAACAAACACAATAAACACAAATTCAATTTTAATTCAATTCTAATTAGATTTAACTTGAAATAAATTTAAATACTAATTTTAATAATTAAACTTAATTTTGACTTTTGACTACATTGAATTTAACTTGAATTAAATTAAATTTAGATTACATTCAATTCATTTCATATCAAAATTAAATTCAGATTAAACAACTTTCATCGAATTAACTAATCAATTATTTTGTCCACCAGACTCGAACGACATGAAAGCACTGAACGTGATCGAGTCGCTCCACTCCAAGAAGCAGCAGATCGCGCTCGCCACTCAGCTCGTCAAGATGATCCTCAAGATAGACGACGTTCGTTCGCCCGCCGACTCCATCGACTAGGCTAGTCTGTACGCTGCACTCGACAACTCGCCTGGCGTGTGGGATACATGTTCATACCTAATAGCATAAACGACACTTTGTTCTCACTGGGGGGGTCTAAACAACATTTTGTTCTCACTGTGGAGGTCTAAAGAACACTGTGTTCTCACTCAGGAGGTATATAAAACGCTTTGTTCTCACTGGAGAGGTCTACAGGACAATTTGTTCTCACTGGGGGGAATCTATAGAACACTTTTTTTCTCACTGGAGGTATCTATAAAACACTTTGTTCTCACTCAGGAGGTATATAGAACACTTTGTTCTCACTGGAGAGGTCTATAGGACAAAATTGTCCTTATTGTGAGAACAAATGTTCTCACTGGGAATATCTATAGAACAATTTGTTCTTACTGGGAATATCTATAGAACACTTTATTCTCACTCAGGAGGTATATAGAACACTTTTTTTCACTGGAGGTATCTATAGAACACTTTGTTCTCACTGGGGGGATCTATAGAACAATATTGGTTGTACTTGTCTATCTTATATTATGCCAGGTGTGATTGTATAGTCTATAGATATTTTGCATTTGTAACAAATACTGTTATCTTATTATACACATTGTGGAAATATCATTGATTTTTTCAATGGCTTTTTACATTTCAACATTCAGTATTTCATTTGATTCTCTTTATGTGAAATATGTCGCAACTTATTAAATATTGGTTACAAATCGTCTTGAAGTCAATACCGGATCTGACATAATGATATGTCAGTATTTTACAACAGATCTGATATGTTAAAATATGTCATATATGTAATATTCTGCAATGCAACTGAATTTTAACATTTCTTAGTCACTATTCTGTGATGTATCTGACATATTTTAATATGTCACTATTCTTCGACTATGACGAAATTTACACTTAACGCAATATACTGAATAATATGTAGTTTAATTAAATCAAATTCGATGAACCAAATTCCTGTGTAATTTAGTTTAATACTTCACAAATAATAAGTTTTAGTTCGAAAAGTGTATTATTTTAGTTAAGTTCGCGTCGCTAGGAGCTAGGTACCGGGTACTGATGTGATGTATGCCTTGCACTAATAAATTAATAAGCTAATTTAACTAAACTGACGTTTTATTTTCGTTTTTGACGTGGATACGTCTATGAAATTGTTTCCATAAGCTCTTATGTTTTTTTTAAGTTTAATACACTTGACCGGTATGTCGCCTGGACGTCTCCTCTCTTTCTACCAAAACGTAATTTCGAAAAAAAACTCGCGACTTTCCTACTCCGGTTCTACTTCGTTTCATCCGATACAAAACGACGGATTCGACGATTCTACTTCGATCCTTCGTTTTGTCCGTTTAAATGTTCTAAGCCTATTCTAATTAGAGTAGGTATGCTTATAACATTTAAACGGTAAACAATGTTGTATCGGACGAAACAAAGTAGAACGAGAGTAGGAAAGTCGCGAGTTTTTTTTCGAAATTACGTTTTCGTAGAAAGAGATTAGACACCCTGATGTTAAGGGCGTACCCCGAGCAAATGACCTTGAGTATTTCTTACCTTATCGCACACCGCAAGAAAGAGCAAGATAGAAACAGTAGGATTTGCCGCTGTTTTACGCTCAATTTTTAGAATACACTCTTTATAAAATCAGATTTTGGTATTTTGAAAAAAAAATGGTTGTCTGTAAAGTAGGTTTACTGACGATAGTTGAACCTGACAACCTGACAACGTCTTAGAAATCAGTACGCTGATAGCGCTAGTAGTGATACCGCTCGACTCGGCGGGTGGCGCCCTCTCAGCGCTCAGCTTCGTCCGCATGGCACTTACGACGAACTAACGGTAACGTTACATGACGTCATGTTTTGCGGGCGTGCAGCCGGCTTCATCGAATTATAAGACGTTATCACGTCAATAAAACTACCAAAATGTTCGTAATGGAATCGTCTATCCGTTGGTGTAAGTACAAAATCAAAATAATGGAGGTTTTCCGAGTAGATGCATGATAACTACAATTATTTAATGTTTTCATGGTTTCGTTGTGAGGCGAATATTTAAACAATAAGTTTATTTTCAAAAAAATTAAACTACCATTTTGAAGCCAAGAAGTTGTAGAAATTTAATGTATTTTTTACCAGTTGATATGTTTTGGCTAATGAGTAGATAGCTCTAAAAACTGGACAAAAAAATCGTTTTGCTGGGGGACGCACCTTAAGCATGATTCGGTCTAAGGTCTAAGATGAAGCGTGTTTACCTAAACAATACCGACGCACTCTCAATTCGAATTTGAAGACATCACGGTTATAACCACCGGGAAAACCCCACTCTGGCAACGCATTCCACAGCCTAGACGTTCGATTATCACAAAAGTAGAGTCAACTCTCTTCGTGCGTATCTTTGGAACGTCAACTATGAAACGATGTCGGTTTTGCGAGCTACGAGCAGTCCGTAGAAAAAAGGACAAGGTGGTACGAGGGTCAAACTGAAAGTTCTTAGAACTGGCCACTTATAAACAATATAATAAAAAAATAATTCTATAATTTGAAAATAGAACTCTTTGCCAATATTACTGAGTATATACTTCATTCATTTGTCATTTGTTTTACGATTTGGCGGCAAATTGAAAATTGTCTGTGTCACGTCAACATGAATTTAACACGAGAAAGTTTTCGTGCAATGATTTTTTATGACTTTCGATGTCATTTAAGTCAACAAGAAAGTTATGATAGACTACGATTGGCCTTTCACGATGAAGCCCCATCTCGTGCGACTGTTTACAACTGGTTTAATGAGTTTAAACGTGGTCGCACTAATCTCACTGATGATTTACGTGAGGGACGGCCTTCTACGGCGACGACTGAAGATAACATCTGTGTTGTGCGGCGTATGATAGAGACTGACAAAAGAGTGACCTATCAGCAGATTCGGACAAGCTTAGGCATCGGTATGAGTCAAGTGCACAAAATCCTACACGAACATTTAGCGGTCAGGAAGCTTTGCGCCCGGTGGATACCTCATAATTTGACTGAGGCTCAAAAACTCCATCGTGTGGATTGGTGCCGTAAAATGATTGAAAGATTTAACGGAGGTGACTCAAATGCTGTGTTCGACATACTAACAGGTGACGAAAGCTGGATTTACTGTTATGATCCTGAAACCAAAAGACAATCTGCTCAGTGGGTGTTTCCTTTCGAGGAGTTGCCAACTAAAGTGAAGAGAGATCGAAGTGCGGGGAAAAAAATGGTGGCCTCGTTCTTTGGAAGGATAGGTCATTTCGCAACAATTGTGTTAGAGGATCAAAAAACAGTTTCTGCAGAATGGTACACTACCAATTGTTTGCCACTTGTCTTGGAAAAAGTTCGAGAGAAACGACCTCGCAGTAGGATCCTCCTTCACCACGACAACGCCTCATCGCACACCGCCAAGCGAACGATCGACTATTTGGCGACATCAAACGTTGAATTACTGGGTCACCCGCCGTATAGCCCCGACCTCGCGCCTTGTGATTTTTATTTATTTTCAAAAATTAAAGAAAAACTTAAAGGAAAGCGGTTTATGAATGCTGAAGAAGCGGTGGCTGCGTATCGCGATGCCATTGAAGAGACCCCTAAGGACGAGTGGGCAAAGTGCTTTTCCCAGTGGTTCCATCGCATGCAGCGGTGTATTGACGTGAATGGACAATATTTTGAAAAGATATAATAAAACTAATAACTGGCTAATGTAATCAGTTTTTGATTTTCTAAGAACTTTCAGTTTGACCCTCGTATTAGATCATGCAGATCACTTGCAATCACCGAATTGTATCCGATAAGCTAGCAATTTTGCGGCGATGTTCAAGACCGAAGTCTTTTTCGCACAAGAGTGTTGTTGCCTATGAGCCTTTTGGCACGTCTCACGCCTAACTAAATCGGCTTTGGCTTTGCTATTGCCGTCTCTTTCATTTCAAGCGAGAAGAAAAGCGACAGCAATATCAAAGCTACGACAGTTTTCGTTAGGCGGTAATCCCCCGATTATTACACATAAAGTGCGTTTTAGAAAGGCGTGTAGAAAACCAAAACAAACCAAAAAAAAAGGTGATACCATAACATAAACATCGTTTAATCTTAGTATTTTTATGAAATTGCCTTAAAATATTTTTCACAAGTAGGAGGGACGGTCTAGCTGTAGGCTAAAACCGCGCGACCTTGAACGAGTGAGGATGCACTGGTACCTACCGATTCCCTTACGCTTGTCCTCGTACGAGATGTAGTAATCCCAACGTACTACATACATACATAAATAGCGCCAGTGCCTAGCACTAGCGCATCATTCCGTAAGTAGGAAAAAAATATTTTTTTAACCCAACCAACTGATTTTGTTTTTAGTCTATTATTCTTGGGTATGTTTGATGAAAATGTGTCCCAAGATGGCCGCCGCCACAAAATGGCGGATTACATCACAGGGCCATTTTGCTATGTAATCTCCTGTCCGTGTTACGGTATGGTCGCCTGGTAGAGATCACTCTAAGCAATAAGGCTGCCAACTAAATAGCTTCACTAATTCTTTGTTTTGTAATTTATCTTTAGTGCTTTGTGGTAAAGAGTTATTTTTAAACAAATACACGGGTAACTCACGTATAAAATAGTCAGAACAGTCCGACTCGAGTTTCGATCGCGTCCGGCGATCTTCAAGGCGAGTGCGCGCGCATGTTCGCAGCTCGATTAGCACTCATCGATCGATTGTGCTAATCGAGCTGCGAACATGCGCGCGCACTCGCCTTGAAGATCGCCGGACGCGATCGAAACTCGAGTCGGACTGTTCTGACTATTTTATACGTGAGTTACCCGTGTATTTGTTTAAAATGTGTAATAACCACGTTAGTTTTCATACTAAAAGAGTTATTTTATTGTCTTTATTACAAGCCAGGTACTTATTATAACCCGTCTAGCGGCAGGGAGCCTATATAGGCCCATCGCCGGATATGAATCAAAATGGGGAAAATAAAATACCCTCAAGAATTTTGAGGTTAGTTTTGACAAAACAAATTATAAGTAAAGCTTTCTCATCTAAATATTTTTGCGGTAGCAGTATAAAAACACTGAAGTAGTGAAATCAATTAATAGAATTTGTCTTAAAATGAGTCTCAACTGACGGGAAGGGTAAAGAAACAAGCAGCGTGGTGTATTAGTAGTTTATTGAAGTAATCCTATGTACATTCCCGGGCGCTCCCGGGCGCGCCCGGTCACGTCGCGTTCCCGATCCATCGCAGACTTACAGCTAGGCGCCGCGCCAGCGGCCTTACATTGTTAATTCCTGCAACAAAATTACATTTACATTAATATCATAAACATTTCCTATATAAATAAACACGATTGGAGTGTCTGGTAATATCAAATTAACAGCTTTTTACTACATTCATTATGAACCCTTTTTTTTATAATTTAGAGTGACTAGACATACAGTGAGCAAAATGCCTGCCACACAACAGAACAGTGACACGCAGCTATTAATTAGAACATGAGTCATTACCTACCACTGCACTGCGCTCGTCACCTAGATATATAAGATGTTTTATCTCTATGCCCTGTAATTTAACTGGAAACATTGCCCTTCGAACCAGAACACAGTAATGTTTGCACATTGCTGCTTGGCGATAGAATGGCAAAGGAACTATATGTAATACCTATATCAAGATAACAATTCTGTCTGATAGGCCATCAAGTTTAGAGTTCAAAATGTAGTATAAGTAGAGTTGAACACCTCAGACACAGCCAAGGTAAATTTCATGGTTAAATCAAAACAATATGTGAGATTTAATCATCATCGGTGTCCAACAAAGTCTATATAGTTTAATTATATTTAAGAGATCATGTGGCCTATTCAGAAAAAAGGGGTCGCCCACAAACCAAATTGATGTTTTAGAGCTATTTTTAAAACCCGACCGAAAAGTTTTTTTTGTACTTTGTTGGTTTTCGTTTTTTTGGTGAAGAATAGTTACCAAAGTGTATCAAGCTGTGTATCTGTGACCGTAAAGTTGCAATCACCGTCATAATATCACATTAGGTTAGTTTGTGATATAAAATTGTTAGATTATAATCTGTCTGTTTATACAGTTTTACAGTGACATATCCAATATCTGTGGACTGCCGTTATCTGTGGAGTGTAGCTAATAGTAGCATCCAATCAAATAAGGCAATGCTTTTGTATTCTCGTATTTAGCGCATAAATACAGAGTTACTGGTAATAATCCTGCATCCATTTCAGGGGCAAGTTTTGTATATTTAAAGAAACAACTCTTGTTCTACAACTTTTGTGGTAACTCAATATGTCATAAAAAAATAGTGTCTGTTGTCCATTAGCTCTATGCCCATCGGCACTTCTTATATCGCGAGCGAGAGTGCACGCGCTCTTGTTGCGAAGAGTTCGATATTTTTAGATCGGGCAAATGTGTATACTTTTTTATTTTGTTTAAGATTTTTTTTTAAACTGAAGTAAAAAATGTCGACATAATATCTAACAAAATAAATATATATATTACGTACCATAATAGCATTGACGATATCCGACTGGTTGTTTCTGAGCGCGCGCACGGCCCGCGCCCTCGAGACGTTGGCCTGCGACATCACTATCTCCACATCCTTTTCGTCCACTCCGGTCTCGTCCACCGTCTCCTCGTCTTCTTCCTCGGCTATGGGGGCCACAGTCTGGAATACAATTATTGCACTTAGTAGGGTAGGATATGATTTGTAAAAGTTTGTAGGAGTTAGGAGTACACATAACCTCTTTAGTACAAAGATTTTGATAGAGTTACCCTCTTATTTACTGAGCTAGTATGAAAAATGTACCCTTTTACTGGGCTAGTATGAAGAGTTTGTAAGAGTACCCTCTTTTTTATTGAGACGGTATGAAGAGTTTGTAAGAGTACCTTCTTTTTTATTGAGACAGTATGCAGAGTCTGTAAGAGTACCCTCTTTTTCACTAAGCTGGTCTCAGAAGGTATCTACTGCCTACCAAACCAATGGCAGCTACGTAAGCACCCTCCATTGTAGGATGCATCATTGCATAACATCAGACTACATGGCGATCAAGTGTAAACGCATAAGAGCAAAAAATGACAATGTATGATAGCCTAAATTAGCAAAATACTCAAAAACTACATACCGTGCCAGTGGACGCGGCATCATTGCCAGCAGCGGCTGTCTCCGGGGCCTTGAACCTCTCGGCAGCAGCCATGGTGGCTTGCTGTGACAGATCCTCAATCTTGGCCTCGCCGAACACGATGTACGTGTCCGAGTGGGGGTTCTTGTACACGTCCGGTGAGTTGATGACGAACAGGATGTTCTTTGATTTGCGGATTGTGACTCTGTTTACGCCTGATACCTGGAAATTTAATGTGAAGTGTTAGAAACATGTTTTAAGTTTTAAACTTGACAAATTTTTATTTACATCTTCTATGTAAATAAAAATGAATCGCTGTACGTACGCGTATAATTTGCGAATTACTGAACCAAATCAAATAATTCTTTTCCAACCCTTTTTAAACCATTAATCCAAATGAAAACTGTCTTATCCCTCAAGTTGGACCACATTACAAACATGTTCCCTGAGAACAAACATGACACTGGTTTTTTTAATATAACTAGCGGTTCGCCCTGGACTCGCCCGTTGGACATAATATAGCCTATAACACTCAGGACGTCTACTCTCTTTCTACGAAGAACGTAATTTCGAAATAAGCTCGTGACTTTCCTACTGTGGTTCTACTTCGATTCGTCGTTTCGTCCGTTTATATGTTCTAAGCCTACTCTGAATTAACAGTAGGCTTAGAACATTTAAGACAAAAAATGTTTCATCGGACGAAACCAAGTAGAACCAAAGTAAGAGAGTCGCGAGTTTATTTCGAAATTACGTTTTTCCTAGAAAGAGAGTAGACGTCCAGGGATCACATACATAATACCCAACGATAAAATAATTTTTGAAATCTGTCCAGTAGTTCCTGAGACACGTTAAAACAACAAACCCCTCTTCAGGTTTATAAGATTAGTATAAAAGATATATCCGTTTACAATAATGATGATAATGACTTACAGGTTTCAGACCGAGTTTGCTCATGATCTTGCGCGCTTTCTTCTCGCCACGAGATTGCTTGGCCTTCGATACGATGTCGATGCCGGCGATGGGGTTGGCGATGCCTCCCGTGCCCGGTGCACCTGGAATTATACATTAAATCTATATTTAGTCTAAGAGTTTTAATAAGCGCATATGATTAATTAGCTTGTAGAACGTATATATATATATAAAATGTTTTTTTGTCACTTCTAGGATTATAATTCACACTAGAAATGTTCATTTTATAATAATTATGATTAATAAAGATATTTTCAAATTGAAAAAAAAAAATTGAGTCTAAGAGTAGTACTTAGTGCTACATAGTAGTCGTAATAGTATTTTTGGAACAAAGGTCCTTATGATAGGCTTGGAAGAAATAGGGATTTTGCTACGTGACTGAACTGAAAAAAATGTTAAGACTAACGTAAGAATTAGAACCCATGTGCAGAAAACATGTAGTGACAATGATGTGACTGCGCCCCGGACACATTCCGTCAAATTCGTTTAAATATTTAATGGGACTATCAGAAACCCCTAAGTGTTCAGAATGTGATGTGATAGAGGATGTCCAACATATTTTGACGGAGTGCGTCCGAAATGAAGTGCTTCGTCAGAGTCTTTTTGTACAAAACACCAATGTCGGAGAATGTAATGGTATGTTGGCTTCACCATCATCAGAGGAAGCAAAAAAGCTGCTGCGACTACTTGTTCCTCTTTGGAGGGGGTTCCTAAGCTTAATTATTTTTATTTAGGTTTAATGTAGTGTTCACACAGAGGCGATCCGAAAGCGATAGCGATCCGATAGTGAGACAATATTTTTTGTAATGTTCGAATTTGTATGCAACCTGACACACAGCAAGCGGGCACGATCCCATACTCGGTATCGGATCGCTCTCGCTATCGGATCGCTATCGCTACCGGATCGCCTCTGTGTGACCCGGCCTTAACTGTTTTTGTTGTTTCCTTCTTTGGTTTAACTTAGCAATAGATACTATGGGAATGACATATATCGACCAAATTCCTCTAAATAAATATGAATAAAAAAAATAAAAAAAAGAGCAACATTTAACGGAAGCGACGCGTAAACACTTCCAGTGACCAGTATTGCCAACTTTATTTTCAGATGATCATACATCCGAAGGAATTTCTTTCCTACTTGGTGTCGCATAACACCACATATTTTTTTAAATCTCAAATTGAAGTAGATATATCTTCAATAATACAATGGTTTCCCGGGTCTGTGACCCAGGTTGTTTGTGTTCTTTTTTACATTGTCTTGGATTAGGAATTACATGCAGCCCACTAAATGTTCCCACTGCTGGGACTGGGAGCATTTTGTCATAAGGAGAAAGTCAAGGACATAATCCAACATTGTGAGAGATCTTTTTTTTTTTTTTAAATTAAAATGAAGAGACGAGCAGGACATGTGCCTGATGGTAAGCAACATGCCTGCCACATAACAGCACAGTGACACGCAGTTATTGGCACATGAAGAGACCAAATAATTACCTAGCACTGCACTGGGCTCGTCACCCAGAGATCTAGGATGTTATGTCTCTAAGCCCTGTAATTTCTCTGGCAACATTGCCCTTCAAAACGGAAAGTAATGTGCAAACATTACTGCTTGGCGGTAGAATAACTGGCAAAGGTGTGGTACTTCCCCAGAGGGACTCTGCTAAGAGTCCTACCACTACTAAAGTTCTCTAGTTTCTGTTCAAAATTATTCTTATATGAAGGAACATTAAAAGCTATAACTACAGTTCTGTAACTCAGTAAACTATCAAAATTTAAACTATTATCTTTTAACCATAAATGATTGTGGTTTGACATGCTTTTGCATGACTTGTTATCAACTTTACAATAAAATTATATTACCTACTTTTATTTCATGACGCTATGCGAGCTTTGTGGTTACAATGTACAAACACACTGTGAATGTGTGAGACCACGGACGCTTTCAGTACCGCCCAAGATGCGGGCGAATGTATTTCTTTTCACACACACATACCTAAGTATGTGTGTTTTTGATCACCACAAGTAAGAAAAGTGATATGAGATAGAACTACTATACACAATACGGTTAAAAATTCCGGTCTCATACAGTTTTTGTTTGCATCAATGGAACAAGATAGACGAAAAACATTTCAGTGATTATTTTTTTAACCACCGCCACCACACTGGCCCAGTGGGTTGGTGGATACATCCATGCATGACTCGCAACTTTTCAAATGTCGTTTTAATTTATTCAGACCATAGGATACAGTTATCACTTGGTAGCGTCACAGAGTATACAATTCCTTTTCTTTTCATGATAACAATTAAAAAATAATATTCATAACAATAATTACCCACTTGCGGCTGTAAAGGTGCCTTGTAAGTTGTCATTGACACATCTAGCAGGTGGACACCCAAAATAGTCACCAGATAAATTAAAGACATACCCGCATCTTCCAATTCTGGGATAGTGTCATCAGAGTCACTGTCTGACGAGTCGGCGTCCTCCTCCTTGCGCTGTTCTGTCATGGAGGCGGTGGCCTTGTCGAGTTCCGTCAGTTCTGGCATGGTGGACTAGGTGACACTCCTGCAACACAAGTGCAACAATATTAGTATAGTTATAATAGCAATAGCACCATAAAACTAGTTTCCTGTTACTTAACAGCAGTCAGCTCAGCTGGCACCTAAGACATTATAACAAGAGTTTTTATTGAGGTAATTTATAATGGTACTGAAAAAAAGGAAAAGAGGGAGACACATGAAGAGGACAGCGGGAACCATATTGACGAGAAAGGCGGGTAACAGAGAGGAATGAAAAAGCTTGGAGGAGCCCTATGTCGAAAGACAATCTGAAGAGTAAAATAAATTACAAAATTAGTATAAATATACACTAATATAAATGTAGTTTATACTCTATAAATAAAGGCTATCTTAATGGCAGTTCTGTTGATGAAGAAACAAGATACAACTACTACACTTCTATACAAAACCAGCGCATTTTGGTACTTGGTATTAATTATAGGTACCTAGGTATGCTAGCAGTCGTATGAGATGTGTTACTTCTTGAGTATGTGAATCTTGAGTGTGTGTAAGTGAATGGATTGCTTTCCAGAATACTCTGTTCTGAGAGAGTAAGTATAGTTAGTAGGATCCTATACTTTTATGCAGTAATAATGTATCACTAGTCTTTGTAGCACACAAAGTCTTCTCAAGATTTTTGAGCATTCCAAGGTTGCATGCAAAAAATCTCTTTTAATAAGGCTGCCAGTTGTTTCTTTGTTCTTACTGTTATCCTAAATGATAAATATTAATATTATTTAATGGTATGAACAACAAGAATTTTCAAACACATTTTTGATTTTGATTAAATGCAGGACCTATGGAACAGATATTTTTTTGGCAAATTTTAACTTTTGGATATTGTGCTAAAATATTGACATGGACTGAACACTAATATACTTATACAGGAGTTATTCAGCAATTTCTTATCAATAACTAAATCATCAATTAGTTCAGATGTAATGATTCACCGTTTGTCAGCAATCAATTCTTCCTATAAGTATCAGTCCATTATTTGCATATAACTGTGGTTACTGTAGGTACTAAGAAATAATACGTAAATCCATGTGTAAGACCACCCACAATGAAAACGAAATAAGAAACCTGATTTGTTCGGCGTTTTACCCAAAATAGTTAGTGCAGAAGAAGGGTCAAGTTTCTTTTAAAATACACTTTTGCTTCTGAATTAAACATGTCACCATAACTAGCGCATAGTATAATAGGACATTAGGAACAAATTTAAAGCACTTCACGATGTATAATTTAATTTCTATTGAAAATATCGGTAGCCGCTAAAACGGATGAAATATCATGTAAATATCGCAGTTATTTCACAAATATAAACATGCATTTGTCGTCAGATCCCGTTCAAATATAATGGAATTTTACGTTTTTACACTTTTCACACGATTTTGGAGAATTTTCACGATTTTTACCTTTTATTTTTGGAAAACAAAATGCACAAACGAGGAATAGTCGCACAATTTGACAAGAAAAGAAATGGCGGAACAAAATTGGACATTGACAGTTTAACAATTTTGATTGTTGTCTAAAAATTTAAAAGAAGCCTACAGACTGAATAATTTGTTGCTGCGTAAACACCGTTGTTAGACGTTAGACGTGCTTTATGAAACCTAGGTAGCGATTCTAAATGCGATTCCGACTGTTTCGGAATCGGAAAGACAATCCCTGTCTCTGTCATGCCAAACATTATAAGACGTTAGACGTGGGCGTTGAATCAACGAACAGTTCATTTCAACTGTTTACTAAGCATGAACGGATAGACTAGTTTACAGTTCTCCGGTAAACTAGTCGAAGAATGAACTATACGCGTAATCAAGCAAGGAGACTGTTGTCGACTTGTCGATGCTTTTTAACAAAGGGCGATGCAACGTGTGCGAGAGAGACAAAAATACTGACGAGAGACGAGAGTCACTATGGCGCAGTGGAATGGATTTTGCTGTACATTGCGCGCATAAACATAAAAGAGTAAAATACAGTCATACTAAACGTTCGATGAATTGCAAAACTGAATATCATACCGGAACAAGTGTAAACTTGTTTATTTTACCGAGTCAACGCTTTAAAATCAAAATAGTTTCTAATGCCCTTTAAAAAGGTGCATATTTTTTTGAAACTTCTTGTGGTTTTGAATTGTTTTTATTTTTGTTTACATATTTTTTTAGTTTCGAGTGAAATACGTTACGCGTAGGTAATGTAACTTGAAATTCGTCTAGAAAATTTACATATCGTACTTGTATAATTGTAATTTGTAAATAAAACCGTAAAATAAGTGTAAATTAGTGAACTGTAAAATAGTGTAAATTAGTAAACTGTAAAAAAGTGTAAATTAGTAAACTGTAAAAAAGTGTAAATAATAAATAACTACATACATTATGTAATTTTTTAAAATCTCATCAATCTATACAATGTTGGTTGTGCAATACTACGTTTAACCTGCCAGTCCTAAGCCTGGGCAAAGTATGAAGGGAAGTTCATTTCACGAGATTTTTTTTACATTAAAATCGGTGCGAAAATTTAATCAGTTGATTTTGACCCTAGTCTATTCTGAGCGTTTATTACGTTTACCAATAAACATAAACGATTAAACGTAATCATCTGTTCCGTTCATGGAGTAAACTAGTCGAACATTAAACGGTTTCTTAGACTAGTTCACTGTCGACGGTGAACGGTCTCGTTTACGTCGACGCCAAAACCGTCAACGACCCACCTCTATAAGACGAAGACCGAGAGATGAGATTCCGTGTCGGATGCAACCGAATGGATTTAGAATCGCTACCCTGGTCAATTTCATAAGCAAAATGCGTCCAAGCACTCGTTACTCGTTATTACGTGATCTAGATTTCACATGTCGTTATCTCAGGCACCCAGCAGTAAATTTCCTTGATGGATTCAGTTCACCCTAGTGATTCTGAACCTAGTCGGATTGATCCGACACGGAATCTCATGTTTCGGTCTTTGTCTCATCTATTTAGAAAACATAGCGATGACATAGAGTATCAATCCCCGAAGAAGAACCATTTGGTTATGATTGTTCGATTTCAAGTCTCCCCGAGCTCCGAGTCGTTTAACTCGTTCTGATTGGTTATGCAGCACGAGACATAAACTTTGACCAACCAATCAATCCTAGAATATAGTAAAGACACGGAAAGGAGAAAGTCAAGTCCGCGAGTATGAACGAGACCGGCTGCGTCTCATTCCTAATCATTCATTCATTCATGATCGGCCAGTGTAACTAGACCTCTTTGATTTTGGGAGTCACATGAAATTAAAACTAACTAATCATTTTATTTTTACGTTAACGTACGTAACGTACGAGTGAAAAGTGATCCATTTTTCTGGTATACACATAACTGGAAGTTTAGCTGCTGTCGTTCCCGTTTCATTTATAGAACAAGATCATGTTTTTATCGAGTACCATTAGAGACAATCTTTTTAAAACAGAAACAACAAATCAAATGCGCACAGGTTGAAGATCTGGACGTCTACTCTCTTTCTACAAAAAACGTAATTTCAAAATTAACTTCGTTTTCGTTTCGTCCGATCGAACATTGTTTGACGTTCTAAGTCTACTCGAATTATAGTAGGCTTATTAGACATTTAAAAGGATGAAACGACGGATCAAAACAGAGCCAAAGTAGAAAAGTCGCGAGTTTATTTCGAAATTACGTTTTTTGTAGAAAGAGAGTAGACGTCCAGGGTAGCGATTCTAAATGCGATTCAGAATGGTTCGGAATCGGAATGACAATCCTTGTCTCTGTCATGCTAAACAGATAAGATAGACCCAGAGATGAGATTTCGTGTCGGATGCAACCAAATGGATTTAGAATCGCTACCCTAATCACAATTAGTCTTCGTTTGCCCGTGCGCCGATTGATATTGCTCGACGTTGCCTTTAATTTGGCAGAATTCAGAAGTAAAACATTACAACTCTCGTGCATGGTACTCAATGGTTTAGAATGGCAGAGACAAGGATTGTCATTCGTTTACCCTGAATTAGGTAGAGTGATTCTAAACGCAATCTGGGTAGCGATTCTGAAACCATTCGGTTGCATCCGACACGGAATCTCATCTCTCGGTCTTTGTCTTATCTGTTTAGCATGACAAAGTCCGAGAGATGAGATTCCGTGTCGGATGCAACCGAATGGTTTCAGAATCGCTACCCTGAACGGCTCCAATTCAGTATGAAAATCCTTATCTCTGTCATTCTAAACCAGGGATTCCCAAACTTATTTTGTCTGCTGCCCACTTTGAGAATAAATTATTTTTTAGCGCCCCCCTTTTTCAAATCCATAAAAACTTCTATAACTTCAAAATAAATTACTATTTAATTATTTTGAGCTATATTAGCGGAAATTAAATATAGACCAAGGTAGCGATTCTAAATCCATGCGGTTGCATCCGACACGGAATCTCATCTCTTGGTCTTTGTCTTATCTGTTTAGCATAACAAAGACAGGCATTGTCATTCCGATTCCAAACCATTCGGAATCACATTTAGAATCGTTAGCCTGAGCCCAGTAGGCAGTACACATTTTTTTTTGAATCTCTTGCCCCCCTTTAGGCCTGCAGCACCCACAAGGGGGTGTTATCGCTCACTTTGGAAAAGGCTGTTCTAAACCAATAAGACAAAAACCGAAAGATGAGATTCCGTGTCCAATCAATCCGACTGGGGTATGAATCGCTAGGCAGTTCTTGGTTTATGGCTTATATGACTTTGTCGTTATTCTAACATTGTCCGTTCCATGATAGTTTCGTAAACAGTAATATATCTGCTTACTTTAATCTGGGTAGCGATTCTAAATCCATTCGGTTGCATTCGACATGGAATCTCATCTCTCAGTCTTTGTCTTATCTGTTTAGCATGACAGAGACCGAGAGATAAGATTCCGTGTCAGATGCAACCATGAATCTGTATACTTCGTAACACACGTTCATGGATGCAACCGAATGGATTTAGAATCGCTACCCTGGACAAGTTGTTGGCTTCATCGCGTAAGTATCTTTACGTATACAAGAAAAACAAAGTAATTAAAAGTCATAGTCAACATTATGTAATATGTCACTGTCACTGTCTTTACCTTTAATTGTAGTGATGTGGGCAACATTATCGAATGGAAGCCATTCTAAGAAGTAAAAGTTGATGTGGTTGTTCGTCGAAATCGATGAACAAAAGAAGGACTACTATTTTTGCTCTGTAGGTACTGTTCGCTATTGTTTTTATTAGTAAGTAACATTGTATCATTGGTATAAAAACTTTATTTCGTCAGATGGCATTATGTAAAAATGCCCATTAATGTTTTATTAAAACTTGAGCTACAATATAGTTACTAGAAAAGAACTTCAAAACTTGAGCTACGTGACAGAGAGCACGTTATCTCATCTAGCTATCTATCTCGTAGTGGCCATTACCGATGTCGTTTATTTTAATACTTCCAACTGATTACTGATGAAATTATGGTGTTAATTATGGGATGTTGACCTTTGAAAAACTATATAGAGGCTCCAACTTAACACTTTGAAGAGAAACTTGACGAAAAGCAAGACACTTTGAAGAAAAACAATTGGAAGAGCACGTCGATACACTTATATCTTAAATGTACCGTGTTTAATGGTCATGGAGAATAGTATTTATGCCGTAAAGCCATAATTAATAATACTAGTGAAGTGAATAACCAAATCCTCATAAAACAATGTATGTTTCCTGAAACTGTACTAATAATATTAAAATTAGAAAATATTTCTCAAACCTGAAAATATCGATACAAAACAAATAACTAGTTAACTACACACAACACTAGTACCTAATCATTTCTTTCTCTTCATGAAACAGAGGTCGTTCGCTCGTTCGTTTCATTGCGTGTTTGTTGCTCTTTATACGTTAATTAATTCTTCTTATCGTGAACCGATTGAGTGACGAGACGTTGTTTATGTTTTGAATAATTAAATACAGTGTTTCGGTGACGTCTGTGATGTGATAAATTCGATCGCGCTGTGAGTCCAAAGTGCGTTGTGAGGAATTGTGATATTTGTCTTATTATTGTGAACTGATACAAGTGCCAAAATGTCTTTGGAAGAGAAATTCAACGCAGCCGTAAATGTTATTAGGAGTTTGCCTAAGAGCGGTGAGTATGTTTGTATAAAGGAGCTTAATTAATACACTACTTTCGACTACCGACTTGTGTTTCTGAACAGTCGTGTATCCCACTTATTTTATAAACTGCTGGTGAGAAACGTAACATATGTCTGGGGCCTCCGTCAGTAATATTCTGAATAAATTATGAGTATTGACAATTTGACAATATTATGAAGCATACACATTTTTGTGCTCACTAGAAAGCTGAAGATCTCAGTCTCGAAACATCACACAGTAGAAAATACACTTTTAAACATAAGTGCGACAATCAATAGCCTTATCACTTTGGACAATCTCTTCCATAGAGTCTCTCACAACACTTTTATAGAATTTTCATGCAAATATTTGCAGTTTTTTTGTATCTCTAAAGAAAGATAAATACGTAACAACTCTGGGGTGATAAGTCCTTACTATGGTGTACACTGTATGCGGAGAAACACTGGACATCACCATGCTCAAAATGGGATTGGTACACAAGTGGACAATATGACAAAATCTTTAAACTATTATGGACAAACTAGGTACAGACACTGAAAGATAACATCCCTCTAATCAATATACTCATACCAGATCTTCAAAATCTGCGTGATACTAACCTTGCCCTTTTTTCTATCAGACTGCTCATGCCAGTGATAGTTTTTTTTTATAAATAGTGATGAGACGAACAGGTCATGTGCCTAATGGTAAGCAACATGCCTGCCACATAACAGCACAGTGACACGCAGCTATTGGAACATGAAGAGTCCAAATCATTACCTAGCACTGCACTGCACTCTTCACCCAGAGACCTAAGATGTTAAATATCTCTAAGAACACAGTAACATTTGCATGTTACTGCTTGGCTGTAGAATAGCTGGCAAAGGTGTAGTACTTCCCCAAACAGAATCTGCTTTGAGTCCTACCACTACTAAAAAGTTAAAACAACTTAACAAATAAGTAAAGTACAAGTGTCTGTATGTTACATGAAATTAAGTGGTAAGTTTTACTAAGTTTAAATGAAAGAATATGTGTGGTATCTATATCTAAAAAAATGTTGTCTGTTTCTTTGTCTGTCTGTCAGTTTATTCCGGCTAATACATAAAATAGATGGACCGATTATGATGGGACTTACACAATATTTATAATGTTGTTTCTGTATGTTATAGCGACATCAGTTTTTGTTGCTTGTCTGATAATCATTAAATAAATAAATTAACTTGATAAACACAGAGACAGGTTGGAAACAGGGGTGTGAAAATGAATGAAATGACAAATTAAATGACACTATTCTTATAAAAGAGAAAGGTCAACTTCAACTTCTTTTTTATTTCTGGCTTCCATTCATTTATATGACCATAATTTCGCCAATGGCTTGTGTTTCAGCAGGATGTTCTTTTGGAATTTGGTCAGTCTTCAGATTGAGTAGTGGTTCTTGCAGTTGGTCGGTGGAGTAGAGACTATATTTGTTAAGCGAAAGGTCTTAGGATTGGAATATTTTTCACTTTTGTAACCTCAGTATTGTCATGGCTTTTTTAATATTCTATTTCTACATTTCTTACGGTGGACTTCAAAGACGAAACTGGAGGGAGGGCAGTCAAAAGAGGCAGTGTGAAGTTTTTCTAAGTAGGTATCGGAATTTAAATGTTTTTTAATGTTTCTTCTAAATATCACCAACTTCAGGTTCAACTGCATCTAATTACAGATACTAATTAAATCACATTTATTTGAGTTACTAGCAGTGTCCACAGTTTTACTTGTGCTTTCCCCGTTTTTTTTATTTTGCCGTGGAAAAAAGTACCCTATATATATATATGCTATTCCTTACTATAATCTTACTGTGTTCCAAGTTTCAACTTGACCCAATCAGATGTTCCAACGTGACTGAGAAACAAACATCCAAACACCCGAACTTTTGCATCCACAACATTAGTAGGAAAGGTAATGGATTTAAACAGGATTACGATTTGTTAATTCAATTTCGCATTTATAATAATTGCCATGACCTTATGATGAACTGATATTGTTTAATCTCATTGTTATCAAGCTTAAATACTTTATTTTCTATGCAATTACAGAATCTTATCATAGGATTACAATATTGACAAATTACAGTATAGATTTATCAACAATATTATCAAGCCTTGTGGTGTCCACTACTAGACACACAGCTCGCTAAATGTTCCCACTGCCTGAATTCAGGGCTTTGCGCTCAAGGAAAGAGAGTCAGGGAGAATCCTCCACCAGTAGCGTAGCTAGGTCTGGGCGAAGTAGGCCCTCGCCTACGGCCTTCCATTTTGAGGGGCCTCTTGAGGCTGCTCTAAATGGGAGCCAATGCCACAAAGAAAAATAACTCCTAGTTTTACCTAGAAAAAACTTCCTACCTCCCCTCAGGGTGGGGGTGATAGGCCTACACTGTCGTCCCGCTAGGGGTGTATTGTGCACAAAAGTACCTCCCCTCTATTTTCCTCTTCTCCTCGTTATCTAAGAAATTTGTTAAAAAGAGAGAACCAAAATGACAAAGGTTAGGACCTCGGAGTCTGTGAAGTGGCTAAATTAAAAAAAAAAGTACTTTGGATCTATTTATTGGGTAGGTCTTGGGAACGAAAGAAATGGGTCATAACAGATACAACTATGCCCACGTCCTTAATAGTCCATGTGAAGCCACCGTATGCCATGTTGGCCCACTGTGGGTTGGTTCCTCTGACCTTGAAAGATTCTTTGGTTTGATGTTTTCCTTTACAATTTTTAGGTTACAATACAATAAAATACAATACAATATATTTATTAATAACTCCAAAGTTACATGTGATTTAAAAATAATAATTACAAAATATTACTTAGATATTTCAATTAAAATTATACATATAATCCGCAACTGTGTAAAAAGATAATTTCAGTTAATGTCATTAATAATTTTCTTGTAATTTCATATGTACATGTCATAGTTTTAAACGCGCAATGCCCGTTTCTGAACGACAAACAGCCTACAGAAATCTGCGGCTCGACCCCACAGCTCCAATCCATACGTAATGTTACTTGTGGACAGTCGCGAAATAGCAGGAGCGCACGACGTCGCGGGTGGCGGTGGCCGCGAGCCGCCACCACGAGCGGCTCAGCTTTCCGCACACCTCGCCGATGTGCGTCTCCCACGCGAGCGCGCTGTCTATGTGGAAGCCCAGTAATTTCCTACTGTCGACCTGTTGGAGTGGGGTGTCGCCTACTGTCACAGAGCACCTGCTAGCCGACCTTCCGTTAAGGCTGAATGTCACAAAGCAGGTCTTCTCTTTGTTCAGAGCCAAGCCATTCACCCCGAACCACCAGTTGAGTCTTCTGGTCACCGTTCTCAACTCACTCTGCAGCTGACCGGCGGTCGGTGCGGTGATCACCGCGGCAACATCGTCGGCGTACATGTAAACCTCCAGGTCGTTGAGGAGGTCCAGGCAGGTCGTTGAAGAGAATGCTGAACAAAGTGTTAGAGAGACACGACCCCTGCGGAACGCCCATCTCGTTCTCCGATTCGGAAGATGACACCTTGCCCCTGTCACCGTCACCGATCACGATCTGGGTTCTGCTCGACATGAACGCCGTTAGCAAAGCCGCGAGCCGCGAGCCGAGGGGCCGCGAATGCCATAGTGTTGTAACTTTTGAGCAACGAGAGCGTGGTCGACGATGTCTCGGCGTGCGAGAGCTCGCAGCAGAGCAGGGCTCGGCGCCGGCACGCGTCGCGAGCGCACAACACGCGCCGGACCACCTCGCGCACCAGGTCCGTGGTGGAGTGCCCGGCGTGGTACGTGGTACGCTTACTCCCGGTCCGACATGATACCACGATCTGTTACGAAGTTCTAGAGTCTGGTATTAAGTTTGACCTCGAATATTTTGCTCACGGCGGGGACGAGGGAAATAGGACGGTACGACTTAGGAAAAGGAAAAGGAAAGAAGACATACCTGTCTTCTTTCCTTTTCCTTTATATAGCGGGCTTATCTTCACTCTTTTAAGAGCCGTTGGATAAGTTCCGTCCCTGATACACATACTAAACAAGTGGCTCATAGGGATGGCTATCGGTTCAATGGCGGCCTTAATTAATTCCGCCCGTAAACGTCTGTACTTTTCTACTTCATAAGGAGTGAACGGGATAAGTCTGATGGACACATCGCTAGCGGTAGAACCGCCGGCTGCGCTGGCTTCGAGCGCGGCCAGCGCTTCAGCGCTGTCGGCCGCCGGTGCGCCGATGCGGCAGGCCGCCGTAGCAAATTCTACGTTTACCTTATCTACCAGTTCCTTTTTTGACTGAAAATACTGGCCGTCCTTATCGCGCACCAGATCGATGAAATCCACTCTTTCTCGGTTGTTCCTGCCTAGTTCAGTATTGATGACGCGCCACATACAGCGAGGGTTGTCACCAATCATTTTAGAGTAGTAATTTACTCGCTTTTCTTTCAAGAAAGTCAAATATATCTGAGACAATTCGCTGTACTTATTGCGTGGGGATTCGTGTGAAGGGAATACGCTTTGTAAATGAGAAACTTCGCGCAATAGGTGTCTAAGATTGTGAACTTCGTCATTAGCCCAGTGCTTACAAAAAATACTGGGTTGCATTTTTTGTGGAGAGCATATGCCAAATTTGTTCGTCACTATTTTTAGAAGGCGATCTGCCAAAGAATTACAACACCCGTTACAGCTCTGAACAACGTCGCACCAGTCGACCGAGTCCAGGGCAGCAATGAAGGTTCCTCTGTTTGCTGCACTGAAACTCCGACTCAAGCGGCGAGCCGGCGCGGGCGCGCCCTGCCCCGACAACACCAAGCGCTGACATTTGTGATCGCTAAGCGGGTGTTGAGTGTCGACATTATTAATGCTGGAGATACCCTATGTTGATATATTTGTATAGACGTGATATATTAATGATCTGCTATCCCCATCTACCCTTGTGCGGCTGTCGACTTGTTGCGCGAAATCGTAGCTTGCAAGAATGTTGGACAGCTGCTTTCGCGCGCAAGAGTGCTCCAGGAGGTTTCTATTTATGTCACCTAAGATTACGCATTCCAAATTATCATCGGTGACTTTACAGAGGAGACGCTCGAAGAACTCCAGATATTCCGAGGGGCTCGTGAGGTTCGAACGGTACAGCCCGACTATCAGAACATTAGCATCTAGAAGGTGCACCGCGCAAACATCGAAAATTTGTTCTCGCGACAAATCGCAATAGTCACGCCTACTGATTGCCTTTATACCCGCCCGTACGTAGATGCAAGTGCCAATGCATTCCAGTGCCGGTTTACATTATTCCAGTAAGCAATCCAGCGCTGGATTCGGTCGCTGGACTGGAATAATGGGGTATTACATAATGTAAAGGCCGATTTAAACTGAACGAACATAGAGCTAGAGCTGGAACAAGAGCATTCTTTCTCGATCTTTTAGTGTAAACGAAAGACCGTTCTTAGCGTTTTCCATATTAAATATTCCATAGAATCTTTGCGAACGCAAACAAAACAACGAAAGAATGCTCTACATTTGTTTACACCAAATGAATTAGATACAGTGGGGATAGAATGAGCATTCGCTCGTCTGATTTAAATCGGTCTTAACAGAAACTAACTGTTCTTTACGAAGCCAATGTTCTGTCAATATAATAATACGTCGCAGGACCGGTTACCGGGATTACACACACAATTTTTAAAAGACAGTGGTGTGCGTGGGAATCGAACCAGGGGAGACTGCCAATTTCCGGATGGGCAGTTGGCACTCTCCACCTAGACCAGCAGTTAATAGCAGAGTTTTAAATTGAAGTCATATGTTTATTTTTTTGGAGAAAAATCAAATATTTCTAGTAAGTATATTATTTCAAGTGCTATTAAGTGTCACAGTAGACGATTGTATTTAAACAAGTGCAAATCAGAGGTGAGGGTAAATGACTATTTAACCATTGTAAGCATCTATTTACATAGTGATACTTACATATTTAAATGTATACTAATTATTTTACAAAATACTTTACTTTTATTATGGACTAAGATTAAACACCTTTTAATTATTCATTCTTCAGTCTTTTTTTACTGTAGACCTGTAGAGTGACACTAACATCTATCTATACAACCCACAATACAATTATCTTAGTGATTAGGATTTAATTTCGACCACTCAACATCAACAGCCCACTAAACGTTCCCACTGCTGGGTCTCGGGGCCTTCTCTCGCAAGGAGAGAGTTAAGGCCATAATCCACCACGCTGGCCCAGTGCGGGTTGGCGAATGACACATGACTTAGAAAGATTCTAAGTACATGCCGGTTTCCTCACGATGTTTTCCTTCACCGTTTAAAGTTAGCGGCATTACAATTATAATTATAATTTTGACCACTATTTTGTCTTTATTATGCCATTCCTAGGTGAAAATTATGATATTTTTAATGTTAAAGTGTAATAATTAATCATTATGACCATTATTTATAGTTAACTCTCAGAGCCCCTGCGGTTTCATCCGCTTAGTTCCCGATTCAATTATTTTTCCCAGGATAAAAAGTTTATGGTGTTATTCCAGACCTTACCTATCTATGTACCAAATTTCATCCAAATCCCGTCAGTAGTTTTTGCGTGAAAGAGTAACAAACATCCATCCATACTTACAAAATTTCTAATATCTACTAGCGACCCGCCCCGGCTTCGCACGGGTGCAATGGAGATACTAAATAAGCTACTAACTAAAATAACCTAACTACTAAACTGAAAGCGTGACGATAGAAGTCAATTCACAGCCCACCAAAAATCAGTCTAGGCGCGCCAAAACAAGTTTTCACTTCAAAAACGTATATATATATATATACTCTTTGATTAAAACTATACATATATTAAAACTCTTTAAAAAAATGTTTGATCGGCAACGTCAAATGTTTGATTGGTAATGTCAAATGTTTGACTGGAAATTATGTAGAACAGTTTATATGAGAAAATGAAATTATTGTTTTTTACTATCTTTTTCGCGACTTTTCAATATTTTCTCACCGTTTAAACCTTCCCTTAACTACCACAAACATTTCAAAACCAAAATCAGCCAAATCGGGCCAGCCGTTGGCGAGTTTTAGCGGACCCACAAACAGCAATTCATTTTTATAAATACACATTACACAGAGATTAGTAGGATACAGAATATATTTAAAAAATGAATGTTTGTCGCTATGTCCTTTTTAGGGTTCTGTAAAACGTAAAAACGGAACCCTTATAGATTCGTCATGTCTGTCTGTCTGTCTATCCGTCCGTATGTCACAGCCACTTTTTGCCGAAACTATGAGAACTACACTGCTGAAACTAGGTAAGTAGATGTATTCTGAGAACCGCATTAAGATTTGTACAAAAAAAATTAAAAAAAAGAAAAATTAGGGTTGTCCCCCATAAACAGAACTGAAACTCGAACATTTTTTTTCATCAAACCTACACGTGTGGGGTGTCTATCGATAGGTCTTCAAAAATAATGTTGAGGTTTCTAATATAAATTTTGTCTACACTGAATAATTTGCGCGAGAGACACTTCCAAAGTGGTAAAATGTGTGTCCTCCCCCTCAAACTTCTAAAGTAAAATAATAACGAATACGAAACGAATAACGAACGTATATTTTTTTTAATTCTTTTTATATTTAAAAAAAATATACGATGTACATTACCATGCAAACTACCAACGAAAATTGGTTTGAACTCGATCTGATGAGTAGTTTTTTTAGTACGTCATAAATACCACTATTACTCGTATTCGTTATTATTAAATCAAAGTTACAACGAACTACAAGAACTATGTGTACTATGTACATATATTATGTTACTTGCTGCAACGGAACCCTTCATGGGCGAGTCGAACTCGCACTTGGCCACTTTATTTATAGAATGTATTTGATGATGTAGCCGCCTATACGCACTGGCCCAGTGGAGGCCAACGCCAGTGTGTGGAGGGTCGTTTTGTGATCACTCGCGTCGCTCGCCTAGCTGGCCGAGTGACGGCAAGTGGCCAGTGTGTATAGGGCTGTTTTGCCTCGACTCGTCTCTCGTGACCGGTGTCGGTTTTTGTGCACAAAACAAAGGCGCTCGGCGAGTAGCGTCCTATTCTCCTATTGGCCTACCTCGCTTTTGCCTGCGCTCGGCCAGTGTATGGATGCTACCTTTCGTCTCGTGCCGTTTTGTCGACGCTCGCGTTGGCTTGCGCTGGGCCAGTGTGTGGATGCTACCTTTCGTCTCGTGCCGTTTTGTCGACGCTCGCGTTGGCCTGCCCTGGGCCAGTGTGTGGATGCTACATATAAGATGATCTTTAGCAAAGTTGTTGTGCATGAGCCAAAGAAGGTTCTGAGTTACGAAGTAAGGACGGGCGCAGGGTCCAGCTAATACAGAATAAAAAATTAATTAAATAAGATAAGCACCTGATGGTAAACAACATGCCTGTCTATAACAGCACACAGCTACCATTTGAACATGAATTGCCCACTGAATGTTCCCACTGCTGGGACTTGGGACCTTCTCTCTCAAGGAGAGTCAAAATCATAATCCACCACACTGGCCCAGCGCGAGTTGGTGGCTGACGCATGTGCGCCTTCTAGACCAGCCGTAACTTAAACGTCACATGTAAAATAAATAAATAATATTGGTGGATAATTCACACACAACACCATCTGACCCCAAACTAAGCAAAGCTTGTAAACAAACAGTATATCTGGCAAACTTTACACAGACAGATAATGAGAGATGTAATGTGAAGATGTGAACTCCATTAAATGCCCAATAAAATAATTGACAGCCCTTGTATAGACGACCAATAGTAAATTTGGCAACCCAAGTCTAGACTGTGTCCAATAGTAGATTTGGCGACCTTACTGTAGTCAGTGTCCAATAGTAAATTTGGCAACCCAAGAATAGAGGGTGCCCAATAATAAATTTGGCGACCAATGGCTGCCAATTTTACTATTGTCTATACTAACGGTGCCCAATAGTAAATTTGGCAATTCAAGAATAGACTGTGTCCAATAGTAAATTTGGCGACCTTAGTATAGTAAAGTTGGTGCATAACAGTAAAATTGGCAACCCAAGAATATACGGTGCCCAATAGTAAATTTGGCAACCCAAAAATAGACGAAGCCCAATAAATAGTAAATTTGCCAACCCTAACATAGACGGATATGAGAGATTTAATTTCTTAGCAAGCCGCGCTGAGAACGTAAAACTTTTACTTCCCCAGTCCGCATCATAACGATCTGTGGTGGCATTACGCAACCAGAGACCCTAATTATGGGCTACTACGTAACCCTTAAACAGCGCCACGGTACGCCTTCACCGTAAATGATGATCATCCACGGTTGAGAACGCGAAATTATAGTGGTTGGAGCACTTGGTAAGTTAATGGCGCGTTTAGGTACATCTGCGCACGCGCTCATTCGACACCGTATATCATAATCTCATGTCTATCACTTTCTGTTATAATATGGCAAGTATGTAGTAGTGATAATTTACGGCTGGTCTAGTCGGGAGAACAGCTACTGCAGATAGTGTCGGCACTATCGATCCGGAGCCCCTAGTTCGAATCCCACGCGCCCCATTCTCTTTTCGAAGTCATGTGCATGTCAATGTGAATGTAGCTAACTTAAAAACGGCGAAGGCAAACATCGTGAGGAAAATGACATGTTACAAGAATATTTCGAGGTCATGCGTCATCCACCAATCCGAACTATTCCAGCGTGGTGGATTATGGCTTAGAGTCTTAGAGTACTCCTTGCGAAAGAAGGCCCCGAGTCCCAGCAGCGGAAATATCTATCATCTCATTTTTTTTTTTTCGCAAAATATGTCATCACATCATCATCACCAGCCCACTAAATGTTCCCACTGCTGGGACTCGGGGCCTTCTCTCGCAAGGAGAGAGTTAAGGCCATAATCCACCACGCTGGGCCAGTGCGGGTTGGTGGATGACACGTGACTTCGAAAGAGTCTAGGTACATGTCGGTTTCCTCACGATGTTTTCCTTCACCGTTTTTAAGTTAGCGGCATTACGCACATGACTTCGAAAAGACAGTGGTGCGTGTGGGGTTTGAACCCGGGGTCTCCGGATCGGCAGGCGCCGTTCTCCCGACTAGACCAGCCGTAACTAAAAAAAATATGCATGTGTTTATTTTATAAGAAAGTGGGAGAAATTGAGTAAAAAACGTGTTAAAATTCTCACGTTGTTGAACAAAATCTTACCAATGGATATCGAAAAATCGACAAAATTACTTGACGTCGTGGACGTATAAAAAGTCGGAGGTAGTCTGGTTAAAACAAAAACTGTCTCCATAGAGTCGACCATTGCGGTGTGTATGTATCGGTCATAACGCACACGTTTACGCGCGCTATGACCGACTGGTGAGTGGATGCGTGCAACCCAGTCGGCCTGTATGTGACAGCGCACTGGCCGACTCTATAGACACAGTTTTTGTTTGAGCGAGACTACGTCCGACTTTTTTATACGTCATTTATGGATGCCCCCTTACAGGGCAAGTACATTGTAGTAGTAATACCGCGGGTCACTACAAGTTCTATACATACAACATTAAACCATTAAAACCATTTCGTAGTGGTAGGACTCTTGGCAGAGTCTGCCTGGGGAAGGACCACACCTTTGTCAGTTATTCTACCGCCAAGCAGTAATGGGCAAGCATTACTGTGTTCCGGTTTGAAGGGCAATGTTTCCAGAGAAATCACTGGGCTTAGAGATATAACAACTTAGATCTCTGGGTGTCGAGCGCAGTGCAGAGCTAGGTAATGATTTGGGCTCTTCATGTTTCAATAGCTACGTGTCACTGTGCTGTTATGTGGCAGGCATGTTGCTTACCATCAGGCATATGACCTGCTTGTCTCGTCGCACTTTATATAAAAAAAATTCAAAGAAGAAAAATCGTATTTTGTAACGTTGAAACTATTTTCCATTTTATTTTTGTCACCAAAATCGAATCAACTATCGCGAAGTGGCGTTACATAATGCAATAGCAACGCATTAGGTAATAAGAAAAAGCACAAGTGCTAGGCACCGGAGCTTCAGTCCGAGGTACTTTTACTTTCAGCGGGTCTGTCATTACAGCTGACCCGGTTACCGCAATGTTTTCATTCGCGCCGTGAATAGGCTTATATTATACTCGGAGAGCTAGTGGCAAATTATGGCCTAGGTATTTAAGGCAAGCTGAAAACTTGCCACATTGTTCTACTATAGTATTGTACCCCTTCAAAAGGTCTACGAAAGATATAATACTATATCTCTATCTCTTAGGAATAACCCACAATAACCTTTTTATTAGTAAATTTAGTATCTACAGAATGGACGCCATCGGCCAGTCGACCCCAGGGTCGTCCTCCAACGCGATGAAAGGACGAGCTCGGAGCGTTTAAAAATGATTGGACGATGGTAGCTCAGGACCGGATAAAGTGGAGGGAATTGGGAGAGGCCTTGCGTTACATCATGAATAATAATAATATTCGAGCAACGCATTAGGTAATAAGAAAAAGGACAAGTGCTAGGCACCGGAGCTTCAGTCCGAGGTACTTTTACTTTCAGTGGGCCTGTCATTACAGCTGACCCGGTTACCGCAATGTTTTCATTCGCGCCGTGAATAGGCTTATATTATACTCAGAGAGCTAGTTGCAAATTTTGAGCTACGTATTTGAGGCGAGCTGAAAACTTGTCACATTGTTCTCCTGTTGAAAATGAAATGAAAAACATTTAAAACACCTGGCAGGAAGATAATCCCTCTAAAATCGCATCTTCCAAGTAAGCACGCTTCATCGTAGGCCGCATCGTCGCTTAACATCAGGCGAGATGGCGGTCAAGTGTCAACCTATACAAGTAAAAAAAAAATGATCGCCCTTTTTGAGAATCGCTATTTTTATTTAATAATAAATGTATTACATAGTTTAATAGTGTAATTTGTTAATATAGTGAAATAAATAAATAACATTAAAGGAGACGGCACATTTTCCATAGGCATTTGCCCCACAGAAAAAGTGCAAGAGACTTGACCAAAATTGGGTCATTGTATAGGATTTTTAATATATATTGACGCACCGTTTATGTTTTTATCCTGCATAGCGGGGTTTAAAAGATATCAACTAAAACATTGAAAAAAATAACGCCGCAAGTAGGTAATCAAGAACGTGATTATGTACTTACTACTAAAAGAAGGTAGTAAATTCATTACTTTGCGACGTACTGTGCTCAGAATAATGTCGACTCAACAAAGAGAAGAACCGGAGATTCGGCCAAACCACAAAAAAATTACAAAACCTTTGGAAAAATAAAGAAATTCCATGTGTTGTGTGAGTTTCGAGCGAATTTTTACTGTACGTAAACTTCAACTGAAATTAAATGAGAAAAACATGGCTGACTTTGACTATAACTATAATCTGTACACATAGGTACAAATGAAAAGAGTGTTCACCGTAGTACTTATTTATTGATATAAGACAAACCGCGAACTAAACCTTAACAGGCTTATTTAAATTCACATAAACTTCGCTAGCGTGTTTTAACGCCGTACAACGCCATCTAGTTTGGTTTTATGGAACTACAGTACCTTAATACAAAATTACTTATACATAGTCATTAAGGTACTTTTTAATCACCAATTTGCAATCCCCGCTTGGCAGGTTAGTATTGAATGTACAGTTTGAATTATTTAATTATATGTTATTTTAATTAAATAACTTGTTTAGATCTCCGGGGCTAATAAAGTACCTAAACTTGAAACGACTTGGGGCAGAAATGAGCCGTCTCCTTTAAATTTCAAATTGCCTCAATGGGTTTGATGCAAATTTGATTGATATTTTCTTTTTTTTTTTTTGCAAAACTTTTGCACGCGTCTAGCCAAATAACCCTGGAACTACTATGGCACCCCGACTAAATCGTCTGGCTGTGTGTATCCATTCTGCCTATTTTGTACTTTTACTTTCAGCGGGCCTGTCATTACAGCTGACCCGGTTACCGCAATGTTTTAATTCGCGCCGTGAATAGGCTTATATTATACTCAGAGAGCTAGTTGCAAATTTTGCGCTAGGTATTTAAGGAGAGCTGAAAACTTGTCACATTGTTTTCCTATTATATTATCCCCTTTTTTTATAGCGTATAGTGACGAGACGAGCAGGACTTGGTGCCTGATGGTAAGCAACATCCCTGCCACATAAAAGCACAGTGACATGCAGCTATTGGAACATGAAATTCTAAATCATTAACTAGCATTGCACTGCGCACGTCACCCAGAGATATACGATATTATATCTCTAAGCCCTGTAATTTATCTGGAAACATTGTCCTTCAATCTGGAACACAGTAATGTTTGCACATTGAATGTTTGGCGGTAGAATAACTGATAAAGGTGTGGTACTTCCCCAGGCAGATTCTGCCAAGAGTCCTACCACTACCACGGTCCTACACGTAAGTGCCGACCTGGCAGGTGAGTAGCGGGGCAAAATGAATCCCTCAATTTAGATCATCTGACAGGTAGATAGTCCCCCCAAAATGATCTCCCTTTTTGAGAATCGGTATTTTTTTAGTTATAAACAACATTCAATTAAAATGTCAAATAGCCTCAAACCCATTTTTTGTATTTTTTGCAAAACATTTGCACACGGCAATGTTAAAACCCCGACTAAAGCGTCTGTTCGAGTATAATAGGAGATTTAAGTTAAAAAGTAGTTTTTTTTTAAATTAGTACAGATAATTTAAGTTTTAATATTAATACAATAATTTAAATCGTTAGGTCATATTATGCGATTTTCGGCAAACTATTTTATAAGGCAAAAAAAATGTTTTTTCTTGTAACAAGTTTTCAGCGCGCCTCAAATGCCTACCCAAAATTTGCAACCAGCTTTCGGAATATTACGTTTGACCTACACGTGATCTGTGGCATAAGTACCGAGTCTAGGAGCTAGCATCGCTTCTAATCTATATGCCACCGTAAACTTGTCAACACTGTCAGATTACAATTTGACGCGTGAGATTATAATCTCAGGGTAGGTTATAAGGTTATATTGTATTACTGGCCCACTGGTCGTTGCCGTGTCTTGGTACCTATTTAAGTACAAGTTCTAGTACTTATTTATTGTCTCAAATATGAGTAGGTTTATGTAATATTTCAACGCCGTGTTATGTATTTATTTTTATTGATATTTATGTACTTATGTATTTTGTATGTATTCTTAATGTAAGTAGTATATTTTAAGCATAATTATTAGTTACTTGATGTTTTAATTTGTTATCTATTTTCTACATTAATTTACCTAAAATATTAAAGGCCGCATTATTGTATATACAATCCTATCCATGCACGGTTGCCTGGAAGAGATTGCTCTGAGCAATAAGGCCGCCATTTAAAATGTCATAAATGTGTAATAGTTCTTAGTTTCTTTTGTAATTTTTCTTTTGTTTGTGCCTTTTAATAAAGAGTTTTCTTATCTTATCTTATCTTTAAGCAGTGCTTGGATGGGATCCTGGACCCGGCAATAGCTAGTACCAACTTGGGTCGGGTATCCGGGAATTGGCCCTTGGTTGGTGCTAATCTCCGGATCCTGCTATAATAATAATAATGCTACGAAATTTGTCAGTCAACATTTGTGAACCCAATATTTGTCTGAATAAACGTTTTTTTCATTTTTTTTCATTAGGTTAGTTTGTAATCTGACGGTTTTTACAATTTTACGGTGACATATACACCTATACAGATAAATAAAATTGGAGTGTCTGTATGTAATCAAATTCTCAGGTTTTCACTAAGTTCAAATGAAAGTACAATACGGTATCTCAATAAACTTTTTTTTTTTAAAACACTTCCTTCACTTTTAAAACAAAAAAAAACTTCGGGAGCTATGATTCCACAGACAGAAACACACACAAACACAAACTTATAACATCCCGTCGTTTTAGCGGTGGGGGGTTAATAAATGATACTTTTAATACGTATTTTACGATAGTGGTTCCCTCAGCGGTGACTATTATAAGTTTGTCAGTAATACAATGTGCCGTTATTGTTGTAGAATGAATGCATAACACTATTGTTATCGCAAAATATTTTATAGACAATCTATCGTTCAGTAGTGATAACACAGTGAACAATAAGATTTGTTTCTCTGTGTGTAATATTTATAATATACTAGCTGAATCGTGCGCGCGTTGCTACGCCATCTAGCGAAAATTGGTCGTACCAATTCAAATCTAGAACAAATTTGGTTACCTTAGATTCTAATGACGCAACCTTTTAAAAGATAGACACATGCTGTCACGCAACGAAAGCTCGCAAAAAGCAATATTTTTCCCGTTTTTGTTACATTTTACATTCAGGCTCCGCTCCTGTTGATAGTAACGTAATGTTAAATAACCTATAGCCTTCCTCGACAAACGGACTATCCAACAGAAAAAGTATCTTTCACATCGGTCCTGTAGTTCCCGAGATTCTAGCGTTCAAACAAACAAACTGTTCAGCTTAATAATATTAGTATAGATTAATACGATTTATAACATATTTGCACGTAAAGGGTCTCTTATTGCACCGATTTCTGTATCGTAATGTATCTCATTACGTACTTGTGCGGTAATGTATAATGTAAAACGCACGGTTTCAAAATGCTCCGTCCACAGACTAGGTAGAGAATATGCTCCGTCTAAAACGAACGGTACCTTTTTAAATCAAAATAATTCGTTAAGTAATTTAATTAATATTAACCATAAATTACAACATTTTTTCTGTAACAAAAGACAAAAATATTAATTTACTTTATTACTAATGGCATACCGGCTGGTTCTGTGATGTTGCTTAAAAAAATAAAGTAGCCAAGTGCGAGTTGGACTCGCCCATGAAGGGTTCCGTTCCAGCAAGTAACATAATATACATAGTACACATAGTTCTTGTAGTTCGTTGTAACTTTGATCGAAGTTTTAATAATAGTGTATTTATGACGTACTAAAAAAAACTACTCATCAGATCGAGTTCAAACTAATTTTCGTTGGTAGTTTTCATGGTAATGTACATCATTTATTTTTTTTAGATTTTTCATTTTCTTACTTTAGAAGTTAGAGGGGGGGGGACACACATTTTACCACTTTGGAAGCGTCTCTCGCGCAAGTTATTCAGTGTAGACAAAAATTATATTAGAAACCTCAACATCATTTTTTAAGACCTATCGATAGACACCCCACACGTGTAGGTTTGATGAAAAAAAATTTTTTTGGCTTCAGTTCTCAGTGTGGGGGGCATCCCTAATTTTTGTTTTTTTAAAAAACTTTTGTAAAAATCTTAATGCGGTTTACAGAATACATCTACTTACCAAGTTTCAACAGTGTAGTTCTCATAGTTTCGGCATAAAGTGGCTGTGACATACGGACGGACAGACAGACAGACAGACATGACGAATCTATAAGGGTTCCGTTTTTACGTTTTACGGAACCCTAAAAAAGGCGCCGATGCGTGCGCATTGCTAATCTGTGATCAAGCAAATATTATTTCGCGCCTTTTTTTCGCTGTATTGTTTTTATTTGAAAATGTCGTCAGAGTTTTGTTTACTTCCTCGCAAATATGTTATAAAACGTCGTATGACATACGTGCGCTTTGATAATTACAGCCTCTGCTAAATTATAGATCTCGCCTTCGGCTCGAGCTAGCAATAAAGCCTCGGCTGTAATTATCAACTTAGCGCACTTATATCATAATGTACTATTACGTAAACGTAGGTATATTGTAATTACATTTGTCTCAAAAGTTACGGCTGATCTAGTCGAGAGAACGGCGACAGCCAATCCGGAGCCCCCGGGTTCAAATCCCACGCGCACCACTGTCTTTTCGAAGTCATGTGCGTAACGTCGCTAACTTAAAACGGTGAACGAAAACATCGTGATAAAACAGACATGTATCTAGAATATTTTCCGGTCATGTGTCGTTCACCAACCCGCACTGCCTGCGTGGCCTGCGTGGTGGATTATGACTTAGACTCTCTCCTTGCGAGAGAAGGCCCCGAGTCCCAGCAGTGGGAACTTTTAGTGGGCTGCTCATGTGCTCATGCTATAATATGCTTGAGCTTGCATTTGTCCTTCTTGACTCTTGATGTACATTCACATATTATACAGTTTATTTTTCGCTTTTGAGTGTCTATTTTTGGTTTAGAAGTCAAGTAGTATAGAGTGATGAGACGAGCAGGACATGTGCCTGATGGTAAGCAACATGTCTGCCACATAACAGCACAGTGACACGCGCAGCTATTGGAACATGAAGAGTCCAAATTATTACCGGCAGCACTGCACTGCGCTCGTCACCCAGAGATATCTATACTAATATTATAAAGCTGAAGAGTTTGTTTGTGTGTTTGAACGCTAGGATGTCGGGAACTACTGAACCGATATGAAAGATTCTTTCTCTGTTGGATAGTCCATTTATCGAGGAAGGCTATAGACTATTTAACATTACGCTACTATCAACAGGAGCCGAGCAGGAATGAAAAATGTAACAAAAACTAGAAAAAATGCTTTTTTTTGAGCTTTCGTTGCGTGACAGCATGTGTCTATCTTTTAAAAGGTTGCGTCATTACAATCTAAGGTAACCAAATTTGTTCTAGATTTGAATTTTCGATAGATGGCATAGCAACGCGCGCACGATTCAGCCAGTAATAAATAAAAAGAGACACCTATTTTTGGTTTAGAAGTCGGTAATTTTTTTTGTATAATATAGTTTTATGTAGTAGGCAAGTAGGTATTACTCGTTGTCGAAGTAAACGTTAATTATGTTTTAACAGTGCCTAGGTCTCTGCGTCAGCTGGTAACTGGTTTCTATTAGCGCTGGGCAAATAACTATATTACTAACTATTAACAAGGCTTCGAGGATAAAGTGGTTTGGTCTGTAAATCCTACTAATATTGTAAATGTCAATGTATGGATGTTTGTTGCTCAATCACGTCCTAACGTATGAACGGATCGGGCTGAAATTTGGAACACAGATAGATTATAGTCTGGAAGAAAACATAGGCTACTTTTTATCCCGGAAAAACAACGGAAACGGGAACTTCGCGGGTAACACCGCGGGGCGCTGCTAGTATGAGACTATTTCCATCATTATCATCAACATGCATTACATGGCCAATGCATAAGCAGCGCACTAAATGTTCCCACTGCTGGGACTCGGGGCCTTCTCTCGCAAGGAGAGAATCGAGGCCACAATCCACCACGCTGGCCCAGTGTGGGTTGGTGGATGACACATGACCTCGAAAGATTCTAGGCACATGTCGGTTTCCTTACGATGTTTTCCTTCACCGTTTTAATGCAGCTAGGCATTACGCGCATGACTTCGAAAAGACAGCGGTGCGTGTGGGGTTCGAACCCGGGTGCTCCGGATCGGCAGTCGTCGTTCTCCCGACTAGACTTTAAAAACTTTAGTAGTAGACCGTAACTTTAAAAGTAACAACCAGAAGAACGAGTGCAACACTTTAAAAGTGCACTCAGTTGGACGTTGGACAGCTTACAAGTGACGGCATAGTGCTGAATCTTATTACTTTATACTAACCTTCTATTATCCTACATAGGTCTCCTGGTGGTTCATTTACTACGTAAATCTTGTTCACGGGCCTGTAGTCTATAACTAATTAAAAATAAAGTAGCCAAGTGCGAGTTGGACTCGCCCATGAAGGGTTCCGTTCCAGCAAGTAACATAATATACATAGTACACATAGTTCTTGTAGTTCGTTGTAACTTTGATCGATCGAAGTTTTATTAATAGTGTATTTATGACGTACTAAAAAAAACTACTCATCAGATCGAGTTCAAACTAATTTTCGTTGGTAGTTTTCATGGTAATGTACTGATGTACATTACCATGAAAATATTTTTTTATATTTTTTATATTTTTTTTTTAGATTTTTCATTCTCTTACTTTAGAAGTTTAGAGGGGAAGGGACACACATTTTACCACTTTGGAAGCGTCTCTCGCGCAAGTTATTCAGTGTAGACAAAAATTATATTAGAAACCTCAACATCATTTTTGAAGACCTGTCGATAGACACCCCACACGTGAAGGTTTGATGAAAAAAAATTTTTGAGCTTCAGTTCTCAGTATGGGGGGCACCCCTAATTTTTGTTTTTTTAAAAAACTTTTGTAAAAATCTTAATGCGGTTCACAGAATACATCTACTTACCAAGTTTCAACAGTGTAGTTCTCATAGTTTCGGCAAAAAGTGGCTGTGACATACGGACGGACAGACAGACAGACAGACAGACAGACAGACATGACGAATCTATAAGTGTTATCAATTGAGTAAAAGTAAACCAATTGAATAAATGTAAGAATTTATATTGACACTGTTCGATCTCTCCCATATAAAATTTCACAAAGGAATCCTCCTCAACGGCTTAGCTCCATCTACTTATAGCGCCAACCCCTCTAAAACTCTTTTGAGATGGCGGGTAGAAGTGAATGGTATCTCACCGGCGCCCTCTACACTAAATGACACATATTTAGACTCAAATCCCAGTATTAAAAATAATACTATAGTGAAATACACGGCAAACAAAATACAGGTGATAACACGGCCCTCCTGCGCACGCTGCCAACCTTGGCAGTGTCACAGTCTGGTGTAGTTGCTGCGAACAAAATGCACAAGTTTCATTTTATTAATTTTACTCTTCCAGTAATATCCACTTAAGATGAGTAACTTTCCCAAGCAGTTGCGCTGTCACATTGTCGCAACTCAAGGTACGTCATTACATTACCACATTCTCAATAAATCCACTTAAGATGAGTAATGAATAGCTTTCCCAAGCAGTTGCGCTCTCACATTGTCGCAACTCGAGGTACGTCACTACATTACCCACATTCTCCATAAATCTCAAACATACACCTTTCCCTAGCTGCCGCCTGGTAACTCTAGATACGCGGCATTAAAGTCATAGTCATAGTCAAAGTTTAAGTTCATTATGTTCACTCTTAATGCTTTCTCTAGCAGTTACACTCTTAGGCCGACACTAAGTACGTCAGTTTATGTCCAAAGTATTACGGTTTCACACTAACGCTTACTTTGTCAATGGATCGAAGCTATTGCACTTCACTACGTTATTCAAACGTTAACTCATCAGCAATCAATCATAATACCTGACAACATCCTAGAGCCATTGCACTGCTCGATTGGGTTCGACTTTCAATTACATAAATCTCCAAGTCTACTAATCGTACCTATTCAAGGTTTCATATTTTTCTCACATAAATATGGCCTTCTATGTAGTTTTTATAAACGCTCCCAAGTGATATTTATAGCCAATTAAAGGGTTTAATTTTTTTTAAACAATACCACAACAATTCATTGGTAACGTACATAGCTCGGCATCATCTGACTAAAATCTTTCTAATTTCAACCATAAGGGTGTCTTATAACTGCACTGGATATAACCACTTTGTAACCCAACTACGGTAACCAAATCCAAAGATGTAACACTTTCTATTACCGTTGTTACATGTCCTTTTTTCAAACAGTTTCCCTGAAAGATATTTAAACCAATATCTAACTGATTTACACTTTTTATCTATGGTTGCTGTGCCTCGCAACAACTCGTCCACAAAATAAGCTAACCTCTCGTAAAGTTTCGTAAAACAGTATACACAAACTTTAAAAAAAACCGAAGATGTTTCATTCTACGAAATGTTCTGATTGCAGTTCCCGGAATTAAAGGTTATTTTACAGTACCCCCTTTACGAGATATTAATTAATAGATTTAACTTGTCGGTGATTCGCAAAAGTTTCATTTGAAATGCAATGTTAGATAACAAGGTTAAAACAATTTTATACATCGTTTCTTCAAAGTAAACCGTAATATTAAACTGTTGCTTACTCACGTGTACATTACGCACTTCTGAAACCACTGATCCAAGAATAACATTTTTAACTAACTGCGGGCGACGCTTGCTTCACCGTTGTGATTTCCAGGCGTGGTGTTCATAGCACTTCTGATGTTATCAATTGAGTAAAAGTAAACCAATTGAATAAATGTAAGAATTTATATTGACACTGTTCGATCTCTCCCATATAAAATTTCACAAAGGAATCCTCCTCAACGGCTTAGCTCCATCTACTTATAGCGCCAACCCCTCTAAAACTCTTTTGAGATGGCGAGTAGAAGTGAATGGTATCTCACCGGCGCCCTCTACACTAAATGACACATATTTAGACTCAAATCCCAGTATTAAAAATAATACTATAGTGAAATACACGGCAAACAAAAACAGGTGATAACATAAGGGTTCCGTTTTTACGTTTTACGGAACCCTAATTACCTTACAAATAAGATCTCATTTGTATAATACTAAATACTGAAACAAAAAAATGTTGAAACTCAAAATAAAACAATTAACAAAGAAAAACAAAAAGTCTTTGTTTGTGAATTGTTTGTTATCCTGTTTTGCATAGTAAAGTGATTATGTCTGTTTATCTGTATTTTTTTTAAATTAGGCTTCGAAGTTCATCAAAATAAATTATAATAAGCTACTAACATTATAAACGCGAAACTTTGTAAGGATGGTTGTATGGATGGATGGATGGATGTTTGTTTGTTACTCCTTCAGATAAAAACTACTCAGACCGGATCGAGCTGAAATTTATAGCATAAATAGATTATAGTTTGGAAGAATACATAGTCTACTTTATATCCCGAAAAAAGGGAACTACGGGAACAAGTAAAATCGCGATACACTGCTTGTTTATAATAAAGGTCATCATAACCATCATAATACCAATTAAAAAAAATTGTAAAGTAAGTGTGTATATCCCCATACTTTTTTACGCAAGTCTTGTGACGAAAATGTTCAAAGCTTTTAAATAGATAAAATACAAATAAGTAAATAGATCTGGACGTCTACTCTATTTCTACGAAAACGTAATTTCGAAAAAAACCTCGCGACTTTCCCACTCTCGTTCTACTTCGTTTCGTCTGATACAACATTGTTTGACGTTAGTAGGCTTAGAGCATTTAAAAGGACGACGGGTCCAAGTAGAACCACAGTAGGAAAATTAGTCGCGAGCTTATTACGAAATTACGTTTTCGTAGAAAGTGAGTAGACAGACGTCCAGGGGTATCCGCACGGTTCCTTTGTACCAATCGTAAGCAGATGAGGTGTATGTTACTATTTACTATGTTAGCTATGGCGACGTAGTGATGTGCCGCGACAAAAGTATGACACTTCACACAGGAGCGATTAGACCCGTGCTTTCGGTGTAAAGCGTTTGTTCTAACTCTAGACGTAGTATATGTATTGTAAACTCTTTGTTCGAACAGTTCTCGAGATTCGTAGTATAATGAAATAATAGCGCCACACGACAAAGGTCCGTTTAGGTGCGAAGTGCAAGAAGTCCTTGCCATTGTGACATCGAGCGCCGAGACCTTGCTTCTTACGTTCTTGCATTTCGTAATATATGACTATATACACTGTTACTGCTCATCTATAATAATTATTAATTTATTAATACGAGAAGCAAAAATGATTTTTAACACAGTGATTTTTGCTCTTTACTGCTTAAGGTGCGTCCCCCAGCAAAACGAGTTTTTTGTCCAGTTTTAAGAGCTATCTACTCATTAGCCAAAACAAATATCAACTGGTAAAAAATACATTAAATTTCTACAACTTATTGGCTTCAAAATGGTAGTTTTATTTTTTTGTAATGAACTTATTGATTAAATAATCGCCTCACAACGAAACTATGAAAAAATTAAATAATTGTAGTTATCATGCATCTCCTCGAAAATCGTCCATTATTTTGATTTTGTACTTACACCAACGGATAGACAATTCCATTACGAACATTTTGGTAGTTTTATTTTTTTCAAAAGACCAAAATCTGATTTTATTAAGAGTTTATTCTAAAATTTGAGCGTAAAAAAGCGACAAATCCTACTGTTTCTCTCTTGCTCTTTCTTGCGGTGTGCGATAAGGTAAGAAATACTCAAGGTCATTTGCTCGGGGTACGCCCTTAAGGTGAGGTAGGTACTGCTCCAGGCGTACTCTGCAAAGAGTCCTTCGAAAGCTTCATTTTCGAATAAAATTAACTTACCATCTAATTTTATTTATTTATTTATAATAAGGCCGGGGTCACCAAATGGGGGACCGCGGTCCCCATCCGGGCCGGTCGACCCATTTTGTCCGGACCGAAAAAATATATCCTCCGCAGTATTTTTGTTGAAAGACGTAATGTCAATAGTTTGCACCAATTTCACTCCAAACTTCAGACAGATAATCAGCAACAAAAAAATGTCTCTTGTCTCATTGATAAATAGGTAAAAAAATACCTTTGTGATTTTCGTAATGACCTTTATTATTATTTTGTTTAAAATGTGTGGACCGCGAATGTTATTTCATTTCTTAAAATGGACCCCGAGCGAAACTAATTGGTGACCCGGTAGTAGGGGATGCCACTGATAAGAAGGGAAAGAATAATATCATGCAAGTGTCGCAGTACGAATTTGTGCCTGTTGCCTTGGGAGACCTTGGGTTGTTGCGGGGCAGAGACTAATAGGCTTCCTCTCGGAATTAGGGCGCAGGCTCAGGGAGAATACGGGTGACTCCCGCTCCGGCGCGTTCCTAGAGAAAAGGGAACGCGGCGAGCGATTTGATAACTGCGCCGGGAGCAGTTAGGGTTGGGTTAGAAACAAAAAGTAATTTATTTTATTAATAACATTCTATATAGCCTTGTTATTGAAGTATTTTAAATTACGCTAATTACATAAACGTATACCTCACATGATATTTTGCAAAACTATTTTTTATTACTTACCAAAATATTTTATTTACCGTTCAAGGCCTGCTGCGTTATACAGGATGCAAGTTTATTTTGTAATTGATATAAATATAGAATCGAATAAACAGTCATACTTTCCATACCTCTTTCGAGTTACTTCTACTATAACAGTGGTTCTCAAACTATTGTTTTGGGCGTTTAAACAAAAAAAAATCCTAGTTTCTCTAGCTGGCTAAAAAAAGTGAATAATGTAAATAAAATAACAGTTTATTTTTACTTTAGGCTCGTTGTAGCCCCAACTTCACTAAACCAGCCGTAACTTCAATATACTACAGAGAGATCTTCAATACTCGTATGTTGACGAAACGTTCATTGAATCACGTAAGCCTTCGGTAAATATTTGGAATAGATTCCGATTATGTTTATACGTCGCAGACAGACGGACAGACGGACGAACAACAAAGTGATCCTATAAGAGTTCCGTATATTTCTTTCGAGGTATGAAACCCTAAAAAAGAAAAAAAATGCATGTTTAAGTACGCACGCTAGAAGGTACTTCTACTCTTTATTCCACGTGCTAAGATGTCTGACTTCAACCACAGAATAGATAATATCCTCAACGCAAGAATTATTAAGCTGAAGTTAGTTACAATGTTTACCTCCTAAAAGGTTAGAGCTAAATTCAGGGTGTCAGTTTTTCGTGACGGTGCTATCGGTAAAATTTACTCACCGTTTTTCCCTAAAGCGCCAAAAGAAGTATTACTTCAAAATTCCATAAAATGGGCCACATACAAAGTTAAAGATTTTATTAAAATCACCATTATATGTATACTCTTATATCTATACTAATATTATAAAGCTGAACAGGTTTTTTGTTTGAACACGCTATTCTCAGGAAATTCTCTACCGATTTCAAAAATGCTTTCACTGTTGGATGTTTACGTGATCTCTGGGTGATATATGCTATAATATTTACTACGGGCGAAGCCGAGGCGGACCGCTAGTGTTTAATAGAAAGGTTTAGAACCAGTGTCACAAAAGCAATGTTCACGGTCAACCGCATGCAATTACTAAACTAGTTTTAAATTCTCAAACCGGTACAAGTCGCTGTTAATTCTGTGCATTTGAGTTAATAAATAAATTAGACCCGCCGGCTGTAACATGAGTTCTTTTCAAATTTCGAAGACAGGCATTCGTTGCATCCTGCGTGAGACAGACAGGCAGAAACACATTTTTTAAATATAAATATTGGTGGATATTTCACAACAGCACCGTCTAGCACCAAACTAAGCAAAACTTGTATTATAGGAGCCAGATAGCTGACACAATACTTAGGTACTCATATATATTTTTGAATACATACTTATTATACAAAGAAAGCACCCAGGCTCCGTACAAATATTTGCATTAATCACACAAATATTTTCACTGGGTGGGGATTGAGCCCCCGACCCACGGTTTCGCAGGCAGACTTACCACCAACTAAGCCAACATGCCATCCAAATTAAGCACACTAGAAGACATATACAGCGAAAAAATTATACTACAGAAAATAACTTATAACTAGTGCCATAAACGTCGTTATCGCCTACAGCAATTTCTTCCAGGCAACCATTTATGAAGAGAAAGCGAAAAACAAATTGACGATATGGTGCTAATGCTAAGTGAGGCATGGTGGATATGTTTTATTAAGTTAGGGAATTTTACAGCTAGGTACATAAATAAAGGGTAACGTTATGGGTCCAGAAGGCCAATTACAAAATTCCACTTGTGGTAAAAAAAATAAGGAGACCTGTGATATAATAAAACATATTAAAAATAAAAAAACGCTTGAATAAATCAAACAAATACCTACAATTTAACTTTTTTTTTATATTAACGAGTGACGAGACGAGCAGGACATGTGCCTGATGGCAAGCAACATGCCTGCCACAGAACAGCACAGTGACACACAGCTATTGGGACATGAAGAGTCAAAATCATTACCTAGCACTGTACTGCGCTCGTCACCTAGAGATCTAAGATATTATATCTCTAAGCCCTGTAATTTCTCTGGTAACATTACAACACAAGCCGGAACACAGTAATGTTTGCACATTACTGCTTGGCGGTAGAATAACTGGCAAAGGTGTGGTACTTCCCCAGGCGGACTCTGCCAAGAGTCTTACCACTACTGACTATTTTACCTGTAGTCGGTGTTAGCAGCCGTTAATCTGATACCTACTCGCTGCGCCAGCTTATGTTAGCCTAGTAGCGCCACGCGGTTTGCCTCTTGTGATTCCCGGGGGTCTACAGCCGAACGAAAAATGTCCATTATGATGTTTCTCTCTCTTTTCTTTTCGCTTGAAATGATAGAGACAGCATCAGCAAAGCGATAGCCGATTTAGTTAGGCGGTAGAAGCGCGGTTCCCCGTTGTTTTCCCATGATAAAAAGTAGCCATATGTGCTATTCCGGACTGTAATCGGAGTTCCAAATTTCAAACCGGTCCGTTCAGACGTTTCGACGAGATTGTGCAACAAATATCCAATTATCTCAACATGCAAAACTTTAACATTAAAAATGAATATAACAAGGATATGTCGCCATAAAATTTTAAATATCGTCATATTAAAATCTAACAACTTCAGATTATAAACTGACTTTTAACTAATCTAATCTACCGTGGGAATATGATTTCACGCGGTGATGGTATTTAGCAAAGTTTTCGTGCATGAGTCAAAGAAGCTTGGAACACTAGTTTTATTGTTAATATCTCCTGTATAAGTGTTTTTTTGAAGTGAAAACTTCTTTAGGCGCGTTATAGACAGAATTTTCGTGGGCTGTGAAATGGATTCATCAATCGTCACGCTTGGATATGATAATGGATCGGATCGGATATGAAATCTTCGGGTAAACTCGGTAAAAACGGCCAGGTAGGTACCAGGGCAACAGAAACAGTAAAGAGTTTCGATTACCTACCTCCAACAGCCCAGCGTTTATCTCCAGATACCAGGACAACAGAAATATAAAAGAGTTGCGTTTGCGCCTAGGTACCAGTACCAGGGCAACAGCAAGTTTTCACTTCTATCGGCAGTTCTTATCACTGCCAATTTTTTTTTGTTGTTTATGGTGTGTACAATAAATAGTATCTATTTATCTATCTATCTAAAGAAGGTTTCTGAGTTGGTACGACCAATTTTCGACAGATGCCGTAGCAACGCGCTGAGGATACATCTAGTATTATACAGGGTTATCGGTAATCAGCCTGCACCCTTTTAAGGGGATGTTAAGTACATTGGATACGTCAACTTTTGATCTACAGTTTCAAAAATAAGTATTTTTCCCATACAAAATTAAAAAGAAGTGTATTTGCCCGGTCTAACAGCATCAAACTCTTCGTAACAAGAGCGTGTGTGCTCTTTAAGGCTCGATAAATGATACGCCGTTTTTGGGACATGTAGATATATAGAAACTCTTTATTGTGTCAAAAAAAACTTAAAATATTACAGAGACACACTTCTTAACTAGCGCCACAAATGGCGTCCTTATTGCTGAGAGCAATCTCTTCCAGGCAACCAGAGATGTATTGAGTTAGGACAAAATTTGTAGAACAAAAATGGTTTGATTAAGCATAAGGAACATACCTTAACCCTTACACTACACTACACAATACCCTTAAACGGACGCAGGCTGTTACCAGTAACCCTGTATACGTCTGTTCTATAAGTTTTCTATGGCTATGCCCCTTTCGGCAAGTGACGCAAGTTCGATGCAGTGTAACGATTTAGAACATTTCACGTACTTTTCCATAAACGCAACTACCGATTGTGACTTTCACTTTCACCGCCTATTTATGGACGCGGCGATGAATAAAAGAGCACTTTGAAAGCATCACGTTTCGACAAACATTCTGGTGGGCTGAGCAGAAACAACAGTAACACACACGCTGATAGGGCAGACAGATAGATAGATACACTTTTTTATGCCCATCGGATAAAACATTGCGTTTAGGAATAATATTACGTTCCTTTAGTTTATTACACAGAAGTTACTTAAATATGCATAACATAATATGTATTTAAGTACAATTTTCTGTAGTGGTAGGACTCGGGTTAGCAGAGTCCGCCTGGGGAAGTACCAGGCGAAATTAGAGGGCTTAGAGATATAACAACTTAGATATCTCTGGGTGACTAGCGCAGTGCGGTGCTAGGTAATGATTTGGGCTCTTCATGTTCCAATAGCTGCGTGCCACTGTGCTGTTATGTGGCAGGCGTGTTGCTTACCATCAGGCACATGTCCTGCTCGTCTCGTCACACTTAAAAAAAAAACATAAAACAACTTCAAACTTAAATCCCATCTAGATACTAATATTATTATAAAGCTGAAGAGTTATTTTGTTTGAACGCACTAATTTCAGGAACTACTGGACCGATTTCAAATATTCTTTCACTATTGGATATGTAGAGTACCGCTAGTTTATATTATAAATGTATATTATAGTATAGTATATTATATATATTATAAATGTATGTATTATAGTTTGGATGATTTTTTCACAATGACGCTGTAAGAACTAAATATAATAATGAATAAATATTTGTAATATTTAAATAAATTAAAAAATATAAATAATTCTCATTTCTCACGCAACAACTGAACTTTTTTTCGACGTGAAGATATTAAAATTTGCCTTAACGCAAATCTACGGCCGGCTATCTACGACATCTATTATTATACGGCCTGGCCGTTTTCGGGCCTACCTCAGGAGTAAAAAATAAACAAATATTGGTGGGCACTTCACACACAACCCAATCTGACCCCAAACTAAGCAAAGCTTGTACTATGGAAGGCAGCTCTTTTGCCACTCTTGCCGCGGTCTCTCCTCCGTGGTCGCAATGTTCGCTGCTAAGCATTGTGGCCTTATCTCAGTCACGGGGGTATTGTTTAACTCTTTTTTAGTCCACTTTCGAGCCCAACCAGTGAATGGGCGCTAGACTCCTTTACGTCTGGACACCTTGGATCTCCAGTGACGGATTTGGTAATCGGCTTCGTCGCCTACCGCCATACGGTTGTAGAGGACAGTACCGTAATACACACCGCAGCAGCGTAATACCAGCACTCTTCTCTCGCCGCGGTCTCTCCTCCGTAGTCGAAATGTCCCCTGCTAGCATTGTGGCCTCAACTCAGTCGCGCTGGTGTCGTGCGACGCTCTATTAACCGCATCGCGGTCGGTTTGGTGGTAAAGCCTGGTCAAGTGACCCTCTACTTGTGGTCCAAAGACCAGATATATTCTGAGAAGGCTTAGGACTAACGTAACTTTCCCAAATCTTTTCAATCCCACCTCACCGCAAATCATTTACACACACTGGTCGAGGATTGAGGAACGTGCATAGTGCATCAATATCCGAACATAGCCGGAATTAGCCACCAGTCACCAAAGAAAGCTAAAGATAAAGACAACGATATGGTGCGCCACAGTGACGTTTAGTCCATTAAGGAAGGTGCCTCAAGCAAGATGTAAAGGCGTTCCAATGGAGATACCGGAGTACTCCCCCAAGCACAGATGTAGGCCACCGAGGGGGTTTCATTGAGTAATACCGCACATAACACTCCAATACATCCAGGTATCGGTAGAGCCGAAAATACCTTTTTCTGTCCCCTGTGCGAACTTCTATAACTGGACCCTTGTTTTTTTAGAGACCCTAACTACACTATGTGTAGGCCTTCTTTAATACACAGATACGCTCAATACAATACAATACAAAAACACTTTATTGGCACCACAAACAAAGTTGACAATAAGTAACACAACATATAAGCATCGAGCACTGGGGGCGCAGCGGGAACTTATCGGGAGCAAACCGAAAAAATAAAAGTCCTGCCTAGTCTGGCCATTCTTGCGTCCCCCAGAATGCCATGTGCCTGGGTTCCGGTGGCACTGCCCTATTTACGGCACTGGGTATCTGCAAAGGATTTCTCCTTCGCCAACAAAAAAGGCAGTAGAGGATACATGAGGCTATCTCCCATATAAAATAAAAAAAATTAACATAGTAATGTTTTATATTTAGAAATAATACTTATTTAAACGAATTCAATGAAAGGAAGGTATCTTCCACAACCATGTTTTGCTACGAGTTGCAGTACCAGTTTTTGTGATAAAAAGGTGAATAACCGACAGTTTACCATAAGTTGTTAGTACCAGCGGTTATACTACGCCGTTTTTATATCTATACTTAATATTATAAAGCTGAAGAGTTTGTATGTTTGTTTGAACGCAAGGATCTCTGGAACTACTGATCCGAATTAAACGATTCTTTCTTTGTAGGATAGTCCATTTATCGAGGAAGGCTATAGGGTATTTAACATTACGCTACTATCAACAGGAGCCGAGAAGGAATGAAAAATGTAACAAAAACGGGAAAAAAATTGCTTCTTGAGAGCTTTCGTTGCGTGACAGCATATACGAGTATGTCATAGTTTCAAAGGTTGCGTCATTAGAACCTAAAGTAACCGAATTTGTTCAAAATTTGAATTGGTACGATCGATTTTCGATAGATGGCGTAGCAATGCGCGCGCGTTCAGCTAGTACCTTCATATTTGTATTATAGCAATTATAGTCCCAGCGGTGGGAATGTTGTAGTGGTAGGACACTTTGAAGAGTCCGTCTGGGGAAGTACCACGACATTGCCAGTAATTTTACCGCCAAGCAGTAATGTGCAAATATTACTGTATTCCGGTTTGAAGGGCAATGTTTCCAGTGAAATTACACGGCATTGAGATAAAACGTCTTATATCTCTGGGTGACGAACGCGATGCAGTCGTAGGTAATGATTTGGACTCATGTGCCTGATGGTAAGCAACATGCCTGCCACATAACAGCACAGTGACACGTTGCTATTGGAACACGATGAGTCTAAATCATTACCTAGCACTGCACTGTCCTCGTCACCCAGAGATCTAAGATATAATACCTCTATGCTCTGTAATTTCTCTGGAATCATTGTCATTCAAACCGGAACACAGTAATGTTTGCACGCTTATTGCTTGGCGGTAGAATAACTGGCAAAGGTGTGGTAATGAGGGAGTTTCCGACGAAACAAAAATAGTTCCAACGGACGCACTAGATGGCGATTGTTCGAGATGCAGATAGATTTGTCTCTACCATATACTCTCAACAGTGTAATCCCTTTAGAGACCCTACCCGTTTTCAGGGAAAAAGTATAGTGTAAAAAGTCTTTTTTAATTTTAAAATATTGGGAATAAAAATAGCTAATTAGGTTGATAATGTTAAAAACCGTTACTGATCACAATCCCTTTTCAGTAAAAATCTTTAGAACTCCCGAGGCAATAGACACCAACTAAGCCAAAGTAGAAGGAAAATTCAAAGATATAAATAAATAGCAACACATACGACAATATTTTATCCACAGACTAAGTAGAGAGATACTCTCTCGGCTGAAGGATTAGTATCCATAGCCAAGAATAAATTTAAAAAATAGATATTTTGTCTTTCATCAGGTTTACGAATTTGTTTTGAAATTTTGATGTTTTGATATAGTTTTCATTCGAATAAAATGCGTACATGGATAAAGTAGTTTATTATTTATTACTAGAAGTCGTGCTTTCGCAAATTGAATGAATTGAGTCCCATTATGCCTACCGCTTTTGACAACAAACCAAAAGACTTACAAGCGCCTCCTATTATCGTTTTATTAAACCATATCTTTTTGTCTCGTCGGAAAACGGCTCATTCCCCATGCGGACTCTGCCAAGAGTCCTATGTCCTACAAAAAATTACTACTACAAAAATTTTATTTCGATCGTGCGACCATCGACCGTAGGTATGTAAAATGAGGTACCTAGGTAACACATTTTACATACCTAAACTCGTATAAATTATGACCTTGACTGCTGCACACAGAGGTTTTGTACAAATAGGTACAATGCAAAGTGCATTCTGTTTGACTCTCAAGAATAATGTATTTGCTAATATAATTATGAACACCGTGGAGATTGTTGAAATAGCTGATACGATCAAATAGACGTATGAACACAGATAGGAAAATAGTTACTTACTTCGGTAAGAGTGCAAGAAAATACCGTTAATGACTTTTTTGTTTAATTTTCTAGTACCTGGGTCACCAAGCTTTGCTCGGTTTAAATACTTAGATATTCTTAAAAAAAGAATACTTGAAAAAAGAAGAGAAGCCATCTAGACTCGAACCCGTAGCTATTAATTTGTGACCGCCACGAACGCCCGACTTCCCGTCTGAGCCAATTATGCTGTCGGGTCATGTGGCGAAATTTACCTTTGCATTCTAATGTCTAATGTGACAGTTTTCATTGTCTAAAAACGCGCATAATATGCGTTTTTAAAAAATGAAACCTAGTTAGATCGATTTATCGTCCCCGAAACCCCCTGCATACATAATTTCGCGGGTAGGTGTGAATGTATTGACACATAATTTTGATAACTCTCTAAAATATATTTAATTAAAAACAGTTAAAGTTAATATTATTGTGAGATTTATGCATAGAAGCAATTTTTAATACCTATTGCCTGCCACAGAGTGTCATCTTCGCTTTCAAATCACTGTGCTTTAAAATATTTGTCATTGTTTACATAACCTCTGTGCAACAATAACCAAATGGATGCCATCCAGCAGTCATTTCAACAGATGATGGCCACTTTTCATCAAAGGCTTGACACTATCGAAGTTCAGCTCCCTGGTACCAAGTCTCCATACAGCTCGGACACTTTGACAGCCGAGTTCACTTCATTTAAGGCCTTTGTTGTTGCCACATTCCGAGCGCTACAAGAACAATTAGCTATGCTGGCACAGCAAATTGATCATCAAGAGATGAGGTCACGAAGGAAGATCTTGCTGTTACATGGGCTCCCTGAGGAACAAGAAGAGAAAACGGATGAATTGGTGTCCATAGTAGTGTCTGACAGATTGAAGTTGGCAAATTTTACATCATCAAATATCACAAGATGTCATCGGATGGGTCGTGCAGCAGAGGGCAAATCAAGGCCGGTATTGTTTAAATTACAGGATGTTAACCTTCGCGATAGAATATGGTCAGCTAAAAGTTCTCTTAGGAACTCAGGAGTCACATTATCTGAGTTCCTAACGAAGACGCGGCATGACTTGTTCATGGCGGCTCGTCGACGTTTCGGCATTACAAAATGTTGGACGAGGGAGGGGAGCATATTTGTTCTGGGGCCGGATGGTGTGCGCCATCGCGTGAATAAGATGGATGACCTCGGCAGCATACAGATGAAGGACCCAACTGCGGGTGCCGCTACCACTCCGACTGCGGGCGCTTCAACATCCACAGCCTCAAAGCCACTGGTTACAACGAGTCGAATAGTGGCTACCGGCGCCAACGCAAAGGAATCCAAAGGAGCAAAACCGAGACGTGACAATAAAGCCAAGTGATGAAATATCTTACTAACCTTATTAATACTATTAGTCTTTGGTAATATGTCCATATCTGGGAGTAGTCAGGAAACACTTTTTTTTTTAATTTATACTCTTGTTATCTCTTATACAATCCATGAACTAACTTATACTTGTTTACTAATTTACTTCTTGCAAAAATTCGAATGTATTTTTTTTATTTTTTTTAATCGAACGAATTGTAGTGTGGCATGACATTAATGAACTCCATGCCGACGCTGATGTATTCAGAACATGCAAAACGCATTTAGTACTTCGTTAACACTTATTCTTGCTTATTTTCGGCATTCTCTTTTTGTAAAAGCACTGTATACTGTGCTTGTGTTATCGATATGAGTCTGATCACTTGATGGCATAACCCTTTGGTATAATCAAAGGCGCTTATGTAATCATTGTTTGTAGCTGCGTCCGCATGCATTGGCTCAAAATTAACTGGATTTGTTTTGATTTTGTAATCTTTGTTTGTTTGTAAATGTTGGATGTTTTGTTTACAATACAGATCACTTTAAGTTTACAAGTTTACATTGCGCCCACAGATCGCACACCTTTGCGTCAGTGTCATTTGACAGTGACATAAATTCAAATTGTTTTTGGCTTGATCGGGGTAGTGACTCTAAATCCATTCGGTTGCATCCGACACGGAATCCCATATCTCGGTATTTGTCTTATCTGTTTAGCATGAAAGAGACAGGGATTGTCATTCCGATTTTGAACCATTCGGATTGCGTTTGGAATCGCTACCCTAAGATCTCGCCACACTTGATAGTATAGCTTCGTCAGTGAGGCGTTTTCCGGATGCGAATCGACTTGTCGAGGTTGGTTCTAGATTTCGCCAGGCGTGGCGCCATTGTTTGTTTTTGTGAAATTTCTCTAGTAATATAGAACATTGGCGCCACCTATGGTGAGGTTAGGAGCTGACTTTGGCGGGTCTTTTTCTGTCTTGAGAGCGCCCCATTTGGATTGTTTTTTTTTTCTTTTTTTGGTTTTTTTCTCAGTCCCGTTTTAAATAAGCATTTTGAAATTTTATAATAAGAATAATTTAAAACACTTTTGGCAGGTAGATTTTCAAGTCTACGAACCTTAAACTTTTTATAACTTTATACTTTTTTTTTTGTTTTTGTATAAATTTATTTAATATCTATTTATTTATTTTTAATTGTAACTTTACACCGTACCTGTGTATTTTATTTTATTACATGTCGAACACTGACAGTGAAGATTTGAACTACTTATCTTGCTCTGTACTTGATGACAGTGCCGTCAGTTTGTGTAGTATTCCTACTTTGTCGGACTCTATTGAATCAATAGTTTCTGATGTCTCGAAAAATTTCAATGTCCTACATGTAAATGCCCAGAGTATTACGGCTCATTACCCGGAAATGCTTGCGTCTTTCGTACATCCCAATATACACGCCATTTTAATTTCAGAAACGTGGCTAAAACCCGCTCTCCCATCTAATTCTGTAGTGCTGCCAGGCTTTCGACTCATTAGAAATGACCGTATCGGTAAGGGTGGCGGCGGCGTAGCTATTTACCTTCGTGCGCATATTCCTTTTACCACGGTTAGTATGTCAGCACAGCCGCCTCCATCTGATGCCGGGGAACATCTTTTTATTGAAGTCGTCCTGCATCACACTAAAGTTCTTCTTGGGGTTTTTTATCCGCATTCCCGTGATGTCAATTATTTCTCTTCCTTCGAGAACCTCTTGATAAACATTTCTACATCTTATGACCATATCATTATCATGGGGGATTTTAACACATGTCTGCTGAGGCAAGATCATCGGTCCCACAAACTAGAATCATTGGTCGCATCTATTAATTTGAATATTCTCCCACTGAATGCTACTCATAATCCTCCTAACTATACACCATCCCTTCTCGATCTAATTCTTGTATCTTCTCCTTCTCATGTTTCCAAACATGGTCAATGCCCAGCTGATGATCTTTCACATCATGACATGATCTTTCTGTCTTATAAAATTCGCCCCCCAAAAATTAAACCCAAAATTCTTTTGCAGCGCAGCTTTGGTACGATTAATCTTGACCACCTACGCAAGGATGCTTTGGAAACGGATTGGTCGGAAGTCTTTAGTGCCAGTACTATGGATGAAAAGATTGCTAAATTTAATAATGTTTTGACTAAAATTTATGACGCACATGCACCTGTCCATGCCGTCAAAATGAAATATGCACCAGCACCGTGGCTTACTGAAGAGATCCGTATTCTAATGCACAAAAAATTGTTGGCAAAGCATAAACTTAAAATTCACCATTGTGACGAAAACAAAGAAAAATATTTAAACTTTCGCAAGGTTTGCAATAGAGCGTGTAGAGACGCACAACGCCGTCACATCCATAATTCAGTAGAAAACGAAGAACCGGCAAAGGTTTGGAAGTTTCTAAGATCATTGGGAGTTGGAAAATCTCAAAATGATGCCATTCCAAAAAGTCTTGACATTAATAAACTCAATCAACACTTTTCTTCTTCATCCAACTTTGAAGGACCGGTTAAAGCTGCTACGATTAAATCACTCTCTTCCGCTTCTACTCCTAGTTATGATCCTTTCTTATTCAGTCAATTTTCCGGATGTGATGTAAAGAAGAGCATTCAGTCCATTTCTTCTAACGCTGTTGGTAGCGACAGCATAAGTCGGAAGATGATAATGCCTATTCTCGATGAAATTCTCCCTATTCTACAACATCTCCTTAACTTTTCTGTCTCATCGGGTATCTTTCCACACACATGGAAAGATGCTCAAATAATTCCCCTTCCAAAAAAACCAAATCCAGAATCCTTTTCCGAGTACCGTCCTATTTCCATTCTTCCTTTTCTTTCTAAAGTGCTGGAACGGCTGGTACATCAGCAACTCTCCTCTTACCTCATCAAACACAATCTCCTTAACCCATTACAATCTGGATTTCGCACGGGACATAGCACTGCTACTGCTCTCACTCAAATCACAGATGACATACGAGATGGCATTGGACATTGTCGGCTAACTGTGCTGTCGCTATTAGATTTCAGCAATGCTTTCAACAATGTCGACTTCGACATTTTGCTAGCCCTCCTTCGCTCTCTGAACATATCTCCATCCGCAATTGACTGGTTTCATAGTTACCTGTTTGGACGCCGGCAGCGTATCCGCATTGACGACTCCTACTCCTCATGGTGTAGTGTATCTGCTGGTGTTCCTCAGGGCGGCGTGCTATCTCCACTTCTATTTGCAATTTTTATTAACTCTATTTCAAAGCACTTGACGTCCTCATATCACCTCTATGCAGACGATTTGCAAATTTATATTCAAGCACCGCTGGATTGCTTACATGATGCTATAGAAGCCACTAATACCAATCTAATGAGCATATTAAGCTGGAGTAGATCTTACGGCCTTTCAGTAAACCCCAATAAGACGCAGACAATTGTTATTGGGAGTTCCCGCATGATCTCTAAAGTAGACTGGTTCCGGCTTCCACAAGTAATCTTTGACGGAATCCCTATCTCTATAAGCGACAAGGTTAAAAATTTAGGTATAGTCATAGATAGACAATTTTCATGGGACCCTCAATTGGCAGAAGTTAGTCGCAGAGTTTTTGCTTCTGCAGCGTCTCTCAGGAGACTCCGTAATTTTCTTCCCATCGCTACCAAGACTGCGCTAGTAAAATCTCTTCTATTCCCAATATTGGACTACGCAGATGTTTGCTATTTGGATTTAACTGAAGAGCAATTAGACAAACTCGAACGCCTACAAAATTTTTTCATCCGGTTCATATTCGGTTTACGAAAATATGATCACGTTTCTCATTTTCGTCAAAAGCTCAAATGGTTACCAATTCGCCTTCGCCGTAATTCTCACATTTTGTATTTTCTTTATAAAATTCTATTCAATCCTACCACACCTTTTTACCTGAAGAAGCGGTTTAATTTCATTGAACCGAAATCCTGTCCCCTTCGTTCTACCCGATCTCTCAAATTAAACTTTACTACCTCTACTCATTCTAATCTTTCCTTTTCTAAATCCTTCACTGTGCAAGCTGTCCTACTGTGGAATTCTCTCCCTCTGTCTGTCCGGCAAGCTAAGTCCCTTCAAATGTTCAAAAACCTTGTTTATAACCATTTTCTTAGTTTCCCCTAATGGGTACGCTATGTAACTTCTAAATTGTACTTGTAAATATTTATGTATTTATTTTATATATTTATGTATAAGTATTTATGTTATGTTAGGATAGATATATTTTGTTTATTTTTATTTACTATGTTTAAATATGTATTTTTTTATAGTTGTTAGTACTTCTATACCAATACCACCTACACTTATACGATTTCTGTCGCAAGTTTTCCATACAAAGGTTGCCTGGAAGAAATTGCTTTAAGCAATAAGGCCGCCCTTTACACTGCCATTTACTATGTACAAATAATACTAGCTTAAAATAGACTAAATTAATGTTTAATTTAAGTCTGTTACTTGTATAATTATTTATTATGATTTTATGTATATTTTTAGACTTAATGTATTTTTTCTTAATTAATTAGTTTTTGTTAAGACTTTATGTATTTTTGGTGGGTGTAATAAAGCATTATATTATTATTATTATTATTATTAATTTCATAAATATCGTTCCAGCCGTTTCCGAAATTCAGATTCTATAATCAGATTGTACCTATATATGTATATACCTATATATATAGGTACAAGAATTGCTCGTTTAAAGGTATAAATAAGATAAAAGTACTGTCGTAAAAAATAAACATTCACAACTAAATAATACGTACCGTCTTTTGTTCTTTTTAAAAGTTTGTGGCGTTGTAGCTCCTGAGGGGATGAGCATAATTACGTTGATTTTATTTATTGATATTTCATTATCATCATTTATCACATCCCAAAATGTTGATAATGAAAATGTTGTTATGTCAGGCAGCGCCATGAGTGTTAAGAATCGGAACTAAAAATTATCAAAGAGGCGGCTAATCTCTCGCTTTATTACATTACGGCTAGCCTTGTTGAATGACGTATGGCAGTCATCGAATTCATTCCGGCGGTTTTTTAATCAACCGTATTCAATCCGGCTGATCGTTAAACCGCCGCTTTACAAAACGGCCCTCAACCAACTAAGCCACCAGGCCAGCCAGTTTAATGTTTTTAAACATTAAAGATTTGGTTTTTAATTTTGATCATTTGGAAAAAATTTGGTCATGTACGTTTCATTTAGCATACCTACTTAACAAAAAATATTGACCCCGTGCGAAGCCGGGACGGGCCGCTAGTACATAATATAGTTAGTTGTAATATTACATTATTGTTATTACAAGTTACGGCTGGTCTAGTCGGGAGAACGGCGCCTGCCGATCCGGAGAACCCGGGTTCAAACCCCACACGCACCACTGGCTTTTCGAAGTCATGTGCGTAATGCCGCTAACTTAAAACGGTGAAGGAAAACATCGTGAGGAAACCGACATGTACCTAGAATCTTTCGAAGTCATGTGTCATCCGCCAACCCGTACTGGGCCAGCGTGGTGGATTATGACCTTAACTTTCTCCTTGCGAGAGAAGGCCCCGAGTCCCAGCAGTGGGAACGTTTAGTGGGCTGTTGATGATGATTACATAGAAACAACCGACACACAAATATATCGTATTTGTAATCATCACACAAATATTTGCACTGGGTGGGAATTGAACCTACGACCCTCGGCTTCGCAGGCAGACTTACTACCAACTAAGCCACTAGGCCAGTCAAATGAGAATCTTCGTCGCTTGATGGGTAGTTGCTTTAATTGCAAACATCCTGTTGTAGTGGTTGGACTCTTGGCAGAGTCCGCCTGGGAAAGGACCACACTTTTGCTAGTTATTCTACCGCCAAGCAGTAATGTGCAAACATTACTGTGTTCCGGTTTGAACTGCAATGTTTCCAGAGAAAATACAGGGCTTAGAGATATAACAACTTAGATCTCTGGGTGACGAGCGCAGTGCAGTGCTAGGTAATGATTTGGAGTCTTCATGTTCCAATAGCTGCGTGTCACTGTGCTGTTACGTGGCAGGCATGTTGCTTACCATCAGGCACATGTCCTGCTCGTCTCGTCACTCTTTATTTAAAGAAAAAAAAACATCCGTGTGATCTAAACTTTGAAACAATTGCGTTGGGGTTTTTTTTTCTAAATTTGATGTATACGTGTTAACAGATTTTTGTTTATAAAATGACGAACACGCGACCGAGATTAAACGTGATCGAAGCTTCTAACGCGAAGAGTCAACAATCGTTCGTCGTGGAAAATTACGTCACTCCATAAAAACAAACAAACAAGTTGGTAAGAGGCGCGCGGCCGCCTCTCTAATGCTGTTAGCCGGTGTTAGGCTACGTACAGACGGTCCACTTCTATCCTACTAATATTATAAAGTCAATGTGTGGATGGTGGATGTTTTTTTTTAATAAAAAAAAAGAGACGAGACGATCAGGACATGCGCCTGATGGTAAGCAACATGCCTGCCACATGACAGCACAGTGACACGCAGCTATATGAACATGAAGAGTCCAAATCATCACCTAGCACTGCACTGCACTGCGCTCGTCACCCGGCGATCTAAGATGTTATATCTCTAAGCCCTGTAATTTCTCTGGAAACATTGCCCTTCAAACCGGAACACAGTAATGTTTGCAAATTACTGCTTGGCGGTAGGATAACTGGCAAAGGTGTCGTACTTCCCCAGGCGGACTCTGCTAAGAGTTCTACCACTACAACAATTGTTGCTCAATCACATCGTAACGTCTGAACAGATCGGGCTGAAACTTGGAGCATGTTAGATTATAGTCTGGAAAAACACGTAGGCTACTTTTTATCCCGAAAAAAATAAGGAAACGATGGCAACTGAAACTACTGGGGTAAAACCGCGGAGCGCTGCTAATAGTAATATTATAAATGCGAAAGTTTGGATGTTTGTAACTCAGTCACGTCGGACACCCTGGACGGATCGGGTTACAATTTGAAACACAGTCAAGACTGTTGTCTGGAAGAGCACATAAACCACTTTTCATCCCGGGTAAGTATCGGTAACAGGAACTGAACGACTACTCTCTTTCTACGAAAACGTAATTTCGAAATAAACTCGCGAATTTCCAACTGCGATTCTACTTCGATCCGTCGTTTTGTCCGTTTAAATGTTCTAAGCCTACTCTAATTAAGGCCGATTTACATCAGACGAGCGAATGCTCATTCTATCCCCACTGTATCAAATTCATTTGGTGTAAACAAACGTAGAGCATTCTTTCGTTGTTTTGTTTGCGTTCGCAAAGATTCTATGGAATATATAATATGGAAAACGCTAAGAACGATCTTTCGTTTACACTAAAAGATCGATAAAGAATGCTCTTGTTCCAGCTCTAGCTCTATGTTCGTTCAGTTTAAATCGGCCTTTAGAGTGTGCTTAGAACATTTAAACGTCAAACAATGTGTATCCGACGAAACGAAGTAGAACGAGAGTAAGTCGAGTAAGAGGAAAGTCGCGAGTTTTTTTTTCGAAATTACGTGTGAGTTTTTTTTAATTATTTCGTTATTATCACAAAAGTAGAGTCAAACCTATTCGTTCGTTCTTTCGTGTCTTTGGAATATCAACCATGAAACGATGTCGCTTTTTTCTAGCTACGAGCAGTCCGATAGAAAAAAGGACAAGGTGGTAATAAAAACCGTTCAGCCGTTGCGCAAATACGTGGTAATAAGTAATAAAAAAAAAAACGACAGTCGCTTTAAAAAAAAATTGATTCCAATGTGGTTTTACCTTTACCCAAAAATTCGTCACGCCCCAATTCCCCGAGAAGTAATTAGTTATTGTTTTGCAAGTTATTAACAAATTGGAAGCTGCCACATAATTTATTGATGCAACCGATTATATACGTTACCGTAAAATTGGAAATACCGTCAGATTATAATCTAACATCATTAGATGATAAACCAATCTAACATAACTAAAAATAGTCTATGTGTTATTCCAGACCATTATCTGTCTATGTACCAAATTTCATCAAAATCCCTTCAGTTTTTTAGGGTTCCGTAAAACGTAAAAACGGAACCCTTATAGATTCGTCATGTCTGTCTGTCTGTCTGTCTGTCTGTCTGTCTGTCCGTCCGTATGTCACAGCCACTTTTTGCCGAAACTATGAGAACTACACTGTTGAAACTTGGTAAGTAGATGTATTCTGTAAACCGCATTAAGATTTGAACAAAAAAATAAAAAAAAAAAAAAATTAGGGTTGCCTCCCATACTGAGAACTGAAACTCAAAAAATTTTTTTTCATCAAACGTACACGTGTGGGGTGTCTATCGATAGATCTTCAAAAATGATGTTAAGGTTTCTAAAATCATTTTCGTATACACTGAATAGTTTGCGCGATATACACCTCCAAAGTGGTAAAATGTGTGTCCCCCCACCTCTAACTTCTAAAGTAAGAGAATGAAAAATCTAAAAAAAATATATGATGTACATTACCATGTAAACTACCAACGAAAGTTAGTTTGAACTCGATCTGATGAGTAGTTTTTTTTAGTACGTCATAAATACACTATTATTGAAACTTCGATGAAAGTTACAACGAACTACAAGAACTATGTGTACTATGTACATTATGTTACTTGCTGCAACGGAACCCTTCATGGGCGAGTCCAACTCGCACTTGGCCACTTTATTTACGTGAAAGAATAAGAAGCAAACAACCATACATTCGTACAAGCAATCGCGTTTATTTAATACTAGCGGCCCGTCCCGGCTTCGCACGGGGTCAAATTTTTTGTTAAGTAGGTATGCTAAATGAAATGTACATTTTTCACCACATTTTCACCAAATTTTTCCAAAAGATCAAAATTAAAAACCAAAACTTTAAAGTTCAAAAACATTAAACTGCCTGGCCTGGTGGCTTAGTTGGTTAAAGGCCGTTTTGTAAAGCGGCGGTTTAACGATCAGCCGGATTGAATACAGCTGATTTAAAAACCACTGGAATGTATTCAACGCCATACGTTATTCAACACGGCTAGCCGTAATGTAATAAAGCGAGAGATTAGCCGCTGCTTTGATAATTTTTAGTTCCGATTCTTAACACTCATGGCGCTGCCTGACATAACAACAACCATGGCGTTGAATACTGTGTGTTCCTAAATTGCTAACACGGCTAGCCGTAATGTAATAAAGCGAGAGATTAACCGCCTCTTTGACAATTTTTAGTTCCGATTCTTAACACTCATGGCGCTGCCTGATATAACAACAACTATGGCGTTGAATACTGTGTGTTCCTAAATTGCTAAAGTGACAGTGGATTCTGGAGTTTGGAGGAATCGTACACAATATTATTAGGGTGGCACTTATCACCCTGGGCGTTACTTGGATACTATTTCGTTTCCACCGTCCACCTTGTTAAGACTAAATCGGACCGGGTAGGTTACATGAGACCCAGATCCGACCCGGAGCACCCCGACTCCACCTAGTCTTGGCGCTACTACCCCTAGAGTGTATTTAAAAGAATGCGGGAGCCAGAAGCTCAAGGGAGGTCCTGAGTGGAGCGAGCCATGCAAGTAGTTTTAAAACTATAATAGGTCGTAACTTGACCACCATCTCACCTGATGTTAAGCGACGATGCTATCTACGATGGAACATGTTTCGATAATAGACCCTTGTCTATGGAAGTTCACCATGTTTCTTAGGTGTACCGTCACCGATATCAAGTTATGGGCTTTCAAACTTTATGTGAGAGGTAAAATGTTGTAAAAAAAATAGTACGGAATATCGTACGAAATAATCGATCAATTTATTCAGATAAATGAAATTAATTTAGATTTTGTGTTGTTATTTTTTTAAATATGGTCTTCCTACAACATAAGCAGTAATACAATGCGGCTGAACGTGGACCGCCTTATTGAAGAACGTACCTATTGCAATGACAATGCGGCTAATCGTTGAACCGCCGCATTACAAAACGGCCCCGTTTTTCAAAACGGCTAGCCGTAATGTAATACGGCGAACTATACAATCCGGCTGCGACATATACATCATAATCCGGATCTCGTTGTTGGGCTGTATGTTTGATGTCTTGACACAAATTGTCTTCAAAAATGTGCCATAATTCCGAGGGAAAACAAAATAATAATATTACCACAAACAACTCTCTCAGCCTCAACGGACACCGAGAAATTGAAGCTTCTCTCAAAGTGATTTCTTTGATTTTGAGTACCTAGTCTTGGAACGATGTACCTACGTGGTACATGATAAAGAAGTATTCTGAGATAAAATCACTCTGACTGGGATGAACGCTGTACTGTATGTACACTCTTCATAATTCTGCCGGCCGTCGCGTCGTTGCAAATATTTAGGATGGATATTTTTAATTTCGTAATATATTTTGAATGGAATGTCCGATTTTAATAATTCAAAAAGGAATCGATAGGTAATAAAGCAGTCTTGATTGAAAAATAATTTATTTTGATAAGAATTAAAACAAATGTACGAGGGGTGATCCAAAAGTAATGATAATCAATAATAAACACAATGAATAAAATCAAAAACTAAATTTATTTCTCAACATAGTCTCCTAGCAAGTCTATACATTTAGTCCATCTCTTTTCTAAACCTAAAATTCCCTTAGAAAAAAAATCTTTATCTTGACTCTCAAAAAAGTCCTCAACCGCGGCCATCACGTCGCTATCATCGTCAAATTTCTTGCCCCGGAGGTGTTCCTTGAGTCGTGGAAAGAGATAGAAGTCACTGGGGGCTAGATCTGGTGAATAGGGGGGGGGTGTTCCACCAGCTCAAAGCCCGCTTCCTGAATGGCAGCCATGGCAATTGCAGCTTTGTGAACCGGTGCGTTGTCTTGATGGAACAGCACTCCAGCCCGCAGTTTGCCTCGCCTTTTCTCCTTAATAGCCTCCCGCAATCTTCTTATTTGTTCTGCATAGTAGGAGCCTGTAATAGTGGCCCCCTTTTCCAAGTAGTCCACCATGATTATTCCTTCAGCGTCCCAAAAAACAGACGCCATAACCTTCCCTGCTGAGCTTGACACTTTGAATTTCTTCGGCGTCGGTTCATCGGATCGTTTCCATGTCATCGATTGTTGTTTTGTTTCAGGATCAAAATGGTGGATCCAGGTTTCGTCCATGGTCACAAAACGTGACAAAAAAATTATCCTTGTCTGCCTGGAACTTTTCGAGATTTGCTCTTGACATGTCGACTCGTTTCTTCTTTTGCTCGTCGTTTAACATTTTCGGTACCCAACGCGCGGAGACCTTTCTCATATGCAATTCGTTCACAAGGATTCTTTGAATGCTGCCATATGAGATCCCTGTGACCTCAGCTACATGCCTGATAGTCACTCTTCGATCTTCCAATACAACTTCTTCAACTTTTTTCACATTTTCTCCAGTGAGGGACGTCGATGGGCGCCCTTCGCGGTGTTCGTCTTCCGTCGATGTTCTTCCCAGCTTAAACTCCTTAGCCCAGCGTGCAACTGTGGAATATGGAGGAGAACAGTCCCCTAATGTTTCCACCAAGTCGCTGTGTATGTCTTTGGTAGACATTTTTTTCAAGCAGAGGTATTTAATGACAGCTCTGATTTCGTGTTTTTCCATTTTGATGTTCACTCCTTGACAGTCCGTATTCAAATGAATGTAGCTCCCGGGAATCGTGGCCTATTTATATGATTTTTTTTTTCCTGAACTAGTGGGTAATTGAGCAAGTGACTGTAATTTTTTTGTATTTTTGTGTGCACTAGAAATAACTGATTATCATTACTTTTGGATCACCCCTCGTATGAATAGCATGGTCTTAAGTTGATCGGCATTTTTATCTTCTTTTAAAATGTAAAAAAGCAGTTGTAGCGACGTAATTACTGTAGTTAGACATATGCTTTCGCGAGGTTTTTTGTAGATTTTAATACGTTCTATAATATTGTAGAACATTGTTTGGTTCTATCATTGGTACTTTCCGCAGCGTATGCGATGAAAGCCATTTTATGGCTGTTTTTTTTATACCTTGCGTTGGTTTTAGTAAAAAATTCCAAAGATCACTATTTTTTTCTTGTAATAAAAATAGCCTATGTTACTCAGTGATAATGTAGCTTTCTCTTGGCAAAAGAATTTTTGAAATCGGTTCAGTAGTTTTTGAGTTTATTACATACATACAAAAATACAAAAATACAAATCTTTCCTCTTTATAATATTAGTATAGATTTGCACAATAACTCCTGTAGCGAAGTTTGTTTTATGATTAATAAAATAAAAATTTATTCGGCCACAAAAAATCATTCTGGTTTGCAAATGAAATATGTTTTTGTAAACACAGAGGTGGATCTAGAATGAATGATGGGCCAAAACTTTCATCTAAAGAAATTATAAGATAGATAAATAAAATAAACTATAGATAGATTATTCGTTATCGATAAAAAAATTAAAAAAAAATTTTTTTTTTAACGTTATTGCACTTAATTTAAAAATAAAATATTGAAAAAATTTAAGACGGGAAGCACAAATAAGAAGTGGGGGACACTTCCATAATATTGAAAATAAAATTACAGTTAAGTATTACACAAATAATATTTTGATGAACCTAATAAAAACTGTTCATCCTAATACGTAAAAACGAATATAATAATAGTAAACAGCCAAGCCAAACAGCCAAACAGCCAAGTAGAAACTTTTCAGGACACCATCTATACATACTTCTCTAAGCACTATCCACCATCAACTTATTATGCTCGAAATAACAAGGAAAATACGTTCAAAATGAAATTGCGGAGGAAGAAAAGAGAACTAATGAAACGTCTTCGTGTAGCTAAAACCATGGGCGACAACCATCTAAGTCACCAACTGTCCAGGGCTCTAAGATCAATCCTTAAATTAATACAAGGAATATCGCTATAAATCAGTAAAAATCGTGATAATCTTTACAGAGCTAAACACGAAGTAGACTTTGATAAAAACCCTTTTCAATACTCGAAAAATATTTTCAGAGAACAAAATGGAAAGCTTATCTTGACTAATGAGCAAATTTACGATCACTTTAAAAGCACATACGAAGTGCCTAAACGCGGGAGCTCGTACGTAGTACCAAACATCCAAAGACCTAATGATCCTCTAACAAACTTTCAAAGCACTCCACCTAGTGAAGAGGAAGTAAACTATCAAATTAAGAAGAAAACTACTAAATCAGCTCCAGGCCCTGATGGCATTCCTTACATAGTGTATAAAAAGTGTCCATCAGTTCGTAAACATATCTTAAATATATTCAGTAAGATCTGGTCAGGAAAGCAAATCCCAAAATCATTTGGAAGAGCAATTTTTGTCCTGATTCCTAAAATGAAAGAAGTAACTCATCCAAAAGACACCAGACCGATAGCCCTAACCAATACAATTTCTAAAATTTTTGTCAGTATATTGCAAACAAAAATGACCACATTTATGGCTAGCAATAGTTATTTCAGGCCCAACCACCAGAAAGGATTCTTGCCTGGTATTTCTGGATGCCTGGAACACAATACATTACTAGCGGAAAGTTTGAAAGATGCCAGAACACATGAGAGGCAAATAACAGTCTGCTGGATATACCTAGAGAACGCATTTGGTTCCGTGCAGCATGAACTTATGTTATTTGCCCTAAAATGGTATAACTTTCCTGCTGTAATTATAAACATAATTAATTCATATTATAATCACTTAAAATTTGTTATAGCAGTAAACAAAGAATACTCAAAACCACTTAAATATAATGTGGGACTATTCCAAGGGTGCTGCTTATCACCAATAGTATTTAATATAGTTATAAATATTCTAGTAGATAAATTAATATCCCGTGAGAAGAAATGGGGCTACCGGTTTAAAATCAACAATAAGTACACTGAGTCAATTTTAACTCACACGAAAGAGTCAACTTACACGAAATCCCAAACAGTGTCAACAATTGTTGAATGATGTTGATGAGTTCTGTACATGGACGGAGGGAATGAGGGCAAAACCAAGTAAATGTCATTGTTTATGTCTGGGTAGACGAGATACCAAATATACTTCTTACGATCCGGGACTCTCCATAAGTGGCCAAAGAGTTGCCACAATTGCAGAGGCAGTGCCTTTCAAATTTCTTGGTAGAAAGATAGACTACAAAGGACGTACACCATCATTAGATAGATAGATAGATTAACTCTTTATTGCACTAAATTTAAAATAAAAGACATAAAAACTTAAAGACTAAAATTAAAGTAGCAATGGGCGACCTTATCGCTAAAAGCGATCTCTTCCAGGCAACCGTAGGATGGAAAAACAGATACGAAAATAGGAAAACGGGAAGTACAAATAAAAAGAGGTGGATACTTCTATAACATTACTAAAAATAAAAAATAATTAGAGGTAGTTGTTGGAAATTTCATGAATGACCTCAATAAGGTAGACCAACAGCCTATCAGCAATATCAAAAAAGCATGGATATATGACAACTATCTCACATCACGTCTCACTTGGCCTTTCCTAGTATATGACATCGGTAAAACCCTCCTCGCAAAACTAGATGCTAATGTCATAAAGATATTGAAGTCATGGTTTGGATTGGCACATCCGGCTGATCCCTCTACTCTATTTAGGGATCACAATAGTTTTGGCCTGAAACTAAAAAAAACATCCGAACTCTACAAACACCTAAGAGTTACAAAAACGCATGTTTTGGGAAAGTCGAAAGACGAATTAATCGCATCTCTCCCAAAAGACAAAAGCGCTTCGGACCTTGAATCTAGACTTCAATTCCACAAACAATTTATGGCAGGTGCGCAAGTAAATACAGCTGGGTTGGGTGCGAGAAAGAAAAGGGAAGACCGAGACATGGTAAAAACCTTTCTACAACAAGACGAAAATGATAGTTACAAAGTGCACGCTATGAATTTAGAAATGCAAAGTGAGTGGTTAACCATAGGTGAGTTTTGTATCCCATTAGCTCTAAAGTGGCGCACCTTGCTATATGACTGGTCTCCTGCCTTATTAAAATTTTATCTGAACGCTTTCCAAATGACCCTCCCTGACCAGAGTAACTTGGTAAGGTGGGGAAAAGCCTCTGAAAAATGTTGCTATACTTGTGGTGAGGCGATATGTACAGCAAGGCACATATTGGTGGGATGCAAGGTGCTCCTTAATAGGGGTCATTACTCACAGCGCCATGACAGAGTACTTGAAATCATACGTGAAGCCGTAAGCCTTTCGGTAGCTAGAGCCCAAAAGGGATTGACGATGAACAAAAGACAAATTAACTTTGTAAAAGAGGGCTCAACTTCAAACTCCAAGAACAAGCCTTACTCAATCCTGGGTCCAGCACCTGATTGGACTATTTTAATGGACACGTATGAAAAGCACTACAAAATCCCAGAGGATGTGGGTGTTTCGTCATCCAGACCGGACATTTTCCTTTTTTCTAGGGCTACGAAACGCATAGTCCTGGTAGAACTTACAGTACCGTGGGAAACTAATATACCTAAAGACCACGTGATGAAACAGAATAAGTATTACGACCTACAAAATGAATTAACAAAAAACGGCTATGTAGTTAATTTATACGCTGTAGAAGTAGGAGCGAGAGTTATACCAGCAAAATCTCTCTATAACCTGTTGAAAGACCTTGGCTTGTCCAGAAGTGCAGTAAGTTCTATACTAGAACGAGTATCAAGAGTAGAAGATGAGTGTTGATGTACGTCGGAAAGGGGCCCCTTAAACCTACACCCGTGTCACAAGTCTCGGGATCTACTCGGGATTTCTCTCTCTGCCACACGATGGACCCGGCACCCGCACGGTGAATCCATGGAATGCTAAGGAGTTCGTCTCTCTCTAAAACATAAATTAAAAGGTTATGTATTTTATTTAAATTGACAATCTATAGTAGAGATAAATCTACAGTTAGTAAAAGAATAGTATAAAGTTAGCTTGATTTATTCTAGACAACCAAATTAAAGCCAAATTAGGTTATCCAAAAATACGTGAATAGTGAATTTTTGAACTGACATCTACGAAAGGACACGATGAAGTTGGGTAACAGCTGCCTATTGAGAGTGAATTTTACGATGCGCGCGCCCTAATTCGACACTCTGAAATTGCGAGTTTTTCCTAAAAAAGGGACTTATGGGAGTTGGCCCCAGATCCCCTCTTCTTCCTAGTCAACTTTGGGCTAGCGCTTCTACGCTAGTTGCGCGATAGCATTGTTAAACCTTCTTAAAAAAAATAGTTGTCTGTAAAGTCGGTTTACTGACGATAGTTAAACGTGACAACGTCTTAAGAAATCAGTACGCTGATAGCGCGAGTAGTGATACCGCTCGACTCGGCGGGTGGCGCCCTCAGCGCTCAGCTTCGTCCGCATGGCACGGACGACGAACTAACGGTAACGTTACATGACGTCAAGTTTTGGGGGCGTGCAGCCGGCTTCACCGAATTATAAGACTTATCACGTCAAAATTGTTTTTACTGAGCAACAGTAAATGTTTCTTGTCTTGTCTTCTTGCTTTAAAACCTAACAAAATGTACCTAGACAACTACTCACGTTACGCAGGTTTTTATTTATTCAGAACTTTGAACTTTGCCCCACTTTGAATTCATCCAACCTTGAACGTAGCAATGCGAAATGTGTATGATCCATGCTAATATTATAAATTCGAAAGTACCTCTGTCCATCTGTCCGTTACGTTTTCACATCTATCTAAACTGTTCGAATTTAAATTTCGTGCAGAGATAGTCTGCCGCCTGAGAAAAGACATAGGCTTCTTTTTAATGCGAAAAAAGGTCATAAAGACCCCCCCCCCCCCCCCGCCTCCCTCCCTGGATCCGCCCTTGTAAGTTATACTGGAAAGGCGTGCGGGGCGCCTAGTTTGATGTATACATTTAGCCGCACTTGTAATTTAATTCAATCGTACAAACAAATTGCTCGTTTTTACGGTTCCGCGTATTGAGACGGCGGTGATTTCGGAGTTTCGGTTATTGTCGATAATTATGCGCATCTGAAATGAGTTGATAAATGCGGGTTTTTATTTATTCACGATTGTTGAGTATTGAAACAAAACTGTGAACTGACGACCCCTTCAATGTACTATACTAGCGGCGTCCCGCTGTTTATTCTAGACTATGAACACGCTCCATCGTAGACCGCATCGTAGCTTAACATCAAGCGAGATTGCGGTCTATTGTATACCTTTAAAAGTTAAAAAAAAACTGTGTTCCAAGTTTCGACCCGATCGATTACGAAGTTCCGACGTGATTGAGTAACAAACATCCAAACTTTCACGTATAAAGTACTAGCTGAACGCGCGTGCGTTGCTACGCCATCTATCGAAAATTGGTCGTACCAATTCAAATGTTGAACAAATTCGGTTACTTTAGGTTCTAATGACGCAACCTTTAACATATGACGTAATGACATATGCTGTCACGCAACGAAAGCTCTCAAAAAGCAATATTTTTTCCCGTTTTTGTTACATTTTCCAGTCATGCTCCGCTCCTGTTGATAGTAGCGTAATGTTAAATAGCCTATAGCCTTCCTCGATAAATGGACTATCGTACAAAGAAAGAATCTTTCAATTCGGACCAGTAGTACCAGAGATCCTTGCGTTCAAACAAACAAACAAACTCTTCAGCTTTATAATATTAGTATAGATTAGTCTTAGGCACCGTGGTCTTAGGATTAATACGAAAACCAAAATTGAACACTTTTTTTAAAACAATGCTAGTGGCTTGGTTTTACATTGCCATCGAGAATAGTACTTATAGTATAAATCTACTCGTATATAAGCAGTAATAAATATAATGCACATATATTACGATTCGGTACATTATCTTTAGTACAAAGGTTAACGGCTCAATAGGACATACATCGAGTAGGAGCAATGACACATAAGTAATGACAAAGTTATTAAACATTCTCCATTTTAACTCATACTGAAAACATAACACGGGGCTTGACGCCGTAAGGCCGTGGCGAGATAGACTACAGACTACAGGCCCGTGAACAAAGTTTATGGGTCATATGAACCACCAGGAGACCTATGTAGGATGATAGAAGGGTATAAAATAATAAGATTCAGCACTATGTCGTCAGGTCGTCACTTGTAAGCTGTCCAACTGAGTACAGGTGAAGATAGGGGGGGTTGCAAGTTGCAACCCTTGGTCATTTCTCCTTGTCGCATGTTTTTTGTACGGCATTGCGGAATAATGGATTAGATGACGACTACTCCGGTTCTACTTTGATCCGTCGTAAAACGTCAAAAATGTTCGATCGGACGGAACGAACTAGAACCGGAGTAGGAAAGTCGCGAGTTTATTTCGAAATTATGGTTTTCGTAGAAAGAGAGTAGACGTCCTGGTGCAGGCGGGAATTGAAGCTGCGACTTGCAGGTCTACCGCCTAGCTTTCTGCTATGCTTTGATTTGTAACGTCATCTGCCAATAGGGTACCGGACTGGGTCAAAAATACACCATCCTAATTAGTCCGTCAGCTAGATCATTGGAAAATATTGGACACGTATTTTTTGTTTTTTCATAATATTAAAAATCGTCAAAGATATAGACCATCAAACTTCGAGAGTGGGGGGTCGCGACGTCACTCGTGAGTAAAAATCGTACTTACAAGTGACGTCACACGAAACTTCGAAGCGCTGTATCTTCGTCATTTTTTGTTTGTGAAACAAAAGAAAAAATACGTGCACAATATTTTTTGGCAATCTAACTAACGGGCTACTTAGTTTTTATTAGGATTGTACCCTATTTAGCAACGCCGATGAAAGAAGGCAACTACATCTGCTTTCAGTTCCGCTGCATACGGAAAGCAGATGTAGTTGTCTGCTTTCATCGACGTTACCAAATTGGCCGATGACATCACAACCCAAAGCATAGCAGAAAACAGGAGAGTTAGGCGGTAGAACCACAGAATAAATATTAGTACAGAAGCCACACTTACCAAAAACAATTATAAATAGCGACTCTTGCTGGGACACAACAAAGTTCAATTCATCTCGCATTAGCGCTCAATGTCTGTCGCGATTTTCAACTCTCTCTTCTAACGCGTAACTCTGTCCCTGTCTAGCGCGGAGGGTTTACGACATATCTAATAACAATATGCGCGGGAAACGTTTTGCGCGAGCGCTCAGCCGTGCGTCCGACAACCGACTGGCACTTGTTTCCTGGAAGGTACGGTCTAGCGGTAGGCTAAAACCGCGCGACCTTGAGCGAGTGAGGATGCACTGGTAGAACTCCCGATTATGAAATCGAAGATTCTTGTCTCTAGAACAACTCAGATTATTTTTTATTTGTCCTGTTTAGTGTTACATCGCTATTATTAAATGTTATTATGTCATAAAATGACTGTGTTATTTGCTGCGGCAATTTACAATCTTTATAATCGCTCATATTTGTACCAATTTGTTGACATAAAGTGTTTAAAAATACTGTTTTTTTCTTATCTTTTAAATATATAATTCTCGTCGACGTATCTATTAATGGTGGACTTAGTGTAAGCGGCCCACTGTATGTATATTCCCACTCCTGGTCCTCTGACTCTTATCTCACAATGAGAGAGACTAGGCCATAATCCACCACGCTGGCCGAGTGAGCGCTGGTGGATGACACATGACCTCGAAAGAACGTCTAGGTTGTGGAATGCGTTGCCTGAGTAGGTTTTACCCGATAGTTACAATCTTGGTGTCTTCAAAACGAGAGTTAATCGGTTTCTTCTAGGTAAGCACGTTCCATCGTAGATCGCATCGTCGCTTAACATCAGGCTAGATGGTCGTCAAGTGCGAACCTTTTATAGTAAAAAAAATAAATAAGGAATGGACCTAGGAACATGTCGGTTTCCTCACGATGTTTTCTTTCACCGTTTTTAAGTTAGCGGCATTACCCACATGACTCCGAAAAGACAGTGGTGCGTGTGGGATTTGACCCGGGTCTCCGGGTCGGCAGTCGCCGTTCTCCCGACTAGACCAGCCGTAACTATCATAAAAATCGTTATACTAATGTTTATTTATTAGTAAACAAATTGTTTATGCAAATCGATCATGCATGCCCCCGTTTATGAAGGGCGAGCGTTCCGAGGCCCTGAACTGTCATCGCTCCACTGAGATGTATGCCAGCAATCTACACTGCGGTATTGAGTACATGAGTACATTTAGTTGGTTCGTGCGAAGAATTACGCTTTTGTATGAGCCTATTAGCACGTCTCTCGATCGATTGCAGCGTAGCGATTCTGAATCCAGTCGGATGGACGGTTTTTTTTAATTTATAGTATTTATACACCCCGGGCCCACCGCCGGGTTTCTACAGAGTGGACACCATCGGCCAGTCGACCCCAGGGTCGTCCTCCAACGCGATGGAAGGACGAGCTCGGAGCGTTTAAAAATGATTGGACGATGGTAGCTCAGGACCGGATAAAGTGGAGGGAATTGGGGGAGACCTTTGCCCAGCAGTGGGACAACTCAGGTTAAACAAAAAAAAAATGTATAGAGTGACGAGACGACCAGGATGTGTGCCTGATAGTAAGCAACATGCCTGCCACATAACAGGACACGTAGCTATTGGGACATGAAGAGTCCAAATCATTACCTAGCACTGCACTGCACTCGGCACCCAGAGATCTAAGATGTTTTATCTCTAAGCCCTGTAATTTCTCTGGAAACATTGTCTTGCAAACCGGAACACACTAATGTTTGCACATTACTGCTTGACAGTAGAATAACTGGCAAAGGTGTGGTACTTCCGCAGGCGGACTCTCCCAAGAGTCCTACCACTACAAAAGAAAAATGGCAGTTATAGGAACTGAATAGAATTGAAAACTTATAACTCAGAATTTGATAGGCCACTTTGGAAACTACGCGGGTGAAGCCGGAGGGCGTGACCATGACCATGGCCATCTACAAATACGTCAGCATTCAGTATGTCCAATAGGAAATGCTGATGCGTTTCTAGATGGCCAATGGCCATGGTCCCGAGTTTTTTTTTCCTTTTATAGGTACACTTGACCGCCATCTCGCCTGATGTAAAGCGACGGTACGGTCTACGAGTTTACCCGAAGATTTATTTAATTCCCGAGCGTAATGCTTGAGGTCAATAGGGTACAATCCTCAAAAAAACTAAGTAGCCCGTTAGTTAGATTGCCAAAAAATATTGTACACGTATTTTTTCTTTTGTTTCACAAACAAAAAATGACGAAGATACAGCGCTTTGAAGTTTCGTGTGACGTCACTTGTGAGTACGATTTTTACTCACGAGTGACGTCGCGACCCCCCACTCTCGAAGTTTGATGGTCTATATCTTTGACGATTTTTAATATTATGAAAAAACAAAAAATACGTGTCCAATATTTTTCCATGATCTAGCTGACGGACTAATTAGGATAGTGTATTTTTGACCCAGTCCGGTACCCTATTCACAGCCCACGAAAAATCTGTCTGTGGCGCGCCAAAAGACGTTTTCACTTCAAAAACTATAATAAATAAATATTGGTGGACAATTCACACACAGCACCATCTGACCCCAAACTAAGCAAAGCTTGTATGATGGTGGCCAGATAGCTGATATAATACTTATATAGTTTTAAATAGATACTTATTATACATAGAAACACCCAGACACAGTGCAAACATTTGAATTCATCACAAAAATATTTGCACTGGGTGGGGATCGAACCCAGACAATTATTATTTTATTGTTCATGTTGTTTCAGGTTCGTACCAGCCTAGCAATGAGATGATGCTCCGGTTCTACAGCTACTTCAAGCAAGCCACAGAGGGCACGTGCGACAAACCGAAACCCGGCTTCTGGGACGTAGTTAATAGGTCAGTCAAAAAAATACTATCTTTTTCATCATCATCATCATCATCATTTTCTTCATCGCCTTCATCATGGTCAGAAGTAATAACGTAATTATTTATATCAATAACTAGCGCTTTGCTCCGGCGTCGCTTGTGGTACATAAAATAATAACTCCCAGGGATCAAATAGGTCAGCAAAAAATTGTATTTTTTTCATCATCATCATTTTCTTCATCGCCTTCATCATCATCAGAAATATTTCAGAAGTAATAACTTAAATCAATAACTAGCGGTTTTCTCCGGCGTCGCTTGTGGTACATAATATAATAACTCCCAGGGATCAAATCATCGTCATCAACAGCCCACTAAATGTTCCCACTGTTGGGACTCGGGGCCTTCTCTCGCAAGGAGAGAGTTAAGGCCATAATCCACCACGCTGGCCCAGTGCGGGTTGGTGGATGACACATGACTTCGAAAGATTCTAGGTACACGTCGGTTTCCTCACGATGTTTTCCTTCACCGTTCAAATAGGTCAGCAAAAAAATAGTATCTTTTTCATCATCATCATTTTCTTCATCGCCTTCATCATCGTCAGAAGTAATAACGTAATTAGTTAAATCAATAACAAGCGGCTTGCTCCGGCGTCGCTTATGGTACATTGGGACATCATACTAATCATATTACTTATCATACTTCATACTACCTATATACTATAATATTATAAATGTCAATGTATGGATGTTTTGATATTTGGATGTTTGTTGCTCAATCATGTCCCAACGTTTGAACGGATCGAGCTGAAATTTGGAACACAGTTAGACAATAGTCTGGAAGAACACATAGGCTACTTTTTATCCCGAAAAAAAGGGGGACGGGAACTTCGCGGGTAACACCGCGGGGCGCTGCTAGTAATAAAATATAATCCCCATAATAATACAATACCCAGGGATGACGTACGTGTCCAACGGTTAAAACGTGAAAGAATATTTGAAATCGGTCCAGTAGTTCCTGATACCGGTGTGAAGTTGGCAGCCAAAAGTTTCTGCCATATTATCCGACCAAATGAAAATGGTTTTTTTGTACGATTTGCTTACATCAATTAATCTTGTGCTTATGCTTCAGAGAATTAAAGCAAAATGGTGAAACGCGATACTTAAAACTTGATAAAGCTCCAAAATAAACCAAAATAAAGTAGCCAAGTGCGAGTTGGACTCGCCCATGAAGGGTTCCGTTCCAGCAAGTAACATAATATACATAGTACACATAGTTCTTGTAGTTCGTTGTAACTTTGATCGAAGTTTTAATAATAGTGTATTTATGACGTACTAAAAAAAAACTACTCATCAGATCGAGTTCAAACTAATTTTCGTTGGTAGTTTACATGGTAATGTACATCATATATTTTTTTTAGTTTTTTCATTCTCTTACTTTAGAAGTTAGAGGGGGGGGGACACACATTTTACCACTTTGGAAGCGTCTCTCGCGCAAGTTATTCAGTGTAGACAAAAATTATATTAGAAACCTCAACATCATTTTTTAAGACCTATCGATAGACACCCCACACGTGTAGGTTTGATGAAAAAAAAATTTTTGAGCTTCAGTTCTCAGTATGGGGGGCACCCCTAATTTTTGTTTTTTTAAAAAACTTTTGTAAAAATCTTAATGCGGTTCACAGAATACATCTACTTACCAAGTTTTAACAGTGTAGTTCTCATAGTTTCGGCAAAAAGTGGCTGTGACATACGGACGGACAGACAGACAGACAGACAGACAGACAGACAGACAGACAGACAGACAGACATGACGAATCTATAAGGGTTCCGTTTTTACGTTTTACGGAACCCTAAAAATATATAAACCCAGGCGCACTTTTTTCGCCTAGCGCACGTTTCCTTCAATAATGCGACCTGACGGCCCCTGAAATTCTGAAATATTATGTATTAGTATTGTAGCGTGTTTCATGCGCTATCAAAAAAACATAGTAAAAATGTGGCAAAATGGTTTCTACTTAGAAAAATTATCATCTGAAATCGCTCGGGTACCGAAATCTTAGGAGGAAAAGTTGGCTGCTGACTCATCGTGAACTCCCATAGCTGAAATTAGCCAAAAATCTTATCACATAATCAAGGTCTATAAATATTCTATCGAAGTGAGTCATTTCAGATAAGGATTCATGCCGTTTTAACCCAAAACTTTCCACACAAACAAAACTAGTGAAATAGCTAAACCTTAAAACACAACATGCTCGATTACGACCCGTAGGCCCCTGAAATACTGAAGTTTTTAGGATGAATTCTATAGAATGATACCTAGTCTATCTAAAATTAATAGTCAGAATGTGGCAAAACGATTGCTTAACCCTCAAATGAGTTCATGAAAAATTTACAAAAAAAATTTAAGCCAAGTTCCAATTTCCTTCAATACTGCGACCTGACGGCCCCTGAAATTCTGAAATATTATGTATTAGTATTGTAGCGTGTTTCATGCGCTATCAAAAAAACATAGTAAAAATGTGGCAGAATGGTTACTACTTAGAGAAATTATCATCTGAAATCGCTCGGGTACCGAAATCTTAGGAGGAAAAGTTGGCTGCTGACTCATTGTGAACCCTCATAGCTAAAATTAGCCAAAACTCTTATCACATAATCAAGGTCTATACATATCCTATCGAAGTGAGTCATTTCAGATAAGGATTCATGCCGTTTTAACCCAAAACTTTCCACACAAACAAAACTAGTGAAATAGCTAAACCTTAAAACACAACATGCTCGATTACGACCCGTAGGCCTCTGAAATACTGAAGTTTTTAGGTTGTATTCTATAAAGTGATAACTAGTCTATCTAAAAAACATAGTCAGAATGTGGCAAAACGATTGCTTAACCCTCAAATGAGTTCATGAAAAATTTACAAAAAAAATTTAAGCCAAGTTCATATTTCCTTCAATACTGCGACCTGACGGCCCCTGAAATTCTGAAATATTATATATTAGTATTGCAGCGTGTTTCATGCGCTATCAAAAAAACATAGTAACAATGTGGCAGAATGGTTACTACTTAGAGAAATTATCATCTGAAATCGCTCGGGTACCGAAATCTTAAGAGGAAAAGTTGGCTGCTGACTCATTGTGAACCCCATAGCTGAAATTAACCAAAACTCTTATCACATAATCAAGGTCTATACATATCCTATCGAAGTCAGTCATTAAAGATAAGGCTTCATGCCGTTTTAACCCTAAACTTTCCACACAACCAAAATTAGTAAAATAGTTAAACCTTAAAACACAACATGCTCGATTACGACCCGTAGGCCCCTGAAATACAGAAGTTTTTAGGATGAATTCTATAGAATGATACCTAGTCTATCTAAAAACAATAGTCAGAATGTGGCAAAACGATTGCTTAACCATCAAATGAGTTCATGAAAAATTTACAAAAAAAATTTAAGCCAAGTTCAAATTTCCTTCAATACTGCGACCTGACGGCCCCTGAAATTCTGAAATATTATGTATTAGTATTGTAGCGTGTTTCATGCGCTATCAAAAAAACATAGTAAAAATGTGGCAGAATGGTTACTACTTAGAGAAATTATCATCTGAAATCGCTCGGGTACCGAAATCTTAAGAGGAAACGTTGGCTGCTGACTCATTGTGAACCCCCATAGCTGAAATTAACCAAAACTCTTATCACATAATCAAGGTCTATACATATCCTATCGAAGTCAGTCATTAAAGATAAGGCTTCATGCCGTTTTAACCCTAAACTTTCCACACAACCAAAATTAGTAAAATAGTTAAACCTTAAAACACAACATGCTCGATTACGACCCGTAGGCCCCTGAAATACAGAAGTTTTTAGGATGAATTCTATAGAATGATACCTAGTCTATCTAAAAACAATAGTCAGAATGTGGCAAAACGATTGCTTAACCATCAAATGAGTTCATGAAAAATTTACAAAAAAAATTTAAGCCAAGTTCAAATTTCCTTCAATACTGCGACCTGACGGCCCCTGAAATTTTGAAATATTATGTATTAGTATTGTAGCGTGTTTCATGCGCTATCAAAAAAACATAAAAAAAATGTGGCAGAATGGTTACTACTTAGAGAAATTATCATCTGAAATCGCTCGGGTACCGAAATCTTAGGAGGAAAAGTTGGCTGCTGACTCATTGTGAACCCTCATAGCTAAAATTAGCCAAAACTCTTATCACATAATCAAGGTCTATACATATCCTATCGAAGTGAGTCATTAAAGATAAGGCTTCATGCCGTTTTAACCCTAAACTTTCCACACAACCAAACTTAGTGAAATAGTTAAACCTTAAAACACAACATGCTCGATTACGACCCGTAGGCCCCTGAAATACTGAAGTTTTTAGAATGAATTCTATAGAATGATACCTAGTCTATCTAAAAACAATAGTCAGAATGTGGCAAAACGATTGCTTAGCCCTCAAATGAGTTCATGAAATGTTGTGTTTTAAGGTTTAGCTATTTCACTAGTTTTGTTTGTGTGGAAAGTTTTGGGTTAAAACGGCATCAATCCTTATCTGAAATGACTCACTTCGATAGAATATTTATAGACCTTGATTATGTGATAAGATTTTTGGCTAATTTCAGCTATGGGAGTTCACAATGAGTCAGCAGCCAACTTTTCCTCCTAAGATTTCGGTACCCTAGCAATTTCAGATGATAATTTCTCTAAGTACTAACCATTCTGCCACATTTTTCCTATGTTTTTTTGATAGCGCATGAAACACGCTACAATACTAATACATAATATTTCAGAATTTCAGGGGCCGTCAGGTCGCAGTATTGAAGGAAATTTGAACTTGGCTTAATTTTTTTTTGTAAATTTTTCATGAACTCATTTGAGGGTTAAGCAATCGTTTTGCCACATTCTGACTATGTTTTCTAGATAGACTAGGTATCATTTTATAGAATACAACCTAAAAACTTCAGTATTTCAGGGGCCTACGGGTCGTAATCGAGCATGTTGTGTTTTAAGGTTTAGCTATTTCACTAGTTTTGTTTGTGTGGAAAGTTTAGGGTTAAAACGGCATGAATCCTTATCTGAAATGACTCACTTCGATAGAATATTTATAGACCTTGATTATGTGATAAGATTTTTGGCTAATTTCAGCTATGGGAGTTCACAATGAGTCAGCAGCCAACTTTTCCTCCTAAGATTTCGGTACCCTAGCAATTTCAGATGATAATTTCTCTAAGTACTAACCATTCTGCCACATTTTTCCTATGTTTTTTTGATAGCGCATGAAACACGCTACAATACTAATACATAATATTTCAGAATTTCAGGGGCCGTCAGGTCGCAGTATTGAAGGAAATTTGAACTTGGCTTAAAAATTTTTTTGTAAATTTTTCATGAACTCATTTGAGGGTTAAGCAATCGTTTTGCCACATTCTGACTATGTTTTTTAGATAGACTAGGTATCATTTTATAGAATACAACCTAAAAACTTCAGTATTTCAGGGGCCTACGGGTCGTAATCGAGCATGTTGTGTTTTAAGGTTTAGCTATTTCACTAGTTTTGTTTGTGTGGAAAGTTTTGGGTTAAAACGGCATGAATCCTTATCTGAAATGACTCACTTCGATAGAATATTTATAGACCTTGATTATGTGATAAGATTTTTGGCTAATTTCAGCTATGGGAGTTCACAATGAGTCAGCAGCCAACTTTTCCTCCTAAGATTTCGGTACCCGAGCGATTTCAGATGATAATTTTTCTAAGTAGAAACCATTTTGCCACATTTTTACTATGTTTTTTTGATAGCGCATGAAACACGCTACAATACAAATACATAATATTTTAGAATTTCAGGGGCCGTCAGGTCGCAGTATTGAAGGAAATTTGAACTTGGCTTAAATTTTTTTTGTAAATTTTTCATGAACTCATTTGAGGGTTAAGCAATCGTTTTGCCACATTCTGACTATGTTTTTTAGATAGACTAGGTATCATTTTATAGAATACAACCTAAAAACTTCAGTATTTCAGGGGCCTACGGGTCGTAATCGAGCATGTTGTGTTTTAAGGTTTAGCTATTTCACTAGTTTTGTTTGTGTGGAAAGTTTTGGGTTAAAACGGCATGAATCCTTATCTGAAATGACTCACTTCGATAGGATATGTATAGACCTTGATTATGTGATAAGAGTTTTGGCTAATTTTAGCTATGAGGGTTCACAATGAGTCAGCAGCCAACTTTTCCTCCTAAGATTTCGGTACCCGAGCGATTTCAGATGATAATTTTTCTAAGTAGTAACCATTCTGCCACATTTTTACTATGTTTTTTTGATAGCGCATGAAACACGCTACAATACTAATACATAATATTTCAGAATTTCAGGGGCCGTCAGGTCGCAGTATTGAAGGAAATTTGAACTTGGCTTAAAAATTTTTTTGTAAATTTTTCATGAACTCATTTGAGGGTTAAGCAATCGTTTTGCCACATTCTGACTATGTTTTTTAGATAGACTAGGTATCATTTTATAGAATACAACCTAAAAACTTCAGTATTTCAGGGGCCTACGGGTCGTAATCGAGCATGTTGTGTTTTAAGGTTTAGCTATTTCACTAGTTTTGTTTGTATGGAAAGTTTTGGGTTAAAACGGCATGAATCCTTATCTGAAATGACTCACTTCGATAGGATATGTATAGACCTTGATTATGTGATAAGATTTTTGGCTAATTTCAGCTATGGGAGTTCACAATGAGTCAGCAGCCAACTTTTCCTCCTAAGATTTCGGTACCCGAGCGATTTCAGATGATAATTTTTCTAAGTAGAAACCATGTTGACACATTTTTACCATGTTTTTTTGATAGCGCATGAAACACGCTACAATACTATTACATAATATTTTAGAATTTCAGGGGCCGTCAGGTCGCAGTATTGAAGGAAATATGAACTTGGCTTAAATTTTTTTTGTAAATTTTTCATGAACTCATTTGAGGGTTAAGCAATCGTTTTGCCACATTCTGACTATGTTTTTTGATAGACTAGGTATCATTTTATAGAATACAACCTAAAAACTTCAGTATTTCAGGGGCCTACGGGTCGTAATCGAGCATGTTGTGTTTTAAGGTTTAGCTATTTCACTAGTTTTGTTTGTGTGGAAAGTTTAGGGTTAAAACGGCATGAATCCTTATCTGAAATGACTCACTTCGATAGAATATTTATAGACCTTGATTATGTGATAAGATTTTTGGCTAATTTCAGCTATGGGAGTTCACAATGAGTCAGCAGCCAACTTTTCCTCCTAAGATTTCGGTACCCTAGCAATTTCAGATGATAATTTCTCTAAGTACTAACCATTCTGCCACATTTTTACTATGTTTTTTTGATAGCGCATGAAACACGCTACAATACTAATACATAATATTTCAGAATTTCAGGGGCCGTCAGGTCGCAGTATTGAAGGAAATTTGAACTTGGCTTAAATTTTTTTTGTAAATTTTTCATGAACTCATTTGAGGGTTAAGCAATCGTTTTGCCACATTCTGACTATGTTTTTTAGATAGACTAGGTATCATTTTATAGAATACAACCTAAAAACTTCAGTATTTCAGGGGCCTACGGGTCGTAATCGAGCATGTTGTGTTTTAAGGTTTAGCTATTACACTAGTTTTGTTTGTGTGGAAAGTTTTGGGTTAAAACGGCATGAATCCTTATCTGAAATGACTCACTTCGATAGGATATGTATAGACCTTGATTATGTGATAAGAGTTTTGGCTAATTTTAGCTATGAGGGTTCACAATGAGTCAGCAGCCAACTTTTCCTCCTAAGATTTCGGTACCCGAGCGATTTCAGATGATAATTTCTCTAAGTAGTAACCATTCTGCCACATTTTTACTATGTTTTTTTGATAGCGCATGAAACACGCTACAATACTAATACATAATATTTCAGAATTTCAGGGGCCGTCAGGTCGCAGTATTGAAGGAAATTTGAACTTGGCTTAATTTTTTTTTGTAAATTTTTCATGAACTCATTTGAGGGTTAAGCAATCGTTTTGCCACATTCTGACTATGTTTTTTAGATAGACTAGGTATCATTTTATAGAATACAACCTAAAAACTTCAGTATTTCAGGGGCCTACGGGTCGTAATCGAGCATGTTGTGTTTTAAGGTTTAGCTATTTCACTAGTTTTGTTTGTGTGGAAAGTTTAGGGTTAAAACGGCATGAATCCTTATCTGAAATGACTCACTTCGATAGGATATGTATAGACCTTGATTATGTGATAAGAGTTTTGGCTAATTTTAGCTATGAGGGTTCACAATGAGTCAGCAGCCAACTTTTCCTCCTAAGATTTCGGTACCCGAGCGATTTCAGATGATAATTTCTCTAAGTAGTAACCATTCTGCCACATTTTTACTATGTTTTTTTGATAGCGCATGAAACACGCTACAATACTAATACATAATATTTCAGAATTTCAGGGGCCGTCAGGTCGCAGTATTGAAGGAAATTTGAACTTGGCTTAATTTTTTTTTGTAAATTTTTCATGAACTCATTTGAGGGTTAAGCAATCGTTTTGCCACATTCTGACTATGTTTTTTAGATAGACTAGGTATCATTTTATAGAATACAACCTAAAAACTTCAGTATTTCAGGGGCCTACGGGTCGTAATCGAGCATGTTGTGTTTTAAGGTTTAGCTATTTCACTAGTTTTGTTTGTGTGGAAAGTTTAGGGTTAAAACGGCATGAATCCTTATCTGAAATGACTCACTTCGATAGGATATGTATAGACCTTGATTATGTGATAAGAGTTTTGGCTAATTTTAGCTATGAGGGTTCACAATGAGTCAGCAGCCAACTTTTCCTCCTAAGATTTCGGTACCCGAGCGATTTCAGATGATAATTTTTCTAAGTAGTAACCATTCTGCCACATTTTTACTATGTTTTTTTGATAGCGCATGAAACACGCTACAATACTAATACATAATATTTCAGAATTTCAGGGGCCGTCAGGTCGCAGTATTGAAGGAAATTTGAACTTGGCTTAAAAATTTTTTTGTAAATTTTTCATGAACTCATTTGAGGGTTAAGCAATCGTTTTGCCACATTCTGACTATGTTTTTTAGATAGACTAGGTATCATTTTATAGAATACAACCTAAAAACTTCAGTATTTCAGGGGCCTACGGGTCGTAATCGAGCATGTTGTGTTTTAAGGTTTAGCTATTTCACTAGTTTTGTTTGTGTGGAAAGTTTTGGGTTAAAACGGCATGAATCCTTATCTGAAATGACTCACTTCGATAGGATATGTATAGACCTTGATTATGTGATAAGATTTTTGGCTAATTTCAGCTATGGGAGTTCACAATGAGTCAGCAGCCAACTTTTCCTCCTAAGATTTCGGTACCCGAGCGATTTCAGATGATAATTTTTCTAAGTAGAAACCATGTTGACACATTTTTACCATGTTTTTTTGATAGCGCATGAAACACGCTACAATACTATTACATAATATTTTAGAATTTCAGGGGCCGTCAGGTCGCAGTATTGAAGGAAATATGAACTTGGCTTAAATTTTTTTTGTAAATTTTTCATGAACTCATTTGAGGGTTAAGCAATCGTTTTGCCACATTCTGACTATGTTTTTTGATAGACTAGGTATCATTTTATAGAATACAACCTAAAAACTTCAGTATTTCAGGGGCCTACGGGTCGTAATCGAGCATGTTGTGTTTTAAGGTTTAGCTATTTCACTAGTTTTGTTTGTGTGGAAAGTTTAGGGTTAAAACGGCATGAATCCTTATCTGAAATGACTCACTTCGATAGAATATTTATAGACCTTGATTATGTGATAAGATTTTTGGCTAATTTCAGCTATGGGAGTTCACAATGAGTCAGCAGCCAACTTTTCCTCCTAAGATTTCGGTACCCTAGCAATTTCAGATGATAATTTCTCTAAGTACTAACCATTCTGCCACATTTTTACTATGTTTTTTTGATAGCGCATGAAACACGCTACAATACTAATATATAATATTTCAGAATTTCAGGGGCCGTCAGGTCGCAGTATTGAAGGAAATTTGAACTTGGCTTAAATTTTTTTTGTAAATTTTTCATGAACTCATTTGAGGGTTAAGCAATCGTTTTGCCACATTCTGACTATGTTTTTTAGATAGACTAGGTATCATTTTATAGAATACAACCTAAAAACTTCAGTATTTCAGGGGCCTACGGGTCGTAATCGAGCATGTTGTGTTTTAAGGTTTAGCTATTACACTAGTTTTGTTTGTGTGGAAAGTTTTGGGTTAAAACGGCATGAATCCTTATCTGAAATGACTCACTTCGATAGGATATGTATAGACCTTGATTATGTGATAAGAGTTTTGGCTAATTTTAGCTATGAGGGTTCACAATGAGTCAGCAGCCAACTTTTCCTCCTAAGATTTCGGTACCCGAGCGATTTCAGATGATAATTTCTCTAAGTAGTAACCATTCTGCCACATTTTTACTATGTTTTTTTGATAGCGCATGAAACACGCTACAATACTAATACATAATATTTCAGAATTTCAGGGGCCGTCAGGTCGCAGTATTGAAGGAAATTTGAACTTTGCTTAATTTTTTTTTGTAAATTTTTCATGAACTCATTTGAGGGTTAAGCAATCGTTTTGCCACATTCTGACTATGTTTTTTAGATAGACTAGGTATCATTTTATAGAATACAACATAAAAACTTCAGTATTTCAGGGGCCTACGGGTCGTAATCGAGCATGTTGTGTTTTAAGGTTTAGCTATTTCACTAGTTTTGTTTGTGTGGAAAGTTTAGGGTTAAAACGGCATGAATCCTTATCTGAAATGACTCACTTCGATAGGATATGTATAGACCTTGATTATGTGATAAGAGTTTTGGCTAATTTTAGCTATGAGGGTTCACAATGAGTCAGCAGCCAACTTTTCCTCCTAAGATTTCGGTACCCGAGCGATTTCAGATGATAATTTTTCTAAGTAGTAACCATTCTGCCACATTTTTACTATGTTTTTTTGATAGCGCATGAAACACGCTACAATACTAATACATAATATTTCAGAATTTCAGGGGCCGTCAGGTCGCAGTATTGAAGGAAATTTGAACTTGGCTTAAATTTTTTTTGTAAATTTTTCATGAACTCATTTGATGGTTAAGCAATCGTTTTGCCACATTCTGACTATTGTTTTTAGATAGACTAGGTATCATTCTATAGAATTCATCCTAAAAACTTCTGTATTTCAGGGGCCTACGGGTCGTAATCGAGCATGTTGTGTTTTAAGGTTTAACTATTTTACTAATTTTGGTTGTGTGGAAAGTTTAGGGTTAAAACGGCATGAAGCCTTATCTTTAATGACTGACTTCGATAGGATATGTATAGACCTTGATTATGTGATAAGAGTTTTGGTTAATTTCAGCTATGGGGTTCACAATGAGTCAGCAGCCAACTTTTCCTCTTAAGATTTCGGTACCCGAGCGATTTCAGATGATAATTTCTCTAAGTAGTAACCATTCTGCCACATTGTTACTATGTTTTTTTGATAGCGCATGAAACACGCTGCAATACTAATATATAATATTTCAGAATTTCAGGGGCCGTCAGGTCGCAGTATTGAAGGAAATATGAACTTGGCTTAAATTTTTTTTGTAAATTTTTCATGAACTCATTTGAGGGTTAAGCAATCGTTTTGCCACATTCTGACTATGGTTTTAGATAGACTAGTTATCACTTTATAGAATACAACCTAAAAACTTCAGTATTTCAGGGGCCTACGGGTCGTAATCGAGCATGTTGTGTTTTAAGGTTTAGCTATTTCACTAGTTTTGTTTGTGTGGAAAGTTTTGGGTTAAAACGGCATGAATCCTTATCTGAAATGACTCACTTCGATAGGATATGTATAGACCTTGATTATGTGATAAGAGTTTTGGCTAATTTTAGCTATGAGGGTTCACAATGAGTCAGCAGCCAACTTTTCCTCCTAAGATTTCGGTACCCGAGCGATTTCAGATGATAATTTCTCTAAGTAGTAACCATTCTGCCACATTTTTACTATGTTTTTTTGATAGCGCATGAAACACGCTACAATACTAATACATAATATTTCAGAATTTCAGGGGCCGTCAGGTCGCAGTATTGAAGGAAATTGGAACTTGGCTTAAATTTTTTTTGTAAATTTTTCATGAACTCATTTGAGGGTTAAGCAATCGTTTTGCCACATTCTGACTATTAATTTTAGATAGACTAGGTATCATTCTATAGAATTCATCCTAAAAACTTCAGTATTTCAGGGGCCTACGGGTCGTAATCGAGCATGTTGTGTTTTAAGGTTTAGCTATTTCACTAGTTTTGTTTGTGTGGAAAGTTTAGGGTTAAAACGGCATGAATCCTTATCTGAAATGACTCACTTCGATAGAATATTTATAGACCTTGATTATGTGATAAGATTTTTGGCTAATTTCAGCTATGGGAGTTCACAATGAGTCAGCAGCCAACTTTTCCGCCTAAGATTTCGGTATCCTAGCAATTTCAGATGATAATTTCTCTAAGTACTAACCATTCTGCCACATTTTTCCTATGTTTTTTTGATAGCGCATGAAACACGCTACAATACTAATACATAATATTTCAGAATTTCAGGGGCCGTCAGGTCGCAGTATTGAAGGAAATTTGAACTTGGCTTAAATTTTTTTTGTAAATTTTTCATGAACTCATTTGAGGGTTAAGCAATCGTTTTGCCACATTCTGACTATATTTTTTAGATAGACTAGGTATCATTTTATAGAATACAACCTAAAAACTTCAGTATTTCAGGGGCCTACGGGTCGTAATCGAGCATGTTGTGTTTTAAGGTTTAGCTATTTCACTAGTTTTGTTTGTGTGGAAAGTTTTGGGTTAAAACGGCATGAATCCTTATCTGAAATGACTCACTTCGATAGAATATTTATAGACCTTGATTATGTGATAAGATTTTTGGCTAATTTCAGCTATGGGAGTTCACAATGAGTCAGCAGCCAACTTTTCCTCCTAAGATTTCGGTACCCGAGCGATTTCAGATGATAATTTTTCTAAGTAGAAACCATTTTGCCACATTTTTACTATGTTTTTTTGATAGCGCATGAAACACGCTACAATACTAATACATAATATTTCAGAATTTCAGGGGCCGTCAGGTCGCATTATTGAAGGAAACGTGCGCTAGGCGAAAAAAGTGCGCCTGGGTTTATATATTTTTTAGGGTTCCGTAAAACGTAAAAACGGAACCCTTATAGATTCGTCATGTCTGTCTGTCTGTCTGTCTGTCTGTCTGTCTGTCTGTCTGTCTGTCTGTCCGTCCGTATGTCACAGCCACTTTTTGCCGAAACTATGAGAACTACACTGTTGAAACTTGGTAAGTAGATGTATTCTGTGAACCGCATTAAGATTTGAACAAAAAAAATTAAAAAAAAGAAAAATTAGGGTTGCCCCCCCATACTGAGAACTGAAACTCAAAAAAAATTTTTTCATCTCACCTACTCGTGTGAGGTGTCTATCGATAGGTCTTCAAAAAAGATACTGAGGTTTCTAAAATTATTTTCGTCTACACTGAATAATTTGCGCGAGAGACACTTCCAAAGTGGTAAAATGTGTGTCCCCCCCCCTCTAACTTCTAAAGTAAGAGAATGAAAATTCTAAAAAAAATATATGATGTACATTACCATGTAAACTACCAACGAAAATTAGTTTGAGCTCGATCTGATGAGCACTTTTTTTTTAGTCCGTCATAAATACACTATTATTGAAACTTCGATCAAAGTTACAACGAACTACAAGAACTATGTGTACTATGTATATTATGTTACTTGCTGCAACGGAACCCTTCATGGGCGAGTCCAACTCGCACTTGACCACTTTAATTATTTGGTTTATTTTGGAGCTTTATCAAGTTTTAAGTATCGCGTTTCACCATTTTGCTTTAATTCTCTGAAGCATAAGCACAAGATTAATTGATGTAAGCAAATCGTACAAAAAAAACCATTTTCATTTGGTCGGATAATATGGCAGAAACTTTTGGCTGCCAACTTCACACCGGTGTTCCTGATATTAGCGCGTTCACACCCATACCACCTCTTCAACTTTATAATATTCGTATAGATTCTGAAAAAAAAAACAGTACATATATTATACTTAAAAGCTTATTAAAAGTACAGGTAGTTAGACGAAAAAAAAATAATTGGCAGTCATAGGAACTGCCGATAGAAGTGAAAACTTATATCGCAGAATTTTATAGCTTACTTTGGAAACTGTACGGGTGTAACCGGAGGGTGTGGCCTGGTCGTCATGGCATGATCCTCTAGAAATGCACCAGCATTTCTCATTGGCTGACGCATTTCTAGATGGCCATGCCATGATAGGCATGCCACGCCCTTTTAGCATTTCCCATTGGATGACGCATTTTTAGATTGCCAATGGCTATGGTCCCGAGTTTACCCGAAGATTTCTTATCATATCCGAGCGTGACGCTAGAATTCATTTCACAGCCCACGAAAAAACTGTCTAGGCGCGTCAAAAGAAGTTTTCAATTCAAAAATAAAAATTTACATTGATGCAAATGTATCTTGCGAAATAAATGGAGAATCTGCACAATGTACCGACATACCGAGGTCTGGACTATCTAAAGGTCAAACGCAAGGTTGTCTTGCTAAAATCCTGATGTACAATAAATTACCATACGACATGCATAATCATAAACAACTTATCTAATTCTCTTTTTTTTTTTCTTTTGTACAACATTTTATTTGACACATGCACATCGTTTTAGTAACCTCGAGGAACGGTATACCTATACGTTTTTTAAATATCTACATAGTATACAGGGTTATTGGTAATCAGCCTGTGTCCATTTAAGGCAGGGCTTCCCAAACTTATTTTGTCTGCCGCCCCCTTTGAGAGTAAATTATTTTTAGCGCCCCCATTTTTTCACATACTTAAAACCCACTATAACTTCTAACTCAATTAAATAATTAATGTGACTGTGAGCTATATTAGCAGAGATTAAACATTCATTCTAAACAAGACTTTCACTAAAACGCGCAAGGAGTTAACTCGAGACCTGAGCCCAGTAACTACTTACTGGGCTCAGGTAAGGTAGTAGTACAATACGGAATCCAAGCCATTTTTTTCTGGATCTCTTACTGCCCCCCTTTTACCCTACAGCGCCCACAAGGGGGCGTTATCGCCCACTTTGGAAAAGGCTGATTTAAGGGGGTTTTTAAGTATATTAAGCATGTCAACTTTTGTTCTACAGTTCTGAAAAATTCGTAAGTATATATTTTTCCCATACAACATGAAAAAAAGTGTACTTGCCCGGTCTAAAAGCATCTGACTCTTCGTAACAATTCGCAACAAGAGCGCGGGCGCTCTTTATCGCTCGATAAATGATGTGCCGAAGTGAATAAACACTAAACAGCCGCTAAACAGTACTAGAGAGGACAACAAACACTATTTTTGGGAAATGTATTGAGTTTTAACAAAAGTTGTTTGTACATACAGAACATGCCCTTAAACGGATGCAGGATTACCAGTAACCCTGTAGAGTGACGAGACAAGCAGGACATATGCCTGCATAAGCAACATGCCTGCCCATAACAGCATAGTGACACGCAGCTATTGGAACATGAAGAGTCAAAAAGAGCACTGCACGCGTCACCCAGGCATATAGTAGTTAGTAGTTATTTTATAAGAGTGCAAAGTTGCTTTTTAACCACATGCTCAATTTTGATGACCGAGCAAGCGAAGGATACTAAAATTAAATGACGAGCGCAGCGAGTGATTCAAAAATAAAAATAATTAATCCTACGCGTTAGCGAGGAAATCAAAAGAGCACAAGGTGGATTCACATTTTCCTCTCTCATCTTCGCACTCGAGTGCAACACCTCAGCGATCAAATCTAAAATTTGTTTACTTCGATGACGTATTCGTTCTATCTCGCTGTCCTATTGGAACTAGGTTTTTGGTTTCATTTTTGTGAAATTGGTTGATTTAGTCAAGTGTCTGAGTTTAATGTTAAATTGACGTCAGTTTTTGTCTAAAGAAAAGTCAATTATTTGTGTTAGTAATTTTCACAAGTTTAAAAAAAAATTTTTTTTTAACAATTTCGTATGAAGAGTGTGAGAGAGAATGAGACGTCGAGATTATTTTTGTCCTTTCTATAAACTAGCAGCGCCCTGCGTTATAACCCGCGTAATTCCGTTCCCGTTATTTTCCTGGGATGAAAAGTGCTCTTCGAGTGTTCTTCGAGACTATAATCTGTGTTCCAAATTTCAACCCGATCCGTTCATACGTTACGACGTGATTGAGCAACAAACATTCAAACAATGACATTTATAATATTTATTTATAGCAAATTAAGTATTAGAAAATAACAAGATAGTTGTTTTGATGACTAAACAAATTTTCTATTTTATTTATAGAAACTTATTCTTATTAATATGTATCTGGTGTCTATTATTATTATCATCCCAAATCGTTGACACGTTGGAAAAAAGTTCCTCTTCCCACCGTCCAGATAGCCAGGTCTATGATCTCAATAAAATTAAATATATTGTTTTCATCAAGTGTAAGCCATCAAAGCTCTGTTCATCATATCTCTAATCATCGTAATCGTGAAACCGAAATGTAATGTTCCGGTTGTATGTTTCCAGGGCTAAATGGGAAGCGTGGAATAAACTCGGCAACATGACGCGAGACGAGGCCATGAGGGCGTACGTCGAGGAACTCCACAAGGTAATTGTTATTATTCACTATCTACTAATTTATCTTTATGTTTAGGTTTTTTACAATAAATATAAAAAAATATATAAACATTGTAAAAAACTTAAAGACAAGAGTGCCGCCAGCAGCGACACAGGCCCCAAGCTACCGGTGGTTAGGGCTGCAGAGTGAGGAACCTCCTGACGATGCGTGCTGTGTCGAGGATGACCGCCGCGTGCATCTGACCCGCCATCCAACCGTCTAGCGATAGTCTCTTAAGGGCTCACTCTCACGCTCATTGGGCTAATTTGACTCAAGACAGATAAAAATGCAAGGTTCCTCCCTCCTAAAGAACCTTTTTTCAACATGGGGACAAAATAATATTTATTATTAAGAGACCATTGGTGTCGGTGAACGCACTTATAGGGAATTTCTGGACCAGACATGTCGAGACTTTTCGACGAAGAAGTACGAAGAACCTTGCATTTTTATCTGTCTTGAATCAAATTAGCCCAGTCTTTAAGGTGTTCGTTTCATATTCGTCTTTTTTTGAAAAATCCTCGTTATAATATAGGACTGTTTAGATGTAAGACCAGAAAGATCTGGGGGTCTACCGCCGAAAGAAAAATGTCATCGCTTTGATGTTTCTCTCTCTTTTCTTTTTGCTTGAAATGATAGAGACAGCATTAGCAAAGCGATAAAGCTGATTTAGTTAGGCGGTAGAAGCGCTGATCACTTTGTAATTACTTTTATTTTTTGTGAAGTAACAATGTAATTGTTTTCTGCATTCCAGATTGTAGAAACAATGTCGTACAGTTCCGATGTCGCGTCATTCCTGTTAGTGGACGACGATGACCAAGGCTTCCCCAACACAGACCTGGAATTGGTAGCGGGAGACGTACTCGCCAGAGTGCGGTCGCAGCACAACACACCTAGTGGTGAGTATGCTTTGAGCGAAGCGAGCGAAAAGGTTTTGAATACAAGCGAAAACGAGCTTAACTACGAGTGTAATTCTCAGTAATGCGTAATGTTACTCAGAACGTATAGACTTAGCTTAGCTTTGCTTAGTTTGGGGTCAGGTAGTGTTGTGTGTGAATCGTACACCAAAAAAAAAAAAAAAAAAACAAAAAAAAAAAGACCAGGGTCGATAATTTATTAATCGAAAAAAAAAAAAAACAGTGGGATTAAACCCATTAGAAAAGGAGGGGAATTTGATAAAAATGAGACTACTGCAGTACTGCATCCGTGATCTTGAATTAAAAGTAACCAAATATGCCGTATTGCGCAGTTCTTGAATGTAAAAATGATAGCCGGCCCAAAAATGTATCCAAAGGAGGAATACGTACCTTCGGTAAGTCATATTTTATTTTATTTCGATTATGTTTTGAAAATAAATTAATATTAGCATAAAGAGAGAAATGATCTAATGGAAGGCAACTTTAAATTAATTGTGATTAGGTCCATTTTCATTTAAACTATATGTGATGTGATAAGTTACAGCTGGTCTAGTCGGTAGAACGGCGCCTGCCGATCCCGGGTTCAAACCTCACACGCACCACTGTCTTTTCGAACTCATGTGCTTAATGCCGCTAACTTAAAAAGTCGAAGGAAAATATCGTGAGGAAACCGATACCTAGAATCTTTCGAAGTCATGTGCCATCCACCAACCCGCACTGGGCCAGCGTGGCGGATCATGGCCTAAACTCTCTCCTTGCGAGAGAAGGCTCCGAGTCCTAGCAGTGGGAACATTTAGTGGGCTATTGATGATATGTGATGTTCTCGAACTTTCCATGCATGCGCCGGGGCGCTACTCAGTCAGGGATGGGACACAAGCTGTCGAAATTGCTAATATCAATATTTCAAACTTGTATAGTTGTGTGAAATGAATACAATAAATCTATTATTGGTATTTGAATAATTTAATATTGTATGAAAAAAGTAAGAATAAATTCGTAACATACTAACAATTTATCATTTCAGTTTTCCGGAGAGTCCCGATGTAAAGGAGAAATGGATCGAAGTTGCTGGAAGGCAAAATTGGTTTCTTTAATAACAAACTCACAAACTTTCGAGTTTATATTATGTCACGTTCTTTTTTAAAATTTCGAATTTTTTGGAGATCAGCAGTGAAATTGAACTGTGTGTTATTTTCAAACGGTTTTATTAAGCTTGCCCTGTTTTTTGTTGTTGGTTAATGTATAAAGTTTTATCAGTTCGAGTATTGCTTTTACTGAAACCCTCCTTCCTTTCTTTACCCCTTTTGTATATTTTAATCTCATCAAGTTTATATTCAAGGTATCTTATCGTACGTATCAAGGTACCTTGAATTTTTACCAATATTTTTACCGAAATGAGAAATGACAAGATCTCAAAGAAAATAACTATTTACTTAGATTGTGGGTTCGATTCCCACCCAGTTCGAATATTTGTGTGATGGATTCAAATATTTGAACTGTGTCTGGGTGTTTCTATGCATAATAACTATGTATTTAAAACTATATATGTATTATATCAGCTATCTAGCCGTCATATTACAAGATTTGCCTAGTTTGGGGTAAGATGGTGTTGTGTGTCTAATTCTAATCTAATTGAAAAGTGAAAATTATGAGAATCATGTTTATTGTTTGTTTATGCGCATTATTAATCAAACTTTTAATGCGTGTTGCATGCTGAAAGGCTGGATTATGATGCACTTAATTTTAATTAATTTCTACCTACTCATTGCAATAAAGATATTTTATGATTTAACGGAGCCAGCAGTACCGTACCCCGCGGTTTTACAGGCGCTGTTCCCGGTCTCGTGATATATTATTTTTTAAATGTTCAATTTTTTTCGTAGGCTGTGAATGAGCCTTTGTCACGATCGCGACGATCGGAAGTGAGACACTCGGATCGGCGGACCGCCGAATGTGGCCGAGCGAGAAAGAAACTGTGATGACAACTTTCTGACTTGATTCCCATTTATCCTACTGATGATTCCTTTTTGTTTGTTAGAACATACTTCAGATCCCAGATAGGTGGTCTCATACAAATTTTATCGAAATCGGCGTAGTGGTTTTTGAAATATCAACAAAAAACTGAAATTTGCTATTATTTTTCTGGGCGACGTAGTAATAGCTTCTTAAAAAATTTAATCGAGTGAGAATTTAATTTTAAATTTAACTCCTGACTGTATGCAAGTTGTAAGACAAATTCTATTAATTTATTTCACAAGTTCATAGTTGTTTTTCCTACTGCCGCGAAAATTTTTTAGTTGATAAACCTTAGTTACGATTTGTTTTGTCCAAACTAACCTCAAAATTTTTGAGGGTAGATTCAATTATTTTTAAAAAATTTCATATGATGAGTCATATCCGGCGCCGAACCCATATTGGGTACCGTGCCACTTTACGGGTTTTATGTCGTTTTTTCATTTTTTTCCGATAAAAATTAAATTGTCAAATCTATGTTTTTTTTTCAGGTTCCGGCGCATCGTCGCCCATACGTAGCACATCCCCACCGCCACGAACTCGACACGACTCAGAGGACGAGTATATTGATACGGTTGATGTTAGTATAGTACGTATGCGCTGTCTCCTTCCTTCACTATGCTGTCTCTTTATAACTAGACGCTTCTATCGTAGGGACTTAGAGAGTACAGTGTACATTCCGGCGTACCAAAAAAATTTACTGTTTTTTTAGCAAAAAAGTTTGTTTAAAAACTACTTTGTTACGACATACATTTGTATATGTTTACCTTCGCGATTATTTTCTTGAGTAATAGGGTACCGGACTGGGTCAAAAATTCACCATCCTAATTAGTCCGTCAGCTAGATCATGGAAAAATATTGGAAACGTGTTTTTTGTTTTTTCATAATATTAAAAATTGTCAAAGATATAGACCATCAAACTTCGAGAGTGGGGGGTCGCGACGTCACTCGTGAGTAAAAATCGTACTCACAAGTGACGTCACACGAAACTTCGAAGCGCTGTATCTTCGTCATTTTTTGTTTGTGAAACAAAAGAAAAAATACGTGTACAATATTTTTTGGCAATCTAACTAACGGGCTACTTAGGTTTTTTGAGGATTGTACCCTATTGTACCATAGCCTATTTTGCATTTGTTTTACGAAAAAGCGTCTAGTATTAGTTAACGCGTGACTTGTATGCGATCGGGGTGGTATACCTCATTCAGAGATATACCCTCTATAATAGAAAGATAGGCACGGATATGAGAAAAAAAACAAGTTAGTCGGATGTGTATGTCAACGTAAATTTGTTTAAGCCTTCAGATTATAATCTTTAATCTAAATATGTATGTTAGATTATACACTAACCTAAATGAAACTACCGTTTGTTTATAATATCACGCGTTTTAGTATCAAATAACGGTATTTATTAAACCGGCACGCTCAAATACAAAGATCTGTTCCCAACTCCCCCCTTATTTTCCTCTTCTTCTGATTATCCAAGAAATATGTAAAAATAAATAAGATTTTAAATTACAAAAGTCACGGACCCCGGAGTCTGTGGAGTAGCAATTTTGAATAAAAAAAAAAAAAATTGTTGTCTGTAAAGTCGGTTTACTGACGATAATTGAACGTGACAACGTCTGATAATCGTCAATACTGATGGAATGTTAGCATTTTTCAAAAGAAAATTTTAATTTCATTTTTTTAATAGATTTGTATGTAAAAAGTAATCAGTAGAATTTAGTCATTTTCAATCAAAACAATGCAAAAAAGCTTTTAGATGCCGGGGATCGAACCCGGGGCATTTCACATGCAAAGCGAACGCTCTACCACTGAGCTACATCCCCGCTTGAACTACTGGTCGAAATAATTAATACAACTGTAACAAACATGCGGCGAGGTAACGACCGACGGTAACGACCGGCGGCGGTAACGTTACATGACGTCATGTTTTGTGGGCGTGCAGCCGGCTTCATCGAATTATAAGACGTCATCACGTCAAAAAAAAAAAACAAAGATCTTACAAGAACATGTTTGTGTCATCCGTCTAGCAGGACTTGGCCTGCGTGGTGGATAATGAATGACCTTAGTTCTCCTTGTGAGTGGAGGCTTTGAATCCCAGCTACGGGAACATAGACCTTTTTAATAATAATATCGAATGTAATAATTATAACTGACTTAATAATAATGGCGAATTTAATAAATAACTAATTTCATAATAATTGCTAATTTAATAATACTCTAGACACACGGTAGTGTGGCAAGGCAAGTTTAGCTAATTCAATTGAAATAGCTAATTTAATAATAGGGTACAATCCTCAAAAAAACTAAGTAGCCCGTTAGTTAGATTGCCAAAAAATATTGTACACGTATTTTTTCTTTTGTTTCACAAACAAAAAATGACGAAGATACAGCGCTTCGAAGTTTCGTGTGACGTCACTTGTGAGTACGATTTTTACTCACGAGTGACGTCGCGACCCCCCACTCTCGAAGTTTGATGGTCTATATCTTTGACGATTTTTAATATTATGAAAAAACAAAAAATACGTGTCCAATCTTTTTCCATGATTTAGCTGACGGACTAATTAGGATGGTGTATTTTTGACCCAGTCCGGTACCCTAGCCGTTTTCTTCGCTTCTCTACAATCAAGTCACGCGCTAGCTAAAGATATATTTTATGTGTTTTAACATCATACTTATTTTTCTTTTCTATTCTGCTTCTATTGTAACTAACTCTATCTATTACCAATTGTAATTTAATGTATAAAAATGTATAAATGTCGTGTCATGTTTTTGAAGTGAAAACACCTTTTGGCGCACCAAACACAGATTTTTCGTGGGCTGTGAATGCTGCCACCTATGGGATGAATCGGCAAAGTACCAGCTCGAAGCTCTTGACTCGGTAGAACGGCGCGCTGTTCGGCTAAAGGCCGATTTACATCAGACGAGCGAATGCTCATTCTATCCCCACTGTATCAAATTCATTTGGTGTAAACAAAAGTAGAACATTCTTTCGTTGTTTTGTTTGCGTTCGCAAAGATTCTATGGAATATAATTATAATATGGAAAACGCTAAGAACGATCTTTCGTTTACACTAAAAGATCGAGAAAGAATGCTCTTGTTCCAGTTCTAGCTCTATGTTCGTTCAGTTTAAATCGGCATTTATAGGTGATAGAGACTTAGTAGCTAAAAAGCTGCTAAGCCTAGAACATCGTCGATAAGTGGCTAGTCTGACAGTGTTTTACAGAATGCATTTTGGAGAGTGTGCAGCGGATTTACACGACCTAAGATTGCTTTCTCCTTTCCACTACAGGGCAAGTCGTAAGTCGGCCCACTACCACCCACACTGTGGATATTTCCAAAATCCGTACAAAACGGTTTGAATCCACTTTTCTCGTACGTACAGCTTTAGAGTGGATTAAGTTGCCGGCCTCCTTGTTCCCTGAGAGATACAATCTAGAACTTTTCAAGGTCAGAGTGAATAGGTACTTTCTAGGTCGACGTGCGTCATCTTCGACCACACCGTCGCTTACCATCAGGCGGGTTGGTGGTAAACGCGCTTTTTTATGCGCGATAAAAAAAAGTTCATCGTCACGCTCGTAAATGAAAGAAATGTTCGGATGAACTCGAGACCTAACGTATTTCTAGATGGTCATGTTTAGAAGTCTAATCTCTCAGATACTCAAAGACTAAACTAGATGGCCATGCTTAAGAAGACTTATGTAGATGACCATGCTTTGAAGATTTATTCCAGACTAGCAGCACCGTCCGGTTTCACCCGTGTAGTTTCCAAAGTGAGCTATCAAATTCTGAGTTTATATGTTTTCACTTCAATCGGCAGTTCCTATGAACAATAGCGGATCCAGGTTTGGCTAAATGGGTCACATAGTGGTCAAGGTGTCACATAGTGGTCGTGGTCAAGTCACAAATCTGTGCGATAGATACATGCATGCTTTTTAGGGTTCCTTACCCAAGGGGGTAAAAACGGGACCCTATTACTGAGACTTGGCTGTCCGTCCATCCGTATGTCATCAGGTTGTATCTCAAGAACGGTGATAGCTAGATAGTTGAAATTTTCAGAGATGAAGTATTTCTATTACCGCTATAACAAAAAATACTAAAAATAAAATTAAAATTTAAGGGGGCTCCCATACAACAAACTTGATTTTTAACCGTTTCTTGCTCGATACAAGATCGGGTTACAGATAATGGTAAGGAATTCTTCGTGTGCGGGTCCCACTCGCACTTGGCCGGTCACTTTTTAATCAGTAGTCCACCTAGGCAGTGCATTCTCACTCGCTCAAGATCGCGCGGTTTTAGCCTACCGCTAGACCGTTCCTTCCAGGAAACAAGTGACAGTCGGTTGTCGGACGCACGGCTGAGCGCTCGCTCAACACGTTTCCCGCGCATATTGTTATTAGTTATTTGGTAAACCCTCCGCGCTAGACAGGGACAAAGTTACGCGTTAGAAGAGAGAGTTGAAAATCGCGACAGATATTGGGCGCTAATGCGAGCTGAATTGAACTTTGTTGTGCCCCAGCAAGAGTCGCTATTTATATAATTGTTTTTGGTAAGTGTGGCTTCTGTACGAATATTTATTCAGGTACTGGACCCAGCTTAGGAGGGTGGGGGTCATGTTCCCCTTAACCCAGGATCCGCGCGTGCCTTATAGTGCCATTTTTTATCTCACCCATCTACCCTCATTCTTGATTTTGATCCGATATTTCACAGAGTGACGCGGAGGCGCCGCCGCCGCAGACCGCCCCCCGGCTAAGCAACGGACACGCGCATCAAATCACCTCGCAACTAACGCGTGAGTACCGACATTACTGATCCTCTTCATCGCCTTTTTAGTGAAAACTTCTTTTGGCGCACCTCAGACACTCTCGGGAATGATAAGAAATTTTCGGATGAACTCGGAACCATGGCCAGTGGCCATCTAGAAATGTCATGGCCACGCCCTCCAGTTACACCCGCTTAGTTTCCAAAGTGAGCTATCAAATTCTGAGTTATAAGTTTTTACTTCTATCGACAGTCCCCGTGACTGTCAATTTTAGAAGCCGTCTGCACGCCCGCAAAACATGACGTCATGTAACGTTATCGCCATAGATTAGATAATATTTACCGCCGTTACCTCGCCTTATTACTTTTCGCACCATCTAGTGAGTGAAATGTGTATTACGTTCAAGGAGTCTGTCCATGTTTTAGAAAAGCGACGATATGAAGTTAAGAACTTGTGCTAGTACAATGATGTACCCAGAGATGGCGCTTTGAACAGCTTTTCAAAAAGCTTCAGAATGTTTTACCTAGATGGCGCTTAACACAAATACTAGACGTTGTCACGTTCAACTATCGTCAGTAAACCGACTTTACAGACAACCATTTTTAGGGTTCCGTAAAACGTAAAAACGGAACCCTTATAGATTCGTCATGTCTGTCTGTCTGTCTGTCTGTCCGTCCGTATGTCACAGCCACTTTTTGCCGAAACTATGAGAACTACAGTGTGGAAACTTGGTGAGTAGATGTATTCTGTGAACCGCATTAAGATTTTTACAAAAAAATAAAAAAATAAATTAGGGTTGCCCCTCATACTGAGAACTGAAACTCAAAAAAATTTTTTTCATCTATCCTACACGTGTAGGGTGTCTATCGATAGGTCTTCAAAAATGATGTTGAGGTTTCTAATATAGTTTTTGTCTACACTGAATAGTTTGCGCGAGAGACACTTCCAAAGTGGTAAAATTTGTGTCCCCCCCCCCTCTAACTTCTAAAGTAAGAAAATGAAAAATCTAAAAAAAATATATGATGTACATTACCATGAAAACTACCAACGAAAATTAGTTTGAACTCGATCTGATCAGTAGTTTTTTTTTAGTACGTCATAAATACACTATTATTAAAACTTCGATCAAAGTTACAACGAACTACAGGAACTATGTGTACTATGTATATTATGTTACTTGCTGCAACGGAACCCTTCATGGGCGAGTCCAACTCGCACTTGGCTACTTTATTTTTTATTTATTTACGTTAGCTGTGGATACTAGTCATTCAACCGTATCGGTGACTGTCGTGTCGCTATGTTTACTATATTCATTTTAAATGTAATCATCATTTACGTTTCATTAATACAACTGTTCAATAGTTTTTAATACTTCATTCTTGTTTTAGTTTTCTCTTCTGTCGGTCGGTTTTAAGCATACATAATATTTTGTTGTTGTAGATTTGAAAGTGCTGGAGCAGTTGCCGGGCACGCTCGCTCGGTTGGAGGCGGACGTCGCGGCTCTCAGGAAGGCCGTCGAGGGAGACCGCAGGATGCTGCAGGTAACATTTCACTGTAAACATTCCACAGGACTTAGTTAGTTAGTTTAGCGGGGCCTTTTCCGCACCTAGCCTCTTTATTGGGCCGTTGTACGTGACTCATACTTCCCTTTACTCCAACCAGCCCAGGCTGTCCCAGAAGGCAAGCATCCTGTTAAAGTTGCGACAGGCATCCGGAACAGACGATGGAGATTGGAGGAACTCTACCCGTTGATCTGCCACACTGCTGCACTCCACAAGTACATGCTGTGGCGTTTCTTCTTCCTCCATGCATCCTCTGCATAGAGGACTGTCTGTTACACCTATGATATATAAGTGCTTATTTAGGGGACAGTGCTTATTCCACAGGACTTAATCCCGATCTAAATTAATATTAAAATGAAACTTTTATTAAGGGACATCCATAAATTACGTGAGGTAATTTTGACGATTTTTCGATACCTCCTCCCGACTCTTGGTGAGATTTTGTTCAACCCTCACAAATTCACAAATTTTTACTCAATCTCTCCCAGATTCTCCAAGAATAAACACATTTTTTTCTGAAAAAAATGACGTGAGATACTTCGCCTCAAGTTTTTTCGTCCATCTATTGCATGTAGGCCGCGGAGTAAGGGTAAAGTGAAAGGCGTTCGACAGAACGACAGAGCAGGCTATATGTGTTACGCGATACCGCCGCCAATAGGGTACCGGACTGGGTCAAACATACACTATTCTAATTAGTCCGTCAGCTAGATCATGGAAAAATATGGGACACGTATTTTTTGTTCATTCAAAATATTAAAAATCGACAAAGATATAGAACATCAAACTTCGAGAGTCGCGACGTCACTCGTGAGTAAAAATCTTAGGCACGAGTGACGTCACGCGAAACTTCTAAGCGCTGTATCTTCGTAATTTTTTGTTTGTGAAACAAAAGAAAAAATACGTGTACAATATTTTTTACTAATCTAACTGACTGACTAATTAGTTTTTTTGAGGATTGTACCCTATTGTGAATCGATTTAGATAGTTTTTTGTTTGGTAGATCATAGTTGGTCCCATATACATTTTATCGAAATCAGTATGTGGAATGAGTTGCCCGAGTGGATTTTTCCCGATAGTTACGTTACAATCTTGGTGTCTTCAAATCGAGAGTGAATCGGTTTCTTCTAGGTAAGCACTTTCCATCGTAGATCGCATCGTCGCTTAACATCAGGCGAGATGGTGGTCAAGTGCGAACCTATTATAGTTTAAAAAAAAAGTATGGCGTAAATTTAACACTCGACCAAATTTCGTAAGAACCTATGACGAATTTCGTACGAAACGATGTATGTTTTAAATACGTGTAAGCAAATTTCAGTTTTTTGTTCATATCTCAATAACCGCCATACTTTTTTTTTAACTATAATAGGTTCCCACTTGACCACCATCTCGCCTGATGTTAAGCCCTGTAATTTCTCTGGAAACATCGCCCTTCAAACCGGAACACAGTAATGTTTACACATTACTGCTTGGCGGTAGAATAATTGGCAAAGGTGTGGTCCTTCCCCAGGCGGACTCTGCCAAGAGTCCTACCACTACAAAATTAAAGTCGGTTTTTGTTTTTTTTACAATCAGCCCACTAATTGTTCCCACTGTTGGAACTCGGACTCTTCTCTCGCAAGAGTCAAGGCCATTATCCACCACGCTGGCCCAGTGTAGGTTGGTGGTTGACGCATAACTTCCAAAGATTTTTGGTACACGTATCGGTGTCCTCTCTTCTTCACCGTTTCAATTACGGGGCATTTTTATTTTTAGGAAAAGAATAACTATTTCTAATAACAAAAGTTGCCTTAAATTCTAGTCGATTTATCTAGACAACCAATTCCCGCCTCAAAATAAATACATTATACCCACAAATACAATTAATAATAACTCAAAACATTAAAACTATTATTTATACACTTTAAAATTGTTTTGCGCGTAAGGTGATGATGGTATCTCAAAACCGTCGCTGTATGCGCATGCGTCGATGTATGCAATACTGGTTTATTATATTTATCAACTAGCTGAACGCGCGCGCGTTGCTACGCCATCTATCGAAAATTGGTCGTACCAATTCAAATTTTGAACAAATTCGGTTACTTTAGGTTCTAATGACGCAACCTTTAACATATGACAAATGCTGTTACGCAACGAAAGCTCTCTAAAAGCAATATTTTTTTCCCGTTTTTGTTACATTCTCCTGTTAATAGTAGCGTAACGTTAAATAGCCTATAGCCTTCCTCGATAAATGGACTATCCTAAAAAGAAAGAATCTTTCAATTCGGACCAGTAGTTCCAGAGATCCTTGCGTTCAAACAAACAAACAAACTCTTCAGCTTTATAATATTAGTATAGATATCAATACGGCCCACTGCTACAGTTGCAAGCGACTTTATGCACATAGGCATTACGGACATGACTTCGAAAAGGCAGTGGTGCGAGTGGGATTTGAACCCGAGTGCTCCGGATCTTAAGTTACGGCTAGCGTAGTCGGGCAAACGGCGACTGCCGATCCGGAGACCCCGGTTTCAAACTGGGGTCAAATACAGAGGTCTGTATTTTCGAAGTCATGTGCGTAATACCGCTAACTTAAAACGGTGAAGGAAAACATCGCGAGGAAACCGACATGTACCTAGAATCTTTCGAAGTCACGTGTCATCCACCAACCCGCACTGTGCCAGTGTGGTGGATTGTGGCCCTGACTCTCTCCTTGCGAGAGAAGGCCCGGAGTCCCAGCAGTGGGAACGTTTACTTGGCTGCTTATCGGATGCTCCGGATCGGCAGTCGCCGTTCTCCCGACTAGAAGAGCAGCCGTAACTTAACAAAAGCGTATTAATGTTGGTACATAAATCGTTTCAGCAAGTGTCCGAGGGCTGGCGGTGGCCGTGGCAGGAGCTGAGCCCGCCGACGTTGCTGCTGCTGCTGGTGTGGCCGTTCCTGGCGTACAGGATCGCCGCGCGACGGGCGAACAGGAACACGTGAGTTTTTATGTTCGAGCGAGAATTTATGTTCGAGTGAGACTTTATGTTCGAGCGAGACTTTATGTTCGAGTGAGAATTTATGTTCGAGTGAGACTTTTATGTTCGAATGAGACTATAAGTTCGAGTGAGAATTTATTTTCGAGTGAGACTTTATGTTCGAGTAAGATTTTCTGTTCGAGTGAGACTTTATGTTCGAATGAGAATTTATATTCGAACGATACTTTATGTTCGATGTATTGTTATGTTTGGATTGGTGTAATCTAGTGAGTTCGAGTTCTAGAGTGAGAAATGAAACCACTGTAAATTACAAACTGGCAATTATGTAGTTCTTGACTGTACAAGTAACGTGGGACGAGAGACTGCTCGCTCTCCGCTGCTATCCGCTTATATCAAGGGTTCCCAAACTTATATTGCCTGCTGCCCACTTTGAGAATAAATTATTCTTTAGCCCCCCCCCCTCCCCCTGATTTCATACTTAAAAACCACTATATACCTAAGTTATAGTGTTTTTTTTTGTTGTGTGGTACACAACAGACTCCAAGCATCTAAAAGACCCTGCATTTTTCTGGATCTCTTACCGCCCGCCTTTAGGCTTGCAGCGCCCACAAGGGGGCGTTATCGCCCACTTTGGGAAATGCTGGCTAATACACTAAAATCTTGCCTCCATAACATCATCCTACAAATTGGCACATTGGTCGTCCTTACGACTGCCATTTTTTCAAACTATTTCCCACATTTCATGGTATATTATAGGATGAGTGCTATAAAAAAATATTGGTTAACATACTTGACCGAATGATTTCTGTTCGACAGGTAATCGTCACAGCACCGCGGTATATCTACACAACACTAAGTTAGGTGGGTTGGAAATAAACCCTATTAAAATAACTTACTACGTCCTGTCAACTGATTCAAGGCTTTGGTCGCATCGACTTCATATATAACAAATACTTTATTTGGTTTATATGGTAATCACCCTCCATCCTTTTACTTTTAAAGGCAAGTTTAGTACATGAACATCTGTTGTGGTAGGACTCTTGGCAGAGTCCGCCTGGGGAAGTACCACACCTTTGCCAGTTATTCTACTGCCAAGCAGTGATGTGAAAACATTACTGTGTTACTGTTTGAAGGACAATGTTTCCAGAGAAATTTACTGGGCTCAGAGATATAGCATCTTAGATATCTGTGTGACGAGCGCAGTGCAGTGCTAGGTAATGATTTGGACTTTCATGTTCCAATAGCGGCGTGTCACTGTGCTGTTATGTGGCAAGCATGTTGCTTACCATCAGGCACATGACCTGCTCGTCTCGTCACTCTTTATTGCAGCTATTGGAACACGAAGAGTCCAAATCATTACCTAGCACTTGCTTTGCGCTCGTCACCCAGAGATCTAAGTTGTTATATCTCTAAGCCCTGTAATTTCTCTGGAAACATTGCCCTTCAAACCGGAACACAGTAAAGTTGGCACTAATGTGCAGTAATCTGCTTGGCGGTAGAATAACTGTCAAAAGTGTGGTACTTCCCGAGGCGGACTCTGCCAAGAGTCCTACCAGACTACTTATTTTAATTTGTAATACTGTCATCATATTATTTTAGTTGTCATAACAACTTTATAGTATATATAATTTTGTGTAGGTGGTCGATGCGACCCGACGTTTCAGTCGATGGCCGAAGATTTTACACATTGTATAATTAAATAAATGTGGATAATAATAATAATTATGAAGCTGTTATGTTGTTTTGGGGATTTTATATGATTAATTTAAGATTTTTGGTGTGACAGTTTATGTCATGTATTTACATTTGAGTTAAAGTTGGCGATGATTATGATTGTTAAAGTCAGCACCTAACTTTCATTGAAATTGCAAACTTTCACGAAAGCCACACTTTGTGGTAGCTTTAATGAAAGTCAAAGCCACCATTCCCCGTTGGTCACTATAATGTTATCATTAATTACAGGATATCTTTATAGAAAACCCAAATTTGCTCGTTCCACAAGTTTAGCACACGTAAAATTAAATATCTTGTAAGTAATGAATAATCATTATTGTACTGAACCACAGTTGTTGCTTAAAACAAACCTAAGTTATTTATGGTTTTGACTTCCATGAAAATTATCTTGTAAAAAGATTTCGTTTTCGAGGAAAGTTACCATTAAAAAAGGACTTCGACTTTCATAAGTTATGTCACAGAATGTAATTGACTGCCATGAAAGTTACCGTCTAGTATGGATTTGACTTACATGAGACTTACTTAATGGAATAGTTCTGACTTGCATAAAGGTTACCAAATATGGAATGGTTTTGACTTTCATGAAAGTTGCCATACCTATATAATTGCTATGACTTTCACGAAAGTTGCCATAAACTTTAACAGGATATATTAGATTTTAGAGTAATCTCAGTATTGTTTAAATCATATAAAATTTAAAACTGCAAATAAAACTTACTTTTTCTTAGAAACCAGACTGTCACACCAAAAAAACATTATTATAAGTTATTATACACTTTACAATTAGATAGCTGTCAATTGTAAACGTTTCAACTTGCATTAAGTTCTGGACCAATTATTATTAAATAATTCATGATGTTAGATAGCATTCAATGTATGATAATAGCGAAATTTTAGTAAGAATGTGTCACATTTCTGAAAGCGCAAGAAAGCCAGCATAGTACGTTATCTTCTTACCCAACCGATCTCAGTTCCTGCTTTCTTTCTTAACAGAAATCTAATCCAATTAATGCTTCCGTTTTTGAAGTCGGTTTAAAATGTATTTTTAAAAGAAGGAGGTTCTCTATTCTGCTGGTTTTATCCGATTATATTTCACGCAATTGATGATTGTTTTTTATTTTGTTTGGTAGATCATTGGTCTCGTATACATTTTATCGAAATCGATTTTTGAAATTTAAAAAAATCAACAACTACAAAATATAGGTACGTGCACATAGCGTACCGGTTTGTGGTTTCCTTCAGCAAAAAACAAACAATTCAATTACAGAAAAAAAAATTACATATCGAAGTCAGATGTCTAATTTTCAGGGATAGATAATAATAAATAAAAATCTTGTTATTTTCATATGAAATGTTTACAATTTGCAGTGACTATTATGTAGTTGCTACAATCCATGAACACGCGTCGCCATTACCTTATATATATATAATAATAGCCTATATGTTCTTCCCGACTATAATCTATCTGTGTACCAAGTTTCACCCAAATCCCTTCAGTAGTTTTTGCGTAAAAGAGTAACAAACATATCCATACGCTCTTACCGAGTAGTGCCAGTAGTCCGGTTGCTAGTTCGGTTAACCGAACTACTGCAACTTTTTAGTCCCAGTAGTTCGGTTGTACGTCATCACCGAACTATAGGCACTGCGGAGTGCCAGTAGTCCGGTCGCTAGTTCGGTTGATCGGTAGCTTCTAGGTAAACACGCTCCATCGTAGATCGCATCGTCGCTTAACATCAGGCGGGATGGTGGTCAAGAGCGAATCTATAATAGTTGATAAGAATGCTCTTGTTCCAGCTCTAGCTCTATGCTCGTTCAGTTTAAATCGGCCTTTACACTAACACTAGTAGAGTCAAATATCTTCGTTCGTGTTTTTGGAACATCGACCATGAAACGATGTTGCTTTTTTGAGATACGAGAAGTCCTATAATAGAAGAAGGGGCAAGGTGGTATTAGATCATGCAGCAGTTCGATCAACCGAACTAGCGACCGGACTACTGGCACTCCGCAGTGCCAATAGTTCGGTGATGACGTACAACCGAACTACTGGGACTAAAAAGTTGCAGTAGTTCGGTTAACCGAACTAGCAACCGGACTACTGGCACTACTCGGCTCTTACAAACTTTTCGCTTATGTAATATTATTATTATACACGCGAATTACATTACCAATGTCAAAACGACACGAGACTTGCTGTGCGTTATTCTATTAATATTGTAAATGTTTAAACAAAAGTATGTTTCGTGGTCATACATCTTTTTTTTTTTCGAAATAGGTCTAACAGTTATTGAAAAATCAATAAGAATCTAAAGTTTGCAGAATATAATAATATTCTATTATTTATATTTTTGTTTACTCTATGACTTCGGTATCTTATTAGAACAGTGTATTAAGTATGTTTCCCAAAATTTGTGACGTTTTGACGAGTGTCGTGAGTATGATCTTTAACTCGTTATTTACGTTTGTTGCAAAAAGTTAAACAAATATAGACTCAATTTATTAGAATTTCGGTTTAAAATCAATTGGAACCAGCGGCGCGGGCCCACCGGCGCCCGCGCCGCTGGTTCGCCTTGCTAGGGTTTTGTAGTCGGTGTTTGTTTTTATCATTAAAAATTAAAGTTGTAAACAGACATACAAAATACCTTTCACTGACGCGTGTTCGTGGATTGTATTAACTGCAGTGCATTTTGTTTTTCTGAAGGCTGGGTGTTGTCTAAGGGTATAAGGTAGATAAGTTTTTTTTATTTTATTTATCTGTCAAAATTGTTTATTATCATTTTATATTACTACATTCTAGTTAAAAGGATTATACAGAAATTGTACTAAATTCCAATGATAATGAAAGACCGAATTAAACGTAATGAAAGTTGTCAAGTCTAGAAACTACGAGGGCGATGTTGCCTGAATTAAATCGCCTTCGGCGATGCGGCTACCACTACGCACTAGTTTTTAAATGTATTTTTGATTTTCGTATATTTACTTTTACTCGTGCGATAATAAATTGCATCTATCTCTCCACTACATTAGAGCATAATACAAAAATAAATAAATTAATAAAATGTCATATTCTTAAAAAGCGAGTGAAAGAAATGGTGCTCGTATTCCTAAGAGCGGTTTCTTCCATGCAACCGAAAGATGGAGAGAAACATGAAATAGAAAAAAAAAATAAAGTTGTCTTATTTAATGGTATTGTGAATTATTTTTTTTAAAATCAATCTATCAATAAATTCTAGATAAGTGATTTTTTGGCACTGATTCTCATACTAGAGCTATCTGTTTAGAGAAAATTCAGGGGTCTTTTTTCTTAATAACATTACCCGATAATTCATTAAAACATACTGAGGTCCTTTGGATTTAGTACTATTTTTGTGTAAATCAAAATAAAATCGTCCAATCAAAAACAAAAAAAAGTAGTAAAATTTAAAATCTTGAATCTCGGAGGTTTTCTTGGGTAGGAGCGATACAGGACCGCGCCACCACTGATAGTTTACGGGTAAATTGTTGAACTACGTTATTTCTATACATTGGCTTTTGTAGATTTTGCTTATATGTAGTTGTAAAATGCGACTGTGGCTCTAATTGTCACCAGCTATGAGTGTTGGCACGTTGTCTATGACACTTTCAGCTCAGTTTTTCTTAATATTTTTTCTTCGTCTCGCCAATCACAACTTGTTATTTTAAATGTGGAGCTCTGATTGGTCAGCATTTAACAGTTAATTTAAATTATATTTTTTTCTTTAAATGATTTAAAATTAAAGAAGTAATTAAAAAATATATTTTGCAAGCGCATTGGTCGTTTTGAAATAAAACATGAAACATATCTTCACAAATTTATACATTTTTTAAATGTTATATTATTTCACAAAATGGTTCTATTTATTTTCATATACATTCTTACGTAGATATAAGCCGTAGTTTAATTGTTATTAATATATGTAATTTTTATATGTGATATGTAGATTTACGAAACGTTAATCTTTTTCATAAATAAATTACGGAAAATCTGGAGATTTGTATGTAGACGTTTTGTTTATTTATCTGTAACCATCTCTGTAAACTAGAACCCACAGGAGATGGCTGGCGAAATTGTCGTACTACGTTAAATCTAAGTACCTATATATTATTTTACGTTTATCGTTGGATAAAATGACACTACCGCCAATGGTCTAAGATCATGGACGGTGGTGCAGAATCTAGAATAAATATATTATGAAAATAAAGCTGAAGAGTTTGTTTGTTTGAACGCAAGGATCTCGGGAACTACTGGTCCGAATTGAAAGATTATTATTCTGTTGGATAGTCCATTTATCGAAGAAGGCTATAGCCTATTTAACATTACGCTACTATCAACAGGAACAGGATTTTTCATTCATACTCCGAATGAAAAATGTAACAAAAACGGGAAAAAATATTCCTTTTTGAGAGCTTTCGTTGCGTGACAGCATGTGTCTATCTTTTAAAAGGTTGCGTTATTCTAAGCGAATATATGCGAATCTAAGGTAACCAAATTTGTTCTAGATTTGAATTGGTACGACCAATTTTCGATAGATGGCGTAGCAACGCGCGCGCGGTTCAGCTAGTCTAGAACATATATATCGCGATACCACCACTAAATTTCTTGAAATTATTGAAATATGGTGACCCTAACAATTGTTAATTATAGAAAGCGACAGCGTACTACAGTGGCGCCACCCATCAACAGTCGGGTGTTTAGTTTGAAACTCGTTACTCCATATTTGAAATTATATTATTTATGATTAAGATTGCATTGCTATCGACCAACATATCTGAGAAATTAGTGCATTATAACATTTAATTGACATTTTAGTTTTTTCCTGACATTTTTCTAATCAAAAGTTTAATTTTAACATTTACCATAACCATACCATTTGTAAATTACAAACATGAAAGGTTAATGCGAGACCAAAAAAACTGCAACTATCTTCTTCCGAGAGTAGACCCGAGTCCCAGCAGTGGGAACAATTAGTGGGTTGCTTAAGACCTGAAACATTTCAGTGAAATGATTTCACAGATAGGTTGGTCGAACTACTGTTTTTAATATATGATTCCACCTTATATGGGCTAAGTCAAGACATACTCTTATATATGTACAGGATAATTCGACCGATTTTGCGTCGATTTAAAACAATGTTTTTGTTTTTACAATCCGGTATGTGTTAAACAATGATTATTTGTTACATGATAATGAAATAAATGGGGGATTTTTTATTAATTTCGTTTTTTATTTACTTTTTTTTTAAAGTATATAATATAGAGTGACGAGACGAGTAGGTCATGTGCCTGATGGTAAACAACATGCCTGCCACATAACAGCACAACGACACGCAGCTATTGGACCATTAAGAGTCCAAATCATTACCTAGCACTGCACTCCGCTCGTCACCCAGATATCTAAGATATTATATATATCTTTATGCCCTGTAATTTCTCTGGAAACATTGCCCTTCAAACCGGAACACAGTAATGTTGGCACATTACTGCTTGGCGGTAGAATAACTGGCAAAGGTGTGGTACTTCCCCAGGCGGACTCTGGCAAGAGTCCTACCACTACTAAATGTAAGTATCATCAAAATGTGTGTACGGACTTATGTACCTACACACGCAAGAAATTAATATTTTTTCTTTTTATTCCTCGTGCTAAGAAATCTAACTTCAACTATAGAATAGATAATATCTTCAACACTAGAAGCATTAACCTGAAGCACACTCCGGACACTCGGCCTAAACTCCAAACAAACGGTGAAGTCGACATACCTACACTCACACAACTACGCATATGTCGTTCGAACACATTTACGCATGTGTGCGTGTCATCTAGGGTTACTAAATTATTTTATGGAATAGCTGTGACCCGTGAGTTCACCTGCCTGTGGCTTACAATCTTACCTAGTTAGTGTTCGATCTTTAATGTAGGTAAATATAACTTTCATCAACAATCAGAAGGGAGAAGATTTAAAACAAAATAGGAGATAATAAAGGTACCATGTACGAATTGATTTTTAGTTAAGTACACTTACCCAAAGATTTCTCTTTGGGTAAGTGTATTCTGACAATTCAATTCTGACAACGAAAGCCACAGTTTAAAAACAACGAGTTTAATAATTTCGTCACAGGACTTCAGTGTTGGCGCGTACTTCTAACCAGAATAGCTTAACACAGTTTATAAAAATGATTCAATCTTTGTAGAAATTCTTATGAAATTAAAAATCTCTTATTCTTGTTTCGTATAATAGACGAAAAATTTGGTACCATTTTGTTAAATAGTACAGCATCATGGTCGTATTCTCATAGAAAATTGTCGTCCGATATAACCCTTCGTTGAGTGCTTCTCGCGTTCTTGCGGGGTAGGAAGCTTGAAACTGGCGGGGGGTGGGGAGTGTCCGTTCTATCTGTATTATCTATTCTATGCCTGAAGTTTACTAAAAAGTTTTTTTATTTAGTTTAAACACTCCACAGACTCCGGGGTCCGTGACCTTTGTCATTATAATAATCTTTTTTTATTTAACTACATAATTGTTGGATTAGGAGAAGAAGAGGAAAATAAGGGGGGGGGGGGGGGGGGGGAACATTTCAAACCTAATTCTAGTACTAGTCAATCCGATTTCGTCTGTTGAGCCGATCACTACCGGCTACCGGTTGGGATTCCGATAGTGATCGACTCGACATCGTCTTTTGCCTAAACCGCCTCTTCCCGGCCCAGAGCCTCCACTACCACTACGGCCGCATTTTTATCTCTAATTGCCATTTATAGGTTGAAATCTCGAATGGTCTTCGGTGATGCAGCCAACGCTCGCCGCACGAACCGACCGATGGCGTCGTCGGTGTCGTCAGCGTAGTAAGTGAAGGTCCCCGTGTGCCGTGAGATTGCAACAACAGCATGGGACACGGTCTCGTAGTACTAAGATGTTTACTAGCTAACTTTAGGGACACCCTAAAGTTAGTGGTTTTCCGTCACGGTATGCACGTGTATCATTAAAAAAAATCGGTTGTCGGTTGTCTGCAAAGTCAGTTGGTTTACGGACGATAGTTTAACGTGACAACGTCATAACAATACATTGATAGATGTGGCGCGATACAATGAGCGTAACGGGACATAACGGGACACTTTTTCTCTCACTTCATTTTTTTTTTCTAACACGCCAAAAGAAGTACGCGTTCCTATAGCTTCAAAAAGTCGAGGGGTCTAACGACTGGGTCAGAACGAAGTTCCTATAGCCGAGTAAAACCGAAAAAAGCCGAAGAGACGACAATCGTCAAGAGTCTTTTGGCGTAGGTACCCACGGGAGAGCTGTGTGCGCCAATGTAATCTTACTAATACTTATGATAAATGCTAAAGTTTGTATCTAAAAAACTATAAAAATAAATGTAATGAAAAATTTATTTACAGGGACTGACAAAACACATAGGTATATAAGTAATTTATTTACCTATGGATGTTTGTTACTCTTTTACGTACAAAACTGAAGGGATTTGAGTGAAATTTGGTCCACAGACGAGTGTGGAGCTGTAGAATAACATTTGGCCTAAATACTTTTTATCCTAAAAAATAACGCAATCGGGAACTACGCGAGTGAAACCGCAGGATGCTACTAATAATAGTTCATTCATCTTGATTGAAGCCAACCCGTCGCCAAAACAAAAATTGCCCTCTAAGTATTCACTATAAAATCCGCCACTAGGTCATTAAGTGTTTCTTTGTAATATTTTAATTTGTTTGTGTCACAATAAAGAGTTTCTATTTAAGTAAAGGGCCACTATATAAGTTTTTGCTTCATGTATTAATTTATCATATAATAGTAACAATATTTAACACCCTCACAGGTCAGAGGTTGGATACGGACTAATTCGCATCTCGCGTGCAACTCTTTTTACCCGACTGCGCGACGCAAAGGAGTGGTAATGTGTTTAACAGTCTATGTATGTATGTATGTATGTATGTTTGTATGTTCCTTTGAGGCACTTTACAGACCAAACGCCTGGGCCGATTTTTATGATTCACACGTCAATCGATTCCTCTTAATCTGGCGAGTGACACTAAAGACATGACATTAGTGTAAGTCCAATAAGGCGGCTTCAGGACGCCATATTGTCCAAATAAAAAAAATGAAAATCACCAAAATATGTCAAGAGGGGTATCGTTGAATAGGTATTTTAAAATAATGTTTAGCTTTCTCTCAATGTTTTTCGATTCGACTGACCGTTTAGGATGTATATCGATTTAAAGTTGAGTAACAACCATTCTCACATTTATAGGTTTTTAGGTAGCAGAAAACTTCGTATAACTAACTGTACGTGTGAATGTGGATGGACATTATATACTAATGTATCTAGTAGGCATCGATATAAATCAATAGATGTGCCCTGAGCACCTTGAAATTGGTAATAAACTGCGTCTCTGTATGTATCGTAAGTGGTTTACAAACAACCAATCTACTTGACCCCTATAATCGCTAGCGGCGAGATTTGCTGTGGTTCTACTTATTTTGGTTGTTGACACCGAATAATGATAGGTAAAAACGTCCGGCGTCCACCGCGTCCTGCAACCGACTAGAACGGAAAGAGTGAGCTCACTCTTCCCAACGTTGACATGATTGCGTGCGACGTGAAGTTTGGGATGGGGCCCATCTTGCGTTCTACGATCTATGCTAGTAGGTATATTGGACTACCTTTTTTTCGTACGTGCAGGAAATGCATTTACGCATACCTACCCTACTGCCCCGCCCGGGAGACACAGCCAAGTTATGTTGCACTCTATATCATGTATGGATATGGTGCCCCTATCTACTAATAAACCTCTATGGGGTTTCAACTCTGCCGCTGATAGTGGGACCACGGAACGGCTCTCGGATTGCTCCGCCTCGGTCGCCCATCTCCAACTTCAAACGATTTAGTAGGTACTCAACGTCAATCAAAAACCTAAACTAACACAAAACTATAAATATGAATTACATGCGAAAATGCTACAAATTATATCAGTAGAAACGAAGACATTTGGTCAACAACCAAAAGATGCATATTATTATGTTGAGCATATTAACATTCACAACATTGTTCATAACTAAAAAGTATAAAATAAAAAAATATAATTTAAAAACTCAAAAACCCGACTGCGTAAAAAGTGAACCAAACTACGTTCTCGCATACTAAAAAAAACTGAAAAGAATAAAACAAGCATTTAGATTTCTGGTGGTCTAGAATTCTATAATATGTTATTGTATTAATACTATTGAAATATATACAATATTTTCTAATAAAAGAACATTACAACTGAACAGTCGGGATCCATAGAACAATTACATTGTATGTCGAATAATAATGGATCCCGACTCTTCAGTTGTAATGTTCTTTTATTAGAAAATATTGTATATATTTCAATAGTATTAATACAATAACATATTATAGAATTCTAGACCACCAGAAATCTAAATGCTTGTTTTATTCTTTTCAGTTTTTTTTAGTATGCGAGAACGTAGTTTGGTTCACTTTTTACGCAGTCGGGTTTTTGAGTTTTTAAATTATATTTTTTTATTTTATATATAGAGTGACGAGACGAGCAGGATATATTTATACTTGATGGTAAGCAACATGCTTCCCCAAAACCACAGCACAGCGACACCCTGCTGTTGGGACATGAAGAGTTCAAATTCAAATCATTGCCTATCACTGCACTGCGCTCGTCACCCAGAGATGTAAGGTGATTTATCTCTATGCCCTGTAATTACACAGGAAACATCGGCGTTCAAACCGGAACACAGTGATGTTTCACATTACTGTTTGTCGGTAGAATAGCTGGCAAAGGTGTGGTACTTTCCCAAGCGGGCTCTGCTGACTCAAGACGTAGGTACAAAGCCAACCTTACACTCAGATTAGCTTAGCCTTTGACTGGCCTTGTGGCTTAGTGGGTAGTAGCTTTGCCTGCCAAGATGAGGGTCGTGGGTACGATTCACACCCAGTGCAAATATTTGTGTGATGAATTCAAATGTTTGCACTGTGTCTGAGTGTTTCTATGTATAATAAGTATGTTTTTAAAACTATATAAGTATTATATCAGCTATCTTGTGGCCATAATACAAGCTTTACTTAGTTTGGGGTCAGATGGTGTTGTGTGTGGATTGTCCACCAATATTTTTATTATATTATTACTATTCCGTGGCTATGATCCAGGTATACTAGCTAAGGATCACAGCTGAAGCAGCAAAAAGGGTATGAATTAGTAAAAATAAAACGCAGGTTTTTATAAAAACATAATTAATCTTATATTCCGTGTGATAGGTACTCGTTTATACATATACACTTATAGAGTAGATAATATCGATAAAGCTTGATTCTTGGGTTTTGGCAGACGAGCTACAAGCTGGACAGACAACTTCATCTGTATCTCTGCAAGACTTGTATTACTCATCTATTGTGTTTAATTTTTGAAGTGAAAACTTCTTTAGGCGCGCCTAGACAATTTTTTTTGGGGTGTAAATTGATTTCTAGCGTCACGCTCGGGTATGATAAGAAACCTTCGGGTAAACTCGGGACCTTGGCGATTGGGCATCTAGAAATGCGTCAGCCAATGGGAAATGCTGAAAGGGCTTGGCCTCACCATCATAGCATGGCATGGCCATCTAGAAATGCGTGAGCCAATGGGAAATGCTGACACATTTCTAGATGGCCATGCCATGATGGCGAGGCCACGCCCTCCGTTTACACCTGTGTAGTTTCTAAGGTAAGCTATCAAATTCTGAGTTATAAGTTTTCACTTCTATAAGCAGTTCCTATGACTGCCAATTTTTTTGATTTGACGTATTTTTATTGTTTTTTTTTTTTCTAAAATTATTTATCATAAGAGCGTAGTGCAGAAATAAAAGTAAATAGGAAGGTTGAATCACCAACCAATGAGTATCAAAATTTGAATCCCTTCTCCCGAAAAGTTAAATTTTTGCATAAATGACAATGTCACTAAAACAGGCTTAATTATGTAAATATAGTGGTAACTTGTAGCTCGTCTGCCAAACACTGAAAACGTGATTTTAGTGAACAGAGCCTATATACTACAACGATTAATTTGTACACATTCGTATATAACTGGTAAACTTTAGTCGGCGACGTACCTACTGATGCTAACGTCTTCGTTAAAGTCGCGTAAACTTTAGCAAATTGAGAGATGGAAAAGTGCATTTATTGAAAGTAAACGAAAATGAATCTTCTGTATAATTGCTATTGATGCGACGTTAAATGGACACGATAGCATTGGTACGTTGCCTACAGCGGTCTAACGCCGTTTGTACGCTCTCGACGAGAGACATTTTAGGTCTTTAAGGGACTACGACGGGATTTAAGGTCTAGAACACAAATCGCGATGAATATTACATTAAATTAGTTTAATAGCCCACTTTATGCCCACAATAAGGACTCAGAGCCTTATTTCATTAAGTGAGTCAAGGGCAATACGACGCTCCAAATGCAATGGATAAAAATAAATTAAACATATTACAACCTGCATGAAAATCCCAAACAGTCGTCGAGCGTACATTCGGCGAATAAAACCGGCATACATTTAAACTGGGAATGAGATAATTACCCTTTCGTAGGGCTGGGACGCACACAAATTCATTAGACCACAAATCCAAATAACAATATAACTTGTGTAATGACTGTTAGGTTCAAGTTTTCGGTAACAATAGGTATAAAACTACATGTAGGATCAAATATTTCATTCTTGTGGCTACATACCAATTTATATTTGCAAAAGCTGTATGTCTTCGCTGCAGTGATTCGACGCCAAGGCTGTTCTAAACATTGTAATGCACTTTTAGGAATCAAATAGACACGTCTAAAGCTTTAGTCTGGTGATCATGACGCACAACGCTGCGGTGTGCGCCGCAACGCAGCGTCACAACGCAGCATTTAGCGTCCCTGCGGAGAGGTGGTCAGTTGATTTTGCCGCAGCTACCAAGGTAGTCGTGAACATGAACAATTTTTCTGTAATTTTTTATCAAACTTGTAAATTTCTATCAAACTTTTATGTTTTTTGTCTTTTTTTTAATATAAAGAAGGATAGTTGCGAACTAATTCTATTAAATTGTCTTCGAAAAATGCCATATTGGCCCGTGACGCACATCGCACACCGCAGCGTTGAACCGAGAATGACGCCGCGCTGTGCGGGAGTTCACCTCCCCACTTCACCGCGCTTGCCCCTCGCCGCTGACGCATACTGCGATGGAACAAGAGAACATACTCGACGTTTTTCATATGATTGAGTGTCCGGCAACGCATACCGCATACCGCAGCGTTGTGCGTCATGATCACCAGACCAAAGCTTAAGACAGTTTAAAATTATGCGAAATGTGCCGACAAATATTTAATTTTGGTAAATATCTCTAACAAAGTCAAATATTGGCGCCACCTATATTGAATATCGAAATTCAGAACTATATTTAACGGGTCTATTTGTACCTTGAGAACCCCTAAAACTCAGAGTACTCATAATGGACGTTTTAACAGTAGGTTATATGAAGTTTCATTTAGATATTACTAGCGGCCCGTTCCGGCTTCGCTCGGACATAACCTAGACACTGTCTGCAGCGCCATCTGCCGGGCTTATTTGTGAATTTAAACCATCTTCGAATACACACACAAAAAAAACATTCAAATCGGTCCCGTCGTTTAAGAGTTCACTGTCAAATGATTAAATTACTAAAATAGCTATAAAAAAACAGGGGTTGGTGATAAAAGGGTAAAAATTTAAGGTTGTATGTATTTTTTAACGCCACATTATAAAAAAATAAAAACAAATAAATTTGACCAAAAATTAAAAAAATAATGTTTGGGGAGAACAATCCCTAACACTTAGGGATATGAAAAATAGCTAGTAGCCGATTCTCAGACCTACTGAATATGCATATAAAATTTGGTAAAAATCAGTAAAGCCGTTTCGGAGGAGTAAGGAAACAAACACTGTGACACGAGAATTTTATATATAAGATTTTATTTCTTAAATGGAATTTGTGACTGCTACTTTACATACTACTGGTAGTTTTGCTCAGGTATGTTTCGAAAATGCTTTATATATGTCGTAAAGTAGCTTCAGGTAAATAGGAACGAATGGACATTGGCGTCGAATCATGCTCTAAGACCATTCAAAATAATCTAATAAAGCGTTTTCAGAATGAGAGCCGTATGGGTGAAACATGGGTCACCAAATTGATGTACCTATGTCACAAAAACAGCTATATGTATATCATTTAACAATGATATAATGTATATAATCAAAAACATCAACAGTAGTTGTATAAATGAACGAATAAATCAATAACTAGTTTAAAACAGGCAAAAAAAACAATGCTATAAGTCTTCAAAATTATAAGGTCTGTTTTGACATTTGAGACAGACTCTACATTGTCCTCCTTCTTCTTTGTATTCTATTATATTTAAGGCGCAAATTTTTAACATTTTATCCAATTATATAATTACTAGCTGTGCCCCGCGGTTTCACCCGCGTCTATTTGAGGAAAATCCATACTAAAATATCCATTGCTGGCCACTTTATTACGTTTTACGGAACCCTAAAAATACGTAAATAAGCAACAATGCATTGTTGTAGAACAAATTTGATTACTTCAATTGACACAAACTTCAAATGTAGACACGCGCCGTCACAGACATCAATGACCAAAGAGAATTTAAATTCACGGAACTAAAGCTCTCGAAGAGAAATATTTTTCCCCGTTTTCTTTACATTCTTCACTCATACTCCGTACCTATTGATAGTAGCGTAATGTTATATACCCTATAGCCTTCCTCGATAAATGGAGTATCCAACAAAAAAAGAATCTTTCCTATCGGTCCAGTAGTTTCCGAGATCCTAGCGTTCAAACAAACTCTTCAGCTTTATAATATTAGTATAGATCATTTTATGATTTCTTTCTGTTTCATTCCAAGTCACATTTTGCGGTCTTTATCAACTCAAAACAGAGCATTTTATTTCTTTGAGAACTATATTATGTTTATCAGAATTTTGTAACAACATGAAACATTAACGCATCTGTAGCGCTATTGTATGACTATCTTTCTAAAAACGCTCCATTGGAAGTCATGTGTACGTCATAAATGGTTAGTATGTAATATGTACGCAGTTTTTTTTTTGGTATATATATTTCGTGTATTCAGTTTTTTTTTTAAATTGAAATATTCTGTTCGGTCGTTATTTTAAATTATGCTTTAAAATACTTTAGTCCTGTTTTTAATGAGTTTAGTCTGTAGTGCGTCATCGTCATCAATATAATATATTTAATAAACTATGTGATTGTACTTGTGTATAACATGGAATGCTATTATTATTTGTTTGTACATATTTAAATGGAAAGCTGTATAACATACAGGAGTGTAGTTAAATTATGTATTTATGTGTATACTCTTTTATGTGGGTGTATCTATCGTTTGACTATGTCACAGTAAAATAGCGAAAACCGACAGTTTACAACAAAACGCGATTATAAAGCTAAATTATGTTAGTTTGTAATCCGTCCTAAGGTTATGAAGTGAGGATTTTTACAATTTTACGATGTCAGCTATATTATGTTACGGAGAACAAATGTAGGTACTAAGCCCAAAGAGGCTCGTTCTACTCATATTTTGAACAACTATTATCCACTCTGAAATCATTAAAACAATCTTTTCCATACAAAACTGTCCTTTGAACTTCATACAATACTTTCGAGTATGCTATTTTAATATGTACAGTTAACTTGAAACTTACGTGGTTTCGTCGTTGTCGCTGCCGGCCGGCAGACGTAAGGTACGTAATGTATTACCCATCATCACTCAAGTCCCACCCTTCTCTTTTGGTTGCCTATTTTATTATTTAATTCTTGGTTTTATAAATTCTCCAAATTATAAAACTTGAACCAGCCTAAGACCAAAATATATGTATGTTGTATGTCTTAGGTAGCCTCTACACGCGTAAGTAGAGTTGGTAAGTTTGGGTTAGTTGGTTTCCCGCTATAGTTTCGCCTAATGTGAAATCAACGGATGCAACTGCCTTTTAATAGTTGACCACACATTTTTAAATCACGTTTTTCATAATTTCCTTTTTTTCCACTACCACTCTAATAAATGGTATATATAGTCGTTCGACGAAGACGTTAAGTCGGGGTAAACGTGCAGAAACTGCGTGGCGAGACGCGGGAAGCGCGCTCCCGAGCTGCGAACACGACCATGTTAGTAATTTGGGAGCGTGGTTCAGGGCTGACGTTTCACGTATGTTTTAAATTTAATGTCCAACATTATTTATGTATTTATTAATGTCGCTCATACTACTTAACGATGTTCATAATAAATTAATAAAAAAATATTAATAATCTTTTTTTATTTGTCACAGCCCTACACGCGTCACTGTGCTATCGTCATTTATCAAAAGTTCAAAGGCCTTCACCCTAACCCTTCTGTTAGTTTTTCTTTATACTGCACTATTACCAGCGCTTCATGGAAAATAAATAAAATTGGTCCTATTGTAATTATTGTTCAAATTGATGAGTAGTAGAAACCCTTTCGCCTTAGTACTTAATATCTAGCGTAACATATCACTTACCTTCTAATATTTACATATAAAATCTACAAAATAAATTTTATGTTAAAATAAAAACAAAAACATGGTCCGTGTTAAAACTTAAACTTAACAAAATTACAAAAAAAACATAAATTATACAAAAACATGGCTTTTATAGGAACTTATAACTAAAATTAAATTAGATCACAATTAGTAAACAAATGGAATTAAGTATTTCCTCTATCATATAAGCTTACGCACAATACCTATTTTTATTATGTATCACAAGTATGTATCGTGTATTTCGGGGGTCGCTAGTTTTAAGACCGTCACACATGTAGCTATAATACTATTATTATATTTCCGAGCTAGAAATATTTCCGCATATTTACTGATACAAATGTTGGAGCGACCGCACACGCATTTATTTAAAATATATTTCTATTATACATATCTTACTTCGCTCGGATATTGTCATGTAAAGATTATCAATCGAAATAAAAACTGTAAATATCATAAATTTCAAGTTGAATAAAACTACACAGGTGTGCAAATTTGATTTAAATCTGTTAAGTAGTTTAGGAGCACATCGCGGACAACCAACGTGACTCGTAATTTATATATTTAGTAACTGGGTGACCGAGCTTTGCTCGGTTTAAATACTAAATATACATAGATACCTACAGGTAAAAGCAAACAAGTAATAGATTTTCTTTAAAAAAAAAAGTAAACTTGAAAAAAAACGAGATGCCGTCTGGATTCGAACCCGGAGCTATTAATTCGTGACCGCCACGTCCGCCCGACTTTCTTTCTGAGGTATTATGCTGTCGCGCCACGCACGAAATTTACCTTCGCATTCTAATGTTTAATGAGATAGTTTTTCATTGTCTAAAAACGCGCATAATATGCGTTTTTTTAAAATGAAACCTAGTTAGATCGATTTATCGCCCTCGAAACCCCCTGCATACATAATTTCATCAAAATCGTTCAAACTGTTTCTGAGATTCAGATTCTATATATCTAAATAAAAAAAAATAGGTATATACAAGAATTGCTCGTTTAAAGGTATAAGATTAGGATGACGTCACCAATCTACATCGTAATCATTTGATCTTGTTATTACATTACGGTATATTATAATGTACCTATAGCTACGTGTGTGACGGTCTTTATAAGCGGTAAAAAAAAATTGTTCATTATAATGAATACAACGTATCAATTTCGGCCTATACAGATGTCCAGCGTAACCTTATATGTGAAAGATAATTTGCGTGATTTTATAGTGTTCAAAAAATAGAAGACCGTCTTTGAAATTTGAGAAATTATTTTACTATTATATTAGCCTATCTTGTGCCTACGTTGAGCGAAGACGTCTCTTCTCTCCTTCCAATAGTTTCTTATTGAGAGCTATTGTGAGCCAATCCCTGTTGTTATATACTCGAAATGTATTCTATTGTATTATTTAACGCGCTACAAAATGCATATGTATTACAAAAAGACTTAGTGTAATTAATATGTATTTTATTTTTCTTTCAGTTTCATTCCAATCTACATTTTAGGGTCTTCCTCTAATGTTAGAACTGGTCTTTTATTTTTTGACAGCTATAAAAATATTTGTAAGATTAGATAATGGTGAATACATAATGTGTTTTCTGGCTATGCCAGTACAGTAGGCGAGACGACTAAAAATAAATAATGTGTGCATCAGTTAGATTATTAAAAACGTACACGTATTTTTTCTTTTGTTTCACAAACAGATACAGTGCTTAGAAGTTGTGAGTGACGTCATTTTACGGTACAAATTTTACGATAAAGTGACGTCACAATCTTTGTCGATTTTTACTGAGACTTGGCTGTCCGTCCGTCCATCTATCACCAGGCTGTATCTCAAGAACGGTTATGGCTAAAAAGTTGAAATTTTCACAGATGATGTATTTCTATTGCCGCTATAAAAACAAATCCTAAAAATAAAATTTAAGGGGGCTCCCATACAACAAACTTGATTTTTTACCGTTTCTTGCTTGATTAGTCCGTCTCAAACTAGAACTAACTAGTTGGCGCCACTAGTAAAAATAAAACGCGATATCGAATTTATCGTCAGAATCATGGTATCATGGTCATCAATCATCAATTCATGGTAAAAATCAAAATTTTAAAGAAACTTTATGCCTGTCTGGGGAAATTGCAATGTATAAGGAATTCCGGATAAAGCCAAAGAGGTTTTCCCCGTGTATTTGCTAATGGTACGGAACCCTTCGTGCGGGAGTCCCACTCGCACTTGGCCGGATTTATTAATAATTTGATAAAGCAAAAAATACGTGTTCCAAATTTTTCGACAATCTAGCTGACGGAATAATTAGAACGGTATATTTTTGTCGTCATCACAATATTACCTTGTGTCTTTAGAATATATGTGTAAAAATAACTAAACAGAATTACATAAAAGTAATGAAAAAAGTACACAATGTGCATTTTTTTTTTCAAAAACTTGGAACGCTAAGTCTGTTCACTATTACCTGACATAAGAGGTTAGCAACGATGGTAGACTGACCACTCGTACGAATTGTAAGAACATCAAGACGTTAAAATGACGTTTTATTAAAAAATTTGTTTTCAAAAAAATAAAAAGTCTGTTTAGACATTTGAGAAATACTCGCAATATTAGTGTATTACTAATTTGTAATGTTGGTGATTACCGCTGATGCGCTATTGCGACTCGAACGGTTAGGCGAGGGTTTTAAGATAGCCGAGGACGATAATCATCAAAACACACATATCCATACGTCAATTTCAACATACTAGTTGAAGAGAAAACATTAATCATTAGGGAGTTTCTCAAATCTCAAAACGGATTTTTTACTTTTTGAGAACAATCAATTAAATGTCATATTTATTTATGACAGGTAAATTTGAACGGAGTGTAAGTAAGGAACTTTTTAATTAACATTTAATATCAGACATAAGACGATTTAGAATAACAAAGCTAAGAAGCTTACCTAAGTATTCTTAGTTGCGCAGATTAGAATCACATCGAAAGAAACGTGTTTCTTTTCAATAATACATACAACTTTTATTCATCAAGTAGATATAACTTCAACGAGGAGGTTTTAGAATGGCAATAGACCTCTCAAAGATAGTTCTCAATTTCACCATAGGTGGCGCCAATGTTTCATTTTCTTAGTTTTTTTTTTACAAAATGAGAGCTATCTTTGACATATCTATTAGTATTTTGAAACGCCTCATTATACATTTTTATACTTTATAAAATGTAAAAAACACTAATTTGGTATTTTTAAATCTTCTGAATAGATTACAACAAAAACTGTAATGAATTGCACAAAACGAAGAACTAGATAAAATATGTTAAAAAAAATACAGACAAAAAATATCGCGATTTTTCAGTAAATCATAACATTTAGCCAAAGTAGCTCTTTCGACTGATTCCAGCCCTCCTTGCGTAACCTAACTTGGTTTAAACAGATATTTACAAAGAAACACTATAAATGGTTGTTATTTCCAATTAGGTGTGAAAAGCGTGACATTGTGATTTATCGATATAATTTTATCGACAACTTCGCAACACTGTTTCCAGAGCATCGACTAACGATAGTTTTATACTGTGCATTTGAAATAAGAATATGACTGGTTCTTGACTAATCGTGGAGTAAAAATAATAAAAAGCTAATAGAGGTATTTCATACATATCCCAATATTATATGACCAACATCTCTTGTCTTCTTCATACTCCCGAGTCTGATACATTTTTTAGAATTCGGAAAAAATCCTAAACTAGCCTACACTTATTTCAAATGCGATAATTTGTTATTTCATTTGTTTTACTATTAATAATAATATTTAATCAGATCTTCAAAAAATCCGTATTTATTCATTTTTTCCCTAAGCAATTCTGAAAACAGAGCAGCTCTATATGTCATCAAAATGAACTATTGAAGATTGTACTTTATGTCAAGTGCGCTAAAGATGAATCTTCTTTGCTCCTTTTTGACAGATGACCTTATAGCAAACATTTTTAGACCCCAATATGTCTCCTGCTACCTTTTTTTTCAAGTAGAAAAAGATATCATGAAAAGAACATGATCCTGTACCATGTTCGTATGAACATGTTTTTGTGAAACATTCAACGTACATTTGGTGTAACGCGACTATGACTCTTTATACTGGAGAGGTAAGGTTCAGAATCGCGGTACACGAAATGTGGTAAATTGGATCGTACAATTACCACAGTAACAGTCCGTCGTACTGAAGTCTCGGGGTCTGTATTAGAAAAGGCTGCTTTAAATTTCTATTATAAAAATTAAAATTAATTAAAAATCATTGTATTAGTAGTAGTGGAACTCTTTGCAGTGTACCCCTGGACAAGTACCATTCCTTTTCCAGTTATTCTACCGCCAATCAATAGTGTGCATTAACATTACTATGTTCCAGTTCGAAAAGCAATGTTTCCAAAGACATTATAGGTTAAAGTATCACTTTATATCACTGGGTATCGACCACAGTGCAATGCTAGACAGCCAACACATCACAGGTTCAATCTGCTGCAGTGTTGTACAAAACACAAAAAAGTTTATCGAAATGAATGTTGCTTACTATCTTGCAACAGCTTGCTTATTCAAAGTATATATCTTAAAAAAGTCAGTTCTCAGAAAGGTGAAGCGACATTTTGACAGATTCATAGATGATCTTTAAAGCGGCCTTTTCAAACTCGTAAACCCTCAAATTTGGTATGACCTAAATTGTTTTCCAGTTAAATAATCTAGATGGGTCCTTCACAAGCTGTTACCAAACATCATTCTATCATCGTATAAGCTTAGTCTATTGCACTCACTTGCCCTGCCTTTCTGTAACGCCCTATCTCGTCTCGCCCTGCGTACTGCGACCGGGAGATCGCCCGGTGTCTTCACTCTGCCAGCCGGATTCAGCAGATTCACATCACCAGCTGAAGAGAAAAGTTCACTAACTTGCTCTAACGAATGCTGCCTTTTTATCTTCAAGTGTTTTATACACGGTTTGGGGCTCTTTGGATGCTCCAAGTATTTGATATCCGTGTCTATTTCTCCGTTCAAAGCTGCCAAATATACAGGGTTGTCGCCACTGAAGCTATTCACGTTCTCTTTGTCGTGTGGATCGCTGAATTCGTTGTCGAAGTTTGTGTATTTGTTGATCTTGTTGAAGGTTATTGCTTTTGATTGGCTCTCCTTTAGGACATCCGATTTGGGGATCGATTGCATTGTTATTTTTGAGCCTCCGTCTTCTGATAGAAGCATCAAGTGTTCGTCTTCGCTGCTTGAACAATCTGAGTTCAAGTCGAAAGGACTGACTTGACTGTAGTTTTCTGTATTGTCTATGTATTGGAGTTCTAGGTTGATGGATGCTCGAGAAGAACTAGCGCTGTTAATAATTTTGTTGTCACAACTTAAGCGCTTTTTGACTGTGGAATCTTCGGATTCTGAATTCGATTTGAACATGCTTTGAGACGACATCGATGTTCTAACAGATTGTTTATTGATGCTTTCTGAACTACCTCGTTTCTTCATTTCAAAGTCGGCTGGTTTAGCTTTAGGAACGATTACAGCGAAGATTTGGTTTTGAGTTTTTGGGTCGTTTTCTCTGGGTGGTAACTCTTTGAAGCCCAAGACATTTTCGTCCATCATCGTTGGTGATAGAGTCCTATTTGGCGGGGACAAGCAAGGCGCTTCAAAGTTGAAGTTCCTTTCTTGATCTAGGACCAAATTGGAGGGTCTTTCGTAATTCGTCGGTTTATCGATGATGCTAGTTTTGGTGCGTTGGGAATTTTCTGGTAACAATTTGACTTCTGTTTCGACTTTCTTGTTCAGTTTTTCGAATAATTTTAGGAAGCCCCATTTCGGTTTTTCTACTTTAATGTCGTGTAGCAAGTTTGTTTGTTTGGGGGTCCGGTCTGTGTCGTGTGTGCTGACGTCATTTGGAACGTAGTCTAGGGGTCGTTGGTAGGAGCGGATTTCGTTGAGGGAGTTCTCTTGTATGGGGATGCGAGTGTGGCTGGTTCGAGCGACTGAGAGGCAGTTCTCTTCGTTGTTGACTCGGGGTTCTGAGCTTTGCGTCGGAGCTGTGATGTCCTGCGAATCGAAATTTGTTTTTCAAACTACAAGATTGAAATGAGCGTAATAAGTGTACTCTGTAATCTGTGGAAACATATTTTTGAAATAAAAACTTCTCGAGATACGTTGATCACGTTTTACATAAACATAACCCAATAAATGTTCCCACTGCTGGGACTCGGGGCCTTCGCTCGCAAGGAGAGAGTCAAGGCCATAACCCACCACGCTAGCCTAGTGCAGGTTGGAGGATGACATATTTCAAAAGATTCTAGGTACATGTCGGTTTCCTCACGACATTTTCTTTCACCGTTTTAAGCGGCATTACGCACATGACTTCGAATAGACAGCGGTGTGCGTGGTTTTGAACCCCGGGTCTCCGGATCGGCAGTCGTCGTTTTGGGTGAATCAAAATTATGGAACTCGCAGCATCGTCACCGAACGCTTTCCTTAAACTATATGTTTTGTTTTCTTGAAATGACAACATCTTTGGCCCCGTTGAGCAGTTGTTCGTAGGGGAAAATCTCATGGGTTGGACGCATGGATGGTCACGCTAAACGTTTTTAATTTTATCTGCAGTTCCTATGGCTGCCATTTTACTTTTTTTATAGAAAACATGGTAAACATAAGGCACTGACCTTGAGGCTTTTATGTACGACCGTGTTAGAGGCGTGCTCAGCCACGCGGTAACTGTTCGGAACTACAGCAGAATGTAGTTAGACCGCTTCTCCGGCTCCGGACAATGGGACTTACCTATATCTACCAGCTGTGTACACTGTGATAGGGTACTAACTAACCTTGAGGTAGCCTTGTGAGGTGATAGGGTACTAACTAACCTTGAGAGGTGATAGGGTACCAACAAACCTTGAGGTAACTTTGTGAGGTTATAGGGTACTAACCACAGAAATCTAAATAATAAGGTAATAGAAGTCGCATAACCGAGTGACTTTGTCGCCGCACAGGTGACTTTTAGGCCACCAGTGCCCGAGTTGTAGTTTAGTCTTCTTCACCAAACTGATTTTGATGCGGGTTTTTTTAATGGATAAAATATTTCAAGAGGAAGGTTTACATGTATAATATATGTGCATAACGTAAAATAATATAATATAGACTAAGGTCTAACCTTGTGGATACTTATGTAATCAACAATTAATACTGGTATATAATGTGTATAAAGTGTCAATTTTGCTGTAATTTTACCACCAGACTACTAGGTAAGCCACGTGGAGTTATTTTTTCTGAAACTTTGTAATTCTAAAACCAATATTTTTTTCACCCAAAGCCGATGGTGTCAAACTTACACAGTACTATCTTTTTGCAACGACTTTGTAATGTTATCACTATTGGGTTTGGGCGAAATTTGCAGGACGAAATGTATTATTACAGAGATTTAGCTATTTTATCATCATACAAAATATACAACAACCTTTGTTCTTGAACTATAGCAAAGTCCATGTGGTGGCAGAATTACATAGTTCAGGACGTCTACTCTAATTCAACAAAAACGTAATTTCGAAATAAAATCGCGACTTTCCTACTCCGATTCTACTTCGATCGTTTGTCGTTTCTTCCGTTTAAATGTTCTAAACTTTCTCTAATTAGAGTATGCTTAGAACATTTAAACGTCAAACAATGTTCGATCGAACGAAAGGAAGTAGTACCGGAGTAGGAAAGACGCGAGTTTATTTCAAAATTACGTTTTTCGTTGAATTATAGTAGACGTCCTGTTCTCGAAACAATAGTAGTATAACCCGCGTGACTCAGTTATTTTATAGGCATATTGTCTTTGTTGCAGTGTAATATAATGAAATTGTAAAATAATTAATGAAAAAAATGAACTTTTTCGAAAATTAAAATTAGACTGTTCTTTGATGTATCGACATATTTTAAAATTAGTCAAGCACTAGTGTATATGTGAAAATTGTTTATTTTTCAATATATTAGTAGGTTCACTGATAAGCGTTTATGGATGTGTGTGATGTAATCACAAACCGTGATTGTTAATGTGGAACTGTTAGTGTGTGAGTGGATATGTATTCGAATAGTACGCGCATGTATTTGTAACTACGGGGGTAGGGGAAATGTGGCGACATGCGTTTTGAAAGTAATTTGAACGCTATGGCATTTCTATTACCTTATTATTTAGATTTCTGTGGTACTAACTAACCTTGAGGTGATAGGGTACCGACCAACCTTGAGGTAACCTTGAGAGGTGATAGGGTACCAACAAACCTTGAAGTAACCTTGTGAGGTCATAGGGTAACAACCAACCTCGAGGTAACCTTGCCATTTGATAGACTACCGAGCAACCTTTCAGCTCGCACTCGGCAGGCAACCAGCGCAGTATCTCACCTTGAGGCTTTTGTGCACGAGCGTGTCGGCGGCGTGGTCGGGCGCGCGGTGCGTGTTCCTCTCGATGCAGGCGTTGCGGCCCGTGTGCGGCGCGGGGGGCGCGGGGGGCACGGGGGGCGCGGGCGAGCCCGCACGCCGCACGTTGGACCGCTTCTCCGGCGCGGGGGACTGATCCCCCACTATATCTACGATACAATAAAATTGAGATGGTGACAAAAATATATCATTTTAATCAGTTCGTCAGGTATGGAAACTATGGGACATGTATTTTTGAAGTGAAAACGTCTTTTGGCATGTCACAGACCGCTTTTTTGTGGGCTGTGAATGAAACTCATCGCCATGCTAGGAATAGGGTACAATCCTCAAAAAACTAAGTAGCCCGTTAGTTAGATTGCCAAAAAATATTGTACACTTATTTTTTCTTTTGTTTCACAAACAAAAAATGACGAAGATACAGCGCTTCGAAGTTTCGTATGACGTCACTTGTGGAGTACGATTTTTGCTTACGAGTGACGTCGCGACCCCCCACTCTCGAAGTTTGATGGTCTATATCTTTGACGATTTTTAATATTATGAAAAAACAAAAAATACGTGTCCAATATTTTTCCATTATCTAACTGACGGACTAATTAGAATGGTGTATTTTTGACCCAGCCCGGTACCCTATTGAAAGAAATGTTCGGGTGAACTCGGGACCGCCGAGTGTGCCAGAGCGAGAAAAATAGTCAGCTGCTGCTGTTTTTTTTTATATAATTATTTTTGGGCATGAATTCTAGTCCTTAAGCCGCATCTGTCATTGTCGTATCGCTGTGTTTACTATATTAAATTTCATGAGTCATGACATCATGATGCCCTTGTATAGGTATTACGGCAAATTTCATATACAATATGGTCAGAAACACAGAACATGTCAGAAAAAAAGCATTTTTTTAAGTGAAAACTTTTTTGCCGCACCACATAGATTTTCTGTGGGCTTTAAATTGAGTTCAAGCGTCACGTTCATAGATGAAAGAAATCTTCGGGTAAACTCGGCTGATCTAGATGCTGCTCATGGCCACACCCTCTGCTGAACACATGCTGAAACCGTTCACCTGAGTAGTTTCCAAAGTGAGTAATCAAATTCTGAGTTATTAGTTTTCAGTATCGGCAGTCCCTATTACTTACTGCCTATTTTTGAAGTGAAAACTTCTTTTGGCGCGCCTTGACAGATTTTTCGTGGGGTGTGAATTGAATTCTAGCGTCACGCTTGGGTATGATAAGAAACCTTCGGGTAACCTTGGTCATTGATCATCTAGAGATGCGTCAGCCAATGGAAAATGCTGACTCATTTCTAGATGGTCATTCTTTAAGGCTAGGCCACACCTTCCGGTTTCCACCGCGTAGTTTCCAAAGTGAGCTAAATAAAGTCAAATTCTGAGTTATTCGTTTTCAGTATGACTATGACTGCCTATTTTTTTCCATGTTTTTTTGTAGTGTGAAGACAATGAAGTGTTTCTTACCCGCGTGGTGTGGATGCAGCATGTTGTCGTGTATGCTGGGCGCCGGCGCGGACACTAACTGCTTCAGTTCGTTCATTCGCTCCTCCACGCACACCGCCGTCAGCCTGCGACAAACACATCACTATTATACCCCTAACATGAAAATAATGGCACGTGGCCAAAATGGGAACTAACGCCGTAGTCAAGCCAACCAGGGTTGCCGATTTCCCATTGCCCACGCCCTCCTGACAATGTCATCAACATCATCAACAGCCCACTAAACGTTCCCACAGCTGGGACTCGGGGCCTTCTCTAGCAAGGAGAGAGTTAATGCCATAATCCACCACGCTGGCCCAGTGCGGGTTGGTGGATGACACATGACTTCGAAAGATTCTAGGTACATGTCGGTTTCCTCACGATGTTTTCCTTCACCGTTTTAAGTTTGCGGCATTACGCACATGACTTCGAAAAGACAGTGGTCCGTGTGGGGTTTGAACCCGGGGTCTCCGGATCGGCAGTCGCCGTTCTCCCGACTAGACCAGCCGTAACTTACTAGACCAGCCAATGCTGCCAAGCTGACAATGTCATCCAAGTGCATTTATTTCGGGGTATTCGCCTGTATTGTAGTTTGAAGTTGAAATTGCAGATTGTTGAAGTTTTACTTTTTTTTTAACTAACATAGTTTCGCACTTGACCACCATCTCGTCTGATATTAAGCGAAGCGGTCTACGATGGATAGTGATTACCTAGAAGAAACCGATTCACTCTCGATTTGAAGACACCAAGATTGTTTTTCTTATTTTTGCTTTTTTATACATATATTTTTTTTAAGTTTTTCTATCTTTTGGATAGGGGAAAATAGCGAGAGTAAATTTTTGCGGACGCACACCAACCGTCACCAAAAACCGACACTTTCAGGTTAGGTTGCGATACAGGTCTTACCTAGTGCAGGGGCTATACGCGCTTAATTAACCAGTGTAATTTTTATGGCAAATAAAACATTTTGTACTTATTTTTTGTAGCTAGTCAACATTTTAGTAAACATTCCTAACTTCAAGTTGATACTTCTTGTGTTGAAGATTATTACATTGGTATTAAATGAACTATTCTATGGTTGAAGTTACACTTTTTAGCGCGAAAAATAGAGAGAAGACGTAAGTACTTTTACTTTTTTTTAATTAGCCTCTTTGCGGGCGCCGGCGTCCGTGATCAGTGATCACTATAATTTTATTTATTGTTAAAAGTTTTAGTTATTTAGTTTCACCTGTACTATGGTGACTAGCTAAACTTTAGGGTGTCGGTATTACGAGACGGTTGGGGCAAGCATCGTAAATACTTACTCTCATTATTTTTCTCATACATGCCAAATGAAGTATAATTTAAAAAATACAATAAAATATACAGGAAAAAATAGAAAAAAAATAGGTAAAAATAAACAAAAAAAATATAAAAAAGGACAAATAAAGTGTCCAAGTGCGAGTTGGACTCGCCCATGAAGGGTTCCGTTGCAGCAAGTAACATAATATACGTAGTACACATAGTTCTTGTAGTTCGTTGTAACTTTGATCGAAGTTTCAATAATAGTGTATTTATGACGTACTAAAAAAAAAACTACTCATCAGATCGAGTTCAAACCAATTTTCGTTGGTAGTTTACCATATCGTATATGGTATATCATATATTTTTTTTAGATTTTTCATTCTCTTACTTTAGAAGTTAGAGGGGGGGGGGGCTCTAACTTCTAAAGTAAGATAATGGGCACATTTGACCACTTTGGAAGTGTGTCTCGCACAAACTATTCAGTGTATACGAAAATGATTTTAGAAACCTCAACATCGTTTTTGAAGTCCTATCGATAGACACCCGATACGTGTAGGTTTGAAGAAAAAAAAAATTTTTAGTTTCAGTTCTCAGTATGGAGGGCAACCCAAATATTTTTTTTTCAAATCTTAATGCGTTTCACAGAATACATCTACTTACCAAGTTTCAACAGTGTAGTTCTCATAGTTTCGGCAAAAAGTGGCTGTGACATACGGACGGACAGACAGACTGACAGACATGACGAATCTATAAGGGTTCCGTTTTTACGTTTTACGGACCCCTAAAAAATTGGGGAAAAATGGCAAAAATAGAAAGTGAAGGAAAAAAACGATAAACTAAGTTACCTAGCCTCTGCGTCGTGGTCCCAGCACTCGTCGCAAGTATCGGTCGCGATGCGGAGCGCGCGCGCCTCCGACACCGGCCCGCTCGGCAGCGGAGGACGGACCTTATTCCGGGACACTAAGTTCTGAAACATAATAATTAAAGTATGTTTACTTCATTGATAAAGCTGTACCTATAAATGTGTTAATTAATGGACAAGAAGAATTTACAAAATAATATTAAAATAATATAGGATTAAGAAGTATCAATTATATATACAACTAACTACATATAAATATATTTATTTATAATCAAAGTGAAAACTTATTTGGTAATGCTACTAAATTTATAAATGTGTAAGTTTGGAAGAAATCATATGATCTGTCGAGCAGCTTTTCCGGATGACAATGGACAGAGGCGAATTCAAGAAGCTGACGGTCCTTGAAGAGGCATTTGAAGAAGAAGGAAGTTTGGATGTTTGTTGCTCAATCACGTCGTAACGTATGAACGGATCGGGTTAAAATTTAAAAAAATGCGTTTTTTTTGTTGTACAAAACTTTATTCTTTACAATTATTTATTTCTTATGATAAGACGTATTTTTTTAGATTATAGTCTAGAATAACTCTTTTTTTTTCACGGAACAATAACGGGAACTAAGTAATAATTTAGATCGAAATTACCTCCCGTACAATGTTTTCGATTCAAATCATTCAAAATAAAACTAAAAATGCATGAATTTTTTGCAACTACCCACATATAAACATACTTTTTCCTCCCACAAATACACACATACCTACATAGACCCTTGCGCTAGTCTTCGTACGCGATATAGTAATCGTTCGAGTACGGTAATATGGTAATACGGTAAATTAGGATAGGCCCAAAGTTGGATATGACTCACCATGCGAAAAAAATTGAATCTACACTTGTTGCTAACCCTACTTTATGCAAAAATCGTTGACGAATTTACAACAACTTTATTCACCTCTGACGTTTTTTATTTCTTTTTTAGGGTTCTGTAAAACGTAAAAACGGAACCCTTATAGATTCGTCATGTCTGTCTGTCTGTCCGTATGTCACAGCCACTTTTTGCCGAAACTATGAGAACTACACTGTTGAAACTTGGTAAGTAGATGTATTCTGTGAACCGCTTTAAGATTTAAACAAAAAAAATTAAAAAAAAGTAAAATTAGGGTTGCCCCCCATACTGAGAACTGAAACTCAAAAATGTTTTTTTCATCAAACCTACACGTGTAGGGTGTCTATCGATAGGTCTTCAAAAATGATGTTGAGGTTTCTAAAATCATTTTCGTCTACACTGAATAATTTGCGCGAGAGACACTTCCAAAGTGGTAAAATGTGTGTCCCCCCCCCTCTAACTTCTAAAGTAAGAGAATGAAAAATCTAAAAAAAATATATGATGTACACTACCATGTAAACTACCAACAAAAATTAGTTTGAACTCGATCTGATGAGTAGTTTTTTTTTAGTACGTCATAAATACACTATTATTGAAACTTCGATCAAAGTTACAACGAACTACAAGAACTATGTGTACTATGTATATTATGTTACTTGCTGCAACGGAACCCTTCATGGGCGAGTCCAACTCGCACTTGGCCACCTTATTTATAACATGTGACGAGTTTACTTTGAATGTATGGAGAATACAAATAGTGACGAATTAACTTTGGGACGAATCGCCTATAACCCTAAAAAAAGTTGAGGTTAGTTTTGACAATCATAAGTGAAGGTTTATCAACAAAAAAAATTTCGCGACAGCAGAAAAAAAAATATAAACTAGTGAAATAAATGAATAGAATTTGTCTTAACATTTATTTTGCTTTTAATCACGGGCTAGGCCACTAGTAGTAAAACAACATACCTGCATAGTGGTGAGATGTGGCCGGGGCGGCAGATTGTGTTCCTGGTAGGGCGGCATGTATGGCGGCACCGGGCCGGGATGGGCGCCTCGGGTTCTCCATAAAGCCTCCCATAACACCAGCCCTGAAAAAATTACATGAAATTCGTTCATATAAATAAATATTGACGACTATAATATTTTTTAAAACATATTTGCTCGTAATATATTTTTTTAAAACATATTTGCTCGTAATCGTATAAGAGACCCTCTCTTATTGGACCAATTTCTTTATCGTAATGTGTCTTCTGTAACCAAACACAAAAATATTAATTTACTTTATTACTAATGGCATACCGGCTGGTTCTGTGCCGTTGCTTAAAAAAAAAAGGCGCCGAGGAAACCGACATGTACCTAGAATCTTTCGAAGTCATGTGTCATCTGCCAACCCGCACTGGGCCAGCGTGGTGGATTATGGCCTTAACTCTCTCCTTGCGAGAGAAGGCTCCGAGTCCCAGCAGTGGGAACGTTTAGTGGGCTGTTGATGATGATGATGACTTGATATAATTAATTTTTAAACAAAGAAGAGACAACAATGTGCGGTGGTTCTTAGTTATGTTTTTGGTTAATATCGATTCAAAATGGCCGCCTCCATAAAATGACAGAAAAAATATATCTTCACAACCTACCTCAATATGGGTATCAAATGAAAGGGGTTGTCTAGTAGAATACTATACACTACGACAAATTTCAAATTGAAGATGGCCGCCACCACAAAATGGCGAATTAAATTTTTTTCACTACTCCCTCAATTTGGGTATGAAATGAACCAATTTATTTACCTTGACTATTAGCATGGTGTACAGATTATAAATCCGAGGTAGTCGGAGGTAAATCAAAACTTTTAATTTTGCTCTTTTTCTACTGAGATACGTACCTAGTGCGTATACGTCAACGGCGCATAGCGCTGCGCCTGCGCCGCTCAGATCCAAAGCTCCCTCTAACGCTTCAGGGGCCAAATACCGGAGTGTTCCTGCCTGAAAACAGAAGATTGAAAGCTTAATAATAATAATAGTTGTTAATTAAAAAGCACGATAACTAAAACAAACTAACAAGACCGTCAGTTAGATTACCGATAGTTATTTGTTATACAAGAGTGCAGAGTTGCTTTTTAACTGCGTGCTCAGTTTTGATGACCGAGCAAGCGAACAAGCGAAGTATTCTAAAATTTTAATGCCGAGTGTTAGCGAGGGAATCAAAAGAGCTCAAGGTGGACAATCTTTGCACTCGAGTGCAACACGTAACACGGTGCACCACTCTCGGTGGACCACGCTGGCTTGTTCTACATCGGTTCTACGTGCTACATTACTGCCCCCACTCCGCTCGGCGCCCCTCGTTACCTCGCTGACGGCGGTGGGCCCGGCGGCGCGGTGTCTCGGCGCCCCTCGTTACCTCGCTGACGGCGGTGGGCCCGGCGGCGCGGTGTCTCGGCGCCCCTCGTTACCTCGCTGACGGCGGTGGGCCCGGCGGCGCGGTGTCTCGGCGCCCCTCGTTACCTCGCTGACGGCGGTGGGCCCGGCGGCGCGGTGTCTCGGTCCCCCTCGTTACCTCGCTGACGGCGGTGGGCCCGGCGGCGCGGTGTCTCGGCGCCCCTCGTTACCTCGCTGACGGCGGTGGGCCCGGCGGCGCGGTGTCTCGGTCCCCCTCGTTACCTCGCTGACGGCGGTGGGCCCGGCGGCGCGGTGTCTCGGTCCCCCTCGTTACCTCGCTGACGGCGGTGGGTCCGGCGGCGTGGTGTCTCGGCGCCCCTCGTTACCTCGCTGACGGCGGTGGGCCCGGCGGCGCGGTGTCTCGGTCCCCCTCGTTACCTCGCTGACGGCGGTGGGCCCGGCGGCGCGGTGTCTCGGTCCCCCTCGTTACCTCGCTGACGGCGGTGGGCCCGGCGGCGCGGTGTCTCGGTCCCCCTCGTTACCTCGCTGACGGCGGTGGGCCCGGCGGCGCGGTGTCTCGGTCCCCCTCGTTACCTCGCTGACGGCGGTGGGCCCGGCGGCGCGGTGTCTCGGTCCCCCTCGTTACCTCGCTGACGGCGGTGGGTCCGGCGGCGCGGTGTCTCGGCGCCCCTCGTTACCTCGCTGACGGCGGTGGGCCCGGCGGCGCGGTGTCTCGGTCCCCCTCGTTACCTCGCTGACGGCGGTGGGCCCGGCGGCGCGGTGTCTCGGTCCCCCTCGTTACCTCGCTGACGGCGGTGGGCCCGGCGGCGCGGTGTCTCGGTCCCCCTCGTTACCTCGCTGACGGCGGTGGGCCCGGCGGCGCGGTGTCTCGGTCCCCCTCGTTACCTCGCTGACGGCGGTGGGCCCGGCGGCGCGGTGTCTCGGTCCCCCTCGTTACCTCGCTGACGGCGGTGGGCCCGGCGGCGCGGTGTCTCGGTCCCCCTCGTTACCTCGCTGACGGCGGTGGGCCCGGCGGCGCGGTGTCTCGGTCCCCCTCGTTACCTCGCTGACGGCGGTGGGCCCGGCGGCGCGGTGTCTCGGTCCCCCTCGTTACCTCGCTGACGGCGGTGGGTCCGGCGGCGCGGTGTCTCGGCGCCCCTCGTTACCTCGCTGACGGCGGTGGGCCCGGCGGCGCGGTGTCTCGGTCCCCCTCGTTACCTCGCTGACGGCGGTGGGCCCGGCGGCGCGGTGTCTCGGCGCCCCTCGTTACCTCGCTGACGGCGGTGGGCCCGGCGGCGCGGTGTCTCGGCAGCACCGCCTGCGCCAGCCCCAGGTCCGCGAGCCGGCACGCTCCGCTCGCCGACAGCACCACGTTGTCGCTGGTCACGTCTCGGTGCACCACGCACGGCTTGTTGCCCACTGGAGAAATAATATTCATTCACAAAATCTGAAGCGAGTTTTGAAGAACAGCAACTTCTTCAATCATATCTAACATTCAACGCAAAAAGGAAGGTGTGGTTAAGTTCAATGTGTATGTGCATCAGTGCGTCAGTGTGTTTATATGTACCCCGTATACTCACAGAATGCATCCGTGAGTGTAAATGTACCCCGTATAAGCGTATACTCACAGAATGCATCAGTGAGTGTAAATGTACCCCGTATACTCACATAATGTATCAATGTGTGTAAATGTACCCCGTATACTCACAGAATACATCAGTGAGTGTAAATGTACCCCGTATACTCACAGAATGCGTCAGTGAGTGTAAATGTACCCCGGTATACTCACAGGGCGTGTGTAGATGCGCCAGCGCCGCCGCCAGCCCGTGCGCGGTCTCGGCGAACTCTCTCCACGACAGCGTGCTCTGTTCCAGGTGCGCTCGGAGCGTCACGCTGCACAGCTCCAGCACTATGAGGTGCTCGCGACCGTAGCCAGATGTTAGGTGTGATTATAATATAATGGACGACGGTGGAAAGGAGAAACACTTGAAGCGACACGTTGGTCGAAAATGAGTTATATACATATTTGAAATCAGTGATTTTTTCTGCGTCGTTTGGGCTTGGTTTTGTAGCGATCTGACCACTTTGATGTCGCTTCAAGTAATAGACTTTTTAGGCTGATTTTGTTTGGACGCCAAATGAAGTGACATGAAATTACAGAAATTTGGGTTCATTTACCGCTTGAAGTACCGACTGAATGGTCAGATTGTTGTTTCATGTGTTTTTCCTTTTCTGTTTCGAATAGCAAAGGTTCCTTAAATTGTTTTTCTTCGTCACAGGAAATACCAGTGAATACACTTAATGTGTTTTTGCTTACTCCTGTTGCGTGTGTGTCCAGTCGCTACACTCTTTTTTCCTTGCTTACCTTTCAACTATATGATGGAGTTGAGGTGTTTTTCCTATTTGCTTGTTATAGGATGTTATGGATTTCAATTGTTTTGACAAACACTGGAAAAAGCAGTGGTGTCGGTTGAAATAAACATGTCCAAAAAACCCACATAAATATTTAAATTAAACGACATCAATTTTTGTTTCCGAAATGTCGATTCATTTACTTTTGCTGACTTCACAAATGAAGACGATAGTCGGTTAGAGTAATAATTGTTTATGACATAGTGTATTTAAATTGTTAATTATAAACAAGACATGACGTTACAAGTAATGAATTTACGTAATTTTTATGTAAGTGGCGTCACTCATATAAGGAAATGTCAATTGTCGTGGCGTTTCATTCATCGGTGAACCATAGTTCAGGCACATCAGGTTTCATTGCATTGCAAAATAAGTTATCGGAAATTGACTCAGGTACCTACCTGAAATACTTTTTTTGTTTATTTATAATTTGGTATGTACAAATTGTGTAAGGGGGAAGCGCTAAACATCTAGTTTCCCCAAATGTCAACCTCTCCTGCGCGCGGTACACCCTGCTGCCAACTAACGAGGCTCTGACGACCGAACCAATGGCGGTATATCCATTTAAAAGCCAGTCCTAAATTGACCTGGCCGGTGACGGGCAGCGGCGTCATCGGTGCAAAGGACTGGCTCCGCGGTCACCAACCCGCCTGCCAAGCGTGGTGACTATGGCAAACACCCCCCCATATGATGGTCACAAAAAAGAAACGGCCCCTAGTCCCCGGCGGCTCCGTTATTCCAGGCGTTGGTGGCAGCCTTGGTTCCGGCGGAGCATGGGGTGCTAAGAATCCCCGGCAGACGCCCCGCCACCAAACCCAACGACTCGACCTGGCAACGTACAACGCACGGACTCTGAGGGCTGACGAGAAGATTGTGGAGCTGGAAGAAGAAGTGGACAAGTTGCGCTGGGATATCATAGGGTTATCCGAAGTCCGTAGACAGGGCGAGGACAGAATAACCCTCGAATCCGGCAACTTGTTCTACTACCGGGAGGGAGATCAACAATCCCAAGGGGGTGTCGGGTTTATCGTCCGCAAGTCTCTTGTCAACAACGTGTTAATGATCGAGAGTGTGTCGAGCAGGGTTGTATACCTTGTACTTAAAATAACCGACCGGTATTCATTGAAGGTCATACAGGTATACGCACCGACCTCGACACATCCCGACGAAGAGGTTGAGACCATGTATGAGGACATCTCCAAAGCCATACATGTCTCGCCAACACATTTCACAGTTGTGATGGGAGACTTCAACGCGAAACTAGGCAAACGTAGCGGTGATGAGTTGAGAGTGGGACAATTCGGATATGGGCAGCGGAACCCAAGAGGGCAACGTCTAGCTGATTTCTTGGAAAGGGAGAGCCTCTTTATGATGAACTCCTTTTTCAAGAAACAGCCACAACGAAAATGGACCTGGATTAGCCCAGATGGTTCCACAAAAAATGAGATCGACTTCATTATGACGACTAAACGGCAAATATTCAGCGATGTCTCTGTGATCAGTAGGGTTAAGACCGGCAGCGATCACCGTATTGTAAGAGGCACGCTGAATCTAAACATTAAGTTCGAAAGATCACGTCTAATGAAGTCCACGCTCCGACCAAATTATGCTCAAATCGAAGATCCCGATAACTTTCAACTCGAACTTCAAAATCGCTTCGAAGCCTTAGATGAATGCGTAACGGCGGACGAAATAAACGATAGGCTGGTGGAAACTGTTCAAGCAGTTGGCAGAAAATTTTATAAGAGCCGACGCCAGAATAGAACCCAAAAGCTCTCCGATCATACTCTGAATCTCATGGCGGTTAGGCGAGATATGCGATTGCAGTCTTCGGTCGACATGACGGCATACAGACAGCTCAATAGACAGATATCTACTTGTTTGCGACGCGACATACGCTGCTTCAATACTTCGTGTATTGAAGAAGCGATTAAGCGGAACAAAGGCTCGAAAGTGTTCGCAAGAAATCTGTCTCTTGGGCAAAGTCAATTGACCAAACTGAAGACCGATAGTGGTAACGTCGTCTCGTCGAAGCCCGAGATTTTGGAGGAGATTGAGAGGTTCTATGAACAGTTATACACCTCTACACAAGCACAACCTGTCGTTAGCATGGCAAAAGACCCCAGAGCCAAGTTGACCCGACACTTTACCGAAGACATCCCGGAAGTCAGCCTGTATGAGATTAGGATGGCCCTCAAACAACTTAAGAACAACAAGGCACCTGGCGATGACGGAATTACGACTGAGCTTCTGAGAGCGGGTGGAAAACCGGTACTTAAAGTCCTCCAGAGGCTGTTCGACTCCGTCATACTTGACGGTAATACGCCAGAAGCGTGGAGCAGAAGTGTGGTGGTGCTCTTCTTCAAAAAAGGTGACAACACCTTGTTGAAGAACTACAGACCCATCTCACTTCTGAGCCACGTTTATAAGTTGTTTTCGAGGGTAATCACGAATCGTCTCGCACGCAGGTTTGACGACTTCCAGCCACCCGAACAAGCCGGTTTCCGAAAAGGCTATAGTACCATAGACCACATCCATACGCTTCGGCAGATTATACAGAAAACCGAGGAGTATAATCGGCCACTATGTATAGCGTATGTGGACTATGAGAAAGCCTTCGATTCCATCGAGACCTGGGCAGTGCTTCAGTCTCTTCAGCGATGCCGCATCGACTATCGCTATATCGAAGTGTTGAAGTGTATCTACAGCAAAGCCACAATGTCTGTCCGATTACAGGACCAGTGCACAAAACACATCCAGCTACAGAAAGGCGTGAGACAGGGAGATGTTATATCTCCGAAACTGTTCACTGCCGCGCTGGAAGATGTTTTCAAGCTACTGGACTGGAACGGATACGGCATCAATATCAACGGCGAATGCATCACTCACCTTCGATTTGCCGACGACATAGTCATTGTGGCGGAGTCGCTGGAGGACCTCGGTGCTATGCTCAGGGACCTCAGTAGAGTATCCCAGCAGGTAGGTTTGAAGATGAATATGGACAAGACGAAGGTCATGTCAAATGTTCATGTCTCACCTGTACCGGTTAATGTTGGGAATACCACACTCGAAGTTGTTGACGAATACGTCTACCTGGGTCAAAAGATCCGATTAGGTAGATCCAACTTCGACAAAGAGGTCCAGCGAAGAATCCAACTCGGATGGGCAGCGTTCGGGAAACTTCGGCACATCTTTGAGTCCAAAATACCCCAATGCCTAAAGACAAAAGTCTTTAACCAATGCGTGTTGCCAGTGATGGCTTATGGAACTGAGACGTGGTCCTTAACTGTGGGCCTCATAACAAAGCTCAAAGTCACACAGCGAGCTATGGAGAGAGCTATGCTCGGAGTCTCTTTGCGCGACAGAATCCGTAATGAGGATATTCGCAAAAGAACGAAAGTGGCCGACATAGCTCAAAGAGTAAGCAAGCTGAAGTGGCAATGGGCAGGCCACATCGCTCGCAGAACTGACAACCGATGGGGAAGAAAGGTTCTCGAGTGGCGACCACGAACCGGAAGACGCAGTGTTGGACGGCCTCCCACTAGATGGACAGATGACCTAACAAAGGTCGCTGGAAACCGCTGGTTGCAGGTTGCGCGGGACCGTTCGTTGTGGAAATCTAGGGGGGAGGCCTATGTTCAGCAGTGGACGTCTTGCGGCTGATGATGATGATGATGTACAAATTTACTTATTAGGTACAAACAATTAAAATACAATACACGTTGCCTTATTGCGGGTACCGGCGAACATTTGTCTAAATTCCTTTATGAACATTATGTAGATAATAACCTGTTTTTTAAAGTAATTGTGTTTCCGAACCAAATAAATTTCATTTCACAATTAATTAAAGTAAATAGCAGCAATATTTTTTACATTTACTATGGAGTAACGGGACGAGTAAGACATGCGTCTGATGATAGACAACACGCTTGGCCACAACAACACAATGCCAAGTCGTTCCCAGGAACATCATGTTACCTAATTCTGAAGAATAAATTATACCGATAAACGGAGCTCTAACGCCACAAATTATAAAAAAAACTTTACAAGAATTTAGTATAAATAACCCAGACGAATTACAAAGATTTGACAAAAAACTGTGATAGTTTTGCTATATCAAAACTGTCCCACGATGAATATTATGTTACATTACCCCACGTCGTTGATGTCGATACGTTAGCATAAACAGATATTGAGGATATTTGAAGCGATTTACTCGTGTATCACAAGAAGCAACTTCAAATCATCTGAAACTTACGTTTTAATAGTACCTATCTGAGTTTAGTGTTTCTATTAATCATTTAATTCTACTTTTGTTTTGAAGATTTCGGTCAAGTCAAGTTGATTAAGTCATAAGACTGAAATGGGTATTCATGATAGAAGCAACTTCAAATCATCTGAAACTTACGTTTTGATAGTACCTATCTGAGTTTAGTGTTTCTATTAATCATTTAATTCTACTTTTGTTTTGAAGATTTCGGTCAAGTCAAGTTGATTAAGTCATAAGACTGAAATGGGTATTCATGATTAGAAATATTTTATACAGAATTCATTTATAGTTGTTAAAGTCTCTAATATTGAAGTTGGAATTAAGTTGAAAGTAAGTTTGCAATATAGAAACGAAAGCTTGATTGTTCTATGTTAACATTAAATAGGACCTAGTCACGATCTAAATATTTTTTTAATTATTTTGACGTCTCGGCAGCGTCACAACCGAAGACTGAAACAATTGCGGGTAGTCTCATTATGAAATGAGGTGATCTCGATCTACCCTCATTTGGTCTTCAAAAATCGCAGAGTCAAAACTGATCGTATCAACAGCTTTCTCTAAACTCATTCTGCGATGCATAGATTTATTTATGACAGGACGACGATGCACGATGCCAATAACGGAAAACCGGATAAGATTACAATATTTTTATTTTTATTTTTGAGGCTTCCCAAACTATTATTGCATACTAATGACGTTCGGTGGAGAGAACTGGTCTAGTCTAGATTTTTTTTACAGCGGCCATGTATTCATTGATTCTTTCAGCAATTGTATGCTTTGTTTGACCAATACCTATAAGAACAGCTGCAATCTACCTCATACACACCTAGAGTCTGAAATGAATGACGTCTTTCGGCATCCTGGTATATGTCTCGTCATCTTGGATAAGGGAATATACAGGTATACACACTACACAGTTTTAATAAAATACTCATTTAACAATGTCCTCACCTTATCCGTCATAGAGGGTGTTCGTTCTATCCAAAAAATATTTCTACACCGACTGTAATTGACAAAGGTGGTGGAGATGTGACTTAGCGTGCAAATACCGGTCAGTGTGCGTGAGTTTTCTATAGACAGAGTGAGACAACCAACCATCAGATTTAACTGTCACTCTCACGTCCAAGAACGGTAGAGATCAATCTACCTCGAAATAAAATGTTAACCTAATGCTGACATCTATCAATGTTGATCACAAATCAAGTTGAGATGCTCCAAAAACAAGTTTTTCGTCTGTCTTGGTTTAAAATACAGAAAACATTGTCAATATGTCTTATCCACATATAAACTGCTGCTGATTGAAAGTTAGCATTTTTTCCCTAGACTCTGTCCAAATGTTAGTTATCACTGTTACCTACCACGGGACGTCTACTCTATTTCTACGAAAATGTAATTTCGAAATAAACTCGCGACTTTCCAACTCCGATTCTACTTCGATCCGTCGTTTTGTCCGTTTAAATGTTCTAAGTCTACTCTAATTAGAGTATGCTTAGAACATTTAAACGTCAAACAATGTTGTATCGGATGAAACGAAGTAGAACGAGCGCAGGAAAGTCACGAGTGTTTTTTCGAAATTACTTTTTCGTAGAAATACGAGTAGACGTCCAGGACTTCCCATAGCTACGCCATCTATTTGTAGGTAAAGCTGCTCACGGTAAAAAATAGTTTCCATCTAAGCAATTTCTCAACAAAACTATCATGTTTTCCGGTAAGTAGTTCTCCTTCAAAAGCAGCTTTTTGCCGACTTAGAAACATTTGTTTACTGGAACTTTGGTGTAAAGAGATTCCACATCAAAACTCATTTGTACCAGTAAGCTTACAAAACAATAAAAAAACACTTGTTCTATCTCAATATTTTTGTTTCTGTTTGGTATCTTTGAGAAACAAAGCAGGGACTTAACTTAAAAATATAACATTGCATTAATACATCGCTATCGCCTATCGTGTTCTTCCATTACTTGACATAGTATAGTTTTGTTCGTTAACTTGTTTTTCCATGACTCTGTATCTTATGCTCGTTACGCTTCAGGCGTTTTTCCTACTAGTTATGTCATGCACAGCTTGTCGTTTAAAGTGTTTTTCCTGGTGTTCTTCTTAATACTGAACTGGTATTTAATGCGTTTTTCCTTGAGCTGTATTTGCTATAAAATAATTAAGCGACACATAAATCTTCTTACCATGCTAGCCTACTTTCGTAAGATTGTTGGTAGATGGCAAATAAAAAATAAAGAAACTATTTTTTTTCCTGGCCCTCTAATTTCAAACAGTATATTTTTATGATTTTTTTTCGGAAAATAAAAACTTTGATTGGCTCTCCTGTAAAATTCTGAAATTGTCGCTTAAAGGGTTTCTCCTTTCCACCGTCGAATGTAAGCTATACGCTCACAGAATGCGTTGGCGTGTGTAAATATGAAATGTATACTCAAACAATGCATCAGTGTGTGTTAATGTAAGCTGTACACTGACAGAATTCATAGGTGTGTGTTAATGTACTCGTACCCCCGTATACTCACAGAATGCATCAATGAGTGTACCCCCGTACACTCACAGTATGCATCAATGTTTGTAAATGTACCCCGTATAGCCGTATACTCACAGAATGCATCAGTGAGTGTAAATGTACCCCGTATACTCACAGAATACATCAGTGAGTGTAAATGTACCCCGTATACTCACAGTTTGCATCAGTGAGTGTAAATATACCCTCGTATACTCACAGAATGCGTCGGTGAGTGTAAATGTACCCCCGTTTACTCACAGGGCGTGTGTAGATGCGCCAGCGCCGCCGCCAGCCCGTGCGCGGTCTCGGCGAACTCTCTCCACGACAGCGTGCTCTGTTCCAGGTGCGCTCGGAGCGTCACGCTGCACAGCTCCAGCACTATGAGGTGCTCGCGACCGTAGCCAGATGTTAGGTTCTGTCGGGTGTCGCTACCTGTGAACAAGGACAAACACAAAAATCTTTACAGCTGTTTGTGGGTAAGATAAGATGATACATTAAAAGTTGACCCATACAAACTGGCCACTTCGAGAGGCATGCAATATGTATGTCTGGCGAAAGAATTTGTTTTAGTTATCTATACTTTTTAGGGTTCCGTAAAACGTAAAAACGGAACCCTTATAGATTTGTCATGTCTGTCTGTCTGTCCGTCCGTATGTCACAGCCACTTTTTGCCGAAACTATGAGAGCTACACTGTTGAAACTTGGTAAGTAGATGTATTCTGTTAACCGCATAAAGATTTTTACAAAAGTTTTTTAAAAAAACAAAAATTAGGGGTGCCCCCCATACTGAGAACTGAAGCTCAAAAATTTTTTTTTCATCAAACCTACACGTGTGTGGTGTCTATCGAGGGTCTATATGGGGTGGCATAACATTTTTTATTTTAGGTAGGCATAACGTTTTTAGGACTAATGATAATTTACCATAACAACTAAACGCATAACTGTCTTCGCATAATGTTAACTAGCATAACCATATATAACATAACGATAACTTAGCATAATGTTTAAACGCATAGCCATATATAGCATACAGATAACTTAGTATAATGTTTCGACGCATAACTATAAATAGCATAATGGTTAAAGGCACACATTGAGAAAAGCATAACAATACTTAAACATACTGATCAACGGCATAAACTTTAAACGCCTAACTAAAAAACAAGTGTAAAGAGCGGACATAAATAAAATACGTGGGTGTGTGAAATGCGGGTGGGTACTTCGACAACAATATTTATTATTCGTAATGTAGGTATCTACTAATTTAATGGAATATCTATGCAGGACTATGCAGTAGTCTAACAATTTTTGTACCAATTTATGTAGACATAACGTTTTTAGGACTTAAAAACCTACATACACCTAAGACATATGGTGCACTTTTTGACTCCGGGTGGGCTCCCGCCAGAAGCTCTTCGGTCAGCCCTGAGTGTTGCTTCTCCATACTCGGCCTGCACTCCACTACGGAGGTCGCCGGCTCGCTTCGCTCGCCACCTCCCCCCTTCGCTACGCTTGGCCTCGCATGGATCGCTCCACTCAGGACCTCCCTTGAGCTTCTGGCTCCCGCATTTTTTAAATACAGGTAGTAGCGACAAGACTAGGTGGAGTCGGGGTGCTCCGAGTCGGATCTGGACCCTATATAACCTGGTTATATATTACGTAGCACAACAAATAATTAAAAAATGCCTAAATGCGTCTGAGCAACAGTCGAATTGAATGTAGCACAATAGATTTTTATGATTAAAACACATAACGCCAAAAAACGATTATGCAAAAGTTACATTATGACACTATATGTCATGCTACATTCATTATGACAAAGTAAATTAGGAAAAAAAAATTATGCGATTTAAACGGCACCTTAAAAAAAATAGAACAAATAAAAAAATGCTTAAAAACTATTATGCGTCTCATCAATAGTCGAATAAAATGTAGTACAATAGATTGTTATGCTTAAAACACATGACGCCAAAAAATGATTATGCGAAAGTTGCATTATGACACTATACATTATGCTACATTCATTATGACAAAGTAAATTAGGAACAAAAAGTTATGCGTTCTAATAGGCTCCCTCTATCGATAGGTCTTAAAAAATAATGTTGAGGTTTCTAATATAATTTTTGTCTACACTGAATAACTTGCGCGAGAGACGCTTCCAAAGTGGTAAAATGTGTGTCCCCCCCCCCCCCCCTCTAACTTCTAAAGTAAGAGAATGAAAAAACTAAAAAAAATATATGATGTACATTACCATGAAAACTACCAACGAAAATTAGTTTGAACTCGATCTGATGAGTAGTTTTTTTTTAGTACGTCATAAATACACTATTTAAAAAACTTCGATCAAAGTTACAACGAACTACAAGAACTATGTGTACTATGTATATTATGTTACTTGCTGGAACGGAACCCTTCATGGGCGAGTCCAACTCGCACTTGGCTACTTTATTTATTTATTTTTTATTTAAATTTTACAGCTCCATAGACTCCGGGGTCCGTGACCTTTGTCAATCGTTTTCTTTTTATTACATGAATCTTGGATTGGAGAAGAAAAGGAAATAGGGGAGAGTATGGAACATTTAGTTATCTATACTAACATTGGAACGTTATTTAAGTTCCTTATCGCACGTTGCGAAAGTGGGATAGATGGAAAAAATTAACGCCAAAAGTTGTAACGACACTTACTCGTGATAGAAAACGATAATAAAGGAGACGGCTCATTTCTGCCCCACGTCGTTTCAAGTTTATGTACTTAATTAGCCCCGGAGACCTACAAAAGTTATTTATTTAAAATAACATATAATTAAATAATGCAAACTGTACATTCAATACTAACGTGCCAAGCGGGGATTGCAAATTGGTGTGAATAAAAAGTACTTTAATGACTGTACTTAAAGTCAGCCATGTTTTTCACGTGCTTGTGTCATTTTGACAAACATGTCGCCTCATTGTATATTTTCTTTAACTTATATATTTTCGAGTTGCAATATGTAATATAAATGGTGGATTATTATAAATTATTTATTTTGATGTTCGTGAACGTGCTTCTTTGACGATTTTTAGTAAAACTTGAAAATATTTAAATACGTAATATGGGAAAACAAAGATACGTGCGACGCCAAAATAAAAAAAAAAGTGAATAAAATTGACACATCCTCGGATTCGTTCGAAACTCGATTCCAAAGAGAATTTAAAATAGGCTCGATTCGTTCGAAACTCACACAACACAAGGAATTTCGTTTTTTTTTTCAACGTTTTAGTTTATATCTCTTAAAGCCCGCTATGCAGAATAAAAACATTAACGGCTCCTCAATATATATTAAAAATCCTATTTAATGATCTAATTTTGGTCGAGTCTCCTGCACTTTTGCTGTGGGGCAAATGTCCATGAAAAATGGGCCGTCTCCTTTCGCCACTGTACGTAATGACTAAATAGCTCAGGCGGGAAGCGGCCGCTTTAGAAATCTGGAATCCCCGGTTCGAATCCTGACGTTAATAGTCTCATGACTTTTTTTTTTGTCCTTTTTTTTTGTAAAATCATTACGGGTAGCCCTTTATCAACGCATTTAATTCGTATCTAAGTAGGTACATTTTCTAACAAAAACACGAAAACAATCCTGCTGGCCATTTATCTGCACAAATTAACTGTTGTACTTAACAATAGCAAAGTGCTGTTACAACTTTTGGTGTTATTTTTTCCGTCTAGCCCCTTTCACAATGCGGGATAAGGAACGTCGTTCCAAAAATGAAATAATCAAAGACAAAATAGCCACGGACTCAAAATCAAGAGCTATTTTTGTCTCGTTCTCTCATCGTTATATTTGAGTATGTAGGGTGAGATAGGTTCGGTAAAGCATATAGATAACGTATAAGAATACCAAGAACTGTTTCAAAGTGAAACTTTTATTACATCGTCACAAACTTTTTCGTCCATCTATTGCATGTCGCGTGACGGTCGGCCGCGGAGTAAGGGTAAAGTGAAAGGTTCTCGACAGAGCAGTCCAGGCCAATATGGCGGCGTTATTCGTTAATACTTAAACTTACCTAAATTAAATATTTTTCCAAAAATGTTTAGTTAATTGCACTAAAATGCGAAAAAGTTTTACTTTTACCGTGTTTTCTAAAACCACACATTTTTTGTCTCGCTCACTCACCGTAGTATTTGAGTATGTTGGGATGAGACAGGTTCGGCAGCGCGTATATCGCCGCCTCTTTCTGCCACGTGCTAGCATTGGAGTACAGTTTGACGGCGACGGGAGTCGAACCGAGCGACCCACGCCATACCGACCCGAACTTTCCTTGACCTGTGAAGAAAAAAAAACGATTTTAGTAAGTAATAGACTACAGGCCCATGAACAAAATTTACGGGTCAAATGAACCACCAGGAGACCTATGTAGGATGATAGAAGGGTATAAAGTAATAAGATTCAGCACTATGCCGTCACTTGTAAGCTGTCCAACTGAGTGTAATTGAAGAGGGGGGGTTGCAATACTCGATCATTTTTCCTTGTCGCATTATTTTTGTACGGCGTTGCGGAATAATAGATTAAAAGAGGTATTGAAACTATAAAAATTATAAATTGTAACTTTTTAATTATTAGTTTGCCGGAAAAATTTACAGAGTACGAGTAATTTACAGAGCAAATTTGGTCATTTGATTAAGTACGGCATTGGTTCCACACAGTTTCAATACCTCTTCTAATCCATTATTTCGCAATGCCGTACAAAAATCATGCGACAAGGAGAAATGGTAGAGGGTTGCGACCCCCCCCCCCCCCTCTTCAATCACACTCAGTTGGACAGCTTACAAGTGACGGCATAGTGCTGAATCTTAATACTTTACACCCTTCTATCATCCCACATAGGTCTCCTGGTGGTTCATTTGACCCGTAAATTTTGTTCCGTGAACAAAATCGTAGTTCTAAAAGCCTGTAGTCTATAAACCAATAAATAAATAATTACTTTGATACTGATCGTAAACCTATGTCTATGTCAGCCTAACCTGTTTTCCAAATTTCAACCCTATCCGTTCAGGCGATCTGACGTGAACTAGCAAACATTTTTTCGCTTTTATAATACCAGTAGGATTGGTATAGATTTAGATTCTTACCTATATGTTCTATAAGGGTGAGGTTATCGACACAGGATAGTCCGGTCGCCAGGGAATCAGGTCCACTGCCCATCACTTCACCTAAAACAGGAATTATGTTGTTAATAAAGTACGTTATGATTATGTAGTTTTCTAGGTGAATCTGTGACAATGCGTATGTAGGCAAGGTGAATATGTGACAATGCGTATGTAGGCAAGGTGAATCTATGACAATGCGTATATAGGCAAGGTGAATCTGTGACAATACGTATGTAGGCAAGGTGAATCTATGACAATGCGTATGTAGGCAAGGTGAATCTATGACAATGCGTATATAGGCAAGGTGAATCTGTGACAATGCGTATATAGGCAAGGTGAATCTGTGACAATGCGTATATAGGCAAGGTGAATCTGTGACAATGCGTATATAGGCAAGGTGAATCTGTGACAATGCGTATATAGGCAAGGTAAATCTGTGACAATGCGTATATAGGCAAGGTGAATCTGTGACAATGCGTATATAGGCAAGGTGAATCTGTGACAATGCGTATGTAGGCAAGGTGAATCTGTGACAATGCGTATGTAGGCAAGGTGAAACTGTGACAATGCGTATGTAGACAAGGTGAATCGTATGTAGGCTAGATGTATCTGTGATAATGAGTATGTAGGCAAGATGAATCTGTGACAACGAGTATGTAGCCAAAATGATTCTGTGACAATAGGCATGTAAGCAGGATCTATGACAGCGAGTATAAAGACAAAATTAATCTACGAAGGAAAATGAATCACTATATTGAATGATGTTGATGAGTTCTGTACATGGACGGAGGGAATGAGGGCAAAACCAAGTAAATGTCATTGTTTATGTCTGGGTAGACGAGATACCAAATATACTTCTTACGATCCGGGACTCTCCATAAGTGGCCAAAGAGTTGCCACAATTGCAGAGGCAGTGCCTTTCAAATTTCTTGGTAGAAAGATAGACTACAAAGGACGTACACCATCATTAGAGGTAGTTGTTGGAAATTTCATGAATGACCTCAATAAGGTAGACCAACAGCCTATCAGCAATATCAAAAAAGCATGGATGTATGACAACTATCTCACATCACGTCTCACTTGGCCTTTCCTAGTATATGACATCGGTAAAACCCTCCTCGCAAAACTAGATGCTAATGTCATAAAGATATTGAAGTCATGGTTTGGATTGGCACATCCGGCTGATCCCTCTACTCTATTTAGGGATCACAATAGTTTTGGCCTGAAACTAAAAAAAACATCCGAACTCTACAAACACCTAAGAGTTACAAAAACGCATGTTTTGGGAAAGTCGAAAGACGAATTAATCGCATCTCTCCCAAAAGACAAAAGCGCTTCGGACCTTGAATCTAGACTTCAATTCCACAAACAATTTATGGCAGGTGCGCAAGTAAATACAGCTGGGTTGGGTGCGAGAAAGAAAAGGGAAGACCGAGACATGGTAAAAACCTTTCTACAACAAGACGAAAATGATAGTTACAAAGTGCACGCTATGAATTTAGAAATGCAAAGTGAGTGGTTAACCATAGGTGAGTTTTGTATCCCATTAGCTCTAAAGTGGCGCACCTTGCTATATGACTGGTCTCCTGCTTATTAAAATTTTATCTGAACGCTTTCCAAATGACCCTCCCTGACCAGAGTAACTTGGTAAGGTGGGGAAAAGCCTCTGAAAAATGTGGCTATACTTGTGGTGAGGCGATATGTACAGCAAGGCACATATTGGTGGGATGCAAGGTGCTCCTTAATAGGGGTCATTACTCACAGCGCCATGACAGAGTACTTGAAATCATACGTGAAGCCGTAAGCCTTTCGGTAGCTAGAGCCCAAAAGGGATTGACGATGAACAAAAGACAAATTAACTTTGTAAAAGTGGGCTCAACTTCAAACTCCAAGAACAAGCCTTACTCAATCCTGGGTTCAGCACCTGATTGGACTATTTTAATGGACACGTATGAAAAGCACTACAAAATCCCAGAGGATGTGGGTGTTTCGTCATCCAGACCAGACATTTTCCTTTTTTCTAGGGCTACGAAACGCATAGTCCTGGTAGAACTTACCGTACCGTGGGAAACTAATATACCTAAAGACCACGTGATGAAACAAAATAAGTATTACGACCTACAAAATGAATTAACAAAAAATGGCTATGTAGTTAATTTATACGCTGTAGAAGTAGGAGCGAGAGGTATACCAGCAAAATCTCACTATAACCTGCTTAAAGACCTTGGATTGTCCAGAAGTGCAGTAAGTTCTATACTAGAACGAGTATCTAAAGCTGCACTAGTAGGATCATATCGGATTTGGCTGGGCAGGGAGAGAAATACGAGTAGTGAAGGTGAGTGTTGACGTACGTCAATATAAGGGGCCCCTTTTAAACCTACACCCGAGTCACAAGTCTTGGGGTCTACTCGAGATTTCTCTCTCTGTCACACGATGGACCCGGCACCCGCACGGTGAATCCATGGAATGCTAAGAAGTACGTCTCTCTACTACATGCCTAACTATTCACACTAAGCACATCTGAAATATCCATCTAGATTCTAGACTTAGGAAGGTCTTCAAAAATACATTATTATATTTATTATTACCTTTCTCGACATCCAAAGCCTGGGTATCCTCATCAACCGCTCTCTTGCTACAAAGCGCGTCATAGTACAGTATGGCGATGAGTAACGCAGCAGTAACGACAAGGACCAAGAACATGTACATGTATAGGAAGATGTGGCCCTGGCTCCATGGGTCCTCTCTGTCCATTGTGGATTCCGCTTGTATCGTCACAGTCTCTAGTTTGAAAGATGCTGAAAATAAAAGAGAAAAAAAAATTGCCAGTCATAGGAACTGCCGATAAAAGTGAAAACTTATAACTCAGAATTTTATAGCTTACTTTGGAAACTACACGTGTGTAACCGGAGGGCGTGGCCTGGGCATCATGGCATGGCCATCTAGAAATGCGTCAGCATTTCCTATTGGCTGATGCATTTCTAGATGGCCATGGCATGATGCCGAGGCCACGCCCTTTCAGCATTTGCCATTGGCTGACGCATTTCTAAATGGCCAATAGCCAAGGTCCCGAGTTTACCCGAAGATTTCTTATCATACCCGAGCGTGATGCTAGAATCCAATTCACAGCCCACGAAATTCTGTCTAGGCGCGCCTAAAGAAGTGTTCACTTCAATAATTTTATTTCCAAATTAGCTGAGCCCACGTTCAAGGGTATTTTTTTCATCATCAGCATATAAGCATAAACAGCCCAGTAAATGTTCCCACTGCTGGGACTGGGGGCCTTCTTTCGGAAGGAAAGAGTCAAGGCCGTAATCCACCACGCTGGCCCAGTGCGGGTTGGTGGATGACACATGACTTCGGGAGATTCTAGGTACATGTCAGTTGCCTCACGATGTTTTCCTTCACCGTTTAAAGTTAGCGGCATTACGCACATGACTTCGAAAAGGCAGTGGTGCACGTGAATTTGAGCCCGGGGTTTCCGGATCGGCAGTCGCCGTTCTCCCGACTAGACCAGCCGTAATTTCATCAACATTTTTTCATCATCATCATCAGTCTGTATTCGTAAAACAACCCTAATTATTTTCCTTAAGCAAGAGAGTAGCCTTAAAAGATTAACAATTTTATTTGATTAAAATTGTTTAAAAATTTGATTTAAATTGTTTAAGTAGTCCATCGCGGAGAAACAATGTGATGCTTAATTTATCCATATAAACATATATTTTTAAAAAATTTCATTTTGGCTATCTGGCTTCCATAAAACAAGCTTTGCTTAGTCCGGGGCTAGATGATTTATTTATTTATTAACTAAAACAGGCGTACAGACCAATTACATTAGTTAACCAACATATCAATTAATATACACTATTCATCTCATTTAGAAGTTCACTCATAAATTCAGTAAGTACAATTATTGAGTAGTACCTATTCAACAAAATACCTATCAATAAAACAATTATTGCAGAAACGCGTAACTGCGAACAACAGACATGTCAGAATATGCGTCAACTTACAAATATAGTCACAAGTAAATACATAGTTAAACAGCCCACATAGTTCAACACGTGCTGTTCTGTGAGAAATTACCGCCAAGCAGTAATGTGCAAACATTACTGTGTTCCGGTTTGAAGGGCAATGATTCCAGAGAAATTACAGGGCTTAGAGACATAATATCTTAGATCTCTGGGTGACGAGCGCAGTGCAGTGCTAGGTAATGATTTGAACTATCATGTTCCAATAGCTGCGTGTTACTGTGCTGTTATGTGGCAGGCATATTGCTTACCATCAGGCACAAGACCTGCTCGTTTCGTCACTCTGTGCTATAAAAAAAAAAAAAAAATTAGTATGACTTACTGAAGTCAGCATTGCAGTAGGTCTCCGTACAGCAACAGAATTTGGTGTCCGGTCGGGCGGTGACTCGCTGGCATTTGTTGCAGGGGCTTAGCCCCTCGGGCTGCTTATCAGACGCGCGCCAACAACCTGGAAACAAAAGTACAATTATATTAACCTATTAATATGTCAGAAATCGTGTGCAGCAAGACAAGTCTCTAAAGGTTGAAACTGCGAAAGCAGGTAACCCACTGATCATCATTCGAGACGTCTTGTCGATTCATAAGGATAACGAAATAGTGGAAAATCTTCTGGCGCAGAATAAACACCTGCTACAGGGGGTTAATTTGCAAGAGAGTGCGATCAGGGTGCGATACAGGAAAAAGGCGCGAAATCCGCACGAGTGTCATCCGGTGATCGAGGTCTCCCCTCGCATTCACAGAGCTTTTTTGAACGCTGAAAAGGTCTACATAGGACTCCAGAGGAGACCTGTGGCAGACCATTCGCCCTTGGTGCAGTGCTCCAAGTGCCTAGGTTTCGGCCATACAAAAGCGATCTGCCGGGAAAGGGATGAGTCCTGCAGTCACTGCGGAAAAACCCACTCCTGGACACAATGCAAGGCAAGAAAAGAAGACCTGCCACCCAAATGCAAGAACTGTGCGATTGCTCATCCCAACAGCCCCAACAGAGAACTCGCTCACAACGCCTTTAGTAGCGAGTGCCCTGAAAGGATAAAATGGGATGGTATAGCGCGGTCTCGTATATCGTATTGCTAAGGGCACTCATGAGGAAAGTGGCTCAGTCTCCCAACGAGTAGGCGAACCAGGTATGCGTTTCATCCAAGCAAACCTGCAGCGCTCCCAGAATGCAACGACAGAACTCCTGAAGGTCGCGAGAGAAAGGGGAGTTTCAGTTGCCCTTGTTCAAGAACCCTATGTGGGAAACAAAGGCGTAATGAAACAGTATCCTGGAATTCGCGTTATTCAGTGCAGTTTAAATAGGCAAAAACCAGTTAAGGCAGCCATAATAGTCTTCGATGACAGGCTGGAGGTCATCCATGACCCCCAACTTGTTACCGAAACGGAAGCGGCGGTCCTGTTGGTCGGCACAGGCCTAAAACTGGGAGTGATTTCTGTCTACTTAGAAGGAGACCAAAAAGTCGACCCCTATCTCAGCAGGATTAAAGTATTCAGCGAAAAACTAGCGACTAAAGACCTTATTGTTGCTGGTGACGTGAATGCGTGGTCCCACTGGTGGGGAAGCACATCGCAAAATGAGAGAGGAGAAGCCGTAAACTCTTTCTTCAACGAAATGGACTTATTTATTCTCAACTCCGGCGATACACCAACCTTCGAGATCGTTAGGGAAGGCAAACTCTGCACAAGCATAGTAGATGTAACAACGTGCAGTGGGTCTCTCCTGGGGAAAATCGAGGGATGGAAGGTTGACAAAAGTATTACAACATCAGACCACAACGCAATCACCTTCACTTTGCGTCTAACTAAAGGTCTCGAAAAACAGAGACCAATAACAACTCGTAAATACTACACCAAGAAGGCACAGTGGTCAAACTTTATGTCACAGTTCAAATCCTCCCTTGCAGAAGGAAACCTCTCGCCGGAGTCAGTGGAGAAATGTGAAAGTCCATTGGAACTTGAATCGATGATTACGGGCTACACAGCTAGTATACATGAAGCTTGCAAGCAAACCATTCCACTTGTAAGCTCGCCGAAGGGAAATCCAACCCCCCCATGGTATACGAAAACGCTCGATAATCTAAAAAAAGAAGTTCTCAGAAGAAAGAGACGGATCAGGAATGCCGCCCCCGACAGAGTGGAACTTGTAGTCGAACAGTACCAAATTGCTCGGCAAGACTACAAGGATAAAGTCAAAGAAGCTCAGACGATAAGCTGGAAAGAGTTCTGCACGAATCAGGAGAAAGAAAGCATGTGGGACAAGATCTACAGAGTGATGAAAAAAACCTCGACAAGACAGGAAGAAATACTCCTAAGAGACACCGAAGGTAACACTCTATCCCCCCAGCTATCTGCAGAACTACTTGCTAAAACGTTCTATCCCGACGACTCTGAGAGCACAGACCAACCGTGTCATACAGAGCTACGGGAGCGAACGACAGAAACGCCTATGGACTTACCGGAAAATGACCCATTATTCACATCAGCGGAACTGGAATCAGTACTGAGAACTCTGAATCCGAAAAAAGCCCCCGGCGCAGACGGGCTATCCGCTGATATCTGTGCAGCAGCCATTCGATGCGAATGGGAGGTTTTCTTGGCGATAGCAAACAAATGCTTGTCGCTGAAATACTTCCCCAAGCAATGGAAAGAAGCGCACGTGGTCATATTACGCAAACCCGGTAAGACAGATTACACACATCCAAAATCTTACCGCCCCATAGGTCTTCTGTCCGTTCTAGGAAAAATCGTTGAAAAGCTTCTGGTAAACCGACTCCAATGGCATCTCCTCCCAACCATCAGTAGAAAACAGTACGGCTTCATGCCTCAAAGAGGCACCGAGGACGCCCTCTATGACCTGGTAGAGCACATCAAAAAAGGAGTAGACAGTAAAGACACCGTACTCCTAATCTCCCTGGACATAGAAGGTGCCTTCGACAATGCTTGGTGGCCCGCCCTCAAACATCAATTAGCGAAGAAGAGGTGCCCAACAAACCTCTACGACATGGTAAACTCCTACCTCAGCGATCGTAAAATCAAGGTCAACTATGCAAGAGCAGTCTATGAGAAGGAAACAACCAAGGGATGCGTCCAAGGGTCTATCTGTGGACCAACCTTTTGGAATGTGATTCTAGACTCATTACTACGAATGCTAGAAGCCGAGGGAGTATACTGTCAAGCATTCGCGGACGACGTCGTTCTCGTGTTTACAGGCAGCCCGAACATCATCGAACAGCAAGCGAGCAGGGCGTTGAACATGACAGTGAAATGGGGTAAAACTAATAAACTCAACTTTGCAGCGCATAAAACTAACGCGATGCTTTTCACAAATAAGTTGAAGTACGAAACTCCAAACATAGTCATGTCCGGCGTCCGGCTCGATCTGGTCGAGGAAGTCAAACTGCTAGGCCTAATGATCGACCGCCGGCTCAACTTTAAAGCACATGTGAACGCCCAATGTAAAAAAGTGGCGAACATTTATAGACAGCTCGCATGTGCAGCGAAGGTGACCTGGGGATTAAATGGCGAAATCACGAGAACTATCTACGTCGCGGTAGTGGAACCCATCATCATGTACGCCTCAAGTGTATGGGCACAAGCAGTAGACTTCGAGGAAAACAAGTCTCACTTAAACGCGATCCAAAGAGGCTTTGCCCAGAAAATCTGCAAGTCGTACCGTACTGTTTCTCTGAAATCAGCACTTGCCCTTTCAGGTCTGCTCCCCCTGGATCTCAGGATACAGGAAGCAGCAAGTTTGTACAGAGTAAAAAAGAACCTCTCCCAAGATTACCTCCCACCAGAAGTGGAACTCGAGCGGAACGTAAACCACTTGGACAAACCCCATCCGTCCACGCAGACATCCGTAGAGTACGAACTTATAGAAGACACCTCTAATCTTCCAGAAGGACCTCAAATTTATACTGATGGCAGTAAGATTGAGGGTAAGGTTGGAGCTGCTCTAACATGGTGGGAGAATGGCAAAGAGGTCAAGAACTCGACATTCAAGCTCCACTCCGAATGCACAGTCTTTCAATCGGAACTCTATGCTCTTTGCCGGGCAACTCAAATGGTGTTAAAGAGCAAGGACCCAGAAGTCAATGTCCTGAGTGACTCCAGATCTTCACTCGAGCTGCTGAGTAATCCAAAAACGAGTCACCCCTTGGCAAAGTGCATAAAGGAAAACATTGGACAGATAAATGCTGAAGGGAGATCTCTTCGTCTTTTCTGGGTACGATCGCATGTGGGCACCGTCGGCAACGAAAGAGCTGACGAACTGGCCAAATCGGCAGCACTCACGGAATCGCCCAGGGACTACGAGGGGATCCCCTTGTCCTACGTCAAACGCAAAATCCGCGAAGAATCGGTCAAGAAGTGGCAGGATCGATATGAGACCTCGGACACCGGAAGAGTCGCTCAGACGTTCCTCCCCGATATAGCAAACGCATATCGGTTGATAAGGACTACGAAACTGACTCATTTCCAGGTACAAGCGTTGACGGGACACGGAGGAATAGCAGAATACCTGTACAGATTTAAGCTTAAGAGCAGTCCTGTATGCGAGTGTGACTCTGAAAAATCCGAGAATGTCTGGCACGTGCTGGTAGATTGTCCCCGATTCATGGCTGCAAGACATGATCTCGAATCTATGATTGACAGGAAGCTGGTTGTTTCGGATCTCCACAACGTCTTGGCAGATCCAGATAGTAGACCACGGCTTCTGGCTTTCATGGAGAGTTCATTCCGAATAGCGGCCAAAAGAAACTCCACACTTAAGTCTAATACACACCCCCCTTCACCACCACACCCTACCCCACTGTCCGTGGACGCCACGCCGGGTGCAATCTCCGTCCAAGATAGCTCCTCAAAGAGCATCTCCGTCCAACAACTACTGGAGAACGCAGACCGAGGAGAGGCGGGGATCCGTATCCGCGGGGTGGCTCTCTTCATGGATAGCAACAAAGAGAGATTCGGAATAAGCTTTTGCTTCGCCTGGGAAAGGAAACGCGCCCGTTTGTCGCCGGGATTGTCTTGTCTGCTCAATGGGAGTACCGCAAAAGTCACAATGAAGCGGAAAACCTTCGACGCTATGCTAGTGTGCGAGGTAGACGGCCACCGATTTCGGTTGGTGCGATCGAGAAACAAAACGATTGAACTAATAGAATACTCGGAAGGTCGGACACCTTTCACACAGGCAAGTGCGCTGCTTGCACATCTTAGCAGAAATGCGGGTGAAACACCCCGGGTGATAAGCGTGGATGCGATGGCAATCGAATACTCAAGAGCGAAAGTCGCAGACCGGCTGGGTTGCATTGAAGCTTCTAAACATCATGAGGTTGTCGTATACGAAGATAGGGGAGAAAATCTGAGCTTCCTCAGAGCCCCTTCGCACGACCTAACAAATGCAACTGACAGCTGGGGACACCCCGTTCCTAGTTCGACCAACCAAACCGGTTCCGAAAGAGCACAGCAGAGGGCAGCCGCGGAAAAAGCCGCAGCCAATCAAAGCGGCAGCCGAAACACCAACACGGCCTTCGTGGCTGCCTTCAACACTGCAGCAGGGAGCGTACTCCGAATCTCATCCCATGCACCACCCCTTTTAACGTCAGGGACCCTCAAAACAGCTTCACAGCAACAAATGAGCCGAACGAGAGCCGACATGGGACAGGTTGAACCGCCCCGCTATGTCACGGCTTCGGAGCCGCGGAGCCATGCACGTAACGCCTTCATCGAATTCATAGCCATACTGAGAGCAACAAGACTAGTTAACCTCAAGACCTGCGAAAACATCATGCAGTTCTATAGGCTAGGTAGTGAAAGCCTTCTAAAGGTGAATCTCGAGGAGGCCGAAGCAGCCATTTATAATAATGTCATATCCCGGGTCATCAAGGGAACCATGACAGGACAGTATATGGCAGCTTACAGTGCAGAAAATGGCTTCGTGACACTGAACGAAAGTGAGACAGAGCGCGCGGGAAGACCCGTTTATGCGACACCACTAAACGACCCAATTGTAGTTACCGCCCGATGCACCAAGATTATGCTGGACGACAGGATTCTCGAGATGGCCAAGTCCATTGAAGGGACCTCAAACGTCAAAGCGTGTTGGGAAAACTGGGAGGTACCAAGCATACAGTGGGTCAACGGAGTTCCAGGATGTGGAAAGACAACGTGGGTGATTAGACACTTCGACGTGGACAAAGACGCTATCATCACCACAACAACTGAGGCAGCAAAAGATCTAAGGGAGAAGCTATCGCACCGTATCGGAAACCTGGTCAAAACCAGGGTGCGAACTATGGCTTCTGCTCTGGTAAATGGTTTCGGAAAAGAGAAATTCAGCCGCCTCCTGGTGGATGAGGCTCTCATGAACCATTTCGGGGCCATTGTGATGGTCTCACGGCTGTCTGGTGTTGGCGAAATTGTCCTCATCGGAGACGTCAATCAGTTGCCTTACATCGACAGGGAAAATCTCTTCGAAATGAGGTATCACCGCCCGAACCTGGTAGCAAAGATCAGCCAGGAGTTGCTCTGCACACATCGCAACCCGATGGATGTTGCATATGCGCTGAGGGAAATATACTCAGGTATGTACTCCTCAGTACCCCGTATAAAGTCCCTGGAGCAGAGAAGGTATAAAGGAGCGCAAATACCCGGCACCCAACCCAACACCCTCTTTTTAGTGCATACTCAAGAGGAAAAGGAGACCCTGACAAACCAGGGTTACGGGTCAGGCACCGGGTCACGCGCAATCCTTACCATTCATGAAGCGCAGGGATTGACATACGAGTCGGTAATCGTAATTAAAACTAAGGCAAACATGAAGCTGCACGAGAGCGTGTCCCATGCGGTTGTTGCAATCTCACGGCACACGGGGACCTTCACATACTACGCTGACGACACCGACGACGCCATCGGTCGGTTCGTGCGGCGAGCGTTGGCTGCATCACCAAAGACCATTCAAGATTTCAACCTGCAGATGGCCATTAGAGACAGAAATGCGGCTGTAGTGGAGGCTCTGGGCCAGGAGGAGGCGGCTTAGGCAAAAGACGATGTCGAGTCGATTACTATCGGAATCCCAACCGGTAGTGATCGGCTCAACAGACGAAATCGGACTGACTAGCTTTAGAATTACGCTTAAAATGTTCACCACCCCCCTACTCCCCCCCTTATTTTCCTCTTCTTCTCCTAATCCAAGAACTATGTAAATAAAAAAAGATTAATGTAATGACAAAAGTCACGGACCCCGGAGTCTGTGGAGTGTTTAAATTAAATAAAAAAAAAAAAAAAAAAACCTATTAATATTGTAAACACGAAAGACGGTGTAACTGTAAGTGTTACTGTGTTCCGGTTTGAAGGGCAATGTTTCCAGAGAAATTACATAGCTTAGAGATTTAATATCTTAAAGCTGGGTCACACAGAGGCGATCCGATAGCGATCCGAGACGGGATTTTTGTAATGTTCGAATTTATATGCAACCTGACACACAGCAAGCGGGCGCGATCCCATACTCGGATACGATCCGGATCGCTATCGGATCGCTATCGCTATCGGATCGCCTCTGTGTAACCCGGATTTTAGATCTCTGGGTGACGAGCGCAGTGCAGTGCTAGGCAATGATTTGAACTTTCATGTTCCAACAGCTGCGTGTCACTGTGCTGTTATGTGGCAGGCATGTTGCTTACCATCAGGCTCATGTCCTGCTCGTCTCGTCACTCTTAATTAAAAAAAAACTATTGAACAATAACCAGTCATGTGCGAGTGGGTTTCGCGCACCACGGGTTCCGAATATTCGGTGAAAGTTTCTACCTGTTTGCATTATCATTATTTTTAGCAAATAAACGACGAAAACCTCTTTTATTGTATGCCCCTTAATTATTTATATTATTTTAATTCATTAGATTTAAAGAGAGAGAGAGAGAATATAAAACTAAATATTCTGTGAATAGTTAAAGGATCTCCTCCCTGTTACCATTATTAGTGTAGAGCAAGAAATAGTAAAAAAATCAAGTTTGTTGTATGGGTAAAATTAATTAAAAACCCCTTAAATATTTATTTGATTTTACTTTTAGTATTTATTGTTATAGCGGCAATAGAAATACATCATCTGTGAAAATTTAAACTGTCTCGCTATCACCGTTCTTGAAGATACAGCCTGGTAACAGACGGACGGACGGACAGACAGCGGACAGCGAAGTCCAGTAATAGGGTTACGTTTTTACTCTTTATACGGAAGGGATAAGTGGTTAAGGGTTAAGGGTTCCGTACCCAGTACGGGTACAGGTTCCTTGGTACGGAACCCTAAAAAATAATGTTTCCAGAGAAATTACAGGGCTTAGAGATATAACAACTTCGATCTCTGGGTGGCGAGCGCAGTGCAGTGCTAGGTAATGATTTGGACTCTTCATATTCCAATAGCTGCGTGTCACTGTGCTGTTATGTGGCAGGTATGTTGCTTACCATCAGGCACATGTCCGGCTCGTCTCGTCACTCCTTATTTAAAATAAAATAAAAAATGGTTGTCTGTAAAGTCGGTTTACTGACGATAGTTGAACGTGACAACGTCTTAAGAAAATACTGATGGAATGGTAGCATTTTTCAAAAGAAAATTTTAATTTCATTTGTTTAATAGATGTCGAACGCTGCCGAACGCGGCGACGTCATGCGGCGAGGTAACGGCGATAACGGCACATGACGTCATGTTTTGCGGGCGTGCAGCCGGCTTCATCGATTTATAAGACGTTATCACGTCAAAAAAAGTCGAACTAGTAGTTCTTGAAATTAGCGCATTCAAAGAAACGAACTGTTGAACTTCATCATAATATATCCTACTAATATTATAAGTATTGACCTGAAGTTAGTAACAATGTTAACTAAAATATTAATTAGCTAACTTCAGGGTGACGCGTTTTGAGTGACGGAGTACGCGCATCGTAATAAAATCGTTATAAATATTTAAAAATTGCGTTACATAATACTTGAACGCCCTCTAGGCTACTTTTTATCCCGAGAAAATAAGGGGAACGGGAATTACGCGGGTAAAACCGCGGTGCGTTGATAGTATTATAAACACGATAGTCATTCGTACCTCGATAAATACCTAAATACACTATCGAAGAAAAATCTTTCAATTCGAACCAGTAGCTCCTGAGATTAGCGTGTTCAAACAAACAAACTCTTGAGCTTTATAATATCTCTAATATTATAAACGAGAAAGTTTGTAAGTATTATTAACCTGAAGTTAGTAACAATGTACAATAATTAATAATTGTTATTATAATACAGTGAAGTGATAATTTCAAACTTTGAAAATGTATACAATTTGTATGCCCTTTCTTTTGTTTAATTTTTTTATTAATTGACGTGTAAATCATACATTTATCAATAAAGAACTTTGACTTTGACTTAATGTTTTGTTTACTAAAATGATGACTAGCTAACTTCGGGGTGTCTGTTTTTCGAGACGGTGTGCGCGCGCGTCGTATAAATTTACTTTCATAACTTTCCCTGAAAAGTGCCATTACTTCAATAATTTATTTTCTCCGAAAAATCAAAAATTTAAATCAAAATCAAAATCAGACACTTGACCTGAATTGAAGTTTTATATGACGCTAATAAAGGTAAATTGCAGTATTTTTTTTTTTTTTCATATTTGAAACCCACTCATAGTTCACACCTATTATGTTACAATATAATGTGGATCTAAAAAACAAAAATACCATCAAAATCGATTATCGCGTAACATAACTACAAAAAAACATACATCCGAATTGGGAAGTTCCTCGTTTATTTAAGTTGATTAAAAATACAACTTACCCTGTCCAAGTACAGTGATGTTTCCTTCCTTGTCCTGATGCCACAGGGTGTAGCACGAGGCTCGAGCATGCATACACTTCTCCACCTGTGCCGGGCCTGATGGCAGAATAGCTTCGGATACTGGCCCTCTTTCTGTAACACATATTACAACAGTCAACACTAATTTAATTGCATTTAGTATTAAACTCGGTCTAAGAGCCTAAGAAGAGACTAAGAGTATCTATATTTTGAAAGTGAAAAGTTCTGTTCGTGCACCACACTCAGATTTTTCGTGGGCTGTGAATTAAGCTCAAGCATCATGCTCGTAAATGAAAGAAATCTTCAGGTGAATGGCCATGCTTACAAGATTTATTCCAGACTAGTGGCGCCCTCTGATTTCACCCGTGTAGTTTCTAAAGTGAGTTAAGTTTTCACTCCTATCGGCAGTCTCTATGACTGAAATTTTTGTTCTTAATTATAGAGGAGAATTTCACAGCGTTCCAATCAATTTTTTTTTAACACTGAAATTCAAAATGTTAGCAGTATTTTATATATAGTATTGTATATTAGATAGACTCAACTGGCTTTTACACTGCAAAGACTGCTGTGATAGATGAAAGCTCTGGTTAAAACTCAGTTGCAAAGCTTTGAGCATAGCCGCAAGGTTTTTTTAGTATTATAAATTTACTCCTGACTCCCATCTCATTCAATATTTCTATACATATAAATCGAATTTAAGTGTTTGTAATTCTAAATCATCTTTTTACTAAATGCACATGTTTAAGTACCTATATGGTACTTACAATATAAAAAAACAATTCTCAAAAATTTTGTCAATCTGTTTGTAACCTTTCTAACTTTCAAAGCTGCCTAAACACAATGGCCGAGTGGAGGCCAACGCGAGCGTCGACAAAACGGCCCAAGACGAGTGGTAGCATCCACACACTGGCCGAGCGCAGGCCAATACGAGCTACGAGCGCCTTTGTTTTGTGCACAAAAACCGACACCGGTCACGAGAGAGACGAGTCGAGGCAAAAGAGTCCTATACACACTGGCCACTTGCCGTCACTCAGCCAACTAGGCGAGCGACGGCGAGTGATCACAAGTCATGGCATAACGACTCTCCACACACTGGCGTTGGCCTCCACTCGGCCAGTATGTATAGGCGGCATAAAGATTTTCACGGGCTGATAGCTTTTGTTATAAGAAGTTAGGCTTAGGCTACATTTTTGTAAGAAAAAAAAATAGAGATTCAATAGGTTAGATAACAGGTTACCATCGCAGTGCGCAGATAATATAAAATAATAATACAATATTTTCTAAGTTCAAAGCAAAATTCAAATGTTACAGCTTTAAAAATATTACAGCTTTTGAATTTTGCGTTTGGACAAAAGAATAGATAGATCAATTTTATTCACAACTGAATTAAAAGTGGTACCTACTCTCTACCTATCTGTTTCCCAAAACAACAAACTTTAAATCTGTAGGAAATAGGATGTTTTAGATAAGCATTAGGGTGGAGCGAAAAAACTTTTTTCGTTTAACTGTAATGTAATAGTAAAAATTTGGTGCCATTTGGGCTTAAATTAAGCATCACAAAATATGAATTAATTCGGTTTAGAGTAATTGCCTCCGCATCGGCACTGATTTTATAAAAATAATTGATTTTAGACCTCACATAGACGCCATATATCAGTACTATGTTTTCATAAAAAAATTTTTTTTATTACAAATCGTTCTCTGGGATCCTATATTTTCGATGTAGAATAAACAAAAAACCAAATGATGTGTTTATAACTTTAATAAGGGGAGTATGGGAGCACGGGAGGAGACGCTAGCGGCCCTTGTCACGACACTCATCGTTTACAGTGCTCTGTTCTTTTCAGTTCCTATTGTTAACGCTACGTGAAGAACTCGAAGCGTGTTTAAACATCCTTATTTGGAGGATATTAGTAAGATAAAATAGAAAGTGCTAACTACTTACGAAGATGTAATGAAGTATTATGAATTGACATGAACGAGACATCCACTAAAATTACAATTAGAAAAAGCAAAAGAGCCAACTTTATCAGATATAGCAGACATCGTACCATTTAGGGTTAGAAATATACGACAAACTGTATTTATTCCGATAGTAACACAAATGAGGATCATTCAAATGTTAAAAACATATCATTTAAAATCTACTCAAATCCATCAATAGAAGTCAGAAAGTTTTCAGCAATGCAGAAAGATACTGTTTGATATTTTAACAAGTAAATGCAATAAAATTGCTCAGTGCATCTGTCCAATAGATAAAAAGGTTCCTAAATAATACCAGGATTCTATAGTTTATCCATTAATGTCTCATGAAATGATGATTATCAGCAGAGTCGATGTTACTGGCACAAAGAAACAGCAAAACGCTCAAAAAGGTAAACGTTGTACCTGAGATTGGTACATCTAGAGGAATACAATCTGTGATAACAGATTTTCTGTTACATGATGTAATTTCCCAAGCTAGTAAGTATTATGATCATTGGTTGTGACGGAACGAATGTTAACACTGGAAAGTGTGATGGATTCATAAACCTACTTCAGAAAAAGCTACAAAAACCATTTCAGTGAAAAATCAGTTTGCTTCACATGAATGCTCCAAGACATTTATTTCGTCATCTCGACGGGTGAACTTCAGGATCTATATCTTACGTAGGTCCACAAAAAAAAAATCTAGAAACATGTGAAAAACCGACTGTAAAGAAACTAAACCACATTACATGACAAATATTACATGCCAACTAAATACTACGTTTGTATGTGGCAACTGAAAATCCGACGGACAATTTAAGGATTATAGCAAAATTTCGTATATAAATTTGGACCGTCTTGGTTTTCAATTAGGATCCAATCATCCGGCAAAAATGTCATTCATCATCTGTTTAACATTGTTATGGACTCCAGAAACCTGCCCATAAATTTTAAGAAAGATTATAGATCCAGTTATCCAAAGAAACGCGTATTTTGCGCCTCCCGAAAGCCTTCTTCTTGCGATGATAACAGATGAGAGGAAGCATAATATTAGAGAGCTGGCTGCTCGTCGCATGCTAAAGGCACGCAGTGTGAGTCTTCCTTCAACACCTTGACTTTTTCAAGTGACAATGATACGTTTTAATGCTATTTCAAGTGTATATTGATTAATTAATGTACTGGCAGGAATACTTAACCGAACCGCCGCTTTAAAAACAAATCTGACCAAGGAATTCAGGACATTGTCGAATCTGGTGGTAAGAGCAAACCATTGTTCTTAAAGGTTCCCTTCCCTGCTTTACTGAAGCTGTTGAAAGTGCTGTGAGGATTACGACCGAAGCTTCTATTACCCAGTGCACACAAAAGTAACAATTATTAAGTGCAATAAAAGCCACGTTGGAATTGTGGAACGTTATGCCTAAATTTTAAACAAAAAAGGATTTTCAAGCTTAATAATTAATGTAATTTTTTAAATCCTTCTTAGTATTTTTATGTTCATTGTCACAGTATCATTCTCATAAATGTTTAATCCATACATTATCTATCATTAAGTACCTTCTTACTTGTAAATAGGTCACACAATTTCACATTTTACGACTTTAAAATTTAAGTAAAAAAAATATTTTTGGAAGTCATTGCGGAGGCAAAAGATACTAACTAAATGAGATGAAAAATTACACTTCTTTTAGCTTCATTATGACGCACAAATTTCCCTCTATTAGAACTTCGAAACTAAAAAAAAATTTTCGTCCATACATTCGTGCTCCACCCTAATAAGCATGCTCCATCATAGGCTATTATTTATGGTAAAACACACACAATGTATACAATTTGTATGCTCTTTCTTTTGTTTAAATTTTTTATTAATTGACGTGTAAATTGTTAATTTCTCAATAAAGAACTTTGACTTCACACTACTGCTTTTCTTGTATATATTTTTTTTTAATTTAAAAAAAACATTTATCTTTACAATAATAAAATTAAAAATATTTTTGGAATATTTACTCCGCACAAGAATTAATCTATGCTTAGTACAACATGTGCAGTGTTTAGTGCACAGTGTTTAGACTTGAAGTAGGTACCTTAAGAGTTGATATCTAGGTTTTTTCGTAGCTATTATAGCCTTGGACTCAATGATACAGCCCAGGGATGTAATGGAGGTCATCTTATCGGAACTGAAGTTCCACCACAATTATCTCAAATATTAATAATAAACCTTTCCTCCGATATAAAAGTTTTGGAGCCGAAGTCGGAACCGAAGGTGTAATAATAATCGGAAGTTCCGACTTATCGGAGTCGGAGTCGAAGCTCCGTAACATCCCTGATACAGCCTTAAGTTCAGTATCCTAAACAGATAGATCATGAAAAGTAGGAGTTAATTGAAATTGACATTTGCAGACAACAGACACACAGCATCTTTTAATATAATAAGCAATAACTTCAAAGGAAGGATGTGGCTTACTGAAAAATTTTTGGCATTTTAATAGCCAGCAAAAACTCGTTCACTCCCTCCCGCACACTGACCGCTGTGAACTGAGTTGCATGACCCTAAACATGCAATTTTAGGCCCAACGCGGTTGTGCCATTTTGCCACACCTTTGGCCAGGTCCTTATATATAAGTCTATGATAATAAGTAATTAAAATAAGGAGGTATAAATACAAAACAGGCCTCAATTTGCTTACCAAATATATCACTTTCAACCATATACTGGGCATTTTTGTCATCAATATTTGATGGAGTAGGACTCATAGAAACACTATGAATTTTGTACAAGCAGGATATTGTAGGACCCATAGTCGTTGTTGGCTCCGTGTATAAAACAGCTTGTTTCACTTTATATTTCATTTCTTTTGGAAGTTGATTTTTATTATCATTCTGTTCCATTTTTCCAATAATTAATTCATTTGAATCTGGAATACTTCTTTTGTTTCTAACTGGCCAGTCTTCATTTGAATAAGATTCTATTTTTTCTTCTTCATGTTTGTTTACATTTGGCCAGAGAGCCAATGCATTTCTTTTTTCTACAGCTTTTGACTGTTCCTGTGTTAGCGGCCAGTCATTAGCAACATCATGGTTGTTCCATTGTATCGTCCTTCTGTGGTGATACTTGGTGAATGTTCTCACATAATGAGAGGGTTTAACATGCTGTATACCATTTCTTACATCTTGAGATTCGTGCGGTCGTGAAGTTAATACTTTTGCGGTGAATATGAAGAGGAACAACACAAAACATTTTAGTAGAGGAGTTACTTTCTGAGTTATTATTCCCTCCATTGTCAGTTTTTACGGGAAATTAAGTTCACATGCTGCATAGAAGTTACATTACGGTCATTACGGAAACTGTCAGAATGCAGGTTCTATCGATTTTCTTGGCGTATCATATGGTGAGATAATATTGCCGAAGATGTTATTATCCCACTTTTTAAGCAGCTATTTGTTACACTTTAGTTCCTTATAGCTCAAATAAGAGTTGCAATGTTGAGATTCATTAATTTCAGTCGGAATTTAAGTAATTTGAAATGTTTTGCAGATACGTCGTATTCTAGTAAATTGAAAGTTCAATTTCATTCACAAGAAAAATTAAGAAATGCCAATAAAGTTGTTGTCACACACAGTCTATAGTTACATTAATAATTGTTTCATTTAGGAATGGAATCAAAACAGATGAAATATCAAACAACGTAATTTCGATTTTATTTTAAAAATCAATAGAGTTAGAGTGTTGACAAACACAAATCACAAATTCGCCGACATTTTGAAAGTTTTTTGGTTCGGATACACTGGATACAGTGTGTTGGACTTTACAAAGTCTTGCACAGTTAGTTCCAACTCAATGGTGATGACGGGACTTATTATTGCTTCGCGGGCAAAGACCGGGCCCATGAAGCAATAAAAACCCTGGCTGGCCGTCGATGCCCACCACTGCGAAAATAATGCAGACAGAAGCAGTTATTTCAAGACATTCGCACTAGTGAAAATCACGCGTCGGCGTTACTGCATACAAACTGGTTTGAGCGATTCATAGCGGTCAACCACAGACACCAGCGGGTACTGGCGAGGCAAATTTTTGTCCTGCGTTTACGTTAGTAGCAAAAAATTCCCTTTACGCTTTCGTACGCAGACAAAATGACCGGTCCGGCTCACCCGCTCATCCCGTCGACCGCGGCGCTGTTTAGAAATGACTATGGACTACACTCTACACTTCGACAGTAAAGCACGGATTGTAAATTTTAAGTGATACTGTTAGCCGTAGAGTCCTGAAAACAAAGTCTATACCAGGGTAGCGATTCTGAAACCATTCGGTTGCATCCGACACGGAATCTCGGTAGCGATTCTGAAACCATTCGGTTGCATCCGACACGGAATCTCATCTCTCAGTCTTTGTCATGCTAAACAGATAAGACAAAGACCGTGAGATGAGATTCCGTGTCGGATGCAACCGAATGGTTTCAGAATCGCTACCCTCATCTCTCGGTCTTTGTCTTATCTGTTTAGCATGACAAAGACCGAGAGATGAGATTCCGTGTCGGATGCAACCGAATGGTTTCAGAATCGCTACCCAGAAAAGAATAAACAACGTATCTGAAAATTTGAAATTCGGTACATTTTAAATATTCGCAAAAGCCTTGACGATTGTGAAAGTGCGAATTGCGAAACCCTATAACAGAATACAAATAATATGCTTTAAAAACAAATTAATTATTCATCATAGAGCTAAGTTCTAAAACTGAAACGGTTTTGGAAAGTAGTGGATTCAAATCCTACCGTAAGTGGGATAAAAATGAGAGTGTATGATGATGACACTAAAATAGTAAATTTACGTGTATCCAAACACAAACCAAAATGACATAATTCAACTTGAAACGTCAAATAAATGCTGATTTTTATAGTGATGTACCTATAGCATGAAAAAATTGGCAGTCATGGGAACTGCCGATAGAAGTGAAAACTAAAGACTCATACATTGATAGCTTACTTTGAAATTACACGGGTGTAACCGGAGGTCGTGGCCTGGGCATCATGGCATGGCCATCTAGAAATGCGTGAGCCAATCGGAAATGCTGACGCATTTCTAGATGGCCATACCATGATGCCCAAGCCACGCCCTTTCAGCATTTTCCATTGGCTGATGCATTTCTAGATGGTCAATGGCCATGGCCCCGAGCTCCCGAGATTACCCGAAGATTTCTTATCATCCCCGAGCGTGACGATAGAATTCAATTCACACCCCACGAAAAATCTGTCTAGGCGCGCCTAAAGAAGTTTTCACTTCTATAAGCAACATCCGCAGAATAAAAATATTTGTATTTAAAAAATCAAATAAATAAAAAAAATTAGAGCTGTTTTAGTTTTTTTATGTAATTCTTATGTTTTTGGGTGTGCTGAATATGACTGTTATTTTGCCATAGAATGTCCCATTTTCTGACAATTTCCCATTTTTTGACTGGCCTCGTAGCTTAGTGGGTAGTAGTTCTGCCTGCGAAGCCGAGGGTCGTGGGTTTGATTCCCACACAGTGCAAATATTTGTGTGATTAATTCAAATGTTTGCACTGTGTCTGGGTGTTTCTACGTATAATAAGTATGTATTAAAAACTACATAAGTATTATATCAGCTATCTGGCCGCCATCATACAAGCTTTGCTTAGTTTGGGGTCAGATGGTGTTGCGTGTGAATTGTCCTCCAATATTTATTTTTATTTTATAATGTAGATAGCTATGTTAAACAAGATATCAACTTAAAGTCGAACATAAAATAATAAAAAAAAACATATTTTATAGTAATTGCGAAAAAGTAATTATTTATTCAACATTAATTAGTAAGCACTAAACACATTTATTTGTCCTAGTGGGACTCCTTTTGATTTTTCACTTGTAAAAAGCATCTGGAAGGGTTCTCTGAAGCGTCCAAGAGTAGTCTACCATTTCGTCCACACTCAGAATATCTTCAAAGATGCCTTGGGAACTCGTGTTTTGATCCCAAGAAGGATGGGGAGAATAGCTGATGACAGAGTGGGGTATTTAATTAACAGGTTCCGTTTTGAATTATACCTCTTCATCTTCATATTACACTTACAAAAATAACAATCATTTATTAAATTACTTAAAAACTTGGCTGTAATTTTTTAATATCTAAGTACCACTATAATACCACTTCGGAATGACTAGGTAACTTTCTAACTTTGGACCCAAATCCGACTCGAAACACCCCGATCCCACCTAGTCTTGTCGCTACGACCCCTAGAGTGTATATGAAAATGCGGGAGCCAGAAGCTCAAGGGTGGTCCTGAGTGGAGCAAGCCATGCGAGGCCAAACGTAGTGAAGGGGGGAGGTGGTGAGCGAAGCGATCTGACGACCTCCGTAGTGAAGCGCAGGCTGAGTACGGCGAAGTGACACTCAGGGCTGACCGCAGAGCTTCTGGCGGGAGCCCACCCGGAGTCAAATCTTAGTGATATACCCATATACACCCTAAACGGAGCGGTGGTTAACAGTCAATGACAGAACCACATCAGAATCGATAGCTTACATACATAGATAATTAATCGGGTACTTTTAAAATATATGTTGCAAATTCTATTTCGGTAAATGCTAAATTTGAAAAAGGAATAATATATGAAATGTAAAATGTGCAAAAACAAAATGTAATTCAATATTTATATTTATTACAAGTGAAACGTTTGCCATGTCATCTATATCTAATATTATAAAGAGGAAAGATTTGTATTTTTGAACTTAAAATTGTCAAAGAGGCGGCTAATCTCTCGCTTTATTACTTTACAGTTAGCCGTGTTGAATGACGTATGGCGTTGAATACATTCCGGGGGTTTTTTAATCAGCCGTATTCAATCCGGCTGATCGTTAAACCGCCGCTTTACAAAACGGCACTCAACCAACTAAGCCACCAGGCCAGCCAGTTTAATGTTTTTACACTTTAAAGTTTTGGTTTCTAATTTAGATAATTTGGAAAAATTTGGTCATATACGTTTCATTTTGCATACCTACTTAACAAAAAATATTGATCGATTTTTTTCATCTTGTTGTGTTCAGAAACGAAAGTGGACAACGCTCTTAAAATTTTGTTACTGACAAAAAAATAAAGGTGTATATGAAAATGAGTTATTTTAAAAAAAAATTAAGTAATCTTACAAAGAAAAGCTGTTAGTTCATTTCCATTGTTTTATTGAGAGCTGTTGAAAATCTAGTTTGTTGAACATTAAATCAACGCCCTCAACCTCTATTACTGTCGCTCCGGCAAGGAATGTTTGTCCCAACTACCGACTACCGACATTATGTGCATGGCATGCACTGGATGCATGAGCATCGACGCAACGAGGCACATCACTATAGTTTTTGTGTTTTGTTTGCACGGGACGGGTTTCCTCCATCAGTTGCCTTAGGCTCGGTCTCTGTATTTTTACGAAAATCCCGAAAACCTGACAATTCTCATCTCTTCTGTAGCTATTGTCTTATAGCGCTTTTCACTTCCAACCATATTATACAAAATATCAAGCCACGAAATGGAAAAATTAGCCGCTACTGAAGAAATTGATGAGGAGAAGGAACGAGCCCATTTTCGCGCCGTTGTTAACGCTTTTAAATATTACAAGTAAGTTATTTTACATTTTTCGAGTAATTTACTGCTTCTACATACATTATAATGGTCAAAGAATATCGCGGAAGCCGTCTTTTCCTTGTTTGTAATGTAAATTTTGCACGTAGGTGCTAAATACCGGTGAAGAACTTGACATAGCAACAATTCTTTGTTAGCGCTGAATCGGTCTGCCCAATTAACCTATTTAGATACAACATTGATCTTTGTTTGTATCCTGTGGCGCGAATTTTAACCTTATGTCCTGTCTAGTAAGTGTCCTTTAAATAATTTATGTGTAGGGTAGATTGTTTGATAAAGTGCTACTAAGTAACTGAATATGTTTTGGAGCGTGTTACAGAGTACCTAGTGAGTTGTTGTGATTGAGTGGTTGACTGGGATGTGTCATCAGCATCATTGTTGCATTGAAATCTCGAAATCACCCACTCATTTCTCATCATGTACATGTAAACTATTAAATGTTTATAATTTCCATACTCTTCTTGTAAATTGTTCAATATTCTGTTTCTATAATTTAATTCTGTACTCTTTATTATAGGTCAAAATTTATAATTACTAGTAGTCACCAAGAGATCTAAATTTTACCAATTATTTATTTAAATTTTAAGTAAACGAGTAACGCACAAATGATATGCCCGTTTACTGAATTAAATATGCGGAATAACCATTTTAATTTTCATGCTAAAATATTTTCAATTTGACTACATACTTTAACAATAAACAAAAGAGTACACATGTGTATTGAATACATAGTAGTACACAGTAGTGTGTCTAATGTTTTTAATGATTTCATTGAATTTTTAGCATGATTAAAAAAAACATGTATGTCTTCTCCATCTCATCCATCATTCTCCATCTTCATTTATAAGAGTGTGAAATTACATACTCTTCTATCAGTACAATATTCCTAAATGTTTTATGACAAGCAACAACTTTGTACCCAAAAAGTTATTGCTTTACATATTAGTACATGTCAACATAAAACAGCTACATAATTCCAAAAATAGCTTTGCATATAAATATGTAATACCCCGTTTACATTATTCCAGTCCAGCGACCAAATCCAGCGCTGGATTGCTTACTGGAATAATGTAAACCGGCACTGGAATGCATTGGCACTGGATTGATGCATTCCAGTGCCGGTTTCCATTATTCCAGTAAGCAATCCAGAGCTGGATTCGGTCGCTGGACTGGAATCATGTAAACGGGGTATTACATAACTATGAACTATGAGATATATCAGGCAGATAATGCACGAATAAAATTTGACATGATTATCAATCTTAGTTGTTTTGCTATGTTTTATATACTTTGAAAACTTGTTATTATGACATAACATAAAAATAATAACACAGCCATGAAACGTGAAACTCACAATTTTTGGTCTTGTTGCTCAATGCAATCTATGCCAGGCAACCAGCCATGTTGTTTGTGCATCTTCTGTTATTTAAATTAATCATATCTCAAATACTAACTTTCACAATTTTTTTAACAATCCATTTGTCAAATGAAATTTGGCTTGGAGCTACTTGTATTTACTTCTGACAAATTTTGCTACACTAGTTGCTGGCTGGGACCTTGTCAGCATAGAATTTATAATAGTAAACACCTCTGTTTTTTCTAGTTAAAAAAACTGAGATACTACCTAGATACCCTTCTTCTATATTCTTATTTGCGCTTCCCATTTTCTGACTTGTGCACTATATTGTTTTCTATCCTAATGTTGCCTGGAAGAGATCGCTTTCTGCGATAAGGCCGCCCGCTGTCGCACTAATTTACTATGTTTTCTTTATTTTTGTTATGTATTGTTTTTTAGTGTGTCAAGAGTATCTATCCATCTATCTATACCCATATGGGTTCCAAATTATAACTCTTGTACTGACAAACAGAGGAACTAACTTTTGTGTAAATATTGTACTAGTATGTAGGTATTTGCCAATAACTTTATTGTGTATATTCTTCGACCCCATTGTCTCATACCATCAGGCGAGTTGGTGGTCAAACACGGACCTACGCACAATAAAAAAAAAAAAATTGGCAGTCACAGGAACTGCCGATAGAAGTGAAAACTTATAACTCAGAATTTGAAAGCTTACCTTGGAAACTACATGGGTGTAACCGGAGGGTGTGGCTTAGCCATCATGTCATGGCCATCTAGAAATGCGAAATGTAAAAATTTCCCATTGTATGATGCATTTCTAGATGGCCATTCCATTATGGCCAGCCCACGCCCTTTCAGCGTTTCCCATTGGCTGACGCATTTCTAGATGACCAATGGGCATGGTCCCGAGTTTACCCGAAGATTTCTTATCATACCCGAGCGTGGCGCTAGAATTCAATTCACAGCCCACAGAAAAATCTGTCTAGGCGCGCTTAAAGAAGTTTTCACTTCAATAACAATAATGTCCTAGTTCCCCAAATGGCAGCCTTTTTACTAATAGTTGATTCTATTACTAATTATGCCTTATTACTAATATCCTTTTTTACTAATAGTAATCCATTTACAATTGGGATGACAACTAGGTAAAAAATAAATCATTCTAATAAATTCATCAGCTATTTGTATTTGAAGTTACGGCTGGTCTAGTCGGGAGAATGTCGCCTTCCGATCCGGAGACCCCGGGTTCAAACCCCACTCGCACCACTGTCTTTTCGAAGTCATGTGCGTAATGCCGCTAACTTAAAACGGTGAAGGAAAACATCGTGAGGAAACCGACATGTACCTAGAATCCTTCGAAGTCATGTGTCACCATCCCGCACTGGGCCACCGTGGTGGATTATGGCCTTAACTCTCTCCTTGCAAGAGAAGGCCCCGAGTCCCAGCAGTGGGAACGTTTAGTGGGCTGTTGATGGTTGGTTGGTTGAAGTTCATCAGCTAGATTATGGAAAAATATGGGATACATACATATATTTTGTTTTATCAAATTATAAAAAATTTACTAAGATATAGACATGGACGTATAAAAAAAGTCGGACGTAGTCTCGCTAAAACAAAAACTGTGTCCCTCGAGTCGGCTACATAATATGCACGTGTGCGCTGTCACATACAGGCTAACACGCACACATCAGTGGGTCATTACACGCGCTACATGTGTATTTGTGTGCGTGTCAGCCAACCTGGCAACGCACACGTGCAAATGTGGCCGACTCCAGTGACACAGTTTTTGTTTTAGCGAGACTACGTCCGACTTTTTTATACGTCCATGGATATAGATCATCAAACATCCGGAGTGCGGGTTGTGAAGTCACTTTATCGTAAAAATCTTACCATAGAGTGACGTCACTCGAAACTTCTAAGCACTGTGTCTATGTCATTTTTTGTTTGTGAAACAAAAGGAAAAAATATTTACAATATTGTTATTAACCTAACTGACGTACTAATTTCGTTTTTAGTCGTCATGCCTATTCAATCATTTAAATTTTTCCAGTGTATTTAGATTTAAGAAATTATTTAAAAAATTATAAATAACTAGCGGCCCGCTCCGGCTTCGCTCGAATAATAACCTAGATATCAACTGCAGTGCCATCTGCCGGGCTGATTTGTGAATCTAAACCTTCCAGGGTGGGTAGGGTTAGTAAACGTATACAAAAAAAATCATTCAAATCGGTCCAGCCGTTTAGGAGGAGTTCAATAACAACGAAAAGTGGCATTGATATTTAATATATAGATATATAAATAGATTACAATGCATCCGTCATGTCCTTTGATCTAGTGTGCCAGTTTCTCTATTTACATATTAATAATAATATCTAAAACTGATACAAATACAAACAATACAATGGATGACGCAATTTGTATTGACTCTTGCAATTTGTATTGAATTTGTATATATTGGGGTAAACAGGCTAAATATATTTTTATATATCAACATAAATTTATTCATATCCTGTTTTAGAATACAGTGATATACCAGGGACAATAAGATACCAGGGATATGACAAGCTGTTGAGTTGAGTTGAGATTTGACTCTACTTTTGTGATAAGGTCGTCTAGGCTGTGGAACACGTTGCCTGAATGGGTTTTCCATTTTTCTTTGTGTCTTCAAATCCAAGGCGAATCGGTTTTTTCTACGTAAACACACTCCATCGTATACCGCATCGTCGCTTAACATCAGGCTAGTTGGCGGTCAAGTGCAAACCTACCAAAGTTAAAAAAATAAAAAACTTATGTGTTCTTACAGACTATAATCTAAACGACCGGACCGGGACCGGAAGTTTATAACACTCTTCCTGAAATAGTTTAATCAGCCCCCGGTTTGGGCAGCTTCAAGAACTGATTAAAAAACTGGCTTATCGATCCAACTTTTTATAGTTACAGCGATTTTTTTAAAGAGTGATGGCGAATGGTAAACTCACAACAAAATTGTAAAAAAATGACATTGTTCATTACAATTGTAATAAATACATATTATATTTTAATGGTTGACACTTATTTGTACGATACTTATTAGCGTACAATAAAATGTTAAATTTAAACTTAAAAAATACCCTTTGTATGCTCATTTTTGTTTTTTAAAATTGACGTGTAAATTGTACATTTATGAATAAAGAACTTTGACTTAACTTGTTGTATTTAAAATTAATTATTAGTTATTATTATCTGATTATCATTCTGAAGTATCTATGTACTCCTAATTGTACTCCCCCGTCTTCTATTATTAATTTCTTTTTTTACGATCCTACGGTTGCCTGGAAGAAATCGCTCTTAGGTCGCCAATTGCTACTTTATTCGTAAGTTTTTTCTGTATTATTGTTATTTTTCTGTGTAATTTAAGTGCAATAAAGAGTGTATCTATCTATGTTCCAAATTTCAGCCTGATGCATTCACACGTTACGACGCGATTGAGTAACAAACATTTAAATTTTCATTCCAGGTTTAAATAAACTCTTTATTGCACTTAAATTACACAGAAAAATAACAATTATACAGATTAAATTAATTAATAAAAAATACGGGTAACGGTTTACTCGGGCAGTCCCCAATCCAGTAATTTTCTGGCGATAGCACATTTATGATACTGAAAGTAGTATTCCTGGACGTCTACTCTCTTTCTACGAAAAACGTAATTTCGAAATAAACTCGCCACTTTCCTACTCCGGTTCTACTTCGTTTCGTCCGATCGAACATTGTTTGACGTTTAACCTTTTAACCTTTTGACCGCCAGAGTCACCTATACTTGACAAGCGCGAGTGAGCCCTGTGCGCCAACGACGTCTATAGTTGACAAAAAAAACGGACTATACCAAAACATTGTGTGTTAGATATCAAATGGTGACAGCACAATTTTTTTTTTTTTAATTTTGACTTATTTCGTACGCTTGTCGTCCAGGGCACGGAAATGCAATTTAGTCCTGGCGGTCTAGTTGGGAGAACGGCCGCTGCCGATCCGGAGACCCCGGGTTCAAACCCCACACGCACCACTGTCTTTTCGAAGTCATGTGCGTAATGCCGCTAACTTAAAACGGTGAAGGAAAACATCGTGAGGAAACCGTCATGTACCTAGAATCTTTCGAAGTCATGTGTCATCCGCCAACCCGCACTGGGCCAGCGTGGTGGATTATGGCCTAAACTCTCTCCTTGCGAGAGAAGGCCCCGAGTCCCAGCAGTGGGAACATTTAGTGGGCTGTTGATGATGATGATGATGATGTTGATGGTCAAAAGGTTAAAAGTTCTAATTAGAGTATGCTTAGAACATTTAAACGGACGACACGACGGACGCTACGGACGGACCTATGACTGCCATTTTTTTTTCGGGATAAAAGTAGCTTAAGTATTTCAGACTATACATAATCTACCTGTATTCCATATTTCAGCCCGATCTGTTCATAGCGATGAGCATGAAACGATGAGCGTCAAACATCCAAACATCCATACATTTATAATACCTACTAGTAGGATTCGAAAGTTTAGATATGTTTGTTGGTCAGTCACGTCGAAACGACACGGATTAGCTTGAAATTTAGAACACATTTAGACTATTGTCTATCATTTAGGCTACTTTTTATCACGGAACATTGATGGGAACAGGATTACTCGTGTAGGGTAAAGCGGGGTGCCGATAATCCTACTAATATTATAAATGTCAATGTATGGATGTTTGTTGCTCAATCACGTCCTAACGTATGAACGGATTGGGCTGAAATTTGGAACACATAAAGATTATAGTCTGGAAGAACACGTAGACTACTTTTTATCCCGAAAAAACAACGGGAACGGGGACTACACGGGTAACACCGCGGAGCTCTGCTAGTCTTTTATAATTTTGTGACCACAATTTTTTTCACAAAAAATCTTTACTAATTCCAGATTATGCAGTTTGGATCGCATCCAGAAATCGGAAAAGATAATATCAACGCTTCCAGAAACTCACCAGCGACGCCTCGCCAAATACAAAGCCTACCTCTCCAAGTTCAAGAAATGTCTCGACACAAATAACAATATTGTCCATTTGATTATCAAAGATGTGGACACCATGTTTGAGAATGTGGAACATAGTGTCGATAACTCGAATGGAACGGAGAGCTTTGGATGTAATTATAATAACTGTGAGATTATGTCGCAGAAACAGCATAGGATGCAGCATGACGTTGAGAAGGTGAGCCCCATAATGATCTATACAAACAAATTGAATTGGAGTGTCTGTATGTAATATCAAATTAACAGCTTTTTCCTTTTTTTTTTTTAAAGTAAAGAGTGATGAGACGAGCAGGACATGTGCCTGATGGTAAGCAACATGCCTGCCACATAACAGCACAGTGACACGGAGTTATTGGCACATGAAGAGTCCAAATCATTACCTAACACTGCACTGCACTGCGCTCGTCACTCAGAGATCTAAGATGTTATGTCTCTAAGCCCAGTAATTTCTCTGACAACATTGCCCTTCATACCAGAACACAGTAATGTTCTTCTACTAAGTTCAAATGAAAGTACATATTTATATACGGTACCTATATCTAAATTCCAATTCTGTTTGTTTTGTTCTGGCTTATATCTTTTTTTTATGTACTTACTATTAAATAATAATTAGGCAAAGACTCGATGTCGAGCCGATTACTAGCGATAGAATCCCAACCGCTGGTGATCGGCTCTACCAACAAGCACTAGAATTAAGTTTGAAATGTGCCCAACTCCTCCTATTTTCCTTTTCTTCTAATCCAAGAAATATGTAAAAAAAAAAAAACAAATGATCACGGACCCCGGAGTCTGTGGAGTAGACAATACAAAAAAAAAAAAAAAAAAAAACTATTAAATAATGATTTGTATTCCTGAATTAGTTGCACATTTTTGGGAAGACACTGTTTGCTGCAACACAGCTAACACTAAAGCACCAGACAGGGTTACTTATTTTGTTATGTACACATTTGTTCTGGAAATAAATTATTTTGTATTTGTATTTGTATCTCAAACGGCTTGACCGATTATGACGGGGCTTTCACTACCAAATAGCTGAAGCTCTAATGCATAACTTGGATAACTCTTACTTGATGAATATAATCAGGGTTCTGCAAAATACAACAAAAACTCTGAAAACACTCATGAAATCACATGCACAGCTACTTGTATCATAGAAACCGCACCATCAAGTGACGTCACACGAAACTTCCAACCAACTGTATCTTGGTCATTTCTTTGTTTGAAACAAAAGAACACTAATATTGTTCAATATTTTTTAATAACCCAACTGACGGACTAATTCGTTATTATTTTTAGTCATTATGCCTATATAATTCCAGGTGCAATCAGTATTGAAGAACATAGTTCGAGATTGGAGTGACATCGGGGCAGAGGAGCGAGAGCAGTGTTACACGCCGATACTCAACGAGTTAGAAGAGCGATTCCCGGCGGATGAATACAGGTGAGACTGGAACAATCACTGCCAAAGTACAATTCAAAGTACCTTATTTAAAAATGTACAATACAACAGTAAAAAATCTTAATCTACAATTAACTTAACCTAAAAAACACAAATTAGTCCGTCAGCTAGATTCCTAAAAAATATTGCACACGCATTTTTTCTTTTGTTTCACAAACAAAAAATGACCAAGATACAGTGCTTTGAAGTTTCGCATGACGTCACTTGTGAGTACGATTTTTACCGATAAGTGACGTCACGAGCTTTGGAAGTTTGATGATCCGTATCTTTGTCGGTTTTTAATAACGGACTAATTAGAATGGTTTATTTTTGACTCAGTTCGATACCCTATTTACATGTAAATTATTTAAAAAAACAACAAAAAGAAGCAAATAAAAAGAATGCATTTTCAAGTTTAAAATTAACATTTCACTGTACGATAATAATTGTTAAAGTACAGATCAGTGTCAAACATTATACAAATATAAATATATATTATGTATGTATTTATACAACTGTAATTAACACTGTCAGTATATTACAATTTTATCGCAAGTTTACCGTCGGTCTCTAAATACTCGCTATTTAAAAAATACTTTTATATGGTATGGAGTGAGCATGAGCACATGTGAGGACATATGCCTGATGGTAAGCAATAACTGCACAGTATCATACATCATACAGCTGTTGGAACAAAAAAGAGTCCAAATCATTACCTAGCACCGCATTGCACTTTTCACCCAGACGAAGCTTTGCTTAGTTTGGGGTCAGATGGTGTTGTGTGTGAAATGTCCACCAGTATATTTATTTGCAATATAATTGTTATGCTGGACTGCCTGGCTAATGCTTCTCAACGCATCGACCTTCGGATGAATTTGGATAAAACCAAAGATCGACCTTCGGATGAATTTGGATAAAACCAAAGTCATGTGGAACGAGTTCCTTGGTCCGGGGCCGATTGCCGTAAGTGGAACCACTCTCAAAATTGTTCAGAGATACGTCTATTTAGGGCAGACGCTCGAACTAGGTAGATGTAGCTTTGAGAGTGAGGCCATGAGAAGAATCCAGTTGGGCTGGGCAGCGTTTGGCAAAGTTGGTCGAGTCTTCTCGTCACCCATCCCACAAAGTCTCAAACCAAAAGTGTACAACCAGTGCGTCCTACCAGTTATGACCTACGGTGCTGAAACGTGGACACTGATAGTCAAAAGTTAATTTTATTCTGATACTAGCGACCCGCCCCGGCTTCGCACGGGTGCAATATTGACACTAAATAAACTACTAATTAAACTAAAATAAACTAACTACTATACTAACTACCAAATCATACCCGAGCGTGACGCTAGAATTCAATTCATACCCCACGAAAATCTGTCTACGCGCGCCAAAAGAAGTTTTCACTTCAAAAACTTTTACACTCTTTCATTAAAACTATCGAAAAAAAAAATGTTTGATTGGGAACGTCAAATGTTTGACTGAAAATTATATAGAACAGTTTGTATGAGAAAATGAAATTGTTGTTTTTACTATCTTCTTCGCAAGTTTTAATATTTTCTCACCGTTTAAACCTTCTCTTAGCTACGACAAACATTTCAAAACCAAATCGCCCCAGCCGTTGTCGAGTTTTAGGAGACCCACGAACAGCAATTCATTTTTATATTTATAGATAGATTTAATTCTTGTTCCCAGTGATCGTCGCCAAGTGTCCGTGCTAGTGCCGGGCGCGGGCCTGGGCCGGCTGGCGTGGGAGGTGTCGGTGCGCGGGTTCACCTGCCAGGGGAACGAGTTCTCTCTGTTCATGCTGTTCGCCAGCCACTTCGTGCTCAACCGGTGCCCTGAGGTAAGCGGTACTGTGCTAATTATACCAATATTTTAACAGTTTTAGCTAATTAAATGTTCTAATCTATGGGGCGGATACGTGGACACTGACAAAAGGCCTCGTCCACAAGTTCCAGGACTATGCTCGGAGTTTCTCTGAAGCACAGAATGCGCAACGAACAACGAACCGGGGGTCTACCGCCTAACGAAAAACGCTTTGACGCTTTGGCATTGCCGTCTCTTTCCTTTCAAGCGAGAAGAAAAGAGACAGCAATATCAAAGCGTCAAAGCGTTTTTCGTTAGGCGGTAGAAGCGCGAGTGCCCTGAGGTAATCATAAGCATAGACAACCCACTAAATGTTCCCACTGTTGCGACTTGGGGCCTTCTCTCGCAAGGAGAGAGTCAAGGCCACAATCCACCACGGTACCATCTACTTGCTACCATCCAGTGCTGGTTGGTAGATCAGCCGTAACTTACTAGACCAGCCGTAACTTACTAAACCAGCCGTAACTTACTAGACCAGAGGTAAGCGGTAGTGTGCAAATTATCCCAATATATGAACTAAAAAGTACTAAAACAGCCGTAACTTACTAAATCAGCCGTAACCAACTAAACCAGCCGTAACTTACTAACCCAGCCGTAACTTACTAAACCAGCCGTAACTTACTAGACCAGCCGTAATTTACTAGACCAGCCGTAATTTACTAGACCAGCCGTAATTTACTAGACCAGCCGTAATTTACTAAACCAGCCGTAACTTACTAGACCAGAGGTAGGCGGTAATGTGCTAATTATACCCAAACTTTAGAAGTTAGGTTAGAAAAATCGTATAAATTAAGTTGAAAAACAAAAAAAACAACAAAATATAGAATAGTAAGTACATTGACTATTTTCTTTTTTATTTTCTCGAATAAAATCTCGGAGCGCTACAACTTAGGTCTCTTCTCGACATTGTGTATTATTATTTTACTTATATTGTATATTGTACTGTGTTGATTACCTTCTCCAAAATTTGAGGCTTCAGTTGGTCAGTGCAACGGGTCAGGTCTGTTTTATTGAAGTGAGAACTTCTTTTGGCGCGCCGCAGGCAGATTTTTCGTGGGCTGTGAATTGAATTCTAGCGTCACGCTCGGGAATGATAACAAATCGGGTGAACCATAACCAATGGCGAGCTAGAAATGCGTTAGCATTTCCCATTGGCTATCTAAAACTGCGTCAGCATTTCTAGATGGTCATGGCCTCGCCTTCCAGTTTTCACTTATATCGGCACTTCCTATGACTTTTTTGTTAATTTTTTTTTAGTCAACATGTCTGTTAGATATTTACAAATAAATGTTTGTTTACTGATACTTGTTGACTTTAGTTTTTCATTGTGTAATCCTGTTTGTTTTCCATTCAGAATCCTACTAATATTATAAACTAGCTGTGCCCCGCGGTTTTACCTGCGTCTATTTGAGGAAAATCCATACTAAAATATCCATTGCTGGCCACTTTATTACGTTTTACGGAACCCTAAAAATACGTAAATAAGCAACAATGCATTGTTGTAGAACAAATTTGATTACTTCAAATGTAGACACGCGCCGTCACAGACTTCAACGACCAAAGAGAATTTAAATTCACGGAACTAAAGCTCTCGAAGAGAATTATTTTTCCCCGTTTTCTTTACATTCTTCACTCATACTTCGTACCTATTGATAGTAGCGTAATGTTATATACCCTATAGCCTTCCTCGATAAATGGAGTATCCAACAAAAAAAGAATCTTTCCTATCGGTCCAGTTGTTTCCGAGATCCTAGCGTTCAAACAAACAAACAAACTCTTCAGCTTTATAATATTAGTAAAGATGTCAATGTTTCGATGTTTGTTGCTCAATCACGTCCTAACGTATGAACGGATTGGCCTGTAATTTGTAATTAGATTATAGTCTGGAAGAACACATAGACTACTTTTTATCCCGATAAAACAACGGGAACTACGCGGGTAAAACCGCGGGGGGCCTTGCTAGTAAAATATATATCTGACGAATTCTGGCCTAATTGATTTCTAATGTGTTTTTGAAGTGAAAACTTCTTTAGGCGCGCTATAGACAGAATTTTCGTGGGCTGTGAAATGGATTCATCAATCGTCACGCTTGGATATGATAATGGATCGGATCGGATATAAAATCTTCGGGTAAACTCGGTAAAAACGGCCAGGTAGGTACCAGGGCAACAGAAACAGTAAAGAGTTTCGATTACCTACCTCCAACAGCCCAGCGTTTATCTCCAGATACCAGGACAACAGAAATATAAAAGAGTTGCGTTTGCCCCTAGGTACCAGTACCAGGGTAACAGAAACAGTAAAGAGTTGCAATATTCTGTACTAGCGGCCCGCTCCGGCTTCGCTCGAATAATAACCTAGATATCAACTGCAGCGCCATCTGCCGTAGCCTATGTTACTCGGGAATAATGTAGCTTTCCAAAGGTGAAAGAATTTTTGAAATCGGTCCAGTAGTTTCGGAGCCTATTCATTACAAACAAACAAACGAACAAATATTTCCTCTTTATAATATTAGTACAGATAATTACGTTGATATAAAACTAGATGGCGCAACCATCGATTTAGCTGGCGGTGTTGAAATTATGCGAATGTACATAGACCTACGATGGTTTAACAAATAATTTGTCTTCTGACAAGGTAATAAATAAATTAGTATATCCAATTAAAAGTGAAAACATTTGAGTCACAAGTTTTCACCTCTATCGGCAGTTAGGGATGTTCCGATACCACCTAAGTATCGATACTTACTCATTTCGATAATACTCAAATCTTTTTTCGATACTACTAAAATAAGTACTCCTCAAGTATCGATACTTACTGATATCGATACTTTTTGGAACTTTAATTTTGTTTTATTATTTTGAGGGTGCTATCAATGAACGTGGAAGGATAATAATTTAAACAAAATTGAGAAGAAAAAAAACTATTTATTTATTATAAATGTTTATTAGGCTTATTATAATTTAAACAAAAAACTCTTCAGCATTAAGATTGCCCAAAAACAGTAACTGTTCAAGGTATTTTGAAGACAATCTGTTCCTTGTTTGTGTCATTGTTGCACCGGCTTTGGAAAAAAGGCACTCGCTAGGAACTGATGTTGCAACAACAATTAAATATTGCTGTGCATACTTGTACAGACAAGGAAACACAAACTTCATGTCATCCCATTCTGCAAATGGGTTGCTTTTAAGAGAAACTACTGGATTTGATAAATAAAGAGAAACTTCATCTCCCTGATGAGATTTTTTTTTCTTCTTGTGCCCATGTGCTAATTCTTTATGATGTTTCCAAAAATCGTATTCAGGTGGTGCAGTAGATGAGACATCATCTTCTGACTCACTTGGGCTACTTAGTTGTCCGACAACCATGGTTCTAAGTTTTTGAATAGCTCTTCCGCATGCAGAGGGGTCTTGGAAATGCAGATTTTTAAACCTTGGGTCTAGAATTGTTGCAATGGCTGCATGATCGTTTAATTCAATCATCCCATACCTCCTTTTCAGCTCTCTCAATAAAACATCCTTACATTCTTTAACGATAGCGGAGTTTGGAGTGATACTATTCAGTTCTGTAGTTAAGCAATTAAGCATTGGTATAATTTTGGAGATTGTTACATACTTTTGACCCGATGATTCTCTTGTTACATATTCAAAAGGCTTTAATACAGTTGTAAGCTCATTCAAGGTTTCCATTTCCACTGCACTTGGCAAATTTGGAGCCACTACACTCTCAATTACAATTTCTGATATTACTATTCTTAACTTTAGAAATCGCTCTAACATAAAAAAAGTGGAGTTCCACCTAGTTCTTACATCTGCAATAAGTTTTAAAACTGATCCTTCCGAAACATTATTACGCATTTGGATTTTTCGTAGCTTATCCGACTGCACAACACTATTTTTTATCCAATTAACAATTTCTCGTACTTTTATAACAGCTGATTTAACACTGGGCAACTTTAGTGCCTCTTCAACTACAAGGTTAATAGTATGGGCAAAACACGGTAAATGTTTTTTTTCGCCTAAAGACATTCGTATGGCAGCCAACATTGAACTGGCATTATCTGATACAGCAGCACGAATTTTTGTAAGTGGAATATTCCAAATTTTCAAAATATCCAGCAGGTTTTCCGATATGTATTCAGCTGTATGTCGCTCTCTTAATGCACGAGTTGCAAGATAATACATACACATTTGACCATTATCTACAAAATGTATGGTGACGCCCATGAATCCTACTTCATTCATTGTCTCTGTCCATATGTCCAGCGTTAAACAGAAATTGTCTATCTTGGATAATTTGGACTTACAAATAGTTATACAAGCTTCGTACTTTTCGGTAGTCATTTTCTTTAAATACTTTGCGCCAGGAACTTTAAAAGTAGGCTCCAGTTCTTTTACAAGTCGTAAAAAGCCTTCTCCTTCAACTATATTAAATGGACGCATATCTCGACAGATAAAAAATATCAATGCTTGAACAATTCTGTTATACTTCGTACCACCAGCTAAAAATAAAACTCAATTTTAATACATGTAATATTCAATTAAATATTTATATTTTTTTCTTTAACACTAAAACTATATGTATTAATATTATTTTGCTAATATTTTATTAAATATCTATTTATTTACCTTTATTAGATGAAATTCGTTCAAACGCATACTTTATTGAATTGCTCAGACATAGCTCCCTTGCAGTCTCCGAGTCCATACTTGTTAATGTGGTTACACTAGAACAATCATCACGATCTTCTGAAATTTTCGATGTTGATGCTTGGGGTTGATCATCTTCCATAAAATGCTTTGAGCTGGCCAATACTGTTGTATTTTTTGAACTGAAACATAATAACAAAAATTAATACTTGGTAGATCGATAATCTTCAAAGTATCGATAATACCAACCCCAACACTACAACCATTTAACAACACTATTACACTAACAAAAACAAACACATAACCTTAAATTGTTTAAATCGTATTTATACAAAGGAAATATCATCGGTCATCAATTATTATTCATATATTATTAATATATAGACAAGACAGTCACAGTACCACTGCTGCAAAACTATTTTTTATACAACTAAAATAGGTAGGAGTAGGTAGGATTTTTTATTTAACATTTTAGGAAAGCAATCGCAAAAAGAAAGAAAAGTTTAGAATCCTACCTTTCGTTGGACTTTTTATTTTCTGTTTTCTGTAATTTGCCTTTGTCCACAGAAATTCCATGAGTTTTAGAATGCTTGAATAAATTCGACGTATTCCCACAATACTTCACAGACTTAAAACACTGTTTACATTTTGCAATTGTTTCGTTTGTTTTCGTAAAATGTGTCCATATTATAGATTTTGGTGGTGCCATGATAACATTGGAATAAACCGATGACTTTGATGATTACAATTAATAAAATTACTTGTAAACAATCACTTAACACTTTCACAATGGCGGAATGGCGAGATGATTTGCGGGTGCGTTCTCTCGCTTTCGGCTCGGGTGGGCTCGGCCAGTGTGACCATCTCTAAATCACGGATCCTGCCATACCGCGGGTGAAATCCTGCCAAATCCTGCCAACGCTTGGGGCAAAAAATGCCAAAATATTGCCAACCGCAATTATCGCTGTATTTATCAAAGAAAAACCATAAATACACAAGATTATGTCGTAATACAGCGCCCCGGGGTTTTATCCGCACAGTTCCCGTTCCTGTTATTTTCCCGGGATAAAAAGTAGCCCATATTTTCTTCGAGACTGTAATATAACCGTGTTACAAATTTCAACAAGATCCGTTTATACTTTACGACGTGATTGAGCAACAAACATCCAAACATTGATATCCTAGTAATATCATAAACTAGCAGTTCCCGCGGTTTTACTCAAGTATTTCGCGTTTCAGTCATTTTTTCGGGATAAAACGTAGCCTATGTGTTTTTCCAGACTATAATCTATTTGTGTTCCAAATATCCGAAGTTAAGCTAAGTTCCGATGCGTTCAGACGTACCAACGTCATTCTGACATTAATAATATCAGTGGGATGTTAAGCATTGCAATTTTCATTGTACGAGTATACCTCAATTTTTACATGTTTATACATTGATTTATTCATTACATTTAACTTTTCTTTGGTTGGTTAAAATGAAATACAACCGTCATAAAGCTGAATGTTACGACTTACGAAAGTTACAGTACATACCTACAAAGGAACGAAGAAATATAGTTGAATCTATCGGAGAATTCCCCACTAGTGACGCTTTACTATAATCTACTGAGTTTACTAGGGATGTGTGAGAACTAATCAACTAAATTGAAAGCGTTAGTCAATTTTGTCCATCGTTATGCTCTTATTTTCACCCCCGGGTGGTCATTATCGGGAATATGAGTTATGTTAACAAACATTTTTTCCGATCCACCAATACTGCCAAAAACTGCCAGTTTTCATAAAACGTCAACCTATCATGCCAGAGGCTAAAATAACGCCCAAATCCTGCCAAAATGGCAGGAACCTGCCACATATGGTCACACTGGGCTCGGCTGAAGTCGGACGAATTCGGCTAGCCCAGCGCGAGACAACGCGTCACTCACGCCGCCACGCGACGAATACCGAAAACTCGGTAACCTGATTAGCTGACTGTTTAGTGTTTCTGCTCTCTCAGTTCTGTATGATGCGTTCTCGGTTTTTTTAATTAATTGTTTTCGTTTTTTTTTTGCTGATTCGATTCGATACCAGGTATTTTTGTTTCGATACCGATTATGTATCGCAAAATTGATTCGATACAATAAATACTTGGTATCGAATCAAAAGTATCGAGTACCTACTCGTATTTACTAGTATCGGAAAATCCCTATCGGCAGTTCCTATGACTGCCAATTTTTTATTTTTGTATATGTATGTCCAGCCGAACAGTCACACGGTCCACCCGTGGGTCCACCAGTACGTGAACAACGTGACGTGCGAGCACCAGCTGAAGGAGGCGCGCTTCCCCGACGTGAGGGTCGCCTCGCACTCGGACCGGCACCTCTCCATCACCGCCGGGGACTTCCTCAAGGTAACGGTGACCCTGTGACACCGAGCGGTGACCGGGTGTTCGTAGTAAACTAGTTTGTACGTAGCTGAAAATAAGGTTTGAAGTCAAACGGCATAGCGCCGCACCCGCAGACCGCTTGGTGTTAGCCCTTAAAACTCCAAGCGGCACCCGGACGCCGCAATGTTCCATTTGGGTCATTAATTGTTGTCCACACTAAAATGGTTCGTAATCGTCTGAAAATAAGGTCTGAACTCAAATGTAAATGAGCGGCGACCGGAAGTACCGATACTCCCTGTGGCTCACCGGTTGTCGTTCATACTAAAGTAGTTTGTAACTATCTGTAAATAAGGTTGGATGTTACGCGATAGCGCTGTGAATCGTGAAACGACTTTGATAGTTATTTTTTTGTCCTATATAAATTTTATCGAAATCGATGTGTGGCGGTTATTGAAATGAATATGTAATATGAACAAAAAAACTAAAATTTACTTTTCTGTATTTAGACGACATAGATTCTTACGGAATTTAGTCGAGTGCCTGAATTTAATTAATTTTAAATTGGTGTCGGTTTTGATTCTTCGGATAAAATTAGTTATCTCCCCACACGAAGCGAGAGCCCACTGGCGGGCTTGCCTCTTCTTTTGATTTAAATCTAAATTCTAATAACTTTGATTCTAGGTACATTTGCTTACTGTTTTTTCTTATCTATTTGGTTGAGAAGTCATGAGTCTTTCAGAGAATTTAACGAATATGTGAATTGAATGAATATGTAATGTGATACAGGCTTAGCGTAGTGCGGAAGCTACAATTAATTATTTTATTGTATGTGTTACTTTGGCAAATGACTCGCCTCGTGGCTTAGTCAGTAGTAGCTTTGCCTGCGTATCCGAGGGTCGTGGGTTCGATTCCCGCCCAGTGCAAATATTTGTGTGATGAACTCAAATGTTTGCACTGTGTCTGGGTGTTTCTATGTATAATAAGTATGTATTTAAAACTATATAAATATTATATCAGCTATCTGGCCGCCATCGCCATAGTATAAGCTTTGCTTAGTTTGGGGTCAGATGGTGTTTGTGAATTTTCCACCAATTTTTTTTATTAAATATATTATATTATTTTCTTTTCTTAATAATAAATTTGAGTATGCGTGTGTCGTCAGGTGTACACAGAGAGGGAGGAGTGGTCGTGCGTAGCGACGTGTTTCTTCATCGACTGCGCGCAGAACGTGATCGAGTTCGTGGAGAGGATATACGCGATCCTACGCCCCGGCGGGTACTGGCTCAACCTGGGACCGCTGCTATATCATTACAGGTAATTTTTGAAGTGAAAACTTCTTCTTTTGGCGCGCCTAGACAGATTTTACGTGGGCTGTGAATTGAATTCTAGCGTCACGCTCGGGTATGATAAGAAATCTTCGGGTAAACTGGCCCATAGCTATTGCCCATATAGAAATGCGTCAGCCAATGGGAATTGACGCATTTCTAGATGGTCATGCCATGATGACCATGCCACGCCCTTCGGTTACACCCGTGTAGTTTCCAAAGTAAGCTATCAAATTCTGAGTTAAGTATAAGTTTTCACTTCTATCGGCAGTTCCTATGACTGTTAATTATTTTTTCTAGGTCTCTATCGATAAAATGGGTAGGAAAAACATGGGATAGTTTTTATTTCGTCTTTAATAAATATCAACTAGCTGTTACCCGCGACTTCGTTTGTAGGGCAAGGGGATTTACCCCTGTTTCACCCTCTTAGGGGCATTATGGTATTTCGCAAAACCCCGTCTTAGCGAGCGCCTACGTGCTAAAAGACACCTTCCTGCAAAATTTGAGACTCCTAGCATTCGTAGTTTCTGAGATTTCGTGATGAGTGACCTTTCGCTTTTATTTTATCCGAGCGAAGCCGGAACGGGCCGCTAGTAAAACATATTTTTGAATGAAAAAACAAACATCACTCCGCTGCCGGAATTTGAGTCGGATTAGACTTGAGTTACTTGAGTTACCCATAACTTAATAGCATATACTGTTAAGTCATCAACATCATCAACAGCCCACTAAATGTTCCCACTGCTGGTACTCGGTCCTTCTCTCGCAAGGAGAGAGTTAAGGCCATAATCCACCACGCTGGCCTGTGCGGGTTGGTGGATGACTCATGACTTCGAAAGATTCTAGGTACATGTCGGTTTCCTCACGATGTTTTCCTTCACCGTTTTAAGTCAGCGGCACTTGACTTCGAAAAGACAGTGGTACGTGTGGTGTTTGTGGTGTTTGTCTCCGGATCGGCAGGCGCCGTTCTCTCGTCTAGACCAGCCGTAACTGTTAAGTACGTGTAGTTTTTGTTTCAAATCGCTAACGCTGATGGTTTTGTTCGCAGTGACATGCCGACTGAGAGCAGTATAGAGCCGCCATACGATATCCTGTTGGAGATCATTCGAGACGTCGGCTTCGATATACTCGTAAGTTACATCCTACTAATATTATAAACTACCTGAACTGCGCGCGTGTTGCTACGCCACCTATCGATAATTGATCGTACCGACTCAGACTTAAAACAAATTTGGTGACTATATCAAACTTGACATTAACACACAACAACAACAGAAACACAACAACAACAGAAACAACGGTGTATTTATTAAAAAAATTGTTAGCTTAATACGTTATAATGACGCAACTTTAAATGCTCTCATAGGAATATTTTTCCCATTTTGTTCCATTCTTTATTCATTCTCCGGTCCTAATTATAGTAGCGTAATGTTATATAGCCTATATATAGCCTTCCGCGATTAATGAACTGTCCAACCGAAATAGACTATTTCAATTCGGACCAGTAGTTCCAGAGATCCTAGAATTCAAACAAACAAACTCTTCAGCTTTGTAATATTAGTTTATTTAGATGTGAAAGTTTGGATACTTGAATTTTCTGATAACTACACTTAGGGAGTATCCTTGAATTTTCTGATATAAACTACACTTAGGGGGTATACTTGAATTTCTGATATAAACTACACTTAGGGGGTATACTTGAATTTTCTGATAAACTACACTTAGGGAGTATCCTTGAATTTTCTGATATAAACTACACTTAGGGGGTATCCTTGAGTTTTCTGAAATAAACTACACTTAGGGGGTATACTTGAATTTTCTGATAAACTACACTTCATGGAATTAAGATTGGAAATATCTAATAATATAATCTAACTAATAGGGATGACAACTGAGTCAAAAATATACCATTATAATTAGTCCGTCATGTAGATTGTGGAAAAAATATGGGACACGTATTTTTTGTTTTATAAAATTATTAAAATTCAATAAAGATATAGACCATCAAACTTTAGGACGGGGTTGTGACGTCAAGTCTATAAAAAAATCGTATATAGACGTGACGTCAGTCTAAACTTCTAAGCACTGTATCTTGGTAATTTTTTGTTTACGGAACAAAACAAAAAAATACGTGTACGATATTTTTTAATAATCTAGCTGCCGGACTAATTAGTTTTTTTTAATCATCATGCATTTTAAACTAAAAACAATTTATATTTACCCACAGAAACAGCAAACCGGAGTGAAGACGAAATACGCTCAAAACCCCAACTCAATGATGCAGCACGAATACGACTCGGTGTTCTTCGTGTGTAGGAAGCCTTACTGCTAAACTGACAGTTGAGTTTATCGTCTGTAGGAACCATTAGACTCTAGTACTATTTGACGGACAGCGCCACCAACTTAGTAGAACGGCCGAAAGCTGAACTACCGAGTCACAGTATAAAGAAATACTACCAGTAGTTCACCGCCTCTGATCTTGGGAGAAACACCGATAATGTCTAGACACGGGTAGGGTTGTCGCAATTCTAAATACGTGGCACCAAAATAAAATTAACACATAGAGAAGACGTCAGCCCTGAGCGGCGCTCCTGCAATACTAACACTGTAATGTAGGCAATGGCGGGAGCGCGCTTCCCGCGTCTCACCCCGCACGATTGCCCCGTCTAGACGGTTCGTCGAGCGACTGTATGATTTAATAGACTCCGCTATTATAGTACAGAGAAGTTGTCTAGAAGGGTCTACAACTGCCTAAATTTAGTCGACTGAGTTAAGTCGCTACTAAATTCAGTGAAACAGCATTCAGTAAGATACCATATTCAGAAGCGAGGATTGCTTGCTTTTAACTTGCTTCTGAATTCAGTAGGCTAAGCTTGCTTTAAAATTTGTCTCTTAATGCAGTCGACTAAATTTAGCCAAATGTAATAAGCCTTTAATTTTGTAATAGGTGGTAACACTTTTCGATCGTGGCGCCATCACTACGTTCTACAGATAAGTTGGTCGTACTATACATAATGATGTAATACCCATTGAGGATTTCAAAAAGGTAGTTCCAAGAACTAGAAACGAAGTTAATGTCTAAATGTCGTCTAAAATTCATTTTTAAAATGTCACAAGTCAAAATATGGTCACAATTGAAATACAAATTATATTTTGTAAAATAAATAATTCTCTATACATTTTGTCGAGTCAGAAGGGTTATATTTGTGTGGCACAGCTGATACTGACGATTCTATGACTTGAATTTTCGCCGTATGAAGTCATATTGATTATTATTTTGCCCCGTTATTCTACCGCTAAGCAGTAATGTGAAAACATCACTGTGTTCCGGTTTGAAGGGCAATGTATCCAGTGAAATTACAGGGCATAGAGGTAAAACATCTTATATCTCTAGGTGACGAGCGCAGTGCAGTTCTAGGTGATAATATGGACTCTTCATGTTCCAATAACTACGTGTCACTGTGCTGTTATGGGCAGGCATGTTGCTTACCATCAGGCACATGACCTGCTCATCTTGTCACTATTATAAAACAAAGTATTTGACCTCATGAAAATGACTCTTCTTTCTGTCTTGGACCATTCAACGAATATTTTGTTCAACCCCATCAAAATTGGGGCTGGCCATCATTAATTTCATACCCAAAATATTAGGTCCTTACATATGAAATTGGTGTTATGTCGCACTGGCCACTTTGATCTCAAATATCTCCTCTTTGTTTAAGAATTCCAATTTCAAATTTATACAGCTATTTACTCATGTTTTTTTGTTTTTTAAAACCGTAATTTGTTTTGTTTTTTCCTCTATTGGGTTTTTTGACGTGATAACGTCTTATAATTCGATGAAGCCGGCTGCACGCCCACAAAACATGACGTCATGTACCGTTACCGCGTTACCGTCGGTCGTTACCTCGCCGCATGTTTGTTACAGTTGTATTAAATATTTCGACCAGTAGTTTAAGCGGGGATGTAGCTCAGTGGTAGAGCGTTCGCTTTGCATGTGAAATGCCCCGGGTTCGAACCCCGGCATCTAAAAGCTTTTTTGCATTGTTTTGATTGAAAATGACTAAATTCTACTGATTACTTTTTACATACAAATCTATTAAACAAATGAAATTAAAATTTTCTTTTGAAAAATGCTACCATTCCATCAGTATTTTCTTAAGACGTTGTCAGTAAACCGACTTTACAGACAAACATTTTTTTTAACCAAAGAGGAGATATTTGAGATCAAAGTGGCTAGTACGATAAACCACCAATTTCATGTAAGGACCTAATACAAAACCGCCTTCATGAAAACGCATCACACACAATAGTATTATTTTTATGAACATAGTACATTAAACTGGCCCGAAATATCGGGGGCATCGTCTATAGCCTATGCTACACTTTCAAAGAACTGATACAGTCGTAGCTATACTTGTATGTCTGATGCCGGCACTCCACTTGGCGTAGCGTATTCATAAAAATAAAGATGAAATTGTTGAAAAATATTTGTGGGTTATAATTTAATTTTTTATTGATAATTGATTCGTATTAATAGGATAGATATTTGTTCTAATAACTATGTTTTATGTATCACTGATATTTACAATAATTTTATTGATGTATTCCTTTTCCTGTTGATGATGTTGAACGAAAAAATAAACTTGTACATACACAAAATTAACAAAAAAGTTTTATAGACAGTCTGTTTAGTTTAAGATAACATCATCGTCACGAACAACAAGGAAACAATTATGTAAGTACTGAATCATCTAAAAGCTACGTCACGAAAAAGAAGATATAAGTATTAAATCATCTAAAGTAAATACATAAATACGCAACGCCAATTGAAGTGCCGACACGAAAGTCCTACAAAAAACTGTTCTCGAAACGAGCTTTATAAAAAAAAAGTTTTCAAAGTTTTTTTATTGACAAACTTGAAAACTATTAAATATGTAAGTTAGTGTTAAAGATTAAAGATTGAGGGGTCGTGCTCTCTCGCTCGCTCGTTCTGTGTGTGAGCGAGAAGGTGATATATCGTAACTGGTTTTTATGACAAGGGGTTTGTTTTGTGGTAGGGGTGATACTAATTTGGGATGTATGGATGTTTCCTTGGTTTGAGTGCGTCCAGGATATTTTTTCCTTGGATTACTGAATACTGGCAACTATTTTTGAAGTTAAACTTCTTTTTTTAGGGAAATGGTACCAGAGTGAATTTGTGAGGTGAGCGTGCATCAAATAAAATTTATATGATAGCACACAGGCGCGCATGGTTTTGGTAATGACTCTGCTGAATCACCACACCTTTGCCAGTTATGTTTGAAGGGTAATGATTTCTGAGAAATTACAGACCTTAGACGTAAAACGTCTTTGTGTCTCTGGGTGACGAGCGCAGTGCACTGCTCGGTAAAGCTTTGGCGAAGTATCCAGGGGGGTTCTCTGATGAAAGGACGGGCTAGTCTGATATAAAATAACTTTTCACATAATGTTTTGTTGGTATCACCCCTAGTACAAGCTGGATGTATTAAATGCATTATTTTTGTATAAGATGTTGAAGTATTGATTATTATTTAAAAGTACATTATATTATAGTTGTAAAATGACGTATTCTGAAGACATTTTATATAGTTTATTATTGACCCTATGTTACGTGCGACCTATTTTTTTAATTGTGATACATTTATCTGTCATCTAGTCTGATATCGACGATGTTTAAATATTTCTTTAAAAAAAATTGTTAAAAATGTATGGTATCGAAAAATCAAACATCGAAATTGTTCATGTTGAAATAAGAAAAATAATAAGATTTGAAGAAAGGAGGTTCTACGTTCGACTGTAATATATTTTTTTTACACCTTAAATAAGTGAAAATAAGGTGTAATACCAAATGGAACAGTGCAATCCTGATCGGTGTCTTACGAGTTGTGAAACAAAAATTAACTAAAATCACAAATTTTTGCGGGTAAGTTAGTATTTTTTTATGATATAGAAACAATCATAAATAAAACGAACATCCGTATTCGTTGCACAAATAAATATTTGTCTTGGCTGGGAATCGAACTCACGACCTACGGGACAGCGAGCAGACTCGCCAAACTTCACTCTTCCTAAACCAAGAAGTCAGTTGCGATATTTTTTTTCAGTAAAATGTTTCTGATTATAAAATTTGTCTTCAGAATATGTCTTGATAAATGTTAGTAGGTAGCTACTGTTATAATAATGTGTCTGTTCTGTTGTGTACATCTCATCAGTATCATACGTAACAAAATGTATTTTCCAAACGATAGCCGAGAGGCCAAAAAAATGTTGGAAAAAATAATTGTTCACGTATTTATATTTCTTTTTTTTTTTGCAAACAAAAGATGACGAGTCTTTGTTATTAGTCGCATAAAACCTAGCAATTGGTATGAGACTGGATCAAAAATAAAAGATTCTAATGAATCCGTCTGTTACATTAGGTTGGATGACAACAGAGTCATAAATATACAATTTTAATTAGTTCGTCAGGTAGATTATTTACACGTATTTTTTGTTTTATCATATCAAAAATTGACAAAGATATAGATCATCAAACTTCAGGAGTAGGGAGTTGTGACGTCACACTATAGTAAAAATCGTACCGTATCGTGACGTGACTCGGAACTTCTAAGCACTGTAACTTTGTAAAGTTTTGTTTGTGAAACAAAAAGAAAAAATACGTGTACAATATTTTCTAATAATGTAATTGACGGAGTAATTAGTTTTTTAGTCATCTTGTAAATGCGTACATTTTCGTGCGTACAAATTTCTAATTTAATAAAAGATAGTTAATAAAAAAGGTAATTTCTAACAGGGTTAGCGATTGAGGTATACGTAAATGAGGACGATGCGATGTAGACTGACGATGATGATGATGATGTACAATACGCAGCAATAGAATTGACACGGTTTTTGTATAGTTTACGTAAATGTATTATGTGATTCACAACCACTATTTTTTATGTTACTAGAAAAAACTGCTTTACCTTATACCTGGCACTTGATCTATGCGTGAGAAACAAAACACATGTTACACATTTTAAGAAGATTTTTCGATTTGAAGTGTGATTTGGTTTGGGGTGACCTTTTATGACTCTCCCCTTTAGACCGTTCTCCTTCTGCAGCCTAATTAAGTGCTAAAAACGTGATTGAGCAACAAACATCCATACTAAAAGTACGTTATAAGACGACTGTTATAATAGTTCGATTAATATCGTTGCTCGGTTATTTCTCTAGAAATGTTGTACATTTCCGATGTCTTCTATCTAGATTAGCCGTTTTTAACTGGTACTTAAAAAATAGTGGGTCTATTAAATGGCTAGAAAGTCAAAATATTACGTTTAAAACTGTATCCTGAGTTATAGTCTGTTATATCGCCGGTAGCCGGCATTAAAAGGCTGTTGATCCGTATTAAATTGTACCTTTATATCGGCGCAAAACGTTATGAGCTCTGAAGTAAGTGACTAAAAAAACCGCGTACCGCCATTTCATCGTTTCCTTGTAATACGTATTTTTGTATACGGGATTTTTACCGTGCTTGTATGGAGTCACAAAATTGTACATACTAATAATCTTTGTTAAGCTGTGTACAGAAAGAAAGCTGGAAACTTTAAGCGCTTACCGGCGCTTGACAGCGCTCTACACAAAGGAAGCAGGTTGAAGCACGTGTTGTCGCAGTTGTTTAGTAATTTTAAATGGTAGCGCCCAGCGCTGACCAGCGCTTGTCGGAACTTGTCGGCACCGTTCAGTCACAAGAACAGTAGTCACATAGTAAAGAACAGTAAAACATCTTCATACAAACGTGCCGCTCTCGGCTTGAATGTGTGAGTGCGCGCCGCGCGCCGTGTCGGCACGCGATTTCACGCACACGCTAGCAAAATATATGGGGGAATAAGGTGGCGGCAGTACGGGCTGTGCAGCGCGACTGTGAGCACGTGCGTACGTTACATGACCGCTCGCGATCGTCAACTCTCGCCGGCCACTTACCATAATATTAATTATAACGAGTATCATGACTTCAAAAAGGGGAAAAAATATTGTAGTGTTTTCGGGTGCCTCAATAACGATTTCGCAAACCCGGACTTATCTTTCTTCATAGTTCCTACTGAACCAGAAATGTAAGTACCTACTTATACTTAAATTTTATTAGAAAATGTGGTATTATATTGTTTATTTCACAGTTTATTTGCTTTATTAAGAGCGTAGCCGAGTCGCATTTTTTCACATATATGTATTCCCAAATTTACTTCCTGAATACTGTGTTTAGACACAGTAAATACATAATTAATTAAGTAAATACATGTTATACTGTGGTTTAGAGCTAAAGTATATTTTAAGAAGTCTAGTTTTACTATAAAACACAGGATTGAGTACGAAACATCGTTTAGGTAGACGTATTTGTCGCGTATAGTGTAATAAGGGCAATTTCACAATAATTATTAATAATTACCTAACTATTGTTTTTTTTTTCTATTGTCTTATATGTTGTTCGATCCAAATATGGTGTCTTAATATTAACTTAGTAAAATTATAGTAAGATGTGACCGACTAACGCTTAGGGTTGCCACCACTTTTACTTTTATTTATAACCTTTAACCCCTCCGACGCGCGCGACGACAACAGCATCGCGAAGGCTGCTCTAACAACAAGTCAAAACATAATGAACGAATATGTGAAGTATATTTTAAAGCTGAAGACATTTCTATGAATTCTCAACGAAAACGATTAAAGAAGAATTGTTTACCGTGCTTACGTTTGCCTAAAAATGCTTTTTATTGCATAAATTTAGACCAAGTGCTGCTTGTTCGAAAATATTAACTAAAAGTAAAAGTGACAACCCTGGGGATCAACGCAAGAGTAGGCTAAAAACTCGGCGGGCGGCCTTAGATAACCTACTGTTATGTATTTACTGTGGTTCAGTGCTTATCGGCGCGCGTTCATATATTTTCCTGCGCGTGTTACCAGCGCTGTCAAGCGCCGGTAAACGGTTATAAGTTTCCAGCTTTCTTTCTGTATACAGCTTAAGAGTACATTATTTGTAAATTTAAAAAAAAATGCATGTTTAATGTCGTTTGATCTATGAAAGTAGTTTCATTAACTTGTTCTTACATAAGCCATTTAGAATTGAAGTGGCTTAATCGAAAATTCTTGTTTTCTAGTCAACATATAAAAATGGAATTGAATAATTTGGTCATGTTTTTGGCTTATAATAAATACATAAGGTTCACAATGATCTTTGCTATTTTCCTTTTCTGGAATGAGTTCATTGTTTGTAAATAGAAAAAATGCATGTTTTTGGCCGTTTGATCTATGAAACCGGTTTCGTGAATATTCCATAGTTAAGCTCGGTCAACGGGGTGATGACGAACCACATAGCATATGCTGACGATATGGTTCTGTTGGCACCATCGATATCCGCGATGCGCAAGCTGTTGGGTATTTGTGAGACTTACGCGGCTGAACACAATATGATGTACAATTCCGAAAAATCAGTGTACATGATATTCTCCAAAGGCTGTGACGAATTACCCCCGCTGGCCCTCGGTGGGACGTCGTTGAAGAAGGTAAAGGAAGTACGGTACCTAGGTCATATGATCACCTCGAACTTATCGGATCACGCAGACATCGAAAGGCAGAGACGAGCTATCGCTGTGCGGAGCAATATGTTGGCTAGGAGGTTCAACCGCTGCAGTGACGAAGTAAAGACCCAGTTATTTCTCAGCTACTGCACGAGTGTCTACACGGTTGAGCTCTGGACCAAATACACGAAGGCCACCATGAGCGAGATGCGCGTGCAGTACAACGACGCGTGGCGCGCGATGTTCCGGCTGCCGCGGTGGTGCAGCGCCAGCGGCATGTTCTGCGCGGGCCGCGCGCCCGGCTGGCCGGCGCTGCTGCGGAGCCGCGCGGCGACCGCGCGCACCGCCCTGCACCGCTCCCACAACACTCTGGTGGCGGCCGTCAGAGACTGGGACAACAGCCCACTTCACCATACGTGGAGGGCGTATCATGCGCCTATTACCTAAGTTTTAACATTTATATAATTTGATTGAAAATTTATATTTATTAATTTTAATTATTTAATTTATATTTTTGTTCACTAATTTTTCAATTCAATTTAAATTTAAATTCATATTTTAATTTTTCATTTTTCATCACTGTTTCATTTAATTTAATGTTATATGGATTTTTTAATCTGGAATAAATTACTTTCATTTCATAAGCCATTTCAGTTCTTAATGTGCGATTATGGTGAAAGTGCTTTTACAGCCAAACCACGCTAGCTACTTTTAGCACCGGCGGCAGGCGACAGACGCTGCGTCACGCTTCAAAAAGTAGCTGCGCTTGACGTCTAGTCGCTGCATCCCGCTTCAAAGAGTAGCATGTTTGGTCAGGGCCATAATGTTTTGAATAGGGTGCAAAAAAACTAAGTAGCCCGTTAGTTAGATTGCCAAAAAATATTGTACACGTATTTTTTCTTTTGTTTCACAAACAAATAATGACGAAGATACAGCGCTTCGAAGTTTCGTGTGACGTCACTTGTGAGTACGATTTTTACTCACGAGTGACGTCGCGACCCCCCACTCTCGAAGTTTGATGCTCTATATCTTTGACGATTTTTAATATTATGAAAAAACAAAAAATACGTGTCCAATATTTTTCCATGATCTAGCTGACGGACTAATTAGGATGGTGTATTTTTGACCCAGTCCGGTACCCTATTTGAGATAGGTACTATCTCCTTCTTTTCGTTTGAGATTAAAGAAATAGTCAAAACATCGTACAGTCCGCGAGGTATAAGCTGAGCTTTGCATTAGTGTGAGTGATCACCAAAAGTACAGTCAGACGCAGGACGCTGTGACCATGTTCTCTTAATAAGGTGTTTCTTCAAACCAGAAGTGCTGCCATCTGAATATGATTTTGATGAAGTGTGAGTGGTGTCAATATATGTTTCATCGGTATAAACGATAGGCCTGCCCTGAATACGGTATTCGGAAATTTTAAGTAAATAAGTTATACGTAGGTGACGGATCTCATGCTTTTCCATTAAAAGGAGACGGCTCATTTCTGCCCCAAGTCGTTTCAAGTTTAGGTACTTAATTAACCCCGGAGACCTAAACAAGTTATTTAATTAAAATAACATATAATTAAATAATTCAAACTGTACATTCAATACTAACCTGCCAAGCGGGGATTGCAAATTGGTGATTAAAAAGTACCTTAATGACTATGTATAAGTAATTTTGTATTAAGGTACTGTAGTTCCATATAACGAAACTAGATGGCGTTGTACGGCGTTAAAACACGCTAGCGAAGTTTATGTGAATTTAAATAAGCCTGTTAAGGTTTAGTTCGTGGTTTGTCTTCGGGTCAGTACCCAATAAATAAATACTACGGTGAACACTCCTATCATTTGTACCTAAGAGTATAGTCAAAATCAGCCATGTTTTTCTCATTTAAGTTCAGTTGAAGTTTGCGTACAGTAAAAATTCGTTCGAAACTCGCACAACACATGGAACATGGAATTTCTTTATTTTTCCAAAGGTTTTGTAATTTTTTTGTGGTTTGGCCGAATCTCCGGTCCTTCTCTTTGTTGAGTCGACATTATTCTGAGCACAGTACGTCGCTAAGTAATGAATTTACTACCTTCTTTTAGTAGTAAGTACATAATCACGTTCTTGATTACCTACTTGCGGCGTTATTTTTTTTCAATGTATTAGTTGATATCTTTTAAACCCCGCTATGCAGGTTAAAAACATAAACGGTTCCTCAATATATATTAAAAATCCTATACAATGATCCTATTTTGGTCAAGTCTCTTGCACTTTTTCTGTGGGGCAAATGCCCATGAAAAATGGGCCGTCTCCTTTTTCTGTTATTCTCTGTCCTTGACCATTTGAATCCTAAAAGAGATACTTCTTTTCGCAATGACCATATTGATCCTGGATAGTTAATGTCAGCTTGTTGTTTAAGAGTTTGTTGTCTGACTGTACTTTTGGTAATAGATGCGTATGCATGTGATCACTCACACTAATGCAAAGCTCAGCTTATAACTCGCGGACTGTACCTATAACCTATGTAAATACATTATTGTCACCGTACAATTGTAAACAACGTCAAATTAAAATAATACGGCGTGAGATTATTATACTACGGTAGGTTAGGTTTTATATAAGTTTTGGCCGATCCAAGATGGCCGCCACAACAAATGACGAATTACATTATTATTTTCACTACTACCTCAATATGGGTTTCAAAAGAAAGGACTTAACTAGTAGAATGTCGTACAGATTACAAATTCGAGGTAGTCGGGGTAAATCTAACCTTGTTAGATTATATATTGGTGGTGGTGGACAATTCACACACAACACCATCTGACCCCAAACTAAGCAAAGCTTGTACTATGGCGGCCAGATAGCTGATATAATACTTATATAGTTTTAAATACATACTTATTATACATAGAAACACCCAGACACAGTGCAAACATTTGAATTCATCACACAAATATTTTCACTGGGTGGTATTTACGATTTTACGGTGACGTCATATTTATACATCTGGACTGCGCTATTCGCGGTTACATCCGAGAGCTCATAAAGTTCTGTACACTTTTCAAAATTTTGTCAATATTTAAATGGTTATATTTTGTATGACATTATAATGTTTATGTTATATATTTGTATACTCTATAGTTACGTTTCGTTTATAAATACACATTTGTTTTTTCGCATTTGTAATATTATTGAGATTATGGACCCGATTGTGAAAGCAAATTTTAAAATTAGAATATAAATTCAAGTATGGATTTTTTAATTTGGAATATATTCCTAGGCATGTACAAATACTGAAAATTATTATACAAAACACTATTTTATTACAAAATCTAGTCGAAATAAAATAGCACTTAAAATGTTAACGAATTTTTGGCCTTGAAGGGCGACTTTATGGCTAAGAGCGATCTCTTCCCGATCCCTTTTGATTCTTAATGCATATGCATGCATAATACTTTGATATTATGCATAGTCTGGCTGGTGGAGTCAATAAATAAAAAAAAGAAATGAATATTCAAGTATTATAATATCTAAAAATATATCAATAATGGTAAATTAATTCGATCGCTGTAGTCAGCCCACTATAAGTTCCCACTGGTGGGACTCTGGGCCTTCTTTCGCAAGGAGAGGATTAAGGCCACAATCCGCCATCACAGTGGTCCTGTGGTGGATGACGCATGACTTCGAAAAAATCTTGGAACTCACTGATTTCCTCACGATGTTTTCCGTCACCGTGGTTTAGTTAGCGGCAAGACGCTGATGACTTCGTGCGAAAAGACAGTGGTGCGCGTAAGATTCGAATCAGGGGCTCCGGATTGGCAGTCGCCGTTCTCCCGACTTGACCAGCCGTAACTTGCTAGACTAGCCGTAACTTGCTAGACCAGCCGTAACTTGCTAGACCGGCCGTTACTTGCTAGACCGGCCGTTACTTGCTAGACCGGCCGTTACTTGCTAGACCGGCCGTTACTTGCTAGACCAGCCGTAACTTGCTAGACCAGCCGTAACTTGCTAGACCGGCCGTTACTTGCTAGACCGGCCGTTACTTGCTAGACCAGCCGTAACTTGCTAGACCAGCCGTAACTTGCTAGACCGGCCGTTACTTGCTAGACCAGCCGTAACTTGCTGGACCAGCCGTAACTTGCTAGACCAGCCGTAACTTGCTAGACCGGCCGTTACTTGCTAGACCGGCCGTTACTTATTAGACCATCCGTAACTTGCTAGATCAGCCGTAACTTGCTAAATCAGCCGTAACTTGTATTTATTTTTGTATGTCCTATCGACAATGGCAACAAAGATGACCAGATGATGAGAAAGAAACCTTGTGTAGGTTTAAAGGGCGAATTTATTAATATATGTAACAATTATTGTGTTTATGAAATAAATAAAAAAAAAAAAAAAAATGTATAAAAAATAATTTTGATTTTAAAATATGCTTCAGAACCGGGTGCAGTGTGATGACAATGCCTATATGTTTAATTAGTATTTATGTAATATACACTTTTCTTGTATACTGTGATTGAAATCAGTATATCTAACGAAAAAACATTTTTGACAAATAAAATTGTTTCACAATAAATATTTTTTTACTAGTAGCATCCCGAAGTTTCACCTGCTTAACTCCTGATCCCGTTATTTTCCTGGGATAAAAAGTAGCCTATGTGTAAGACCATGATCTATCTATATACTAAAGGAGACGGCCCATTTTCCATGGGCATTTGCCCCACAGAAAAAGTGCAAGAGACTTGACTAAAATTGGATCATTGTATAGGATTTTTAATATATATTGAGGAACCGTTTATGTTTTTATCCTGCATAGCGGGGTTTAAAAGATATCAACTAAAACATTGAAAAAAAATAACGCCGCAAGTAGGTAATCAAGAACGTGATTATATACTTACTACTAAAAGAAGGTAGTAAGTTCATTACTTTGCGACGTACTGTGCTCAGAATAATGTCGACTCAACACAGAGAAGGACCGGAGATTCGGCCAAACCACAAAAAAATTACAAAACCTTTGGAAAAATAAAGAAATTCCATGTGTTGTGTGAGTTTCGAACGAATTTTCAAGATTTTCACGGTACGTAAACTTCAACTGAACTAAAATGAGAAAAACATGGCTGACTTTGACTAAAGTCTGTACACATAGGTACAAATGAACGGAGTGTTCACCGTAATATTTATTTATTGGGTACTGACCCGTAGGCAAAACACGAATTAAACCTTAACAGGCTTATTTAAATTCACATAAACTTCGCTAGCGTGTTTTAACGCCGTACAACGCCATCTAGTTTGGTTTTATGGAACTACAGTACCTTAATACAAAATTACTTATACATAGTCATTAAGGTACTTTTTAATCACCAATTTGGAATCCCCGCTTGGCAGGTTAGTATTGAATGTACAGTTTGAATTATTTAATTATATGTTATTTTAATTAAATAACTTGTTTAGGTCTCCGGGGCTAATTAAGTACCTAAACTTGAAACGACTTGGGGCAGAAATGAGCCGTCTCCTTTCATTGTGATTCTTTAAGTAGTATTTGCTTGAAAGAGTACTAACAAACATTTCGACGACGACGAGCGACAAACTTTCGCTTTTATGGTAATACGAATAGTGTTTTTTAGGGTTCCGTAAAACGTAAAAACGGAACCCTTATAGATTCGTCATGTCTGTCTGTCTGTCCGTCCGTATGTCACAGCCACTTTTTGCCGAAACTATGAGAACTACACTATTGAAACTTTGTAAGTAAGTATTCTGTGAACCGCATTGAGATTTTTACAATAAAAAAGGAAAATTAGGGTTGTAAAAAAAAATTTGAGTTTCAGTTCTAAGTATGGAACTTAGAACTGAAACTCAAATTTATTTTTTTCATCAAACCTACACGTGTGGTATGTCTATCGATAGGTCTTCAAAAATGATGTTGAGGTTTCTAATATAGTTTTTGTCTACACTGAATAATTTGCGCGAGAGACACTTCCAAAGTGGTAAAATGTGTGTCCCCCCTCTAACTTCTAAAATAAGAGAATGAAAAAACTAAAAAAAATATATGATGTACATTACCATGCAAACTACCAACGAAAATTGGTTTGAACTCGATCTGATGACTAGTTTTTTTTAGTACGTCATAAATATATTATTATTAAAACTTCGATCAGTTACAACGCACTAAAAAAACTATGTGTACTATGTATATTATGTTACTTACTGCAACGGAACTCTTCATGGGCGAGTCCAACTCGCACTTGGCCACTTTATTAAACATTTAAATTACAGTTTTATAGTAGTGGTCTTTCCAGAGTCCGCCTGGAGGAATCCCATACTTTTTCCAATTATTCGACCGCCAAGCAGGAAAGTGCAAATACAGTAATGTTTGCACATTCCTGCTCGGTATTTCCGTTCAATTCCAGGTTCATCATCATCATCAGCCTATGTTCGTCCACTGCTGGACATAGGCCTCTCCTATAATACGCCACTCAGGCTGATTTTCGGTCTTACGTTTCCAACCGCCACCAGCATCCCCATCACCCTTATCCCCGTCACCACCATCTTTCGTATATCGTCACTTCATCTAGTCTCAGGGCGTCCTACACTACGTTAGCCAATTCGCGGTCACACTCCAGAACCCGTCTACCCCAACGGTTATCGGGTCTGCGACAGATGTGACCGGCTCACTGCCGCTTCAGTTTGCTAATACGCTGAGCTATGTCGGTAAATTTAGTTCTCTGACGAATTACTTATAATTACTAATGCAATCCCTCAGAGAAAGTCCAAGCATAGCCACACCCTCGTCACTGGCTAAATGGCGCGAGCTTAGTACCTACTCGTTCGCGTCCTCCCGGGTGTAATAAAATCACAAGGCCGCCGGCCGCCGGCCGTTTGCCTGAGTTGACGTGCGAACTGCGAACGAACGCCGAGTGCGCGCATAAATAATGTCGCGGCGTTATTGTATTGTGAATGGCTGCAATAGCAAGAAACTGAAATGTAGTAGTAATTTACCCCATTTTTATTATGTCGCATAAGTTTAATAAAAAATTTGACGAGATACTTTTTTTAATATTCATTTAAATAATTAATGATACTAATTTGTTTATTTATTCGACGGTATGAAAACAACTTACAACTACCTACATTGTGTACAGGGCCTGATTAACCCTTAGGCTAATTAGGCTGCAGCCTAGGGCGCGATGATCTGGAGGGGCGCGCTGAAATCATCTGGACTTGTCGAAGGGACAGTTCGGGTTTCAGAAAGACCTCTCCACGACCGACGCCGTTCGTCCGAAGGTCCGAAGGAAGGTGTACTCCAGTGGCGGCGTATTGTTTACGGTGTCTCCTAACATAGTAAACGCGTTCTACATCCCAATCAACCACACCACAAACACAACAGAAGTAATGGGGTACCCCAATATCTATGGCGTATCGTAAGAGACTACCTCTTCCACAGAGAGGTGGTGTCCCCAAAAATAGAAAGGGAGGGAGCTTATCCTCATGTCATGTGGGGTTCGACAGGAGTTTGCTCCTACGCTACCCCTGTGGCACTTCGGTTGTTCGGTTACAAATAAGCAGCGCTAACTTTTTTTTTTCTATCGCGTATAGATCCGAGTTTGACCACCAACTCGCCTGATGGTAAGCGACGGTGTGCTCGAAGATGACGGACGTTAACCTAGAAAGTACCTATTCACTCTGACCTGGAAAAGTTCTAGATTGTATCTCTCACGGAACAAGGATGCCGGCAACTTATACCACTCTAAAGCTGTACGTACGAGAAAAGTGGATTCAAACCGTTTTGTACGGATTTTGGGAATATCCACAGTGTAGGGGTGGTAGTGGGCCGACTTAACACTTACGAACTGCGTTGCATCGGTGTCGCTTATTATGCCAACGGCACGCTGGTTATTGTGAGAGGGGCGGAGGTTTCACGAGGTGGCGGTGCTGGCGACAGTGGTAGCCAGGATTAGGAGCATCGGTCTAGAGGTGGTTTTTCACAAGTTGGAGGCCACCTGTTTCCGTGGTTTCTGGCGGACACCTTCACCTGCACCTGCAAGCTCTGCTTCTAATATTATGGTGTGTGGCTGTGTGGCGTGTCTGTCGCTGGCAAGCTGACACTGTAAAATTTGGGTTTTTGACAGCAGATCAGCTGATTAGACAGTATTTGCGTCAACCTGAAGAGTGAACTGTCTCAGGACCGACGCTGAGTGGGTTCAGTGAGAGCGACATAGATACTATAGGGCGCGGGTGCATCAGACGGTACCTTATTTCTTTTAGCTTGAAATTATAGAGACAACAATAGCAAAACCAAAGCCAATTTAGTTAAGCGGTAGAAAGGCTGGTGTGTCACCGGTGCAATTGCGCAGATCACACCGATCAACACGCATTGAAGATGTACCCGGGAGAAGTGGCGGACCTGTTACTGCCTACTACCTTAGCCAAGATGTTTAACAGTGAGAGGTCATGGGAGGCGGTGGTTTCCTTTTGAGAAATCATTATCTCGCAGAAGTCGGAGATGAAGATAGCTGAGGAGCAAGAAGGAGGTGGACTCTCGCTTCTCCGCGAAGGAGTAAGTGGTGACGAGAGCGAGCCACTCTGGCTCGTACCTACACCATCTCCACTTACAGAGCCTGAGATGTCGGACGTTCAATGCCGTCCAGCACCCTATTTCAGAAGGTGAGGTGGTGGCCCTCCCGAAAAGGTGACGCTAAAGTACTGCTGGTTTCCGTTGCATGGTTGGTGTGCAAGGGTTCTGTCCACCGCGACAGGGTCAGTGACAGCTCTACGATAGAGTCAGCGATAAGGTCGCTGTCGAGTGTGAGAGCGCTCTCGCGAATCAGTCACCAAATCACTGCCGGAGAAATCCGGGGTATACTTTCGAATCCTTTGAGGGTACTGTAGGCTCTTGCGTGCCTTTTTAAAAAAGCCCTGGTATAAATCATGTTAAACTTTGTACACAAGGAAACAAAGTCAATACTAATATAAAAAAGGTAACTAAAAGTACCTAAAAAGTACCTAGTACTTTTTAGGCCGACCATAACATACCTGCCTTTCTACTGCTTAACTAAATCAGTTTTGCCCATTGCAATCTCCATAAAATCAAACGAAAAGAAAAGAGATAGCGATACCAAAGCTAAGACTTTTAAGCCAAGCACTTTCCGTTTGGCGGTAGACCCTCTGGTGGGGGCGCGTCCTCATAATTAGCCTAGGGCGGTCAGAACTCTTAATCAGGCACTGATTGTGTAACCAAAATAAACTTCTGTATCAATTGACTATAAAACGTACCTACTTAAAAAAAAGCTACTTATAGAATTTTTAACCGAATTCAAAGAAGGGGGCGGTTCTGGGCTTAATTTTTATTGGATGTAGGTATGTTTCGCGATAGCTCAGCTAATTTGTGAACCATTTTTTAACCCCCGACCAAAAAAGGCTGTTATAAGTTTGACGTCGATTTTTTAAAAAGGTATATTTTTGTGCGGTGGTTCTTAGCTGTTTGGTTAAATATCGATTCAAAATGCCTCCACAAAATCGCGGACAAAATATTTCTTCACAACCTACCTCTATATGGGTATCAAATGAATGGGCTTGTCTAATGGAGTACCTACCTACTGTAGTGGTAGGACTATTAGGAGAGTACGCCTGAGGAATTACCACATCTTTGTCAGTTCTTCTACCGCCAAGCAGTAATGTGCAAACATTACTGTGTTCCGGTTTGAAGGGCAATGTTTCCAGTGAAATTACAGGGCTTAGAGATATAACATCTTAGATCTCTGGGTGACGAGCGCAGTGCAGTGCTAGGTAATGATTTGGACTCTTCATGTTCCAATAGCTGCGTGTCACTGTGCGGTTATGTGACAGGCATGTTTCTTACCATCAGGCACATGTCCTGCTCGTCTCGTCACTCTTTATTTAAAAAAACCACAGTAACGTTTGCACATTACTGCTTCGCGGTAGAATAACTGGCAAAGGTCCTTCCCCAGGCGGACTCTACCAAGAGTCCTACCACTACTACCACCTACCACCATTTCGTAAAACCCTAGCACGTTTGGTCAATGACGTAAGCAGACGACAAGTCACACGGTGCGCACGGCATTTACAACTCTGCGTGGGTGTGTTAAGGTATATTTTTGCTTACAAGTAACAGTAGGTAAGAAGTATACGACAGTTTAGGTTATTATCGTGTAGGTATTTGCACTTTTGTATGGAAGTGATGCATCTGTTACGAAGTAACTATTTTCTGATCTGTGGCATAGCCCGCTCCATAGCTCGCTGAGCGACTTTGAGCTTGCCATTTTGACCATTTTGACTATAAATGTATGTTATAAATTCCGGGTTGAAAGGTAATTTAAGCAATTTGTAGAGCAATTACAAGGCATAGATTAAAATCATCTTATATTATGAGCCAGGTGGCACGAAATTTTGAGGCAAGCTGAACACTTGTCACATAACCTCTCCTATTATATCCCAACATGGAGATGCCTGGGTAGCGATTCTGAAACCATTCGGTTGCATCCGACACGGAACATACGGACATCTCTCGGTCTTTGTCTTATTTGTTTAGCATGACAAAGACCAAGAGATGAGATTCCGTGTCGGATGCAACCGAATGGTTTCAGAATCGCTACCCTGGTCGGTGAGTGGCGGGGCAAAATGAACCCCTCAATTTAGATCACCTGGCAGGTAGGAAGTCCTACCAAAATGATCTACCGTTTTGAGACTCCCTATTAATTTTTTGTCGCAATATTCAGTTAAAATTTCTAAATGTCTGGTAATTTTAAAAGCCCGACTAAATCGTCTAGCTTATATATATATTTTTTTTTTTTAAATAAAGAGTAGCGAGACTAGCAGGACGTGTGCCTGATGGTAAGCAACATACCTGCCACATAACATCACAGTGACACGCAGCTATTGGAACATGAAGAGTCCAAATCATTACCTAGCACTGCACTGCGCTCGTCACCCAGAGATTTAAGTTATTATATCTCTAAGCCTTGTAATTTATCTGGAAACATTACCCTTCAAACCGGAACACAGTAATGTTTGCACATTACTGCTTGGCGGTAGAATAACTGGCAAAGGTCCTTCCCTAGGCGGACTCTGCCAAGAGTCCTACCACTACAATTATATAAAATATTGGCACCACAAAGTTGACAACAAGTAACACATAAAATAACAAAACAAAATGGGCACAAAAGGCGATCTTATCGCTAAAAGCGATCGCTTCCAGATAACCCTTTGAATCATGAGGAAACTAAATTTGTAATATTTTGGGCAGTGGTGCAACAAACGAAATAAAAAAAAAATTGGCAGCCATAGAAACTGCCGATAGTAGTGAAAACATATAACTCAGAATTTGATAGCTTACTTTGGAAACTACACGTGTGTAACCGGAGGGCGTAGCCTGGGCATCATGGCATGGCCATCTCTAAATGCGTCAGCATTTCCTATTGGCTGATGCATTTTTAGATGGCCATGGCATGATGCCGAGGCCACGCCCTTTCAGCATTTCCCATTGTCTGGCGCATTTCTAAATGGCCAATAGCCATGGTCCCGAGTTTACCCGAAGATTTCTTATCATATCCGAGCGTGACGCTAGAATCCAATTCACAGCCGACGAAATATCTGTCTAGGCGCGCCTAAAGAAGTTTTACGTTTTAAGTTTATACATTATAAATGTGTATATAAAAGTATTATACCAGCTATCTGGCTCCCATAGCCAAGCTTTGCTTAGTTTGGAGTTAAATGTTGTTGTGTGTGAAATGTCCACCAACATTTATTGGTTTACTGATGAAGTAAGTAAAGTAAGCGTATGTAAATAGCTTGCATTAGGCCGGTATGTGTCCGAAATAGCGGTCAGTGCGGGCGCCATTGAGCTGTCTCGAAACTATGCTGCGGTTCAAGGTTGCTATCGATCATTCTCCATTTGGAGAACTTTTAGGGGTCCGAGACAAAAATGGCAGACTAGATGATTACCTACATGACTAGCTAATAATACCTACAAGATAATGATTGGTTCAATTTCAAATTGCTTTCATAATAACTTGAAACAAATATATATAAAATGAGATAAAATCGACTTCAAAATTACATGAGGTTTTCAATTCGGTTGCATGTTTTTCATGTGTGTTAGTTAGGTACATGATAGCTCCGCTAACTGTGGATCATTTTTGATGATTATTTTTTGAAGTGAAATCTTCTTTTGGGAGCCACAAATAGATTTTTCGTGGGCTGTGAATTGAATTCTAGCGTCACTCGTGAATGATAAGAAATTTTCGCGTAAGCTCGGGACCATGGCCATTGGCCATCTAGAAATGCGGTTTCACTCGGAACCATGGTCATTGGCCATCTAGAAATGCGGTTTCACAAGCGTAGTTTCCATAGTAAGCTATCTAATTCTGAGTTTTAAGTTTTCACTTCTATCGGCAGTTCCTATGACTGCCATTTTTTTTTGTTTTGGTAGAATATACTTCAGAGGTGGTCTCACATATACCTGCCCATTTTATCGAAATCGGTGTAGCGGTTTTTGAAATATCAGCATAAGCAGCCCACTAAATGTTCTCACTGCTGGAACCAGGGCCACAGAATAAATATTAGTACGGAAGATAGATAGATAGATACTCTTTATTGTACACACCATAAACAAACAAAAACACTTATACAGGAGTGAGGAAGCCTCACTTATCGAAAACAATTATTTATAAATAGCGACTCTTGCTGGGACACAACAAAGTTCAATTCAGCTCGCATTAGCGCTCAATTCCTGTTGCGATTTTCAACTCAACATCTACGCTCTTTTCTAACGCGTAACTCTGTCCCTGTCTAGCGCGGAGGGTTGTCGACGTATCTAATAACAATATGCGCGGGAAACGTGTTGCGCGAGCGCTCAGCCGTGCGTCCGACAACCGACTGGCACTTGTCCCCTGGGAGGCACGGTCTAGCTGTAGCCTAAAACCGCGCGACCTTGAGCGAGTGATGATGCACTGCCAGGGCCTTCTCTCGCAAGGAGAGAGTCTAAGTCATTATCCACCACGCTGGTCCAGTGCGTGTTGGTGGATGACACGTGACATTTAGATTTTCTCCCGATGTTTTTCCTTCACAGTTTTTAAGTTAGCGGTGTTACGTACATGACTTTGAAAAGACACGTGGTGCGCGAAGAATTTGAGCCCGGGGATTTCGGACCGACCGTTCTCCCGACTAGACCAACCGTAACTTTCCGCAAATCAGCAAAAATCTAATACATATTAGCAGTGCCGGCTTTAGGGTAGGGCGACGGGGTCGGTCGCCCGGGGCGGCGGATACTACAAGGGCGCTGGGAAATCTTAAAGGGCGCTGGGAAATCTTAACCCCTATTATGTCCTTTAGGGCGCCTGAGCCATGGCTCGCCCGGGGCGCCTAGATGGCTAAGGCCGGCCCTGCATATTAGCTATAATTTATCTTGGACGACACAGTCATAGCTTCTTATGAAGTTAAGTCGAGTGTCTGAGTTTATTTTAAGGTCGGTTTTGTTTTTTTTTGTCCATAAAAGAACCCGTACGAAAACGAGTTCAAGACGTAGGTTCACTTCAAGAAAATTGAAATTAGACGTTGAAAAAAGTTAAATAATTGTTATATACAAGAATGCATTTAAAATGTTTTTTGTGTACAGAACCCGAGTTCTCAAAATTTTTCTAAAGACCTGTTAATCGATTAATTACATTTAGCAAGTGTCTGTCGAGACACGACTAGGTACCTACCTACTTGGTCGATGGATATGGTGCTAGGTCACTGAGTATGGTAGGACCACTTTTGCTTGCATTTTTATTAGCTCGAGTTCCGTATAGCGCCACTAAAATTATACTAGACTTGCTGTGCTCCGTGGTTTCAGCCTCGGAGTTCCCGATCTTTTTATTTTATTGGGATAAAAAATAGCATAATATGTGTTATTACAGACCATCTATGTATGTACCAAATTTCATGCAAATCCCTTCAGTATTTTTTGCGTGTAAAAGTATCAAGCATAGCCATCCGTACATTCGTCAGATGGTGTTGTGTGTGAATTGTCCTCTAATATTTATTACTAATTTATTTTTACCCGACTGAGAAGAAGGGTTATGTTTTTTATCATATCTTGTATGTTTGTAAATTTCTTTATTCCCATGTATCTTCCAAACGGCTGGATGGATTTTGTCGATTCAGATATAGTTAGATTTATCTTAATCACCCAAGTGTTCATAGTTAGTATATTATATCACAATATTTTCTTATCTGTTGATTTTTTGCAGTCTGGTTTTTAAACTAAAGTTATTAATATTACAAACTCGCGTATTTTTTTAGTAGGGTAGATTTAACTCTTTAGCATAAAGCATTCGTAGCTTACTTCATATTTCCACTGCTAGGTGCGATTGCTGCCTCAAATTTTGGACGGGGTCACCAATAATACAATATGTCGAGTACATTTATAGAGCGCCTTTTTGGAAATACTGTTTCCTTGGTAATAAAAATCAAGCACCTACCTAATTCTCGCGTTATTTTCAGTCCCATCCAAGGGCGGACTCAACTTTGGCGCCATGTGGGGGGGAGGGTCACATAGTCGTGGTGAAGTCACAAGACCGTGCGACTAGTCCGTGCCCGCGTTTTAATTTGTGGTCTACCTACGTTCTGGACTCAGCCCAAAGGGGGGGAGGTCATGATCCTCATAACCCCCTGGATCCGCCCTTGGCCCCAGAACTTCTTTTAATCGCACTGATCAACATTAATTTAAATATATACTAGCAGCACTCAACGGTCTTGCCCGCGTACTTCCATTAATTTCCCGCGAATAAATTTCAACCTGATTCGTCAGACGTTCCGTCGTGACTGAGCAACAAACGTCTAAACTAAACATCCAAACTTTTGCATTTATAATATTGGTAGGAAATAGGATATACTAGCAACGGTCAGCGGTTTTACCTGCGTAGTTCCTGTCCCTGTTACTTTCCTGCAATGAAATGCACGTGCTAATCCAGACTATAATCTAACCTGGACATCTACTCTCTTTCTATGAAAACGTAATTTCGCAGTAAACTCGCGACTTTCCAACTCCGATTCTACTTCGATCCGTCGTTTTGTCCGTTTAAATATTCTAAGCCTACTCTAATTAGAGTAGCCTTAGAACATTTACACGTCAAACAATGTTGTATCGGACGAAACGAAGTAGAACGAGAGTAGGAAAGTCGCGAGTTTTTTTTTCGAAATTACGTTTTCGTTGAGAGTAGACGTCCTGGTTCTAAATTTCAACCTTTTTCATCGAGGGAAAATAACGAGAAGGAAACTACGTGGGCGAAGCCACCGGGCACTGCTTATAATCCTGCTAATATTATAAATGTCAATGTTTGTTGCTCAATCACGTCGTAACGTATGAACGAATCGGGTTGAAATTTGGAACACAGTAAGATTATAGTCTGGAAGAACGCGTAGGCTACTTTTTATCCCAGGATGTATAACAGGAGTGGAAATATGTAGGGAAAATCGCGGGGAACTGCTGGCAATACTATAAATGAGAGAATTTGGATATTTGTTGTTCAACCCCGTCGGAAAGCCTGAACGAAACATTTTGAAATTCCAAACACAGATATATTGTAGTCTAGAATTCCGCATAGGCTACTTTTTGTAGCAGGAAAACAACATAAACAGGAATAACGTATATAAGGAGCGCTAATGCGCTATTTAACTACTTATACTACTACGTCGTGAAAAAATCGTGGTCAAATCTATTACAATAATGCTTGTGTTCAACTTTTTTATCAGTTGAATCGAATTCATGATCCATTCACCCTTGACATATCGAGAGTTCCTGAAACCTTGATCGTGGCAATTTAATTCAAAATCAAATTGTAGCGTGCCAAAATTAAAAAAAAATACATCCGCAAAGGTAAGCGCATCGATATAACTCGATGTGTAGAAAAAAAACTGGCCAAGTGAAAGTCGGACTCGCGATCTAAAGGTTCTGTGCTTCTGTGCAAACCTATAGACAAATTATGGTATTTGAAAGTTTAAAATTATCAAACATATTTTTAAAAAATTATTCTACTAACAATTATATTTATGTTTTTGACTATACTATAAGCCGTTGATTCGTACCAAATTTCGAGATTTTAAATTCACGGCAAGTACCCTAAAGGCTGTGATTCCCTTGCGAGTGTCATAAATGTACAGCCTATTCTGCTGTATCTTTTGATTGCGTTGGTTTAGAAGTTTGTTTTTCTCACAGATCCAAGGGACAGTAAAGTAATGTGGAAAACTGAGTATTTGAAATAAATTTCAGCGTGATTTCCTAAGAAAAAAGGTCTTGCCAGACAGACGGACAAAACAGCGATCCTTTAAGGGTTATGTCTTTTGTCTTAAGTCACGGATTCCTAAAAAATAATATTTGCTATTGAAAAACTATTTTTAGTCTCTTTGCATCTTGCTTAAATTTTTGACCTTAAATTTGTATACCTGCATAATGTAAGGTAGTGGTATCTATTAAAGTAGTGTAAATGACCGCTCCTAGGCCTCGGCCTAGGAGCCCTGCATCCAGGGCCGGATTTAGGGGAGGGCAAACGGGGCATACGCCCCGGGGCCTCCACAAACGGGGGGCCTCCACAACCAACAATTCGGGAAAAAAAAGTCATAATTTCGACAGTAAACATCTTTTACGTTAACTTTAAACCATTTATAGTCCGGGGGGTCTACCACCTAACGAAAATCGCTTTGACGCTTTGGCATTGCCGTCTCTTTCATTTCAAGCGAGAAGAAAAGAGACAGCAACGTCAAAGCATCAAAGCGTCAAAGCGTTTTTCGTTAGGCGGTAGAGGTGCGGGTTCTTTGCTTGAGAAATCTTAAGATCTTTTTGGAATAATATAACGATATCACGTTATCGTTAAAATTTATAAGAATGTATGGATATGGGTATGTAGAGAGTTGTAGAGGTACATTTCATCTATATTTATAAAAGCGAAAGGTCACTCGTCACGAAATCTCAGAAACTATAAGTGCTAGGAGTCTGAAATTTTGCATGGAGGTATGTTTTAGCACATAAGCGCTCGCTAAGACGGGTTTTTGCGAAATTCAACCCCTAAAAGAGTTAAACAAGGGATAAAATATTACTGTGGTCCGGTTTGAAGGGCAATATTTCCCGTGAAATAATATCTACAGGGCTTAGAGATATAACATCTTAGATCTCTGGGTGACGAGCGCAGTGCAGTGCTAGGTTATGATTTGGACTCTTCATGTTCCAATAGCTGCGTGTCATTGTGCTGTTATGTGGCAGGCATGTTGCTTACCACCACGCACATGCCTTGCTCGTCTCGTCACTCTTTATTTAAAAAAAAAACCTATTATATAATAATATGTTTTTAAAAGCTGATTTTAGTAAACATCCATTTGTATGAATACAATTACTACCTCAGTTACATTAATATTTATTTCGCGCGGACGAAGTCTCGGGTAAAAGCTAGTTGGCATATAAAATATTCGACTGAGTTACCAAATTAGCTTTTATTTTAATAATAATTGCAAATATTTTGTATTAATCGTATATTATCCTATAGTATGTTGCTGATACCATGTTGTGCTTGGCGACAAGGCCGCCTGGCGACCTTGCTATGGAAACTGACACCGCATCACCTAAGGAGAGACAACAGTTTCACAGCATGTAGCGTGCCCTGTGGATGGATTTATGTAACAATTACTCAGCTTTTGATTTATTTAATTAAATTTAAGATATCGATTGCTCCCATTGCAAGCTATGCGTTTTTTATTTGGATGCTGTGTGAAAAATATGGTAAGTTTATTTTTTTATAGTATACAGTGACGGATCGAGCAGAACATATTATGCCTAAAGGTAAGCAATCCTGCCCATAAGAGCATGGTGACACGGAACTATTGGAACATGAAGTGTCCAAAGCATTACTTAGCACTGTACTTTGCTCGAATCCAAAAATATATGATGATTTTTCTCCAAGTTCCATTATTTCTCTGGAAACATAGCCCTTTAAGCCGAATCACAGCGATATTTTCACATTACTGCTTGATTGAATAACGTGCAAAATAGACTGTAATATTTTCAATTTACGAGAAGACATTACAATCAATGATACTTTCGGTTATCTGTAAAACTAGGTAATTTAGACTACACACGTGTATTGTTGTGTCAGAGATCAGATAATCATTTACTAGTTTCCACCACATTTTGGTTTACAGACATTTTAAATTTTGTTACTAGTAGTAACAAAACAACATTTAAAATATATCTACAAACAACGTGCCCGAAAGGAGACGGCCCATTTTCCATGGGCATTTGCCCCACAGAAAAAGTGCAAGAGACTTGACCAAAATTGGATCATTGTATAGGATTTTTAATATATATTGAGGAACCGTTTATGTTTTTATCCTGCATAGCGGGGTTTAAAAGATGTCAACTAAAACATTGAAAAAAAATTAACACCGCAAGTAGGTAATCAAGAACGTGATTATGTACTTACTACTAAAAGAAGGTAGTAAATTCATAACTTTGCGACGTACTGTGCTCAGAATAATGTGACTCAACACAGAGAAGGGCCGGAGATTCGGCCAAACCACAAACAAATTACAAAACCTTTGGAAAAATAAAGAAATTCTATGTGTTGTGTGAGTTTCGAACGAATTTTTACTGTACGTAAACTTCAACTGAACTAAAAATCTAAAATGAGAAAAACATGGCTGACTTTGACTATAGCATAGACTATAGTCTGTACACATAGGTACAAATGAAAGGAGTGTTCACTGCAGTACTTATTTATTAGGTACTGACCCGTATACAAAACACGAACTAAACCTTAAACAGGCTTATTTAAATTCACATAAACTTCGCTAGCGTGTTTTAACGCCGTACAACGCCATCTAGTTTGGTTTTATGGAACTACAGTACCTTAATACAAAATTACTTACACATAGTCATTAAGGTACTTTTTAATCACCAATTTGCAATCCCCGCTTGGCAGGTTAGTATTGAATGTACAGTTTGAATTATTTAATTATATGTTATTTTAATTAAATAACTTGTTTAGGTCTCCGGGGCTAATTAAGTACCTAAACTTGAAACGACTTGGGGCAGAAATGAGCCGTCTCCTTTTAACGTGAAAACTTAGCCAAGTGAAGTAAAACATCAATGAAGGAAAACATCGTGAAGAAACCGACGCGTACCTAGAATTGAGGTCATGTATCATTCACCAACCCTTACTGGACCAGCGTAATAGTTAATGGCCTTGACTCTCTCCTTCCGAGAGAGCTTTCAATCAATCAATCAATATTTGAATCAAAATAGTTCTTGCTACCCTTCGACAGAATGCATCCACGGATCAATGACTACCACATTCTACGCTAACTCCAAATCGCTAATCCGCCGCTCATAATACGATCACACGCGGCCCGCGCAGCTAGAGCTGCGCTTGCGCATACTACACTTATTTATTTATTTATACATTAAAATCGAATGAATCAGTTTTACATATGAAATTAGCTAATTATTTTTGAACTTATAATTGTAGATTTTTGTAGGATTTTTGATTATTACATCATGTTGACGAAATTAGCAGTGTTTTTGATGGGTAAGTTTTTTGTTAGTTCATTATTTGGTGTAATATTAAAATCACGTATCAATGTTAATTATTCGATATAATTTTAAAATCACGCATTAATGTTAATTATTCGTCATAATGTTACAATCATGCATCATTGCAAAATAATCGAACTAGGAGCGCCCCGTGGTTTAATTTGCCCGAAATAAAAAGTTAGCCTATGTGATCTTCCTGACTATAATGTAGAAAAATCCCAAATTTCAACCTGATCCATTCCAACGTTACGACGCGACGTGATTCCAAATTTCAACCTGGACGTCTACTCTATTTCTACGAAAACGTAATTTCGAAAAAAAACTCGCGACTTTCCTACTCTCGTTCTAATTTGTTTCGACCGATACAACATTGTTTGACGTTTAAATGTTCTAAGCATACTCTAATTAGAGTAGACTTAGAACATTTAAACGGACAAAACGACGGATTGAACTAAAATCAGCGTTGGAAAGTCGCGAGTTTATTTCGAAATTACGTTTTCGTAGAAAGAAAGTAGACGTGCTGGGTAGCGATTCTAAATCCATTCGGTTGCATCCGACACGGAATCTCATCTCTCGGTCTTTGTCTTATCTGTTTAGCATGACAGAGACAGGGATTGTCATTCTGATTCCGAACCATTCGGAATCGCATTAAGAATCGCTACCCTGATTCGTTTAGACGTTACGACGTGATTGACCAACAAACTTCCAAACACTTAAACATCCAAACTTTGATTTATATATGTATATTAGAAGAATAACTAATATTGATATGCGATTGTCACATATATTACTTCATAAGTTCGTTCTTTGTAACATTTTTTTTTTAAATGAAAGAGTGACGAGACAAGCAGGACATGTGCCTGATGGTAAGCAACATGCCTGCCACATAACAGCACAGTGACACATAGTTTTTGGAATATGAAGAGTCCAAATCTTTACCTAGCACTGCACTGCGCTGGTCACCCAGAGATATAAGCCATTTTATCTCTAAGCCTAGTGATTTTAGACTTATGACTAGGCATAGAGAACACTTATCTTACCATTGCACATCCTTGATGATTATTCGACATGATTTTAACAATCATGCATCATTGTAAATTTATGTCGAATAATTAACATCGATGCATGATTGTAAAATTATTTCGAATAATTAACATTAATGCATGTTCATAAAATTATGTAAAATAATTAACATTTACTTTTTTTTTTAAATAAATAGTGACGAGACGAGCATGACACGTGCCTGATGGTAAGCAACATGCCTGCCACATAACAGCACAATGACACGCAGCTATTGGAACATGAAGAGTCTAAATCATTACCTAGCACTGCATTGCGCTCGTCACCCAGAGATCTAAGATCTTATATCTCTAAGCCCTGTAATTTCTGCGGAAACATTACCCTTCAAACCGGAACACAGTGATGTTTGCACATTACTGCTTGGCGATAGAATAACTGGCAAAGCAGGCGGACTCTGCCAAGAGTCCTACCTCTACAAAAGTTGATAATTTTAATTTTAAATAATAATGTTAAAATTGATAAATTCGTATGATTGTGATTTTTTTTATAATAACAAACATCGATGCATGATTGTAAAATTATTTTGAATAATTAACATTGATGCATGTACGTAAAATTATGTAAAATAATTAACATCTACGAATGATTGTAATTTTTTTTATAATAATTAACATCGATGCACGATTGTAAAATTATCTCGAATAATTAACACTGAAGTACAATATATTACTTCATTTTTTCGAAACGTCAATGTTTTTCCGTAGCGCTGACCGCCATAGCGTACACCCAGCAACCGGTGGACTACTACCACGTGCTTCACCTCCCGCACCACCCCCCCCTGCACCCCGTGCTCGACCGAGCCCCGCGCACGGAGTTCTCGTGCCACTCCCGTGTCAGAGGTTACTACGCAGATGTCCAGACAGGCTGTCAGGTAAATAATTATACCTTTAAGCTACTAGTGTCATGGTTGCACACTAAACATTTTGTGGCCTACTAAAAGAGCCTTAGTTCGTTTTTTATGTAAAGTCTTCTTTTACACCTTATTGATTTTGCTCTTAAGTTGACATAAGTATACAAGAATGGCTTGATTAAAGTTATAGGTATAGGTTATGTAGATATTTGAGATTACATTGAGAAATATTTGCAATGTTTTTGTTTTTTTTTGTCTCCAGGCTTATCATTTCTGTTGGCGCCAACACCTAGTCAGCACCCAGCTGTGTGCGAATGGAACTCTTTTCAATGAACAGTTTCAAGTAAGTGCATTATTGCATCTCCAAAAATTTAACATTTTTAGTTAACTCACTGGGTAAGTTAACTTTAAAGTTACGGACGGTCTAGTCGGAAGAATGGTGACTGCTGTTCCGGAGCCTCTGGTTTGAATCTCACACGCGTCGCTGTCTTTTCGAAGGCATTTGAACACCGCGAACTTAAAAACGGTGAAGGAAAACGTCGTCAGGAAACCGGTATGTTCCTAGAATCCTTCAATGTCATGAGTCATGTACCAACCCGCTCTAAGCCAGAGTGGTGGATTATGCCCTTGCGAGAGCAGGCCCCGAGTTCCAGCAGTGGGAACATTTAGTGGGCTGCTTATAGAGATGAACTTCTTAGCATTCCATGGATTCACCGTGCGGTTGCCGGGTCCATCGTGTGGCAGAGAGAAATCCCGAGTAGACCCCGAGACTTGTGACTCGGGAGTAGGTTTAAGGGGCCCCTTTCTGTCGTACATCAACACTCACCTTCACTACTCGTGTTTCTGTCCCTGTCCAGCCAAATCCGACATGCTTATGCTCGGGTAATTTACGTATAACAGTAGGTACGTAGTATGTACACACACGTATGCAGTTCAGGTCCAGTCCAGAGTCCAGTACGATTTAAGTTTCGAGTGCAAATGAAAATGTGCAACTACCACGTTCGTTTTCATACTACAATGTACAACCACGCAGTAATGCGCGTACTACTGTGTTCCACTTTAGAGGGTATCGTTTCCAGAGAAATCACAGGGCATAGAGATAAGATAGTATAAGATAAGTCATTATTTATTCACCAAAACACAAAGTTACATTTCTTATTATCCTTAAGTTAAAGCACATTTTAAACATTTTTAACCCAATTTTTATTCGGCTCTTTGTCCGGTGGGTCCTAAACTAGGCTACGCCTGTATCTTGGGCACCCGGTAATAACAATTAAATATTACTTTGTACGCGGAATATAGAGTTAGCGCTCACAGAGTAAAGTTGACATATATATATCTATATATAGTTGACATATATATCGTATATATTTTACGATAATTTATCTCTATGCCCTGTGATATCGATTTATATCGAACGCAGTGCAGTGCTGCAGGTAACTATTTGGACTCTTCATATTCCAATAGCTGCGTGTCGCTGTGCTGTTATGTGGCAGGCATGTTACTTCCCATCAGGTATATGTACTGCTCGTCTCGTCACTCTATACTATGAAAAAAAACGGACTATTTCGATTCTTAACACTTTAATTGCGAGAGGACTCGAACCCCAGCTGCTGTTGTGGAAACAAATTAAGATTAAGTTTAACCTGGATTTTCTTTTGTTCGCAGGTTTGTGACCACTTCTACAACGTAAGATGCGGCTCTCCACTTGAAGACTTATGATATGTGTCTTTGGTCTTTGTTTTACAAAATATTTATTTATTTAAATAAACTTTTGAACTAATTTGCTTTTGTTTTTTTATTTAAATACATTTTTGAACTAATTTGCTTTTGCTTTCATGTTATAATATACCTATTTGTATATGACTACCGTACTGTACTGCTGAAACAATTTGCATTGTAATTGACCAAACAAAAGAAAAATACGTTTTGTACCACAAATAACACTACTATTGTTTTTAATGAAGTATATTTCTCGGCTTAAAGTAAGTGTATTAAGTAACGATTCCATCGAGACCTGGGCAGTGCTTCAGTCTCTTCAGCCTCTTCGGCGATGCCGCATCGACTATCGCTATTTCAAAGTGTATCTACAGCAAAGCCACAATGTCTGTCCGATTACAGGACCATTGCACAAAACATATCCAGCTACAGAAAGGCGTGAGACAGGGAGATGTTATATCTCCGAAACTGTTCACTGCCGCGCTGGAAGATGTTTTCAAGCTACTGGACTGGAATGGATACGGCATCAATATCAACGGCGAATGCATCACTCACCTTCGGTTTGCCGACGACATAGTCATTGTGGCGGAGTCGCTGGAGGACCTCGGTGCTTTGCTCAGGGACCTCAGTAGAGTATCCCAGCAGGTAGCTTTCAGGATGAATATGGACAAGACGAAGGTCATATCAAATGTTCATGTCTCACCTGTACCGGTTAATGTTGGGAATACCACACTCGAAGTTGTTGACGAATACGTCTACCTGGGTTAAAAGATCCATTTAGGTAGATCCAACTTCGACAAAGAGGTTCAGCGAAGAATCCAACTCGGATGGGCAGCGTTCGGAAAACTTCGGCACATCTTTGAGTCCAAAATACCCCAATGCCTAAAGACAAAAGTCTTTAACCAGTGCGTGTTGCCAGTGATGGCTTATGGAACTGAGACGTGGTCCTTAACTGTGGTCCTCATAACAAAGCTCAAAGTCACACAGCGAGCTATGGAGAGAGCTATGCTCGGAGTCTCTTTGCGCGACAGAATCCGTAATGAGGATATTCGCAAAAGAACGAAAGTGGCCGACATAGCTCAAAGAGTAAGCAAGCTGAAGTGGCAATGGGCAGGCCACGTCGCTCGCAGAACTGACAACCGATGGGGAAGAAAGGTTCTCCAGTGGCGACCACGAACCGCAAGACGGAGTGTTGGACGGCCTCCCACTAGATGGACAGATGACCTCACAAAGGTCGCTGGAAATCGCTGGTTGCAGGTTGCGCAGGACCGTTCGTTGTGGAACTCTAGGAGGGGAGGCCTATGTTCAGCAGTGGACGTCTTGCGGCTGGTGATGATGATGATGATTAAGTAACGTCATACATGCATTTTAATTGCTTTGTTTGGTTTCTATGAAAAAAATAATTTAGCTCAGGCTAATAAAAACGCTTTAAGGCAAAGAGCTGTTTTCAAATGATCGTATTTTGTGGTTTAAATTAAAGTTATTTCTGTCTTGTATTCTTTTAGATTTTTGATTGTTTACCTTTTACAAATAGTCTTTTTGCGGATGGCGAAATACTTCTGAGTAGCTAGTAAACCTATGGACTAAGAGCCAATGAACCCCAGACCTTCGTTATTTTAACAAAGCTGAAAGTTTGTCAGCGCATGCTCCCAACACAGATAAGAACGATGGCCTATTATGAAGTTTGGGTCATCCTGGTCTTGGCATATAAACTGTACTAAAGGTGTAGGTTAAGTAGGTTAGGTAGGTCGAAAGTACCTATGAAATACCTATCGTCTATAGTCTCTTCTAGGTAAGCACGTTCCAACGTCGCTTAACATTAGGCGAGATAGTGGTCAAGTGCGAACCTATTATAGTTAAAAAAATATACCGCTCTAAATTTCACAAATTATAAAGTCTGATATTTTGGTATATTACCTTCAGAATATTATTAAAATCACGTCAGTAATTGCCAGACACTTAACATCGTGGTAACCACTCATGTTCATGCAATTATTATTCTATTTAAGTCATAGTATATGAACTCATGTTTAGATATACATAATACTTGTAGCATTTGGCAGCCTTATTATCATATGCAACCTACTAAAAGTTCCCACTGCTGGGACTCGGAGCCTTAGTACCGTTTATATGCCAAAGCCATGATGACCCTTCATATTGGTTCATCGTTCTTACCAATGTTGGGAGCATGCGCCGACAAACGTTCAACCCTGTTAGAATACTGAAGGCCTGGGTTGCAAGGGCTCTTGCTTTATATATTCAGGTACAACGGCTGTGTCTATAATATTGGATATAGGTATCTATATATAACAGACATACCTACTCACATTTTTGTATTTGAAAACTTCTTTAGGCGCGCCTAGACAGATTTTTCGTGGGCTGTGAATTGAATTCTAGCGTCATGCTCGGGTATGCTAAGAAATCTACGAGTAAACTCGGGACCATGGCTATTGGCCGGGACCATGGCTATTGGCCATCTAGAAATACGTCAGCCAATGGGAAATGCTGAAAGGGCGTGACCAGGCCATTTCTAGGCATGGCCATCTAGAAACGCATCAGCCAATGGGAAATGCTGACGCATTTCTAGATGGCCATGCTAAGATGGCGAGGCTACGCCCTCAGGTTACACCCATGTAGTTTCCAAGGTAAGCTATCAAATTCTGAGTTACAAGTTTTCACTTCTATCGGCAGTTCCTGACTCCCAATTTTTTTCCATATTTTAGTCTTGAAATACGGAAGCAATTACAGGGCAAACTTGATACTATAGGTAGGTACTTTTCGCACCATTTTTGATAGTGTGAAATAAAACACAACATGATCTATAAATGCTATATTTACAGCAAACATGAAATAAACAAAATTAAAACTTTGGGTTAAAGTACAAAAAAAAACTTAATTACATTATCAAATAATAATAATAATTATGATGTAGAGAGCACTATGTAAATGCTTGATGAGTATTTTATTTCCAAAAAATATTTAAATGGCAGTGGTTAGTCGGAGCTCTTTCAATAAAAGTTTAATTTATTAACTACCTAGCAGCGTCCCGCGGTTTTGCCCGCGTAGTTCCTTATCCCGTCATTTTTCCAGAATTAAAACTAGTTTTTAAGCCTTCTTTCGGATTATGATTTAATTGTGTTTCAAATTTCAAACTATTTTTTGGATGTTACAACGTGATTAAGGAACAAACATCCAAATATTGACATTTATAATATTAGTAGGATTAAACAATGTTGAAAACTTTAAACAGGATTTATTCGAATCTAAATGATTTTCAATTCCCTCCCGACGCGACGTTTCGATCGCTTTACGACGATAGTGATCACTAAAAGACTACGTGACCATCGCTACTCAACATTCGTGGTTAAAATAAGGGTCTTCACGTGACCACGGCCTTTGTTCAGATGCAAATAGGTAAATACCTAAGTTTGTCATCACCATAAACTTTAACGGCGAGGGAAAACATTGTGAGGAAACCACCATGTTACAAAAATTACATCTTTCAAGGACGTTTGCCAACCAGTACTTCGTGAGCGTGGTGGATTATGGCTTTGACTCTTTCTATGCGAGAGAAGCCCTCAAGTCCCAGCAATGGAAACATTAGATGAGCTGCCGATCTATAATACACAATGGGGGTTAATTATTTAAAAAGTAGCTCAAATTATTTTATAGCCAACTAGCTGAATCGTGCGCGCGCGTTGCTACGCCATCTATCGAAAATTGGTCGTATAATTCAAATCTACAACAAACATGGTTACCTTAGATTCTAATGACGCAACCTTTAAAAGATAGACACGTGCTGTCACGCAACGAAAGCTCTCAAAAAGCAATATTTTTTCCCGTTTTTGTTACACTTTTCATTCATGCTCCGGTCCTGTTGATAGTAGCGTAATGTTAAATAGCCTAAAGCTTTCCTTGATAAACGGACTATCCAACAGAGAAATAATCTTTCAATTTGAATCAGTGGTTCCTGAGATCCTTGCGTTCAAACAAACATACTCTTCAGCTTTATAATATTATAGTATACAGGGTTACTGGTAATCAGCCTGCATCCGTTTAAGGGCATGTTCTGTATATTTAAACAAACAACTTTTGTTCTACAACTTTCGTTAAAACTCAATAGATAACCAAAAAAAAAATTTGTGTTTGTTGCCCTTTTTTGTACTGTTTAGCGACTTTTTAGTGTTTATTCACTTTGGCACATCATTTTTTGCGCGTTAAATAGCGTACGCGCTCTTGTTACGAATTGTTCGATGCTTTTAGACCGTTGCAAATATATTATTAATTTTTTTTGTAACAGAAAAAAAACACATTTTTTTAAAACTGTAGAACAAAAGTTGACGTATTGTATGTACCTAACATCCCCTTAAAAGGATGCAGGCTGATTACCAGTAACCCTGTATAGTATAGATAAATGGCGTTACATCTCTGATTATTACGCGGCGTTTTTAGAAATCTACACAAATTATTTTTAATAACGCAACAGGCGGCGTTAATACTCCATATTGTTAGAGGAATAATAATAAGCATACGTAAATGTGAATAATTAAAACATTTATTTCACCTACATATTTGTCACTGAAACCTGTCATTCTAAAACGCAACGAAAACATTGAGTTAACAAAGAAATTTTAAATCACATCCGAATGAAACGGTTTTATAAAAATTGTCAAACACATTTTTTTTAAAGTTAATTGAAAGTGTTTTGAAGGCTTTAAATATTCCTGGTTGCTAATCCTTTTTTTAAAGCAAATTGCACCTTAAGCATTTTGGCATACGGACTTAACTACCTAAATCCTATTAACGAACAGACACAAGAGTAAACACACTAAGCTACTTCCCAAAGCACTACCACTTCCCTTACTACCCTCCTTGTGATTGATTTCATTTTCTTTAGTAATCCGTTTAATCTCGTCTAGTATCCTCTTCTCTTGCATCGCGAGGGTCGTGGCGTCGTTGATGCTGCGCAGGAGTCGGTAGTTTTGTATCTTGTCTGTTTCTGGGAGACGGAGAGTTAGCTGGCCGTTGGATGTTACGTAGGAGATCCCTTTGCTGAGAGCGTCGATTCGTCTCTCTGTAAAATGATAAAAAATAAGAGGTTAATCAAGTGTTTTGTTTTCTTTAGATGAAAATTTCTTTCCGCTCGTTGAGCACTTTTTGGGTGAAAAAAAAATGGTTGTCTGTAAAGTCGGTGTTTACTGTCGATAGAACGTGACAACGTCTGAAGAAATCAGTACGCTGATAGCGCGAGTAGTGATACCGCTCGACTCGGCGGGTGGCGCCCTCAGCGCTCAGCTTCGTCCGCATGGCACGGAAGACGAACTAACGGTAACGGCGGAACGTTACAGTTTTGCGGGCGTGCAGCCGGTTTCATCGAATTATAAGACGTTATCACGTCAAAAATGTATGGAACTCACGTCGTCGCCACCTAACGGTTTCTGCAAACATTTTTTTCTTTTTCTACACCGTCGTATGTGGTTTTAGGAAAGAAATACGTTCGGAATGGTGATTAAGGAGCTTTTACTGTATAGAGAAAGAATTTTAAGTGACTGAGCTACTATGCCAGCAAAGGAGGAGTTCAAGTATTACTTAACACAATTTTGAAAGATTTTAATATGCGGGATTTTGATACGGCGATGGATCACCTCTTTCTTGTAAAGCCCCATAACGTTATTCGCACCCCTCCCCTCACTCTCTCTAAAGTTTAGATAACTAAACTAGAACTAAACGCTATGGACCTAACATCCAAGTGACCATTTTTACTTAAAAGTCGCCACAGAAGTTACCAACTTGGGAGATTTTCGTTCCCTTTTCTTTTAATAAAAGTATCAAGTACCTTCAACACGCAGCGTAATGTTTTAAAAGTGTATCATACTATAGTTAAGTTTATTGTAGTGGTAGGACTCTTGGCAGAATCCGCCTAGTGAAGGACCACATCTTTGCAGTTATTCTACCGCCAAGCAGTAATGTGCAAACATTACTGTGTTCCGGTTTGAAGGGCAATGTTTCCAGAGAAATTACAGGGCTTAGAGATATAACATCTTAGATCCCTGGGTGACGAGCGCAGTGCAGTGCTAGGTAATGATTTGGACTCTTCATGTTCCGATAGCTGCGTGTCACTGTGCTGTTATGTGGCAGGCATGTTGCTTATCATCAGGCACATGTCCTGCTCGACTCGTTACACTTAAAAAAAAAAGACACTCCCTCTCCACAAACTGCATTAATTATACTTGAACACCCTCAAATTGAGGCATGCAGCTAGAAAGTTGAATACAATAAACATACCATCTGGCAAGTTTAGAGTCTTCAATGCCTCATCCAAGACCGGATCCTTCACCATCTTCTCTAGTCTCTCCGAAAAGTCCATGTACGTATCGTCTTCATTACCGCAATGACCGCGGAAGTCATCGGTGTCTATACTCCACACCATGAGGCCTCCTAGCCCTTTTTCTATGGCCATCCTGTAAAAAAATTAGATTGATTAGGTCTGTAAATACAGCGCAGAGAAAAAGCGGCGCACTAAATGTTTCCATTGCTAGGACTCCACCTTCTCATGCAAGGAAAAAGGGAGTCAAGGTCATGATCCACCACGCCAGCCTAGTGCTGGTTGGTGATTCGTGATCTCGAACCATTCTAGGAGCATGTCCATTTCCACACGATAACTTCCTACACCGTTTTAAGTAAATGACGCGTAAGACAGTGGTACGCGTGGGTACCGAACCAGAGACTCCGGAACAGCTGTTGCTGTTCTGGTTCTCTTGTAGCGACAAGACCAGTCGTGATCCCAAAAATATATAGAACTAGCGGCCCGCTCCGGCTTCGCTCGAATAATAAATAACCTAGATATCAACTGCAGTGCCATCTGCCGGGCTGATTTGTGAATCTAAACCTTCCAGGGCCCTACCCAAACGTATACAAAAAAAAAACATTCAGATCGGTCCAGCCGTTTAGAAGGAGTTCAATAATAACGAGAAGTGGCATTGATTTTCTATATCTATACTAATATTATAAAGAGGAAAGATTTGTTTGTTTGTTTGTAATGAATAGGCTCCGAAACTACTGGATCGATTTCAAAAATTCTTTCACCTTTGGAAAGCTACATTATTCCCGAGTAACATAGGCTACGGCAAATGGCGCTGCAGTTGATATCTAGGTTATTATTCGAGCGAAGCCGAAGCGGGCCGCTAGTTATATATATATATGGATAGATAATCTTGAAATAAAGTACCAAATGCTGAGTTTATGACTAACTAATAGCGATTTATTCCAGGTTTATCTATACTATCTAAACTAATATTAGAGTTTGATATTAAAAAGTTTGTTTGAACGCTAGGATCTCGGGAACTACCGGACCGATATGAAAGATTATTTTTCTGTTGGATAGTCCATTTATTGAGGAATGCTATAGGCTATTTATCCTTACGTTACTATCAACAGGAGCGGAGCATAAATGAAAAATGTTACAATAATATTGCTTTTTGAAAGGTTTCGTTGCGTGACAGCACGTGTCTATCTTTTAAAAGGTTGCGTCATTAGAATCTAAGGTAACCAGTTCTAGATTTTAATTGGTACGACCAATTTTCGATAGATGGCGTAGGAACGCGCGCATGATTCAGCTAGTTGTGAATATTGCGACTTACTTGACTTTGATAGCAATAGATCTTGAATTATCGTAGCATACGACTCGGTCGCCGTCTCTCATGTACGGTGTGGCTGACTTGTCATCCCAATGGTGCGTCCATAACGTACTTTTGTTAGTTTTCTCCATGCAAATCTGTGGTAGATAAATATAAATTGCCATTTATTTATTGCGTTTCAAAGTAATATCGTTAGCTGAACTGAAAATATAAGGAAGTTTTCATTAAAATAAAGTAGAACTTAATTACAACCACCAACTTAATTAACGTACGTAGAGTAGACAAAAAGAAAAAAAATGGCAGTCATCGGGACTTGCCGATAGAAGTGAAAACTTTTAACTCAGAATTTGATAGCTTACTTTGGAAACTACGCGTGTGAAACCAGAAGGAGTGGCCATGCTCATGGCCATGTTCGTTTATCTATACTAAGCATACATAGGAACTGCCGATAGAAGTGAAAACTTACAACTCAGAATTTGATAGCTTACTTTGGAAACTACGCGGGTGAAACCGGAGGGCGTGGCCATGGTCATGGCCAATGGCCAAGGTTCTGAGTTTACTCGAAGATTTCTTATCATTCCCGAGCGTGACGCTAGAATTCAACTCCAGACCGCAAATTTTTTTTTGAAACAGATACGTTTTTGTGTGCTCTTACTTATGTGGGCTATTGGAACATTATGGAGCCGGAAAAACAGTTAGGTATGTTTCGTGACACTATCCACGCTTGAGAACGTTTTCACTGCGATCATGGTGGATCAACGAGGCTGCTTGCTTTGCGTCTTTACTTACGATTTTATTAACCTACTAATATTGTAAACTAGCAGTTCCCCGCGGTTTTATTCGCGTAGTTGTAGCAGTTCCTGTGACTGCCAATTTTTTTGAAGTGAAAACTTCTTTATGAGCGCCTAGACAGATTTTTCGTGGGCTGTGAATTGATTTCATTCGTCACGCTCGGGTATGATAGGAAAGCTTCGGGTAAACTCGGGACCATGGCTATTGGCCATCTAGAAATACGTCAGCCAATGGGAAATGCTGAAAGGGCGTGGATAGAACATCATGGCATGGCCATATAGAAACGCATCAGCCAATCGCAAATGCTGACGCGTTTCTAGATGGCCATGCCAAGATGGCGTGGCCAAGCCCTCAGGTTACACCCGTGTAGTTACCAAAGTAAGCTATCAAATTCTGAGTTATAAGTTTCACTTCTATCGGCAGTTCCTATGACTGCCATTTTTTTTTTTAATTACTTGATGTCGCCGTATGGATTGCTTATGGATATGGATTCTTTGTTATGGAAGGATATGATTGCTTTAGAAAATATGTATTTGAACGTAATCATACCTCATTGTATCCCATAAATCCGTCTTCATTAGTGAAGGGTCCTCTAAAGCCCTTGCTTTTGGCCGGCGTCCTTCCAAACTCTATATCTCTGACGTCAGGGTTTTGCAGCACGAATGTCCGTCCGTAGAACGGAAGCCCCAACACCAGCTTGTAAGGAGATACGCCGTGGGCGAGCATGTAGTTTACTGTGTATTCCTGAGAAAGAAAAAAACGTTTTTTTTATTTACCCACAACTTATAACCAAAACTTAAATAACTACAAAATTTCATCCCCAACATTTCAGGACAGGACCTGTGCAGAATCTGCCTAGGAAAGTACCACACCTTTTGCTAACGAATGGAGTGCATTGCTAGGTAATGTTTACTCCATAATATGTACAAATAGCGGCATGACACTGTGCTATTGTGCAATTAAGTGCAGATGTGTTTTGCCTACTATTGTTTTTGTTTTGTGTTTTTCGGTTGTTTTATTTGTTATAACGCGGTAATCTCAGGAACTACTAAGCCGATTTCAAAAATTATTTCACCGTTCGATATGAACGTGATCCTTGAGTGCTATACGCTATATTTTAAATGACGTACTACCACGACGACGTTTTCTAGAAACCTAGCTATTTATAATAGCCCTCGACACGCCCTGCATACTAAATTACATGGAAATCGTTGGAGCCGTTTCCGAGATTCAGATTATTTTTACAAGAATTGCTTGTTTAAAAGTATTAGATAAAGAAACTTACCAGAATAAATTCACCCTGTAGTGGGATAAAGAAGCCTCGGCATGAAGTTTAAAGTAAAATAAACTCACCAGGGTCAGTACATAATCAGGGTCTGCGCTGGACAGCGGCGCGTTGGCTCGTAGTGCCAGATAATGATGTCGACTCCTCATGTTCCAATAGCTGCGTGACACTGTGCTGTTATGGGCAGGCGTATTGTTTGCTATTAGACACATGGTCTATTCATGTCGTCATTCTATCTAAAACCCTTATACGAGCAATTCTTACGTACCTATATGTAATTTAGAATATTTAGATCATTGTATCTCGGAAACGCCACCGAAAATTTTCAAGAAATTTAGAATGTAGGGGGTTTCGGAAGCCATTAATCCGTCTAGCTAGGTTCATATTTGTAGCAAACGTTGTTTTATCCATGTCTAAACCGAGCAAACGTCGGTTGTCCAGGTACTAATTAATATACATAAGTAAAAAGAAACTTACAAGAGTCAGTACATCATCAGGGTCTGCGCTGGACAGCGGCGCGTTGGCTCCCACCACGTCGTCCCACGTGCCGTGGTAATCGTAGCACATCATGTGGATCAGATCCAGGTAGCGGCTCAGCCGGGTCAGGTCGTACGCTGTCTCCATCGTGCTCTTACCAGCTCGAAGAGCCACCGTCAAATACAGCCGCGCGAGTTAAAGCATCGTGTATCTCTGGGTGATGACTGCAGTGCCGACTGATGTCAACTCTTCCTGTTCCAATAGCTGCGTGATACAGTGCTGTTATAGGCAGGCGTGTTGCTTACCATTAGACACTTGGTCTAATAAACGAGCAATTCTTACGTACCTATATGTAATTTGGACCTCGGAAACGCCACCGAAGATTTTCAAGAAATTTAGAATGTAAGGGGTTTCGGAAGCCATTAATCCAGCTATCTAGGTTTCATTGTTAGAATACGTCGATTTTTTGTATTTAAACCGAGGAGTTTAGTCGTCCAGGTACTAATGTACATAAATACTCGTATAAAAAGAAACTCACCAGAGTCAGTACATCATCAGGGTCTGCGCTGGACAGCGGCGCGTTGGCTCCCACCACGCCATCCCACGTGCCGTGGTAATCGTAGCACATCATGTGGATCAGGTCCAGGTAGCGGCTCAGCCGGGTCAGGTCGTACGCTGTCTCCATCGTGCTCTTACCGGCTCCGAGAGCCGCTGTTAAGATGTAACCGCGCGGTTCAAACGCTTCGTTCAGTTCCTGAGAAACAAAAAATTTATTAGGAATTTAATTTTTGCAGTGTCTAGGTAGGGTTCTTTGCAGAATGCGCCTGGAAAGTTCCACATCTTTGCCAGTTATTCGGTCAACAAACAGTCGTGCACTGTGTTCCGGTTTGAAGGGCAATGTTTCCAGAGAAATCACAGGTCTTAGATATATAATATCTTAGATCTCTGGGTGACGAGCGCAGTGCAGTGCTAGGTAATGATTTGGACTCTTTATGTTCCAATACCTGCGTGTCACTGTGCTATTATAGGCATGTTGCTTACCATCAGGCACATGTCCTGCTCGTCTTATCACCTTATATTAAAAAAAGGCGGATTACCTAGAAGAAACAAATTCACTTTCGGTTTGAAGACACCAAGAATTTAAAAATATGAAAGGATTTGTTTTGATTACGTACTGTGCTTAACAAAACGTTTAGATGTTGATTGGGAACGGGTGTGGGTCCTATACGGATGATCCGATTTTGTTTTTTTTTGTTTCAAAGACTTAGCTGTAATAGAAGAATCTTAAATGCTTAATGGATTTTAAATTTGATTTAATTTGTTCAAACATACATGTGACCTAAAATTTTATATAATTACTAGGTTCATACTAAGAACTATTTCTAACCAAAATTCATAAATCCGGCTGAATTTATCTAACTTACCCTAACTAAATGCACGAAGTTGTCCCGGTCCACTGGCTTACCATCTCTCTTCGTGGGATACTCCCAATCCAGGTCTAAGCCGTCGAAGCCGTAGTGACTGAAATAAACAAAAGAAAAAGTTAAGGAAGTTATATATCAAACAGTGTTCCAAAAAAATATATACTCTCTTTAAGTTAGCGAAGTTTTGCGATTGGAGCTCATATTGAAACTACTAGCGATCCGCCCTGGCTTCGGCTGTAGTATATAATATATAACCTATAGCACTCAGGGATCACGTACATATCCAACGGTGAACGAATTTTGGAAATCGGTCCAGTAGTTCCTGAGATTAGCGCGTTCAAACAATAATCCTCATCAGCTTTATAATATTCAGTATAGATTAGGTATTCATACATGGTTTAATCGCGATCTAAATTAATTATTAGATACTAGCAGTGCTTCGTGGTTATAACCGCGTGGTGAATCATTGATGATTCATTCATTGATTCATTGATGAGAAAATGATGGGAATCATTTTCTAGTGATAAAAAATAGCTTATATGTATACTATTCCAGACTGTAATCTAGCTTTTTAAATTTCAACCCGAGTCGTTCGGATGTTCCAACGCGATTGAGCAACAAACGTTAAAACATCCCAATTTTGACATTTATTATATTAGTTTTTATCGTGGAAAAGTATTGGGAACAGGAAATGCACGGGTAAAAACGCGGGGCACTGCTAGTAATTAAAACATTGCCAGGCTTAAGAACTGCCGATACATATGAAAACTTATAACTCAGAATTTGATAGCTCACTTTGAAACTACGCGGGTGAATTATGGGCAATGGTAATGATCCCGAGTTTACCCGATTTCTTATCATTCCCGAGCGTGACGCTAGAGTTCAATTCCCAGCCCACGCAAAATCTCTCTGAGGCGCGCCAAAAGAAGTTTTCATTTCAAACAATCTAATACCTATCTAATTCTAATAATAAATATCTAAATCTAATTCAAGACCTTCAACTCACTTTAAGAACTGTAGGACGCTTTCAATGAAGGCCTTCCTGCTTTCCGGTTTGGAGGCCATGTCAGAGTATTTTGGAGAGCCTTCGTTCCAGCCTCCGATGGCGATGGTCACCTTCAGATGGGGGTAGCGCTCTTTCATGGCCACCAGCCCTTTGTAGCCAGCCATACCGTTATTCTTCTCCAGATCCTGCCAAGGATCTATAAAATAAATAAACATTAGTAGTAGTTTTAATAGTGGTAGTACTCTTAGCAGAGTAGTCCGCCTGGGGAAGTACCACACCTTTGCTAGTTATTCTACCGCCAAGCAGTAGAGTGCAAACATTTCTGTATTCCAGTTTAAAGGGCAATGTTTCCAGTGAAATTACAGGGCCTAGAGATAATATCTTAAATAGTTAGGTGACGAGTGCAGTGCAGTGCTAGGTAGTGTGGACTCTACATGATCCAATAGCTGCGTGTCACTGTGGCACATGTCCTGTTCGTCTCGTCACTCTTTATTAAAAAAAAAAATATTGGCAGTCATAGGAACTGCCGATAGAAGTGAAAACTTGCTGTTGCCCTGGTACTGGTACCTAGGGGCAAACGCAACTCTTCTATATTTCTGTTGTCCTGGTATCTGGACATAAACGCTGGGCTGTTGGAGGTAGGTAATCGAAACTCTTTACTGTTTCTGTTGCTCTGGTACCTACCTGGCCGTTTTTACCGAGTTTACCCGAAGATTTCATATCCGATCCGATCCATTATCATATCCAAGCGTGACGATTGATGAATCCATTTCACAGCCCACGAAAATTCTGTCTATAGCGCGCCTAAAGAAGTTTTCACTTCAAAAATACATATTATACATAGAAACACCCAGACACAGTACAAATACTAGATTGACACATAAACAACATTTACTTTGAAATTAATGGCCTTCTCTCACAAAGTCAAAGTAATATAACAATATAAATAATATAGGTATTGGCGCTAAGTCGTTACTACACGCAGGACGTTAGACAATGAATTCTACACAAATGTAGCCTATGGGCATGCAAAATTTAAATTATTACGTAAATTAAACAATTTACATCACAAACAACCGTTTTTGTACAAGAAAGAAAAAGTTAATAGCATAACTAAATGCAGGTTAGTGTATGGCTTATGCCCTTGCAAGACAGTATTTTTTGATAGGTAAGAAAACTAATCAGTTTGTCAGATTGCTAAAAAATATTGTACACGTATTTTTTCTTTTGTTTCACAAACAAAAAATGACGAAGATGCAGCACTTAGAAATTTCGAGTGACGTCACACAATTGACGTCACTTTACCCGATAAGTAGATTTTTACCCGATACGTGATTTTTACGTCACGACCCGCCATTCTGGAAAATTTATTAAGCGGCATCGATTTTGGCCTTGACTCTCCTAGCGAAGATTCCTAGTCCCTTAAAGTGGGGTGCTACTCGTATGTAAAAGAAAACATTACACCGGCACACAAAAAAGAAGCTGTCTCTACTTTGGACAGGATCTATCTACCTAGGAGAATGTTCGACCAGCTTGAATCCGAATTTTGAAGCCCGTTTTTATGATGTTATTGCATAAATTGACGAGACGAGCAGGCATTGCGCCTGATGCCTGCAACATGCCTGACAGTTTCGCGCAGTTATTGGAACATGAAAGTACAATTAATTACATAACACTGCACTGCGCTCGTCACCTAGAGATCTAAGATATTATCAGCCCTGTAATTTGTCTAGAAACATTGAAGAGTCCTACCACTACAGCTATCATTTGGCCTGGTCACCTTCCATTTTTCAGTATGACTGCAGTTTTTCGGAATTGGTAATCTTTTTTGGGTTTTCAGCATTTCACATTTGTTTACTTACCAAGGCTTTTGATGCTGTTCTTCTCAGGGTCTAACCCAGCGAAGGAGTACACGATGTGTGTACACATGGCTGGGTCGAGATGGTCAATATTGTAGCTGCCCATCCCAGGCCGATACGTCGCCCAGGATGCCACGTAGCATACTATCTTCTTCCCATGCATGGGACCTGAAACAGAACATGGGCCGTTTTAAAACTATAGAAAAATTATCAAATTCTGAATAAATGAATGAGCATTTTACCACTGATTCACCGTTAGGGCGTTCAAATCTCGGGCATGAGAGCCAAATCCGGCAACAAGGCCGACAACTGATCGCAGCATTTCAGCCGCTCCGCATTATTTCCACAATAGCATATTTATTTATTCCTCAAACAGCGTATCGCTTCAACGCTAGGGGTAGTATTAGAAAAGCACTGACTCCTAATATCGTTCTTACTGTGTAGACACGGACTCCCACTGTTTATATATATCATAATCGTTCCAAAGACTCAAACGAAGAGGTTTGACTTTACTTTTGTGATAAGAACGTCTAGGCTGTGGACTGAGTTGCCGGAGTGGGTCTTTCCCGATGGATACAATCTTGCTGTTTTCAAATCAAGAGTGAATCGATTTCTTCCAGAAAGCACGCTCTCAAATCGAGCGAGAATCGGTTTCTTCCAAAAAAGCACGCTCTCAAATCGAGAGAGAATCGGTTTCTTCCAAAAACGCACGCTCAAAGCCACGCTCCATCGTGGTAGGCATGAGTGAGCATCGTTGCTTAGCATGAGAGCCAATACAAGTTATACCATACTGCTGAATCTACTAATGCTTATATATTTCTATCTAGGTTCCCTGATGGTTCAAATGACCCATCAATGTTTGACACGGGCCTGTAGTCTATTAGGTAGGTACATAATTGTGATCACAAACATACTTGTGGTACACAGAAACACCAGACACAGAACAAGCATCCAAACACACAAATATTTGTCTTGGGTTAGACTCCAAAACTCATGTGAATAGTTCGTTTCTGTTCTGTTCGAATCTGACCTTGTAACTTAGTCGATTTTTTTAAACTTGTACGGGTTCACATCTGACCACCATCTCGCCTGATGTTAAACGGTGATGCTGTCTACGATGGAGCGTATTTACCTAGATGCAAACCGATTCACTCTCGATTTGAAGACACCTAGATTGTAAACATTGGTGAAAATCCGACGCAACGCATTTCATGTTATTTTCGCAAAAGTAGGGTCAAACCTCTTCGTTCGCGTCTTTGGAACATCAACCATGAAACGACGTCGCCTTTTCAAGCTACGATCAGTCAGTTCGTAGATCTGAAAGTCGTGGGTATTAATTAACCAGCCATAATACATTGAACGATTAGTTATTGTTGATTATTTGACGTATCATTACTTCTAAGTTATCTAAACTATCTTACTTCTTACCGATAGTATAAAAAAAGTAGTTCCCCGCGGGTTTTCCCGCGTAGTTTACATTCCTGTAATTTTCCCAAGTTATTTTCTTCTTTTAACAATACTGTGTTTACACTTGACTGTCCTCTCGCCTGATGTCAAGCGACGATGTGGTCTACGATGGAGCATGCTTAAACTCGTCACTAAACACAATTTTAAGACAAATTCTAATCATTGATTTCACTAGTTTATAGTTTTTTCTGCAGTAGAAAAAAACTGTAAACCGTCGCGAAATTATAATTGACTAGCGGCCCGCTCCGGCTTCGCTCGAATAATAACCTAGATATCCACTGCAGCGCCATCTGCCGTAGCCTATGTTACTCGGGAATAATGTAGCTTTCCAAAGGTGAAAGAATTTTTGAAATCAGTCCAGTAGTTTCGGAGCCTATTCATTACAAACAAACAAACAAACAAACAAACAAATCTTTCCTCTTTATAATATTAGTATAGATAAATGTTTACTCAAGATTTGTTTTGTCAAAACTACCCTTAAAATTTTTGAGGGTAGATTAAATTTTTTACCTTATTTTTTTCATTTATTGGGTAATAACGTGGCCCATATGGGTAGGTACGGCTACAGATAAGAAAATAGTTACTTGTACGGCGCCGGTTTACGGGTACCTAAAATAAGCCGATTGTAGATTCTATCCATCGGGAATACCTCTCTCAGGCAACGCATTCCACAGCATAGACATTATTATTACGAAAAGTCGTTCTTCATGCATTTTGGTCACGTGTGGTTGACCAATTCAGAGAGATATTTGACAATGAGATCAGCTCGCGGCCCCCACGGTCCTATTGTTTCAACACCAAAAACTTCATTTATTCGAAACATTCCACTGCGCGGTTTGCGTATTTTGAACTTTAAAGATGTACAAAATAATAAAACTAAAATTATTTCATCTTCAGCGTTTTCATAGCGTTATTTTTTTTTAAACATTTTGTATTAAGTTTTTTCTGACTACTTTTTATTTGAATTTTGTAAGTTTTCTTCTAAATATTCAGGGTCTTTCATATACTGGCGGGTCAGTAAAGGGCGACAATAGCCTAATAGCAAATACCTACTACGGGACTCCCACGCCAAGGTTATATCGTCTGAGGCGCTCTTTCACTAGTCGTAGTATGAGATGTAGTCATTGAGGACGGTAAGATTAGATTTAATTAAAAAAAATACGCTCACCAGTTAAAAAAATATACAAAATATAAAACAATTAGGTAAATTGTGGCTTTATCGCTAATGGTGATATCTTCCAAGTGACCATTACTGGCTGGAAACACACAAAGATGAAATAGAGTGAAGATGTGAAGAAAAATTAGGACGACAAAATTGAGAAGTCGTCACTTGAGCTACATAAAAAATTACGCCGGTTATAATTATTAAAATTAATTAAAAAATAATTATTATATTATAATTTAATTAAATTATAGGCAGTAGAGGCCTTTTAAGGACAACTACCACATGAGTACTTTTATAAAATAATACTTTAGTAGTACGTGATCCGGCTGCAGAATAGGTGCACTCGTTGCGTATTTGCTGGAAACCAAATTTTTACGCATAGGATTAGTAGAATAATATATAACCACCAGCCTGCCTAAATTTTGGCGGCCAAATTTGGCTGCTAGTATTCAAATTAAAGTACTGGTAATTAGTTTTTGGAAATCTTTTTCATTGATTTATTTAAAAAAAAAAATTGCCCACTTGACTGACAACTTTATTTACCTCTGACGTTTTTCATTTGTTTTTTTATATAACATGTGACGAGTTTACTTTGAATGTATGCAGAATACAAATAGTGACGAATTAACTTTGGGACGAATCGCCTATAACCCACTGTAATAATACAAAGACTCCGAAAACTCTTAAATATATGGAACTTCATGTGAAACTTCATAAATGTGCGTAAAGAAGTTGATTGAAATAAAGTAGTTTTTTCGAATTCCAAATACAAATATAAAAATCTTTATTGCTGTTTGCAGGTAAGATCAGATGATACAAAAACATTTTAGAAATTGACTTATACAAATTGGCCTCTTCCTTTAGACTCTGGAAGCCTCTAGAATCTAGAGGCAGCAATATGTCTGTCTCCAAGATCAAATATTTCAATGACTTCTTCTTAAACCATTTTAGACAATAGCTAAATACCACCGATGTTTGTTTTCTTTGAGCTAGATAACTATGGAGCCGGAAAAACAGTTATGTTTCGTGACAGTATCCACGCTTGAGAACGTTTTCACTGCGATCATGGTGTACCGACGAGGCTGACGAGGCTCCTTGCTTTGCGTCTTTACTTACGTTTTTATTAACCTACTAATATTACGAGGGTCAAACTGAAAGTTCTTAGAAAATCAAAAACTGATTACATTAGCTAGTTATTAGTTTTATTATATCTTTTCAAAATATTGTCCATTCACGTCAATACACCGCTGCATGCGATGGAACCACTGGGAAAAGCACTTTGCCCACTCGTCCTTAGGGGTCTCTTCAATGGCATCGCGATACGCAGCCACCGCTTCTTCAGCATTCATAAACCGCTTTCCTTTAAGTTTTTCTTTAATTTTTGAAAATAAATAAAAATCACAATGCGCGAGGTCGGGGCTATACGGCGGGTGACCCAGTAATTCAACGTTTGATGTCGCCAAATAGTCGATCGTTCGCTTGGCGGTGTGCGATGAGGCGTTGTCGTGGTGAAGGAGGATCCTACTGCGAGGTCGTTTCTCTCCACAGAAATCTAAATAATAAGGTACTAGAAGTCGCATGACCGCGTGACATTGTCGCCGCACAGGTGACTTGTAGGCCACCAGTGCTCGAGTTGTAGTTTAGTCTTCGTCGAACCGGCAGGCGTGAATCATCTTTACAACTTGTGTTATGCAGCATAAACAACTGTGGAAGTTCTTCCACAACTTGCAATTATACCAATAATGAGATTATATTTCACTGATAGGTATTTTATTATATTTAAATAGTATTTTTTACTAAAATAAACGGAGCCCAATGATTCACTATGATAGTTATTCATTTTTGGTGTTATCGTCGTTTTGCATACCATTGCTGCGTACACTAATTAACATCTAGAGTGGTACAAGCATAAACAGCAATGTAATGTAAAATTAAAGAAATCGTCATAATCTCTAATCTTCCATGGTGCAACCGCAGGTAGCGATCGTGAGCTAGTGCTGTGACGGCTCAATTTTACTTGGCCAAAAATAAACGATGAAAATTGTATTTTAAATTTTACCTTTTTTATCGATAAATTAACATAAAATATCGATTAAAAATTGTACACAGTACACACCCATACGTAAAATCTTTTAATTCGCGGTAAACATTACTTCATAATTAATAAATTATTATTAACAAAAGTATATACATACTAGCTATAACGCGCGATTGTGCATCCGTGCAAAATAAATATTAAGGTAACAGAGGCAGTATTTAGCTATTGTAAGCATTTATTTTTAAGACTTTATTAGTTTTCATACAAAATCAACGAACAACACGGAAGGGAGTAGGCATACACAGTGTCAACCTCTGTCAAAGTGCAAGTCCGCGGAGTTTGATAATACACCGTGGCGTGGAATACACTGAGGGCGGGGCTAGATTTGTGAATGGTGCTTTATTTTTTATGTGTTAGTGATTTGGCTGCGTGAGTATGGTCGGCAATGCATCGGTACAGGTATGTTTTGTATGTAATATTGCGGCTTTGCGCTAGTGTGCAACTTTCCCCTCCCGCAAGAAATGACAAAGATTTACACAATATTTTTTAGCTAAGGCGAAGTAGCCTTCGCTAAAAAATATTGTTCCTTCCGTGCTTGCGCGGAAGATCGAGTTGCTCGATGTACAAAATATACAACAACCTTTGTTCTTCAACTATACCTAAGCCCATATGGTGTCAGAATTATATAGTTCAGTTTTCGAAACAATAGTATACCCCGTGTGACTCACTTATTTTATAAGCATATTGACTTTGTTGTAGTGTAATACACCTAATTAATGAAATCAATAATAACCTTTATCGAATGTTAAAATTGGATCGTACTTTGAAATATCGATATGTTTTAATTTTTGTCAAGCACTAGCGTAAATGTGAAAAATTGTTTATTTTTCAATGTATTAGTAGGTTCACTGATAAGCGTTTATGGATGTGTGTGGTGCAATCACAGACCCAGGTTGATAATGTGCAGCTGTTAGTGTGAGAGTGAATTTGTATTGGAATAGTACGCGCATGTAGTAGTGACCGCGGGGGTAGGGGAAATGTGGCGACAAGCGTTTTGCAAGCAATTTGAGAGTTATGCCATTTCTATTACCTTATTATTTAGATTTCTGTGTTTCTCTCGAACTTTTTCCAAGACAAGTGGCAAACAATTGGTAGTGTACCATTCTGCAGAAACTGTTTTTTGATCCTCTAACACAATTGTTGCGAAATGACCTATCCTTCCAAAGAACGAGGCCACCATTTTTTTCCCCGCACTTCGATCTCTCTTCACTTTAGTTGGCAACTCCTCGAAAGGAAACACCCACTGAGCAGATTGTCTTTTGGTTTCAGGATCATAACAGTAAATCCAGATTTCGTCACCTGTTAGTATGTCGAACACAGCATTTGAGTCACCTCCGTTAAATCTTTCAATCATTTTACGGCACCAATCCACACGATGGAGTTTTTGAGCCTCAGTCAAATTATGAGGTATCCACCGGGCGCAAAGCTTCCTGACCGCTAAATGTTCGTGTAGGATTTTGTGCACTTGACTCATACCGATGCCTAAGCTTGTCCGAATCTGCTGATAGGTCACTCTTTTGTCAGTCTCTATCATACGCCGCACAACACAGATGTTATCTTCAGTCGTCGCCGTAGAAGGCCGTCCCTCACGTAAATCACCAGTGAGATTAGTGCGACCACGTTTAAACTCATTAAACCAGTTGTAAACAGTTGCACGAGATGGGGCTTCATCGTGAAAGGCCAATCGTAGTCTATCATAACTTTCTTGTTGACTTAAATGACATCGAAAGTCATAAAAAATCATTGCACGAAAATTTTCTCGTGTTAAATTCATGTTGACGTGACACAGACAATTTTCAATTTGCCGCCAAATCGTAAAACAAATGACAAATGAATGAAGTATATACTCAGTAATATTGGCAAAGAGTTCTATTTTCAAATTATAGAATTATTTTTTTATTATATTGTTTATAAGTGGCCAGTTCTAAGAACTTTCAGTTTGACCCTCGTATAAACTAGCAGTGGCTCGAGGTTTTACCCGCATAGTTCCCGTTTTCGTTAATTTTTCGGGATAAAACCTTGATAAGCTTTTTCAGATGCTAAGCAATGGACTTTCCAAAATATAATCTAACTGTCAGGCCTCGTGGCTTAGTGGGGTAGCTCTGCCTGCGAAGCCGAGGGTCGTGGGTTCGATTCCCACCCAGTGCTATGTTTGTGTGATGAATTCAAATGTTTGCACTGTGTTTCTATGTATAATAAGTATGTATTTAAAACTATATTAAGTTTTATTTCAGCTATCTGGTCGCCATCGTACAAGCTTTGCTTAGTTTGGGGTCAGATGGTATTGTGTGTGAATTGTCCTCAGATATTTATTTATTTACTGTGTTGCATATATCAACTTAATCCATTCAGCGTTTCGACGTGATTGACCAACAAACATAAAAAAATTGACATTTATAATATCAGTTGAATGTGAAATATCTAGTCTGCAATTAAAGCACCAAACGTATTTAAGGAAAAAAAACTGTTTGTACTTATTCTCCCAAACACCCAAACTAACAATGCTCATGTTCATTCACCTACCCTTATCCCACTTTATGTGGGGTCGGTACAATATGTACGTTTCTTCCATTCATCTCTATCATTCGCCAAATCGATACCTTATTTCGCAAAATGAATGACTTCGTAGTAGAGCATTTCACAGGGGCCACTAAAAGTAAATAAATAATTAAAGTATCAAAAACAAATGTGTTTCATACACAACCTCCAAAGCGATTTTTGTGTTTTTCCTTTGAAACTTTAATTTTTTTTTATTAAATTTTAGTGGCCGTTGTGAAATTTGCTACTGCGAAGTTATTTATTCATGTCCTCTTACACAATCCATTGACGCTTTTTTTTGTCGACCTCTACTATAGCATCCGCACTTCTACCGCCTAACGAAAAACGCTTTGATGCTTTGATATTGCTGTCTCTTTTCTTCTCGCTTGAAATGAAAGAGACGGCAATGCCAAAGCGTCAAAGCGTCAAAGCGTTTTTCGTTAGGCGGTAGACTCCCCGTCTACATTCATATTCAAGACTCTTTTGTTTTCATCCCTACGCATAACATGCCCAACCCACGATAAACCTAGATAGTCCAGTGCAATTACGATAAAAAATGAAAAAAAAAACAAAAAATTAAATTTTTTGCCTTTCAGAAGCAATAAATAGAAAAACTTTAAAAAGCAAAAAACACACAAAGAAAAACAAAAAAGCATTAGATCTAAAAGTTAGTAAATTTAATTTAGAAGAGAAAAGGTATACACATTTTTTTGCCTAACACTAACCGTTCTCGAGATATCGAATTAAAACGCATTTTCATCGAAATGACCTTGAGCCGGCCTCGCCAGAATCCCTCAAATTGGAATATATACTCAAAATACACCCCCCTATCGATCCTTCATAATCCGCAAACTAATTTTTTAATAATTTATAATTGTATGTTTATTTATTTCCGTAATTGCACTGGACTGAGAGCTTTCCAATCTTTCTGTTACGGGTGCTACTTTTATACTTCACCTAATATATATAGATAAACTCTTTATTGCACTTAATTACAAGACAAACAACAAAGACATACAAAAACTTAAAAAAAAAATGGTTGTCTGTAAAGTCGGTTTACTGACGATAGTTGAACGTGACAACGTCTTAAGAAAATACTGATGGAATGGTAGCATTTTTCAAAAGAAAATATTAATTTCATTTGTTTAAATAGATGTCGAACGCCGCCGAACGCGGCGACGTCATGCGGCGAGGTAACGGCGGTAACGGCACATGACGTCATGTTTTGCGGGCGTGCTGCCGGCTTCATCGAATTATAAGACGTTATCACGTCAAAAACAAAGTAGCGGTGACCTTATCGCTAATAGCGATCTCTTCTAGGCAACCGCAGGATAGAGTGAAAGATAATAATATAGTAATACAATAAAATACTAAAAATGTAATACTAATATAACTACTCATTTCTTATCCGCGTCACACCACACAACTTAGCATTCGTATCTCCGCTACAAGGAATCGTCTTTCATCCGATGCTTTGGTTGTCCAACATTCAGTTCAATACATACATGGTGACAGGTCTTATAACCATTTTATAGATTTGACCCTTGAGTTTAAAGGTCATGTGCGGGTCACAAGTTGTTGCTGTGACCTATTGCCATTTTATACACGGAGCATTAATCCTGTTCTTAACATCCCGGTCTATTTTACAAATGCTAGTGTAGTTAAAATACGTTAAAACCCCTTTTTGAATTCGATAAAACTCGAGCGCTTGAGCATATGCGGGTCAGAAGTTGTTGCTGTGACCTATCGCCTATCGCCATTTATACATCATCATCATCATCAGCCGCAAGACGTCCACTGCTGAACAAAGGTCTCCCCCCTAGATTTCCACAACGAACGGTCCCGCGCAACCTGCAACCAGCGATTTCCAGCGACCTTTGTGAGGTCATCTGTCCATCTAGAGGGAGGCCATCCAACACTGCGTCTTCCGGTTCGTGGTCGCCACTCGAGAACCTTTCTTCCCCATCGGTTGTCAGTTCTTCGAGCGATGTGGCCTGCCCATTGCCACTTCAGCTTGCTTACTCTTTGGCAACTTTCGTTCTTTTGTTAATATCTTCGTTACGGATTCTGTCGCGCAAAGAGACTCCGAGCATAGCTCTCTCCATAGCTCGCTGTGTGACTTTGAGCTTTGTTATGAGGCTCACAGTTAAGGACCACGTCTCAGTTCCATAAGCCATCACTGGCAACACGCACTGGTTAAAGACTTTTGTCTTTAGGCATTGGGGTATTTGGGACTCAAAGATGTGTCGAAGTTTTCCGAACGCTGCCGAGCCATTTTATAGAGCCATGCAGTAGAGCCATTTTATACACATAGCATTAATCCTGTTCTTAACACCCCGGTCTATATTACAAATGCTAGCGTAGTTAAAATACGTTAAAACCCCATTTTGAATTCGATAAAATTCGAGCCCTTGGGCATATGCGGGGCAGAAGCTGTTGCTGTGATCTATCGCTATTTTATACACGGAGCATAAATCCTGTTCTTAATATCCTGGTCTATTTTACAATTGCTAGTGCAGTTAACGTAAAAACCCATTTTGAATTCGATAAACCAAACAAGTTTTGGCGTTTCACAAAAAATATCTTTAATAATCAGAGTATGCAATTAACATTGAATGATATTTACCTCTAATTGCAATGATTAGAATATTAACGAAATAAATTTAGATCAATTAACTAATTAGTAAATACCATAGTGTAAATGCAGTATTTAGTCGATGTCTTCCGGTTTTGCAGGAAATTGCGTGTGACTAATGCATTCTGTGGCGCTGAGTCATTTATAGAGCATTATATGGTTTTTGGGAACAAAGGATTGAATCAAATAAATGAAGTCATCGCATCGAAATTAAAAAAAACCGGCCAAGTGGGAGTGGGACTCCCGCACGAAGGGTTCCGTACCATTAGCAAATAAACGGCGAAAACCTCTTTGGCTTTAATCGAAATTTCTTATGCATCGCAATTTCCGCAGACAGGCGATTTTAAATTAAAATATTTATTTTTGGCTCATGATTCTGACGATGAATTCGACATCGCATTCTATTTTTACTAGTGGCGCTCATCATCATCATCATCCCAGCGTTAAATCCCGGTTACATCCGAAGCGAAAGCTTCGGACCCCGGGGTCCGCTTTCCTACTTCTACTTTTCCACTTCGCACGATCTTCGGCATCTCTCACTGTGAGACCATTGACACGTATATCATCCCTTACGACGTCAAGCCAGCCTCTCTTGGGCCTTCCCTTTCTACCGGGTCCCGGCGGAGGCGGAGGCGGATTTTTACTAGTGGCGCTATCTAGTTTATTTGGGACGAACTAATCGAGCAAAAATCAAGTTTGTTGTATGGGAGCCACCCTTAAATAATGTTCTTATGGCGGCAATAGAAATACATCATGTGTGAAAATTTCAACTGTCTAGCTATCACCGTTCTTGAGATACAGCCTGGACAGACGAACGGACAGCCAAGTCTCAGTAATAGGGTTCCGTTTTTACCCTTTGGGTACGGAACCCTAAAAAAGAAAAAAAACAGAACAATTGCATAGATAATTCAGCAGCAGAATCAGTATAGGCAGCCCTCTAAATATTCCCACTACTAAAACCCGGAGGATTCTCTCGCAAGGAGTGAGTTAAGACCATAATCCACTACGCTGGCCCAGTATCAACAGATGCAAATAACAATATTAGGATTAACAACAAATGATAATTCAATATATTGAAATTAATTATGTCCACTGCAATACTTCAAATGACAATGTAGGTGAGTTCAAATACGACTTATGCTCAATTTATTTATTTTTCCCGGGAAAGTAACGAGATCGGGAACAACGCGGGTGAAACTGCGGGCCGCTGCTAGTATTATCTCTAAGTCCTGTAATTTCTCTGGAAACATTGCCCTTCAAACCGGAGCACAATAATGTTTGCACATTACTGCTTGGCGGTAGAATATCAGCCAAAGATGTGGTACGTCCCCAGGTAGACTTTGCAAAGAGCCCTACCACAAAAAAATTATGTTTGCAGATTACTGCTTGGCGGTAGGTTATCAGCCAAAGGCAGGGCTGGATTTAGATGTGTGGAGGCCCCGGAGCGGAGCTTCGTTGGGGACGTTGAAAACACCCCGCCTATGTTTAAGATTTCTCAAGCAAAAACCCGGACTACAAATAATGGTTCTTGATTATTTTTTCTCGAATTGTCTATTGTGGAGGCCCTCCGTCTGTGGAGGCCCCGGGGCGTGTGCCCCGTTTGTCCTCCCCTAAATCCAGCTCTGGCCAAAGGTGTGGTAGGTACTTCCTAGGCTGAGTCAAAGAGCCCTACCGATAGTCTACCATACACCAGAGAGTCTACCGCCAAACTAAAATTGTCTTAGGTTTGATATTGCTCTCTCTTTTCTTTTCGCTTGAAATTATAGAGACAGCAATAGCAAAGCCAAAGCAGATTTAGTTAGGCGGTAGACCCGCGGATTCATTAATAAATAAATAAATAAATATTGGTGGACAATTCACACACAACACCATCTGACCCCAAACTAAGCAAAGCTTGTACGATGGCGGCCAGATAGCTGATATAATACTTATATAGTTTTAAATAGATACTTATTATACATAGAAACACCCAGACACAGTGCAAACATTTGAATTCATCACACAAATATTTGGACTGAGTGGGAATCGAACCCACGACCCTCGGCTTCGCAGGCAGAGCTACTACCAACTAAGCCACGAGGCCAGTCTTTTTTTTTTTTAATAAAGAGTGACGAGACGAGCAGGACATGTGCCTGATGGTAAGCAACATGCCTGCTACATAACAGCACAGTGACACGCAGCTATTGGAACATGAAGAGCCCAAATCATTACCTAACACCGCACTGCGCTCGTCACGTTATATCTCTAAGCCCTGTAATTTCTCTGGAAACATTGCCCTTCAAACCTAAACACAGTAATGTTTGCACATTACTGCTTGGCGGTAGAATAACTGGCAAAGGTCGTGGCTTAGTTGGTAGTAGCTCGGATAATAGTTCCATTAATTCGGAATTCATTTCGCTATCGCCCAACATTCAAGGACAGCTGACTGGTTTTCGGTTTCAAATTGCAGAACACGTTTTAATGATGAGTTAATATTCTACTCACGTGTAAGAATATTAATTCGGCATCCATAAAATAAGGCAACGTTTTATTAATAAGTTATGAGCATTGAGTAATCAGACATAGTTAATTACGGAGAGAGACGAACTTCTTAACATTCCATGGGTTCACCGTGCGGGTTACTCGTTACTCCAAGGAGGGTCATTTGGAAAGCGTTTAGATAACATTTTAATAAGGCAGGAGACCAGTCATATAGCAAGGTGCGCCACTTCAGAGCTAATGGGATACAAAACTCACCTATGGTTAACCACTCACTTTGCATTTCTAAATTCATCATTCAAATTAACTGCCAAATATATATATTATTATAATTAATTTGACTAATTTTAGTACTAAAATTAATGTGGTAGTTACACACACTCACACACATGAAACGTAGTAGTGTAGAAGAACACATATCCTACTTTTTATCCCTTGAAAATATTGGGAACGGGAACTCGCAGGTGAAAACGCGGAACGCTGTTTGTTGTATTATATTATATCATATGTTATTTTTTTATAGTAGCAAATATATTCTGGAAGAAGAGGTCTTAATTGGCGTATCTGGGATATTTAGCTTCAGGTATACGGTATGGGATCGTTGTTTGGGGGAACTCGGTAGAATGAACTATCAAGATATGTACCTGATGGTAAGCAACGCGCCCACATCAGTGTCACGTAGCTATCAGAACTTGAAGAGTCCAAATGCACCGCGCTCATTACCCATAGATATATTTATGATGATTTATCTCTATGCGTGTAATTTATCTGGAAACATAGGCGTTCAACCCGGAACACCGTGACGTTTGCACATTACTGCTTTTAAATTTAGATTCGTTATTTACCTATATATTTACAGTGGTGAGTCTACCGTGAACATGACGCATGACAACTGCACCGAAATATCTGGAACTACGGTATTTATTCCGTACAAAAATAATATAGTATGGTGAACAACCGTGACGAATTAAAACAATGATAAAAAAAAAATGTCGAAACGGTAATTATGTCTATTGGATCCGACAGCTTCGAATGATTATTTATTCGATGAACATATTGATTTGGATAATAAAAATCTAGATTTACAGTATTCAGATATGAGCGAATTCTATTTTCGGAGTGATAATAATTCACCTCAAACTCTTGATTAGGTCATAATATGTATGAGATCGCATTTGTAAATGTCTTGGACCATTCTAGGACAAACTGTTTAAAAATATATTTTCCTTGTGCACGCGGGATATTTCCCGCCAAAAAAGCTAAAGGTTTGTTTCACGAAAATAGGCTAACTCGAAGTTTGAATAAGGAGGCTTATTCATTAATTAATATAACTTTATTCATTGCCATTATAAATAAACACCTGTTTATAGAAAAATGAGATCAGATATGAGAAAAAAAATTTTTTTTCAAGAAATTCAACATTATTTCACAAAATTTCTTTTAGAGGCTAATTCGGCGCAGGACTTTTAATTTATAATTTTAGCCATCGTTTCAATGAGATTAAATTCAAATGAACAAAAACGATTTTCCTTAATTTGCATGACTTTGGTTTAATTCTTAGTCAGTTAACAAAAAATAGCCAATATAGAAAAATAGTAGTAGGTACTATCACGGAGTTCGGGAACCATTTAAACTACATTCGAGACAACAATTCCAACACGCGTGGTGTAAACGAACTCTAAGCATGACACATAAACATGCGCTGTATTAAACTTTCTCTTTACTTTGCAAAATGTACGTAGTTTTGCAATAACTAAGATCACAGTTTAAAAAAATACGTATATTAAAAAAAATCCTTTCACTCACCTCCCAAGGTTTGTCCATCCAACACAGACGCCATCGAAAAAACTGATAAAATTAATAAAAACAACATTTTAACGACACTAAGGTACTGTCCAGTTACTAAACCACTACGCACTATTAAAAAATAAAACACATTCAAAAAATACAAAACAATAGAACTGGCCGGTTAGAAGTTCTAAAAAAAAGACATAAAACTTAAAATTTCATTGAATTTAAAATTCGAATTCGACGTCGCCCGCTTCACGGACATTCACGTCGACTATTTGACATTTGGATTGGATCGTGGTCGCCACTTACTTTTTCCCAGCATTTATCTATTTGCAACCTTACAGTATTGTTTTAAGTTTCAAAATACATTGCATTGTTAACTTATCCGTGTGAGTTATCTTTACAATGAAGTAGAAGCCATTCGAACGCTTATGAAACTGAAGATAAAGTCGATTTTAACTTTATAGGGAACAAAGAGTCCGTAACTGGTTTGTCGTCTGATCATTTTCCAGTTTTTAACGAATTTCTCATCGTAACGGATGAATAGAGTTGTATACGTACTAAATAAATTTATTCCAAAACTACTAAAGTAGAGACTACTATATTTTCCTGCTTTTCAAAAGTGTCCTGTTTCGCCCTTGATTTAAGATTGATTTTGGTAAAATTAATGCTTAAGATTTGGATGTACCTTTTGTATAGTAGTATCGAATTATACTCGATACTATCAGACTGATTTCAAGGTTTAATGTAGCACTATTATTATAATAAGAGTGCTACATTAATCCTTGAGTAATATTTGCTATTTTTATTACTAGAAAATATTAGGGGTCTCTTTAAAAACTTAACCGTAAATCAAGTTTTAGCACAGAATTTGGAGTTTGTTGTTCGATCATCTCGAAACGGCTGAACGGTTTGGATTGAAATTTTTAACACATATTAATAAGTAATCTGGAATAACGCTATTTATTGCAGGAAATAGGTAAATATTGGTGGACAATTTCCACACAACATCTGACCCCAAACTAAGCAAAGCTTGTACTATGGCGGCCAGATACCTGATATAACACTTATGTATATAGTTGTAAATACATACTAATTATACATAGAAACACCCAACAAATATTTGAATTCATCACACAAATATTTGCACAGGGTGGGAATCGAACCCACGACCCTCGGCTTCGCAGGCAGAGCTACTACCCACTAAGCCACGACGCCAGTCAATTTTTGATTGAATTGAATTGTTTTTTTTTTTTAATTTCTTTCACATGATGAGTCATAATTGGCGCTCAACCGATATCGGTTCCGCGCCACTTTACGGGTTGCACACATGAGCAACTTTTTATGGCGGGAAAAACATGGGAACCGGGGGGTCTACCGCCGAACGAAAAATGTCATCGCTTTGATGTTTCTCTCTTTTTTTTCGCTTGAAATGATAGAGACAGGATTAGCAAAGCGATAGCCGTTTTTTTTAGTTAGGCGGTAGAAGCGCCGGATATACGCCTATACGCGGTCAAAACAGCGGTACGCTGCTATAATTGTATAAATAACTAGCAGCCATTACTGTCATATAAAGACCTCGGTTACCTTAGTAGTGGTAGGACTCTTGGCAGAGTCCGCCTGGGGAAGTACCACACCTTTGCCAGTTATTCTACCGCCAAGCAGTAATGTGCAAACATTACTGTGTTCCGGTCTGAAGGGCAATGTTTTCAAAGAAATTACAGGGCATAGAGATATAATATAATCTAATCTAAATCTAATAATATCTTAGAACTCTGGGTGACGAGCTTAGTGCAGTGCTAGGTAATGATTCGGTCTCATCGTGTTCCAATAGCTGCGTGTCACTGTGCTGTTATGTGGCAGGCATGTTGCTTACCATCAGGCACATGTCCTAGTCGTCTCGTCTTACTAAGCAAAAATTACCTTCTTTGGCACATGCACACAACAGCTAAAGATCATCACAGGATCAAATGCACTGTTTACGAATTTATAGGAAACACACAGACAAACATTTATGTTTGTATAATATATAAACAATAAAAACACGAATTAAAAACAAATGAAAACATTTATTTCGTTTACAAAAAATGTACAATTACCGCCATATTACAGATATTTACATCCTTACACAAGCCAAAAAACCTACAAAATTTTTGACGAAAGTCAAATTGGAAAAAATACCGGAAGAGATATTTGAGATTTTTTTAACAATGATAGTCTTGCACTTGACCGCCATCGACGAAGCTTGCTTGCGTAAGTACGCAAAGTACGTAGAAGAAACCGATTCACTCGTGACTAAGTCGAATCTCAAAATTCTCTATAAGGTTAGGTCAAAACATACAATTTTGAGAGAAGCAGAAACAATTGCTTAGTCTAATTTAAATTGTCTAATCTAATTTTGGAATACAGCGGTTAAACTAAAATAAATAATAAATAAAAAGAGATCATGATTAGGAAATAAACAACAGAAATGGAAATGGCAAGCAAAGTTATTATTAAATAAAAAAAACATGTGGTGTCATAAGTCATAAGACACCACGTAGAAAGCTTCTTCGGATAATACAGAAGCACCACAATTAGCAAAAAAATATTGCTTAATTTTATTATTTTTATGACAAAGGTCACGGATCCTGAAGCCCATGGAGTGTATATATTTTAAAAAAATACAGCCATAGGAACTCCCGATAGAAGTGAAAACTTATAATTCAGAATTTGATAGCTTACTTTGGAAACTACACGGGTGTAACCGGAGGGCGTGGCCTCGCCATCTTGGCATAGCCATCTAGAAATGCGTCAGCGTTTCCCATTCGCTGATGCGTTTCTAGATGGCCATGCCATGATGGCCTGTCCACGCCCTTTCAGCATTTCCCATTGGCTGACGCATTTCTAGATGGCCAATAACCATGGCCCCGAGTTTACCCGAAACTTTCTTATCATTCCCGAGCGTGACGCTAGAATTCCATTCACAGCCCACGAAAAATCTGTCTATGGCGCACCAAAAGAAGTTTTCACTTCAAAAAAAAGATTAAGTGTTTCCAGTCCACTTCGGATAGTAACTCGATCCATCTAACAGTACCATTTCAAGTGTATACATTTTCTAGCAATATTGATATTGATACTGATACGATATCAGCTTATCAAAAACATCAACATTTTAGTGACAAATCGTCGTGTTATAAACGATTACTACAGCAAAAACTTGTAAATAATGAATCAAAGGGACTGCCGATAGAAGTGAACACTTAGAACTTTATTAATTACAAACACTTTTTTGACGTGATAACGTCTTATAATTCGATGAAGCCGGCTGCACGCCCACAAAACATGACGTCATGTACCGTTACCGCCGGTCGTTACCGTCGGTCGTTACCTCGCCGCATGTTTGTTACAGTTGTATTAATTATTTTGACCAGTAGTTCAAGCGGGGATGTAGCTCAGTGGTAGAGCGTTCGCTTTGCATGTGAAATGCCCCAGGTTCGATTCCCGGCATCTAAAAGCTTTTTTGCATTGTTTTGATTGAAAATGACTAAATTCTACTGATTACTTTTTACATACAAATCTATTAAACAAATGAAATTAAAATTTTCTTTTGAAAAATGCTACCATTCCATCAGTATTTTCTTAAGACGTTGTCACGTTCTATCGTCAGTAAACCGACTTTACAGACAAACATTTTTTAGACACACGAAATTTCACAATTTTAGAATTACAGCATTAATGTCGCACAATGCGTCGACTGTACCTATAGCTGCAGAGCATGATTTTATCTGGCAGAGTTTTTCATGTATAATTGTTTACAATACAACTCTTTCACGGGTTTCAGTCGAAAAAAGAACTAACCATGAATATTTTCAAACGGTTTTAATCATTTGCAGCGATGACAATCTTTTTCGATATCAACTGAATATCCTAAAATTTAGATAATATTTTTATATGGATATCTTTTTGTAATCCACGTTTATTGTGCTTAAATAAGTTGAAAAATCATTAGAGCAAGCGAAGCCATACAGTAAAAATAGTTTAAAATGAAAAATATTTTAGCATTTACAAAATTATGATACAGTTGAAAGCAAAAGGAACAAACACTGTTTACTCCGCGTCACCACTCAACACCTTTGAAGGTTAGGTGTACTGTCGCAATTCTACAATGACGAAGGAAAGGTTCATCAGTAGTCGTGTAGTTCGACAATTTCGCTACAAGCATTCTGTGGTGGCACAGAGTTTAGTACATCACTAATTGCATTATCGTAGGAGAACAAATATATTAATTTACCTAATTATTTTACATAAATGCAACATAAATATAGATAACTTATAACTAATTAGTCCTTGCTTACTTAACATTATTGACAATAGGAATATCGAACTATGAATGGTAGCGTCCTTACGTTGCGTAACGCTTGCAAACCTTGCAAATGTATAAGAAATTTGAGCAATGTTGTGACCGGACGTAAAAAAGACCGCATTTTTCATACATTTGGTAGCGTTCGCGGTAAAGATATACTGCCATTTGCACTTCGAATGTAGTACTTTATAAGTATGGTCCATTGACCTCCAACACTACAAAATAAGACTGTTGTAAAATTCAGACCTTTTTATATTTTTGTGTTTCTGTTTACCCTATCGTAGCACTAATAATAATAATTTGATTTGCAAGCTACATACTTTCTGATAGTCTAAGTTCACAGTTTTATCGTAATTTATATAAAAAAAACAGAAAATATTTACAAAGTTTAGATAGAGTATCTTATTTTGAAATTAAAAACTGAAAATGATCCATGATTGCTGTGATTTTTTCTGATTTAATTCAAGTAGTTATCATTATAGTTCATGGAAGGGGCAGGAGATATGACGCTGCGAATCCAGTTGGCCATGAGGTTGACGTTATGGTAGAATCTTGACCCACACGACAGCCAAATTGTAAATTGTAATAAAACATCATTTTCCGGTAGTTTCTATAACCTTCTACAAAATATTACCAAAAATAAATGCATCAATCATCTACACAGCTTATTTGGAAAAATAAAACTTAAAATGATCAACAATTGCTTTGATTTCTTCGGATTTAATTCAAGTAGTTATCATTATAGTTCATGGAAGGGGCAGGAGATATGACGCTGCGAATCCAGTTGGCCGTGAGTTTGACGTTATGGTAGATTCCGGGTTGGTGGTCCACACCGCAGCCGAAGCCAGCGGATGTTATGCCTACTAGGTAATACCGGCCGTTGTCTAGGACGATTAGAGGGCCCCCAGAGTCACCTGGAAGTAAAAAGAAAAATAAATGATCAAATCTACACTCAAACATTTATTTTGCGATCGAAAGTGAAAAAAAAAACGATGTTAATAGGAAATGACAATTGATAAAACCAATAATAGTGATACCTGTCATTAGTCACGAAACGAAACGAAAATTTCAAGATATTTAGCAAGAGACACATTTTCAACAATATCCTGAGTTACTGGTAACTTTTGTGGGGCTCTCCGTTAAGACTGAGAAGCCTGGTGTTCCACCAACGCGCTATATTGGTTGAGGCTACAAGCACGCTATATCTATCTTCCGGTAAGCTACTCTATAGACATACCTAAGCAAGCATCTTGATGTCCATCAGAGTGTCCCGCGCATATCATCTCTGAATGGATCTCCACGGAAATCTGCTTACTCTGGTGCCAGTTGATGCATTGCTCCTTACCTGAAAATATAAATAGTCTTTTAATTTTTAAAAAATGGCGTGACCATGGTCCCGAGTTCACCCGAAAATTTCTTGTCATTCCCCCGATGTGACGACAGAAATTCAATTCACAGCCTACGAAAAATCTGCCCGTGGTGCGCTATAGGAAGTTTTAACTTCAAAAAAGGTGGCGAGTATTGGTTGTAATTCCGTCTTGGTTGGAGCTTTTTAAACGCAAAGTTAGGAACACAGACCAGAACAATTTTAAGGAATTATTTTTTTGTCCAGTCACATAGTCGAGGACAATAAATAAAGATCCAATTTTTTCAGATCATGATCAACTCTTTACTATCTTCCTCAAACGTGTACTGGAGTAGTTTGAGCATAAAATTTAGGTACTCGTAGTTAAGAAAGCAGGAGATAATCTGGAGAACCTGATAGTTACAGGGGAAATTGGTGGCAAAAGAACAAGAGGCCGCATTGGTCATATCAGATTGACCATACTCTAGACCAGGGGTCAGTAATGCTCGGGCCGCGACGGTTTTAAATAATATTTAAACATATAAATAATTAGTTTTTCACCACGTTCACTAGTGGTAGATTCAAAAATTTAACTACACGGGCGGTTACTGGCTTATCTCTAAATAAATATAACACCCAGAATATATAGAAACACCCGGACACAGTGCAAACATTTGAATTCATCACACAAATATTTACACTGGGTGGGAATCGAACCCACGACCCCCGGCTTCGCAGGGAGAGCTGCTACCAACTAAGCCACGAGGCCAGTCAAAGGCCTCTGCAAATTTAGGTGGACTCTGCAAATGTTTGGACCATTACAGCGTAATTTCATCATGGAGAAATTGTTGAGATGTGGTGACCGCAATAGAAACATACTTAGTAAAGGCACGTTAACCGATCTCTCGGAAAGAAACTTACTTAGTATAGGCACAATAGCCGATCTCAGTAAATTAGTCCCCGTATGTCCGTTGCTGGCGTCAGTCTTTCCCCAGCCGGCGATGACACCAGACCTGCCTCTCAGGTCCATCTCATGGTCAGGGAGACAGATCGGTAGGATGTGAGACATGTAGCTGACTGCCTCCAGTCCATGTCATTACCTAACACTGCCTGGCGCACCCAAAGATGTAATATAATTTATGTCTATGTCTTGTAATTTTGCTGGACACGTTACCCTTCAAACTGAAACTCAGTAATGCCTGCAGATACTTGTTTGGTGGTAGAATAACATGTGAAGGTGTGGTCATTTTTTAATAAAACATTTAGTCACTAGATATACATTTGTCTTGGATAAACAGCGTAGTTTCATCATAGAGAAGTTGTTGAATCGTGGTGGTAACGACTCTGAGACATGAGGAACACGTCTCAAAGATAAAAGAAACTTACTCAGTATGGGCACAACAGCCGATCTCAGCAGATTTGTCCCCGTATGTCCGTTGCTGGCGTCAGTCTTTCCCCAACCGGCGATGACGCCGGACCTGCCTCTCAGGTCCATCTCATGGTCAGGGAGGCAGATCGGCAGGATGTGAGACATGTAAGTGACAGCTCGGGAGAGCCTCAATAAAGCGATGTCGTAACGGTCTGGCTGCGTCATCCGGAATTGGAACAGAGGGTGTAGAATCTTCTGGATTACTCTGGAATTGAAAATAATACCTAGTTTTATTATAACACAGCATAAACATGAGCAAAACATAAACCACTTTATTCTGTTCACATGATCCAGTGATGCTTCTTGGCGTGGCTTCTGGATTTAGCGTTAGCACGCAGCGCTAGAACTATTGTCAATTTAACAATTATGTTAATAATTATGATTATTTATTTGAAAAGCGGTCAAGAAACATGGCTGAAGTTGGAGCATTGGAATACGCACAAATTGTTTTAACAATTAAAAAGGCTATTTAAAGTTCCCACTACTGCTACTCGGACTTTTCTCTCGGAAAGAAAGAGACAAGGCCATAATGCTAGCCCAGTGCGGCAGCTCTACCGCCTAACTCTTTTGCTTTCTTCTATGCTCTGATTTGTGATGTCAACGGCCAATTTGACAACGCCGATAAAAGTAGCCTACTACATCTACTTTCAGTTCCGCTGCATACGTAAAACAGATGTAGTTGTCTGCTTTAATCGGTGTTGCCAAATTGGCCGATTACATCACAAATCAAAGAACAGCAGAAAGCAAGAGAGTAGGCGGTAGAATTGCGGGTCGATTGATAATGCATAACCTCGGAAGATTCTTGGAATATGTCACTTCAGCTTGCTGATTCTCTGTGCTATGTCGGTGAGTCGGTGTCTTTGGTTCTGTCACAATAGCCATCTAATTCAAAGTTCATTTTTTTCTTGGTTATGTGGTCTTTGTTTATACACATAACGTGTTGTTTATCACGACTTTACTATCACTGAAGCTGTGAAGCTATGTATCTACTTTCATACTTCCCTTAATTCAATTCAATTTATTAATTCAAACCTTAGGGTAACGTCACATAACACAATGGATGAAACCTTGTGTTTTCGCATTACCGACACGCGTAATAGCAGTAGGTATATCTGTAGCTATAGAGGTGAAATATTTGTGCTAGTTAATATTGAAATTCTGTGTTACTTTTGACTTCTATTGTCAGAACCAGTCAGAGTCAGTCAGAAAATTTGAAGACTTTCACAGTGCTCGGTCTGTTTGTAGAGTCCGCTGGTGGAAGTACCACACCTTTACCAGTTATTCTACTGCTAAGAAGTAATAAACATACATTTGTTCCGTTTTTAAGGGTAATGTTTATAGAAAAATAACAGGGCAAATACTCATTTATTAATATCCAGGAGTTGCACGTCACATCGCATCGTTAAGTAATAATAATAGTCCTTGATGAATATTATTAATAAACCAATAGATAATAATATTTAATTAATTACATTCGCTAAACGATATAGGTTTCTCTACCAGTCACAAAAAATATATTAAAAAAAAAACAGATAAAACATCAAATATCTCTGGGTGACGAGGGTAGTCCAGTACTAGGTAATGTTCTAATAGTTGCGTGTCACCGTGCTGTTATGTGGCAGGCATGTTGCTTACCATCAGGCACATGCCCTACTCATCTTGTCTCTATAGTATAAAAAAGCTTACCCGAGCTTCCTGGCGGGGTGATGGGTAGCGCTGGTGTCTATAGCCCCCAGCCACACTGCGATGTCGCGGGTGTGGGCGCGGGAGACACAGTGCGCTGCGGTGGCTACGTAGCGGCGAGACACTGCGGGACAAACAAACAAAATTACATATTTTTCTCGGTCTCAGGGATTTGGACTCGGAGATTCGGACTGGGGACTCGATGTCTCGGGCTCGGGGACTCAAGGCTCAAGACTCTAGGTCTCAAACTTGGGACTCAGGACTCGGGGACACGGACAAGTACAGCCACACAGTGTGGTGAGTGTGGGATTTGAACACGGGGCTTTTCTGGAGCGGCAGTGGCCGGTCTTCTGACTAGACCATCCGTAACCGGTTTGTTAAGTTATAGGAAAACTAGCAGCGCCCCGCGGTGTTACCCGGGTAGTTCCCGTTCCAGTTGTTTTTCGGGATAAAATGTAGCCTATGTGTTTTTCCAGACTATAATCTAAATGTGTTCCAAATTTCAGTCCGATGCGTTCATACGTTAAGACGTGATTGAGCAACAAACATCCAAACATCCATACATTGACATTTATAATATTAGTAGGATAAAATAATAAATGTCGTTAGACTTTTCACACACAACACCATCTAGCCGAAAACTAAGCAAAGCTTGTAATATGGCGGCCAAACAGCTGATATAATACTTATATAGTTGTAAATACATACTTATTATACATAGAAACACCCAGACACAGTGCAAACATTTGAATTCATCACACAAATATTTACACTGGGTGGGAATCGAACCCACGACCCTCGGTTTCGCAGGCAGAGTTACTATCCACTCAGCCACGAGGCCAGTCATAGAAAACACCCAAGAACAGTACAAATATTTGTACTCATCACACAAGTATTTACAATTATTAAGATTCTAGGTACATGTCGGTTTCCTCACGATGTTTTCCTTCACCGTTTTAAATTAGCTGCATTACGCACATGACTTCGAAAAGACAGTGGTGCGTGTGGGGTTTGAACCCGGGGTCTCCGGATCGGCAGGCGCCGTTCTCCCGACTACACTAGCCGTAACTTCAAACAAAAACTTCAGGAAGACTTACTACCAACTAATCAACCAGGCTAGCCGACTTATTTGAATATTTCCTAGTTTCCTACCTAGTACTCCTCCACACTGGAACTCAGAGATCCTGACGTGAGCTTGCCAGGGGAATTCAGCGAACCGAGCCTCGCGACCTCCTATGATCCTCTTCTGCAACATACGAGAAGCTGGGAGGCCGCAGTCCATCTGTAGCACATAAATATATTATTTTACTTATACATATTAAGGGTCACCACACACAGGCCACACGCGGCAGCCACAAACGCCGCCACAAGTAGCTAGAAGCGCGCAAACGCGCGACAGCTACTTGTGGCTGGTGATCGACATTTGCGGTCGGAGTCTGCTACCTTTTTAACTCATGTAATATCATAATGGACTCTAAAACGGAGGTTTAATAGGACTGCTTCTGATAAGAAATTGTCATCGTGGAAGAACGGTTTCATCTTTTATTTATAGTTTTAACTAAACCAAGGGAGAGAAGGGTGGAATATTGTGCGTGGCGCGTGTCGCCGTTTTTTAGAAGCCGGCTCCGGCCACATGTAGCGAACTGCGGCGTTTCGGTGTGAAAATTTGTGCGTTATGTGGAACTTTTATTACTGATTAATATTGCAAAAAATAGAGTGAGAATTAATATGCAAGTAATCGTTCCCAACGCGATTTCTCACAAAAAATGTATTTGCAACCTCGTTCGCTCATCATTACAACTGTCAATCGTATCCAGCTAGTGCATATAAAATGTATAAAAACCATAGCTTGGTCAAAGGTCGGTGACGGCGCTTTGTGGCTGTTGTCTGTAGCCCGTGTGCGGCGAAGCTTATACTTGACCGCCATCATGATGTTTTAAGCGTCAATGCGGTCTACGCTACATAGTGCTGATCTAGAAGACACACCGATTCACCAATTTGAAGACACCTAGATCGTAGCCATCAGGAAAAACCCACTCAGGCAAAACATTACTCTATTCATTCTACTAGTATAAATAAATTTCGAAAGAATATTTGGCAATCTTTTGGTAAATTCATTTCAATAATTATGCCAAAAATGTGTTATGTTCAACACCAATTCTTTAGTATTGTAAAAAAGTGTCTGTCGTCGGGACTGCTGATAGAAATACAAAACTTTTTAAACAGCATTAAAATTGAGCAATAAACGACTTTATATTTTAAACTAACCTAACCTACCGTCAGATTATAATCTCACGCGTTGCGTTGTAAGCTGACGATGATTGCAACTTTGCGGTGACTGACATATATGAAGTTAGATGTCCTTCTGTTTGGCACAATTTTTTCGTCAAAATTTAGTTCCCAAAAAACTTATCGCATTAGATTATTTTTCCCAAAATGATCTTTGGCAAATTTATATTTCGCATTTTAATCACTTGGTCAAATATTAATTTGGCAATTTTTTGCTCTAGTTTTATCAAGTCATGTATACTTGACAAATGCTTTGTTTTGTAAAACATTAAACGTTTATGCAGTAAATTTGACTCTTAAGTAAATCAAATGATTTGTAATATTTTGGCAAGAGTTTACTATGTAATTATTTGGTAAACAATAAATTGCCGAACATAATAGGATTGCTAACTGTAAAATTGCGAAAAATTATTTTTCCAATTTTTTCGGCTAAAGGAAAATTTTGGACCCATACTCTGGCAAACGTTTCTTGCCCAAAAATTAGCAATATCTAAAAAAGTTAGTTTTAAATCGTTACCTGGGTGGCGTCATCATCGACTCGCCGCCTCAACACATTGTTTGGGAGTATATTACGCTTTGGTACGGGACGTAGCTTCGACGGAGGCTTGTACTTCCACTCGGAAGAAGGAATGCTGAAAAATATATTATTACAGGTTTATTTTCTAACTTACAAATGAGTTTTTGTTTTGGCTATATAATTATTGGCAAATTCTGATGACATTTTCAAATAAAAAAAATTAGTAGTCATAGGAACTACCGATAGAAGTGAAAACTTATTACTCAGAATTTGACAGTTTACTTTGGAAACCGTGTTACAGACGTGTAGGTGTAACCGGAGGGCGTGGCCTGGCCATCATGGCATGACCATCTAGAAATGCGTCAGCATTTCCCATTGGCTGACCCATTTTTTGTTCACAGATTAACAATGCGCGCGCATAAGCGTTTTTTTTAAAGCAAAGGCATATCACCAGCCAGTATGACATTACGACATTAGTAATAAAGTAAATTAAATTAACGAATTAAATAATTATTTATAATATTTTATCTCTCAAAGTAATTTTATTCATAAAATGTTGACCACTTTTCTGACATAAAAACTCTTTACTAAGATTTAAAAAGGTACCGTTTGTTTTAGACGGAGCATTTTGAAACCGTGCGTTTTACATTATACATTACCGCACAAGTACGTAATGAGATACTTTATGATACTGAAATTGGTGCAATAGGAGAACTTTTACGAGCAAATATGTCATAATAGTACATTATGATATAAGTGCGCTAAGTTGATTATTACAGCCGAGGCGATATTGCTAGCTCGAGCCGTAGGCGAGAGCTATAATTAGCAGAGGCTGTAATTATCAAAGCGCACGTATGTCATACGACGTTTTATAACATATTTGCGAGGAAATAAATCAAAATTCTGATGACATTTTCAAATAAAAATATTGGCTGTCTAGAAACTGCTGATAGAAGTGAAAACTTAATACTCAGAATTTGATAGCTTACTTTGGAAACTACACGGGTGTAACTGGAGGGCGTGACCTGGGCATCATGGCATGAAATTGGTGCAATAAGATACCCTTTACGAGCAAATATGTTATAAATTATTTTATGTATGATACAATCATCTGAAAAACAAATTAGCAACACTGATACGGTGACTTGTGATAGTGATGGCATCTTATGAAATTCAGAGTGTCTAAATTAAATTTTAAATATAACTCCTGTTTTTTTCAAAACTAAATTATTCTGGTTACCTGTTATCGAAGTCATCTCGGCCGGGGTCAGGTAGACCGCAGCATGAGAACAGCCAGCCCCCACACCCCCTCAGCCTGGTGCCGCCTCGCATCCAGCACGAGATGGTCAGGGTGCAGGCCCGGACTTCTGTCCCCAGGGTGCAGGTGGACGGGTAGCCTAGGAACGAGGCTATCATGCGACTTGTTAGACCTGGAATCGATGGGTGTAGCTTTAAATATTGAATTGAAAAAGCGAAATTAAATCAATGGATATCTTTTTTTTTACTTTTATAGGTTTACACTTGACCACTATCTCGCCTGATGTTAAGCGACGATGCGGTCTACGATGGAGCGTGTTTACCTAGAAAAAACCGATTCACTCTCGATTCGAAGACACAAAGATTGTAACCATCGGGGAAAACCCACTCAGGCAACGAAGATGTTCTTGTCACAAAAGTAGAGTCAAATCTCTTCGTTCTTATCTTTGGGACATCAACCATGAAACGATGTCGCTTTTTCGAGCTACGAGCATAACTATAACATATTGTTAACAAGCTTTACTTTAAGAAATAAATTAAATACAAGCTTTTCTTTTTTGTTAATGAAAAAGGAACTAAAAAGTAAATGACCATCTTCCAGCTTCAATGTTGGACCCTTGGTCTAGCAACAAAGCACTCGACAAGACATAGATATCTTTATATATATAAATCAATGCCACTTTTCGTTGTTATTGAACTCCTCCTAAACGGCTGGACCGATTTGAATGATTATTTTTGTATACGTTTGGGTAGGGCCCTGGAAGGTTTAGATTCACAAATCAGCCTGGCAAATGGCGCTGCAGTTGATACCTAGGCTATTATTCGAGCGACGCCGGAGCGGGCCGCTAGTGTGTACATAGATAAGAACACAAATTCGATTGGGTCATGTCTTTTAATTACAGAATACCTATGGAATGGAATTTAAATATATGGTATGGAATATACAAATATACATTGTCCAGCTTCGTCATCAGACCTTGGTAGCCATTCAGTACCAAAGACGAATATAAAACGATCCCAAACTCGATGGGCTTATTCGTTTAATTACTGTGTTTATATGGCCGTCTTTCAGCTCCATCATCTGGTCAGCACCATATCAAATAGGTGTGCTTTACACCTATTTGATATGGTGCTGACTGCCATGATAGAAATATGTAGCTTAGCAAAATTTTAACTCAATCAGTTAGCGGGAAGTGAATCAATTTTAGTTTGCAAGATTTGATGACAAATATCGGGACAGGTGAAACTAAATATAAGCTTGTAAAATAGGCTATTGTGTACGTTGTAATTTTGAGAATAGAGATTCTGTTGTTTCTTTGTTCTAGATAATTGAAATAATTTCACCTAAACTTATTTTTACAAATAGCATGATTTGTAAAAAAGAAAATTTATCTCAAGAAAATCATTACACATTTTCAAAGCTTTTTGTTCTAAATCACAGTAAATTAAATCAAGGAGATCGTCTCATTGATTCAATTTAATGTTTTTAGTGACATATAGACATAATTACCTGAAGAAAATGTAGATGCATCAACTGCACTGCTTAGTCCAGCAGCATTCAGTACCAAGAATGAGATCAGTAGTCTTGAATTCAGATTCAGTTTCAGTACGTTACAAAATTTTCCACTTAAACTATTCAATGAATTCTTTGTTCGTCTTTTCATCCATAATGGATTTTTCGTCTTCTTCTGCCATACTTTATTTTGTGTCTTCGTATCTGTTGAAGTATCTTTGATTTTGTGTTTATTAAACTCTTGTCTACGTATCTTGACATGATTTTTATGTTTATAGTCATCTTGTACATTATCTGTTCCATAGTTGAATTTTGTATCACCAGTCTTTTGATAGACACTATTGCTACTATCTAAGTCATTGCCTTTCTTTTTATTTTCAGGGTCAGCATTATTCAGTGTAACAAAATTAACTGTTTTGCTATATGTTTTTTTCGTATTGTCTTTTTTTACAATATTCGTACTCGTATTAACTACTGTGCTAAAGTTGTCAATTGTAATCTGTTCACTCTTAACATTACTGATATCCCAAACATTATCATGACTTTCTTCATTGATTTGATTATGTTTTACATAAGCATTATCGTCTAATCGACCATATTCATTATCTTTTTCATCAAAATTATCCTCAACAGTTCTATGTCTTGCTGTTTTCTTGTCTTGTTTTTTCTCAAAAATGTCATCTTTAAGTTTCTTAGACACTCCATTATGGCAATTCTTTGTGGAGTCAGGACTCACCAGTGACATGGTTTGTTACCGATTTTTGACATATCGTGGTCTGTTGTTTCACTGGATATAAATTATGAGCCTGAAAGAAAAAAAGGTGAAGATGTATTAAACGGCCTTAGATAGGTTTTAAACAAATTAGAATTTTACAGAGAACTTATGAACTAGCGCCAAAGTGACGGTTTTATTGCTGAGAGCATTTATATACATCATTTGACTGGCCTCGTCGCTTAGTGGATAGTGACTCTGCCTGCGAAGCCGAGGGTCGATTCCCACCCAGTGAAAATATTTGTGTGAAGAATGATGAATTCAGATATTTGTACTGAGTCTGGGTGTTTCTATGTATAATAAGTATGTATTTAAGACTATATAAGTATTATACCAGCTATCTGGCCACTATATTACAAGCTTTGGGGTCAGATCGTGTTGTGTGTCAATTGTCCACCAATATTTATTTATTTATTTCGCAGGCTCTGCAAAGAGTCCTAAATAAAATAACCTTTATTTGTGTTGGAATATTATCCAGATAATTTGAAAATGTATACATTGTTGACTAGGGACCCATTTATGGATGAAAGTCTCCTCTATTTTGTTTTTAGCAAAGATTCATTTTTTGTGGTGTAAATGCCTTTACGCAACATCCACCATTAAGAGACACGGCAGGTGTGTCGGGCTCGACACCATGACGACGACAGACATGTTGCCTCTACCGACTAAAACCCCCACAGATTTCTCCTGCATGGCTAGGGGTCAGGGTCTCAGGGTCACTTTTCGTACTCCCGTCAACGACCCTGACTCACTTCGCAAAGAGTCCTACCACAATGAAACTCGTGTTGTGTACATCACCGTCGCCGCTGCGAATTCATTTTTAAAGTGACAACTTCGTTTGGCGCGCCTCTGACAGATTTTTCGTAGGCTGTGAATTGAATTGAACTGGAACACGCAGTGTTGGACGGCCTGCCACTAGATGGACAGATGACCTCACAAAGGTCGCTGGAAACTGCTGGTTGCAGGTTGCGCAAGACCGTTCGTTGTGGAAATCTAGGGGGGAGGCCTATGTGCAACAGTGGACGTCTTGCAGCTGATGATGATGATGAATTGAATTCTAGCGTCACGCTCGGGAATGAAATGAAATTTTCGGTGAAACTCGGGACCATGGCCATTGACCATCTAAAAATGCGTCAGTATTTCCCATTGGCTAACTAGAAATGCGTTAGGATATCTAGATGGCGATGCTCATGGCCACGCGCTTCGGTTTCACCCGCGTAGTTTCCAAAGTAAGCTATCAAATTCTGAGTTATAAGTTTTCACTTCTATCGGCAGTTCCTATGACTGACAATATTTTTTTTTGAAATCGCCGCTTAGTTTTCTGTTCTTTGGGCTATGAGTAACTAGATGTAGCTTTCACACATCTCGATAGCAGTTCCAATTAATAAGCAGGTGTCATGTCGCAGCTATCTGTGGGAATTATCACGGGTCGTATCTCTCGCCCCAGAACGTAATCGGCGCGTCTCGACTTTCGCGCGGAGCCGCGGTATCTCGCTACTATTCAAATTTATGCAAGCTACTGGTGTATATCAACTACACAACTATACAAATATTCTCAAAATCTGCCATTTAAAGGCCGATTCACATCAGACCAGCGAATGCTCATTCTATCCCCACTGTATCAAATTTATATGGTGTAAACAAACGTAGAGCATTCTTACGTTGTTTTGTTTGCGTTCGCAAAGATTCTATGGAATATATCATATGGAAAACGCTAAGAACGATCTTTCGTTTACACTAAAAGATCGAGAAAGAATGCTCTTGTTCCAGCTCTAGCTCTATGTTCGTTCAGTTTAAATCGGCCGTTATACCCTAACGCTACGTAAAATAAAATGGCAGCCATTTTTTTTACTAGACTGGGACTGCCGATAGAAGTGAAAACCTAAAAATTGTATAGCTCACTTTGAAAGCTACGGGGGCAAAACCAGAAGGCACTGCTAATCTGGAATAAATCTTTAAATCATTGTCGTCTAAATAAGTCCTCTAAGCTTGGCCATTTAGAGTAGATCACTTAGATGACCATAGTTAGATGAATAAATGTGTAATGGTAACCATTGTAATACGCTACAGCAAACCAGAAATTCTGACGCATTTCTAAATGACCATGGTCCCGAGTTCACACGAAGATTTCTTTCATTTATGAACGTTTTTTTTTTCTTAAATAATGTAACGTTTGAGCTCAATTTAGCCCACAAAAAATCTGTTTGTGGTGCGGTGCGCCAAATGAAGTTTTCACTTCAAAAAAAATTTGTCGCGTCTGTATGTACACTTCCTACTCTCTCTAATACTACTACTGTCACTACATGTATGTGTCTATGGCATCGTAACTCCAGAGCTGATGAGAATTTTGACTTTGCAATTTTTTTAACCGTCGGCGCAAAAACATGTTTTCATATCGAGAGTGATGCAGTTTCTTCCAGATGACCATGCTCTATCGTGGACCGTATCGTCGCTTAACATAAGGCAAGATGGCGGTCCAGTATAAATCTATACAAGTTAAAATAAAGTGGCCAAGTTGTAGTTCGTTGTAACTTTGATCGAAGTTTTAATAATAGTGTATTTATGACGTACTAAAAAAAAACTACTCATCAGATCGAGTTCAAACCAATTTTCGTTGGTAGTTTGCATGGTAATGCACATCATACATTTTTGTTAGTTTTTTCATTCTATTACTTTAGAAGTTAAAGGGGGGGGGGGGGGGGGGACAAATTTAACCACTTTGGAAGTGTCTCTCGCGCAAGTTATTCAGTGTAGACAAAAACTATATTAGAAACCTCAACATCATTTTTAAAGCACTAAGACACCCCCACACGTGTAGGTTTGATGAATTTTTTTTTTTAAGTTTCAGTTCTCAGTATGGGGGGCCACCCTAATTTTTCTTTTTTTTAATTAATTTTGTAAAAATCTTAATGCGGTTCACATAACACACATCTACTTACCAAGTTTCAATATAGTGTAGTTCTCATAGTTTCGGCAAAAAGTGGCTGTGACATACGGACGGACAGACAGACAGACAGACATGACGAATTTATAAGGGTTCCGTTTTTACGTATTACGGAACCCTAAAAATACGGGGTGGTATTAGTTTGGCGTGTATGGCGTATCTGTACCATTTTGAATCCAGAACGATTTTTTTTAAATTTGAAATTTTATGTGTCCTTTCGTGTGTTTCTTTGTTATTATTGGTTTACACTCGACCGTCATCTCACCTGATGTTAAGCGACGATGCGGTCTACAATTGAGCGTGCTCACCTAGAAGAAACCGATTCACTCTCGATTTGAAGACACCAAGATAGTATCCGTCAAACATAAAAAAAAAATTGGCAGTCATAGGAACTGCCGATAGAAGTGAAAATTTATATAACTCAGAATTTGATAGCTTACTTTGGAAACTACACGGGTGTACCGGAAGGCGTGGCCTGACCATCATGGCATGTCCATCTAGAAATGCGTTAGCATTTAACATTGACTCACGCATTTCTAGATGGTCATGCCGTGATGGTTAGACCACGCCCTTTCAGCATTTCCCATTGGCTGACGCATTTCTAGATGGCCAATGGCCGTGGCCCCGAGTTTACCCGAAGATTTCTTATCATACCCGAGCGTGACGCCAGAATTCAATTAACACCCCACGAAAAATCTGTCTAAAAGCGCGCCTGCGCGCCAAAAGAAGTTTTCACTTCAAAATACTTGGGAGGTGTCAAGGGACATTCTGATGGAACGAAGTTGTACAAAATATTGCAACTCTTTACTGTTTCTGTTGCCCTGGTACTGGTACCTAGGGACAAACGCAACTCTTTTATATGTCTGTTGTCCTGGTATCTGGAGATAAGCGCTGGGCTGTTGGAGGTAGGTAATCGAAACTCTTTACTGTTTCTGTTGCCCTGGTACCTACCTTTTATAGGTAGGTCAAAACTATCAGGGAAAACCACCACTCTGGCAACTCATTCCACAGCCTAGACGTTCTTATCACAAAAGTAGAGTCAAACCTCTTAGTCCGTGTCTTTGGAATATCAACCATGAAACGGTGCCGCTTCTTTGAGTTACGAGCAGTCCGTTCTTATCATATCCAAGCGTGACGATTGATGAATCCATTTCACAGCCCACGAAAATTCTGTCAATAGCGCGCCTAAAGAAGTTTTCACTTCAAAAACAATCAGGCAACACTTTCCACAGCCTAGACGTTTTTACCACTAAAGTAGAGTTAAACCTCTTCGATAGAGTCTTTGGAAACTATTGTTACTTTATTTTTTAAGTTGTGTATAGGTATTTTTGTGTTCTAATTAAGTGCAATAAAGAGTTTATCTATCTATCTATTAGTTATTCGAGCTACTTCTAAAAGAAAAAAGTTGAAATTTTTAATGATACCGATCAGTGGCGTAGAGTCCTCCTAAAACAGTAAATGGGTTTAAAATAAAAAGTGCACCCACGCGAAAAGTTAATACTCGTACTTCTCTTGATTCCTCTTCTTTCCTATTACCTTCAATGCAAGAAGTATTATTATTATTATTTTTTAAACTTTTATAGGTTTACACTTGACCGCCATCTCGCCTGATGTTAAGCGACGATGCGCTCTATGATGCCGTGTTTACCTAGAAAAAAACCGAATCACTCTCAATGTGAAGACACAAAGATTGTAACCATCGGGGAAAACCTACTCAGGCAATGTATTCCACAGCCTAGACGTTCTTACCACAAAAGTAGAGTCAAATCTCTTCGTTCGTGTCTTTGGAACATCAACCATGAAACGATGTCGCTTTTTTCGAGCTACGAGCATTCCGATAGAAAAAAGGACAAGCTGGACAGATCATGCAAATCAGTCGCACACTCACAGAAGTGTATCCGATAAAAAACCGATAGGCTAGCAATTTTTCTTATTCTATTAATCCGAAAATACATATGTAGTTACAATGTTTACTAAAACGTTGACCAGCTAAAAGCCGGGTCACACAGAGGCGATCCGATAGCGATAGCGATCCGATAGCGAGACGATAATTTTTGTAATGTTCGAATTTGTATGCAACCTGACACACAGCAAGCGGGCGCGATCCCATACTCGGTATCAGATCGCTATCGCTATCGGATCGCTATCGCTACCGGATCGCCTCTATGTGACCCGGCCTTTAACTGCGTAGAAGATATCAGTTTTTCGCGATGGTGTGCGGGCGCATTGTAAAAATTTCTCATCCTATCATTCTGCTCTAACGTGCAAAAGGCAAGAAGAAATAGTTTACGTATTATGTGAGTGTATTGATTATTATTTATTGTAGTGATTTTTTTAAAGCATAGAGTGACGAGACGAGCACGGCATGTGCCTGATGGTACGCAACGTGCCTGCCAACATAACAGCACAGTGACACGCAGCTATTGAAACATGAAAGTCTAAATCGCATTACCTAGCACTGCACTGCGCTCGTCACCCAGAGATCTAAGATATTATATCTCTAAGTCCTGCAATTTCTCTGGAAACATTGCCCTTCAAACCGGAACACAGTAATGTTTGCACTTTACTGCTTGCCGGTAGAATAACTGGCAAAGGTGTGGTACTTCCCCAGGCAGACTCTGCCAAGAGTCCTACCACTACTATACATATGTATAAGAGTGATAAGAGTGAGTGATGTTGGCTGTATTGGCTTTACTGTAAGCACATGATATCAATTGAATATAAATAAATAAATAATTTTAATACAACAGCTTACTTTCTGCAGCAAATCTGAGGCAAATAAGGATATGAAACCGGTTCATAAGCAAAACGCAAAACAATAATTTCCGAGGTAGAAAGTGTAAGGTGACGTCATCGCGTATTTTCGCGCGAAACCTTTTTTTGAAAGGATAAGCGTGAAATACGAAATTCTCAGACCAAAGTTTGCATTTCGAACACTGTTTTGTAAATGGAACGTTTTTGTTATACTATTACAACAAAAAAAAAAACGGAAAGTTCTTTTGAGTCAATTCTTTTCTGTATTTGAACATGATTCATTTGAATTTTACTTGTTCTATATTTAAAATTACGTAATTTCTTTTTACGGCCAATGTCTTTGTGTTTTGTGGATTTAAGTATTCTACCGAGCGATATTGTGCAAATATTACTGGGTTTCGGTTTGAAGGGTAATGTTTTGAAAGAAATTACTGAGCAATGAGATAAATCGTCTGACATTTCCGGATAATGAGCATAATGCAATGCTAGGCAGTGATTTTGACTCTTCGTATTTGGTGTAAAGTTTGTCTATGAGTACTTGGGTCTGTGTAATTTTATGAGACATATTTTCATTTTTAGGTCAGATTTTTCTAGTTATTATTATGACGATTGACCAAGCGGCAACGTGCAAATAACAAATCCTTAATTAATTGATTGATTAAGGATTACAGAGTGAAGACTTTTAGATGTTACTGTGTGTAATGTGCATAGTCCTATTTCCCCGTGGACGGTTGCTTGGAAGAGACCGATTTACACTGTAAGAGTGTCATTTAATGTCACGTGTAATGCCATTATGATAACAAAAATATGTAGATTTTAAACCAACATTTTGAAGTTTTTTTTTCAATAAAATGTCTACACTTAGACGTCATCTCGTCTGATGTTAAGTGATGCTGCGATTTTGTCATAAGTCCACGTTTGACCACCGACTTGCTTGAAGGTAAACTATGGTACTTGAAGATGACGTTGGTAGACTAACTCAGAAATTATATATTCACTCTGATCTTGAAAATTTCTAGATTGTATCTCTCAGGGAACAATTAGGCAGGCAAATTATTTCACTCTAAGCCCGTACGTATAAGGACTGTTTGTATTTAGATGGCAGTTTACACAAGTATCGTCATCAGTTGCAAGACGTCCACTAATTAACATATAACGCTCCTAGATTTCCACAACAAACGGTCCGGCGCAACCTGCAACCAGCGGTTTCCAGCGACCTTTGTGAGGTCATCTGTCCATCTAGTGGGAGGCCGTCCAACACTGCGTCTTCCGGTTCGTGGTCGCCACTCGAGAACCTTTCTTTCCCATCGGTTGTCAGTTCTGCGAGCGATGTAGTTTATAGGTATAAGTACAGCTGGGACTCGGGGCCTTCTCTCGCAAGGAGGGAGTCAAAGCCATAATCCACCACGTTGGCCCAGTGCGGGTTGGTGGATGACACATGACTTCGAAATATTCCAGGCACATGTCGGTTTCCTCACGATGTTTTCCTTCACCGTATTAAGTTAGCGGCATTACGCACATGACTTTGAAATGACAGTAGTGCGCGTGGTTTTGAACCCGGGGTCTCCGGATCGGCAGTTGCCGTTCTCCCGACTAGACCAACCGTATCTTACTAGACCAGCCGTAACTTTTTTTCTTCAATAATGAGTGACGAGACGAGCAGGACATGTGCCTGATGGTAAGCAACATGCCTGCCACATAACAGCACAGTGACACGCAGCTATTCGAATGTGAAGAGTCCAAATCATTACCTAGCACTGCGTTGCGCTCGTCACCCAGAGATCTAAGATGTTATATCCCTAAGCCCTGTAATTTCTCTGGAAACTTTTCCCTTCAAACCGGAACACAGTAATGTTTGAACATTACTGCTTGGCGGTAGAATAACTGGCCAAGGTGTGGTAATTCCCCAGGCGGACTCTACTAAGAGTCCTACCACTACTTACTAAACCAGAGTTCTGCGAGCGATGTTTACAAGTATACATGTTCATTATCTTTTCCAATTTGCTTCAGTTGTCAGCGGACAACGAATGGAGAGAAGTAGAAAGTGCAATAATCTTGCTAGCTCATCACATCATGCCTACATACACTACATATACTTAACAATACAAACGTTACTTTGACAACGAAGGTATTATTGCTTGTGGGTTGTTTGCGCTGCGATTTAATCATAATAATCAATTATTTCGTAAACTTACCGGTTTTCGTTAAATTTTTAGGTTTTGAAGTGAAAACTTCTTTAGGCGCCCCTAGACAGAATTTTCGTGGGGTGCGAGTTGAATTCTACCGTCACGCTCGGGTGTGATAAGAAATCTTCGGGTAAACTCGGGACCATCGCCATTGGCCATCCAGAAATGCATCAGCCAATGGGAAATGCTGAAAGGGCATCATGGCATGACCATCAAGAAATGCGTAAGCCAATGGGAAATGCTAACACATTTCTAGATGGCCATGCCACGCCCACCGGTTACACCCGTGTAGTTTCCAAAGCTATGAAATTCTGAGTTATAAGTTTTCACTTCTATCGGCAGTTCCTATGACAGCCAATTTTTTTTTCCTTTTTTTTAGGTTTTCTTTTATTTATTAAATTTTTTCCAACTAACAGATAGACTATGTATTTTTGCTTCATCGTTTTTAAGTTAGCGGCAGTACCTACTTGGGTGACCGAGCTTTGCTCGGTTTAAACCACAGAAATCTAAATAATAAGGTAATAGAAATGGCATAACTCTCAAATTACTTGCAAAACGCTTGTCGCCACATTTCCCCTACCCCCGCGGTCACTACTACATGCGCGTACTATTCCAATACAAATTCACTCACACACGAACAGCTGCACATTAACAAACTAGGTCTGTGATTGCACCACACACATCCATAAACGCTTATCAGTGAACCTACTAATACATTGAAAATTAAACAATTTTTCACATTTACGCTAGTGCTTGACAAAAATTAAAACATATCGATATTTCAAAGTACGGTCCAATTTTAACATTCGTTAAAGGTTATTATTGATTTCATTAATTAGGTGTATTACACTACAACAAAGTCAATATGCTTATAAAATAAGTGAGTCACACGGGGTATACTATTGTTTCGAAAACTGAACTATGTAATTCTGACACAATATGGGCTTAGGTATAGTTGAAGAACAAAGGTTGTTGTATATTTTGTACATCGAGCAACTCGATCTTCCGCGCAAGCACGGAAGGGAAGTCGCCTTAGCTAAAAAATATTGTGCAAATCTTTGTCATTTCTTGCGGGAGGGGAAAGTTGCACACTAGCGCAAAGCCGCAATATTACATACAAAACATACCTGTACCGATCCATTGCCGACCATACTCACGCAGCCAAATCACTAACACATACAAAATGAAGCACCATTCACAAATCTAGCTCCGCCCTCAGTGTATTCCACGCCACGGTATATTATCAAACTCCGCGGACTTGCACTTTGACAGAGGTTGACGCTGTGTATGCCTACTCCCTTCCGTGTTATTCGCTGATTTTGTATGAAAACTAATAAAGTCTTAAAAATAAATGCTTACAATAGGTAAATACTGCCTCTGTTACCTTAATATTTATTTTGCACGGATGAACAATCGCGCGTTATAGCTAGTATGTATATACTTTTGTTAATAATTTATGAATTATGAAGTAATGTTTACCGCGAATTAAAAGATTTTACGTATGGGTGTTAACTGTGTACAATTTTTTTATCGATATTTTATGTTAATTTATCGATAAAAAAGGTAAAATTTAAAATACAATTTTCATCGTTTATTTTTGGCCAAGTAAAATTGAGCCGTCACAGCACTAGCTCACGACCGCTACCTGCGGTTGTACCATGGAAGATTAGAGGTTATGACGGTTTCTTTAATTTTACATTACATTGCTGTTTATGCTTGTACAACTCTAGATGTTAATTAATGTACGCAGCAATGGTATGCAAAACGACGATAACACCAAAAATGAATAACTATCATAGTGAATCATTGGGCTCCGTTTATTTTAGTAAAAAATACAATTAAAATAAAATTAAATACCTATCAGTGAAATATAATCTCATTATTGGTATAATTGCAAGTTGTGGAAGAACTTCCACAGTTGTTTATGCTGCATAACACAAGTTTTATAGATGATTCACGCCAGCCGGTTCGAAGAAGACTAAACTACAACTCGAGCACTGGTGGCCTACAAGTCACCTGTGCGGCGACAATATCACGCGGTCATGCGACTTCTAGTACCTTATTATTTAGATTTCTGTGGTTTAAACACCGAGTATATTTAGATACCTTCAGATAAAGGGCGCCACGTACCTAATAGAATTTATCAAAAAAAAGAAACTTGAAAAAATAACAGGAGCCTTCTAGATTCGAACCCGGATCTACTAATTCGTGACCGTCTAACTTCCCGCCTGAGCTATAATACTGTCGCGCAACATTTCGAAACTTACCGTCGCATCCTAATGTTAATGTTACAGTTTTTCATTGTCTGAAAATGCGTATAAAATGAGGTTTTTTAATTAAACCTAGCTAGATCGATTTATCGTCCCCGAAACTCCCTGCATACATCATTTCATGAATATCGTTCCAGGCGTTTGAGATTCAGATTCCATTTATGTATATATATACCTATATATGTACATAGCTATAAGTTTTTTTTAAAATAATGAGAGACGAAACGAGCAGGTCATGTGCCTGATGGTAAGCAACATGCCTGCCACATAACAGCACAGTGACATGCAGCTATTGGAACATGAAGAGTCAAAACATTACCTAGCACTGCGCTTGTCACCCAGAGATCTAAGATGCTGTATCTCTAAGACCTGTAATTTCTCTGGAAACATTGCCCTTCAAACCGGAACACAGTAATGTTTGCACATTACTGCTTGGCGGTAGAATAACTGGCAAAGGTGTGGTACTTCCCCAGGCGGACTCTGCTAAGATTCCTACCACTACAAGTATTGATCATTTAAAGGTATAAGATACTTAGAAAAGACAGTGATGCGCGTGCGGTTCGTACCAACGGCTCAGGATTGGCAGTTGCCGTTTTCCTGGCCAGACCAGTCGTAACTTTATGCCCATAACATGGGTTAATGTTGTTGATTTGAACAACGCATGCCTGTAGTAAGTTCGTGAACTTAAATGTTTGAATCCATCGATATCTTAGGGTGATATTTTTGTAATCTATATATATAAAAGCGAAAGGTCACTCATCAAGGAATCTCAGAAACTATTAATGCTAGGAATCTGAAACTTTGCATGGAGGTCCCTTTTAGCATGTAGGCGCTCGCTAAGACGGGGTTTTGCGAAATTCAACGCCTAAGAGGGTGAAACAAGGAATGAACGGTTGTATGAAAATTCGACATTTTTAAAGTTATAAAATTTTATATCTAGGCACTTTACACGAAGGAATTAAATGTTTTTTCTATCAATTTTGTAATTTCAAACTGCACGGGGGTGATATTGGGGTTGAAATGGGGTATGAATGCCAATATGGAAGTTCCCAACCGTTGAAGATAAAACCATAAAACTCTGTATATAGACACTTGACATGAAGCAAACGAATGTTTATTCTATCAATTTCGTAATTTCGAACTGTAAGGGGTGAAATTGGGGTTGAAATGGGGGATGAATGTAAATATGAAAGTTCCCAACAGTTGAAGATAAAACCATGAAACGCCGTATATAATAGGCACTTGACACGAAGCAAACGAATGTTTGTTCTAGCAATTTTGTAATTTTAAACTGTACGGGGATGAAATTGGGGTAGAAATGGGAGATGAATGTCAATATGGAAGTTCCCAACCGTTGGGGATAAAACCATGAAACTCTGTACATAGACACTTGACACGAAGCAAACTAATCTTTGTTCTTGCAATTTTTGTAATTTCGAACTGTATGGGGATGAAATTGGAGATGAAATGAAGGCCGAATGTATCTTACGTTTTCAGACCTAAACAACTGAACCGATTTTGATGAAATTGTATAGGTACTTTAAGTTTTACTATAAGCTGTTTTAGTAACCGTTAATGTGTCTGGCTATACAAATAGGTACATAGAATAATACTAATAATAAAATAAATACGCGAAATAAATACTAAGGTAACTCAGGCAGAGTTACCTTAGTATTTATTTCGCGCGGACGAAGTCGCGGGTAACAGCTAGTGAATTAATAAGCGCACAGTTTTGTAATGCGAAAAAGCATGAATAATAAGACTGTGGTGACCAAACGGCCAGAACGAGCGATTCGCATTCGTGAGGTCGTGGGTTCAAATCCCGCACCTCGGATTATTTTTCCAAGTGCAGCTATTTGAGTATGTCACCATCACTGGCTTTGACGGTGATGGAGAACATTGTAAAAAAATGTGTGCTTAAATAATTCTGGGTGCACCAAAAAAAAGTGTCCCCTTCAAAAACCGCATGTTCCAAGACTATTTCGAGGTCATAGGTCATCAACCAACCCGCACTGAGCCTGTCGGGTTATGACCTCGATTCTCGATCGATGTTCCAATAGCTGCATGTCACTGTGCTGTTATGTGGCAGGCATGTTGCTTACCATCAGGCACATGACCTGCTCGTCTCGTCACTCATTATTTAAAAAAAAACTTATAGCTATGTACATATATATATATATATATACATAAATGGAATCTGAATCTCAAACGCCTGGAACGATATTCATGAAATGATGTATGCAGGGAGTTTCGGGGACGATAAATCGATCTAGCTAGGTTTAATTAAAAAACCTCATTTTATACGCATTTTCAGCCAATGAAAAACTGTAACATTAACATTAGAATGCGACAGTATTATAGCTCAGGCGGGAAGTTGGACGGTCACGAATTAGTAGATCCGGGTTCAAATCTAGAAGGTTCCTGTTAATTTTCAAGTTTCTTATTTTTTTTGAGAAAATCTATTACTGGGAGCCCTTTACCTGTAGGTTGATTGTTCATGAATGCCTCGAGTCCCGCAGTGGGAACATTTAGTGGGCTGCTTATCGCCGGCCTTTACGCCTCTGTGACGATCAGGCGAGATGGCGGTCAAGTGTAAACCTATTCAAATTAAAAACGAGACACTAGTCTTTGTACTTTGGTTTACTTTGCTACTGTAATTAAGGACATTAAGTGTCGACCAGAACCCAACAACAGAGTGTTCAACCATTCACAACACACCGTCACACTTATTTTCTAGCTTTTAAGGGCGTACCCCGAGCAAATGACCTTGAGTATTTCTTACCTTATCGCACACCCCAAGAAAGAGCAAGAGAGAAACAGTAGGATTTGCCGCTGTTTTACGCTCAATTTTTAGAATACACTTAAAGATAAAATCAGATTTTGGTCTTTTGAAAAAAATAAAACTACCAAAATGTTTGGCTAATGAGTAGATAGCTCTGAAAACTGGACAAAAAACTCGTTTTGCTGGGGGACGCACCTTAACAATTAAACATTTATTACTGTTTAAGTTCTGTCTATTCGATAATGGGGTTTGCATTTTATTTTCATAACTAGCAGTGCCCATGGTTTTGCCCGCGTAGTTTCCGTTTATTTTTTGCGATAAAAGGTAGCATAATATGCACTATTCTCTTAACTAAAGTATAGCAGAAAAATAACGAAAAATAACGTGTCGAATAACGAGTAATAAAAAAGTTACTTAGTTTTATTTGGACCCTAATAAAACACAAGTATAAAGTTAGTTCCAACATATGTAGGTACCTATTTATGGCAAAAGCCTTAAATTCTAGACGAATTGATCCAAAAAATGAAACTAAATAAAAGGTTATAGATAAAAAATGATAATTAATAGGTAAGTTTTGAATAGTGCTTCCCGAAATATTTTTTTATGCTTCACTTCGGAGTAGTTATTTGTTAAACAAGAATGCAAAGTTGCGTTTTAAACGTGTGCTCAATTTTGATAACCGAGCAAGCGAAGGATTCTAAAATTGAATCACTTACAGCGAGTAATTAAAAAAAATTGGCAGTCATAGCTGTCATAGGAACTGCCGATAGAAGTGAAAACCTGTGACTCCAATGTTTATACTTTTAATTGAATTGTCTAATTTATTTCTTACCTTGTCAAAAGAAAGATAATTTGTTAAAGTATCGTAGGTCTATGTACATTCGCAAAATTTCAACACCGCCAGCTAAATCGATGGTTGCGCCATCTAGTTTTATATCAACGTAATTATACAGAATATCGAAATTCTTTACTGTTTCTGTTACCCTGGTACCTACCTGGCCATTTTTACCGAGTTTACCCGAAGATTTCATATGCGATCCGATCCGATCCGATCCATTATCATATCCAAGCGTGACGATTGATGAATCCATTTCACAGCCCACGAAAATTCTGTCTATAGCGCGCCTAAAGAAGTTTTCACTTCAAAAATTAGAATCCTGAGCGTTCGCGAAGGCGCTCAAGTGTAAACTTATAACAGTTAAGCAAAATAGATATAAATAAATAAATATTGGTGGACAATTCACACACAACACTATCTGACCCCAAACTAAGCAAAGCTTGTACTATGGCGGCCAGATAGCTGATATAATACTTATATAGTTTTAAATACATACTTATTATACATAGAAACACCCAGATACAGTATATATAATATATATATCACAATAATATATACATGTTTAAAATTTAATTTGTTTTAAAAATGAGTGAGTGTAATAAATCAATTGGAAGCTTTCATATATCGGTCAACAATCAAACCAACATTATGATTAAGTATTTATCTATTTTCAACGACTTGACCCAAAAAAGTCAAACTAAATAAAGAGTTTAAATCCAATTAACATTATTAATGTCAATGTTTGGATGTTTTTGCTCAATCACGTCGTAACGTATAAACGTATCGGGCTGAAATTTGGAACATAGGTTATATGGTATGGAATAACACATAGGCTATTTTTATCTCCGGGAAATAAAGAGAACAGAAAATATGCGGGTAAAAAAACGCGGTACCACACCTTTGCCAGTTATTCTACCGCCAAGCAGTAATGTGCAATTGTTATCGTGTTCCGGTTTGAAAGGCAATGTTTCCAGAGAAATTACAGGGCTTAGAGATATAATTCACATCTTAGATCTCTGGGTGACGAGCGCAGTGCAGTGCTAGGTAATAATTTGGACTCTTCATGTTCCAACAATAGCTGCGTGTCACTGTGATGTTATGTGGCAGGCATGTTGCGTACCATCAGGCACTTGTCCTGTTCGTCCTTTCACTCATTATTTTAAAAAAATGTAATGGATGCGAAAGTTTTGATGTTTGTTACTCAATCACGTCGAAACGTCTGAATGAATCGGGTTGAAATTTTAAACACAATTAGATATAGCATATATACTTTTTATAACGGCGAAATATCGGAAACTGCGCAGGTATAACCGCTGGGTATTGCTAGTTAAAAATTATGACTGAAAGTAAGTGTAATTTAATTGCGCTTCTCTATATCTTCTTTGATAATTTTTAACAAATTAATGAAACTGTAAATTTGACTGTGATTTTGACTTTTTTATTGTTTTTAGTAAGCGGGATACGACTTCGAAAATACGGTGGTGCGCCTGGGAAATGAACCCGGGGGCTTCGAATCGGCAGTCGCCGTTCGCCCGACTAGACCAGCTAGGTATCAAAGTAAAATTTTCAATATAAATAAATTATTATTATTTGTTTTAATTTTTTGTAAATTTTTATTGGATTATTTATTGATATTGATTGTATGACGTGATTATTATATAAATAAAAGAAACGTATTTATTTAACGTCCTACCAAATAAATGCAAAAGTTTGGATGGCAGATGTTTGTTGCTCTATCACGTCGTAAAAATTGAACAGATCAGACTGAAATGTTAATAGTCTAAATACCTACTACAGATATACAGACTATCATCTAGAACAGCACATGAGATATTTTGTATCCCCGAAAATGTATTTCCTATAGGATAAGACAAGACGGACAAAGTCGCGAAGAGATGCTAGTTTAATCTACTTAGAAAAAGCAGATATAATTTATATCTATTATTAATTAATTATAAGCTTTCGAATCTCGGTCATCGATTAAACTTGTAGCAAGTTCCGACATTTTGATAAAGGACTTCAATTTTAGACAGCTTACCTTACCTTTCACTTTTATTACCACTTTCACTTCACAATATAAATCCTCTTGTCACAGGCTAAATAACAAAAAAAAAAAACTAAAAAAAAAAACAAAAACAACTCACTTTCTTTTTTATATTTTGACGTTTGTATTTTTTTTTAACAATTTTTTTTTAAATCCGTCGTGTGGCTTCGGCAGTTCGATGTGTACTGCCAGTGGGTTTCTCAAAACCAGTCGTCATTGGGCCGGTTTCACACCGTCGCGCTGTCTCGATTATTATAGCATTGCTGTGTTTTGCCTTTGATTATGAAAGTGTGTGATTGAGGAATTAATGAGTGGTTGATTGGAGACTTGAAGGACTGCACGTGGTGGAAAATTGATGGTTCAACACAAATGGCTCTTTGTGTAAAATTGTACTTATTTTTGCACGTTAGGGAAAAATGTGACCAAATTACGTTGTAAACGTTGTAGGTATGCAGTGTTGTATTTTTGAAGTGAAAACTTCTTTAGGCGCGCTATAGACAGAATTTTCGTGGGCTGTGAGATGGATTCATCAATCGTCACGCTTGGATATGATAATGGATCGGATCGGATATGAAATCTTCGGGTAAACTCGGTAAAAACGGCCAGGTAGGTACCAGGGCAACAGAAACAGTAAAGAGTTTCGATTACCTACTCGTATCTCCAACAGCCCAGCGTTTATCTCCAGATACCAGGACAACAGAAATATAAAAGAGTTGCGTTTGCTCCTAGGTACCAGTGCCAGGGCAACAGCAAGTTTTCACTTCTATCGGCAGTTCCTATGACTGCCAATTTTTTTCAAAACAATTAAATTTGGATGAAAATGCTTTGTCCGTAAAAAACCTCATTAAGAGGCCATTTTTTACGAAAAAAGCCCTTTACAATAGATTTTATACGAGCCTAACATACTTTATTTACGCCACTGTTGGTTGGTCTAGTTTCTAGTAGCATTAGTCTATGACATTCACAACAAAGTAACTATGTATACTAATTGCTTGCTCGGCTTAATTGCTTTGACACTCACTACGTAGAAAGTACAAAGTAAAGTAATTTTTAGGGTTCCGTAAAACGTAAAAACGGAACCCTTATAGATTCGTCATGTCTGTCTGTCTGTCTGTCTGTCCGTATGTCACACACACTTTTTGTCGAAACTATGAGAACTACATTGTTGAAACTTGGTAAGTAGATGTATTCTGTAAACCGCATTAAGATTTTTACCAAAAAATAAAATTTTAGGGATGCCTCCATACTTAGAACTGAAACTCAAAATTTTTCTTTCATCAAACCTATACGTGTGGGATGTCTATCGATAGGTCTTCAAAAATGATATTGAGGTTCCTAATATCATTTTTGCTTACACTGAATAGTTTGCGCTTGAGACACTTCCAAAGTGGTAAAATGTGTGTCCGCCCCCCTCTAACTTCTAAAATAAGAGAGTGATAAATTAAAAAAAAAAATATGATGTATTACCATGCAAACTACCAACAAAAATTAGTTTGAACTCGATCTGATGAGTAGTTTTTTTTGGTACGTCATAAATACATTATTATTAAAACATCGATCAAAATTACACCGAACTACAAGAATCTATTTATTATGTTACTTGCTGCTACGGAACCCTTCATGGCCGAGTCTAACTCGCACTTGGCCACTTTTTTTAAGTGAAATCAACAAAAACGATCAAGCCTAACTTTCTTTCGTTTGTGCCAAAACTTCAAATAAATTAGTTTTTATAGTGTTTGCTAGGTGTTCTTTGAGACATATATAAACACGCATATGACGATGGCGGTCAACTGAGTACACATTAAAAAAAAGCTAAAAGACATTATTGTTGTGAAAAAAATTAGTAGCCCAATGTGTGTACAGCCTTATACCACAGCCTCCAAGCGAAAGGCCTGTTGGCTGCTTTGCGATGTTTTTATTTTTTACGCTCGAATTAACTATGAATTTATTAAAACTATCATTAAACGTGCAAATAGGTTTCATTCTAAACGGTAATTTACTTGGTAAAGACATTAACTTAATTTTTTTTTCATCCGGGTCATGGTTGGCTTTCCGAATTAGTATTTTTTTTTGTTTTTTAGATTTTTTTGTGTTATCCCTCCTCTCTGGGTTTTGTATTTTAAAATTATCATTCAATGAGCAAACAGGCTGCGTTATAAACGCTAATTTTCCATACCTGGAAGAGATCGCTTTTAGCGATAAGCCCGCCAATTGTTACTAAATTTTCTTTTTTAGGTTGTTGTTTCTTAAGGTTTTTTTGTTTATTTGGAGCAATAAATAGTTCATCTATCTATCTAATTTACTTGGTTAAGAGATTAACTTTAATTTTAATAATTCGGATTATGGTTGGCTTTACTAGAGTTTTTTTTTGTTTTTTCTCTCTGACAGTTATGTGTCTTAAAACTGTAATAGGAACGTACAAATAGGCTTCATTTTAAAAAGATTTACTTAAACTTTTTTAATCCGCTTTATGGCTGGCTTTCCGAATTAGTGAGGTTATTTTGTTTTTCCCTTCTTTGAGAATTTTAATGCCATATTTGAAATATATAGTAAATGTACCTTATATTTATTACTAGCAGCGCCCCGCGGTGTTGCTCGCGGAAGTTCCCATTCCCGTTGTTCCCGTTGTTTTTCCGGGATAAAAAGTAGTCTATATGTTTTTCCAGACTATAATCTATCTGTGTTCCAAATTTCAGCCCGATCCGTTCATACTTTAGGACGTGATTGAGCAACAAACATCCAAACATCCAAACATCCAAATATCCAAACATCCATACATTGACGTTTATAATATTAGTAGGATAGGATAGTAGGATATATTTAAAAATAGTAATTTACTAAAAAATAGGCTACATTCTAAACGGTAACGTTCGAATTGGTAATTTAATTTATTATGTTTATATTTAATTTATGTCGTCGAAAGATGTGTTTCTTGGAACATTCCGGATTCTTCACCGTGGTTGTAATAATCTTGTTCAACTGCACATGGGAAAATAAAGTGGCCAAGTGCGAGTTGGAGTCGCCCATAAAGGGTTCCGTTGCAGCAAGTAACATAATATACATAGTACACATAATTCTTGTAGTACGTTGTAACTTTGATCGAAGTTTCAATAATAGTGTATTTATGACGTACTAAAAAAAAAGTACTAATCAGATCGAATTCAAACTAATTTTCGTTGGTAGTTTACATGGTAATGTATATCATATATTTTTTGTTGATTTTTAATTCTCTTACTTTAGAAGTTAGAGGGGGGGGGGGGGGACACACATTTTACCACTTTGGAAGTGTCTCTCGCGCAAATTATTCAGTGTAGACGAAAATGATTTTAGAAACCTCAACATCATTTTTGAAGGCCTATCGATAGACACCCCACACGTGTAGGTTTGATGAAAAAAAAATTTTTGAGTTTCAGTTCTCAGTATGGGGGGCAACCCTAATATTTTTTTTTTTGTTCAAATCTTATTGCGGTTCACAGAATACATCTACTTACCAAGTTTCAACAGTGTAGCTCTCATAGTTTCGGCAAAAAGTGGCTGTGACATACGGACGGACAGACAGACAGACAGACAGACAGACATGACGAATCTATAAGGGTTCCGTTTTTACGTTTTACGGAACCCTAAAAATTAAGTGCAGCCGGGATATGAACCCATGATTGTCATTGTTATAAATCAAACGTTTTCATCACTATGTCATCACAGCTTCAACGTAAATTCAGTTTTTAGTTTAGTGCTGGTGCCATCATTCATTCTTCTTATCATCAAATTTAGTAGATCGTTTACCGCGCTTTTTGTAGTGAAAACTTATTTTGACACATCGCACACAGACTCTTTTGTAGGCTGTAAGTAAGGCTGCCCTTGAAAGGCTCGATCGGGTATAACCTCTGGACGGAGAAAAAGACAATCAGCCGCTCTTCACTGCTGTGTCGCTGTGTTTACTATTATGATTAGTATGATGTTGATGTTTATTAGTGGTAGGACTCTCCCAGAGACAGGAGCAGAGTCCGCCTGGGGAAGTACCACACCTTTGCCAGTTATTCTACCGCCAACCAGTAAAGTGCAAACATATCTGAGTTCCGGTTTGAAGGGCAATGTTTCCAGTACAATTACAGGCCTTAGAGATATAATATCTTAGATCTCTGGGTGGCGAGCGGAGTGCAGTGCTAGGTAATGATTTGGACTCTTCACGATCCAATAGATGTGTGTCGCTGTACTGTTATGTGGCAGGCATGTTGCTTACCACCAGGCACACGTTTTGCTCGTCTCGTCACTCTTTACTGTAAAAACAGAATTATTTTATACAAAAAAAAAAAACACTTGTTTCTCATTTTGACGTGATAACGTCTTATAATTCGATGAAGCCGGCTGCACGCCCACAAAACATGACGTCATGTACCGTTACCGCGTTACCGTCGGTCGTTACCTCGCCGCATGTTTGTTACAGTTGTATTAATTATTTCGACCAGTAGTTCAAGCGGGGATGTAGCTCAGTGGTAGAGCGTTCGCTTTGCATGTGAAATGCCCCGGGTTCGATCCCCGGCATCTAAAAGCTTTTTTGCATTGTTTTGATTGAAAATGACTAAATTCTACTGATTAGTTTTTACATACAAATCTATTAAACAAATGAAATTAAAATTTTCTTTTGAAAAATGCTACCATTCCATCAGTATTTTCTTAAGACGTTGTCACGTTCTATCGTCAGTAAACCGACTTTACAGACAAACATATTTTTTTTCCTACTAATATGATCCATAATAGCAGATAATTAAGTTTACATTTCTGTCGTGCAGTCTAAAGCTCACAATTTTTATTGGCTCGTGAAAGACGAACAAATCCTATCGTGCTAAGTTTATAAATGGCAATGTTTGGATATTTGGATGTTTGTTGCTCAATCACGTTGTAATGCACGAACAGATCGGGCTGAAATTTGGAACACAGATAGAGCATCGTCTGGAAAACACATAGGCTTTTTATCTTGAAAAAATAACGGTAACTATGCGGGTAACACCGCGGGGCGATGCTAGTATTTAATAATATATTGTGGTTAATCTTATCTCTATTCTAGGTCTGCTAGAGATATAACTGTTACTTAATCTGTGTCACTACAAAAATGGAGCATAACGGTCCCAGGGCTGGATAGAAGCTAGTAGGCATTTTATAACAGACTGATCCGACCCAGGACGTCTACTCTAATTCAACGAAAACGTAATTTCGAAATAAACTCGCGATTTTCCAACTCCGATTCTACTTCGATCCATCGTTTTGTCCATTTAAATGTTCTAAACCTACTCTAAATAGAGTATGTTTAGAACATTTAAACGTCAAACAATGTTGTATCGGACGAAACGAAGTAGAACGAGAGAAGGAAAGTCGCGAGTTTTTTTTCGAAGTTTCGTTTTCGTAGAAACAGAGTAGACGTCCAGGACGTTTACTGTTTTTTTACGAAAAACGTAATTTCGAAAAAAATTCGCGACTTTCCTTCTCTCGTTCTACTTCGTTTCGTCCGATCGAACATTGTTTGACGTTTAAATGTTCTTTAATTATATAGAAAAAAATATATCAAAGTCTTGAATACCGTCACAAAGTCGCTAGCTTATCGGGTTTTTATAGGATACGTTTCGGAGAGTATGCAACTGATCTGCATGATCTAAGTTCGTCGAATACGCACATCGCAAAACTGCAACGCGTTCTGTTGCTAAAAGGCTAATTGCATTAGTGTGCGTTCGGCCAGCAAAAAAGTACCGCTTTTCAAGAATTGAATGATGCAGATAGTTAGTGCCCTATCTCGTGTAAATGTGCCCGAAGTTTTAAATTTGTGCCTCCTAAGGTTTCAGATTTATTTAAGAAAAAGAGATTCTGTTGCACGAACGTTCGCCCAGCAAAAAAAAATTGAAATGTTGGGTTTAGCTGGATATGAAATATGCAAAAACATAGCGTATATACTAGAATAAATGTGACTTGAAACTCAAATGTGTGCCTCTTAAGGTTTCAGAGATATTTCGTTTTTTGCTGGGCGAACGTTTTGGAGGAACGTATTGCTATATATCGGAAACGGTTAGACGCACATTCATGATTTTTCTTATACAGATACATTAAGTTTGTGCATATTTGTGCCGGAATTTTCATTAACATGACTAGCATAGTTCAGGAGTTATTATTTTTTTCCTGAAAAATTTAAAAAGGCTCTGGCTTTCGAACGAACAAGACTAAAGACTTCGCGTTAGTGCCGACTGGTACCTATCATATATACACATGATCCTGTAAAGTTTTGCCGATCTACTACATATCATTGGCGAGTTATTAACGATTTTGTGGCACATTTACACGAGATAGGGCACTAATTATCTGCATCATTCAATTCTTGAAAGGCGGTAGGTACTTTTTCGCACACGCATTATTATAACCTAAAAACCTAGTTTTTAGAAAAATAATTTATTTATAGCAAAAAAGAAATAAATAACTACATTTTTAACACGCTTCTATTACCTTGGTATGTATCAATGGATTGGTTTGAAACTTTGCACACTTATCAGTAGTTATATAATGTTTACTAATGTGTTTTTCATTCATTTATTTATTTACTAGCGGCCCGTTCCGGCTTCGCTCGGATCATAACCTAGACACTGTCTGCAGCGCCATCTGCCGGGCTTATTTGTGAATTTAAACCATCCTCGAATCCACTTGTACACACACACAAAAAAAATATTCAAATCGGTCTCGCCGTCAAATGATTAAATTACTAAAATGGCTATTAAAAAATAGGAGTTGGTGATAAAAGGGTAAAAATTTAGGGTTGTATGTATTTTTTAACGCCAAATTATAAAAAAATAAAAACAAAAAAAATTGTCCGAAAATTAAAAAAAAAAATTTTGGGGTTAACAACCTTTGTCACTTAAGGGTATGAAAAATAGCTAGTAGCCGATTCTCAAACCTACTGAATATGCATATAAAATTTGGTTAAAATCGGTAGAATTTTATATATAAGATTCTCGTGTCACATTGTTTGTTTCCTTACTCCTCCGAAACGGCTTTACTGATTTTAACCAAAATTTATATGCATATTCAGTAGGTCTGAGAATCGGCTACTAGCTATTTTTCATACCTTTATTTATATGGCAAAACAACGTTTGCGGGGTCAGCTAGTTTTATATATAAGATTAGCGTTGACATTTATTTAGAAATTCGTCCTAACATAGCCTTAAGTTTTTACTAACAACATAAATATGAGTCCTGTAACTTGAAATAAAATAATTTTATTTTATTTTATTTTATTTTATCAAGGACCGATGACCATGCAATGATTTGTACAGTTTGTCCCACTAACCATTCATCCGCACCATGATCATCAGGATTAATAATTTTGTTTACATTTTCATTTTCACGTACTGTAATTTATTAGAGTCATACTGATTGTCTTCCTTTTTCTTAGGCTACTAACATCTATACTTCTATAGTAATATTATAAAGCTGAAAGGCTTGTTTGTTTGAAGGCAAGGATCTGGGAAACTAGTGGGGATCTACCGCCGAACGAAAAATGTCATCGCTTTGATGTTTCTCTCTCTTTTCTTTTAGCTTGAAATGATAGAGACAGCGTTAGCAAAGCGATAGCCGATTTAGTTAGGCGGTAGAAGCGCTGGTCCGAATTGAAAGATTATTTCTCTGTTGGATAGTCCATTTATTGAGGAAAGCTATAGGCTATTTAACATTACGCTACTATCAAAGGGAGCGGAGGATGAATGAAAAATGTAAAAAAACGGGAAAAAATATTGCTTTTTGAGAGCTTTCGTTGTGTGACAGCATGTGTCTATCTTTTAAAGGTCATGCGTCGTTAGAACCTAAGGTAACCGAATTTGTTCAAAATTTGAATTAGTACAACCAATTTTTGATAGATTGCGTAGCAATGCGCGCACGGTTCAGCTAGTAATAAATATGCAGTCAGTGAGTACGTTTCGTTACCACGTAATCGACCAATTTAAAACACGTTTCCAACTAAAAAGTTTTCTTACGTTTTAAATGGATCTTTAAATCTGTAAAAGCGTGTTTATTCGTTTTTTAACTATTAAATTATTTGTTTTTATCGGACTGTTCGTAGAACTCAAACAAAAAATAGATAGCATATTATCTTTTATATTTTCGCCAAAATCAAAGAGGCCAAAATGGTGAACCATAAATACAACTAATTCAAGTCGATAATTTATTTATAATGCACATTTGGTTGTAAAAACTTGATACTTATCTATACTAATATTATAAAGCTGAAGAGTTTGTTTGTTTCAACGCAAGGATCTCGGGAACTAATGGTCCGAATTGAAAGGTTATTTCTCTGTTGGATAGTCCATTTATCGAGGAAGGCTATAGGCTATCATTACGCTACTATCAACAGGAACGCAGCATGAATGAATAAAGTGGCCAAGTGCGAGTTGGACTCGCCCATGAAGGGTTCCGTTGCAGCAAGTAACATAATATACATATTGCACACAGTTTTTTTAGTTCGTTGTAACTTTAAAATAATGTATTTATGACGTGCTAAAAAAAAACTACTCATCAGATCGAGTTCAAACCAATTTTCGTTGGTAGTTTACATGGTAATGTACATCATATATTTTTTTTAGATTTCTCATTCTCTTACTTTAAAAGTTAGAGGGGGGGGGGGGGACACACATTTTGCCACTTTGGAAGTATCTCTCGCGCAAGTTATTCAGTGTAGACGAAAATGATTTTAGAAACCTCAACATCATTTTTGAAGACCTATCGATAGACACCCCACACGTGTAGGTTTGATGAAAAAAAAAAGGTGTGTGCTTAAGACCACACGGCAGAAGTGAAAACTTCATTAGCTGATTTTTGTATTAGATAGGTATGTCGTATTATAATAAAATATTATGGATCGTCATAGTTGAATAAACGAGTAAAACAAGCCAGACATTAAAGTAAAAATTTATTGAAATTTTATTTATATACAAAGTAGCTGTTACCCGCGACTTAGTCCGCGCGAAATAAATACTAATGTTACTCAGGCAGTACTTATTTGTATACCCAGATTGTATACACATTTATGGTTAGTAAAAAAAGTGTCCATGTTCAAAAAGCTGTTGGCCGGGGCCGGCTTTTTAAAAGTTACTCCAACTTTGTATGCATTCACACGGTGCACCCCTATGCTGCCGTCCGCAAGCTACAATGCCGTTAAGTACCAAAATGTAGTTTCGAGATATCGCGGGAAAACTGTTTCTAAATTTTAAAATTATGCCATTTGATAAGTGGAATACATATTTCCATAATTTTGATACCTTTATATAGAGCTGAGAAAACACTTTGAAATGATAGTATTTTTAAGATATTAAAGTGTGCGAAATAAGAGTTATAAGCGTTTTTGCATTCTAGTCTTGTAATTTTGTCTTAAAATCTTTTCAAAATCACCACTAAAATGCCGTTATGTATAGTTTAACGGCATTTTAGCTTGTTTTTTTCTTTAATTTCATTGGATGGTACTTGACTATAGAATTTGAAATCATTCCAAAACTAAAATGCCGTTATATCATGAAACATCCTAGATTACAATGCGGTTAAAGTCATTTAACCGCATTTAAAACTAGCAAACTTCATATATTTGTTTTAATCGGTTATTTCAGAGCATTTTACAACACTAAAATGCGATTAAATGCAAAACCTTTACCTTTAACTGCAATTAAGCTAAGCATGACTCACAAGATATTTAAGAAAATACAATAAAAGTGATGATTTATGTGAAATAAGTGAACAAAAAATGACATTAAAAACTAGATATTTATTGGCATTAAAAAATAATAAACAGCATTTTTTGCTAATCTTTTTCGAATACAAGCCTAAGTATCGAAAAATAAAATTTCTCAAGAGTTAAAATTTAAAATAACAAGGCAAAATTACAAGGTAAAATTACAAAATTTTAAAATTAAAATACTACTTTTATTGCCCTTATTTACAACAGATTTTCAAGAATCTACAATAGATATCAATTGTTTTTGTTTTATTTTTGTCACAATCACTTAAACTTTTGGATAAATATTCCTACAAAATAATTAATAATACCTAAGACTCAAATATTTTTCTTGAGTCTAAATATTGCTTTACTAGCATTATCATTCTTTGTCGTCGGTCGACAAGTTCTTCCAAAACAATAGCTTATGTGTTGGCGCTATGTTGCTCTATGAATTGAACTAAATTAATCTTCCGCTTGGTATTTCTGCATTTTGCTTTTGACTTGAAACGAAGTTTTATAATTTCTGGTATTTTAAGTATTTGCCATTGAAGAAAGCAAAATAATATAAATAATCTTTCTGGCAATAATTTTTGTACCTACAAACTATTACAATAAAACTCAGAATCAGAGTAAATCCATATGTGCGACATATTTTTGAGATTAACTCAGGGGCTTAATTTGAATTCTTCTTTCTGAAGCGTAACTTGGTACAATAACGAAATTATTTGGTGCTATAAACTTCATATTTACTTTTGAGTTGCTAACTCATACTGTCTCATCAAAATGGTCAAAATCATATAATCATATTTATTGCATTTCTTACTTTACTTTATGATCTTCTTGTTCGCAACTCATGAAACTGTGTTCAGATTTGAAATAATAAAGCGTAATTTGTTATATGTAGATGATTTTGCTTTAGTAAATAAATGCATTTAGTAAATAAATGACACTGAGAAGAAGTGAACATAATAGTCAATTTTATTTTGTGCACTGCAACTGCATTGCACTGTTGACAACCCATTTGTATACATCAGATCTTTCTCTTCGATTCATTCATAACTTTTATTTTCAAAACTGTCAACTTCTTTGTGGTCGTTGCATAAACATTAAAGTAGACAGGTTCTGATATTCACCAATTTCTATCATGTGTCTCCGCGTTTGACAGAGAGATGAGAATACTGACAGTTTTTTGAGGTTCCTTAATTGAGCTTCTACGCTTTTCCAACCAGCCTTCGGTTTGTTTTTCTGTATTCTGTATAACGGCATTGACAATGTTTTATACAACGTTAAATGGTACCGTTTTTAAGCTAATTTTCTGTAGGTATTTACAGATGTTGATGTTGTGGTTCGTAAAGTCAGACTTATGGTTACGTTTATACTTATGCTTAATGGATTTCTTGAAAATAGTAACTAAAATTTTCACTTGATTCAGCTATCTTAAAATCTTTATAACGTGCAGGTCATCTGAATTGAAATCACACTGTAAACTAGATTGTGAAGTTTAAAACTTCAACAGATACGGTATGGTGCTATCATCATCTGGCTGTAATATTTTATGGTAACTCTTCAAACTGAATGTTTGTTTTGATGATTTTGTAGAGAATTACTTTACTTTCCTTGTAAGTCTATTAAAACTTGATAAAGTTTAATTAGATAGATTTGTGATTTCAATTCAATCTAAAGAAAGACGAGTACTGTAACATAATTTATACGTCCCAAAATGTATCAGTGACACTGGAAGAGTCGGAACAAGATGTAATATAAGGATCATTTCCGTTTTTTTTCTATACAAGATCTAGTTTGACTCATCTAGATGTGTTTTAAGCCATCGTAACAAGTTGGAAAGCATCGAAAGCATCTGCAGTTGATTTCCTTCTCATACAATCGTACTGCATACGCAAGAACCTGTAACGGCATTTTAGTTAAGTAATGTAGCATAGCTGCGTTTTAGTCTAGTATTGTAAAAAATAAATAATGTATATCACATAGTTAAGGTAGCTTTGTGATATTTTCCGTTTTAAGTTTACAAAATTGGATACGTATTTACTAGTTTAAAAAGCCGTTAAGTATGTTTAACTGCATTTTTGTGTTGTATTCAAGCATAACGGCTTTATAGCGTTGGACAAATACAATATAAATTATAAATGAAGCTTTGTTTAAAAACATTTAAGTGCTTTAACGGCACTATAGCGTACAAAAGTCAGTTAACGGCAATTAAGTAATGGAAAATCAAAGAAAATTTCAGCCAAAGGTAACGTTATAATACCTTAGCGGCTTTTTAGGTAAGTATTGTTATTTAACTGCGTTTTAGCGTTGGAACCATACAAAATAAAATGACTTAACGGCATTTACAGTTTTGGTATCTTAAAAACGAACATACCTAGAGAAACACGGGTTACACAGATCGATAGATATTTTTTTTCTGATTGTAGTGCCATTTAAATGTCCAAATCGACCCGATGTCAGATAACGGCATTTAAGCTTGCGGACGGCAGTATGATGCCCCTAACATTGTCCGCAAAAAGGTTGGTGAGTGTAATAGGATTTTTGTTACCGACTTTCTCCTGTTCCGTCGATTCCACATACACTCCACAGTCTCCACTACGATTTTCTGGGAATAGTCTCTTTTTCTTGTAAAGGGATTTTCTAAATAGTTTGTAAGAAACATTTTCACTTGGATTTGGCTTCAATAGTTTTCTTTTTCTGGTCTGTTCGACGGGGTCACTCCCGTCGCTAGCGACTCTCATATTTATTTATACTATTGACTATATACAAAACTAAATATTTACACGAAAGAAACGAAATATTTACACAGCAAAACTAATTAATTTGATTGTGAAAATTTTAAAGCACCCGTCGTGATTTCCCGCCCAAAGAAAAGTCTTTTGGAGTTGGTAGCCGTCAGTGTTGCCACTATGATTTTGAGCTTGTCGCCAAATAGTTATGAAACAAAGTCGCCGGTTTTGATTGAATTATTAAGGAAATAACAGTCTGAAAGAATACATAAGCTATTTTTATCCCGGAAATATAGCTGCTAGTAAGAATATAAATTGGCACTGGTCTAAGTACCTACAATGTTAAGCAAATTAAATTAAAAGGAAAAAAGGGAAAAGGAATAACTTAAGGCAATAATTAACATTATTATCATGTAAGATTCAAACGAAAATACAAATGATTGAATAAAATGTTAATAATATAATTGGGAAAGTTCCTGCTATAATGTGGGTATATTTATCTGTATGTATAGAAATTGGAAGTAGAGTTTATGGTAGACTTCCATGTTGTTTATGTTTGAGAGAATGAGTTAATTTCCTTATAAATATGATCTGACTCCCAATGACCTTGTGTTTTTCCTTCTCCAACCTTCTACACTACACTAGTACCTATATTCCCCTTTGTCGGTAACACGTCGTCTAAATCCACTAAAAGGTTTTTAAAATTCGCCAGTTTCAGCGACAAAGTCGCTAAGCTGTCAACACTGGTAGCCGGTAGCGAGCAGCGAGAAAGAGAGAGAGTATATATTGTCCCATGTCCTCCTCTAACAATTATCTTTCTCGGTCTGGCACGTTTGTTGACCACATTATCTTTCTCGCTCTAGCATCCCGAGTTTACCCGAAATTTCTTATCATATCCGAGCGTGATGATCACGTGATCATAAATCCATTTCACAGCCCACGAAAATTCTGTCCATAACGCGCCTAAAGAAGTTTTCACTTCAAAAAGTTTTTGAGTTTCAGTTCTCAGTATGGGGGGCAACCCTAATTTTTCTTTTTTTTAATTTATTCTGTTCAAATCTTAATGCGGTTCACAGAATACATCTACTTACCAAATTTCAACAGTGTAGTTCTCATAGTTTCGGCAAAAAGTGGCTGTGACATACGGACGGACAGACAGACAGACAGACAGACATGACGAATGTATAAGGGTTCCGTTTTTACGTTTTACGGAACCCTAAAAATGTAACAAAAACGGGAAATAATATCGCTTTTTGAGAGTTTTCGTTGCGTGACAGCATGTGTCATTCGTCAAAGGTTCGTGAAAGGTTGCGTCATTAGAACCTAAGGTAACCGAATTTGTTCAAAATTTGAATTGGTACGATGAATTTTAGACAGATGCCGTAGGAACGCGCGCGCGATTCAGCTAGTATAAAAATAAATAAACACTTTTATCACGTCTAGTATTTAAAGTAGATAAACTTTGTCTTTAATGCACTATTTGGACAAATATTTCAATAGTTATGAGATAAACAACCACTTTCGCTCATCTCTGATTAGTGATGCATATTGAATAAAAAAATGCCCAATGTGATATCGATTTATCGAGAAATGCATCGATGTATTCTATAGATCGATTGTGTATTAAAAAAATGAATAGTTTTTTTGTTTGTGTTGAATAGTCTTCAAAACTATTAGATATATAGAACGGTTAAAATATAAAATAAGCGCATTAATTAAGACATTTTAATATTGAAATTAAAGAAATTGTAATTCTCGCAAACATTTAAAATTCCGACGTGATCTTTTCAATAGATTTGCACTTGGCCGCCATCTCACTTGATGCAGTCTACGATGAAGCATGCTTATCTGTAATAGATAATACCGGTTCAAGATCGGGAAAAACCCATTCCGGCAACGCATTACAGTCCAGACATTCTTATTACGAAGATGGAGTTGCACATCTCCCAAACTATTCCCTGATTAATACCATCGGGGTGTCTTCAAGACGAGAGTGAATCTGTTTCTTCTAGGCAAGCACGCTCCATCGTAGACTACACATCACTAGAAAAACTTTTGATCGATTTCAACACATACATACACAAAAAACAGCCCACTGCAAGCTGGCGCACCGAGAGTTCCGTACAAACCTGTAGGTATAGAAGTAAAACTTTTGGTATTTTATTGCTATATGAAAAAAACAATATTTATGTTTTTCTCAATTTTTCTTACATCATCTATGCTAAATGTTATTTCTTACCAAATTATAAGACTCCGAGTTCACGGGAAGTAGGTACCTACTGTAAATTTTAATTTGTTTGCGAGTGTCAAAAATTTGCAGCACAAGCGGCTGTAATTTTTGAAGTGAAAACTTCTTTATGCGCGCCTATATAGATTTTTCGTGGGGTGTGAATTGAATTCTAGCGTCACGCTCGGGTACGATAAGAAATCTTCGGGTAAACTCGGGACCATGGGCATTGGCTATTGACCATCTAGAAATGCGTCAGCCAATGGCAAATGCTGAAAGGGCGTGGTCTAGTCGTCATGTCATGGCCATCTAGAAATGGGAAATACTGACGCATTTCTAGATGGCCATGCCATGATGTCCAGGCCACGCCCTCCAGTTACGCCCGTGTAGTTTCCAAAGTAAGCTATCAAATTCTCAGTTATAAATTTTCACTTCTATCGGCAGCTCCCATGACTGCCTATTTTTTAATGCTTTGGCTTAGAAATTTGATGTTTTTACTGCTCCGAGGAACAGTAAATTTGAGTATTTTATTTGAATTCCAGATAGATACTTTCACGCGTTCCTGAGAAAAAGGGCCTTGACAGACAGACAACAAAATCACCTATAAGGGGAAACCCTTTTTAGGGTTCCGTAAAACGTAAAAACGGAACCCTTATAGATTCGTCATGTCTGTCTGTCTGTCCGTCCGTATGTCACAGCCACTTTTTGCCGAAACTATGAGAACTACACTGTTGAAACTTGGTAAGTAGATGTATTCTGTGAACCGCATTAAGATTTTTACAAAAGTTTTTTAAAAAAACAAAAATTAGGGGTGCCACCCATACTGAGAACTGAAACTCAAAAATTTTTTTTTCATCAATCCTACACGTGTAGGGTGTCTATCGTTAGGTCTTCAAAAATGATGTTGAGGTTTTTAATATAATTTTTGTCTACACTGAATAATTTGCGCGAGAGACGCTTCCAAAGTGGTAAAATGTGTGTCCCCCCCCTCTAACTTCTAAAGTAAGAGAATGAAAAAACTAAAAAAAATATATGATGTACATTACCATGAAAACTACCAACGAAAATTAGTTTGAACTCGATCTGATGAGTAGTTTTTTTTTAGTGCGTCATAAATACACTATTATTAAAACTTCGATCAAAGTTACAACGAACTACAAGAACTATGTGTACTATGTATATTATGTTACTTGCTGCAACGGAACCCTTCATGGGCGAGTCCAACTCGCACTTGGCTACTTTATTTCTTTTTGAGGCACGGAGCTCTAAAAACAACACATTCTTAAAACTAGTAATAAATATACTTTTATCGGCAGCAACGATCTAAAAATGCAATATTTAATTGTATTCAAAAGCATCGTATTAGTCTGCTGTCTGTAAATTATGTGGCGTTTATATATAAATATTTATTTTCGTATCGTTTTTTATCAAATTAACGATTCATTCTTATTTAATCGAATAAAAAAGAAATGTAAATTTAATCGAATAAGCGGGTCAATCGATTCAGTGCGCGCGCGTGGCGCCAAGTGAAAAGAGAGATAACTCCGTACCCAAAGGTACGGAGTTATTATTAAGGCTAAACCAAATTTACACGGACAAGATCGGCTGTAGAGTTCGGTGTTTGGATACCGTTCTTTTGCATTGTGACGTAACTTACTAGCAGCGCCCTACGGCTTTAGCTGCAGAGTTTACGTATGGTAAAAAGTAGCATATGAGTTTTTTTTCTAATTTTAATAGGTTTACACTTGACCGCCATCTCGCTTGATGCGGTCTACAATGAAACGTGCTTACTTAGAATATACCGTTTCACTATCGATTTGAAGACACCAACATTACAACCATCGGGGAAAATTAGACAGCTCATTCCACAGCCTAGACGTTCTTATCACAAAAGCAGACTCAAACCTCTTTGTTTGTGTCTGATCATGAAACGATGTGTTATTTATTCCACATCACAATCTAAAGGGGTTTCATGGTTGTTGTTACAAAGATTCCACCGAGAACGTTAGACATCAGGTTCTATTACACTTTGTTAAAAAGATGTGGTGTCATAGGAAGGCAGGAACGATGTTTCTTCATCTACGTACTACTACGAAGTACGATCATCTGATAAATGAAGTGAGCAACACTGGCTACGGGCACTTTTTACACGTCACTTCGGTTATATGTATATTATTCTTACGGTTTCAGTCATCTCATATTTTTTTCAGTTCGGTCCCTCAGCAAAATCTCAATCTCTTCCAAACCTCCCATCAGGAACTACGTTCGTATAAAAACGTGTGAAATGCGTTGCCTCAAAAAAATATTTGTGTAGGGACTTTTTTTTTTAAATAAAGAGTGACGAGACGAGCAGTTCATGTGCCTGATAGTAAGCAACATGCCTGCCACATAACAGCACAGTGACGCGCAGCTATTGAAACATGAAGAATCCAAATCATTACCTACCACTGCACTGCGCTCGTTACCCAGAGATCTAAGTTGTTATGTCTCTAAGCCCTGTCATTTCTCTGGAAACATTGCCCTTCAAACCGGAACACAGTAATGTTTGCCCATTACTGCTTGGCGGTAGAATAACTGGCAAAGGTGTGGTACTTCCCCAGGCGGACTCTGCCAAGTGTCCTACCACTACAAATTATTACTTCTAAGTAATATACAAACTTTTGAGTATTTCGTCCGCATAGATGTGGTTTACCCCTTTTCACTCCATTCTGGTTATGATTTCATTGAGTTCTGAGTGGAAAAGTTTCGTTTGCCGTGACTGTACGTAATTAACATTTTTATGTTGTTGGTCATTTTTATTAATAATGTTTTTTGTTGGTACGGAATCTGACCAATTGTGTTCAATACTTTTTTTAAGTTACGACTGGTCTAGTACCGTCTAGTCGTGAGAACGGCGACTGTCGATCCGGAGTCCTTAGTTCGAATCCCATGCGCACCACTGTCCCTGTCTCTACCTTTTCGTAGTCATATATGTAATGCCGCTAACTTATAACAATGAAAGTACACTTTGTGAGGAAACCGATATGGTCCTGAATCTTTCAAGGTTATGCGTCATCTATCAACTTGCACTGGACCAGCGTGGATTATACCTTGACTCTCTCCTTACGAGAGAACTTACCGAGTCCCAGCAGTGGGAACATTTAGTGGGCTGCTTAATGCTTATGCTTTATCTTTTTGCAGCTTTATCTCCTTCATCCGGGCAATTTTCGTTTAAATGAGTACAACATTTGTGCTTTACGTATTAGGTATAAGTAATATGGTGATTGGTTAAGTGCCTTATTTTTTTTTTGATTTAAATTTTTATGTTGAAGTCTGTTTGTTTTCTCAGACAAGTATAAATATAATTTATTGAAAATAACTTGATTGTATATAACTAGCAGTTTCTTATAGAAATAGACCTAAATTGTATACGCCTAATTTCAATCAAAATTTCATGAAAAATTTACCAAGGAAGATAAGCCAAAATTTCATGAAAATTCAACTACTCTAAGTAATTTCGTGAGAAATTAGAAGAGATTTCAAATTACAATTTTAAAACAAACAATTGCAAATAATTCTAATTTTTAGGGTTCCGTAAAACGTAAAAACGGAACCCTTATAGATTCGTCATGTCTGTCTGTCTGTCCGTCCGTCCGTATGTCACAGCCACTTTTTGCCGAAACTATGAGAACTACACTGTTGAAACTTGGTAAGTAGATGTATTCTGTAAGCCACATTAAGATTTTTACAAAAAAAATAAAAATTAGGGTTGCCACCCATACTGAGAACAGAAACTCAAAAAATTTTTTTTCATCAAATCTACACGTGTAGGGTCTATTGATAGGTCTTCAAAAATGATGTTGAGGTTTCTAATATAATTTTTGTCTACACTGAATAATTTGCGCAACAGACACTTCCAAAGTGGTAAAATGTGTCCCCCCCCTCTAACTTCTAAAGTAAGAGAATGAAAAAACTAAAAAAAATATATGATGTACATTACCAAAAAAACTACCAACGAAAATTGGTTTGAACTCGATCTGATGAGTAGTTTTTTTTAGTATGTCAAAAATACACTATTATTAAAACTTCGATCAAAGTTACAACGAACTACAAGAACTATGTGTACTATGTATATTATGTTACTTGCTGCAACGGAACCCTTCATGGGCGAGTCCAACTTGCACTTGGCCACTTTATTTATTTTAAAACCATTTACTGTGTTTTAGGAGGACTCTACGCCACTGATCGGAATCATTAAAAATTTCGAAAAAATTATAAAATTAAAAATTGAGTATAACAAATTCAAATACAATAAATCCTACCAATATTATAAACGAAAAAGTTTGTAAGTATGGATGCGTACTCTTTCACGTTAAACAACTGAAGGGATTGGGATGAAATTTGGTGCATAGATAGATAATGGTCTGAAATAACATATAGACTACCTTTTATTTCGGGAAAATAACGGGATCAGGAACAACACGGGTGAAACCGCAGAACACTGCTAGTTATATTATATTAATGGTCATGTAAATACTCCTGCACTTCTGTGTATTTTGCCAAATTCAGTCACACAAGTTCATCATCACAATGGCTTTAACAGTTAATGAAAAACATTCCTTTTTTTTAACATTTATAGGTTACACCATCTCGCCTGATGTTAAGCGACAATGCGGTCTATGATGGAGCGTGCTTACCTAGAAGAAACCGATTCACTCTCGATTTGAAGACACCAAGATTATAACCATCGGGAAAAACCCACTCAGTCAACTCATTCCACAGTCTAGACGTTCTTATCACAAAAGTAGAGTCAAACCGCTTTGTTCGCGTTTTTGGAACATCAACCATGAAACGATGCCGCTTCTTCGAGCTACGGGAAGTCCGATAGAAAAAAGGGCTAGGTGGTATTAGATCATGTAGATCAGATGCACACTCTTCGAAGTGTATTCGATAATAAACCGATAAGCTAGTAATTTTTCGGCGATGTTCAAGACTTTGCAGTCTTTTTCGCACAAGAGTGTTATTGCCTATGAGTTTTTTAGCACGCCTCTCGATCGAAGAATCGAGAAGAAGGTCGGATATTACCAGAATCTTTTGAGATCATGGGTTATGCGCCAAACCGCATGGCGCCAGTGTGGTAGATTATAGCATGTACTCTCTCTTCGTAAGAGAAGGCCTCCAGTCACAGCAGTAAGAACATTTACTTTTATTATTAAGTCTTTACTGGTAGTACTACTTAAGTGGTATTTCATTTCAAATGTGACTATGTTCACACGAAGGTAGAGCTCTTTGCAGAGCCCTGCAAAGTCAGAGTCCAGGGAAGTACTACACTTTGCCAGTTATTCTACTGCCAAATTGTAATGTGCAAACATTACTGTGTTCCGGTTTGAAGGGCATTGTTTCTAGAGAAAATAATGGGCTAAGAGATAAACCACTTTATATGTCCGGGTGACGAGCGCAGTGCGTTGCGGTGCTAGGTAATGATTTCGACTCTTCATATTCCAATAGCTGCGTTTCACTATGTTTTTTATGGGCAGGCATGTTGCTTACCATCAGGCACATGTCCTGCTTGTCTCGTCACTCTATAATATAAAAACGATAAAATTTTTAGGTGTAACGTTTTGTAAGACTGCCCCCTATGTTGATTGTAGGAAACCAATCTCGAACGTTTCTTTACATGCAGGCATACGATGCGGTGGCAGAGAAAGGAGAGTTAAAGGCATAGCAATAGAACCTTTCTCTTGATTGCGTTGACATTTCAACTAATATCGCTAGATGGCGCTTTTGTAAATTTTGATGATTTTAATTTTTTTTTCAATTACAGGCAAAATAGTACTCTATTGGAAACGAATGCCTTTGGCTGATCTGATTTCAATTGGTGGTTTTAATATAAAAATATTTAGTTGTATGTTTAACAAATAAATATATATACCTAGGATATTAAATGCAAATATTTACAGCCATACTATAAAATAGTCCATTTTTAGCCTACTTCAAAATAGTTTGCAATTTGGTTGCATGTTTTTTTTAATGTATGTTACACGATAGCTCTACCAATTGTAAATCAATTTAATGTATTTTTGTTTGGTAGGTTATAGTTCATAGGATGTCCCATATAAATTTTATCGAAATCACCGACGCAGTTTTGAAAAATTAACAAATAAATAAAGTGGCCAAGTGCGAGTTGGACTCGCCCATGAAGGGTTCCGTTGCAGCAAGTAACATAATATACATAGTACACATAGTTCTTGTAGTTCGTTGTAACTTTGATCGTAAGTTTCAATAATAGTGAATTTATGACGTACTAAAAAAACTACTCATCAGATCGAGTTCAAACTAATTTTCGTTGGTAGTTTACACGGTAATGTATATCATATATTTTTTTTAGATTTTTCATTCTCTTACTTTAGAAGTTAGAGGGGGGGGGGGGCACACATTTTCCCACTTTGGAAGTGTCTCTCGCGCAAATTATTCAGTGTAGACAAAAATTATATTAGAAACCTCAACATCATTTTTGAAGACCTATCGATAGACACCCCACACGTGTAAGTTTGATGAAAAAAAAGTTTTTGAGTTTCAGTTCTCAGTATGGGGGGCAACCCTAATTTTTCTTTTTTTTTAATTTTTTTGTTCATATCTTAATGCTGTTCACAGAATACATCTACTTACCAAGTTTCAACAGTGTAGGTCTCATAGTTTCGGCAAAAAGTGGCTGTGACATACGGGCGGACAGACAGACAGACAGACAGACAGACATGACGAATCTATAAGGGTTCCGTTTTTACGTTTTACGGAACCCTAAAAACAAAATTTGGCTACATTTATACGACGTAGTCAAAGCGCCTTATGAAATTTAGTGGAGTGTCTGTTTTTAAATATAAATTGAAACTGGATTTTGATATGTAAATTAAACTATGGATATGTCATAAAACACCAAAATTGCTATTTAAACTTACTAATAAATTCGAAATTAAGAAGTAGACAATATTAGTAAACTTATATTTAATACAGCAATAATAAAATTTACAAACAAAATTATGCAGGGAAAACTAAATTGAGAAGGCAGTAAAATTTAGTAATAATATCATAATCAAAATTATAAATCATGTCAATTAAAATTTAGTCGACAAATTCGGTACAGAAAGGGCGCGTTGAAGTCTTTTATAAGGACGAAGCGGTCCAGTGACATAAAATAAATAATTTGATTAAACCTAGCAGTAAGTAATATGTAAATATTCAGTACTATCATTAAATATGTAAAAGACTATCCGACAAAATAAGAAGAACAACTTTAAGAGAAGAATCTAAAATAAAGGATGTTACAATAACTATTAGAAAACTTAAGTGGAAATGGACAGGACACATAATTAGAGGAAAAGAAAAATGTTCCAAGTCGATTATGTACTGGTTCACAAGAGATCGTAAAAGAAATCGTGGCAGACCATTTAGAAGATGGGTCGTTGACATAAAAGCGACAGCAGGTGCTACATGGACCAGAAAAGCTAACGTTAGGGAAAAATGGAGGCAGTTGGAGGAGGTCTTTGCCAATGGGCAAACTGACGATGACGATGACGGTGCGATGGCAATCTAAATTTAAAATTGTAATAACATTGAAAAATTGTAAGCATTATCGCCATTATCTGAATAAAGACTTTATTGTTATTATCAGCGCCCTGTGGTTTCACCCACATAGTTTCCGATCCCGATATTTTCTTAGGATAAAAATGGCGTGTTCTTCCATGCCATTATCTATCCATGTACAAAATTTTATCCAAATCCCTTCGGTAGTGACCCAAGAAAGAGTAACAAAAACACACATACATTCTTTCAAACTTTCGTGTGTATAATATTACTAGGATTCTGGGTTGAAAATAAATGTTTTAAACTAGGACTGTTGTTGACTATGCAACTTTTATTTACTGGAATCTATCCGTGAACCTGCATGAAACTGCACCAAAATATCGAAGATTCAGTTCACTGTTTAACGACGGTAAATATCTGGTAATTAATAATAATTATTTTTTACTTTTATAGGTTTACACTTGACCGCCATCTCGCTTTATGTTGCGACGATGCGGTCTACGATGGAACGTGCTTACCTAGAAGAAACCGATTCACTCTCGGCTTTGAAGACACCAAGATTGTTACCATAGGGAAAAATATTTAGAAATTATATAAGCTACCAATGCTTAATCTCTTGATGAAAAGGGTAAGCTGTCAGGCAGCAATTCTAAGTCTTCCTATTGTATACTGTATACTCTTATACGCAGACAGATGGCACAGATACAAATACATTGTTATGCATTAAATTATCATAATTATGTAGTAACAATTATATCTTGTAAGTATGTTTTGTTATGCATAGTAATATAAAGTGACGGGTAGACGGGTCGAACAAAACATGTGCCTGATGGTTAGCACACCTGAACATTACAACATAGTGCCACGCAGCTATGTAGCATGAAGAGTTCAAAATACTACGCCGAAAATATACTGGTTTCTACACGATACTTTTCTTCGCTGTCAAAGACAATAGCAAAAACAATGTAGTAAATTTTGGAAAATACAGAGAGGTGTAAGCGGGATTTGAATCTGCTGAACCTGAGATTGTGACTCCGTAAGTTACCACTCAACGATCACGACTTTTAAAAGAACCTTCACAAATATTGATTTTAGCAAGTTCTAACGTTTGCGGAATTCAAATTATATAATGCAAATTTTGCATAATCTACGCTCTGTGGTGCTAGTTTCCTTATATCCAATTCGAAATAGATAATCAAGCTTTCTAAGCGCCGCGGTATTGAGTTACTAAGGCTTAGAGACATTAGGAAGTCGTTAGAAATCTAGGCAGGAAGTTTTTTCGAAAGACTGAAATGAAGAAAACTTACGGGGGAACTTACGCATTACGTCTTTTCGCATTTATCATTATGAGCCTATTTTTTATAATAAAAGTTCCCGTTCCCGTTGTTTTTCCGGGATAAAGCCTACGTGTTTTTCCAGACTATAATCTATCTGTGTTCCGAATTTCAGCTCCATCCGTTCATATATTAGGACGTGATTGATCAACAAACATCCAAACACTGACATTTATAATATTAGTAGGATAGGATTATATGTGTCCGCGGACGGACTTATAGCAAAAACCGTCGACAAATATTTTAAGAGGCTTTTGTTCTTAGAGGTATTCTTATTCTTCTTTTCAATACTGCGGTTGCCTGGAAGAGATCGCTCTTAGCGATAAGGTCGCCAATTGCTACTTTGTTTTTAAGTTTTTGTTTAATTTTGTTGTTTTGTTTTCTAAATAAGTGCAATAAAGAGTTTATCTCTCTATCTTGATCCAACCATCAAATACAAAATCAATAATGTCAAATTGAGTCGAGAGCTAAAGGCATAATTTAGGTCAAAATACAATGGCAATGCCTGCGGCTTTTCCACTGCCTCACGAATATCGTCAATTTATCAACTTTCAGGACGTCATACACTATCTTTTCTGATTTGCGCTCATAAGGACACTTCGCTCCTAACATTTTCCCTTTGAATTTACTAGTATTTAATTTTTTTAAATATTAAATGAATAATTTCTTTTGTGTTCACTAAATGTTAAGTATTTTTTAAATAATTTAAACACAGTATAAATTACTTTATTTGATATTATGACATATAGTGTTTTCATTTTATGAATGCAAATAATTAGAAATATATGTATATTAAAATTGTCCTGTAACTTTTACCCGAAGAACAATACAGAATAACAGAGTTGATAAAACAATAATTTAAAATAATTTAAATCGTGACCAACTAGCATATTTGGAATACTTCATCAGCCTTTTTTCCATTTGGCGCTAAAAACGACAAAAACACACAATACCATCTGTCCCCAAACTAAACAATGACCGGTATATTTGACGGTACTCAAAAAACTACAGGTTTCGACCTCACTGACAACCTTACGCGACAGTAAAAATATAAAACATTCAGTTTGTGCTGTGTACTGTGTTCTACTATATAAGTTTAAAACGCGAAAGTCTTAAAGTTACAACTCCTAATGCATCTTTACATAACTGAAATTTCAGGCGCTAACTTTCACGAAACGCATCATCTGACCTCAAACTCGTTGTCACCGTCCACTATCACTAATCAACAACACCATCGGACCGATTATGTAAAATCCTCGTCACTAACATGCATTTTTATATAACCACCAAACCAGCACAGTGGGGATACCGCCAGTGTTCCGCCATCGCCCGACCGAATAACACGTAACACCCGTAAAACAATGAAACACAAGACCGAAGCGATACTATAAAAAAAAAGTTCAAAAAAAAATGTGCTAATTTTCCGCCGCGAAAAATTATCAACCAAAACAAATATAGTTGTAAAATGAAAGTGAAATCAACAGAGCACTGACCGACTCACTCAACATGTTGTGCGTAAACCGTTGGAAAGTGATTCTGCTCGTGGTAACATCGGTTGCCACGGCGGAACCCAGCCGAGCACTAGCTTTATACAAAAAACCATACAAAAACGTCATGTTCATCCCAAAAAATTACTACAGGCGACGCTCAAGAGTCCTTTTCTTAGACGAGGATGAAAATCACCAGCCGTTCGGCAGAGGAGAGATCGATTTGACAGATAAAAAGTATTCGAAAATCAAATTCGACGAAACCACAGACTATGAATTCACGTCTCCGGAAGATACTACAAAGGTTGAAGCTCCGAGTGGGAATGAAAGGTTCTATGAACCTGTGCCGAGGTTTAGACCTTATCAGAATCAACCTCAGTACTACCACGGGAGGTTTGGACGTCCCTATGCTCCGAATTACGCTTTTGAACCATATCAGGCTCCATATGCCCCATTGGTGAGGAATGGTAATGGATATTATAATTGGAAGGCTAGAAGTCCAAGAGTAGTATTTCCTTATGCATCAGACAATGTAAATTCAGTGCAAACGAATTCGCACGCCGGGCCTGTAGGATCGGGTGTCGGGTCGGTTGTCGGGCCTGCAGGGTCAGGTGTCGGACCTATCGGGTCAGCTGCCGGGTCAGCTGTCGGGTCGGTGCCAAGCGCAGCAGTGGACAATGTAGTGTTTCGTGATCAATTTAGTTCGAATGATGTGGGAGATGAGACGTCGTTGCAGGATCTTGGAAGCGACAGTTTTGCTGACAGAGGTACGTTAATTTATTTTTAATCATACAAAGGAACTATTTTGTATTTTAATATAAATTTACGGCCGTTTAAACAAGACCTTTCTTCGCTGTGCGCGGGAGGTTGCGCAGTAAATGAGTTCCGTATCAACCTACCTAACTACACATACGTTTCAGCTCCAAAAACTAACTTCAGAGAAGTCAACACAAAGCGGCCAATCTGTACATAATTTATTTAAGACCTAAAACCACTAGCCATTTAAAAAAATCTAAGTTAATTTAGTAAAAGTACCTTTCATGATGTTGAAGCTGATAACAGAAAATTAAAGAGATTGTTATCGTCTAAATGGCATTATGAAGAAATAATACACAAAATTGAAAGTTCCGCATCGTGTTCACGGTTTAAAAAAAAACAACTGTTCCATATTCAACTTGCTGAACGAGCATTGAAGAGTTTTTATTGACACATTTTATTTCTACGCCATTGGGATCGTGAAAAGTATTTTACTGTTAAAAATAATGCGGATCTTTCACCAAAGTGTACTATTTCTGGTTAATCTTATAAAGAAGACACTCATTATAATATAGTGGTCGTTATTAAGCTTTTTGGGTGCTTACGGGAGACATTGAATATTGTCAAAATACATACAAATATGTGGTATGGTATAAAATGTATTAGTATGCTGGCGGATCCTAATTCTAACTTTTTTGGATACATTTCAAATATCTACAAACAAAATTGTGGCAACTACATACAAAAAAAATCTGGCAAAAGAGTTTTGTGTTTTGTTTCCATTAAATTGGAAATATTAAGAATTTAGTATTCTTATATTTTCCAAATTTAACATTTTTTTAATTTATATTTAACTATTGATTTAGCTGTTTGAGCAGTAACTGTTTGAAAATTTTAGTCAGTAATAACAAACGTGAATTTGTATAAAAATGTGGATATTTATTGTAGTTCCAGCTTTGTAAAAATACGCTTATAATACTGGTATGGTGACTAACTAACATTTTAGTTGTAAATTTTAGTTAGTTTCTGTGACTAATTTGAAATGTTATGTATTACTTTAAACTTTGAATTTAGAATATCAGACGAGACAAAATGTTGATTTAAGAATAAAATAAGATGGCACCAACTTGACACCTAGCACAATTTGAACATATTTTATCGAAATTTAATATCACTGTCAATTGAGTTATATCATAAAATGGTATGATTTTTTTCGAATTCCCAGTAGTTTTTACATATAAATGTCTATACATGTATAGTGTACAGTAGTTTTTTCATATAAATGTCTATATATATGTAAACTCTAAAACCGTTTGGCTCTAGCTGTAAGTTTTAAAGTAACTGCAATAAATAATAGTAATAGTAACAAGAAAAAACTAGGTTGAATTACATCACGAACCTAGTATATTATATTAACGTAAATAGCTCATTTTACGTTCTTACTGCTGAAACTCTAAAGCCTCTCACAAAGAGAGTAAAGGCCAAAATTCACCACGCTAACCCAGTGAAGGTTCACAGATTGACGGTTCAAGGATCACGTCATGTCTTGATGCTTAGTTTTCTAGAAGTCTGATCTAATATTTAAGTCTTCCTGCATTACACAAAAGAAAATAACCAAAAACAAATAGTGTATAATAATTATGTTAAAAAAAGGCATGGACCTAGGAGTCCGTGGAGGTACAATTTTAAATTAAAAAAAAAAACATGGGCGTTCTAGCCTCTAGGTCACTACGGCTTCAGCCTAGTAGCACACTTGCCGAAATGTATCTGATACATGGTAGAAATGGTAGGTATTGGTAGTAAGTCTGCCTGCGAAGCCGTGGGTCGTGGGTTCGATCTCCACCCAGTGCAAATATTTATGTGATACATTCCAATATTAGTACTCCGGTGTTTTCTATCTAAAATAAGTGTGTATTAACACATAAGTATTATATCAGCTATCTTGGTTCCATAGTACAAGCTTTGCTTAGTTTAGGACTAGATGCTGTTGTATATAAAATGTCTAACAATATTTATTATTGTTATGTATTAATAGCTCATTTGTTTTTGGTGTTTTCAAGTCAAGAGTGAATCGTTTTCTTCTTAGTAATCATCTTCCATAACGTAGACAGCATCGTCGCTTAATATAAGGCGAGATGGCGGTCAAATGTAAACCTATAATAATTAAATAAAGTGCGAGTCGAACTCGCCCATGAAGGGTTCCGAAGCAGCAAGTGACATAGAACATAAGTTCTTGTATTTAGTTCGTTGTAACTTTGATCGAATTTTTAATAATAGTGTATTTTATGACGTACTAAAAAAAACGACTTACCAGATCGAATTCAAACCAATTTTCGGTGGAATTTTGCATGGTAATGTACATCATGAGAGGGGGGAGACACATTTGACCACTTTGGAAGTAACTCTCGCGCAAATTTTTCAGTATTGAAAAAAATTATAATAGAACACTCAACATCATTTTTAAATACCTATCCGTAGACACCACACACGTATGGGTTTGATGAAAAAATTGTTTTTGAGTTTCGGTTCTACATATGTATGGGCAAAATCTACCCCCAAAATGTATTGTTATTTTTTCTATTTTTGTATGAAAATCTTAATGCGGTTCACAGAGTACATCTATTTACCAAGATTCAACAGTATGTATATTTCTTATAGTTTCGGGAAAAAATAGCTGTGACAAACGGACGAACAGACAGACATGACGAATCTATAAGGGTTTCGTTTTTACATTTTACGAAACCCTAAAAAGATTTTGATTAAACGTAGTAAAAGTTTTTCAAGACGATGATTGTAGCGGTAGGGGTCCGCCTGGCGAAGTACCACATCTTTGCCAGTTATTCTACCGCAAATCAGTAATATGTAAACATAATTATGTTCTGGCTTGAAGGGCAATAGCTTCAGTGAAATTACAGGGCATAGAGATAAATCATCTTATATCCTTGGGTGATGAGCGCAGTGTGCAGGATTCTGCATGTTCCAATAGCTAAGTGTCACTGTGCTGTTATTGGCAAACATGTTGTTGACTATCAGGTATCGGGACTCCAAACTATAAAAAAAGTATTATTTTTTTCGACACGCAAATGCCTACTTACCTAACCATCAAATGTTATAATGATCTCTACGACTCTCAAAATTCAAATTTTCTAGTTATTATTTTCATATCAAATAGTTTCTAAGCTGGTATACGAATTGGCAATTTTGAATTTCGAAACTGTCATTTCAAAAACGGGTTTCCGTGGGTATAATTATTTACAATAATACATGTTTTGCACCTATAAAAAATATAAAGTAAAATCATAACGTATTTTTTTTTAAATACAGAAAAAAAAGAAAAAAACATTTTAAAGGCAAAATTTGAAGGTACAAATATTTTATTAATTAAAAAACTATAACTAAAATTTAAATTGTAATAAACTAAAAATTTACGGAATTAGAATAATTATTTAGCTACATACCAATTATTTGGCAGATTACAATAATTCTCGTACCTACTTATAACTGTATTCCCTATGTGAGCAAACAATAATTTAAAAAAAATTGAATAAATTAAAGTTAAGAGTGCGCCTAAAGCCAGGAAAAAATCAGATTTCACCCGCGCGACGCGTTTCTTAATGTGATGTACATAAAGTCGAGAATAGCATGACACAGTTTGGAGGAAAAATCAATATTTAATCAGGAGTCCATTTTTGACCAAGTTTTATTTAATTACTCAATAACTAAACAAAAATTTTAAAAAGTGTTCGGTTACTTTACTAGAACGTACAAATATAAATTTTATTACCAAAAAATAATGTGGGGGCATCGCTGATAATTTCGAGTACTCGAATTAAAACGGGGTTTTTCGGTGTCATTTTTATTTTTTTATTGTAAAAAACTCTGATCTATTTTTAAAATTCTATTCGGTTATTGTGCTTCTTCTTGATTGTACCCACACGTCAATATTTTTTTTGTCATAGTTTTTAGTTTCTTAACTTCAGTGAGCGGCGTCGAAAATGTCCTTTTTTCGTTTTCTGGCTTTAGGCGCCCCCTTAAGGCAAACATTAATATTTCTTATAGCTTACTTATTCTAGCTTACTTTTTATTATTATAGCTTAATTATTTACATATTAAAAACATAAACAAGTGTAAATGGCAAACTTCTTGATTATAGCCATTTCTTCTAGGTAACTTCTAGGTAACTTATGCTTCAAATGGTTAGGTTGCTAGAAAAAACGTGGAAACTACCCTTAATAGTTGCAGTTGAAATACTACAGAATTAAACTAAATAGATTTATATGATCTAATTTAATCATAATTTAATAGTAAATATTTTAATTGAAACTCCAAATCGATTTATAAAAGTCGAATTTAAAATCGGAAAAGTAGTGTCTTGCATTGATATTTATATTTCTGTCAATAGTCTGGAATCTACGCTTCGGATACTAAATCCTTTCCAAAAAACTAAGATACTTAACAATTATTAAAATAGTTATATACTTCCTGCAGAAGATTTAAATTTAAAACTGTTTTTGCAGAACTGTTTACCAGAAACGAAATGGCGGGAATCTCTTACCACGTGACTAGTTTTTTTTAATAGTCATCGACTCGAACTGTCAGTTCATTAATACGACTGCAAATAGACAATTAATTGGCTATAATTCCTGCGGCTTGTCTTTTTTTTTTCATCCATTAATGGCTTAAAACACGAAATGGATATGCCGTCTTCCTATTTCAGTTGCGTTTGTTACATAGAGGAATTATAATTACAAAATGCGTAAGAATCCGTAACTAGAATTAGTTGTTATAAGGTTTCGTAATAGTTAGTTAGTTGTGTACTGGAATAAAAAAATGTACGGCAACGTTCTTTATTCATAAATGTACGATTTACACGTCAATAAAATAACAAGAAAGAGCATACAACGACGTGCAGACGAGCAGGTCATGTGCCTGACAGTAAGCAACATGCCTACCACACAACAACACAGTGACACGCAGCTAATGGAATATGAAGAATCTAAATCATTACCTAGCACTGCACTGCGCTCGTCACCCAGAGATCTAAGATGTTATATCTCTAAGCCCTGTAATTTCTCTGGAAACATTGCCCTTCAAACCGGAACAGTAAAGATTGCACATTACTGCTTGGCGGTAGAATAACTGGCAAAGGTATGGCACCTCCCCAGGCAGACTCTGCCGAGAGTCCTACCACTACTAAATATAGCTACAAATACATTACTATGACGAATGTCAGAAACAAATATTTTGTTGCTGTTTATAGGTAAGATATGGAGATTCAGAAACCTTTTAAAAGTTGACCCATACAAACCGGCTTCTTTTCCAAAGGCATGCAATATGTCTGACAATACAGTTCATATTGGTCTGAACGTCGTTGGCAAGAACTCAAAAGATTTCGCCCATCCAAAAAGCGTTTTACGCAAACGTCAGGTTCCGCTGCTCCGCCACCGCACCAACGCTAAGCCGTGTCGTTGAAACGAATAAAAAAAAAATACTGCCAAAAAATGCGTGAAAAATGCGTCTGGACTGTGGAATGAGTTGCCCGAGTGGGGTTTTCCCGATGGTTGTAATCTTGGTGTCTTCAAATCGAGAGTGAATCGGTTTCTTTTAGGTAAGCACGCTCCATCTTAGACCGCATCGTCGCTTAACATCAGGCGAGATGGCGGTCAAGTGTAAAACTATAAATGTTAAAAAAAAATCATAACGCATATGTTATCCCTTCAAAAATTGTAAACTGGGTTCGATCCCATGACCTTACGAACGCTAGTGAAATCGGACATACCACTGAACCACCACGGCCTTATGTCTTACACATTTCAATGGCTTTCCATAATGACCCTGTCGAAAATTGCTATGTACATGTACATATGTGGAGCAGAGCGAATCGACTAATTCTTTAATCGATTTATCGTTAAGTTATCGTTAGGTATCGTTACTTTAATAGGGTTTTAATAGCAATTGATTTTTGTGTTTTTTTTTTGGGACGAAGTTCCTAATAGCGTGCTATTACTATGTGCCAAATAACATGAGAATAAGGTTCATTCCCTGACCTACTCTAGAATATCGAAAAATATTACTTGTATCGCTAATTCTATCGTTTACCATACAAACTATGCCTAATGGTATCGCTACAATTTCGTGGTGCGAGGCGGCATCACAATTAATTGTGTTATCGTGTTGAATAAACCTTATGTTCGTGTTATTTGGCACATAGTATAGATGCTCTAAGTTTAAAATTGACTGAAAATGTATAACAAGGCTATTTTTTAATGAAATTATAGAGAGAGAAATAGCAAAGCCAATTCAGTAAGGTAGTCCATAAACCCCTAGCAAAGTTTTTCATGATATTAAAAATTTGAATTTTAAAAATAAAATTTGATCCAGACCTACGTTCATGAATCAGCACCAAGTCTTAATAGCCAGAAAAAAAATAATGAATGAAATTTCTTTGTTTTTCACACTGTTTTTCCTAAATTGTATGTATCCTATTTAGGAAAAACAGTAAGACTAGTGAAACAACTGCTGACCTAAAAGCTAAAAGCGAAAAGCTAAAAGCGATTTCTTCTAGGAAACCTTGTTCAATTAATAGTTTTTTAGGATTATAATCTGAGCGATTAAAAAAAAGTCAAGATATCTTTTGAAAAACTAGCGACCCTTACGTGTTATTTTTTTAATAAGAGGTCTGTTGAAAAATTCTCCTCCTCTTTCTCGTTACACACACTCATACACACTATGTTGACCGATAGTACGACATGGTACCAACGTAAGGCAAAAAGGTTGTCCCAATCCCACAGCTATTTCTACTCCATCCGCGCTCTCATTGGTCTAATATAATCAAATAGTGCGCCCTTCTCCCGGTTTCCTGTTACAAATTTCCGTCCTTTTCACGAAATAACTCTCACAAAAAATGTTCAGTTACTAAGAAAAAATGGTTGCCTGTAAAGTCGGTTTACTGACGATAGTTAACGTGACAACGTCTAGTATTTGTGTTAAGCGCCATCTAGGTAAAACATTCTGAAGCTCTTTGAAAAGCTGTTCAAAGCGCCATCTCTGGGCACATCATTGTACTAGCACAAGTTCTTAACTTCATATCGTCGCTTTTCTAAAACATGGACAGACTCCTTGAACGTAATACACATTTCACTCACTAGATGGTGCGAAAAGTAATAAGGCGAGGTAACGGCGGTAACGTTACATGACGTCATGTTTTGCGGGCGTGCAGCCGGCTTCACCGAATTATAAGACGTTATCACGTCAAAAAAGATGTTCCACTTTAAAAAACACACCTAGGTACTTTCATATTAATAATGGTATTCGTGTGATTTTAGTGCTAAATCGCAAATATTGCTTGTATAATTGTAAATTTGTACGCAACAGTAAAAGTTCTGTGACGAATTAAGTTCCTTAAATTTGAATACACGCGACATTTTTCCACGCAAGAATTAAAACCAAGAGTGAATATCGTTACGTTCAATATACTACCGTATTCTTTAGATGATAAGACATAAATTAAAACAATGAATTTGCTGAGTTGCAAAGTCTAGTCGGCTTATTTTATGTTTCGTTTAAAAACGTGCGAAATATAATTGTATCATTTAGAACATAAGGTTTGAATTACAACAGATTATATCATACATCCATAACGAACGCGTGTTGTATCGTTTGAAAGAAAATAGAGCCATAAATAAATAGTGATAGAGTCTACATTTAATTAAGTACATGAGTAATGGCCAAGTTACAAAGTGTTATTACATAAATTACGACTATTTCAGTACAGAAGTCATAAAAAAAATGTTTTAAAATCGATCATCGAAAAATAATTAATCGAGTCATAATTAATTATTTTTCGTTTACAATGTTGCCAAATTCTATAATGACCTTGCAAGCAGAACATTTTTTAATGAAACTTTAATACTTTATTTAAAACTAATTTTACTATTACATCGATGATTGATTTTAACAGTCGGATACACTTAAATCATTGATCATAAGATATAAAAACATTCATAACAAAAATACTTATTTTTAGAGGTGGGTTATTCGGAGATTAGTTTGTTAAATTATATTATAAATTATTAATTTAATTTTAAAAATAATCGAGTAAAAATTGGTTTTTATAACTAGCTAAATAAGGGCCTTACAGGACCAGTTGGACTAATTGAAGTCCTCCACCTCTCCTCCTCTACAAATATCTTTTTTTTGACGTGACAACGTCTTATAATTCGATGAAGCCGGCTGCACGCCCGCAAAACATGACTTCATGTAACGTTACCGCCGTTACCTCGCCGCCGGCGTTACCTCGCTCTAAGGCGTAGTTGAAGTTGTCACGTTCAACTAACGTCAGTAACCCGACTTTACAGACAACCTTTTTTTTTTAACTTTTATAGGTTTTCACTTGACCGCAGTCTTGCCTGATGTTAAGCGACGATGCGGTCTACGATGGAGCGTGTTTACTTAGAAGAAACCGATTCACTTTCGATTTGAAGACACAAATATTGTAACCATCGGGGAAAGCCCACTCAGGCAACGTATTCCACAGCCTGGACGTTCTTGTCATAAAAGTAGAGTCAAACCGTTCGTGTCTTCGGAACATGAACCATGAAACGATGTCGATTTTTCGAGCTACGAGCATTCCGATAGAAAAAAGGGCAAGGTCATCTTATACCATCCAGATCAGTTGCACACTCTCCGAAGTGTATCCGATAAAAAACCGATAGGCTAGCAATTTTTCGGCGATGTTCAAGACTTTGAAGTCTTTTTCGCACAAGAGTGTCGTTGCCTACGACCCTTTTGGCACATCCCTCGATCGATGCATAGATTAAAATATATATATATATATATATATACTATATACGGTCAAATTCAGAAACCTACTTTTTTTAAAGTCGGTTAAAAATGAGGATATTGTATTTGATTTAGTGATATCTCTTTCCTCTTTTATTTTGTTGAAAACATTGCCCTGGAAACCGGAATCTGATAATGCTATCGAAATAATCGGCATAGCTGTGGTACTTCCCGAGGCAAATTCTTCAAAGTCCTATAACTACAATAGTGAATGAAAGTAGTAAATTTGGGAAATAACATTAAATATCGCTTAGAAAATAAACCAAGAATAAGACACGCAATGAAAAGATAAAAAATTGAATGAAAAAGAAAAGCTGTTACATAATTTTTTTATTCATAGTTTGACCGCCATTTTGTGGCCTACAACGTATAAAAGGTAATGACTTAAACTTGAGTTTAGACTCTAAACTCAATTTTAATTCATCCCAATTGGCCCCTTAGATCGGTATGCCATCTTGTAAAATGTTTTAAAATAGTTATCTGCCGGACATATTTAAAAATGCAACATCAGAATTTACGTAAAAGCGTCTGCAAAATAAAACGGCACACATAATGTGTCTGGGAATATTGGCGACTTATTTTTGAAGATGGTAATATACGTATACGTTAATATATACGCCTACAATATACGTGAAAATCAGTTTTTGATTATATGATGCAGAGATTTATTTGAAGTAATTTTTTTTATGTGCTTTCATTACCTGATATCTCAAAATTGGCCGTCTAAGCAAGCTTGCGGGTAAGCATGCGTGCTTAGTACATAGTAACACTACTATTATATTCTTTTTTAGGTACGTCATTACTAGGACTGGCCTCGTGGCTTAGTGGATAGTAACTCTGCCTGCGAAGCCGAGGGTCGTGGGTTCGATTTCCACCCAGTGCAAATATTTGTGAGACGAATTCAAATATTTGTACTATGTCTGGGTGTTTCTATGTATAATAAGCATGTATTTAAAACTATATTAACTATTATATCAGCTATCTGACCGCCATCGTACAAGCATTGCTTAGTTTGGGGTCAGATGGTGTTGTGTGTGAATTGTCCACCAATATTCATTTATTTATTTGTCTATTTCTAGCTTTAAGGAGAAAAAAAACAAAATGCCTTGTCAAAACCTTGAAAAATTATCTGGGTCATGGTCATGTCTTATTAGAATGTCATGTATACAACTTAACAGCTTAACACAACCAAAAATATAGGTTAAAATATTACATAAACACACATTTCCGCCACAAATATGTTCAAAACATATTCAAAAGCGAAACAAAAAAAAAAACAACAAAAACGATTCCGGTCAACAGAACCGATTTGTAGCATCACTGCGCCTCTCTCTTTCGCTCGGCGTACGGGTGAGGGAGATAGCGGTAGTTCGATTTAGGCTAAGAGGCCGGTTGCATAAGTGTTACGATGTAGGAAGGCATCTTACGCAAGCATAGAAAGTGGTACAGGACTGTCTGTTTTGGTGGAGATGCCAATTGGTTTTATTAGATTAACTTGTCATTGTTAAATATATCTACAACTATAACTTGCGGATAACTACAATACGACATATATACATACATGCCGACATATGTTATGAATAGTAGAGGTAGGGCTTTTTGCAAAGTCCGCCTGGGGAAGTACCAGACATTTACCAGTTATTCTGCTGCCAAGCAGTAGTAGTGTGCAAACATTACTGTGCTCTGGTTTGAAAGGCAATGTTTCCAGAGAAATTACAGGGCTAAGAGATAAAATACCTTAAATCTTCGGGAGACGAGCGCAGTGCGGTGCTAGGTAATGATTTGGACTCTTCTTGTACGAATAGCTGCGTGTCATTGTTCTGTTAGGGGCAGGCATGTTGTTTACCATCAGGCATAAATTTGTATTGCTCGTTTTGCCATTCTATACAAAAAAGTACAAAAAAAAAAGTTTGTTATAAACAAACAGTGTTTTAATTATTGTAGTGAACTCTTTGCAGAGTCCGCCTGGGGAAGAACCACATTTTTGTCTAGTCTAGTCCTAACCAGTAATGTGGACGCATCGTTAAATTTACTTATTACATTATTTTTCCTGAACGTGCTAAAAGAAGTATAATTAATTAAAAAATTGGCTGTGATAGGAACTGCCGATAGAAGTGAAAACTTATAACTCAGAATTTGATAGCTTACTTTGGAAACTACGCGAGTGGAACCGGAGGGCGTGGCAATGGCAAGGTCCCTAGTTTACCCGAAGATTTCTTTTGATTCCCCAGTATGACGCTAGAATTCAATTCAAAACCTACGAAAAATCTGTCACAAAAAACCTGCGCGCCAAAAGAAGTTTTCACCTCAAAAACATTGTAAGAAGCCAATTCCTTTGGTGGCAGGAAAAATACGACGGTAGTCATCATTATGACTACAAAGAAGGTACGCCATTGCGTACCTTTAAATAATTGTTCGTTAATCTCTCATAAACACCGTACTGTAATGGTCCAATCTCGTTTGAATGAAGCAATAAACAGCCATATATATTTGCGCGCGAAATAATTAAAATGACAAAATACCATAAATATTTGTTGTATTCCCATCACTTTCCTTAGCACAATGGCTCTCCCATGCGTTATCTTTTTTTCTCTGTGTTGCCATCAGTGAAAATCTTTTCTCTGTCTCACGATGTAGAAATTATTTCATTGTTTTAAAGCCTTTTTGCTGGCTATTTTGAGATGTGTGAGAAGTTGGAACGGATTATTGAAAATTTATTGTCTCGTTTGCGTGTTTGTCGCGGTTATGGATAATAATGGTAGTAAAATTTAGAAGGTTTTTAGTGGTTGTAATAGCGTTTTTTTTTAAAGAAAGAAAGTGTTTTTATTATGTTTGATAGATGACGATAAAAAAGACAAATGTCAATAAAAAAATAACGTAAAGCTTTTGATTGTGTTGATTTTTTTAATTCTTTTTGGCTTTTTGGCAGAGGGAAAGGTCTTTTTATTAATTTTATTAAAACACGAACGAAAGAGATTTGACTCTACTTTTGTGATAAGAATGTCAAGGTTTTGGCAAGGCTTTCCCGATGGTTACAATCTTTGTGTCTTCAAATCGAGAGTGAATCGGTTCTTCTAGGTAAACACGCTCCATCGTAGACCGCATCGTCGCTTAACATCAGACAAGATAGCGGTCAAGTGTAAACCTATTAAAGTAAAAATGTCCTTATGTCTGCTAGGTTTTTTTAATACGATAAAATGGTGTAACGATTGATACGCGCGTCTAATGATAACCTCACCTGCCCATAAAATTACATTGTCACATATTTGAACATCAAAAGTTTACCCTATCCGAAAAAGTTTCCACTAAGTGGACCTGCACCGCGCTCGTCACTTGGAGATATAAGATGGTTTATCTCTTTCTCTATAATTTTGCTAAAGTCATGGACAGGTAATATGGCACACAGTGATGTTTCCAAAGTACGGCTTGGTATTAAAATAGTTGACACATGTGTGGTACTACGGTACATGTGGATGTTGCAAAGCATCCTACCACTAAGATTACGTTGATGGGTAACAATTAGCTTATAATAAAAAACGCTCAACTTTGTAGGCAAATAAATACATAAATAGTGGTGGAAATTCCTCACACATTACCATCTAGCCGCAAACTAAGTATAGCTTACCAATAGATATATAGCTGATACTCTACCTAACTAAATAATTTTATTTCCTACTAATATTATAATTGTCAATGTATGGATGTTTGTATCGCTCAGTCAAATCGTAACGTATCAGACTGAAATTTGGAGTACAGGTAGATAAATAAATATCCAGGTATAGTCTGGAATACACATAAGCGTTTTGCTACTTTTTAACCTGGCAAAATATCGGGAACGAAAACTACGCGGGTAACACCGCGGGGCGCTGTTAGTTTTATATATAATGCTTATTATACATAGAAACACCCAGACACAGAACAATTACTTTTAATCATCATACAAATATTTGAGGAATGGAACTTACGACTCGTAGGCAGACTCACTACCAATTAACCCACCAGGCCAGTTGTCGTTAGTATTGCCATACTAACGACAGATATTCGTACCATTACTACTGGAATAGAAAATAAAAACTTTAAAACTGTGCCCGATAGCACAAACTTATTATAAATAAACACACATTAGCAGCACACCCGAGGTTTTATCTGCTTAGTTCCCCTTTTCGTTTTTTTTCATGATATAAAAAGTAGCTTTTAAGATATTTTAGAAAATATTCTGTCTTTATTTTCAACCATATCTTAGTGCAGCCGTTACGATGCGATTGCGACATAAAATATAGCTTATGATCTCAGTAACATAAATAATATGATTTATTGTAATTCAATTGAGATAAATATTCTTATTCTTCAACTATAAGTTCGTTGATCCCAACGCCATTGTCGATTCAGGATGGCCATGACATTGGTGTTCGAACGACCCACGTACAAAGGTACAAAGGGCTTATAGCAGCAATCACCAGTACATTTGATTTGGGGCCCGTATATTTAAATACTAGCGACACCCCGCGGGTTCACCAGCTTAAATCACGCATTCAATTAAATTTGGGTTAAATGGTTAAATTAATCTATATGTTCTTCTAGACATAGAAAATTTTGTAATGGCTGCATGAATATTAATGATATATTTATTACTTACTTGGGTAGCTACCTACTTAAATGTAATTACTTAAAGTTAAATTTAGTGGTTGTTAAGGTGCGTAAGGTAAGCGTTGAGACGGCTGAAACGGATCTGGTTATAATTTGAAACACAGTTACATTACATATAGTCTTATATATTATTGTAGATCTAATTTTTATCGTAGCAAAGTTACGTTTATAAAATGAAAAATTGATGTTAGTCTAAACTAGTTTAACAATACTAGAGCCAAGATCTTCAAGTTTACAGACGAGTTGAAATGAATGAATATTAATGATATATTTATTACTTACTTGGGTAGCTACCTACTTAAATGTAATTACTTAAAGTTAAATTTAGTGGTTGTTAAGGTGCGTAAGGTAAGCGTTGAGACGGCTGAAACGGATCTGGTTATAATTTGAAACACAGTTACATTACATATAGTCTTATATATTATTGTAGATCTAATTTTTGTCGTAGCAAAGTTACGTTTATAAAATGAAAAATTGATATTAGTCTAAACTAGTTTAACAATACTAGAGCCAAGATCTTCAAGTTTACAGACCGGTTGAAATTCTGGCTACGACCCACCATTTAACAACCACTGGTAGTTAATTTTGTAACTTTGTAACATTGAATACTTTTCAAGTTCAAATTAAAAATATGAATAGTGATTTTCTTTATTATTACTATTCGCGCTGTTTCAACCTGTTTAGAATAGATTTAAAATTTTCTACGATATTTTTTTTAAATGACCAAAAAAAAATGGTTGTCTGTAAAGTCGGGTTACTGACGTTAGTTGAACGTGACAACGTCAACTACGCCTTAGAGCGAGGTAACGCCGGCGGCGAGGTAACGGCGGTAACGTTACATGACGTAATGTTTTGCGGGCGTGCAGCCGGCTTCATCGAATTATAAGACGTTGTCACGTCAAAAGGAGCTTTTCTATTTATTTTTTCGGTGTTTGGTAGATTATAGTTATGAAATAGTCCCTTATAAGTTTTATCGAAATCGGTGCGGTGGTTTTGGAGATATGAACAAAAAACTAAAATTAACGTTCATTTATCTAGACGAGCGACTGATGTAGATATATAGCAAGAGATACAGGTAGAGCAAGTAACACTCATACACAGACTTCAAAGAACTAATATATATATCCAAATTCAACCCTCAAATATTTGTTCAAGGTGGGCTCAAATATTTGACCCCTTGATTTACGGCTCAATGGGTAGACTCACTACCAACTGAGCCGTGAGGAGTCAGTTCTGACGTTGCAAATTCATTTAAGTAATTAACTCTCTTTTGTTTAGTATTTTACACGTTCTAATCTAGTCTTTGTTAGAAAGATGAATGATGATGATAGATGATATTAAAATGTACCTTACATGATGTTCAGTGACGATACGGTCTACAATGGAACGTGCTTACCTAGAAGAAACCTATTCACTCTCACTTGTTATCGGCGGGGCAAAATCCACTCAGGCAACGCATTCCACAGCCTAAACGTTCTTATCACAAATGTAGAGTCAAACCCCTTTGTTCAAACCATGTATGACGTTCGACTTTCCGTGGAACGCCAATCATGAAATAATGTTATTTTTCGAGCTGCGATCAGTCCTATAGAAAAAGAAAAACGTGAAATTAAATCATGCCAATCAGTCACGCACTCTCCGAAATGTTTCCGATAAAAAAATCGGGGAGGTAGCAATTTTGCGGCAATGTTCAAGACTAGATGTTATTATGGCTCGTTAACTGAGAAAGCGTGTTCTATTTTTAATTTGAATCCGGAAACCGGAAACATACACTTTGACCCCAACCTACGGCCATAGAGGTCACAAACTGTAGGCCGATAAAGGTCAGGCTACACCAAAGAATTTTACCGGTCAAGCCATGGATTACGTAATCGATAGACAAGAAATGTCAAGTTATGTAATGTTATTCGTAAAATCGGACATGGTATAAACAGGTAAATATTTACGTTGTTTGTTGCAAAACCGAAAATGTTTTCCGTTACACGTAAATATGCGAAATAAGAAATAATACTTTTGTCTCAAATTTTTTTCTTATGTTCATACGTTTTGAGTTAGAAGAACTTAAAATTCTGTTATTCTGCCAAAAATATTATAAATATTAGAAATAATTGAAAGAGTTACTAGCAGAATTTGAGACAGAATCTAATGATCTTTTTTATTATGGTGTAAAAATGCAAAGCGTATTGTAACTTAAAGTATAGGATTTGTGATATTTTTGAAGTGAAAACTTCTTTTGGCGCGCCTAGACAAATTTTTCGTGGGCTGTGAAATGAGTTCTAGCGTCACGCTCGGATATGATAAGAAAACTTCGGGTAAACTCGGGACCGTAGCCATTGGCTATCTAGAAATGCGTCATCCAATGGGAAATGCTAAAAGGGCGTGGCCTGTCCATCATGGCATGGACATCTAGAAATGCATCAGCCAATAGGAAATGCTGGTGCATTTCTAGATGGTCATGCCATGATGACCAGGCCACACCCTCTGGTTACACCCGAGTAGTTTCCAAAGTAAGCTATCAAATTCTGAGTTATAAGTTTTCACTTCTATCGGCAGTTCCTATGACTGCCCTACTCTTTATAATATAAACAATCTTAAAATATACAAATCACATGTCACGCTGTTTGTCCGCCATGTTCTCCCAATCTACTTAACTGATTTTAATCAAATTTGCACATTGTATGCAATTTGGACTATCATAAAAGTTTACTAGAATCGAAATAAAACTCGGAACAGGACACTATTCAAAATATAAATTATTTCGTTTGGAAACATGGAAAATGTCAAATTATAGTCATTTGGTTTTAGTAAGTACATTGTTTAAGTATATTTCATTGCATTTAAATACATTGTTCGACTACAGACCACGATGAAATTTAAAAGTTTTAACAAATTATTTCTTTATTTAAAATGAGCATAAATGTGTGCTTGAAAACATTTACTTAATTTAACAAATCGCGAAGAAATAAAAAAAAATGTTTATAATAATAATATATCATCAACATCAACAGCCCACTAAACGTTCCCACTGCTGGGACTCGGGACCTTCTCTCGCAAGGAGAGAGTTAAGGCCATAATCCACCACGCTGGCCCAGTGCGGGTTGGCGGATGACACATGACACTTCGAAAGATTCTAGGTACATGTCGGTTTCCTCACGATGTTTTCCTTCACCGTTTTAAGTTAGCGGCATTACGCACATGACTTCGAAAAGACAGTGGTGCGTGTGGGGTTTGAACCCGGGGTCTCCGGATCGGCAGCCGCCGTTCTCCCGACTAGACCACCGTAACTTACTAGACCACCGTAACTTATATAGTATATAGTATAATATATAGTAGTATGTATATAGTTTATAGTACCTATCCTTCAAAACACTATTTTATTCTTCATGTTAAACTAAAAGCTTTTGAGGTTATAATTTGGGTCAAAACCATGGATTACATAACTGATAGACAAGAAATGTCAAGTTGCGCAACACTTTTCTGCTATTGGTGTCGTTTCCGAGGAAGTGACACACATATCCGTTGAACGATTTTGTTATAACACTTAAGTTTTACGAGGTCGTGATATCATTCAGAAAAATGTTTTAGTGTGCCAATAATTGTTCATTGTTCTTTCGAAAAATATTTTATGGTCAATTTTATTTTGTGTTTGTAAAGGGTGTCTCAGTAAGAATGCACTTCACAATACTTCATTTTAAAATAAAAGGAAGTATTTTATGACAGAGTTGTGATATTTTTATTGTATTGTAAAGAAGACATGTTCCGATTAAGTATGGAATAAAATATCCGGCAAATGACTCCCACGGCTCCGACGACAGGCCATTACTCTTTTCATGAAATTTTCCATGACGTCATTTTCAAAGTCATTTTCTCCGATGAAGCGCATTTCCATATGAATGGCTTCGTCAATACACAAAATTGTCGAATTTGGGACTCAGAAAATTCTCATGCAATCTATGAAAAAAAATGCAACCACAACGAGTAACTGTCTGGTGCGGATTTTGGTCAGGCGGCGTGATTGGACCTTGCTTTTTGGAAAATGAAGCCGAAATTGAAGTGACTGTGAACGGCATTCGTTACAGGAATATGATAACGGACTTGTAATACGTAATGTGACCTCAACTGGACGGCATGAATCTGGACAATATGTGGTTTCAGCAGGACGGTGCAACCTGCCACACCGCGTATGAAACAATCTGCTTATTGCAGCAACTATTTCCAGAACACATCATCTCACGAAATTCTGATGTCAACTGGCCGCCAAGATCGTGGGATTTAACGGCATGCGATTTCTTTCTTTGGGGTTTTGTGAAATTTCGGGTTTATTCGCATAAACCCGAAACAATTTCTGAGCTCAAATCGGAAATCCAACGCGTTATCGTTGAGATACAGCCACATCTCTGTGCAAAAGTCATGGAAAATTTCATGAAAAGAGTAATGGCCTGTCATTGGAGCCGTTGGGTTTCATTTGCCAGATATTTTATTCCATACTTAATCGGAGCATGTCTTCTTTACAATACAATAAAAATATCACAACTCTGTCATAAAATACTTGTTTTTAGTGCACTCTTACTGAGACACCCTTTAGTTTGATTTTTATAACTTAGATATATTGTTAAGCTCTCAGAAGGGGTTGCTCTACAATAGGTAAAGTTGGAAGGATGGCAAAACAGGAGCCTTCGTCCAAAATCGGAACAACATAACATTGAAGTTAAAATACTTACTAAATTGACATTGATAGAACCTTAAATTGGACAAGTTTACAAATACATCCATTATATTTTTACACACTTTTTTTTAATTAAAAATGCTTTGTTTCAATTATTAACTCAGCCGACGTTTTAAAAATACCACTGAGTCTCTTCTCGCTCGTTAGGGATATACAGAATTTTAACGGTCTCAATATTATCTTTTTTAACGCGGGCGTCAAAAAAGTTAGTAAGTTAGGCGGGCGTTAGTTCCTACTTGCGACCTCTCTAACTCCAGTTTTTTAATAAGATAATTTAAACTTTGGATTGCATTGCCTGAGTGCTTATGAGTGGGTATTTTTAATGGATATAATTTGAGTATTTTCAAATCTAGATTCACTCCAGAGTGAATGGGCTTGGGGCAATATTAAAATTTACTCCGAAAAAAACAAAAAAATGACTTCAGTTTTAAATTAGAGTCAGATAGGTTACACTATAGCAAATTTCAGATTTTTGTTGATATTTTAAAAACTGCTGCGCCAAAATATGGAGCTACCTTTGAAGAACATATTTTTTTATTTATGTTCTTCAGAGGTGTCAAAATTTTTTTTTCGTCGAAAATTAGCCTTAGTGTCAGTAGTACCATTGATTTGTACCATTGATGGTACAAATGACACAACTTTGTATCCTTAGTCCTGATACCTGATCTAGTATTATGAGTATAATATATATATATATATATGAGTATTCACTGATCTGCAAATAATTGTCTCTAGTACCATTAATGGTACTAAAGATACAAAGTTGTGTCATTTGTACCATCAATGGTACAAATCAATGGTACTACTGACATTAATTTAGACACTCGACCAAACTTCATAAGAATCTATCCCTATATCGTCTAAATACATGAAAGCAAAATATAGTTTTTGTTAATATTTCAAAAAACCGCTACACCGATTTCGCTAAAATTTATATTGCACCATCTCTGAACTATGATCTACCAATAAAAAAATAAACATCAAAATCCATTCACAAGAGCGGCGCTATCGAGTAACAAAAATAAAAAAACACAGCCGCATTGAAGACCTCCTCCTTTTCTGAAGTCAGTTAAAAAGAAAAATAGTTAAAACGGTGGAACTATGGTGTAATAGATACAAAAATATGGTGACCGAATTGATAGCTTCCTCTTGTTTTTGAAGTCAGAACGTTGAATCCGATCTGTTCATACGTTCCAACATAATTGAGCAACAAACATCCAAATATATAAAGATTGACATTTTTACTAATGTTAATAAGATAACGTAAATAGGATCGGGCTCAGTGACAACCTAGAGCTTCTTCTTCGTGTCGATGATGTTTCTTATTATTAATAATTATTCTGTTTAATATTAAAATGTTTTATAACTATACCTACTCTCTAAAAATTGTTCTAATTGACTTTTCAATTTTTATTTTATTTTAACCTAGAACTATGTCCAGTAGTGGACAAAGATAGACAGATGCGGATACATAGAAACACCCAAACACTGAAAAGTTAAATTGTACAAAAGCCGTCTCAAACGCCGAACGCCAAAGAATGCGACAGTCGAAACTGGTTTACAAAAAGCCAAACGATTAAACTCGCCTTGCATAATATATTTCGTAATATCTCTAGCATTATGCGTTTACAGCTGAGGTGCAGTGTACTTTTAACTCGGAACCGTTAACGCGCTGTGACGATGCAACTTAAGGGGCTACTGAACGATGCAGTTGGTAAAAAAAACAATTGGCAGTCATGGGGACTGCCGATAGAAGTGAAAACTTATAACTCAGAATTTGATAGCTCACTTTGGAAACTACGCGGGTGAAACCGGAGCGCTTTGCTAGTCTAGATTCTTCCTTCAAAACCTTCAAAACTTTGTCGTCTAAATATAATGTAAGTCTTCTAAGCATGGACATCTAGACTAGATGTGTAAATGTGTAATGGTAACCGTGGTAAGACGCCATGCCCATTTAGAAATGCTAACGCATTTCTAGCTGGGTATGGTCCCAAGTTCACCCGAGGATTTCTTTCATTCACGAGCGTGTCGCTTGAGCTCAATTCACTGCCCACGGATAATCTGTGTGTGGTGCGCCAGTTTTTTTATCATTGCCAGTTATTCTACCACCTAGTCTAGCATTAATTATAATTTTATAAAAAATATAATTTTATATTTTGCTGTTTTTCAGTTTGAGACGAAATATTTCCAAAAAAATAATAAGAGTGAAAAAAAAACCGGTTGAATTATTTCAGTCGACATATACACGAGATATATACACAAACATGTTTTTTATTTTTTTCTTTATTTAATTTAACCACTCCACAGACTCCGGGGTCCGTGACCTTTGTCATTACAATAATCTATTATTATTTACAAAGTTCAAAAAGTTTGTACGTACAGTATACACAAACATGTTCATTTATTAGAAGATTAAACATTACAAAAACATCGCCTTAAGTTAAAGATTTCACTATGCACTGAGCATATGACGACATAAGTAAACATATGCTGTCTCTTTCACTATCAGTAACGGTACCATTCCCATCCTTTTCTCGCATTAATATGTCAATGACTCTATTATAGCGTTGGGTTTTTCCTTTTTAACGGAAATGCAAGTTGCATTGATAATTTGGAATATGTTTTTTATAAGATAAAGAAAGGAGAAGTGCATGACATGTGCCTGATGGTAAGCAACCTGCCTGTCCATAACAAAACAGTGTTATGCAGCTATTGGAACATGAAGAGTCTAAATAGTAACCAAACACTGAACTATGCCCTGTAATATCTATCTATAATCATTTCAAACCTTGGCGAAACAATAAATAGCAAAAGCGTGGTATTCAGTACCGCCGCTGGACTCTACAAAGTGTCCTACAAGCACAAAAATGTGTGTTTAATGTATATTATGAAGGTCATCATCATCAGTCGCAAGACGTCCACTGCTGAACATAAGTCTCCTCCCTAGATTTCCACAAAGAACGGTCCTGCGCTACCTGCAACCAGCGGTTTCCAGCGACCTTTGTGAGGTCATCTGTCCATCTAGTGGGAGGCCGTCCAACACTGCGTCTTCCGGCTCGTGGTCGCCACTCGAAAATCTTTCATCTCTATCGTTTGCCAGTTCTGCGAGCGATGTGGCCTACCCGTTGCCACTTCAGCTTGCTTACTCTTTAAGCTATGTCGGCTACTTTCGTTCTTTTGCGTATATCCTCATTTCGGATTCTATCACGCAAAGAGACTCCGAGCATAGCTCTCTCCATTATTCGCTGTGCGGTTTTTAGCTTTGTTATACGGCCCACAGTAAATGACCACGTCTCAGTTCCATAAATCATCACTGGCAACCTGCGCTTCTACCGTCTAACTAAATCGGCTTTACTAATGCTGTCTCTATTCAAGCGAAAAGAAAAGAGAGAGAAACATCAAAACTATGACATTTTTCGTTCGGCGGTACTCCTCTCCGGCACTGATTAAAGACTTTCGTCTTTAGGCATTGGAAGATTATGAAGGTACTTAATCGAACATAAAATGAAAACCAATGCCGCTTTTTATCAAAATAGGTCTTCGTATGATCATCTCGCCTGATGTTATGTGACGATGTAGTTTGCGATAGAGCACACTTATATTAATACTAGCTGAACGCGCGCGCGTTGCTACGCCATCTATCGAAAATTGGTCGTACCAATTCAAATTTTGTTTAAATTCGGTTACTTTAGGTTCTAATGACGCAACCTTTAACATATGACAAATGCTGTCACGCAACGAAAGCTCTCTAAAAGCAATATTTTTTCCCCGTTTTTGTTACATTTTTCATTCATTCTCGGCTCCTGTTGATAGTAGCGTAATGTTAAATACCCTATACCCTTTCTCGATAAATGGACTATCCTACAAAGAACCGACCGTGACACCCGTTTTGGGGACCGTGTCACCCTCGTCCGTGGGGAAGCACCTCTACAATGAAACCCCCACACGTGGTCCCTGGGTGGTGCTAATCAGGTGACAAAATACCGGTGGTAGGCTTCGGCCGTGGCTGGTGACCACCTGCCAGACTGAGTCGTGCCGCCAAGCGGCCCAGCCGTGTTCCGGCATGTAGTCTAGTAACGCCATTAGGGAAAACGGGTCAGAACAGTTGCTGCATAACTGCAAGACCGGATAGTCACACACCAAAACTTTACATCGGGACACTAGTCATGGAGGGTAGCGGGATCCGAGGCACGGTTTGCCGCACCGACCGCAGATAGTTGGGGGCCCAAGTAGTGAGCTAGCCACTCATGAAAGGCTGCCCCGCCATCTTGCGAAAAATCCCGGGATGCGCTATCCTGCCGGTTGGCGACCGGATGACAAGGCCAGATAGACATCCCCGGGGGGGCTCGGGCGTCCCCGCAGTCTCCAGACTAGTTTCCCACGGATGTATTCGTGTTGTGTGTTGTGACCGTTGGTCAGCAGTGTGTGGCCTCGTTCTACTTCCGTTTTCCCAACCGACACTCACTCCCAAACAATATGAAGAACAAGAATAATAGAAACAACGTTAAAATGCGGCTGCACTCCTCGTCACTCAAAGTGCACCTCACGAATATCCGAGGTCTGCACTCCAATATCACCGCAGTCCACCACCATCTAGAGACTGAGCAGCCGTCTCTCTTGTTTCTTACGGAGACGCAGATAAAATGTCCGTCGGATGAGGCGTACCTAACGTATCCAGGGTACACTTTGGAGCACAACTTTAGGCCTCGTGCTGGAGTGTGCCTGTACGCCCGTGACGACATCTGCTTTCGGCGTCTCCGTAATCTTGAGGACACCAGATTCTCTGTTCTTTGGGCGCTATTGGACACGGGCACGGACAAAATTGTCTATGCCTGTGTCTATCGGTCGCACAGTGGAGATCAGGAGACAACTCGGCTCACTGATTATTTGAGTGAGGCAGCGGACGCGGCTCAGCAGAAGTACCCATCAGCCCAATTAGTGTTACTGGGGGATTTCAACGGCCACCATAAGGATTGGCTGTACCCATACCGGGACACTGACCACGCTGGGTTGGAAATGAGAAAGCTTGCTTTGTCGTTAGACCTAACCCAGCTGGTCCAAGAAGCCACAAGGGTACCAGACGTTGAGTCGCATACTCCCTATTGCTTAGACCTTCTGCTGACAACTGATCCAGACCGATACTCCGTGGCGGTATCTTCGCCGTTAGGCAGCTCCGACCACTGTCTGGTGAAATCAGTATCCGTTTACCATCCGCCTGATCTCAGTCCCAGAGGCAGCCGGCGGCTGTGGCGATACAAGTCAGCAGATTGGGACGAGATGCGCTCTTTCTTTGCATCTTACCCATGGCAGTCACTGTGCTTCTCTTCTGGTGATCCGTCAGCCTGCGCGGATGCTGTGACAGTTGCTATACGTACGGCTATGGAATATTTCATTCCATACTCTGACGTTCCATTGTCCGGCAAAGCTCGCCCATGGTTCGGTCCTCAATGTAAAAGTGCTGAAGCATTTAAACATGAGGCCTACCTAGCCTGGGTTGATGCTCGACAGCGTAAGGCAAGGGACACACACCGGAAGAAAAAGGCGTTTAACAGGGCTGCCAAGGCATGCAAGAGGGTTTTTCAGAGGGCTCGTTTTGACCACATTAGTCGAATAGGGAACAAACTAGCTTCGTACCCTGCGGGCAGCAAAGCGTTTTGGTCCCTAGCTAAATCGGTCGAATCGAACTTCTGCCGCTCCTCACTCCCTCCAATGCTAAAACCTGATGGGGCGCTGGCTCACACCGCAATGGAGAAAGCAAACTTGTTTGCATCTCAGTTTGCGGAATCTTCACGTCTGGATGCTGGTAGTGCGACACCTCCTACTCCTCCTGGCAGTCCGACCTTGATGCCGGAAATACATATTCGCCAAAAGGAGGTTCGTAAAGTGCTACGCAATCTGGATGTGAACAAAGCCAGTGGTCCGGACGGAATTCCTGCCCTAGTGTTGAAGGTTTGTGCACCTGAGTTGTCTCCTGTACTGACCCGCCTGTTTAGGCTCTCTCTCCGTACTGAGCAAGTACCAAAATCATGGAAGCTTGCTAACGTGCAACCTGTGCCCAAAAAAGGTAGTCGTGCTGACCCTGCCAACTACAGGCCCATCTCGGTCACGTCCATACTCTGCAAGACTATGGAACGTGTCTTAAACCACAGGCTCCTGACGTACCTAGAATCTTACGACCTCCTCAGTGACCGGCAATACGGGTTCCGCCGAAATCGGTCCACCGGGGATATTCTAGCGTACGTCACTCACATCTGGAGTGAAGCTATCGAGAAACACGGGGAAGCACTTGCAGTCTCCCTGGATATCTCGAAGGCTTTCGACAGGGTTTGGCATGATGGCCTTATTAGCAAGCTTTCTAGTTATGGTTTGTCTTCTGGGTTTATTGCATGGATATCGGACTTCTTGAGGGATCGATCCATACGAGTTGTCATTGATGGCTGCTCGTCGGATCAAATGGCAATCAATGCCGGAGTCCCTCAAGGGTCGGTACTCTCTGCGACGCTTTTTCTGCTACATATAAACGATCTGTTGAAGCCCGGTATCTTTGGGTACGCGGATGATAGCACTGTTGTAGAGAGTTACATATCGAGCGCGAGAGCCAGTGGACAGCAAACTAAGGTTTTGAGAGAGAGTATGATCGAACGTTTGAACTTGGCCCTTGAGGAAGTCTCTGAATGGGGCGAAACCAATCTGGCCAAGTTTAACGAGGGAAAGACGCAGGCGTGTCTGTTCTCGGCAAAAAGGAGTCCATTTCAACATACTCCTACTTTTCGAGGTGTGTCCGTACCGGTTACTGATCATCTTGAGCTTTTGGGCGTTACCTTGACCTCTACGCTCAACTTTGGCACGTATATCGAGTCTAAGGCAAAATTAGCTGGCAAAAAACTAGGTGTCCTCTCAAAGGTGCGAAAGTACTTCAAATCTGAACAATTACTTCTCTTATACAAAGCACAGATTCGGTCTTGTATGGAGTACTGTTCGCATCTTTGGGATGGGTCGGCTAAGTATCAGCTTGAGGCTCTGGAATCGATCGAGAGGCGTGCCAAAAGGCTCATAGGCAAAGACACTCTAGTGCGAAAAAGACTTCAAAGTCTTGAACATCGCCGCAAGATTGCAAGCTTGTCAGTTTTTTATCGGATACACTTCGGAGAGTGTGCGACTGATCTGCATGATCTAATACCACCTTGCCCTTTTTTCTATCGGACTTCTCGTAACTCGAAGAAGCGGCACCGTTTCATGGTTGATGTTCCAAAGACACGGACGAAGAGGTTTGACTCTACTTTTGTGATAAGAACGTCTAGGCTGTGGAATGAGTTGCCAGAGTGGGTTTTCCCTGATAGTTATAACCTTGGTGTCTTCAAATCGAGAGTGAATCGGTTTCTTCTAGGTAAACACGCTCCATCGTAGACCGCATCGTCGCTTAACATCAGGTGAGATGGCGGTCAAGTGTAAACCTATAAAAGTTAAAAAAAAAAAAAAAAAAAAAAAAAGAAATAATCTTTCAATTCGGACCAGTAGTTCCAGAGATCCTTGCGTTCAAACAAACAAACAAACAAACACTTCAGCTTTATAATATTAGTATAGTATTATCGACTCGCTTTCATTTTAAGGACAATCAAATCGTATCCACTCCGACGACGTACATCTTAGATCTCTGGGTGTCGAGCGCAATGCAGTGCTAGGTAATGATTTGGACTCTTCCAGTTTCCTATAGCTGCGTGTCACTGTTCTGTTATGTGGCAGGCATGTTGCTTACCATCAGGCACATGCCCAGACGAGCACGTCTCGTCACTCTTTATTAAAAAAAAAAAACTATTCCACATTTTTGATGTTCTAGTTACCAAAGTGGAGAAATTTGTTACATTTTCGTATATTTTGTTCGAGCTGAATAAAGTTTTTTTTCAAAATGCAAGATTTTTTTCTCTAATAATATGTAGTTTTCAATTGGGCCAAAGGTAGCATCAATGTTTTATCAACCGACTTCCAAAACAAGAGGAGGTTATGAAATCGGTTGCACGTTTTTTTTTGTATGTATGTTATCGTATGCTATAGCACCGCCAATAGGGTACCGGACTGGGTCAAAAATACACCATCCTAATTAGTCCGTCAGCTAGATCATGGAAAAATATTGGACACGTATTTTTTGTTTTTTCATAATATTAAAAATCGTCAAAGATATAGACCATCAAACTTCGAGAGTGGGGGGTCGCGACGTCACTCGTGAGTAAAAATCGTACTCACAAGTGACGTCACACGAAACTTCGAAGCGCTGTATCTTCGTCATTTTTTGTTTGTGAAACAAAAGAAAAAATACGTGTACAATATTGTTTGGCAATCTAACTAACGGGCTACTTAGTTTTTTGAGGATTGTACCCTATTGTGAATCGATTTTTATGGTCCTTTTTTTGTTTGGTACATCATAGTTCCAGAAGTACAGTTTTTGGGGACCTAGTCACCTTCGTCCGTGGGGAAGCACCTAAATATTGAAACCTCACACGTGGTCCCTGGGTGGTGCTAATCAGGTGACAAATTACCGGTGGTAGGCTTCGGCCGTGGTTGGTGACCACCCACTAGACTAAGTCACGACGCCAAGCGGCCTAGCCGTGTTCCGTCGTGTTGTCTAGTGACACCATTAAGGGAAAACGGGTCAGAACAGTTGCTGCACAACTGCAAGACCGGTCTGTCACACACCAATACTGTACATCGGGAAGCTAGTCATGGAGGGTAGCGGGATCCGAGGCACGGTTTGCCGCACCGACCGCAGATAGTTGGGGGCCCAAGTAGTGAGCTAGCCACTCATGAAAGGCTGCCCCGCCATCTAGCGAAAAATCCCGGGATGCGCTATCCTGCCGGTTGGCGACCGGATGACAAGGCCAGATAGACATCCCCGGGGGGGCTCGGGCGTCCCCGCAGTCTCCAGGCTAGCTCCCCACTGGTGTATTCGTGTTGTGTGTTGTGATCAATGGTCAGTAGTGTGTGGCCTCGTTCTACTGCCGTTTTCCCACCGATTTCCTCTCCAAAAAACTATGAACAAAGTCAAAAAAAGAAACAAGGTTAAAGAGCGGCTGCAAGCCTTGTCAGTCAAAGTGCACCTCACTAATATTCGAGGTCTGCACTCAAATCTCACTGCAGTCCACCATCACCTCGAGACTGAGCAGCCGACACTCTTGTTTCTTACGGAGACGCAGATAGGTTGTCCGTCGGACGTGGCGTACCTAACGTATCCAGGCTATACGCTGGAGCACAAATTCCGGCCTCGTGCTGGAGTATGCCTGTACGCCCGTGACGACATCTGCTGTCGGCGTCTCCGTAACCTTGAGGACACTAGATTTTCTGTTCTTTGGGCACTAATGGACACAGGCATAGACAAAATTATCTACGCCTGTGTGTATCGGTCGCACAGCGGAGATCTGGAGACGACTAGGCTCACGGAGTATTTAAGTGAGGCGGCGGACGCGGCTCAACAGAAGTACCCTTCGGCCCAATTAGTGTTACTGGGGGATTTCAACGGCCATCATAAGGAATGGCTGTACCCATACCGGGACACTGATCACGCTGGGCAGGAAACGAGAAAGCTAGCTTTATCGTTAGACCTAACCCAGCTGGTCCAAGAGGCCACAAGAGTACCCGACGTTGAGTCGCATACACCTTATTGCTTAGACCTTCTGCTGACAACTGATCCAGACCGTTATTCGGTGGCGGTATCGTCGCCGTTAGGCAGCTCCGACCACTGTCTGGTGAAATCTGTATCTGTCTACCATCCGCCTGATCCCAGCCCTAGAGGCAACCGGCGGTTGTGGCGATACAAGTCAGCAGATTGGGATGAGATGCGCTCTTTCTTTGCGTCTTACCCATGGCAGTCATTGTGCTTCGCTTCTGGTGATCCCTCAGTCTGCGCGGATGCTGTGACTAATGCAATACGAACGGCTATGGAATATTTCATTCCATACTCCGACATCTCATTATCCAGCAAAGCTCGCCCTTGGTTTGGTCCTCAATGTAAAAGTGCTGAAGCATTTAAACATGAGGCCTACCTAGCCTGGGTTGATGCTCGACAGCGTAAGGCAAGGGACATACACCAGAAGAAGAAGGCGTTCAACAAGGCTGCTAAGGCATGCAAAAAGGTCCTTCAGAGGGCTCGGTTTGACCACATTAGTCGAATAGGGAACAAACTAGCTTCGTACCCAGCGGGCAGCAAAGCGTTTTGGTCCCTAGCTAAATCGGTCGAATCGAACTTCTGCCGCTCCTCACTACCTCCAATGCTGAAACCTGATGGGACACTGGCTCACACTGCAACGGAGAAAGCAAACTTGTTTGCAACTCAGTTTGCGGAATCTTCGCGTCTAGATGCTGGTAGCGCGACACCTCCTACTCAACCTGGCTGTTCGACTTTTATGCCAGAGATACGCATTCGCCAAAAGGAGGTTCGCAAAGTGCTACGCAATCTGGACGTGAATAAAGCCAGTGGCCCAGATGGTATTCCTGCTCTAGTATTGAAGGCTTGTGCGCCTGAGTTGTCACCGATATTGACACGCCTATTTAGACTCTCTCTCCAAACTGGGCTAGTACCGAAGTCTTGGAAGCTTGCCAATGTGCAACCTGTGCCCAAAAAAGGTAGTCGTGCTGACCCTGTCAACTACAGGCCCATCTCAGTCACGTCCATACTCTGCAAGACTATGGAACGTGTCTTAAACCACAGGCTCCTGACGTACCTAGAATCGAACGACCTCCTCAGTGACCAGCAATACGGGTTTCGCCGAAACCGGTCTACCGGGGATATTCTAGCGTACGTCACTCACATCTGGAGTGAAGCTATTGAGAAACACGGGGAAGCACTTGCAGTCTCCCTGGATATCTCGAAGGCTTTCGACAGGGTTTGGCATGATGGCCTTATAAGCAAGCTTTCTAGTTATGGTTTGTCTTCTGGGTTCATTGATTGGATATCGGACTTCTTGAGGGATCGATCCATACGAGTCGTCATTGATGGCTGCTCGTCGGATCAAATGGGTATCAATGCCGGAGTCCCACAAGGGTCGGTACTCTCTGCGACGCTCTTCCTGCTACATATCAACGATCTGTTGAAGCCCGGTATCTATGGGTACGCAGATGATAGCACCGTTGTAGAGAGTTACATATCTAGCGCGAGAGCCACTGGGCAGCAAACTCAGGTACTGAGAGAGAGTCTGATCGAGCGTTTGGGCTTGACCCTTGATGCGGTGTCCAAATGGGGCGATGCCAATCTGGTCAAGTTCAACGAGAGTAAGACGCAGGCGTGTCTGTTCTCCGCTAAAAGGAGTCCTTTCCAACTGACTCCAACTTTTAGAGGTGTATCCGTGCCGGTCTCTGACCGTCTTGAACTTTTGGGCGTTACTTTGACCTCTACGCTCAACTTTGGCTCGTTTATCGAGTCCAAGGCTAAACTTGCTGCCAAAAAACTTGGTGTCCTCTCAAAGGTGCGAAGGTACTTCAAGTCTGAACAGTTGCTTACACTATATCAAGCACAGATTCGCTCCTGTATGGAGTACTGTTCGCACCTTTGGGATGGATCGGCTAAGTATCAGCTGGAGGCTCTGGAATCGATCGAGAGACGTGCCAAAAGGCTCATAGGCAACGACACTCTTGTGCGAAAAAGACTTCAAAGTCTTGAACATCGCCGAAAAATTGCTAGCCTATCGGTTTTTTATCGGATACACTTCGGAGAGTGTGCGACTGATTTGCATGATCTGATACCACCTTGTCCTTTTTTCTATCGGAATGCTCGTAGCTCGAAAAAGCGACATCGTTTCATGGTTGATGTTCCAAAGACACGAACGAAGAGATTCGACTCTACTTTTGTGATAAGAACGTCTAAGCTGTGGAATACGTTGCCTGAGTGGGTTTTCCCCAATGGTTACAATCTTTGTGTCTTCAAATCGAGAGTGAATCGGTTTTATCTAGGTAAACACGCTCCATCGTAGACCGTATCGTCGCTTAACATCAGGCGAGATGGCGGTCAAGTGTAAACCTATAGAAGTTAAAAAAAAAAAAAAAAAAAAAAGTACACCACATACATTTTATCGAAATCGGTGTAGCCGTTTTGGTAATATGAACAAAAAACTAACATTTGCTTTCATGTATTAAGATGATATAGTGATAGATTTATCGATATTTATTAAGCCATCGGGCGCGTACACTCTCCTTGAAAAAGGCCGCCGGACGCGGCCGAAACTCAAGTCGGATTGACCGACCTTATTACACATGAGTTACCCGTTTACCTAATCAATATGTGTAACAACCACGTTAATTTTAATACTAAAATTGTGATAGATTCTTATGAAATTTCGTCGACTGTCTGAATTTAATTTATTAGAAGTAGGTTTTTTTAAACATTATTTAGCTAATAGTGATCCGTCCCGGCTTGCCCGTGGTTCATCATTTATAGCCTACGGCACTCAGGGATCACGTACCTCACGTATCAATTGACTTGATGAAGAGTTTACTGGCAACACTTGACACTGGATTTTATATACTGAGATGATGTTCGTCTAAATATGATAGGGTTGCATAGGGCTTGAGCAAATTTTTTGAATACAACGATATATTTTTTGCAACGGAGATCCTTCTCGCCCGTAAAAAGCATAGATTTCGATATTTTTTTTGCTATGACATTTTTGGTTAAAAGATCAGGACGTCTACTCTATTTCTACGAAAACGAAATTGCGAAATAAACTCGCGATTTTCCAACTCCGATTCTACTCCGATCCGTCGTTTTGTCCGTTTAAATGTTCTTAGCCTACTCTGATTAGAGTATGCTTAGAACAGTTTAAATGTTCTAAGCCTACTCTGATTAGAGTATGCTTAGAACATTTAAACATCAAACAATGTTGTATCGAACGAAACGAAGTAGAACGAGAGTAGGAAAGTCGCGAGTTTTTTTTTTTCGAAATTTCGGTTGCGTAGAAACAGAGTAGACGTCCTGATCGTATGTGTTCTATATTTTTTTGTTTATTGTTAGTTTGTAGTCAAATTGACAATACATTATCTAATATTCCTTTATAGTTGAATTTAACTTCTTAGCGGCCACTAGTATTTTTAAACTGTCAACCAAATATGTCAAGTGGCTGTTAAAAGGACGGTTATGTGTCATTATGAAATAGTTAGCTTTAGTTGCCCACGTACAACCCATTATAACCATATTACGCGAAACGAAAGTGCGACTCGCTTTCGGGCTGTATTGTGGCGGACTTCTTTGGATTGTCACTTCTAGCTAGCTAAAAGTGTAATTTTAAAGATTTTTAAACTAGCTACTATTTATTTATTTTTAACTAGCTGAATCGTGCGCGCGTTGCTACGCCGTCTATCGAAAATTGGTGGTACCAATTCAAATCTAGAACAAATTTGGTTATCTTAGATTCTAATTACGCAACCTTTTAAAAGATAGACACATGCTTTCACGCAACGAAAGCTCTCAAAAAGCAAATTTTTTTCCCGTTTTTGTTACATTTCTCATTTATACTCCGTTCCTGTTGATAGTAGCGTAATGTTAAATAACCTATAGCCTTCCTCGATAAATGGACTATCCAACAGAAAACGAATCTTTCAATTCGCACCAGTAGTTCCCGAAATCCTTGCGTGCAAACAAAGAAACAAACAAACTTTTCAGCTTTATAATATTAGTATAGATTTTTTTTTTAAATAAAGAGTGACGAGACGAGCAGGACATGTGCCTGATGGTAAACAACATGCCTGCCACATAACAGCACAGTGACATGCAGCTATTGGAACATGAAGAGCCAAAATCATTACCTAGCACTGCACTGCGCTCGTCACCCAGAGATCTAAGTTGTTATATCTCTAATCCCTTTAATTTCTCTGGAAACATTGCCCTTCAAACCGGAACACAGTAATGTTTGCACATTACTGCTTGGCGGTAGAATAATTGGCAAAGGTGTGGTACTTCCCCAGGCGGACTCTGCTAAGAGTCCTACCACTACAAGATTTCACTTCTTAGACAGCTAAAATTCACGAGATTAGCAAATTCAAACTTGTGAATCGATTTCGATAATTATTTATTGAGTTTGTTAGATCATAGTTCAGAGGTCCCATATTAATTTAATCGAAATCAGTGTGGCGGTAATGTGGCTGAACAAAACTCAAAAATTTATTTAGATGTCGTAGTGAATTATTTTATATAAAATTTGGTCTAGTATCTGAATTTAACATAAATTTGAGGTTTTTATTAAATACGTGAGATGAGGCAGAGGTTTTTGATTTTTTCGAGAAAATAAATTATTATTACAAATATAGATATTACAAATTCACAATTACCACTGTCTTTAAGTTGAAACGTAAACATCGCACTTGTGTAACCCGGGGTTCTACCGCCGAACGAAGAATGTCATCGCTTTGATGTTTCTCTCTCTTTTCTTGTCGCTTGAATAGAGACAGCATTAGCAAAGCGATAGCCGATTTATTTAGGCGGTAGAAGCGCCGATAGACGTATTCCCGCCATTTTTGAAAACGCACGCACGCAGCGTTTTATTACGCGGTTATCGGTGAGGCCGGAAACCGGAGTAGTTTTAACACTTTGTGTTTCTTTTGAAAGAAAAAAAAACTTTGATTATGTGCCATGCGCCAACCCCCAATTGGGCCAGCGTGGTGGAATATGGCCTTGGATTCTCCTTGCGAGAGAAGACCCCGTATTCTAGCGTTGAAAACTTAGTAGGCTTATTATTATCCGTGGACGGTTTTTATTTCATTCAACACGGAACCAATTTGGCAAATACTTTTTTGGTTTCAATGTCCAATTACAAAGTTATAGATAGACCGAAGTCGAGGAGTAAACTCCGTCAACATGTGGGAAAGCCAAGAAGGGAAAGAGATGGTTGGCTCCATAGTAAAAGTAATTCATACTTGGTATACCAATACTTCGTAGTTTTGAGTAATGACTCAAATGAAAAAGCACAGCTAGTAGCTATAAAACAATAATTTAACTAACGTAATGGAGTTCTTGGCCTAACATTTTCTGTTTAAGTGCTTTTGTGTTAATGAAATATCGCTTTAATTGTATAATAACGTATTTGGGATTCATACAAAATTGCTTGTTAGAATTTTAAGTTCATTGTGTCTTTACTAAAATGCAAAGTAATAGTCAGTTCATTCGAATATATATTTTTCTGTATTCTACGAGTATAAGGCAGTTACACTATAAATCAAATTAATCGAATGAAAAATCGATTATGTATTTTTTGTCTATGGCATCACTCAACCACACCATTCACAGTGGAGCGTTTTCAAGATGTAAAAAGACCTATCAAAGACAGTTCCCAATTTCACCATAGGTGGCGCCAATGTTTCACTTCGTTAGATAAATTTCACAAAAACAAACAGTGATGCCACACTTGCAAACATTTATAACTACCATTGACAAGTCAATTTGCAACTGGAAAACATCTCATTCAACTGTGTGCTAACTCGTAGAATTAAAGAGATATTTATATCTAGAATCTGCGAGGGTATTTTATTTTATACGATATCTTTGAATGAATTGACAAATACATAATATCATAATGATGAACAACCTGAAAACTTTGTACAAGGCGTGAAAAAGATAACACTCGAAAATCAGCTTCTGTTAAATTTAGTTTTCGTCGATAAATGTCAATTTATTCACACCTGTACGAAATGTATCTACGAAATATTCTTTGTTTTTACTAATTCGGTAATTTACTATATTAGACCCATAGGTCATATATTTAGTATATTTGTACATGTATTTATTATATTTTTATGCATAGGGGTAATTGGATGCAAGGTTATTTCAATTTGTGGACTCCATTTCAATGAATCTCAAAAACATGTGAACTATCTTACCGCTTTTTCTTTCAAAAGTAGTAGATTTAAAAACAACACTGGACATTGGAAAACATCCATATCTTAAATGGAGATCCTATGCATACCTGTCTTCGTAGTTTGTACTTTGAATAGGAGTCTATTAATTTATTTGCTTTAATATGTACATTCTTTTGTAAATAGGTACTTAGTATGTCAAGAACATACATTTCATTATCACAACATTTCATGAATATTTCATACTCATTTTGTTTTTTTTTAGTGTATCACACGAGACAACAAAATTATTCAGTAGATCTGATATTGAATATTTTTTAGCGTTTTTCATTTTTAATGCTCACAATTGTCTCCTTTAAAAAAATCTAATTTTATGCAAACGTCAAACTGTCTAATTTTGTTCACTCTTTCGTTCATTCACATCTGTCAAAACACAATCACTTGTTTACTTCTACACTAGTGGAACAAATATTGCCAACAAAAAAAAAGTGTAAATAACTAATTTCTCAATTTCCGAACAGATGCCAACGTACCACATCGAGCTCAAATTATCGAATACAAACGAGACTTTAAAGAAAACAAATTATTACAAAAACCGATGTTTATTCAAATGGACGGTCTGAGATTAAAACGAAACGACTTTCTGTTCCCAAACGCTACTGCGACAGAGTTGCCAGTATTCAAACCGATCTCAGACGAGCAAATATTAAAAATCAATCAGATATTAAAAGACATGCCCAGAGGAAGGACGGGAAGACTGATAAAAGGACATGGGAGCAAGTTTGATTCGTCTTTAGACAGAAAAGAGGAGTCCATTTGCTCTCAGGGCGGTACTTGCGAGTTTTTTTTCTACTGCTGGATGGTGGGAGGCCTACTAGACGGGTCGTGTGGAAGCCTCTTAAAAGGGTGTTGCCATAGAGTTGCCAAAGCCGGGATTCTCGGAGTCCACGATTCGAATAGCATAGAACTACCCAATGAAGGTTTGAGCTATGGTCCGGTGATAAATGATGAAAGTAAGTCGATGCTTGACCCGTGGCGTAATGTAGATCGCGTTTTTGCCAATTTATTTGCCAAATTATTTATTTATATGCACTTTTTTTGTACGAGGTTGCACTAAAATTGATTATTTGCTCGGTAGGACGCACACAAATATAAATTTGCCTTTACGTTGCACTACTTAATTTGGTTTTCTTTTTAATTAATATGCATAAGTGAAGCATTAGGAACAAATTTAGATTTTTATTGGATAAATTGCACTGTCTCCTTTTGTAAAGTCGGTTTACTTTTGAAAAAGAAATCGGATTACTTTTAGACGATTTCGTAGATTTACAGGATTGGGCCTGTTTGAAGCATGCTTTGTAGATACTGGTTGACATTTAGTGACAATTTGGACGTATTGTATTGATAGACATGACGATACTGAACGAATGACTTTAAAACATATGATTGACGTAAGCGAATATACAACATACATTAGAACATTCACGCTCACTAATAAAATTGAGAGATTTGACGATGCTGAACGAATGACTTTAAAAACGTGAATGATTGATGTAGTGAATACACAACACACATCAAGAATATACTACAACACTCATTAGGTACCGCTCACAAACTTGATGAACCTAACGACACTGAACGAAATATTTCAAAAACGTGTATGATTGACGTATGTCAATACATAAAATACAAAGATACATTAATTAATGCTCACTTTTAAACACCAGATATTTACGACATGCGCCATCCTCTTCAATCTGTTTCTTGAATTTCATCAATATACAAATTAAGATTAGTTAGTTAATTTCTATCACACCAATTTAATATTCGAACTTAATTTCATCTACAGATAATCTCATAATTTCCATAAACATCACAATACAGCATTAAATCCTCATTGCATATACCATCGAAAATCCTCATGTTACACCGTAAGTACGCTTTTCGCCATACGCTTATTCGACTACATTACGCTACGGTATGAAGACATCCACACAGATTATAAAGTAACAACAACTAACTGAGCTCAGATGTGGTCCTTTGGCAAGACATAGATAGAACACTGGACCTACCAGACTTTTAGCATCTACGGCAACTATATCAGGTATTTTGTATAGGTCTTATGTTACTGTGTACAATGTTTTTCATTGCAAACTCTGACTGAATCTATTTCACGCGTTCTGTACGCAATACTTTTTTAATTTAGACTTTGTTTTTAATGACACTAAAACTCATAGTCAAATGAAATACTATATTTAAATAATTATGATTGGCTTCACTCTTTGATTTTATTTCCAATTTAAACCACAATAATGACATCATTTTTTTTGTCTAGAAGTTTTCTAAATTCAAATCTATTCGATTTAAAATTACGACACTAACGCTCATCGATTTTTTTTGGCAAATAAGACTTTAATAATCGAATTATTTTAGTCGTTAACTGTACGAGATAGTGTTTGTATTTTAATTATATTTTTTTTTATAATTTTAAGTTCAGTTGTCCAAAAGGTTATCAGGAACTTATTTTTACACATTCTAAAACAATTAGATTAAAATTATCATTTAATTCATTGAAAATATCAAGATTACACAACAATAAATTTTCATGATATATTTCTTTTTATATTTTAAAAACAAAAATAAAGTCAAAACACAGCAAATGCGCGACAACAATCAAACATTGTACTTTGTCTTTGAATAAAATCTTTCCTAATATATAAAAAAATACACAAATTTGAAAAACATTATTCACACTACATAAAGACAACTTTCATAATTTGTAAATATACTTCCTTTTCTGTCTCTCTCTAACTATGTCTTGCTTTCTCACATCTAAGATTTATACATACTTATATATACAAATATACTAACTCACTAACTACTTTACAGGGTTAAGACTACTTATACTAAGGCTGGTTATACTTGGTTTCATCGCGATGAAATACTTTCTTTCTATGAGTAACACTTAAATTGAAAAAAACCTGTTGTTTTTATTTCTAGTGTTTTTAAAGGCGCGTTTCCGATTATGAAGATTTCAGTGATAAATGGCTCTAATATCTGTCAAATTATTGACTTTGACATTTATGTTTGCCATTTTTTTCTGTCAAAATAAAACATCGGCTGGAGAAATTGAGGACTGTTTTTGGTAGTTTTTTTTGCAATTTCAGTGTTGCCATATCAAAAGTTGTTTACTGCGTATCTTGTGACTTAGTATAGTAGTTCTGTCTAACCCTGTCTCTCTAATTATACAGATCTATTCTTTGTAATTTTATTGTTTTTTTAGTGTTTTTGTGTTTCAGATACAAAGGTAAGAACTTTTTTTTAAATCTTTTTATAGAATTACATAGTACAGTTTTTTTTTTGTTATGATAATTATGTCTTTTACAGAGTGTTATATGAAGACAAATGACAGACGTTTGATTTGATACAAACTTAATCAAATTTAAAACTAATATTACAATACAAATACTGAGGCACGTGACAAAAACCTTGATAATAATACTGTACCTTTGTAATAAATAATGTCACCACGGAATATTATCGCAACCTATAAGGGCCCAGTTTTTTACAACACCACAAAATGTCACGAAATAGTAAAGCTTTAGGTAAAGTAATTAGGTCCAATTTTTGTAAGCCCTTAGAAATGTCATCAACATACAATAACTTCTAAGGCTAAGTATGAAATCCCAATTTTTGAACAGAGTCTAAAAACTCTATCGACCTCGAAACAATAACTCCAAGGAGTCGATAACAAGGTAAATGTTTGAACAAATCCTCCATGAGTCTCGAAACAATAACTCCAAGGAGTCAATAATACGGTATATTTTCAACAAAATTTTAAATAAAAAAACAATAACTTCTACATAAGACTCGACAATAAGGAACATTTTTGTAGAAGCCTTAAAACCTCTATCAGTCTCGAATAAATTACTTCTATGACTCGATAATAAGTTTAAATTTCGTCCAACTCCTCAAAAACTCCATTATCATTGAAACAATATATCTTAAGGCTCGATAAAAATATACATTTTTGTACAAAATCTTAACGCGTCTATCAGTCTCGACACAACAACTCTTATTATGACTCGATAATAAGGTCAAATTGTGTACAAGACCTAAAAACTCTATTAGCTTTGAACCAATTAGATCTTAGGGCTCGATAGTAAGGACTAACTTTTTGTACAAACGCATAGAAACTCAACACCCAAAATATTAACCCCTAAGACAAGGTAGTAAGATAAAATATTAAACCAAACCTTAAAAACTCTATTAACTTCGAAACTACAGCTCCTAAGACTCGATAATAAGGACAAATTTTGTGCCAAATCTTAAAAACGCTCGCACGATGAAACATCACCCAGCAGAGTCCAACTGGGCATTACGACTCTTCATGTTCAATAGCTGTGTGACACGTCGCTTATGAGCAGCCGTGTTATTTACCATCAAGCCCATGTTTTTTCGTCCTGTAACTCTGAACTATTAAAAACCTGTGTGGGTAATTATGTAGATACGCACGTAAAAAGCCTAACTTCAATCATAGAATAAAAGAAATAATTTCTTCAACGCAAAAAGTACCAGCTTGAAGTAGAAGAAAAAAAAAACTGGCCGTAACTTTTTACGGCTGGTAAAAAGTTACGGCTGGTCTAGTCGGGAGAACGCCGCCTGCCGATCCGGAGACCCCGGGTTCAAACCCCACACGCACCACTGTCTTTTCGAAGTCATGTGCGTAATGCCGGTAACTTAAAACGGTGCAGGAAAACATCGTGAGGAAACCGACATGTACCTAGAATCTTTCGAAGTCATGTGTCGTCCACCAACCCGCATTGGGCCACCGTGGTGAATTATGGTCTTAGCTCTCTCCTTGCGAGAGAAGGCCCCGAGTCCCAGCAGTGGGAACATTTGGTGGGTTGTTGATGATGATGATGAAGTTAGTTACGATGTTTACTAAAATTCAAAAGCTAACTTCAGAGTGTCAGTATTGCGTGGCGGTTTGTGCACACGTTGTAAAATAGTACTCTCATCTAAAATCGTACTCTCATCTAAAATTGTACTCTCATATAAAATTGTACTCTCATATAAAATTGTACTCTCATCTAAAATCGTACTCTCATCTAAAATCGTACTCTCATCTAAAATCGTACTCTCATCTAAAATCGTACTCTCATCTAAAATTGTACTCTCATATAAAATTGTACTCTCATATAAAATTGTACTCTCATATAAAATTGTACTCTCATCTAAAATCGTACTCTTATCTAAAATCGTACTCTCAACTAAAATCGTACTCTCATCTAAAATCGTACTCTCATCTAAAACCGTACTCTCATCTAAAATCGTACTCTCATATCTAAAATCGTACTCTCATCTAAAACCGTACTCTCATCTAAAATCGTACTCTCATATCTAAAATCGTACTCTCATCTAAAATCGTACTCTCATCTAAAATCGTACTCTCATCTGAAATAGTCTCTAACGCGCCAAAAGAAATATAACTTCAAAGAGGTTATATTTCTATTTTTATCAAAATTTTAGGGAAAATAACGTCTAGGCCTTGGAATGTGTTGCATGAGTGGGTTTACCCCAATGGTTCCAATCTTAGTATCTTCGAATCGAAGGTGAATCGGTTTCTTCGAGGTGAGCACGCTAGAGCGTGCTCACGATAGATCGTGGCCAACCACGATAGAGGCGATGCCATCATCGCCTCTTAACATCAGGCGAAATGGAAATCAAGTATAAACCTATAAAACCAATCATTATTTATTTCTCTCCGAAAGTACAAAAACCGACTTTAATTTCAAATTCAATTCAGACCCTCGACCAAATTTCATAAGAAGCTATGAACTCATTCTGTTCATAGCTATGAGCACTCTGTTGTATTGCTAAAAAACAAATTTTAGTTGTTTGTAGATGTTTCAAAAACTACCACACTGATTTCAATAAAATTTATGGGATACTATTTCCGAACTATGGTCTACTAAACAAAACCAAACCATCAAGATTGATTCACAATTGACGGAGCTATCGCGTAACAAACATACACAAAAAAATTGGCCGACATAGAAACTACCGATAGAAGTGAAAACTTATAGCTCAGAATTTGATAGCTTACCTTGGAAACTACACGGGTGTAACCGGAGGGCGTGGCCTCGGCATCATGGCATGATCATCTAGAAATGCACCAGCATTTCCCATTGGCTGACGCATTTCTAGATGCCCATGCCATGATGGACAGGCCACGCCCTTTTAGCATTTCCCATTGGATGATGCATTTCTAGATAGCCAATGGCTATGGTCCCGAGTTTACCCGAAGATTTCTTATCATATCCGAGCGTGACGCTAGAATTCATTTTACAGTCCACGAAAAATCTGTCTAGGCGCGCCCAAAGAAGTTTTCACTTCAAAAACGTTGGGCAGTCATAATAATTGGCAATAGAAGTGAAAACTTAAAACTCAGAATTTGATATCTTACTTTGGAAACTTCGCGGGTGGAATTGGAGGGCCTCGGGACCATGGCCATGATTATGGAATAGGTCCCGAGTTTACCCGATGATTTCTTATCACTCCCGAGCGTGACGCCAGAATTAAATTCACAGCCCACGAAAAAGCTGGTGTGGCGCGCGTGGCGCCTTCAAAAGTTTTCACTTCAAAAAGTGTGCAACCGAATCGATAACCTCTTTTTTGCAGACGTTTAAAAAGGTTATAAGGTCCAATTCTTGCCAAAAAAACCTTTAAAACGTCAGCACCCACGAAACAATAACGCCTCGGACAGGCTAACGAGACTGCTGTAATCTCTGTGTTATGCAATCACTTTCTCTGCGCCGGCGCCGATACGTGTTTACATGTTATAGTACGCGCGAGAAAATGACGCGATGGTACATTTTTGAGCTCGATACATAATATGTGCGAAATGAGAGGCAACACTGATCTAAATATATCTATCATCATCAACATCTAATTATTAGGAAATAATATTGTAAATTAGCAATGCCTCGCGCAGTTTACATTCCAGTAATTTTCTCGGGATAAAAATAGCTATGTTTAGTAGTAGTTCAGTCGTTAAGTTACGGCTGGTCTAGTAAGTTACGGCTGGTCTAGTCGGGAGAACGATGACTGCCAATCCGGAGACCCCGAGTTCAAAACCACACGCACCACTGTCTTTTCGAAGTCATGTGCGTAATGCTGCTAACTTAAAACGATGAAAGAAAACATCGTGAGGAAACCGACATGTACATAGAATCTTTCGAAGTCATGTGTCATCCATCAGCTTGCACTCAGCCAGCGTGGTGGATTATGGCCTTGACTCTCTTCTTGCGAGAGAAGGCCCCGAGTCCCAGCAGTGGGAACATTTAGCGGTCTGCTTATGCAGTCGTTGAGACGTGGTTGAGCAACAGACATCCAACCTTTGGCATTTGTCATGTTAAGTAAGATGCTAAAGTTTACATTTTTGGACTTTTGTTGCTCAATTTCGCAACAACGGTTTTTTAGCCATAGATGGGGTTGAAATTTGAAACATAGATACCTAGTCTACAGTTTGAAACAGCATATAAGCTACTTTATATTACAAAAAACTAACGGCAACAGGAACTAGTCGGGTAAAGCCAGTGGGTGCTGCTACTAATTACTATTTCCTAATAGACAATAAACCATTGACCCGTTCCAATGTCTTTTAAATGGGGTCATTACTACATAGATAACGTGTCAATGGAGCCTTGGAGAAATCCGTTCTCACCAAACGTTGATCAACTTTGGCAAAACCCCAAATAAAACTTGGACAAATATTTACGCAACTAAGCATCTGTCTAGAAATACTTTTGATGACACATTACAAACATTTATGTTTCAAAAGAATAGGCAACGTCAACCTTGCTCGAAAAAGCAGTCTTGAACATCGCTATAAAATTGCTAGCTTATCGGTTTTTATTGGTAGCACGGTCGAGGCAGACATTGAAATAGAAAAAATTCCGGGGAGCGATTTTTTTTATGAAACGTCGGGGAGGGTTGTTGGAAGTATAAATCTCGATTTTCTAACTAATCTCGGTAGAGGGTTCGCCGCCATCTTGTTTTAAAGTTTTTGTGAAATAACTAGTTCATTTTCAACTTTAGAGCAAAAATGATGGTGACCAAAATTGTTGGAAATTTAATTTCTCACAAGTTTGCTTCATATAGGTTTTACGCTAGGATCAATATTTGCAGAGTTATACTATCAAGTTTATCAAAAATATCGTAATGGGTGGAGTTTTATTTTCTTCAACTTCGGTTCTAGTACTTTTTAGGGTTCCGTACCCAAAGGGTAAAAACGGAACCCTATTACTGAGACTTGGCTGTCCATCCGTCTGTCCGTCCCTCCGTCTGTCACCAGACTGTATCTCAAGAACGGTGATAGCTAGACAGTTGAAATTTTCACAGATGATGTATTTCTATTGCCGCTGTAACAACAAATACTAATAATAAAATAAGTAAAAAATGTGCGAGAACCTAAGTCGAAGAAAATAAAATTGCACCCATTACGATTTGTTTGATAAACTTGATAGTATAACTCTGCAAATATTGATCCTAGCGTAAAAACTATATGCAGCAAACTTGTGAGAAATTAAAGTTGAAAATTAGCGAGTTATTTCACAAAAACTTTAAAACAAGATGGTGGCGAACCCTCTACCGGGATTAGTTAGAAAATCAAGATTTATACTTCCAACAACCCTCCCCGACGTTTCAAAAAAAAAATCGCTCCCCGGATTTTTTTCTATTTCAGGCTAGTTTTATGTTTACCTCGACTGTACTATGGATACATTTTGGAGAGTGTGCAACTGATCTGCATGATTTCCTACTTTTTTTAGCTTTTTCTATTGGACTACTCGTAGCTTGAAAAAGAGACATCGTTTCGTGATTGCCATTCCAAAGACTCGAACGCAGATGTTTTGCTTTTATAATAAAAACAAGTCTAGGTTTTGGGATGCGTTGCCTGAGTGGGGTTTTCCAGATGGTTATAACCTTAATGTATTTATATCGATAGTGATTTGGTTTCGTCTAAGTAGCCAGTTCTATCGTATATCGCATCGTCGCTAACATCAGGACGTCTACTCTAATTCAACGAAAACGTAATTTCGAAATAAACTCGCGATTTTCCAACTCCGATTCTACTTCGATCTGTCGTTTTATCCGTTTAAATGTTCTAAGCCTACTCTAGTTAGAGTATGCTTAGATCATTTAAACGTCAAAGAATGTTGGATCGGACGAAACGAAGTAGAACGAGAATAGGAAAGTCGCGCGTTTTTTTTTCGAAATTTCGTTTTCGTAGAAACAGAGTAGACGTCCAGGACGTCTACTAACTCTCTTTCTATGAAAACGAAATTTCCGAAGTAAACTCCGATTTTACTTCGATCCATCGTTTTGTCCGTTTAAATGTTCGAAGCCTACTCTAATACTCTAATTAGATTATGCACTATCAAATTAGAGTATGTATATAAACGTCAAACAATGTTCTATCGGACGAAACGAAGTGGAATCGGAGTAGGAAAGTCGCGAGTTTTTTTTTCGAAATTACGTTTTCGTAGAAAGAGAGTAGACGTCCAGGCGAGATGGAGGTCAAATGAAAAACTACAATAGTTATAAACAACAAACATTTTAAAGTTAGCTCTATAATCAAAATAATAAAAATAATTTAATCTTACAAAACAAAAATATGTAAGTACCAAAATATAAGTTACTTTTTTCAGTATAATCAATTTAAAATTAGTATGATATATGATATGACAGTAGAATCAATTTAAAATTGTTTTCACTTAAATTTGAACTAATATTAGCTAAGACAAAACTAAAGATGAACCATAATATCTGGAGTTACTTCAAAAACTACACTACCCTCGCAAAAATTAAATATTTAAAACCATTTTATTCAGCAACGACAAAACATCCATCATAATATAATTTTAATAATGCCTGTTCTTTTAAAGTGCACTCTACGGCCTAAATAATAACAACCAATATATTTTTATGAAAGCTATTAAGTACTAAAATATTATAGGCTCGATATTGATTTCAAAATCAATTCTGCTACACTTTAAATAAGGACTGAAATTTCAAATCTTAAAATTGAGAGCATGCATTCCATTTTCAGTTCAGCAATATGTCGAAACTGAACCTTATCTCTTGGTTCATAAGATTTAGTATCTGAAATAACTTCGTAAATTCCCAGTTAAGCAACGCAGCCAATTTCGCAAGGCTCTACGCAACTTTAGCCGGATCTGAAGATGCGTCATCCTGTTTCGGTCGGCTAGTACGAACCAACATAATTGACAGTTGAATAAGCGAGCTATTAGCGTAGTGTACAAACGATACCAAGAGTAGTTCATTCATAATTTTAGTTCAACGATTTGGTAACTTCCATAAAAAGTTGGTTTGCTTAATTCGGTCAACGATGAGCGATGATCAATCATAGTTTAGAAGCTGTGCTGTGACGAATGCTCAACTTTCTGTCTTACTTAACACCGATTTTTATTTACTTTATTGTTTTTTTAAGTTGCTCAAATGTAGAGCAAGTTAATGATGTGACATACTTTGAAGCATGGAAATTGGAGGTCGTATTTTGATAACTATATTATTGACGTGACAACGTCTTATAATTCGATGAAGCCGGCTGCACGCACGAAAAACATGACGTCATGCTGCGTTACCTTGCCGCATGCCGTCATGCGGCGTTACCTCGCTCTGAGGCGTTCCATTTAAGGCTTGGAGTTGAAGTTGCCACGTTCAACTATCGTCATTAACTTTACAGACTACTTTTTTTTTACTAGAGGTTGTACCTTTCTTATTTACATTATGAAATGATAATATTGTTTATCAACATACGACCTCTAATTTCCACGCTTGTTCAGTATACTTTATAGTAATCCTACTAATACTATTAGAAATGTTAAATTTAGGATGTTTGAATGCTTAGATGAAGACTAGGTCACAAACATACCATTCTGATTTTCATCCGTCAGATATATTTAATTTATCATCACATTATTGCACAAAATTGGCAGTCATAGGAACTCCCGATAGAAGTGAAAACTTATAACTCAGAATTTGATAGCTTACCTTGGAAACTACGCGGGTGTAGCCGGAGGGCGTGCACTCGCCATCCTCGGCATGACCATCTAGAAATGCGTCAGCATTTTCCATTGGCTGATCCGTTTCTAGATGGCTATGCCATGATGGCCTGTCCACGCCCTTTCAGCATTTCCCATCGGCTGACGTATTTCTAGATGGCCAATAGCTATAGTCCCGAGTTTACCCGAAGCTTTCTTATCATACCCGAGCGTGACGAATGAATTCAATTCACAGCCCACGAAAAATCTGTCTAGGCGCGCCTAAAGAAGTTTTCACTTCAAAAATCGACAAACATCATCAAACTTATGGAGTAGAAATGTGACGCCTTTGCAAATATCGTACAATGAAGTCACTCGAAATTGCTAAGGACTGTATCTTTGTAATTTATTATTCCAGAAACAAAAAAAATTGTTTGTCTGTAAAGTCGGTTTACTGACGATAGAACGTGACAACGTCTTAAGAAAATACTGATGGAATGGTAGCATTTTTCAAAAGAAAATTTTAATTTCATTTGTTTAATAGATTTGTATGTAAAAACTAATCAGTAGAATTTAGTCATTTTCAATCAAAACAATGCAAAAAAGGTTTTAGATGCCGGGGATCGAACCCGGGGCATTTCACATGCAAAGCGAACGCTCTACCACTGAGCTACATCCCCGCTTGAACTACTGGTCGAAATAATTAATACAACTGTAACAAACATGCGGCGAGGTAACGACCGACGGTAACGGTACATGACGTCATGTTTTGTGGGCGTGCAGCCGGCTTCATCGAATTATAAGACGTTATCACGTCAAAAATACGTGTACGTAAAAAACGTGTGTTTTAATAATGTAACTGACAGACTTATCCCACCAAAAACATTCTGTAAAAAACTAGCCAAGTCTCGATGAAGCTGCATATTTATCTCTAAAAAGTAATGAAATCTAGACAAAGCTGTGACAAGTCTAAGGTACCTTACTGCGATTTCTTTATTATAATAGTTAATGTTGTGTGAATTGGCCGTTGAAGGGTACACAAGGGTACAAAACCAGGTGCTCCATGACACCATTGCACCAATCTGTCGCCAGAACCACCACCATTGATGATGGAAAATGGCCAATTGGAAAACTTTGATTCAATAACCAGTCAATTGTTTTTGTCTTACTGTTTTCCCTAAATTGAATTGTATGTATATGGTGTGAACAATAAAGAATTTCAACAATACTTACGTGTAGGCGAGCCGGAAACAAACAGTTTAAAAAAATATTTCCAGTCCAGACAGACTTCTATTCATTGATGAAGTCCGTCTGTACGTCTATTTTATGTTAGATAGGTGGTCGATTTGACGCTCCAAAAAAAAATAGAGCAGAAGTCAGTATTCGATGCTGAACGCAGGTGTTGCTGTTGAATGCATGCATGTGTTGTTGTTGATTAACAACAGCCTAATATGAGACACTAGCGTCCAATTACCAATACCAGTATAGAGTATTATCTCGCTTAACAAGTACAAACATAAGTAGTTACAACAGATACAACATAACGTGTAAACAAAATTTACTTGTATCCACTAACGGACTAACGTATAAGAATGTTCAACGGCCAAGTCACAAAACATTAACTATATTAATAAAGAAATCGCAGTAAGGTACCTTAGACTTGGCACAGCTTTGTCTAGATTTCATTACTTTTTAGAGATAAATATGCAGCTTCATCGAGACTTGGCTAGTTTTTTACAGAATGTTTTTGGTGGGATTTCACTTCTTTTTGTAGAAACGTGGACTTATCGATTTATTAAATTAGATGTATTATTTGACACATTCTTTTTTTCCGGTTCTGATTCTTGTATATTAGCAACATTCGCCAAGTAGTGGGAAGCAATAGGCTAGATTAAATTAGAAGATGTTTGTGTCCCACTATTCTGGATTTTTGCAATGACAGTAGATTTTTTTGTGTACCAATAGTAGAAAGGGGCATTACTATATCTCTTATACAGCTGAGACAAGCTGAGGGTTCTTCATCAGATACTTCAGACCTTCGATTTTTGACATCAAATGAAGAGGCAAACAAAGTTGACTATTTTTTGTAAAGGCGTGTTTTCAAATAATCAGGTATACCACAAGGTACCCCAGATTTTCGATATTCCTAGTTTTTATAGTTTTCCCTTTATGTGGGCATTAAACCCTAAGTCTGTGCCAAATTTCAGCTCTCTGAGTTTATGGGAAGTACTAGTTCTATTTTGATGATCATGAGTGAGTGAATGAGTGTCGTAAATGCGAAACTTTGCTTTCGCTTAACTTCGGAACTAAATGACGTACAGACTTGAAATTTTGGATTTTAAGTACGCGATTATAGCTTACTAGATGACAAAAATTTCAGCGTTCTGGTCTTATCTCGAGGTTCTCAAATAGGGGCCTGAAAATGCGGCGAAATGGTTCCAGTAAAGGATGGTACGGCAGTGTTTGCTTCGCGCTCGACTTGGCAGGGGCACTGCCGTGCCGAGATTAGTTTTTATCGTTTAAAAAGTAGTTTTAGTCGTAAATTGTAATGGGATAAAGTAAACAGCGGAAGCAGCGCAAGGTTTATCCCTAATGATAACCGGAGACTGCCCCGGAACGTAGCTGACCGACCGAGCACCTTACCGCGTGTCACAAGGCATGAAAACTAGCGATTTGAGTAAAATACTAGCTGTCCGCCCCGGCTTCGCTCGTGGTACATATATATCATATAGTTTATAGCACGCGGGGATCACGTAGACATCCAACGGTGAAAGAATTTTTGAAATCGGTCCAGTAGTTCCTGGTATTAGCGCGTTTAAACAAAAAAACTCTTCAGCTTTATAAAATTAAGTACAGATAATCCTTGCAGGGTCCGCCTGGGGAAGTACCACACCTTTGCCAGTTATTCAATCGCCAAGCAGTTATGTGCCAATATTACTGTGTTGAAGGGCAATGTCGTAGAATTTACAGGGCATAGACCAGTGTTAGGTAAAGGACGTGTACTCTTTTTTTTTTTTACGAAAAACGTATTTTCGGAATAAACTTGCGGCTTTTCTACTTCGGTTCTATGTACATACTTCGATCCGTAGTTTCGTCCGTTTTAATGTTCTAAGCCTACTCTAATTAGAGTAACATTTAAATTTCAAACCATGTTCGATCGGACGAAACGAAGTAGAACCGGTGTAGAAAAATCGCGAGTTCATTTCAAAATTACGGGTTTCGTAGAAAGAAAGTAAACGTCAAGCAGTTTAAACTATTACGCATGTTGCGATTTGCGACCTTCCAAGATTTCACCCATCTAAAAGTTGGTTGCCTGCAAAAGATTGCTCGCAGCAAAAAGGCCGCCACTTGTGGCGTTAGTTCGAAAGTGTTTCTTTGTAACATTTTAATTTGTTTCCGTGACAAAAAAGATTTTTCTATATACATATACATCTATTGGTCTCTACTGCTCCACTGCCGCTCCAACGTTACGCGGCTAAAGCGATACATTAGCATTTCTGTGACGAAAACCCATTACACTTTATATTACGAAAATAGCTGAACGCACCTAAGAACTTTTGAAATAAATACACGTTTAACTCACGTTTGATATAGTCAGTTCTCCAGTCCGACTCGAGTTTCGATCGCGTCCGGCGACCTTTTTCAAGGAGAGTGCGCGCGTGTGATCGCACCGCGTAAAATGTGTAATAACCACGTTAGTTTTCATACTAAAAGCGCCTAAGGGCGTTTTCACTTCAAAGATATATTTTATCATAGATTTCGTTTTTTTTAATAAATTTAATGTTGGATTTAATGTTGGATCTAAAGGATTTAAATAACCGCTATTTCTCTTCAGTTAAACCATAAGTCAGGGCTCGGCGACGCGTGGTTTCCGCCACTGCCACCTTTCACTGGCAACACTCGTCCAATGAAGGTGTATGTGCGTTTATTCTGTGACCTAGGTCAGGCACTTATCAAGTTACGGCAGCTTAAATGGCAAGAATTATACGGAAATTTCTAATTTGCAACGGGCAACACCTTAGAACAACGGGTAGCACTTTGTAAACGAATTTGATCATCCATGGCCAGGAATAAATAAAAAAAAGTATTTAATCGTTCTGTAATTGACGGTTTTACGTGTCAAGATTGTACAGCTAAGTAAAAAAATCCAAAATGAACACACTGATTTTTTTGTCATTTCAAAACTTAAAGTTAGCCAATTACGACAAAACAACACAAAAACACCTAATTACCAATTATCTTCTACTAGCTGTGCCCCGCGGTTTCACCCGCGTCTATTTGAGGAAAATCCATACTAAAATATCCATTGCTGGCCACTTTATTACGTTTTACGGAACCCTAGAAATACGTAAATAAGCAACAATGCTTTGTTGTAGAACAAATTTGATTACTTCAAATGACACAAACTTCAAATGTAGACACGCGCCGTCACAGACTTCAGCGACCAAAGAGAATTTAAATTCACGGAACTAAAGCTCTCGAAGAGAAATATTTTTCCCCGTTTTCTTTACATTCTTCACTCATACTCCGTACCTATTGATAGTAGCGTAATGTTATATACCCTATAGCTTTCCTAGATAAATGGAGTATCCAACAAAAAAATAATCTTTCCTATCGGTCCAGTAGTTTCCGAGATCCTAGCGTTCAAACAAACAAACAAACTCTTCAGCTTTATAATATTAGTATAGATATTTAATATCAAACCTGTCAGCATTATAAATCCGAAAGTTTGGATGTTTGTTGCTCAGTCACGTCGAAACGGCTGAAAAAATGATATTGCAGTCATTATAGTACAACACAAACGCTACTTTTTATCGTGGGAATAGGACAGGAAGGAGTATCATGTGGGTGAAATCGTGGAGCGTTATACCCCGTTTACATTATTCCAGTCCAGCGACCGAATCCAGCGCTGGATTGATAGATAGATAGATAGATATACTCTTTATTGACACACCAAAGAAAAAGAAATACAGAAAATAAAGAACAATACATTTTAAAGTAGTGCGACAATGGGCGGCCTTATCGCTGAAAGCGATCTCTTCCAGGCAACCTTAGGATGGATAATAATATTAGGACAAGTATACAGGGTGTGCAAATAAGAATTAAACTTATCAAAATAATATACATAGGTACAAATATTTTGGAATGAAAATAACAATTATGAACAAATATATACAAGGTGTTGCAGAAAGGTGCAACAATATTTATGGTAGTTCATCTACATTAAGTTTTGAATCATGTATGTGAAAATTAGGCATGAAAGCTCAAAAAAATTTTTCAAAAAAAAAATTAAATTTTTTGATTGTTATTTCATTTGACATACCCCTAATGGCCAGATCTCCGCACGGATTTTTATACGATGTCGCTGCGTCGGCGGCAAGGTCGTTTGCCTGCTGTACATGCTTTAGGGTTGAAGCTGGTGATTTGGTGGAAATTTTACGTCAAACTTTGACTCGAATTATCTCGTGATCTACCGTGCTGAGCGGAAAGAGACCTTGGGTGATGAAGTCTACATCAGTGTTAGAATGGACTGTTAAAATATTGTTGGGGGTAAATCCACCACGTTGTATATTATAGAGTGGACACTGTCATAAATCTTATACAATAATACTAGTAATTTATAATTTAGAAAATAGCAATTTCTTAAGCAATTTTGTTTTATTTTTTGTGATCAAATAATAGACGTTGTGTTATTCCAGACTATAATTTACTAGTAATACCCCGTTTACATGATTCCAGTCCAGCGACCGAATCCAGCGCTGGATTGCTTACTGGAATAATGGAAACCGGCACTGGAAAGCATCAATCCAGTGCCAATGGATTCCAGTGCCGGTTTACATTATTCCAGTAAGCAATCCAGCGCTGGATTCGGTCGCTGGACTGGAATCATGTAAACGGGGTATTTTAATTTATAGTCTGGACTAATACAACGTCTATTATTTGATCACAAAAAAAAACAAAATTGCTTAAGAAATTGCTATTTTCTAAATTATACGCGAACGAAGTCACGGGCAGTTAACAGTTATTACTAATTACTAAATTAGTTCATATATGTATATTACAACAACAAAACGGAGTTTACAGTACAACTGCAGGTCTACACAACCTCCAAACAATTGGATCCGACCGACAGCTGTCCAAATAATCGGTAAGGTAATTAAATGCTTTCAGAGTAAGGTTTACGACACAAAAACTGTCAAAACTATGTCGGTCGGAATTCGGACTGAACGAAACGCCGGATCCGATCAACCGACCGATTGTGTTTCGAGGTAAGAAATGTCCATAAATTCGGCCCATATATCGTTTATCGGACTTCGTAATAGACCTGCTGGTCCTCGTCTAATGACCACTTTCCGGTGGTCTTCCGAGTACTTACTTATTAATAAATTACCAAATCAATAAAATGACAAAAATATCTCTTTATTTATATCGACATAATCCAAAAGCAATGCGGATGTTACACAATACTTTCTTTAACAAATGGACACCAATTTAGTGAGCCATTCGCCAAAATACGACCTAACATCATCTTCTGAGAATAGCGTGGAGAATCTTTAATTTTACTTTAAATTAATTGGAGCACCTTTAATATTTATTGCACAAAATCATTTGTAATTTGCAAACGGAAAGCTAGCCATTGTTTCGAACCGAAGGAAGCGGTTTCAATTCACCATTTCCTCAATAAGAACATTTAAACTATAAAATACTAAGCCTGAGTTGCTCAAAGTGTAAGTACTTTAATCATATATTTATTCTCAATTTAAATTAGGGAATCAAATGAAATAAAAAGCTAAGAAAACTAAAAAAATAAAACAATGTAAGAGATAACAAATCGTGTATTTGGTCGTACATTTTCAAAGTTATAATGAAACAGAATTTCACAGTAAGATAATTTTATTATCGTGCAACTGTCAATTATTTTATAGGTTAGAACTCGTAACTATAAAAAGTTTACTAAAAAAGTATTATAGTCTGTTTTTGAAGCTACCGATATCTGGGGCCTATTTAACTGTTTCAGAAATACTATTATAAAACTTCCGATCCCTTAATGTGAGTCGGCTTTCCTGACTCAATGAGAGAATGTAAAATACCAATTAGCTTATCAGTGTTGCGTAGGTCGCAAGGTACCACCAGGCACCGATGCGGCCGCCGCGAGGGGGCTATGAGACCGAACATCTGGCCCTAAATACCCCTTGGTCTGTAAGCCTAGGAGCCCAATCCCGACAATAAGGTTCACTTCGGAACCGATCCTCTACCTTCCCATGGGGTACCTAAAAGGAAGAGTTCAATGATATATTACATGTATGTCTCTCTACTTGCGTGTTGTACGATTCTTAGAATAATTTAATTCACCGGGTGTCTTCAAATCGAGAGCAAATTTGTTACTTATAGATAAGCACGTCCCATCGTAGACTGTGTCGTCACTTAACGAAGTCGGTGATGAAGTGCATACTAGAAATCGAAATATAGTGTAGTAGTACCCTACTTGTAGAAATCATACTTAAATTCTAGCTTCGTAACAGATAAACATTAAATTTAAAAAAAAACCGGCTATTGTTTAAAATTAAACACTTGAACGGATCGTGTTCAAATTTGGAACTCCCAGACAGATCCTGGACATCCGGAGCCTGTCTGGCAGTGTCTGGAGTAACACATTGGCTACTTTTTATAACGGAAACGGAACCCCTGCGGGTAAAACTGCTAGGCACTGCTATTTTATAATCTTATCAGGATTAGTAAGATTTAATATTGAATCGAATATTCACAAAAAGGAGAAATCTCTATCGTCATTACAATATTACCATCTTAATGACTGCAAACGCTTCTCCACCCAAAACCCAATTACGTAACACACACATTTTAATTTCACAAACCTAGGCCTACGCTTCGAAAACTAAAAAAAAAATACAAACAAAAGAACAATAATAAAATCAGTAGGACAATACAAATGACACACTTATCCCATATTAACTTAACCCAGTGTAACCAATCTGCGTACGCGCACCGAATACAAAAACTTAAGTAACCAACATTATGTCACCGAGAAAGCGGATGGCCGACTTACCTCGCGCGTGACATAATGATCTTCGTAAATAAACATGGCTTAAATATAACTTAACTGGCTTGGGTGTAACTTAGCTGTCATGTTTTAAGTTATTGAAGACTAAGCACTAGCTTTGAACTCAATCTAGAGACGTGCCAAAAGGCTCATAGACAACCGGTACCGATTTCGGATTCGGATGACATAATGGTCTTTGTAAATAGCCTTGGCTTAAATATATCTTAGGTGTAACTTATCCGTCATGTTTTAAGACCCATTGAAAGCTAAGCACTAGCTTTGAACTCAATCTAGAGACGTGCCAAAAGGCTCATAGACAACGGGTACCTATTTCGGATTCGGATGACATAATGGTCTTTGTAAATAGCCATGGCTTATATATTTATAGCTTAGATGTAAGTTATCCGTCATGTTTTAAGACCCATTGAAAGCTAAGCACTTGCTTTGAACTCAATCTAGAGACGTGCCAGAAAGCTCATAGACAACGGGTACCTTTTTCGGATTCGGATGACATAATGTTCTTTGTAAATAGCCATGGCTTATATATATAACTTAAGGTACAAGTTCGCGCGGAGACCGCGACACGAGACCGAGACCGGAGACCGCGACCGGAGACCGCGACAGGCACTTGACACTATGGAATTGTATGGGCGTCAGTTCGCGCCGCGACCGCGACCGCGACCTGTCTCGGTCTCCTGTCGCGGTCTCGGCGCGAACTGGCACCCATACAATTCCATAGTGTCAAGTGCCTGTCGCGGTCTCCGGTCTCGGTCTCCTGTCGCGGTCTCGTGTCGCGGTCTCCGCGCGAACTTGTACCTTTGGATGTAAGTTATCCGTCATGTTTTAAGACCAATTGAAGACTAAGCACTAGCTTTGAGCGCTATGTAGATGCGTACCAAAAGGCTCAAAAACAACGAGTACCTTTTTCAGATTCGGATGACATAATATTCTTCGTAAAGCACTCGCTTTGAACTCAATATAGAGACATGTCAAAAGGCTCATAGAGAACGAGTACCTTTTTCGGATTTTCGATTTGAGTGATATAATTGTCTTTGTAAAAAAAATTGCTTAAATTAAAAAAAAAAATCTAGCTTAGTTGTAACTTAGCTGTCATATTTTTGGTCATTGAAGAGTGAAGATTAAGCACTAGCTTTGAATTCAATCTAGAGACGTATAAGAACCTATTCAGATGATTTTTTTTTTGTTGGAAAGGAGATATTCCTAGACTAACCTAGGAATATCTTTACTTTACTTTTACGTATTTTAAAGCACTACAATTTAATAAAGGTCTGAAGACAAGCAATACATTAATATATTAAACACTAGTAACACCCCGTGGTTTTATATCCATAGTTGCCGTACCCGTTATTTTCCCGAGATAAAAAGTAGCCTATGCTCTTCCTGACTATAATCTGTGTTCCAAATATCCAAAAATAACCAGATCCATTCAGACGTTACGATGTGATTGAGCAACAAACTCCCAAACATTGGCAGTTATAATATTAGTAGGATGCTATTAGTACGGATTGTGAAAGATAACTCCGAGTTTTAGCAACGAGAACATGAAGAGGGCTGTTTAATTTAAAATAAACCTAAACAGTTTAAGTAATTGACTTAATTTTATTCGCTGACCATTGATTCAAATTACCCATCAAATAAAACACAAGAGCAATTTTAACTCTTCTACATTGTCTATGGCCAAATACAGCCGCCATTACGTTTTGAATTTGCATACAAATCGCTGATTTTACAAACTGTATAAGGTTATATCAAATTTATTACTTTCTTTCACTTATTCTAATGTGTTGCTGTTTTTTTTTGGCGTTCCGTACAAACGAATCGGACCCCAATAATTATGACTCCGGTGTTTGTCTGTCGGTGTTTGAGTTTTTTAACAAACGGGCAGAAACGCTTAGGTAATTGTGTTATCCCTAAGGTACTCTGGATTGTTCCGGAAAAAAATTGTTATTCTGCATTCTTGAAGAATTTCAGAATATTCCAATCCGGAGCAGTCGCAGCCTCCAGCACCAATATTATTGTGTTTCAGGTGTTTTCTCGCGGTAAAAAGTAGCCTATATGAAAATGAAATGAATTCGACATTTTGTATTTTGTTTTTGATTTTTCTATTTGACGTATACGATTTGTCATTTATCATCCCCCCTGCCTTCCCCTTCGGACGGCGCCTGTGATTCATTTAATTTTTGGACATCTAGCAAATAAAAACAAAATTAAGCTTGTCCTTGACCGCTATATCCCCTGATGACGAAGTTATCTAAGATGGAATGCCAAAAATTAACTAAATATTACCGATTAAACGCACATTAGATTGTATCCATTGGGAAAGTCCCAATCAGGCAGCAAATTCCATTGCTTAGCTGTACGTATTTCAACGATAGTGAAGTCAACTGCTGTGTTCCATTTTCACATTTATTGTATTAGTACGGTTGGCTAGTAGGTACGGAACCCTGTTTACAATCAGATTCACACTTGACTGTATTTAATTTAGCCACGTTATTCCACCCGCGAAGTTCTTACAAAAATTAGGTATTTTACAAAAACAAGTCATGTGAAATACTTTCGTTTTTAAAATAGGATCGAGAAATCTTTTGTTCTAGTATTTTTGTTGCATAAAAAATTCAGGCAACCGGTTTCGTTTGACCCGCTTACCAAATACGACAGTGGGGAAAACCCACCACGAGTTCATAGTTAGTGTAATTTTCCTCACTAAAATAGTAAGGATTTTTGACAGCATTTTTTTTAATGGAACGAAGATCCTTACAGCATGCTTGAACGAGATAGGGATTTTGCGCGACCGAATTGAAAAAATTGTGAGACTAAAACTTAAATAAACAATTAAATTAAGCATTTTTTTGCAAATTGTGTTGCTTCAATATTATCCTTAGTGTCCCATAACCATAGAATAGCCATAACACCACATAAGTTCCTAGACAGTCGTAGATATTACAGTCCAAGGTCCCAGGGCCTCCAGACGTCACGTGTTTTCTGACGAACGAAATGTGGACGATTGACTAATGTTAGTATGTTCTAATACCTCGCTTAGACGGCCAATTTTGTGGTATCATGTAATGAAGGCAGGTTATATAATAATTAATATTAAAACATTAATAACCTCACGTAAATTCTCCTAACTGATTTTCACATATATTAAAGGCCATATTCTTAACAATAAGTCGCCAATGGCCGGGACCGGCCGGGTCTTGCAGACGCAAACTCGCAAAATAATGACTTCACTTCACGTAAATTCGGATACTTCATTTTATGTCCGCCAGACAGCTATATTCAAACCTTAGCCTAAACCTAATCTAAGTGAGTAAAGTTTTCTACATGTCGTTGTGTATTGTCAGCTTTGCGGTAGAATCGCTGAGTTCCGGTTTAAAGGGCAATGTTTCTGGAGAAATTACAGGACAAAGAGATAAATCATCTTACATAGGTTACGAGCGCACCGCAATGGTAGGTAATGTTTTGGTCTTTTTTTAGTTTTATAGGCTAACACTTGACCGCCATCTTGCTTGATGTTTAGGCGACGTTGTAGTCAGCGATGGACGTGTTTACCTAAAAGACATCGATTCACTCTCGATTTGAAAACACCAAGATTGTAATTATCGGTAAAAAGCCCACTCAGGCAACGCATTCCACAGCCTAGCCGTTCTTAGCACAAAAGTAAAGTCAGACTATTTCGGTCGAGTCTTTGAATCGTCAACCATGAAACGATGTCACTTTTTCGAGCTACGAGCAGTCCGATAAAAAAATGAGCAAGGCTTTCGTTGTTCCGTATCTGCGTGATACTGTAAGGTTTTTATGAGTGTGTTATGTATGAGTGTTGCTTACCACCAGACACATGTCCTGCTCGTCTCGTCACTCTATACTATAAAAAGTTAATACTTTCGCTCAAGGTCTTGGCCACATATCATAACCCAAGGCATATAAAGTACTTGGAATAAATAAATAAAATTAAACACTGCTGGACCCAATGTGACGCCATTATTATGCCAAGCACTTCACTTTATGCAATCGTGTTGACATCAATGTTCTACTTATATTCTTTGAGGTTATATATTACTATGTCTGAGGTACCTATGGAAGTTGGTCTTAAGGGGGGCTTACTAGTGCCTTTTTCCCAGGGTAAATTTTAATATTGTTTTCTTAATATATTTATATACAGAGTTACTGGTAATCAGCTTGCATCCGTTTGAGCATGTTCTGTATATTTAAACAAACAACCTTTATTCTACAACTTTCGTTAAAACTCAATAGATAACCCAATAAAAAATTGTGTTCGTTGCTCATTTTTGTACTGTTTAGCGACTTTTTAGTGTTTATTAACTTCGGCACATCATTTTTTGCGCGTTAAAGAGCGTGCGCGCTCTTGTTACGAATTGTTACGAAGAGTTCGATGCTTTTAGACCGTGCAAATATACTTTTTATTTATTTTGTAAAATAAAAAAAACTCAATTTTTTTAAAACTGTATGACAAAAGTTGACGTATTGAATGTACCTAACATCCCCTTAAAAGGATGCAGGCTGATTACCAATAACCCTGTATATTCAAACTACGTGACACATAGTTTGTCCGCGAGGGCCTCCTAAACTGCTTAATTGATTTAATTCAAACTTCAACACCGTGTGCATTTCTATTCAACTTGAAAGTTAGAATAGTAAAGTTATTATATGCATTAATAGTCTTTAAACGATAATATCCGAGGAAAGCCGGAAAGAGTCACTAGCGACTCGTTCCGGCTTCTATTTATGGCTTCACTTTATGAATTCTACCTTATTTGAGAAAATAGGGCGAGTATGTAGGACTCAGCACCAGTGGTGGCCGCACTAACAACAAGTTTAAGAACTAAAAAAAATGTTTAGTTAAATAGTTTTATTGGAAAATAAAGTATTTTCATCAGAACTCAAGCTACACGAAATATCAAATCAATCTGACAACGGGAACGCAGTAAAAATTCAATAACATTTTGTCTCCTACAAACAAGTCATGCTAAACAAAACTGTTCATGTAAATGTAAAAATCTTAGGATATTTCGTCTGTGCGCTTTTTGTTGGAGCTATGAGAATACTTTCGCACTCGCCTGCGACCCCGGGCGTGCTTGTCTCTTTGAACCTTTCCAAAGAATATCCACTATTATTTCCTGAACTGGCACGTAGAAATACTTTGCAGGCCACCTCAGGGGCTGCCCTATGGTATCTAATGCCTAGCCTAATCCAGTCACTTGCTACAATCCGGCTGCAGAAGACAGCAAGCAAGGCCACGGCGGATAAGGAAAACGAAGCATCGTAATACCAACTCTTCTCCCGTCGCTTCTACTCCACAGCCACGAAGCCCACTAAATAAAACGTATGTCTGGAGATCTAGGACTGTTATTTAGCCAGATATGCATACCAGCCAAGTAAAGTTCCCAAGTATGTCCAGTCGCTTCCCAGAACGAAGAGCGTTCACACCATGGCCGAATTTGTTAAGAAACCACCTAGGATTGCAAATTTGTTCACTGGTGAGTTTGCCCCAGGAGAAGATTCCACATAACCTGCCTTCGTCTTACTCTTTCGCGTTGTGTCAATACCCAATCAAAGATCTTCAATTTCTGTGCACACTATTACCAATTATTATTTTACCGCCTAGCAACGATGACAACACATAACAGTGTTCCGGTTTTCGGGCAATGTTTCCAGTGAATTAATGGAGCATAGAGATAAAACATCTTATATCTATGGGAGACAAGTGTAGTTCAATGCTAGGCAATGATTTGGACTCATTATGTTCCAATAGCTGCGTATCATTGTGCTGTTATAGGCTGGCATGATGGTTACTATCAGGTAAATGCTGGTCTCGTCCTTTTGCCTATAAAAAAAAGTGTGCTTAGGTCTTAGGACCGCAGCGCAGAAGTGAAATCAAATCATTCAATAGTTTTTAGTGGTTACATATTTCTTGCGACATAACTATTAAAAGTTAATATAAGGTATAAGTTACGGTGGTCTAGTCGGGAGAACGGCGGCTGCCGATCCGGAGACCCCGGGTTCAAACCCCACACGCACCACTGTCTTTTAGAAGTCATGTGCGTAATGCCGCTAACTTAAAAAACGGTGAAGGAAAATATCGTGAGGAAACCGACATGCACCTAGAATCTTTCGAAGTCATGTGTCATCCGCCAACCCGCACTGGGCCAGCGTGGTGGATTATGGCCTTAACTCTCTCCTTGCGAGAGAAGGCCCTGAGTCCCAGCAGTGGGAACGTTTAGTGGGCTGTTGATGATGAACTATTAAAAAACTATGGTACGATGAATATAATTACACATACTTTGCATATAGTAACACAGTGACAGCAGACAGACAGCAGCAGCAGCTGATTGTATTTTTTTCGCTCGGGCACACTCGGCAGTTCCGAGTTCGTCCAGATTAATCTTTCACGTCCGAACGTGACCATCAGCCTTATTCACAGCTCACGAAACATCGTTAGTGTTTTTTTTTTTTATAGTTTGAGTGACGAGACGAGCAGGCCATGTGCCTGATGGTAAGCAACATGCCTGCCACATAACAGCACAGTAACACGTAGCTATTGGAACATGATAGTCCAAATCATTACCTACCACTGCACTGCGCTCGTCACCCAGAGATCTAAGATATTATGTCTCTAAGCCCTGTAATTTCTCTGGAATCATTTCCCTTCAAACCGGAACACAGTAATGTTTGCACATTACTGCTTGGCGGTAGAATATTTGGCAAAGGTGTGGTACTTCCCCAGGCGGACTCTGCTAAGAGTCCTACCACTACTAAAAACTGTGTGTCGCTTCAAAAGAAGTTTTCCCTTCAAAAACATTATCGGCTTAAAATTGCTGATAATAGTCTCATCTCTCTTTAGACCGCTAACCCCCAAAACCGACTAACAATGGGCCTACAAAGTAGAGAGTCCACGTTCAACATAATAGCGTGGCCATAACGCGGTAATCTGGGTGAAAGCACGGATATGCGCTTGCGCAATACTGTTCCTTGATACACATTCTGTGCTGTAACGACGCCTCTTCTTATACTCCGCGGTAACACTACCGTAACAGGCATTTTGTGCTAATAATCGTACAATAGTAGGTACTAGAAGGGCAATGTTTCCAGAGCTCTGGAGTCTATTGAGAGACGTGCCAAAATGCTCATAGGCAATAACACTCTTGTGCGTAAAAGACTTCAAAGTCTTGATCATCGCCGCAAGATTGCTAGCTTATCGGTTTTTTATCGGATACACTTTGGAGAGTGTGCAACTGATCTGCATGATCTAATACCACCTTGCCCTTTCTTCTATCGGAATTCTCGTATCTCAAAAAACGACATCGTTTCATGGTTGATGTTCCAAAAACACGAACGAAGAGATTTGACTCCACGTTTGTGATAAGAACGTCAAGGTTGTGGAATGCGTTGCCGGAGTGGGTTTTCCCCGATGGTTACAATCTTCAAATCGAGAATGAATCGGTTTCTTCTAGGTAAGCACGTTCCATCGTAGATCGCATCGTCGCTTAACATCAGGCGAGATGGTGGTCAAGTGCGAACCAATCACAGTTAAAAAAAAAAAAAACACGATTCTAGTTTTTCAAGCTAGGATATCAAGCTAGTAGTAGTCAGCTAGCAAGCTGTACTAGCTTGCTAGCTTCGTGTAGACAAAACTAGCGTTGCGTAGCGTTGTCAACACGAAGCTAGAAGTATTAGCTTGCTAGCTTCGTGTAGACAAAACTAGCGTTGCGTAGCGTTGTCAACACGAAGCTAGAAGTATTAGCTTGCTAGCTTCGTGTAGACAAAACTAGCGTTGCGTAGCGTTGTCAACACGAAGCTAGAAGTATTAGCTTGCTAGCTTCGTGTAGACAAAACTAGCGTTGCGTAGCGTTGTCAACACGAAGCTAGAAGTATTAGCTTGCTAGCTTCGTGTAAACAAAACTAGCGTTGCGTAGCGTTGTCAACACGAAGCTAGAAGTATTAGCTTGCTAGCTTCGTGTAGACAAAACTAGCGTTGCGTAGCGTTGTCAACACGAAGCTAGAAGTATTAGCTTGCTAGCTTCGTGTAGACAAAACTAGCGTTGCGTAGCGTTGTCAACACGAAGCTAGAAGTATTAGCTTGCTAGCTTCGTGTAGACAAAACTAGCGTTGCGTAGCGTTGTCAACACGAAGCTAGAAGTATTAGCTTGCTTACACTAGCTTGCTATCTTAGCTTGAAAATCTAGTCTCGTGTAGCTCGGGCGTTAGAGGTAAAAAAATAAAATACCTTATATCTCCGGATGACGAGCACAGTGCAGCGCTAGGCGATGATTTGAACTCTTCATTTTCCAATAGCTGCGTATATAACGGCGCACAGTGATGTTATGGGCAAGCATGTAGCTTACCATCAGACACATGTCATGCTCGTCTTGTCACTCGATACCTACTATAAAAAAAAAAGTCTGACGGACAGGTAAACTTTATTAAACGCACCAGAAAAGTAAAAAAAATCTCTGGAAAAACAAAAACATTAATTTAAAATTTAATTCAGATCCTTAACCAAATTTCATAAAAAATAATCATTAAGTCATCCAGATTAATGAAATTAGTTTTTTTGTTTATATTTCAAAGACTACTACATCGATTTTGATAAATTTTATATGAGGCCATTTCTGAACTATGCGTTACTAAATAAAATAAGAACTATCAATATTGATTTACCATTGGCGGAGCTATCGTGTAACATACATACAAACAAATTGAGAACCTCCGCCTTTTTGAAGTTGGTTAAAAATATAAAATGCGACATATAAAATACATACATGGCGACCTTATCGCTCATTGTAACCACCGGGACAACTCCACTCAGCAAACCCATTCCACGGCCTAGACGTTCTAATCACAAAACAAACCTGTTCGTTCGAGACTTTAGAACATGAATCATGAAACGATGTTGCTTTTTCAAACTACGAGCAGTCCAAAAGAAAAAAGGGCAAGACGGTATCGTGCAGATCAGTTGTACACTCTCCGGAATGTATCCGATAAAAGCCCGATAAGCTAGCAATTTTGCATAGATTCTTTTAGAGTGATCGTAGTTTATCTGCCATAACCTATATTGAGCTTCAGTGTGGACAATGACAGTGAAAGTGAACCCTAAGTTTACTCAACGAGCTATGGAAAAAGCTATTCTTGGGGTTTCTCTGACGGATTACATTCGCAACGGGGTAATCCGTCGGAGAACTAAGGTCACTGACATAGTTTAGCGGATTGGCAAGATGATGTTGCAGTGGGTTGGTCATATATCTCGCAGAACTGTTCGTTCATTTATTTTAAAGTGATAAAAGAACGAGAAGGTAGCAATTTTATGACGATCTCAAACTCAAGGCTTTGATGTAATTTTTGCACAAGGCTGTCTTTTCCTACGAGCCTTTTGGCACGTCTCTTGATCGATTCCAGATCTCCCTGACCAGTCACTGCTGGTACGTAGCCGATCCATCCTAATCGTGTGAACAGTGCGCGATATAAAAGTATGAGTCTATGATCTAAAATGGCTATAATGGCATATATGTACCCAAATCACGGCTGGTCTAGTCGAGAGAGGACCTGGTTCAAATCCCACGCGCACCACAGTCTCTTCAAAGTCCTGTACTAATGCCGCTATCTTAGCATCGTGAGGATACCGAGATGTTCTAGAATGTTTCGAGGTCATGTGTCATCCACCAACCCGCATTAGACCAGCGTGGTGGATTATACCCTAGACTCCATAGACTATGGAGTACTGTTCGCATCTTTGGGATGGTTCGGCTAAGTATCAGCTGGAGGCCTTGGAATCGATCGTGAGACGTGACAAAATGCTCATAGGCAACGACACTCTTATGCGAAAAAGACTACAAAGTCTTGAACATCGCCGAAAAGTTGCTAGCCTTTCGGTTTTTTATCGAATACACTTCGGAGAGTGTGCGACTGATTTACATGATCTAATACCACCTTGCCCTTTTTTCTATCGGGATGCTCGTAGCACGAAAAAGCGACATCGTTTCACGGTTGATGTTCCAAAGACACGAACGAAGAGATTTGACTCTACTTTTGTAATAAGAACGTCTAGGCTTTGAAATGGGTTTTCCCGAGTTCTCTGTTACAATCTTTGTGTCTTCAAATCGAGAGTGAATCGGTTTCTTCTAGGTAAACACGCTCCATCGTAGACCGCATCGTCGCTTAACATCAGGCGAGATGGCGGTCAAGTGTAAGCCTATAAATGTTAAAAAAACTATAGAGAGTCTATGGTCGCAAATAGTTGCAAGAGAAGGCTCAGGAACATATATAATGAGCTGTTTATGCTTATGCAGCTATATATCGATACTTCAGTAAACCTTTTTTTTTTAATGGGCAGAGCCTTTATTAACAAAACTAAAATACAATGAGAACTACACTACGCTACATACCTAACAACTACTCACACTAAGCACACCTGAATTATCCATAGACCAATGAAGGTCTACAGATAATCAAGATGTTCAAGCCCCTACCAATCGGAAGCGTACCCAGCATGCTGGCGGCATTACCACGCTGAATGGCAATGCTTATGCGTTGGGCCAAATAAACGCTAGCATTTTGGTCACGCGTCGCGTCGACCAAGCGCTCGGAAAGGCTTTTGAAAATGAGGTGAGCTCCCGGCCCCCACGGACCCAATGTCTCAACCCCAAAAGGGCTCAAATATGTAACCTCTTCCGAGGGTTGCATATTTGCGCCGTTTGACTCGCTCAGCTGAACCTTTACCTTCAAACAGGTATCACATCGCGTGCTAGCATTGTAACTGATGACCACCGTACCATGTAATGAAAGGTTGGCCAGTTTCTTCACATCCTTCGACGAAAGGAAAGGGAGGTAACTATGTGTCATTTGGCATTTGATGACTGGCTGATGGGTTTTTCCAATGTACTTAAAATATTGAAAGTATTTTCTCAATATATTACACAACTAGGCAAGCCTCGTGGTGTAAGCCACAGGTTTTCGTTCGTAGATTTATTCTAGACACCGATAATGGTGAATTAGATACTTACATTAAAAGGTTTATTAGCTCCTAAAAGCAAAAACCGACTTCAAAATTAAATTCAGACACTCGAACAAATTTCATAAGAAGCCATCACTAAGTCGTTCAAATAAGTAAATGAAAATCATAGTTATTTATTAATATTTCAGAAATCACCCGATCGATATCGATAACATGTGATAGACCAGCTCTGAACTATAGTATGTTGTACCAAACATACAACGAACGATTAAAATTGATGCACAATTGACAGACCTATCGCGTAAAACCGAATTGCTTGATTCCTAGTGTAATAAGTGTTGATATATTGTAGTAGGTTAGTGTTTTTTTGAGCCGTATGGCGAGCCATGGGAGAAGCCTATGTCCAGCATTGTACAGAAATATAGACTACAGGCCCGTGAACAAAATTTACGGGTTAAATGAACCACCAGGAGACCTATGTAGGATGATACGAGGGTATAAAGTAATAAGATTCAGCACTATGCCGTCACTTGTAAGCTGTCCAACTGAGTGCAGTTGAAGACGGAGGGGTTGCAATCCTCGATCATTTCTCCTTGTCGCATGATTTTTGTACCGCATTGCGAAATAATGGATTAGAAGAGGTATTGAAACTGAATGAAATGATGATGAGTCTGGCGATGATGAGTGTTCGTTTAATCGCAGCAATGTCAATACCAAGTGTCAGTGTCACCATAAATCAGGAAGGCCGCGTTTCCCAGTAACCGCAGGCGCGGCGAAAGTTCAACTTACCATTCAACGCCGCTCGGTTACGAATGATTTTACTCATTTTACGTGGAAATTGAATAAATGGGGAAATGCTTATCAGAATTAAATTGGCAACAAATCTTAGAAATCACACTACTATTGATAGCTAGATAGAAAACTTTTTGTTGTGGAACAACAAGTTAAAAAAAATACAGTAAAAAACTTATGAGCTAGCACCACTAGTGACGGCTTTATTGCTGAGAGCGATCTCTTCCAGGCAACCAACACAAAGAAAATAGCCTACATTCTAATAAAGACAGGAGAGAGCGACATTAATTTAAATAATACCACTAAATATATATCACTAAAATAAAATAATTGTAAAATAAGTGCCGGTTCACATTTTTTCAGTAAGCAATCCAGCGCTGGATTCGGTCGATGAACTGGAATAATGTAAACCGGACATAAATCGATTTTGGCGATGATTTATTTTCTCTGAAGAAAACCGGTTTCAATTTAAAATTAAATTCAGACACTCGACAAAATTTCATAAGAAGCTACGAGTATGTACTATGTCGTCTAGATATATGTTTACAAAATTTAGTTTTTTAATAATATTTTAAAATCCGCCACACCGATATTGATAAAATTTACATAGTACCTTTGAAGTATTTTCTAACAACAAAAAAATCATTAAATCGATTCACTATTAGCGGAGCTATTGCGTGGCATACATTTTTTATGACGTGATAACGTCTTATAATTCGATGAAGCCGGCTGCACGCCCACAAAACATGACGTCATGTAGCGTCACCGTCGGTCGTTACCGTCGGTCGTTACCTCGCCGCATGTTTGTTACAGTTGTATTAATTATTTCGACCAGTAGTTCAAGCGGGGATGTAGCTCAGTGGTAGAGCGTTCGCTTTGCATGTGAAATGCTCCGGGTTCGATCCCCGGCATCTAAAAGCTTTTTTGCATTGTTTTGATTGAAAATGACTAAATTCTACTGATTACTTTTTACATACAAATCTATTAAACCAATGAAATTAAAATTTTCTTTTGAAAAATGCTACCATTCCATCAGTATTTTCTTAAGACGTTGTCACGTTCTATCGTCAGTAAACCGACTTTACAGACAAACATTTTTTTTTAACTCTAATAGTTTCACACTTGACCACCATCTCGCCCAATGTTAAGCGACGATGCGATCTACGATGGAACAAAAATAAACATACCTATCCTTTATTGAAGTCTGTTAAAATAAGGTTAAAATAATTATCGTGAAAGACTATTAGTTTGATATAGTCTGAAACAGTTTGGTCAACAACATACTTACATATACCTACGCAATTTCCAACCATTTATTTTACGGATCAGTTCAAAATCTCTGTTGTTGTAGCTAATTGTAATCAAAAATGTACAAGCGAACCCTGGAAACTACATAAAGAAAAACTAGTTAAGCTATCGCCAAACAAGTAATCCACAAACATTTATTTGTTCCGGTTTGAAAGACAATGTTTCCATAGTAATTTTAAGTAAAAGAGTAGTTAGAGTAGTAGTTTATTACAGTTGAAAATACACAATAACACAGGGGAATCCTCGAATCTTGAAAAACGATCATCGAAATGTTTGTGGTTTACTGAATGCGCAAACATTTTCATGTTCCAATTTAAATAACAATTCCCAGACAACGAGACAAAAAATTGGCAGTCATAGGAACTGCCGATAGAAGTGAAAACTTATAACTCAGAATTTGATAGCTTACCTTGGAAACTACACGGGTGCAACCGGAGGGCGTGGCCTCGCCATCTTGGCATGGCCATCTAGAAATGCGTCAGCATTTCCCATTGGCTGATGCGTTTCTAGATGGCCATGCCATGATGGCCTGTCCACCCCTTTCAGCATTTCCCATTGGCTGACCTATTTCTAGCCAGCCAATACCAATAGCCATGGTCCCGAGTTTACCCGAAGCTTTCTTATCATACCCGAACGTGACGAATGAATTCAATTCACATCCCACGAAAAATCTGTCTAGGGCGCGCCTAAAGAAGTTTTCACTTCAAAAACAATACCGTCCGAATTGATAAACTCGTCCCGTTGAACTCTGTTAAAAACAAAGAATTTACATAATTATACTACGTATAGAGTTAGAACAAACGCTTTCCACCGAAATCACAGGTCTGATCGCTCTTGTCTTGTCGCTCTCGTGGAAGTGTCATACTTTTGTCGCGGCACATCACGACGTCGCCATAGCTAACATACACCTCATCTGCTTACGATTGGGAACCGTGCGGAAAATCGGATCTATTTACTTATTCTTTATCTAAGGCTAAAAATCCGCCAAGCATTAATGTGCAAGCATTACTGTGTTCCGGTTTGAAGGGCAATGTTTCCAAAGAAGTTACGGGCTTAGAGATTTAACACCTTAGATCTCTGCTAGTCTGCTAGTGCTAGGTAATGATTTGGACTCTTCATATTCCAATAGCTGCGTGTCACTGTGCTGTTATGTGGCAGGCATGTTGCTAACCATCAGGCACGTGCTAGTCTCGTCACAAAACATCATGACACAAAATTTTTATTTATCGGAAATATTTGTACTTAATCTTTGACACTAATCATAGATCCGACAATAGTCAAATTATTGAATAATAATTTAATAATAATCATAATTGAATAATAGACTTTTATGATTAAATCAGATAGAAAGTTTCATATTGGGTAACATGTTTACGTGCTGTATTAGACAGCATAAACCAACTTATAATGATAAACCTCAATGATGGCGCTACTGTCGAAGTTTTAAATTAATCTGCGCAGTCAAAATTAAAGCGAAGGAATGGAGCATCTTTAAATCTTCTCGACAATTATCTACTTCTCAATAATTGTTCTAGAAACTTAAAATCCTCTATTTTATCAAATACAATTATTAGGATGATGACTGGACCCAAAATATACCATTCTAATTAGGCCGTCAGGAGAAGAATCCAGTTGGGCTGGGCAGCATTTGGAAAACTTCGTCGAGTCTTCTCGTCACCCATCCCACAAAGTCTTAAGACAAAAATGTTCAACCAGTGCGTTCTACCTGTTATGACCTACGGTGCTGAAACGTGGACACTGACAGTGAAAATGGTCCGAAAGCTCAAGGTTGCTCAGCGAGCTATGGAAAGGGGTATGCTTGGGGTTTCTCTGAGGGATTGCATCCGCAATGAAGTAATTCGTCAGAGAACTAAAGTCACCGACATAGCTCAGCGTATTAGCAGACTGAAGTGGCAATGGGCCGGTCACATCTGTCGCAGACCCGATAACCGTTGGGGTAGACGGGTTCTGGGGTGGAGACCGCGAATCGGTAATCGTAGTGTAGGACGCCCTGAGACTAGATGGAGTGACGATATACGAAAGATGGCTGGTGGCGGTTGGAAACGTAAGACTGAGGATCGGGCTGAGTGGCGAAATATAGGAGAGGCCTATGTCCAGCAGTGGACGAACACGGGTTGATGATGATGATGAATTAGGCAGTCAGGTAGATTAATGAAAAATATGGGACACGTATTGCTTATTTTATCAAATTAATAAAAATCAACGAAGATAACATAGTATATGTAAAAAAATACATAAAACTTCCGGAGTGGAAGGTTGTGATGTCACGTCTACAAAAAAGTCGTATATAGTATAAGTGACGTCACTCGAAACTTCTTAGCATATCTTCGTAATATTTGGTCTGCGGAACACAAGAAAAAATGCTTATATTACAATGTTTTAAGTAGTCTACACACAGACTAACTGCAAATCCTCTATAGTCTGTACTATCCCAAATATAATAATATCCAATAAAATCCACGATTCTTTCAAATATAATTGCTACAATGGAAATTCTAGTTCCAATATTTGACCAATAGTATGAATTTGTTGGTGTGTAATTGCCATGCATGGTGTTTAGATTACTAAGTTATGATATGCAAATGTATTCACGGAATCATACATTTTTTCTTTTGTATGCTAATGTTTGTATAATCTTTTTTAGTGATCAGAATAACATGTAATAGTAATAAAAAGTAATAGTGTTATCGCTTAATTAACTGTTTTATTTATAAATTAATATCAGACTATTATGAGGACTAATATAAAATTTTAAAAAATTGGCAGTCATAGGAACTGCCGATAGAAGTGAAAACTTGTGACTCAAATGTTTTCACTTTTAATTGAATAGTCTAATCTATTTATTACCTTGTCAGAAGACAAATTATTTGTTAAACCATCGTAGGTCTATGTACATTCGCATAATTTCAACACCGCCAGCTAAATCGATGGTTGCGCCATCTAGTTTTATATTAACGTAATTATACAGAATATTGCAACTCTTTACTGTTTCTGTTACCCTGGTACCTACCTGGCCGTTTTTACCGAGTTTACCCGAAGATTTCATATCCGATCCGATCCGATCCATTATCATATCCAAGCGTGACGATTGATGAATCCATTTCACAGCCCACGAAAATTCTGTATATAGCGCGCCTAAAGAAGTTTTCACTTCAATAACTAAAAATATTACCTACCTACATTTTCAGCATTAGTATATTATAGGCCAAGATCCCAGAGCTGCCAGACGTCCCCTTTTTTCTGATGAATGAAATGAGGACGAAAGTTTGTGTGTTTGTTTTCCAACGTTTGTCTTATTTATTTATACATCTTTAAAAATAAAAAAAATTAGATAAACATTTTATTAAAACATCACACACTAATAATATCTATCTATATAAAAATCAATGCCACTTTTCGTTGTTAATAAACTCCTCCTAAACGGCTGGGCCGATTTGAATGATTTTTTTGTACACGTTTAGGTAGGGCCCTGGATGGTTTAGATTCACAAATCAGCCCGGCAGATGGCGCTTTAGTTGGTATCTAGGTTATTATCCGAGCGAAGCCGGCACGGGCCGCTAGTTTATCAATACAAAAATGTGTTTTTTGTAACGGATAAATAGAGCTCCACTATCAAACTAAATACTTAGTAGGTAAGAAATCGGGAACTCGCTTCACCATGAAAACACGGAAAAAATCGGTAAAAACAACTTTGTTCGACTCTATGTATGTACTTATACTGACCTTAAATATTATGTTTAACTTAAACTCAGTCAGCCAACAATTGGATGATAAAAATATCAATTAGTCAGCCGACTCAGATACATCTTTTGCATCGCAATCCCCCAAATAATAAGTCAGCTGACATCAGATAATAACCTAAGCTAGTATAATATTAGCTCTACATACCGCCTACAAGCCTTAATTTAAGGTTTTAGTTGGCTTTGTGTAGCTACATTGTTGGACCACTCATCCAATCATCCATGATTGTGTGTTAAATTATCAGAAAACTTTAACTATTACTATATTTCACACCTTTGCCAGTTATTCTACCGCCAAGCAGTACAGTGCAAACGTTACTGTGTACCGGTTCGAAGGACAATGTTTCCAGTAAAATAACTGGGCTTAGAGATGTAATATCTTAGATCTCTGGGTGACGAGCGCAGTGCAGTGCTAGGTAATGATTTGGACTCTTCATGATCCAATAGCTGCGTGTTACTGTGCTGTTATGTGGCAGGCTTGTTGCTTTCCACCAGGCACATGTCCAGCTCGTCTCGTCACTCTATGCTATAAAAAGAAATAAAACAATATTACAGTTTTTTTTTGTAAGTGTAAAAGGCATTTATGGCATAAGCCAACATAGTTAAATACTCAACATAGTTTAAAAATTATAATTTTGTAAATAAGGAGAAGCCATTGGCACCCGGACCCACAGTCTCAGACTAGTTCGGGAGCCTTTGGATCACTGTTATTGTAAACTTGTTGTTATTGTTTCAAAATAAAGTATTATTATTATAAGTCGGCATGTGCTAAATCCTCCCCATTAGGGAAACAGAGCACTTATAAGTCGGCATGTGCAAAGTCCTCCTCATTAGGGATATAGAACCCCCCTTCTGAGATACCAGTTCGTTCCTTGTTCTTCCCTATTGGCGTCAGCCCAAACCAAGGTCGTACCTTTTGAGATGCCCTTGCGATAGTCGTCGTACGAGATGTACCTAGTACTGGTTCATTATCATCATTTTCAGCCTGTATCAACCCACTTCTAAGAATAGGCCTCCTCGCCTCTATGTTATTAATTTCTATTCTGTGCTGATCTCATCCACGTAATCCCTGCGATGGATCTGATGTCGTCGACCCATCTGGCTGGTAGTCTGCCAACAGAACGTTTATCGGTAACCACTCTGTCAGAGATCTACTCCACCTGCTATCACCACGTCACGTCCACGTAATACGGTAGCCAATAGCCAACGTCAGTGACTTTCGTCCTTTGTCGGATTTCCGTATTATGCACTCGGTCTGTCAAACTGATGTCTAGCATGGAACGCTCCAGCCCTCTGTGCGTACTGTTCAGTGCGATACAAGAAGGTTAGTAGGGCCGAAAAGTTCGATTGACAGTAGAGGCTAAAGGTCGCTTTTAAAAAAACATTATACAAGACGCATTAAAACTATGTACTAGGTACTGCTGACAATAGCAGAGTAATAAAAAAAATGTAACGCACGTGTTTCCTGCGCAAAATGAGTAGACGAGAACTTACGAAGCAGTTGCGTCAATGGAATCTATGTCATAACTTGGCTCAGTCTTAGCTGGCAATTATATAGTGTAATAGTCATTTTAAAGTTTAGTCTACTTGATTGTGAAAATATAAAATAAACGCAATTTCGGTGAAAAATTATACTTTTATAATCTTGTTCACTAAAAACGCTGTACTGCACTTGCCACGTTGATATTTGTTTTCGTTAAGTGAAGTGGATTACAGCGCAGGGATTTAAATGATCTGTTTTTTATCATAATACGGAGCAATTCTAAGCAGTACTTTGACTTATTCAAGCCCAAATATGTGGTACCATCATGTGCTTTTATGGGCAAGCGTGTTATGTTTTGTAGGTTCAGTCACGGCAAATTAGTCTTAAAAATGGACGTCAAAATTAAATAAGTACAACTATTGCGTATATACCAACATTTTCAGCATGAGTATATTAGACATATGAGTGATCTGTGATTTTTAACTCTTATCAAAAGATTTTTTAATTCTTTAATATCTCGGCACGTATTTTTTTTAGCGCAATTTTGCATTTGCATGTCCAATATTTTGCGACTGTATTTAATGTTAACTCATAAAATCACTTACAATCATTATTTTAAACATTTAAATGATGAAGTATGTTATTTTAATGATAATTGTATTGTTAGTTTTGAGTGAATGTAACCGACGACCGAAAAAGAGGTCACAGAAAAACAAAAGCGGGAAAGCGAGAACAGATTTATTTAAAGGTATGACAGATATATACATTTTAATGAACAGCCTGTCCTCGTACTTATTTAGACAATAGTTTATTTAAATAATTTAACTTGAAATACTTAGAAGAGTAACTTAAAAGTATTTTTGAATTCATAAGTATGTACGTAAATTTTCTGTTATACCTAACTATAGAATTTAAATGTTCCAGAACTGTCACGTGCCACTGTCGTCGAACTAGTAGAACATCACTAAATGTGTCACAAAACATAGTACAAAAGAGAGTTTTCCAGATGCAATCTTGACTTGACTTGTCAAAGATAATCGTAAATTTTGCCAAGTGTGGCACCACTGTTTATTTCTTGACATTTCTCTAACAAAATAAAACATTGGCGCCACCTATGGTAAAATTTGGAACTGTCTTTGACAGGTCTTTTTGCATCTTGAAAACGCCCCATTGGCGGTCAAGAACTAAATAGTTATCGATAAAAACCACGTTTAATACTATACTTTGTAATTGTAGGACTCTTTGCAGTTGTATGGTGTGCTTCGCCAGCGCAGCCGGGCAACAAAAACAACATCAAAATAGTAAATAATCAACATTCATCCCTTGGGGGCTTCGATGCCACAGAGATATACACACACAGCCACAGAAACACATACATACACAAATTTAAAACTCCGCATCGTTCTCGCGTCGGGGCTTAAGAACATAATGAATGTAATGAAGAATTTGTCAACTGACGTATTATTTCATGATTCCAGGTTGCGGTATAGCTGTCAACAAGCAGACAGCTCAGCGCCGCATCGTGGGAGGTGATGACGCGGGCTTCGGGACCTTCCCCTGGCAGGCCTACATCAGGATCGGATCCTCCAGGTTGTATAAACATCCACAGTCCCCAACGGTGGAGCTACTATCGGAATTACCTTCACCTAAGACCATTTGCTTCTGCTATCTTTAATCTACATATAGCATAAACAGCCTAATAATTATTCCCACCGACTACTACAGAGAGTACTGAATGACCAGGACGTCTACTCTGTTTCAACGAAAAACCTAATTTCGAAATAAACTCGCTACTTTCCTACTAAGGTTCGTTAACGTTTTTGTAGAAAGAGAGTAGACGTCCTATGCCCAGAATGAGGCGGACAAACGACCATATGACCATAATACAAAGCCCAATGCCATAACTGTAGATAAATAATGTTAAAAAGGCTTGAGTTTAGACAGATACCTAAAGAACTTGTCTTTAAAAATAATAGGGCCGTTTTGACATAGCATAATATATCTTTTTAACGCTCAATAAAAAAGGCGAATTTTTCAATTATTTTATGTAACTATCTAAGATTTTATTGTTAAATACTTTCAGTTCTACCTACATAAAATATGTCAACACGGGTCTTTAATTTTTAAGAACTTTACTTTCATAGAAAATCTTGTATTATATGTTTTTATTGCGTAGAAGTTCACATATTTTGGTATGGAAGTATAGTTTTGCACAATACTAATCAGTGTATAATAACACATAAGTAAGTAATTATAAAAATAGTTGTAGGTACCTACTAAAAACATGATATTTTTTACTCCCGTTTTTTTTCATATGAGTCGTTTTCAGAATGACAGTTATGAGTGACAAATTGGTAAATAAGGTTTTTTTTACATTTATATAACACTCTAATTTTTTAAAGAAAATTAAATATTACTTAACTCCACCTGTGTCGCAATTTAGAACTATTGTTATTGTACAAGTATTTTGCACTCATCTGACATTTTGATAACTTCTGTGTCATTTTTTATCAGTTTTTTTAATGCTAAGGTAAACACATTTTTTATTCCATGGATTTTAGTAATACATTTATATTCAAAAACGTAAAACTGTGATTTAAGTAAATAAAATAATTAAAAAACATTTTGGCGATTCGAAAATTATGACTTTTAAATAAAATAAAGAAATGTAGTTGATATTTACAAAGCTTGCACTTTGTAAATAAAAAAAATTACAAATTTGCTTATTTGTCAAAAACTACAAAGTGAAACGAAAATGCAATGTTATACGTTTATAAATAAGGATAATTTTATTTAAAGCTGCTGCATTTAACGATATACTCTTAGAGAAATTATTAAATTTGTAAATTGGAATGCGGAGATTTCAAAGTGCCAAAATACCTGTCCAATATCGTTGTCAATTTCATCAAAAGTGACGCCAACATTTCTTTTTTTAATTTGTCTGTCTAAATGAAACACCGGCGCTACTTTTGGTAAAATTGACAGTTATTTTTGACAGTTATGTGTGCATTCTGAAGTCATCTCACTATATATTAGGTATTGGCGGTGCACCACTGTTTTGCCAATGTTTTTTACAGCTATGGTTTCTGAAGGCCAGCTTTGAAAGCTGGCCTTCAGAAACATTAAATTTAATTTAAGTAAAATATTATAGCACCAGTTTTAAATAGAAGTGTCTGTACATTCACTCATTTTACATAACCACCACGCTATTTTGTTGTGTACTAATCAATAACAATATTAACATTTCAGATGCAACATGCTTATGTCCATATTCGAGCTAATCGGATGGAAACAGTGTTGGATAGAGAGGTAATGTGCGAAAGAGACACCATGCTAAACATTCTTCCGTTTACTTGTAGGTTTTTGTTCTCTGGGATTTTCGGTTGTAGTTTTTTTTTCAATTTCGATTCTGCCGGTGGAAAAAGTTATAAGTGAGATTTATTTAAAAAAAACTACCTTTGGTAGTGATCGGTATATGGCAACACAGAATAAAGGAAAACACATGTTGGTCATTTTGAAACATTCGTTATTTGAATAGGGTACCGGACAGGGTCAAAAATACACCATCCTAATTAGTCCGTCAGCTAGATCATGGAAAAATATTGGACACGTATTTTTTGTTTTTTTTTTTCATAATGTTAAAAATCGTCAAAGATATAGACCATCAAACTTCGAGAGTGGGGGGTCGCGACGTCACTCGTGAGTAAAAATCGTACTCACAAGTGACGTCAGACTGTGAAGTGACTTCAAAGCGCTGTATCTTCGTCATTTTTTGTTTGTGAAACAAAATAAAAAATACGTGTACAATATTTTTTGGCAATCTAACTAACGGGCTACTTAGTTTTTTTGAGGATACCCTTTTTTTGTACCCTATTCTTGTTACACAACATACCTAATACGCAGAAAGTAATTGACATTTAATTTAGATTTTTAATTTCTGTATAAAATAATAATAATAATCAATTTAACGATGCTGTTTAAAAATTAAAAAACTTATTATTCTTTTAACACTATTGAATTTGAATCTGTGCCATCTACCAAAAAAATTACAAACTCTTTTTTAAAGTGTTGAACAAGTCGCAAATTTAATGTTTTTCCATTGGCAGAATTTTAATTTGGTCTTACTTTTTTACTTTTGCCTGTTAGCAGTAGGTAAATAGTGTAGGAACTGTTGGGGATAGCTTGGTAGACAGGATTTGTCAAAGTTTATTTACCTGTGTAATACGATTTGCCAAAATAACTTGAAAAATATATTTGAAACATTAATTTAAAGATTATTAAGAATTTTCTCATAAAGTAAAGATTTATTTGCTTAACATGGGTACAATGATAGATGAACGGTTACAAAAGTTAAGCAGTTCACCATATTAATTTCTACAAGTCATTCATAGATAAACTGAATAAAGGCTTTTTTGAAAAGATAAATGCTACAAATAGCAAAACAGACATTTTTTTGTTAAATATGCAAAACATTAGTACCTACCTACATTTGTTAATTCCCACTATAATCAATGCCGTCTGTAATGATTTATGGTATCCATTACTTTTATAAACTCTCATTAATTTTGGCAAATCGTATTTCTGTACTCTTCTTGGACATTCAATTTCTTTTTAGTACGGTATTGCCTGTTAGTTGAAAAAAAAATGCCTGAAATATTACCTAAAAGAAAAACTTTACTTTTTCGCACATTCCTCTTCTAAGTATATATATATTATGTATTTTGATACTTTGCTATATTCGCGGTGATTATATAATATAACACATAGAGGATTTTGGGTAAGTTTTGTATATTTATATTCTAAGTGCTTTATTTGTATTTGGTAGAACCTATAGAAAAATAGTTGGTAGTTTGCATGCATTTAAAAGGTACTGGTAGTGTTGTCGTGTCTATCATTTCAGTATTTAGATTTAAAAAGTTTATTTATAGCAAAACCAGCCCACTAAATATGTTCCCAGTGCTGGGACTCGGGTCTTCTCTCGCAATGAGAAAGTTAAAGCCATAAAATCCACCACAAGAGCCAAGTGCGGGTTGTTGGATCATGGCAAAGTTTTATTAATACCACGGTTTAATACCTACTAAGAATAAGCGTTTCATCGTAGACAACATTAGCTTTTTGAAGTGATAACTTCTATTGGCGCACCTCACACATATTTATCGTGGGCTGTGAACGAAGCTCATCGTCACGTTCGTAAATGAAAGACATGTTCGGGTCAACTCGGGACCTAACGCAATTCTAGATGGCCATGGTAAGAAGACTAATATTTTAAGCCAGGCGTACAATACTAATCTATAAATCTAGCTGGCCGTGCTTAGAAGACTAGCCAGCCTTTAAGGCTGGGTTGCATTTTGATTAGTGCGAGTGTGAGTGCGAGTGCGATTGCGAATGCGAGTGAGTAATCGTGATTGATTACTATGCACTCGCAATAATCAATCGGTGTCCACACGTATTTGCTACTAATCACTCAACACCTGCACTACTCACTCGCACTCGTAGTAATCAAAATGAAAACAGGCCTTTATTTAGCCATGCTTTTCACACACGTAGTTTCCAGAGTGAGCTCTCAAATTCTGAGTTATAAGTTTTCACTTCTATCGACAGTCCCTATGGCTGTAATTTTGTTTTTTTTCAAAGGTCTTATAGAAGTTCTTAGACCAACTGCCTACTGCAAAAGCCTCTACTGCCTACCGATCTATGGTCTAATGCAGAACACGCAGGGCCCAAATTAACTAAGCTTACTAACTAACCTGAAAGCATTCCATATTCTTACTATGTTTACTGTACTCGATGAGTCCTACATCTCGTATGAGTACTAGCGCAAGAACCTCGGACGGTACGGTCAAGGACGGATCAGCTTCGGCTTTATAGGGGGGGTCAAATGTATAATATATTAACTGTGGTCAAGCCACAGAACTGTGCGATAAATATGTGCGATAAATGCATGTTTTTTAATAAACGCGATATAAAAAAACAAAGATAAAAATAACAATAAGATCGAGTTAAAAATAAACTCGCAATTTTCCTATTCCGGTTCTTCTTCAATCCGTCGTACAATAAGCAATTTTTTTTTGAAGTGACAACTTCTTTTGGGCTGTGAATTGAATTCTAGCATCACGCACGAGAATAATAATATTTGAAATGCTAGAATCATATGCGCATGCTCATAGTCACGCCCTCAGGTTTCATCCGCGTAGTTTCCAAAGTAAGTTAACAAATTCTGAGTTATAAGTTTTCACTTCTTTTGGCAGTTCCTATGACTGCCAATTTTTTTACTTGTGTAGGTAAACACTCGACGCATCTCGCACGATGCGGTAAACGATGGAGCATGTTTGCCTAGAAAAAACCGATTCGCTATAGATTTGAAGACACAAAGTAAATAAATAAATATTTATTTGTAACAAAACAAAGATTGTAAACATCGGCACTCAGGCAACGTATTCCACAGCCTAGACGTTCTTATCACAAAAGTAGAGTCAAATCTCTTCGTTCGTGTCTTTGGAACATCAACCACGAAACAATGTCGCTTCTGAATTTAGTATTTCTAGCTTACCAAACGCTATTACAGTTCACAAAATTCAGTAGTGACAGAATTACCTAATTATTAAGTACCTAATTATAATTATTAATTGAATAAGAAAGTGTATTACCTAAGTCTTTAACGGGCCAAAAGAAATATAATTTTCAAAGAGTATTTCCACACACATAACGTATTACAAAATCGACACAAAGACGAAAGTCTTCAATCAGTGCGTGTTGCCAGTGATGACTTATGGAACTGAGACGTGGTCCTTAACTGTAGGCCTCCTAACAAAGCTCAAAGTCACACAGCGAGCTATGGAGCGAGCTATGCTCGGAGTCTCTTTGCGCGACAGAATCCGTAATGAGGATATTCTCAAAAGAACGAAAGTAGCCGACATAGCTCGAAGAGTAGCTACGCTGAAGTGGCAATGGGCAAGCCACATCGCTCGCAGAACTGACAACCGATGGGGAAGAAAGGTTCTCGAGTGGCGACCACGAACCGGAAGACGCAGTGTTGGACGGCCTCCCACTAGATGGACAGATGACCTCACAAAGGTCGCTGGAAATCGCTGGTTGCAGGTTGCGCAGGACCGTACGTTGAGGGGGGAGGCCTATGTTCAACAGTGGACGCCTTGCGGCTGATGATGATGCACGTATTACAAAATACCAAAAACACAGGTTACGCACCGAAGCGACATCCATTGCACAATGTAATAAGATAATTGTAGCTATTGTGTATGTTACCACATTGCCAATTACTGGTGTTTCGTACAAAAATGGTACTGTAATTCCTTCTAGCGACATGGTTTCGCTTCCTTGACTTCTTTTAGATCAATTACTGGTTACAATATCAACCTTCGTCATTTGTCTAGCTAGCACGAAGACAACAATTTTACAATAATGGGCATTATTTTTAGGGTTCCGTACACAAAGGGTAAAAACGGGACCTTATTACTGCGACTTCGCTGTCCGTCCGTCCGTCCGTTTGTCACCGGGCTGTATCTCAAGAACGGGGATAGCTAGACAGTTGAAAGTAGTTGAGTTGGAATTCGGAATAAAGCCAAAGAGGTTTTCGCCGTTTATTTGCTAATGGTACGGAACCCTCCGTGCGGGAGTCCCACTCGCACTTGGCCACTTTTATTTTATAGATGCACGCGCGCACCGATTTCCAAAAAACGATATGAAGTTGGCTGACAATGCTTTGTTCAGAGTGGATTATTTTACGTAACTTTTTTTTTAAATAAAAAGTAACGAGACTAGCAGGGCATTGTGCCTGATGGTGAGCAACATGCCTGCCACATAACAGCACAGTGACACGCAGCTATTGGAACATGAAGAGCTCAAATCATTACCTATCACTGCACTGCACTGCGCTCGTCACCCAGAGATCTCAGATATTATATCTCTAAACCCTGTAATTTATCTGGAAACATTGCCCTTCAAACCGGAACAGAGTAATGTTTGCACATTGCTGCTTGGCGGTAGAATAACTGGCAAAGGTGTGGTACCTCCCCAGGCGGACTCTGCCAAGAGTCCTACCACTACTGCTTACTATGTTTCATAGTTTAAAATTACTTACTTGGAAACTAGAGTCATACCTCTCTGCTACCTCTTTTAAGTCAGTATACGATCAACTTCGATACCATGTTGCCTTTTCTAATGTTTCTGATGTGGCTGGCCTGGTGGCTTAGTTGGTATAAGTAAGTCGTTATTTGTCGATTACATACTTTTTAGTTCAAAAATCCCCTGAGCTGAGCCGGTGAGCTCCTTCTGAGGTCTGAGTTCCACTAAGGAATTCCTTAGTGGAACTCAGACCGAGTGACTGGGGAAGCGATACTCAGAGTTGACCGCAGAGCTTCTGGCGAGAAACCACCCGGAGTCTAATTTCAGTGATAGACCAAAAATCCCCTGACAGTGATACGAAAGGGGATTTCTGGAATTGTTTGTCCAAAACTCCCCTTCCGAAATATCACTGGGGATTTATGGACGAAAATTCCACAAATCCCCTGGCAGGTAAAATCTATGGAGATTTGTAGAATATGCCGAACTTTTGACTCGGTGAATCGATTTTGGTGATTACATATTTGTCGATTATATTATTGTCGGTTATCGAAATATGTGGAGCGTTTTTTTAAATTAAAATCAGTTTTTTTAATTTTCCAGAGAAAATCGATTTTAAATTAATAATTATTGTTCTAAAACTAATTGTCCCTCTGTCACGTTCCAGATGCGGCGGCTCCCTGATCTCCCGACGTCACGTGGTAACGGCGGGACACTGCGTTGCGCGCGCGCAGCCGCGACACGTGCGCGTCACGCTCGGAGACTACGTCATCAACTCGGCGGCCGAACCGCTGCCGGCTTACACCTTCGGCGTGAGGTCTATCAAGGTGAGGAGACATACCATGAGTATTTTGCCATAGGTATCTCTTTTCTTTTTTTAAGTTAAACTTTCTTCACACGCGTTATGCACTTTGTTTTTAAATCATGTACCTACTCGCGTCATCGTCACCTAACGCTTTCTAAAATGTATTTTTCTTATTCCGACCCATACCGTACTATCTGCAGTTTTAGCAAAGAACTAAGTTATTTGAGATATCAAATAGTAGGTTACACGCGTTAACGCTTTTTAAAAAAAAATCATGTACTCGCGTCATCGTCACCTAACGCTTTCTGAAAATATATTTTATTGTCCCGAACCGTACCGTGCCATCTGCTGTTTTAGCAAAGAACTAAGTTACCTGAGCTATGAAATTTTAAGTTATACGTTTTTACTTCTATCAGCAGTCCTTATGACTGCCATTTTTTTTGTGATGCATATCCTATGTACCTATACGCATCGTTCGCCACGCCAGGGATACAACAGGGTAAGTCGGGCTCGACATCACTTCGAGTGGTGCCTTTACCGACTAGAACCCTCACAGGTTTCTCCAGCCTTGGTCTAATGGGACTGCTCTCACATTCAAGCGTAGCTCTGGCACTGTCACCACCCTTGCGTTATTCACCCCTAGATGAAATCAAGTTACTAAACCTAGACGAAATTAGTTGTTCAAATTTAGACGAAATCGTTTGTTCAACTCTAGGCGAAATCTGTAGTTGTTGGCCCTATACGAAGTCGCAGTTAGTCTTAACATATTCACTACAAATGTAAAACATATCGAAAATAGCATATAATATTTCGTGTCTTAATGTTCCAGGTCCATCCACTATTCAAGTTTACGCCACAAGCTGACAGATTCGACGTGGCTGTCCTGACCCTGGACAGAAATGTACACTACATGCCTCATATAGGTAAGATATATACAAAATTCGTTTTATACAATTTGATCGCGAATCGGTAAACGTAGTTAAAGACGCCCTGAGCGGCCTAGATGGAGTGACGATATATGGCAGCCGGTGGCGGTTAGAGACATAAGACCGAGGATCGGGCTGAAAGATGTGTTATGGGAGAGGCCTATGCTCAGCAGCTAATACAGGCTGATGATAGATAATCATTACACAATTTCGGTGGTCATTTTCAACTACATTAAAATTGAGGCGACGTAAACTTATAATATTAAGTTACGGCTGGTCTAGTCGGGAGAACGGTGACTGCCGATCTGGATCTCCTGGTTCAAATCCCACGTGTACCACTAACTTTTTGAAGTCGTGTGCTTAATGTCGCTAACTGAAGATCGGTGAAAGAGGATTTGCGTCCTCCATCAAGGTTTTACTACGTAATCAAACCTAATTAAGGAAAAAAATAGATAGCCCTTCGGACATAACTGTGAAAATCATGATGAAAAACATAATGTCTCTGCCCATCAACAAGAAAGTGAAACCGTTAAAGATTACACAAACTTTAATAGCAAAATCAACGGGAGAGACACTATCGCATTTCTTATCCAACTCTCGAAATCAAGTTTAGTTCAACACAAGCTGACAAGTTGGTAACTGAAAGAACATACATCAGGGCTAAGAATGACCGTGTGATTGATGACAATGATCTGATGTATGCAAATACGCGTGGCTAAAGGATTTAGATACGGGTAGGACAAACTAACAAAGCTTATGGGTTTTCTAGGGCCCTAAGGTTCCATTTGGCGTGACGAATTAACTTAGAAAGTGAGGATGTAAGGGCTTACAAAGAGCATACCTAATTGGCGACAGTAAGCTTTAGAGACAGTTTCTTGCATCTGCTAATGGTAAAAATGCTTTTCGAAACGACATTTAATTTGTTCATGGGATGTTCAAATAACTTCTTAGAATAATTTATTACTCTGCACTCGTCACCTTTGACGGTTTGTTATGAAAACATGGCCTTAAAATTGGGATAATATATTATGTATAGATTTTGGATGGTACCCCAAACGAAGTCAATTTGCATCTTCATCAAAATTCGTCCAGCATATATTGAAAAAGAAACAAAAACTTATAGACTGTAAACAGCGACGATATTGTAGTCTATTCCGAAACACTTTCGTCAGTACCCTTGAGGCAGTCTCTGTATGGGGCTATTGGGGTGAAAGACGCAGGTGCATCTGTGCTCCTTAAAAAGGAGCCAATTTGAACTGGCTCTTTACTCTGCTTCTTCAGGTGTATTTGTTCCGATTACTAACAATCTAGAACTTTGGCTCTTTCATCGAATTACAGGGTAAATTAAGTGCCAAGTCACTTTTTTTTTCAATTATGCGAAGGCACTTCAGGTCTGAACAGTTGCTCGCGTTTTATCAAGCATATATTCGATCTTGTACGAGGTACTGCTTACATCTTTGGTATGAGTCGGCTAACCGCTTGCTTCACTTTCGGCGACTCGTTTTTACAATATTGGCGGGAAAACGGATGTCAGGTTACCTAAGTGCGTTTGTTTACGCTTCGGCATATGAAGTGCCGCGTTACTTGTACCTGTTTAAGCCCATTATTCTCAAGAGCGTTTCAAGACGCTTCTGGGGGTGTCGTTGATCAAAATAAAGACCGGTTCAAGCAGACGCCGTCAAAACTAAATTAATGGATATGCTGCCAAATAAAAATACAAAAAAAATATTCCGCCAAAAGCCCGACCGCAAGGCAATTTTTTTTTATTTTCGGTATAATATAGTTACCAAAATGAAGTACCAAAAAGCATAGTCAACGACACCTTTGTTCGAAAAAGACTTGAAGTCGCCGCAACATTGCTAGCTTATCATAAGGTTGCCTTAGCGATTTCTGATGCCGATTATCGCACTAGCTTTAATAGTATAAAATGTCTCAACTTGTTAATTGTTTTTATTTGGTGTCTTCAATGAAGTGTCTATCTAATCCAACTCTATCATTAACGCATCGGTTAACATCAGGAAAAACTGCAGTCAAGTGTAACTACACCTAGTAGGTACCTAAGTAGTTACAAAAAAGAAAAAAAATAAGTCACTATTTCATTAGAATTCTCATTATTGTTCTCAGTCCCTTCAATTGGTTAAACCATATCATTTTTAGGGTTCCGTAAAACGTAAAAACGGAACCCTTATAGATTCGTCATGTCTGTCTGTCTGTCTGTCTGTCTGTCCGTCCGTATGTCACAGCCATTTTTTGCCGAAACTATGAGAACTACACTGTTGAAACTTGGTAAGTAGATGTATTCTGTGAACCGCATTAGGGTTTTTACAAAAAAAAGAAAAAAAAAGAAAAATTAGGGTTGCCCCCCATACTGCGAACTGAAACTCAAAAATTTTTTTTTCATCATACCTACACGTGTGGGATGTCTATCGATAGGTCTTCAAAAATGATGTTGAGGTTTCTAAAATCATTTTCGCCTACACTGAATAATTTGCGCGCGAGACACTTCCAAAGTGGTAAAATGTGTGTCCCCCCCCCCTCTAACTTCTAAAGTAAGAGAATGAAAAATCTAAAAAAAATATATGATGTACATTACCATGTAAACTACCAACGAAAATTAGTTTGAACTCGATCTGATGAGTAGTTTTTTTTAAGTACGTCATAAATACACTATTATTGAAACTTCGACCAAAGTTACAACGAACTACAAGAACTATGTGTACTATGTATATTATGTTACTTGCTGCAACGGAACCCTTCATGGGCGAGTTCAACTCGCACTTGGCCACTTTATTTTAACATACTTTAGGTAGTGTATGATTTAACTTTTGAATTGAAGTCAGTTGAATGATTTTCAAAGAAAAATAACTAAAACATGAGTGATCGCTTTCAAGATTGTTAAACGGTGCTTGTTTTATTTCCAGCCCCTATCTGCCTTCCGGAGCGAGGGTCAGATTTCCTCGGCCAGTACGGCTGGGCGGCGGGGTGGGGCGCCCTAAGCCCCGGCTCGAGGCTTCGCCCCCGAACGTTGCAAGCGGTCGATGTTCCTGTCCTGGATAACAGGGTGTGCGAGCGGTGGCATCGCGCTAACGGTAAGATCTATTTGACTTGTTAATTTGTCTCAGTAGCAAAGAGTGCGTCAGTATTCGGAGCTACGTGTACCGATGACACAGTAGCCCCGTCGCGAGGCTTCGCCCCGAACGCTGCAAGCGGTCGATGTTCCTATCCTGGACTGGCCTCGTGGCTTAGTTGGTAGTAGCTCTGCCTGCGAAGCCGAGGGTCGTGGGTTCGATCCCCACCCAGTGCAAATATTTGTGTGATGAATTCAAATGTTTGCACTGTGTCTGGGTGTTTCTATGTATAATAAGTATGTATTTAAAATTATATAAGTATTATATCAGCTATCTGGCCGCCATAGTACAAGCTTTGCTTAGTTTGGGGTCTGATGGTGTTGTGTGTGATGTCCACCAATTAAAAAAAAAATAAAAAAAATAGGGTGTGCGAGCGGTGGCATCGTGCTAACGGTAAAATGTATATTGGAACAAAGCACCAGCAAGCTTTGAGAAGACAGGGATTTTGCTGCGCGATCGAACTTAAAAAATTGTGAGAACACCGTATGAAACATAATATACAATGAAAGTGACGCGTTAAAACTGTCCGTGACCAGTGCTTGCAGTGCCAACTATGTTTTATGATGATCGTACCATAAATTAATAAAATGTAGCATTTGTTTTTTGCAAATTTTGTTGCTTCTATATTACGCGAAGGAGATGCGTTCCTACCAGGACGTCTACTCTCTTTCTACGAAAACGTAATTTCGAAATAAACTCGCGACTTTCCAACTCCGATTCTACTTCGATCCGTCGTTTTGTCCGTTTAAATGTTCTAAGCCTACTCTAATTAGAGTATGCTTAGAACATTTAATCGTCAAACAATGTTGTATCGGACGAAACGAAGTAGAACAAGAACATGAAAGTCACGAGTTTTTTTCCGAAATTACGTTTTCGTAGAAATAGAGTAGACGTCCAGGTCGTCTACTCACTTTCAACGAAAAACGTAATTTCGAAATAAATTCGCGAGATTCCTACTCCTGTTTTACTTCGATTCGTCCTATCGGACATTGTTGGACGTTTAAATGTTCTAAGCCTACACTAATTAAGAGTAGGCTTAGACCATTATTTAAACGGATGAATCGACGGATCGAAGTAGAACCGGAGTAGGAAAGTCGCGAGTTTATTTCGAAATTACGTTTTTCGTAGAAAGAGAGTAGACGTCCTGGTGTCCAATGACACCACATCTTTTTTTACTTGTTCAATTCTCTCAGTAACAAAGAGTATTAAAGAAACCATATTTTTCTGTAGTACAGTGATGATACGAGCAAGTCAAGTGCCCGATGGTAAGCAACAAGCCTGCCAATAACAGTCAAGTGGCACGCAGCTATTAAAACATAAAGAATACAAATTATTACCTCTCGGCACCGGCGCTTCTACCGCCTAACGAAAAACGCTTTGACGCTTTGATTTTGCTGTCTCTTTTCTTCTCGCTTGAAATGAAAGAGACGGCAATGCCAAAGCATCAAAGCGTCAAAGCGTTTTTCGTTAGGCGGTAGACCCCCCGGAGATACAAGGTGTTTTATCTCTTAGCCCAGTAATTTCTCTAAAAAACATTGCCCTTCACACCGAAACACAATAATGTTTGCACACTAAGTACTGCTTGGCGGCAAAATAGTGGCAAAGGTGTGGTGAAAGAAACTCTGACTCTGCAAAGAGTCCTACCACTACCTTTGCTTACCATGTTCTGTTAGTTTACAAGCATATTTTTGTGAGTGCAATAAAGACACGATCTTAGTCATCTGTCTGTGTCTGTGGTCGGTTTCCTTCCGAAGCACTGAAATCCTTTTTCACAAGCAACGTTCGTTCTCGCGACCGCGCCTGTGTGGCACAGTCCCTGACTGATCGACTCCGAATATCGAACACGAATTAATGACAATGGAAGCTCCCGTCTTTAGCCGTCGTAACAAAAATACTGAATGCAAACTTTGCAAATAATGGTCACACCTCGGTTTTAAAATAATTACCATTACCCTTTTCTACAAGTTAGGTAAAATATATTGTTACGTCATTCTATTCTAAACACAAAGTTTTGAACTAACTAACTAATTTTCCTTCCAGGTATCAACGTCGTCATATACCCCGAGATGCTGTGCGCAGGGTACAGAGGCGGCGGCAAGGACAGCTGTCAAGGTGACAGCGGCGGCCCTCTGATGTTAGAACGCGCGGGGAGATGGTACCTTATAGGCGTCGTTTCCGCGGGCTACTCGTGCGCCAGTCGCGGCCAGCCGGGGATTTACCACCGAGTCGCGCACACTGTTGATTGGATCTCACATGCTACCACACTTAGTTAAAGAAACATTTAAATTAACAAATTCAGGCAATCTTCCCGCCTTAATCTAAAATCGAAGTCAGGAAAGGAAAGTAAAAACACAGTAAACGTTATAAGGCTATAAATAAACACTGGCAAATGTTTGGCAAATTAAATTAAACCATAATCTGGCGCTACATTTCCCATTCCAGAAGATGGAAATCTGACAAAAGACAAAAGTCACCGATGTCTTTAACCATATTAGACAAATCAAGCTGCACGTACGAGCAGTACGTGATAACGGCAGATGGAGAGTAGATCTTATGGAATAGGGCCTGATGGATCTGGCAGAAATCATTGTCCACTAGATGAAGTGATATCTCCAAATCCATCACAAGAGTTACGTGGATGAGATTGGCTGGGGGTAGAGAAGAAATGGCACAGAGAAGAGAAAACCAGCAATAGGAATAGGAATTATCAACTTCAGGCTGCCGACGTTCACTGCTGGACATAGGCTTCTCCCAAAGAATTCCACAATGACCGGTCTTGTGCCGCCTCCGTCCACCGACTTCCCACGACCAAGACAACGTCATCGGTACATCGTGAGTCAATGGGTCTATACATGCTGATAATGAAGATAATAGTTCGATACGCTTTCCGTGAAGTTAACGCAAATTAGTATTTTCCCAACTGCTTAAGATTCCAAACAACTCCAATCAAATTGTAAATTTCTCAAACTTTTACAAAATCCTGCTGTGCAATGTGATGAAAAGCTTTGAGTAGGTCTTTCTTAAAAGTGGAGAAAAGTGTTTACTTCCAAATATTTGCCCAAGGCTAATAAGATCAAACGTGACCGTAAAATTTTTGAGGACTCTTCAATTCCTAAAGAAATTTTTGAATTTCATAACGTCAAAAGATCCTAAACAGACTAAATCGAGTTTCAGGCAGAAAAGTCTTTTGTAAAACCCGTCGTATTAATGGTGCAATTAGAATGAAGAGAGAGAAACTATGCCACCGTCTCCGTCATATAGTGTGACAGAGACGGTGGCATATAAGCTCCGAAAATCGAATAGTGTTTTCTCTTTCTGTCAAACTTTCAAGCCCATTTAGATCTTTAGATCACTGGTCTTTGTTTTCTTGCAAATGAATTTAACGAACGAGTGTTGAAGTGTGAATATATTTAATTCCGTAATTTGACCATATTGGTGTGAAATTAAGTATGATGTAGTATTTTGTTGTTTTAAGTTGTGTACATAACGACTTGTGCTCTGTGACTTTTTAGGTATGCCTAATGTTTCATTCACTTTGGACAAGCTATCTAGGTAGCATAAGTAGTAAACGTGATGTTTGTGTGAATTTGAATAGTCTCATCATATATAACATATCAAGTCTATAGCATCTGCAATGACATGAAATTCTGTATTGTTGTCTTACTAATCGTATGACGCTAGAATCAATCTGTCCTAGTCTCGCAAGAGAGCTTAAACGACTCCGCCATGGTTTGATCTGTTACGATTTATGCGACTAAAGTGCAGCGCTAAACAGGACGTCTACTCTCTTTCTAGGAAATACTTTTGGAAATAAACTCGCAACTTTCCTATTCCGGTTCTATTTCGATCTGTCGTTTCATCCGACAGACCGACTATAATCAGAATAGGCTTAGAACATTTAAACGTCAAACGATGTTCGATCGTACGAAACGAAGTAGAACTGTAGTAGAAAAGTCGCAAGTTTATTTCAAAACGTGTTTCCTAGAAAGAGAGTAGACGACCTGGACGTGGTTACGCAACCGCAATCTCTTCAAAAATCCTTGCTAAATGCGGATGAAAAAAGGTGGGATAAGTCAAAGATTTCACGTAAGTAACCCGTGAAATAAGTAAAAAGAGATTCGATTGCTCTAATTAACGTTTTCAAGAGATTCGCTATACTACCTGTATACGAAACGAGAATACGACCGTCTTCGTCAACATCGATAAACTCAAGCAAAGTTTTGTAATAACGTTAGAATCGATTTTCTCAAACGTTAACGTTAAATGATTTTAGTAGAGACGTTATTTTGACTACACTTTATTGAAACAAAACAACCGAACTAAGAGTTTTAATTTAAGATTTTGTGATAACATCCAATGAGGAATTTTTAGAATAACAGATATGAGTCATACATTGATATGACTAGGAATAATAAAATATATGTCAAATTATTGTCATTGCTTTTCAAATTTATCAAAGAAAATGAAACACTGGCGCCACTTGTGGCGGAATTAAGAACTAATTTTGACAGGTATTTCTGTATTCTGAAAATGATTCATTGTAAAATTTCTGACACGCCTACCGTCGTATTACAAATATTTCCTCAAAGCTCACGCTAAACCGTTGCAAAAGTCTAATCATGTACATTAAAATTTATTGCTAGTGTTATTAAATAAACTTAGGTACAAAATGGAGCTTAATTTATAGAGATGGCAAAAAACTATTCGAGTAATTTAAACGGCTATGCTATTGCGAGTGTTAGCCCCAGATTTAACTGTTTTTTGTTTTATAATAACTCATAGTCAAAATAAATTTGATTGTCAAATAAATTATAAATAACATACCTCTATTATACGAGGTATGTTTTTGTTGTATCAACTTTGAATTTTAAATATTTTGTGCTATGTCGTCTTTATTGCAAACAGCGATAAAGATTTTTGTGTTGTTTTAATATAAATATAAAATTATTCGCTTATTTGGCCTCAGCCTAAGTAATTTTTTGTAATACGATGGTTAAAACAATATTTAAAAATAATTCATAAGTGCCTATACGATTTGTAAATATTTTTATATTTAATGTAAATAACCATAGACATTGAAATCACATTATTTTTAATTAGTTTTAAACAATTTACCAGTTGTAAATATGAGTATTAACTAATTTAATTGCTTATAAGTTATTCTGATGCTTCTAATTTATTTCAAAGTTTTTTCTAATTGTTTTGTTTGAAATCTTTTTTTTTCTAAGGATTTGTAAACAAAAACTCGTTTTGTAATGCATTATTTAATTACGAATTAATTTAATAAAAATGTATTTATTGTTAATTTACTTTGGAGTTTTATTTTTTCTTAGATTTTTGACAACTGTAATATTTTTCTGTACTTGACTATGTATTGTCTGAGGTTAATCAACTGTTATTGGCAGGATTTTCCTAATTATTTCCTTAGTTAAATATAATAGGATAGGATACCTGAATTAAATAAATATAAATAAATATTGGTAGACAATTCACACACAACACCATCTGACCCCAAACTAAGCAAAGCTTGTGTGATAGCGGCCAGATAGCTGATACAATACTTATATAGTTTTAAATAATTAAAATATTAATTAAATAATTAAAACTTATCATTATATATATTATGTTGGTACATATAATAGATGACCCTAGCTTCGATCTGTGTACAACACGACTTCAGAAGTGTAATATCGTAGATTCGAGCTACATTTTCACCTTTGACTTTTACAAGTGCAAATGGACTAATTTGTTAGCACCACTGGATGCACCGGTGAAGTAAAACATTTATAACCCGTGGGGAAAAAATATGTGTCCTTCAGAAATACATTTTGCTAGGACATGTGGCATCAACCTATAGGTACCGCCGAACTAACACACTCTGTTTTAAAATTATCATCTTTTAATTTTGGCTTGAAATCAAAGGGAGATTCAGAGTTATAACCGTTTTAAGATAACTGTTTAAAGATCTAGATTAATTATCACTTGTGAGAGCCCGTTTTTGCAAATATACTTTTTGCACCTATAACAGAACAAAATCGTTCTCTCTTACTTGTTTCTTTTAGCAGTTTAGGAACATTTTTTCTATGAAACCGACATAAACTTTCAAAGATAAATAGTTTCCTGACACTGAAGACACCGGTTTTCAGATACAGATCTGTTGTGGGGTGCCTGAAGGGCAAATTCAGCATTACTTTCAAGACAGCACGTTGAGCCCGCTCTGCAGGCTAGATAATCGTTTTTGCTGCAGTACCCCAGACACATATGCAATATCTTATGATACAGTCACACAGGGCTTTGTATGTCTGTACTAACAACTTAGTATCTGCCACGGTTCTTAAGGTTTTAAAAACAAAGATAAGTTTTCTTATTCTAGAAACAAGAAATTTGATGTGACTACTCCAGTTTAGGTTGCTATCAATATAGACACCTAGATATTTAATATCTTCAACTCTAGTTAACTTTGCACATGAACACATTCCTACTCTTGGGATGCGGTTGCAGGGAAACGTATGAATTTTTAATTGTATGGCACTTTTAGGAGCTCCTCTTGCAGTTATACTGTAACACATGTATTTTGTTTTAATTGCATTTGACGATAGAAGGTTGTTTTCAAGCCATTGAGTAACTACTGCTAGGCAGTCCTCAGCTGATTTAACTGCTTTCTTCCATGTTCTATCGTGCACCAGAAGTACTCTGTCGTCAGCAAACATTAAAAGGTCTAGTCCAGGCATTTTTATATCACATAGGCTGTTGATATATTATATTAAAAACAGAATAGGACCTAGTGTGGTACTCCGTATGTGCATTCATCATCATCACTGTCGTGTGTTTCAATTTTTATTCGTTGCGTCCTATTTTTTAGATAGTCTAAAAACCATTCAAGTGCCAACCCTCTTATCCCAGATTTTTCTAGCTTAGCAAGTAAGATTGATATGGACACTGTGTCAAACGCTTTTTGAAGATCTAAAAAGAGACCAATGTACTTCTCCCCTCCATCTAAATATGACGTAATTTTTCGCGTTAAGTTTATTGCAATACCAAAGCCATAACCGCTTTAGGTTGTGGAAAATCTGCACTAATTAATTCGTTGTAAGGCAAAACCCTGAGTCCTAGCAGTGACCACATAAAATAGGCTATTTTTGTAAATAGGTACGTAAGACATAAAATCAAAAGCATAGCAATGCCAAAGCCACAACCGCTTTAGGTAGTCAAAAGACTTGACTAATTCCTTGGAAAAGAAGGCTCCGATTCCTAGCAGTAGCAGCATAGAAAATGGGACGTTTTATTTGTATGGCCGACAAAGTTAGTAGCGTAATGTATGTGCTTAAATTCTTAGGTAATTAAAACAAATCATTCAATGCTCACTACTAAATATTCAAAATCACTACAATTGTAAGTAATCGTTTAATTTGCACATTTAAGATTTTTTTTTCTCATTGACTGTTCACCAACCAATGGGAATCTGATGCAACCTAACTAGCTTCTCGAGTACTTCGTATAGGGGGCGGTAGTATCTCTTCAGCGCTGACGCTGAGATGTTGTCCTGTCCTATAGTCTCCTGCAGTATTTGTCGCCAATGTTGAGAGTGGCCTCTTGACATTATATCTCTGTAAATAAAATAATGCATATTACAAGCTGCGGTGGTTTAGTGGCTGAAGCGTGTGATTCACAATCGTAATTCGAATCCCTGCTTATGCTTTGATAGAATTTGATAAATAAATATACTTCCACACTGGTTCAACTTATTGTGTGACATGGTTAGAATTATGTAAACATAAGTTTGGATCCACCTTATGAGATAGCTAGTATTGGAACTACAAACGCAACCTCCTCCTTTTAGCATGTCGGTGACATGGACCCATTACCCATGAAAAAGTAATCAACGTGACTAAAAATATTTTCAAATCAGAAATAGACCAAACATTTTGGACATATGACTGCTGTGTAGAAGCACCGTTCATTTTGTTAGATTTCACGATTTTTTTGTCCCAAACAAACATTGTTAAGGCTTCAAACACAAGAAAAATGTTTTTTTAATAACTAATGTGCCTACATCGTTGTGCTAAAAAAGACAATTTTTATGCTAATTTGATCAAAGTGGTTTCTTAGTTCAATTTAACCAGTGCATAACAAATAAATGAAAGTGCAAAAGAAGCTACAGAAAAGAAATTGTTGCCTTTGCATAATATCAAGTAAGTCAGAGAACAAAACGATATATCTGGACGTAGGTCCAGAGTATTACCATAAGTGTAGCTTGAAGAGGAAATACGAGTAATAAAAAGAAAAGGTTACGTACATTAGAAGTTTCCCAGCTGATTTAGATCCGTAGATATCGCATCGGTTCATAGTTATAGAGTCAGGTAGTGGATCCGTAGCTCCGCGTCGGCCGAACACCGCAGCTTTGCATAGACTTTCGAAGAGCTGGTGTTGGAGGAAGCTGCTTAAGAAGTATCTGCGAAGAAAAATCCTATTTTGCAGTTACTTTTCAATAACAATGTTGAAATAGTTAACAACAACAAGGTAAGTCGAATGTAGGATCGAGCTGCAATGTAAATTGACGCCATCGTCTTCATTGCGGGCAAAACGTGGATTTGATTGGCTTAAAACTGTGGAATGAGAAAAGAGAGGCCTATACTCAATAGTGAAATGAAGAAAGGTGTTGATGAATATGGCGATAAAAATTTCTAATAATTTCAAGATTCCATAATACAACTTTAGTTTCACTTTTGATTCAGTATAGATTATAACATCATCTAAGTAGTTTTAACAAAAATATCAAATTTTATTTAAAGTTTACTATTGAAAGCTTTAATAACCTGATGTAAGGCGTATTATCTGGAATATGAAATTTGGCTCCTATATCAAAATCATGTATCCCTCGTTTAACAGGGGGTGCTATTCCTTGTAACTCATAAGCTATTTGCCAAAATGCTTTGTTCAATTCCAAATTGCGCATATCGCCTTCGAAATACTTCCATCTGTATTCATCTATGACAAGAGAAAATGGAATCTGTGGTATTTTACTTAAGGCTTGTTTTAGTAGTAATAGATCGTCTGAAGTTATATTAAAATCTTTATTTGCTGAATATTCAAATGTACTAAGTTTTTCTCTCAAAATTTCGTCTGAGTTTTTCAAGTATTCATATTTTGGGTCATATTTTTCTTCGTTTTCAATCGTGATGATATTAATGTTATACAGTAGTGTGTCGTTGATTAGACCCAGCCTGTGTAGGTGTTGTGGCGTCAATACTCCATACATGATAGTATCACCAATCGTTTCATGAAGTGCTGTGTTGGCTTGCTGTTGACAATACATAAATAATTATTGTCTTTTGTTGCTTATGACTCTTATTTTAATTCGAAAACATTTATTTAAGCATAAAAGAATGAATTGTCCAATACTTAAATAACTATTTATTTAGGCATAGTAAAATGTATGGCAAATGTCAATCTATGAACAAAATGATACAATTCCTACTCAATTACTTTTATGTAGTTGATTAGTGCAATGCCAGTTTAGGTTACTAGTATGATTATTAGGGGTTACATTTGAGAAAATTTAACACTTACCCTAAACAGAGCCGGTTGACGCTCATAAGCCATGTAATATTGTATGTGACCCAATTCATGATGCAGTACATAGAAATCATTCTTTGTTGTTCCCGAACAGTAGATTAGTCTGCAATTATCATGTTTAATTAGGTATGAAGTTGAATGATACAATGATGTCATTTCGGAAGGTAATCAATTTTCTTAGAGAGAAGGTTGTCTTGATTTGATTATGAACCAATATTTTTCTTCAAACAATCAATTCATGTTAAAACAACACAATACGAACCTGAAATCTCCGTCCTTGAACATATCTGCAGCTGCCCCGTGACACCTTGTTTTGTTATTGTTCTTCGTAAACAACGACTTTTTCCAAAATGTTTCAGCCATTGGAGGAAGACCAAGAGACTGGTAAAAATCTTCAGCTCTTTTTACCTAAATGTCATATATATTAACATTAACATGTTGCATTTTGCATTTATCGGTTGCATGTGGGCATTATTTGAGTTGGGAAAAACAATTGAATGCGTGACACTAATGTCGTGTTAATATTACTTCTATATAATATTAACCTGTGTAGATATTGTGTTTTCAGTTCTGTCAGGTGGTAATGTATGTGAAATATACTTTATATCAATGTAAGGTCTTTCGGTATATTGTACCTACGTATATGTATTTTGTGAAACCATACGATGTACATTTATTGGCAAAAAGACGTTTTCTCACCATATGATTAACCGTCCAGTTGAGTCTTGTAATGCTTTCGTCCAAATTTATTTCATTTGGTAAAATCAAATCTGCTATTGACTCCCAATTTTGAGACCATAGATCGCCTGCATGACAACAGACACACAATACAAGTTAGACAATTTACATAATAAATCTATCTTCTTCATTCTCAAAGGGGGTTTTATTATTCACAAAAAAGATAACCATTTTTTGTGATCATCAAAATGGGCAGTTTCAGCTGATTTAAAAAAACGTTGAAGATATGTAATAGAATCTGAATAAATTGAAAAAATAATTTACTACATAATTTCATGAATATAATCATCGTAGAATAACTGACAAAAGTCTATTCCTTTCCCAAAAAGACTCCGCAGAGTACTATCCCTACTAAAACGTGGGTTGATTATGCAGGTTAGGTTATACTCGTACTAGCAATCGACTTATTATTAACTCATGTATCTGACGGAAGTTTTTTGAAATGCTTTGATGCTTACCAAGCAAATGAGACGGTATAGGACCAGTCTTCGGTACCACGTCCCCATATTGCCTCCTAAGGTAAAACCTAGCGACCCCGTGTAGAAGAGTATACAATGGTTTGATTTCATTGTATAAATGTCTGCATGTCTGCCGAAGGTTCGGTATCTCTTGTTCCTCTCTCCAAGATGCTCCTATATCCGAATATCCTGTAAAATTCACAAAATACAGTTAGCACACTACGAAAATGGTTTAACGTACTAATCCTACTTTAAAATTATATATGCAAAAGTGTGGATGTTTCTTGCTCAATCTGGTCGGAACGGCTGAAAAAATTGGGTTGAAATTTAGATACATCTGGAACATGATATATGTAGGTATAATAACGAGATTAAAAACTACACTAGCACGAACACTAAACACTGCGGGAGACTGAAATTAATCAATAAATAGCACCAAAACAATGCTGTAATGAGTACAAATTTTCCCTATGTACATTTCAATTATAAACACTAAGTTGCTTCTAACATTTTTTTATAAAAACGGTCAAGTGCGAGTCGGAGTCACTAATGAAGGGTTCCATAGCAGCAAGTAACATAATACATAACTTCTTGTAACTTTGATCGATGTTTTAATAATCCTTACTAATATTATAAATGCGAAAGTAACTCTGTCTGTCTGTCTGTTACGATTTACCGTCTAAACCAGAGTACTGATTTTAATGAAATTTAGTACAGCTCTCTGTACTAGACTAGACCCCGAGAAAGGACATAGGCTACTTTTTATTGCGGAAAAATGGTTGAGGGGTTGAAGAATGTAACAAAAACGGGGAAAAATATTTCTCTTCCAGAGCTTTAGCTGCGTGTGCCATTCTCCTTGGCGTGCGCTGAAGTCTGATGACAGATGACAGCACATGTCTGTCTATATTTGAAGGTTACGTCATTTTAGGTAATCAAATCTGCAATAATGCATGGTTACATATTTACATACTTTAGTATTATCAAATTAAAAATCTCTAATCTTATATTGTGTAATGTTGTTTATATTAAATTTGTCCGTTGATTTTTATACCTCTACACTAAATATTACTATATTTACTTATTACCATACTACATATTCACACACAATCGTATTTTGTAAGTACTTGAAGGAAGAACCCTGCTGCCTCGATTTCACACTAAAGGGGTTTTCGACAATCAAGCTCAAGATTATCTGAAGAAGATTGATCACCTGAATGAAGAATCATACTCCAATGAAGAACATAATATAGAACATGGATTAACGACGCTCTCAATGTTCAAACGCTGGACGTTGGCGAAATTGCGGTGTTATTCATTACCGAATGGAAGCCATAAGAAAAATGCATTGTTTGCGGAGGTATTTTCGTAAACACGATGTTCGGATAAACATTTATCCGAACGAGTACATTATTATCACAAATATATAATTTTGAGCAAAATTGCCTTTGATATTATTTGATTTTCATGAATATTTTAGGAAATATCTTGGTTTTAAAACAACTCCGCAACAAAATAATAGACCACTTTATTGTGTGGACGTGGTACAGTGATATTCTTCATAGCGTTGTCTTCCAGATGAGGGTTCTCGAGGCGATGTAGCCACAGAGGCGGAACCGCGGCCATCACTATGCCAATGCGTGACCATGCGTAAATGTATTCACACACGTAAAAAAATGCACATAATTTTCAACTATTAAAAGATCGCGGCGAATAGAAGGAAGACAGCGGGCGGCCGCCGATTGCTCTACGAGATACCATTTGCTTCCTTCCCGAGGGGTTCCCGCATTGACGAGGCGAGGGGTTCGGTAGCCGTGGCCTGATCAGCCACGGTGAAGCTAAAAGAAACCCGGAGTGGGACTGCTTGCCAGAGCTATGGGCTCCAAGCCTTGTGGCCCAAGCGACGCGGTTAAGACACAAGTTTTTTTACACAAGTCTCTTTTAAAAATTTAGTTTTCATAATCAAACAATGCATGTTTAACTCTAAATTCTTCCTTGTTTATTTAAGAATAAAACACATACCATTACGTCTAGCAGCTGCATTCTCAACCGTAACCAACTGATAATAAGGTTCTTTCATAGGTGGTCCCACTTTCTCTCTCCAAACAAGCCAAATATGTTTCAGTACTTCTTCATTTCGCGAAAATGTCATTAGCCTCTGAAAATCATCCTCTCCTTCCAAACATAATTCTCCATGCTCTACATCTGTTTTAGAATTTTTCGTTGCATGTTTTGTGTTATCTTTCTTAGTATATATTTTATTGGAGAAATATCTGTCAGAATTAAAATATTTCAAAATTTCAGATTCCACTTCGGTGAGATTTTTGGATGATATATTTTTGTCAGTTGGGATGCATAGTTTAGCGTCATTGTATATTGATTGTAGTTCTTCGTAGATGTTACTAGTAAGTCTGTAAAAAACAAGTCAGTTTACTTAATTTTCAGCATGAATAGATCTTGTTTATTTGACTGTCTGATAATAAAATAGAGAAAGATCAAGCTATGCCATTCCTGTGCACTTTCTTTAAAACATATTCGGAAATATACCGAAAAACAAGAGGTTCGTCACCTACGAGTCTCTTGGCGTATCTCATACGCGTATCTCTCATATTAAATTTTATTTTAATAAAATTACATAATGAATTTAAAACACTATTAAAAAATAACTATTTTCAAGGTTCAACTTTCATTTTTATTTCATTATTCATTTTTTTTTTATTTAATAATTTTGTAGTGGTAGGACTCTTGGCAGAGTCCGCCTGGGGAAGTACCACACCTTTGCCAAATATTCTACCGCCAAGCAGTAGTGTACAAACATTATTGTGTTCCGGTTTGAAGGGCAATGATTCCAGAGAAATTACAGGGCTTAGAGACATAATATTTTAGATCTCTGGGTGACAAGCGCAGTGCAGTGCTAGGTAATGATTTGGACTATCATGTTCCAATAGCTGCGTGTTACTGTGCTGTTATGTGGCAGGCATGTTGCTTACCATCAGGCACATGGCCTGCTCGTCGCGTCACTCTAAGCTATAAAAAAAAAAAAAAAAACTTATATAGCTGATAATTATATAGCCTGAAATTCGTAGAGCCATCGTTAAGGCGAAAGCAATACTACGAGTACAAATATTATATATGACCTCCTAATTTGGGCTTTGAGGTTTTGGCATAGTTTGAGCATTTGATAAAAAATAAAGTAACGCCATTTAGAGGATTGCCAAATTTATCAATAGTAAATAAAATCACTAACCTGGCTTCGTCATAAGTATATTTCGGTCCTCTGCACAAAATATACTTCAGTCTCACTTGAGTATCATTAAACTGATGATGTCTTTGCAACTTCTCCAGTTCGCGACACGTTCTTTGCTCCCATAATATATTTTCTTTTTGATAAACAGCTGACTTGTAAACTAAATCTGTATTGTCGGGATTAACGCTAGCTTTCCAAGCAATATCCGCTGCTACAGCATTGAAATGTTCGACTTTTTTGTTTATCTTCTCGAATATATCTTTAATGTCTTGGCACTGATACGTGTTGAATGTGGCAAGAAATGTTAGTGCCAGTATTATATTATTCATTTTTGTTTCATCAGTTTTGGGTGTTGAGCAAAATACTCATGTTGTCATTGGAATAAGTCTGCGGAAAAATAAAGTTTGTCTATAACACAGAATAGATAATAGCAGAAACAGCCCATTAAATATTCCCACTGCTAGCATTCGGGGCCTACTCTGGGACTCTCGCAAAAAGAGAGTCAAGGCCATACTCTGATACCACCTTGTCCTTTTTTCTATCGGAATGCTCGTAGCTCAAAAAAGCGACATAAGCGCAAAAGCGACAAAAGAGACGAACGAAGAGATTTGACTCTACTTTTGTGATAAGAACATCTAGGCTGTCGCATACGTTGCCTGAGTGGGTTTTCCCCGATGGTTACAATCTTTGTGTCTTCAAATCGAGAGTGAATCAGTTTTTTCTAGGTAAACACGCTCCATCGTAGACCGCATCGTCGCTTAACATCAGGCGAGATGGCGGTCAAGTGTAAACCTATAGAAATTGAAAAAAAAAATACATAATCCACCACGCTGGATCAGTGCGGGTTGGTGGCTGAAACCTCGAAAGATTCTAGGGACATGTCGGTTTTCTCAGGCCTACTGTCCACGCACGCGTCTTTTGTCGAATGCATGCATCCTACGAACAAACGCAAGACGTGCGGCTGTCGTGTCGTTGTCGTTTCGTGGACACAGACTTCATTATTTGTACGCAAGATGCAAGCATTCGTCTTGCATCCGACAATTGTCGAAATCGTGCGGATGTCGTGCAGCTACGTGGACAATTAGCCTTATGTTTTCCAACAACGTTTTAAGTTAGGGGCATTACGCATATGACTTTGAAAAGACAGTGGTGCGCGTGTGATTTAAATCTGGGGTCTCCGGTGTGGTAGTCATTCTCCCGACTAGACCAGCCGTAACGTTTTGCACAATTTTACCATAGGTAAGGCCAGTTTCATTTAATGTAAATTCGCTAAGAAAATAAAACATTGGCGCCGCACTTAGTGAAATTTAGAACTATCTTCGACAGCTATATTTTCATCTTAAAACACGTCTTTCTCAAACTAGACGTAACTTAATTTTAACTAAGACGAAGAACTAACGAAGGAAGGCAGGTATTTACAAAGGGGTAAAGAAATCATTGGACCGTCCAATGTAACTGAATTACAAGCTTGTGGTATTTAGGATGATACGCCCGTATTTTAAATTAAATCGTTGCTCTTGTTAGCTCTGAGAGACCAGGGGGAAGGGTCTACCGCATAAATAAAATGGTTATGACTTTGATTTTCGTGTCTCTTTCAATTCTTGAAATTTATTTTATCTCAGACTAGCTGTGCCCCGCGGTTTCACCCGCGTCTATTTGAGGAAAATCCATACTAAAATATCCATTGCTGGCCACTTTATTACGTTTTACGGAACCCAAAAATACGTAAATAAACAACAATGCATTGTTGTAGAACAAATTTGATTACTTCAAATGACACAAACTTCAAATGTCACGCGCTGTCACAGACTTCAACGACCAAAGAGAATTTAAATTCACGGAACTAAAGCTCTCGAAGAGAAATATTTTTCCCCGTTTTCTTTACATTCTTCACTCATACTCCGTACCTATTGATAGTAGCGTAATGTTATAGGTATACTCTATAGCCTTCCTCGATAAATGGAGTATCCAACAAAAAAAGAATCTTTCCTATCGGTCCAGTAGTTTCCGAGATCCTAGCGTTCAAACAAACAAACAAACAAACTCTTCAGCTTTATAATATTAGTATAGATATCTTAGATCAAGTTATGCATATCAAATATACCATTTACATTATTATTGTTATGAAGCAAGATTTTATCCTACTTCATACTATTATTATAATTGCGAAAGTTTGGATATTTTTTGCTCAATTACGTCAGAACGACTGAACTGATCGAGTTGAAATTTATACAGATCGATTATTCTGTGGAACAGTACGTAAGCTACTTATCGTGGAAACAGCTTGTCTATACTTCTATACTAATATTATAAAGAGGAAAGATTTGTTTGTTGGTTTGTTTGTTTGTTTGTAATGAATAGGCTCCGAAACTACTGGACCGATTTCAAAAATTCTTTCACCTTTGGAAAGCTACATTATTCCCGAGTAACATAGGCTACGGCAGATGGCGCTGCAGTTGATATCTAGGTTATTATTCGAGCGAAGCCGGAGCGGGCCGCTAGTATTAAATATGTGTAAAGCTTGAGTATACAGCTTAAAATTATCCTACTATCCTACTTTCTACTATTCTACTAATCTACTAATATTATAAAAGTCAATGTATGGATGTTTGGATATTTGGATGTTTGTTGCTCAATCACGTCCTAACGTATGAACGGATCGGGCTGAAATTTGGAACACAGATAGATTATAGTCTGGAAGAACACATAGGCTACTTTTTAACCCGGAAACAACAGGCGCTGCTAGTAAGAACATATAAATAAATAATTTATGGCACGTCAAAATGAAATCAAATTTAGAATCATTTGGCGCAATTTCGCAGAAATCGTTAATCATTAGACACAAATTCACAGTCTCTCTTGTTCCTGCTAAGAATAGTATTTATAAAATGTCAAAAACAGGGATCAAAAAAGGGACAAAATCAAGGATGAGAATGAGTTCTGCGCTATAATTTTCGGAGTAATAACTTCTTTTGGCACAGACAGATTTTTCGTGGGCTGTGAATTGAATTCTACCGTCACGCTCAGGAATGATAAGAAATCTTTGGATACAATGGCCATCTAGATATGCTGAAGCATTTCTAGGTGGCCATGCTCACGGCCACACCCTTCCGGTTTCACCCGCTTATTATTATTATCCAAACTGAGCTATCAAATTCTAAGTTATAAGTTATCACTTCTATCGGCAGTTCCTACGACTGCCATTTTTTTTAAATTCTGAGTTCTTTCAAATGAAACTGTGGTGGATTAGTGGTTACAACGTACGGTTCACAATCGAAAGGTTCAAATCCTGCACTCCTGGGTATTATTGTCAGATGTATGAGTTTGTCACCACAACTGGTATTAACGGTGAATAAAAACATCTACTTGATGTTTTTTATAGTACCTATAGCAATAGCAGCCTACTAAATATTATCATCATCATCATCATCATATCAGCCGAAAAACGTCCACTGCAGGACAAAGGCCTCCCCCAAAGATTTCCACAAAGATCTGTCCTGCGCTGCCCGCACCCAACGATTTCCGGCGACCTTTACCAGATCATCGGTCCAGCTTGTGGGGGGCCTGCCAACGCTGCGTCTTCCGGTACGCGGTCGCCACTCGAGAACCTAAATATTATACTACCTACTAATACTGGGACTCGAGATCTCTAGCCTAGTGCCCATTGTCGATATCTTTTTGCATGTCGTGACGCAAATCCATGTGATTTTCTACTACCAAAAAATGTTCAACGTGCTGCCTGAGTCGGTTTTCCCCGATGGTTACAATCTGGGTGTCTTCAAATCGAGAGTGAATCGGTTTCTTCTAGGTAAACACGCTCCATCGTAGACCGCATCGTTGCCCAACATCAGGTAAGATAGCGGTCTCATATAATAACTTAAACAGCCCACTAAATATTCCCACTGCTGGGACTCAGGGCCTTCTCTCGCAAGGAAAGAGTCAAGGCCATAGTCCACCACGCTGGCCCATTGCTGGTTAGTGGATCAAGCGGTCAAGGTGGAGCGGTCAAGAGTAAACCTATAACTGCTAAAGAAAAATAATTTCAATAAGATTCCGACGGATTACGATAGGTTCGTAATACGTTTAAAAAAAACAATAAGATACCGACGAATTACGATTCTCCTTTTTTAGAATCGGTTATAAAATATACAAGTCATCATTCCTGTGCTGTAGAGTAAAACATATATAAATAAATAAATATTGGTGGACAATTCACACACAACACCATCTGACCCCAAACTAAGCAAAGCTTGTATGATGATAAATATATCCTTGGTATCGATAACATATACAATTTAATGGTAAGTAGATAAAGTCCCAGTCAATTTCTGATTAAATCACGGCGTTACCAAGAGCTCTCCTCGACACCTACGAGATTTTTAATCTAATCTGTCGCCTATTACAGCCGACTTGACGGTTAAATTTTAATCGATTTTTTGTGTTGCTTTGATAAAAACTATGTAATTTAATCCAGTTTATTTTTAAACCAACAGCGCCCTGCGGTGTTACCCGCGTAGATCCCGTTCCCATTATATTGCCGGAATAAAAAGGCATACCTATGTGTTCTTCCATACTATAATCTACCTAATATTTCCAATTTCAGTGGGAAGTTAGATTGTTATCGATAACAGATACATTTTAATGGTAAGTAGATAAAGTCCCAGTCAATTTCTGATTAAATCACGGCGCGGCGTTACCAAGAGCTCTCCTCGACACCTACAGGATTTTTAATCTAATCTGTCCCCTATTACAGCCGACTTGACGGTTAAATAATCGATTTCAAAAAAGAAAGTGGTACACATTTTACATACCTACCTACTATGGTAGTGGTATTTAATTCGATTGTATTTTTTTTTTGTGTTGCTTTGATAAAAACTATGTAATTTAGTAGAGTTAATTTTTATACTAGCAGCGCTCTGCAGTGTTACCCACGTAGATCTCGTTCCCGGTTCTCTGCTTTTTCGCAGAAAATTGTTTGGCCGATTATCACGTGCCAACTAACGTTTCGCAGAATTTTATTTCGCCGAATAATCATTTGCCATACTTATCATATATTTTTGTTTTATTTCCCAACCCAACAGTGTTGCCAACTGCACGTTTCGTCTCCTTTTTATAATGACACTCAAAAGGCCAACTTTCAAGTAGCGAATATTCCTCTAACTGAAACCAGTTCTTCTTATAACAATATAAGACTCTGGAAGAGATAGCTTTTAGCAATAAGGTCGCCTTATGTGCCCATTTTGTTTTGTGTTACTTTGTTTATGGTGCCAATAAAGTGTTTTGTATTGTATTGTAAGACTATATTGTTGGTAAGTTTGTGTGTTAGATTTCGAAAAAGCTGCTATACTGAGTCTTCGATCAAATTTTGAAGAAATTTATTTACAAGGATGCCGATTTTATTCGGGACATATTTTATACAGGTTGTTATTATTATTGGAATATTTTTTCCATAATTATTTTTCTAATGTAGCACATATTCAAGCGCCCTGCGTAGTGAAACAAAAACGATTTGGTTCAGGCAAACTTGGTCACAGTTCTAACTTAACCTAACCGATTCGTTTCGATTTCACCTAAACTTCATTTCGAACTTTAAAATTTTGCAAATGTGTATGTAGATTTCTGTTGCCATTTGGTTCTAGTACTTCGCCGGCCACAGCCACGGCGTGTTAATTGGCCAAATAATTTTCTGCGAAAAGGCAGGATCCCCTTCCCATTATTTTGTCGGGATAAAAAGGCATAGTATGTGTTATAATGAAACACAACACATAACATATATTACAATTTAATGGTAAGTAGATAAAGTCCCAGTCAATTTCTGATTAAATCACGGCGTTACCAAGAGCTCTCCTCGACACCTACGGGATTTTTAATCTAATCTGTCGCCTATTACAGCCGACTTGCATTTTTTTTTTTGTTTTTTAGATCATTACTCCAGAGGGGCTCCAATAAGTTTTATCAGCTTTACATCTGATGTAGTTAAGTAGTAGTTTTTAAAAAAAACCTACGATTTTCTTACCTATGTTGTTGTTGATTTCAGAAGAAATATGAAATTTTGTCGAATGTGAATGGAGTTTTATGGTTATTTTTTGTTTGGTAGATCATAGTTCAGTTTTTTTTATCGAAATCAGTGTGGCGGTTTTTCAAATCTATACTAATATTATAAAACTGAAGAGTTTGTTTGTTTGTATGTTTGTTTGTTTGAACGCTAGGATCTCGGGAACTACTGGTCCGAATTGAAAGATTCAGATGGTGTTGTGTGTGAATTGTCCAACAATATTTATATATTTATTCTTGTTGGATAGTCCATTTATCGAGGAAGGCTATAGGCTATTTAACATTAGGCTACTATCAACAGGAGCGGATATTGAATGAAAAATGTAACAAAAACGGGGGAAAATATTGCTTTTTGAGAGCTTTCGTTGCGTGACAGCATGTGTCTAACTTAAAAGTTGCGTCATTAGAACCTAAGGTAACCGAATATGTTCAAAATTTGGATTGGTACGACTAATTTTCGATAGATGGTGTAGAAACGCGCGCACGGATCAGCTAGTATGAACATAAAACTAAAATTTGCTTTCATGTATTTTTAGACGATATAGTGATACATTATTATGCAAATTTGGTCAAGTGTATTTACATTTAATTTTATATTGATGTCGGTTTTGTTTTTTTCGAAAAAAATAAATTATATTTCTGTCACATGTTTACCCTAGACCACGAATGCCTTGAGCATTATCCAGCCAGCTTATTAAATGTTGTAACAAACGATACGGCTGAATATCATTCAGGCCGAATCAAACGACGCTATTTAGTAAACAGGCTAGGCTGTCAATTGAACGGCTGATTAAGCAAATTGGCGGTGACCAAAGAGTCGACAAGAGAGTTGCAAACTATACAAAATCTATGGCTGCGACATACATATAGGCGTACCACGAAATAATGGCACTTGGATGACATTGTCAGGAGGGCTTATTCCCGAAACCCCTTTAGGATTTCCCCTGCAAGGGGATTTGTCCAAAAAACCCCTTTCGAAATATCACAGGGGATTTATGGACAAAAATTCCACTAACCACCTTTCGCATTTCACTGGCAGGGGATTTTTGGTCTGTTGAAGCTCTGCGGTCAGCCCTGAGTGCCTGAGTGTCGCTTCTCTATACTCGACCTGCGCTCCACAACGGAGGTTACCGGCTCGCACCTCCCCCCTTCGCTGCGCTTGGCCTCGCATGGCTCGCTCCACTCAGGACCTCCCTTGAGCTTCTGGCTCCCGCATTTTATATACACTCGAGGGGTATTAGCGACAAGACTAGGTGGAGTCGGGGTGCTCCGAATCAGATCTGGGTTCTAAGTAACCTAACCGGTTCGATTTGTCACGTAGGCATATAATATAATGACCGGGAAATGTAATAATTAGTAAGGTACTAATTATTACATTTCCCTTACCTTACCTTACCTTGACTAACTTCAACCAGCTATTATTTAATATCTCCGGTTATAGTGATAAATGTATCATTGTCTAAACAATTTAGTCGTTTAATGAAGACCAATTATGCTAAATAATAATTTAAGCACAAGTTCAAAAATCCCCTGCCAGCGATATGAAAAGGGATTTGTGGATTTTTTTCCACGAAAATTCCATGAATCCCCTTGCAGGGGAAAGCGCAATGGGATTTCGGGAATAAGCTGTCAGGAGGGCATGGGCATTGAGCATCGGCTACTCTGGCTAGCTTGACGACGGCGATAGTTCTCATTTTGGCAACGTGCCATTATTTCCGTATAAGGGTATATCTATGGAGTCAATACCGGTTGTCATTTGCAACACTTTCGAGTATCTTATCGACCGCGCGGGTGCTTCAACATTATCGGATAATTCCCGTTCATTATAAAACCTTATCCGAGCCATGACACTCCATTTGTGTTGATGGCGGGGTTTTAGAACGAGCCATCATGATATTACTAGAATCGTGATTCCCCTTAAATAGTAGGCGGTTAAATTTATTAGTTAAATTAGTAGGATTTATAATATATCAGTATTATAAATCCTACTAATAAAATGAATGCTAAATTTAGACTGTTGCTTAATAAAGTCGGAAAGTCCATTCAGACTTCATTTTGTAACTTGTTCGGACTGAAATTTGGATAACAGTTAGATTGTAGTCTGTAAGAACACATAGGCTACTTTTTATCCCGAGAAAAAAACGAGAACGATTGCAAAGAGGACTACGCGGGTAATACCGCGATGCGTTGCTAGTTAAGTATAAATGTGAATATTTGGATGTTTGTTGCTCAAGCACGTCGTAACGTCGGAACAGATCGTGCTGAAATTCAGAACTTATATAGATTTAGTCTGCAAGAACGCATAGACCTAATATCCCGGAAAAACAATGGGAACGGGAACTACGCGGCTAAAACCGCAGGGCTCTACTAGTATTTTTTATCTATTACAATTAATTAACAATGTAATTGTAGTAAATAAATTACCTTACCATTATTGCTTTACCTTCCCATTTTAAGAACTCGTAGATACTAATTAACCACGGCTATCATTTAACTTTGTATGGTTTCGAAACTAACTTTTTTTTATGAAATAAAAACCGTAGTGGAACATCGATATAAATCATTGGATGTATCCTGAGCATCTTGAAATTGGTAACAAACTTAGGCATGAAATTAATGTGTTTTGGATTTGTATTAGTGTTTCTTGAATTATTAGAACACTTTCTGAAGGCACAGGAACGCATATTTTTATATTTATGTATATAATGATCAGAACCAGTGATAGGTAAAACATCCGACGTTCACCGCTGCCTACAACTGACTAGAACGGAAAGAGTGAGCTCACTCTTCCCAACGATGACATAATTCTGTGCGCCCTGAAGTACGGGAGGGTCTAATGATTTATACCGATGTAATGGAGGTCGTAGGTTCGATTCTCGCCTGTGTCTCTGAGTGTTTTAAATATATGTAGGTACATATTGTTTTTCGTATTTTATGTGTTTACTGAAGTTAACGAACGAAGGGAAGTTACGGCTGGTCTAGTCGGGAGAACGGCGGCTGCCGATCCGGAGACCCCGGGTTCAAACCCCACACGCACCACTGTCTTTTCGAAGTCATGTGCGTAATGCCGCTAACTTAAAACGGTGAAGGAAAACATCGTGAGGAAACCGACATGTACCTAGAATCTTTCGAAGTCATGTGTCATCTACCAACCCGCACATGGGCCAGCGTGGTGGATTTAGGCCTTAACTCTCTCCTTGCGAGAGAAGGCCCCGAGTCCCAGCAGTGGGAACATTTAGTGGGCTGTTGATGATGATGATGTGTTTACTAGCGGTCCGGCCGGCTTCACCCATGGTAGGTACGTAATATATGCATGGTGCCTATAACGCTCAGGAATCAAGTACCTACATATCCAACAGAGAAAGAATTTTTGAAATCGGTCCAGTAGTTCCTAATATTGGCCCGCTCAAAGATAAAACCTCTTCATCATCATCGTCATCAGCCTATCGTAGTCTACTGCTGGACATAGGCCTCTCCCATGGCTCGCCACTCAGCCCTACCCTCGGCTATGCGTCTCCATCCACTGCCTGCTGTCTTCCGCCTCTAAAACCTCTTAATCTATGTAAATATCTTAAGCTTTATAATATCTATACTTCTAGTAGTGGTAGGACTCTTAGCAGAGTCCGCCTGGGGAAGGACCACACCTTTGCCAAATATTCTACCGCCAAGCAGTAATGTGCAAGCATTACTGTGTTCCGGTTTGAAGGGCAATGATTCCAGAGAAATTACAGGGCTTAGAGACATAATATCTTAGATCTCTGGGTGACGAGCGCAGTGCGGTGCTAGGTAATGATTTGGACTATCATGTTCCAATAGCTGCATGTTACTGTGCTGTTATGTGGCAGGCATGTTGCTTACCATCAGGCACATGACCTGCTCGTCTTGTCACTCTATGCTATAAAAAAATAATCTAATATTATAAAGCTGAACAGTTTGTTTGAACGCTAGGATCTCGGGAACTACTGGTCCGAATTGAAAAACTCTTTTTCTATTGGATAGTCCAATAATAGTTTATTATTATTTATGTAGAGGAAAGTCACCAAATATGGATTTAATTTATATTAAGTTTTTTTTATATCCCGAAAACAAAACGGTAAGTATTCCATTTTTGGTGACTTTCCTCTACCTACATACATTTATGTTTATTGTCATTTGTATTAAGTATATAGTGATTTTGCTTAGGTTTTAGAAAGCGACAATCCCAGAGGAAATTCTGCTTTTTTAGGATTAAATGCAAGCTTTGCACATTCCTGCTTGATACATCTATCAAGCAGTAATGTGCAAAGATGTACTGTACTATGTTACGGTTTGAAGGGCAGGTTCCTGATAAATTACAGGGCTTAGAGATATAATATCTTAGATCTCTGGGTGACGAGCACAGTGGAGTGCTCGATAATGATTTGAATCTTCATTTTCCAATAGCATTATGTCATTGTGCTGTTATATGGTAGGAATGTTGCTTACCATCAGGCACATGTCCTGCTCGTCTCGTCATTTCAGATTCCAGACTGATGCGTTGAGTTTTACAACGTGAGCAACAAATATCGAAACAATAAAACTTTAATTTATTTATTTATTTATAATTGAATACATAATATTTTAAAGCTTGCAGCAAAAGTAAAAAAAATAAATATGTCTATTGTAACCACAGTCTATTAAATCATCCAGACATCGCGTTAAAACAAGTATAAAAGCGTCGAACTACTGCTATTATTTCTGTATACTGTGTTGTAACTAAATTAAGTTAACTCACCATAAAGCTTGCAACAGTTCACTAAATCCTGAATCGTCCGGGAGCGAGGCAGGACGCGACTGAATTCATTCCCGCATTTCCCGCACCCCGACATATATCTGCGATAAAGCTGGTCGTCTACTCGCGGTGGGCGAGCGAACTGCGCCGAGCGAAAAAGCGGATATAAAAATCCCATCTCTCTCTCTTTTCCTGGCTATTTACGTATATACCCTATATATGGTGGTGGGGCACCCTTGCTGCTTTTACCCAAAGGGTAAAAACGGGACCCTATTACTGAGACTTCGCTGTCCGTCCGTCTGTCACCAGGCTGTAGGTATCTCAAGAACGGCAATAACTAGACAGTTGAGATTTTCACAGATGATGTATTTCTTTTGCCGCTACAAAATACTAACTACAAACAAAACGCTAGAAATAGAAACTGAGCAGTTATATATTTTCGCTTGTTAGCTACCAAATCTTTATCTACGTTTTTAAATATGACACTGATGCTGACATTTTCGACGAGTGGGTAAAATATAAACTGACCCCAGAGACGCCATAAGTTCAAGAAGGTCATCGAATAGTAGTGGTAGGACTCTTGGCAGAGTCCGCCTGGGGAAGTACCACACCTTTGTCAATTATTCTACCGCCAAGCAGTAATGTGCAAACATTACTGTGTTCCGGTCTGAAGGGCAATGTTTCCAGAGAAATTACAGGGCTTAGAGATATAACAACTTAGATCTCTGGGTGACGAGCGCAGTGCGGTGCTAGGTAATGATTTGGGCTCTTCATGTTCCAATAGCTGCTTGTCACTGTGCTGTTATGTGGCAGGCATGTTGCTTACCATCAGGCATATGTCCTGCTCGTATCATCACTCTTTATTAAAAAAAAAAAAACAATTTTATCGAAATCGGTGTATAGGTTTTAGAAAAATTAAACGAAAAACAACTAAAATTTACCTCGATGACATGGTGATTGCTTCATTTTGGATTTGGTGGAATGCCTGAATTATTATAAATTTAAGTCGCCTTTTGCTTTTTCGGAGAAAATATATTATTATACCTAAGTACCTACTTAAATAGGAAATCCGAAAACATTTGTTTTGCAAGTAAAGCAAATATGCACTATGTGTCTCCGATTCTTACCAGATATCTTGGAAAAAGAGCTTGGAAAGTTTGATGAACCATAATTAAGACAACTTCTGACCAATCAGCAAACCGTCAGCATCATCTGAGGTTTTAGCAAAGAACTACTAATCGAGAGTGAATCGGTTTCTTCTAGGTAAGCTCGCTTCATCGTAGATCGCATTGTCGCTTAACATCAGGCGAGATATGGTCAATTGCGAACCTATATTAGTTAAAAAAAATATTTGTCTGTAAAGTCGGTTTACTGACGATAGAACGTGACAACGTCTTAAGAAAATACTGATGGAATGGTAGCATTTTTCAAAAGAAAATTTTAATTTCATTTTTTTAATAGATTTGTATGTAACAAGTAATCAGTAGAATTTAGTCATTTTCAATCAAAACAATGCAAAAAAGCTTTTAGATGCCGGGGATCGAACCCGGGGCATTTCACATGCAAAGCGAACGCTCTACCACTGAGATACATCCCCGCTTGAACTATTGGTCGAAATAATTAATACAACTGTAACAAACATGCGGCAAGGTAACGACCGACGGTAACGACCGACGGTAACGGTAGGTACATGACGTCATGTTTTGTTGGCGTGCAGCCGGCTTCATCAAATTATAAGACGTTATCACGTTAAAAATTAAAGAGAGCTAAAAATTCTAAGTCATAAGTTTTCATTTTTATCGGCAGGCAGACCTTTGTATTTGGACTGTATTTTTTTTCAACAGAGGTCTAATTATATTTATCTACTCATACTTAGTTATGATATCATTTACGAAAAGACCCGTTAGCCCTCAGGCAACGCTCCGCAAAATGAGTTTATCATTGAAATCCTAAAATAACACGAATTATTTTTCTGTGTATACTTAAACCGACAAATTTTACAAAAGACCTGACCTGAAAATTTTACAAATTTTACCTGATAAAGATAAAACATGTTTTTTGATGATATTATTTCAGATTTTTTTTTTCGTGTGATCCTTTATTGCAGCTTTTAAAAATGTACTAAAAATGAAATCACGAATTTTTGTATGCTTTGCCCAACAGCACAATTCATTTTGTTGGTTTTCATAATTCGGTGTAATATAGTTACCTCGGTGTATCAAGCGGGTATAAACAAAATTCACGACTTCATATTTTTTTGGTTGTCCGCTTGGCGTGAAATGCCCCACATGACGTCCCTACTCTTGATGTAGGACACAGTCCTATCACCGGCCGGTAAGCTTCGCTGCGGGCGGCAACAATCGCAGTCCATCTTAATTCTCAACGCAATGAAAGAAATCTACACGGTCCTACTGTGAAGTAACACGGGTAAGACGCAGCAAAGAAAATGTTAAAAGAAAACTTAATTGTGAATCAAGCTGCAGGAATTATTACGTCTATAAATTTTGTGTAGGTATTTTTTTTATTTAGGTACCTACATAGGGGTATTTTTATTTATATGAATTTATGAATAAAAAACCTACTGTCAGCACCCCGCGGTTTCACCCGCGTATTTTCCGTTCCTGTTTGTTTCTCCCTTAGATAAAGTATATCCTCTTTGGTTTGTCCACAATCAAATGAGGTTCGATGTTCAGTTTTTTTTTTAGAGAGGTATGTTACGCGAAATCTCCGCTAATTGTGAATTAATGTTGATGATAATTTGTTCGTTTGATAAATTAAATTTAGTAGTAGTAGATGTAATTTAGTAGTGGTAGGACTCTTAGCAGAGTCCGCCTGGGGAAGTACCACACCTTTGCCAAATGTTCTACCGCCAAGCAGTAATGTGCAAACATTACTGTGTTCCGGTTTGAAGGGCAATGATTCCAGAGAAATTACAGGGCTTAGAGGCATAATATCTTAGATCTCAGGGTGACGAGCGCAGTGCAGTGCTAGGTAATGATTTGGACTATCATGTTCCAATAGCTGCGTGTTACTGTGCTGTTATGTGGCAGGCATGTTGCTTACCATCAGGCACATGACCTGCTCGTCTCGTCACTCTAAGCTATAGATTAAATTTTATCGAAATCGGTGTAGTGGTTAATGAAATTTCAACAAAAATCTAAAATTAGGTTACCTCGATGAATTTTATTATCGTTGTATTTGTCTCATGTCTCATTGCAGCAGTGTGTTTAGTTGATTGCACAAAATTATGAAACATAGTCGAGTGTCTAAGTTCATTTTAACTGAAATCGATTTGTAAACTACACATTTGTGGAAATGTAAATGTAAATTTGTGGAAATTCTAGTATTTACTGTTAGTATTTATCGTATTCGTCGACGGAGACCTGGACGTCTACTCTATTTCTACGAAAACGTAATTTCGAAATAAACTCGCGACTTTCCAACTCCGATCCTACTTCGATCCGTCGTTTTGTCCGTTTAAATGTTCTAAGCCTACTCTAATTAGAATATGCTTAGAACATTTAAACGTCAAATAATGTTGTATCGGACGAAACGAGACGAAGTAGAACGAGAGTAGGAAAGTCGCGAGTTTTTTTTTCTAAATTACGTTTTCGTAGAAATAGAGTAGACGTCCTGTTTTAGAGCGTTTGTGCGTGCGTATACATATCTCATGATCTCGCACAATTCAATATTGTTGAAATAGGTATCCTTTTTTTCTATTTTTAGTTCAATAGGTACTTATTTTGAACCACCACAGACGGATTTTTGAGCTCAAATCACAGCCCACGTGTTGTGAATTAAGCTTAAACGTCACGTCAAGTTCGTAAATGAAAGAAATCTTCGGGTAAACTCGAAACCATGGGCGGAGCCACGCCCTCCAGTTTCACCCGCGTAGTTTCCAAAGTGAGTTATTAAATTCTGAGTTATAAATTTCACTTGTATCGGCAGTCCCTGTAACTACCAATTTTTTTTATAGTATAGACGAACGAACTGTACAGAACGAACGTACAAGACGAACGGGGCATGTGCCTATTTTAAATCTTATCTAATTTGAAGATCATAGGTTAGGCAAAGATTTCGCACCATGTTTTTTTTTATTCTTTATTTTCATAGGGGCGTTTAGACTATAATGTGGTATAGATTAAGCTACGGATGGGTCTCGCATTTCGGAGTAGCCCTATACCTCACAAAACACGGTCCTTTTCAATAAGAAATCGCTTTGTTTCTGTTGCCAATTATGCTGTTTGCGTTCCTCGGATTAAGGATAATAAATATAGTACAGAAGGAAAGGTTTCTACTTCATTTTATTCTCCGTGACTCATGAACGAAGAGACAGACAAACAAATAATATATGTTGAAAACATACAATTTCATTTTTTTCACTAATTTTATAACATCGATAGTTTTGATGTTTGGACGATTGTTGCTCAGTGAGGTCGGAACGTCTGAACGGATCGGGCTGATATATGGAACACAGAATATAGTCTGAAATGTAATAGCACATAGACTACAAACATTTGTATTAGTGCAAATATTTGTGTGATGAATTCAAATGTTTGCTCTGTGTCTGGGTGTTTCTATGTATAATAAGTATGTATTTAAAACTATATTAGTATTATATCAGCTATCTGGCCGCCATCATACAAGCTTTGCTTAGTTTGGGGTCAGATGGTGTTGTGTGTGAATTGCCCACCAATATTTATTTATTTGTTTTATTATCGGAAAATATCACGGAGTTCGATTTAGATAAGTTTAAGTTTCAACTTTTGTCAAGCGTTCCGAGACTAGGTATTTTGAAGACCCACTCCCCGTTCAATAACTTATAGTCCGAGAGCTGCTAGCAATGGGTACCTACGTATTTGAGGCAAGGTGAAAACTTGTCACGTAGCTCTCCTAATGATAGCCCAACACGGAGGTGCAGACCTGGCTGTTGAGAGGCGGGGCAAAATTGATTCATACATGTTTAATTATTTTTTTAAGTGAAAACTTCTTTAGGTTCGCTATACGAGCGAAAAAGGAAATTTCAAAACTTGACAAATATTGCGACAACCAACAGTGACTGTTTAAACTGAAATCCCTGACAACAGAGAGGCCTCATTATGTTACAACAAAGCGTCGTAATATACTACATTCATTCTGAAGTCCTAGATTGTTTGCGTTCGGACCATAGGGGCTTGAGCATTTCTCTTCCTGCCTGTATGAAAAGGGCGGAAGAGAAAGTGCTTGTTAGACCCATTACATTGTCTCGTATGACAGCTTTAAATACCGCGATATCTAATCATTTTTTCGACATGACTATTGATGATCCTAATCGTAATTATTCTGAGTTTTTTAAAATGCTGAGTACACATTACAATAATATTTTTCATACCAAATTAATTAATATTAACGCAAAACCGAAGTTTGCCGAATGGGCAACACCAGGACGTATTAAAAGTCGAAACAATCTTTACAATTTATATAAACTAAAGACATACTGCAACGACGATGCAACAAAAGTCTATGCTAAGAGGTATTCAAATATTTTTAGAAATTTGTGTATTCGAGCAAAAGCAATATTCATTCGGGATCAAATTAAAAACTCCAACAACGTGATAAAAAGCACGTGGAAGATAATAAACAAGGAGTCTGGTAAAACCAAAAGTCGTGAAATGATGCGCGCAGTTCGGGTTGGCGAAAATGTCACTACAAAAAAATCGGACATTGTAGATGCTTTCAGGTCTTATTTTGCTGATATTCCCTTAGAGACAACTAAACACCTAACTTCGTCTCCCTCTCTTGCAGAGGAAATGTTGACAGAAAATGTTGATTGTCCTTCATCTACATTTGAGTTTCATCATGTTACTGCCACTGCAATACTAAAAACGTTCAAAGTCATTAAAGTTAAGAATACAGAGGACTTATGGGGATTATCTGTTAAGGTACTTGAGGGGATAATTAATAACATTGCCCCATATTTAGCAGAATTATTTAACGAATGTATCAAAAAAATGGCACATTTCCTGACATGATGAAGTATAGTAAAGTGATACCCTTGTTTAAATCTGGAGACAAAAACGAACTTGGAAACTACAGACCCATCTCGGTTTTGCCCTGCATCAGCAAAATATTCGAGAAACTAGTTCTCAAGAAACTTTTGTCTTACTTTAATATTAATAACCTTTTACATAGTAACCAATTTGGATTTACAAAAGGACGTTCCACTACCGATGCAGGTATTTAACTAACCAATTATATATTGAAAGCCTGGGAAGACCATCATGACGTTCTAGGAGTATTTTGTGACTTATCAAAAGCTTTCGACTGTGTTCATCATGAAACTCTTTTGAAGAAACTGCAGTTCTATGGGGTATCGAAACCAGCTCTAAATTTTATTTCTTCCTATCTTAAAGACCGTCTACAGATAGTCGATGTTGACGGTGTGCAATCAAATGAGTCGCCTATAAGAATGGGTGTACCACAAGGTTCCATACTTGGACCTTTCCTGTTTCTTATTTACATAAATGATCTACCTTTCATGATTAAGAAACATAAAAATATAGAAATAGTTATGTTCGCCGATGATACATCACTTCTATTCAAAGTGAAGAGAGGAATAAACGATTTCACAGAAATTAACGTAATTTTAGACATTGCGTACAAATGGTTTGATGCAAATAATCTAGTACTTAATCCAACTAAAACGAAATGTATAAAATTCTCACTCTGCAATGTAATGTGCGATAAACTTGATATAAGACTGAAAGATGAACTCATCGAACCTGTACAATCTACTCGATTTCTGGGTATTTCAGTAGATTCAAAGCTTCAATGGGGTCCTCACATAGAGACACTGGCTGACCGACTTAGTTCAGCTGCCCACGCTGTTCGTCAAATTAAAAAAATATCGGACGTCGCAACAGCTAGGCTTGTTTATTTTGGCTATTTTCATAGCATTATGTCCTACGCGATTTTATTATGGGGTTCAGCTGCGGACAGAAACTCAGTTTTCAGATTGCAAAAGAGAGCAATCCGTGGTCTATATAATTTATCAGCTAGAGATTCAGTACGGGAGATTTTCAAAACTATAAACATATTAACAGTCCCTTCATTGTACATTTATGAATGTATAATGTGTGTAAGAAAAAATCGAAGTCGACTGAAGAAACTAACTGATCTGAATCCAAAAGCGCACCATAAGCACAAAATTGTATTTCCTAAGTGCAGACTTCAGAAAACAAATAACTCTTTCAAATGTAATGGTATTCGCTTCTGTAATGCAATCCCTGCACAAGTCGAAGGTCTTAATGAAACAAAGTTTAAAAATGAAATAAAAAGCTACCTATTGAGCAAGGCATATTATAATATAGATGACTTTGTTAAAGATAGTAACGTATGGAAGAGAACTGTGTTGAAACTAGAATCTTGTAATAAGGTAAAGTAATAGATTTATAAAACTTTTGATGGAACATTGTACTCATGTAGTATCTGTATACTGTATGTATTAATTATTTGTTATTTTGTCTTTGACAAAGCCTTTTTACAGCTGCATTTGATTGACGAGGCTCCTTTACAGCTTTATTCATTTTGACATTGTTATTTTATCTTATTATGTACACGGATTCTTATGCCTTTTTGTTAATGACGTTACCAAGTGTTCTTATGAATTTATGGTTCGAATAAATGAATTGAATTGAATTGAATTGAATTGAATATAGACCGAATCTTCGTAGGCTGTGAAATGGATTCATCAATCGTCACGCTCGGATATGATAAGAAATCTTCGGGTAAACTCGGTAAAAACGGCCACGTAGGTACCAGGGTAACAGAAACAGTAAAGAGTTTCGATTACCTACCTCCAACAGCCCAGCGTTTATTTCCAGATACCAGGACAACAGAAATATAAAAGAGTTGCGTTTGCCCCTAGGTAGCAGTACCAGGGCAACAGAAACAGAAACGAGTTGTAATATGTTGTACAACTTCGTTCCATCAGAATGTCCCTTGACACCTCCCAAGTAATTTGAAGTGAAAACTGCTTTTGGCGCGCAAGCGCGCTTTTAGACAGATTTTTCGTGGGGTGTGAATTGAATTCTAGCGTCATGCTCGGGTATGATAAAAAATCTTCGGGTAAACTCGGGGCCATGGCCATTGGCCATCTAGAAATGCGTCAGCCAATGGGAAATGCTAACACATTTCTAGATGGCCATGCCATGATGGTCAGGCCACGCCTTCCGGTACACCCGTGTAGTTTCCAAAGTAAGCTTCAAATTCTGAGTTATAAGTTTTCACTTCTATCACAGTTCCTATGACTGCCAATTTTTTTTTTAATGTTGTAGTTTAATGTTTAAAAGATTAAAAAAATAATAAGCCAGAGGATTTAGTCGGGGTTTTAACATTGCCAGGCGCGTGTAAATATGTTTTGCAAATAATATAAAAAATGTCAATAAAGCGATTTGAAATTTAAATTGCGTGTTAGATATAACTAATAAATAGGGATTCTCAAAATGAGACATAATTTTGGAAGGACTAGGGATATAAGATGACAAAAATGTGAAATGTTTTCAGTTTAAAGTTAAATTTCAGTTTGCCTCAAACACCTTTTTTTTATATAAAGAGTGACGAGACGAGCACTGCCTGCCTGAGAGCCTGCCACATAACAGCACAGTGACACGCAGCTATTGGAACATGAAGAGTCCAAATCATTACCTAGCACTGCACTGCGCTCGTCACCTAGAGATCTAAGTTGTTATATCTCTAAGCCCTGTAATTTCTCTGGAAACATTACCCTTCAAACCGGAACACAGTAATGTTTGCACATCACTGCTGGGCGGTAGAATAACTGGCAAAAGTGGTACTTCCCCAGGCGGACTCTGCCAAGAGTCCTACCACTACGCTATACCTACCCAAAGTTTTGTTACTAACCTTCGGAATATTACTTATTATGGATACGTTCCGTTATATCACTGACACCGTATTAAAAGTTCCCCATCTGCCATTTGCCATAATCTAAGTAGTTCTGAGTAGGCTGGCGGGATTGGTTTCGGTATTAACATTTAATTAAAGACTAGCAATGCCTCGCCAATTCACCCGCGTTCCCGCTTTACTTTCCCGGGGTAATAAAATTAGCCTAGGTATGCGTTTTACTTAAATTTAAATATAGGTAGGTACACAGACTTCGGGGTTTGTGACCTTTGAAATCTGAGTTCTTTTTGAAAATTGATGTAAATAAATATTGGTGAACAATTCACACACAACACCATCTGATCGCAAACTAAGCAAAGTTTGTAATATGGCGTCCAAATAGCTGATATAATACTTAAATAGTTGTAAATACAAACTTTACATACATAGAAACAGCCAAACATTTGAATTCATCACACAAATACTTGCACGGGGTTGACTGGCCTCGTGGAAATGCGTCACCCAATGGAAAATGCTGAAAGCCAGCTGGACTCGGCATCATGCCATGGCCATCTAGAAATGCATCAGCCAATAGGAAATGCTGACGCATTTATAGATGACAATGTCATGATCCCCAGGCCACGCCCTCCGGTTACACACCTTTTTCCGTTTCCAAAGTGAGCTATCAAATTCTGAGTTATAAGTTTTCACTTCTATCGGCAGTTTCTATGACTGCCAATTTTTTTTAAAATTAAGTTTTGAAGTGAAAACTTATTTTGTCTCGCCACAGACCATTTTTTGTGGACTGTGAATTGAATTCTAGTGTCACGCTCGGGAATGCTAAGAAGTCTTCGGGTGAACTTGGGACCATGGCACAGATCCGAAAATAGTTACTTCGTAAACCATTGCCGTCTAGAAATGCGTCTACATTTGTCATTGGCTATCTATGACGAAACCATAAACCACGGGGTGGTTCTAATCTATACTAATACTAGCGGCCCGCTCCGGCTTCGCTCGAATAATAGCCTAGATATCAACTGCAGCGCCATCTGCCGTGCTGATTTGTGAATCTAAACCTTCCAGGGCCCTACCCAAACGTATACAAAAAAAAACATTCAAATCGGTCCAGCCGTTTAGGAGGAGTTCAATAACAACGAAAAGTGGCATTGATTTTTATATATATCTATACTAATATTATAAGCTGAAGAGTTTGTTTGTTTGTATGTTTGTTTGTTTGAACGCAAGGATCTCTGGAACTACTGGTCCGAATTGAAAGATTCTTTCTTTGTAGGATAGCCCATTTATCGAGGAAGGCTGTAGGCTATTTAACATTAAGCTACTCAACAGGAGCCGAGCACGAATGAAAAATGTAAGAAAAACGGGAAAATATATTTCTTTTTGAGAGCTTTCGTTGCGTGACAGCATCTATATATTTATATAAAAATGATTTGCTGTTCGTTAGTCTCGCTAAAACTCGAAAACGGACCGATTTGGCTAATTTTAGTCTCAAAATATTCATGGAAGTCCAGGGCAGGTTTAAAAGGTTTGATTAAATATGAAAATGATCGAAATTAAATAAAAACCACAATAAAAACAAAAATGTGCTGTGCTGCCATCTATTGGTGGTGACGCAAAGTAAATTAAATTATAATAAATGAGCAAAATTTCATATTGCCCGCGCAATCATAAATTTTAAGATAAAAAGCTTTACTTCATTTTATAATATTACTAGCTGTTACCCGCGACTTCGTCCGCGCAAAATAAATAAATACTAAGGTAACTCAGGCAGTACCTATTTGTATACCCAGACACATTTACGGTTACTAAAACAGCTTATAATAAAGCAACTGTATACAATTTCAACAAAATCGGTTCAGTTGGTTAGATCTGAAAGCGTAAGAGACTTTCGGCCCCTATTTCAACTCCAATTTCACCCCCGTACAGTTCGAAATTACAAAATTGCAAGAACAAACATTTGTTTGCTGCGTGTCAAGTATCTATAAGTATTCAGACTTTCATGGTTTTATCTTCAACGGTTGCGAAATTTCATATTGACATTCGTCCCTCATTTCAACCCCAATTTCACCCCCGTACAGTTCGAAATTACGAAATTGATAGAACAAACATTCGTTGGCTTCATATCAAGTGTCTAAATACAGAGTTTCATGGTTTTATCTTCAACGGTTGGGAACTTCCATATTGACGTTCATCCCCCATTTCAACCCCAATTTCACCCCCGTACAGTTCGAAATACAAAATTGATAGAACAAACATTTAATTGCTTCGTGTCAAGTGTCTAGATACAAAATTTGATAACTTTGAATATCACGAATTTTCATACAACCGTTCATCCCTTGTTTCACCCTCTTAAGGGTTGAATTTCGCAAAACCCCGTCTTAGTGAGCGCCTACGTGCTAAAAGAAACCTCCATGGAAAATTTTAGATTCCTAGTATTTGTAGTTTCTGAGATTCCTTGATGAGTGACCTTTCGCTTTTATATATATAGACTAGCAAGGCTCCGTGGTTTTACCCGCGTAGTTCCCATTCCCGTTATTTTCGCGGCATAAAAAGTAACATGTGTGTTCTTTTAGAATATAATCTAACTATGTTCCAAATTTCAACCCGATCCGTTCAGACGTGATTGAGCAACAAACATCTAAACATCAAAACATTCATAATATTAAATACTTAGTAGGCTTAGTAACTCATTTTCTTCTTTATATTAATGTTAGTGGGATATATATTTTAGTAAGAAATTCTAATAACACCATCGAAGCAGAGAGGGAAATGTACGACGTCATGTTAGATATTGAATTCCGTACACCTGAATTAAATTCTGAACGATCACAGAGCGCAACAAATCGAGCTGAAAGTGAAATACCTGGACGTCTACTCTGTTTCTACGAAAACGAAATTTCGAAAAAAAACTCGCAACTTTCCTGCTCTCGTTCTACTTCGTTTCGTCCGATACAACATTGTTTGACGTTTAAATGTTCTAAGCATACTCTAATTAGAGTAGGCTTAGGGCTTAGAACATTTAAACGGACAAAACGACGGATCGAAGTAGTATTATCAATTGAGTAAAAGTAAACCAATTGAATAAATGTAAGAATTTATATTGACAACTGTTCGATCTTTCCCATACAAAATTTCACAAAGGAATGCTCTTCAACGGCTTAGCTCCATCTACTTATAGCGCCAACCCCTCTAAAACTCTTTTGAGATGGCGGGTAGAAGTGAATGGTATCCCACCGGCGCCCTCTACACTAAATGACACGTATATAAACTCAAATCCCAGTATTAAATATAATACTATAGTGAAATACACGGTAAACAAAATAGAGGTGATAACAGTAGAATCGGAGTTGGAAAATCGCGAGTTTATTTCGAAATTACGTTTTCGTTGAATTAGAGTAGACGTCCTGTTGTCACCTGTATTTGTTTGTAGTATATTTCACTCTATAGTATTATTTTTAATACTGGGGTTTGAGTCTAAATATGTATCATATAAAAGAACAAGTTAGTATCTGATTGTTTAAATTTAAAGGAATGGGTATGACTGATAAAATTTAATGTAGAGGGCGCCGGTGGGATACCATTCACTTCTACCCGCCATCTCAAAAGGCTATAAGTAGATGGAGCTAAGCCGTTGAAGAGCATTCCTTTGTGAAATTTTATATGGGAAAGATCGAACAGTTGTCAAAATAAATTCTTACATTTATTTAATTGGTTTACTTTTACTCAATTGATAACATACTCTACCAATAGGTACTTTCCGTTACTTTAACAATAAATGTTCGATCCCCAACCAGTGTAAATATTTGAATGATGAATTACAAATATTTGTACTCTGTCTGGGTGTTTTCTGTGTTTAAGTAGTATTTTATTTTATATTTATAATAGGTAGGTACGTATTTTAAATTATGTTAGCTATCAGGACGTCTACTCTCTTTCTACGGAAACGTAATTTCGAAAAAAATACTCGCGTCTTTCCTACTCCCGTTCTACTTCGTTTCGTCCGATACAACATTGTTTGACATTTAAATGATCTAAGCCTAATCTAATTAGAGTACCTAGGACCTAGGCAGTTATTAGTAATATAGCAGTTGGAAAGTCGCGAGTTTATTTCGAAATTACGTTTTCGTAGAAAGAGAGTAGACGTCCTGGCTCCCATAGTATAGTCACAGTATTAAGAAATATGATTTAATAGACTGTGGTATACTTAGTATAGCTTTGGTACTGTAGGCCTGTGAACAAAAGCAGTGCGTGAAAGTTGCAACCCCCCATTTTTGTGCATGTCTACGGAAGTTTCGCCTTCCACATGGCCGCTGGTCATATTATACCAAATAATATTTTTTTTTATAGTGAAGAGTGAAGCGACGAACATAACGTGTGTCTGATGGTAAGCAACATGCCTGCCACTTAACAGCACAGTGACACACAGGTATTGGAACACGAAGAGTCCAAATCATTACCTAGCACTGCACTGCGCTCGTCACCCAGAGATCTAAGTAAGATATTATATCTCTAAGCCCTGTAATTTCACTGGAAACATTGCCCTTCAAACCGGAACACAGTAACGTTTGCACATTATTGCTTGGCGGTAGAATAACTGGCAAAGGTGTGGTACTTCCCCAGGGGGACTCTGCCAAGAGTCCTACCACTACAAAAATACGCCATTCAGCCCGGTCCTCCTCGGCTTCACGTTTACAACCGCCACCAGCTGCCTTTAGTATATCGTCACTCCATCTAGTCTCAGGGCGTCCTACACTACGTTTGCCGATTCGCGGTTTCCACTCCAGCAGGCCTACTACGAAGTCCGAACTTATGTACGTTTCCTACCTCGAAAGACAATCTGTCGGCTGATAGGATCTGCCGTTTCGTTCGATCCGACCCTCATCCGACCTAAGTCTATAACTTCCGACCGAGATGTATCGATCCGAAGGTTTTTCGTGGCAGGCTACAATCCGATTCAGCTGTCGGTCGGATCCGATCATTCGGAGTTTGTTTTCGTAGTAGACCTGCAGAACCCGTCTACCCCAACGATTATTGCATCGTCAAGCTCTGTGCAAACATAACTATGTTCCGGTTTGAAGGTCAATGTTTCCCGAGTTTGTTTACAGGGCTATGCCGTGATAAATCAGCTTATAATTATATTATCAGGCTGACTAACGCAGTGCAATGCTATTACTATGTAATATTAATACTTAATTTGGATTCTTCATGTTCAAATAGCTTCGTAGTTAGTAGCACTAGATTGTTATTGACAGGCTTGTTGCTTAGTTGCTTACCATCAGGCAAATGTCTTGCTCGTCTCATAACTAGACTTAGGCATTCAAAAATAAAATTGGCAGTCATAGGGACTGCCGTTAGAAGTAAAAATGTATAATTTAAAATTTGATAGCTCACTTTGGAAACTACGCGAGTGAAACCCACAGATCACTATATACTGGTGAAACCGGAAGGGACTGCTAGTCTCAAATAAATCTTCGAAGCATTGTCGTCTAAATAAGTCATTTATCCATATGGCCATCTAAACTACATATTATACCTACCTAAATATAGATGTGTAAACGTGTAAAGGTAACCATTGTAAGGTGAACTCGGTACATGGCCATCTAGATATAAAGATTTTTTTTCTTTCCCGAAGATTTGTTTCATTTACGAGCGTGACGGTTTAATTCAATTCACTGCCCACGAAAAATATGTGTGTGTTGCACCCAAAGAAGTTTTCAAATTAAACATTAACATCATTTGTGGCGTATTTAGAACTGTTTTTGTCGAGTTTTTACATCTCCTTTTTGCTTAGCTTAATTTGGCATACCTGCTTCTGGCCACACCACCTTGCAACTGGCCACTCCGGTCAGCTGTTCTAAAAAAAAAAACTGATTCTGACGTTTCTATTTTGCTGATTATTTGCACTCGCAGATGTTTGCAAATAAATTGTAAATTATGCCTCTAATTATAATTTGTGGCACCCCAGTGAGCGGTAAGACTTGCAGGGCAGTGGAACTAAAAGAATTCTTCGAGAAAAAATATGGAAAATCTGTGGAAATTGTTTCCGAAAACGATACTATCGTGAAACTAGGTTATGAGAAGAATTCCACCTATTTGGACTCCCAGAAGGAAAAACGAGTGAGAGGATATCTCAAATCAGAAGTTTTGAGGCTTATAGGCAAGGATAATGTTGTAATACTGGATGCCAGCAACTATATCAAAGGTAAATATAAATATTGGTGGATTTCTCACACAACACTATCAGCCCCTAAACAAATACATACCTACATATTGTCATTGACATAGTAATATCGTTGCTTATAATACATAGAAACACCCAGAACAAATATTTCTATTTATCTCACAAATATTTGCCCAGAGTGAGAATCAAACGGAAAAGTTACTGCTGGTCCCGAGTCCCAGCATTGGGAACACTTAGTGGGCTGTTTATGTTTATGTGAGAATTAACAAGTTATATTTTTTCATATATATTGCTTTAAACATTCAAATGGCTCCCATCAATGATGTTTGACTTTACTTTAGTAATGAAAACATCTTAACTGTGAAATACCATACTAGAGTGGGTATTGCCTAATGAATTTAATCTGTCTTCAAGTCGGGAGTGAATTAGTTATATTTAAAAGGTAAGCACACTCACATCATAGACCACATTGTCATTTACCATCAATTAAGATGGAGGTCAAGTGTAAGTCTGTTATTGATAAAAAAAGAAAGCTTACAACTTTGCTCTGTCTATTAAAACTTTTGGAGAGTTTTTAAATAGCACAAGACAAGAAGGAGTCAAATATTCATAAGTCCTATATATTATAATTAAATCTTATCTACTCGCTAACTATTCCTTACTCATTACTTACATTGTACACAAACCATCATGGCTTCAAACTATCTAATGAAGTGTACTGAATCAAATAAAAATGTATTACAGGATGCAGATATGAGCTGTACTGTGCTTCTAAAGCTTGCAAATCTACCCAATGCACCATCTACACTATACGTAACCATGACGAAGCATGGGAAGCCAACAAAGAGAGAATAGACAAGGATGCCAGTACACAATCCCTTACAACTGACAAAGATAGCAGTACAACAGCAGACAGAGGCAGCACTACAAACAGTGATGCGGCAGACAAGGACAGCAATATTGGGGTAGACAGAGATAGTAATACAGCGGACAGAGACAGCACTACAAACAGTGATGCGGCAGACAAGGACAGCAATACTGTGGTAGACAGAGATAATAATACAGTGGGCAGAGACAGCACTACAAACAGTGATGCGACAGACAAGGACAGCAATACTGTGGTAGACAGAGATAGCACCAAGTCCTCAGAGACAGACAAGGATAGGATAAATGAATCTGTAAAAACGCAAGATTGTAACAAATTGCCATATACTCAGGAAGTATTTGATGCATTGACAAAGTTCAGGTAATCTAAAATTATAAATTTTATGCAAAAATTTGTATGTATGAATGAATGGATGTTTGTTACTCTTTCAATCAAAAACTACCAATGGAATCCGGATGAAAAGTCTGGAGTAATGCATAGGTTTGTATTAGTTGGCTAGCTGTTTTCCACAACTCGACGTCTCAATGTGCATATTATGCGTGTCTTAGGCTACTTTATATCCCGGGCAAATAAAACGATGCTAGTGAAACCGCAGGATACTACTAGTTTTAAAGAAAATGAGATGTGTTCGAGACAACAGATGAGTGAAAAAATAATATGTCACATTATTCACTTTGACATAATTGTGTATGTATATCAAATGTGGCAAAATTAAACATGAACGCCACTTGCGGCACAATTTGACCAACTCCATTACTTTTTAATGTTTTAGTATTCTTTTTAACACCTGAATTTAGGCATTCTAAAAACACCTGGAAGAGATTGCTTTCAGCTAGCCAATTAGAACACTAGTATTTAAATTGTTGTGGTTGTTATACATATTTATTGCCAAACGGGCAGGAATCGCGCCCGTTTGCGCGTTTCCTTGAAAAAAGCTGCCGGACGCGGCCGAAACTCGAGTCGGATTGACCGACCATATTACACATCAGTTACCCGTTTACCGAATAAAAATGTAGAACACAGTAGTGATTGTTTTTATCTCCTGTTTAAGTATTTTGGCTAAAATATTTTCCTTATTTTTAAAAGATATAAAGATGTAAATGATGTAAAAGATATATTGAATTTATTATTTTTTTGCTTCCAGGTTTGAGGAACCAAATTCGAATAACAGATGGGACAGTCCACTCTTCACGGTACAGCCCACAGATGAGTTGCCAATTGATGATATCTACAAGGTGCTGTTTGAGAAGAAGCCACCACCTCCTAATATGAGCACACAGAATGTAAGTTACAGAAATTATAATTATTTTGGTGCCTGAAAAAAATTTTTGAGACTGAATTTTGAACGATGCCCCCACTGAGAGTCAAACATGATAATTTTTTTTATAGTAAAAAGTGACGAGACGAGCAGGACAGGTGCCTGATGGTAAGCAACACGCCTGCCCATAACAGCAGTGTAATGCAGCTATTGGAACGTGAAGAAGCCAAATCATAACCTAGCACTGCGCTCGTCACCCAGAAATATAAGATGTTTTATCTCTATACCCTGTAATATCTCTGGAAACATTACCCGTCAAACCGGAACATAGTGATGTTTACACATAACTGCTGGGTGGTAGAATAACTGGCAAAGGTGCGGTACTTCCCCAGGCAGACTCTGCAAAGTGGCAAAGTTGGCAAATATCTCTTCAGAATATGCGCGCGCATCAATATTCAATTTCGACACACTGTAGTTATAGTTCAAGTATTATGTAACATAATTTTTTACCCCTACCTATAAGGGAAGGGTCTAGTTTTTTTAAAAACATTTTTTTTTATAACCTTAATCATATTACAAGACACCCCGTTCCCCCCAAATTGCGTTACGTAATTTATAAATTAAAACTAAACTAACTTAATTACACATTCAATCCCAAACTAAACAGTTTCACACTTCTCACACACAAACAAAGTAGTTTCACATCTCTCACACACATCCCATTGTTACATACTTCTTTTTCAGACTTACAAACACTTATAATATCACTCCTGTGCGTTTTACCTTGCATGTACTATGAGCCTGTGCAGGTGTGGGTAATAATTATATCGTTACATTTAATAATCTTTAAAATCTTGTTTTATATTTATATGACGTTTAAAATCTTACATAATGGATAACACATTAAAAAAATTTAAATTATTTTATCAAAACGTCAGAGGTTTGCGTACTAAAACAGATAAATTTTACAATAGTATTTTACTGTCAGATTCTGATGTAATATTGGTGACCGAGACTTGGCTTTATGATGGAGTTTTTGATGCTGAATTGTGCGATGGCCGGTTTAGGGTATTCCGTGGCGATAGAGGTTCTCTTGGCGGGGGTGTCATGATACTATGTCGTTCAGAATTGCAAGCTCGTTTAAGACCAGAGTGGAAATGTGACGATCTTGAGTGCGTGTGGGTTACGATTCCAGCTGAAAGCCTTGGTCTATCTAAAGACACTCATATAGCTGTCACCTACATACCGCCTAATTCTCTAATACCTTCTCGCATACAGTTACTAATAAATACGGTCACGACTGTCATGAATCAATGCCCCGACGACAATTTATTGGTGACGGGCGATTTTAATTTACCCTGTGTAGATTGGTCACTTGCAGAACCTGTCGTCGTTAAGAAGGGTTCGGTGGATATACAAGCGGCTGCTACCGACCTTTTATCAAACTTTTCGTACGCTGGTCTGTCTCAATTTAATCAGTTGCGCAACAGTAGTAATAATACTCTAGACCTTGCCTTCTCTACATTTCCGTTAAAAATTGTAAAGTCGGAACATCCCTTAGTCAAAGAGGACTCGTACCACCCAGCGCTAACATTGACCGCCACTGATCTCCTGACATCATGCCTTAGGCCCTCTTCCACATTAAAGTATCAGTATAGAAAAGCGGATTACCTTGCTATCAATAATAGTTTCCTCGAGACGGACTGGGAATTTATCGAAACAGGCAATAATTTGGATGACGTTGTTGGGAAGTTTTATTCTATACTCAATAATGTAGTTGACAAACTAGTGCCTAAAGTTCGTAGCGGCGGTAGCTACACATATCCCTGCTGGTATAGCATATCATTAGTAAAACTTATAAAAGAGAAAACTAAATTACATACCAACTGGGTAAGGTACGGTAACCCGCGCGATTATCAAGCATTTTCATTACTTAGAAAAAGACAAAAGAAGTTACAAGTTGAATGTTATGCCAATTTCATTACGTTATCGCAACAGAAAATAAAATCTAATCCAAAGGCTTTTTGGACATTTATAAAATCTAAACGCAAAAATACTACTGACTATCCACAGGTTATGACGTACGGTGCTACTCAATTTAACACTCCTTCTAACATATGCACCGCTTTCAATAATTTTTTTCAAAAGAATTTCGGTACTTCTACGGTAAATAGTAATTACTTAAAATATTGTTCTTTCAACGAAAGTTTGTCTTCTGGTTGCGACGTGATATCCTCTCTCGAAGTAAATGTGCAGGAAATTCGTAAGGCTATTCTTAATCTAGATGCTAACAAAGGTGCAGGAAATGACGGCTTTCCACCGATATTTTTTGGGAAGTGTGTTGAATCGTTGGCATATCCAATTGCTTTGCTCTTCAACAGATGCTTTTTAGAGGGATTCGTTCCCAAAATCTGGAAAGAAGCTAAGGTAGTTCCGGTCTACAAGAAGGGTTTAAAAACGGCGATAGAAAATTATCGTCCTATATCAATTTTAAATGTGCTTAGTAAATTAATGGAACGTATTGTACATTCTCGCATTTACTCTATAATAGCCCCGTCAATACCCGATGAACAACACGGTTTTATGAGAGGTCGCTCGACTGTAACCAACTTGAGCACCTTTACGAACTACCTGGCTACGAATATGGAGGCTGGCTCGCAAGTAGATGCGGTGTATACCGATTTTGAGAAGGCTTTTGATCGCGTGGATCACGTAATTTTGCTGCAGAAGCTTTTTGAATTGGGTATTCGAGGTAATTTGCTAAGATGGCACGAATCATACCTATGTAAACGTTCACAGGCTGTTGTTGTAGGCGGTTATTGCTCTAATTATGTAAACATAACATCTGGAGTGCCACAAGGCTCAATTTTGGCTCCTTTAGGTACTTTATGCGGATTATTTATATGATGTAGGCAATAGCGTTCACCATGCTAAGTTTCTAATGTATGCAGATGATATGAAGATTTTTATGAAAATCCAAACCGAGTCTGATTGTATCAAATTACAGGCTGATCTTAATCGTCTGAGTGACTATTACAGAAAAAATCGCGCTGGTATTAATATTAGTAAATGTCATTTTATTACATTTTCACGTAAAAAGTACCCTATTACATTTACCTATTGTATATCTGACACTAGAATATCAAACTCAAATATAGTGCGAGATCTTGGGGTCCTCCTGGACAACAAGCTCTCGTATTCTGATCATATCGAAACCATAATTAATAAGGCGTATAAAAGTCTAGGTTTTATTATGCGTGTTAGTAAACCATTTACAGATATCAAGTGTGTTATGATACTCTATTATTCGTATGTAAGAAGTATTTTGGAGTATTGTAGCACTATCTGGAATCCAACTTACGTTAGTTACATCACAGATATTGAAAAAATTCAGCGCAAATTCATTAAACTTCTTAACTATAAGTCTCATACATATACACTAGATTACGAGGATTCGTGCAAGTATCATCTGCTGGATGGTCTAGAAAACAGACGCCTCCTCCTTGATATGGCCTTCTTGCATGGCTTATGTAATGGATACATTGATTGCCCAGGCCTCACCGATAAAATATTGAGTTTTCATACGCCGAAGAAACGCACTAGGCATACCAAACTCTTCTCTGTTGCCCAGTCTCGTACTAACTATGCACAGAACTCAATAGTTAATCGCCTTCAAAATACGTACAACACGAAGTTTAATAACAAAATTGATATATTCTACAATGATAAAATATCTTTTAAAAGAAATTTGTCTAAAATACTGTAATACTTCCGGTATTTTACCATTCATCACCCGTATGTACACGCACAGTTACTCTCGTGCTTAACATGATAAGGGAAACGCATACTCATACAAAACACACCCCCTCACACACACCCTCACCCACCCTTACACACTCACACACATATTAGCAAATTGACATGGTGTTTTTGCTGTTTACCAGTATTTTGTTTGTATATATTTGCTCTTAATTTCATTTTGACCCACTGTTTTATTGTTCAGTAACTGCACAGTGTTTTTCTTTATAGTAAAATTATAAAATGTAAATCCATTATTGGCCTTAAGATAGCTTGTAAGATACTTAAACTCTGTTTTTTAAGGGCTGTGGATTTTGTTTCAATAAATAAATAAAAAACATGTTTTCTTTTTCAGCCTCCCCTAAGCTCCAACAACTTTCTTTACGAGCTTGACAAACTGACGCAAGCCATAACCAAGCACATACTAGACGCCAAACAGATGAACGTCAGCGGTGAACTGAAATTCCCAGACTACCCACAATGCACGCTAGATGCAGGCTTCACACACTTGATCAGTCCACCGAAATTGAATCTATTGAGAAGACAGTTTTTAACGTTCGCCAAAATGAATTATGTCAACGATGATTCAAACAAAATTGGACGGTATTTTATACAGTATCTGAATAAAAGTTTGACTGACTGAGTTTTGGTTTTTTATTTTTACGTTAGTTTACCCTGCAAACCTTGGTTTGCCATATAAATGATCAAATATGCATGAGCAGACCACAAAATGTTCCATCTGCTTGGATCCGGGGCCCGTAAGGAGAGAGAGTCAAGCCCATAATCCACCATGCTGGCCCAGTGGAACATATCTGTTTACTCAGGATGTTTTCCTTCACAGTTTTTAAATCGGCGGTATTACGTCATTACGCACATGACTTTGAAAATACAGTGGTGTGCATGGGAATCAAACCAGGGGCTCTGGATGGGTAGTTGCCATTCTCCCAAGTAGACCTGGTGTAACTTTAATATGTACTAATTTTATGAATTTAATGAATATCACAGAATTATCATTATTTTGTGTGATGCTGCTGCTGTTTCTCTTCTACTCCGATGCATCGGCTGATGGAATGGAGATAAAACAAGCCAATCGTACCTCTCCATTGCTTGTTCCAAGATCTCACTTGCACACTCACATGCCACTTTTTCGTGTGTGCAGTCCGCATTCATAGATTTATAAGACGTTATCACATCTAAAATGAATATCAAAACCAGAAATTGAAAGAAACTATTCTCCAGATAATGATAGTCTTTATTTTATGAGAATAAATTCAAATTAGATAAAAGTATCACGATTGCTGATTTCATGGCACCTCCAAACTTTCATTGTCATTGTCAAGATATCATGCCGTGTGCCTTGATGTGTTACTTAATTCAAATAGTAACTTAATACCACAGCAATTAAAATAAAAAAACTAACATAAATAGTTTCCATAGGAGTTATTCATTTCCTACTATGTACAATCATATGTCGTTTCACCGTACTTGCTCGTATCGCTTTATAATCACACAGATCACATTTATATGGCTTTTCACCAGTGTGTATTTTTATGTGTATCTTCAAATTGGCCGATATCCCTGTTTTATAGTCACAATAGTCGCAAGCATATGGTTTATCCCCGTAATGTAACTGCTTATGTCGTTTTATACTGCTTGCATATGCTGACTTGTAATCGCACATATCACACTCATGCTTTTTAACACCGGAGTGCATCAGCTTGTGAAGCTTAATGTCTCCTAATCGAGCAGTCTTAAAATCACATATGTTACACTCATACGGTTTCTCACCAGTATGCCGTTTTAAATGCTCTTTCAGGTGGCTCCCTTTAATTGATTTATAATCACATAAATGACATACATAAGGCTTTACACCGGTATGTGTTCTTTTATGTGTAGACAGATTTGTTGCTACGGCTGTACGGAAATCACATAAACCACATTTGTAAGGCTTTTCGCCTGTGTGGACTCTTCTATGTTGCTTTAGATTCCTTTCTACTGCTGTTCTAAACTCACACAAATCACACTTATATGGTTTTTCACCTGTATGGGTTTTTATATGTGCTTCCAAATAGGATTTTCGGGTTGTTTTATACTGGCACATATCACATTCGAGTGTCTTCCGTACTTTGTGCGATTTCATATGCTGTGTTATTTCATGTTTGTGTGATTTATATTCATATTTGGGGCATTGTAGTTCGTTTGTTTCTTTTGCAGGCGATGAAGATGCATGTTCATTGAACGTGTACGAGTCTTTTGATAGCAAAAATTCAGTTATTCTTGTATTTATATCTTGACCACTGTTCATGTTGAGGCCTGAAAAATAAATAATTGATAATGATCGTTGGTCATGCAAAATGAGTCCAAAATAAGGTACATAATTAGATAATTTTGGTGTTTAGCGAATTATATAGATACATAGAGTAGGTAGAGAGGATTCGATATTGATAGGAAAAGGAATAGTTGAAGTTACTTACCTATATTAGCGTGTCGAGTTTATATTATTAAAACGATTTCCATTTTCGTTTAAGTTTGTTTTGCTTGTTTTTTGTTTTTTTTTTTGTCGTTTCAAAGAGGCATAAACCTTGTCTTTTTGCCAACGTACGGCACTTTAGTAGTAAGTGAATTTTTTTCTTAAAATAAAATAGCTAAATTGCCCACACGTAATATTTCAGTTGTATCTGCAAAACTCTGCTATGGTTTGCTTAATACTTATTTATAATTTATAACACAACATTGAAACTAAAAATATTTTTTAACTTTTTATGGCAAATCAAATAAAATCACTGATAACAGAGCTTATAAAAAAGCAGTCATGGGTTATAGCGAAATGTTACCCGTTAAACATATCTATTGAGCAGCAATGGGGCGCTTTCCAGATGAAGATAGACTTGTCAAAAATAGTTCTAAATTTTGCCAAGTGTGGCACCACTGTTTGTTTTTGTGAAATTTCTCTAACAAAATGAAACATTGGCGCCACTAATGGTGAAATTGGGAACTGTCTTTGACAAGTCTATCTTCATCTGGAAAACGCCCTATTTCAGCAAGAAAAAATGACAAAAATCCACAAACTTAACTTTGCGATAGGGTTTTTGAAGTGAAAACGTCCTTTAGCGCGCCACAAATAGAATTTTCGTAGGCTATAAAGTGAATTTTAGCGTAACGTCAGAAATGATAAGAAATCTTCGGGTAAACTCAAAACCATGGCCATAGGTCATCTAGATTTGCGTTAGCATTTCCCATTGGTCATCTAGAAATGCTGCTCCGGTTTCGCCCGCGTAGTTGCCAAAGTAAGCTATCAAATTCTGAGTTGTAAGTTTTGAAGTGAAAACTTCTTTTGGCACACCACAGACTGGTTTTTCGTGGGGTGTGAATTGAATTCTAGAGTCACGCTTGGCAATGATAAGAAATCTTTGGGTAAACTCGGGACCATGGCCATTGGCCACCTGAAGTGTGTGAGCATTTCCCATTGGTGACCTATGCTGCCGCATTTCTAGTTGACCATGCTCACGGCCACGCCATTCGGTTTCACCAGCGTGGTTTCCAAAGTAAACTACCAAATTCTGAGTTATACGTTTTCACTGCTATCGGCAGTTCCTATGACTGCCAAGTTTTTGAAGTGAAAACTTCTTTAGGCGCGCCTAAACAGATATTTCGTGGGCTGTGAATTGGATTCTAGCATCACGCTCGGGTATGATAAGAAATCTTCGGGTAAACTCGGGACCATGGCTATTGGCCATTTAGAAATGCGTCAGTCAATGGCAAATGCTGAAAGGGCGTGGCCTCGGCATCATGCCATGGCCATCTAGAAATGCATCAGCCAATAGGAAATGTTGACGCATTTCTAAAAGGCCATGCCATGATGCCCAGGCCACGCCCTCCGGTTACACACGTGTAGTTTCCAAGGTAAGCTATCTAATTCTGAGTTATAAGTTTTAACTTCTATTGGTAGTTCCCACGACTGCCAATTTTTTTTGTTGGTATTTTTATTTGGAAATGTTTAACCATAAATTTGATCAGCATTTGCCATTGGGTGACGCATTTCTAGATGCCCAATCGCCAAGTTCTCAAGTTTACCCGAAGATTTCTTATCATACCCGAGCGTGAGGGTAGAATTCAATTTACACCCCCGAAAAATGTGTGTAGGCGCGCCTAAAGAAGTTTTCACTTCAAAAAGCAAGTATAATTGTTTTACCGGGAACGGATTTGAAGTATTGAATTTTGTTTAACACGGGGACAGATTATTTTCTCCAAGAATTAGAGAAACAAGCTAAGGATCATCAGCAAAATTAGCGTAAAAAATATATCGGTTGCTACTTAACTAGTGAACAGATTTTTAGTTCACTAGTTAAGTAGTGTGTTTTCTACTAACACCTGTGTTTTCTATGTATAATAAGTATGTATTTAAACATATATAAGATAAATAAGTTACGGTGGTCTAGTCGGGAGAACGGCGGCTGCCGATCCGGAGACCCCGGGTTCAAACCCCACACGCACCACTGTCTTTTCGAAGTCATGTGCGTAATGCCGCTCACTTAAAACGGTGAAGGAAAACATCGTGAGGAAACCGACATGTACCTAGAATCTTTCGAAGTCATGTGTCATCCGCCAACCCGCACTGGGCCAGCGTGGTGGATTATGGCCTTAACTCTCTCCTTCCGAGAGAAGGCCCCGATTCCCAGCAGTGGGAACGTTTAGTGGGCTGTTGATGTTGAAGATTTATGTTAGGTATCCGGCTTCCATATTACAAGCTTTGCTTAGTTTCGGGTCAGAAGGTGTTGTTTGTGAAAAATGTCCACCAATATTTAATATTTAGTTCCGGTATGAGGTATTTTATAAGGATGCTATTATTTTTTTACGCAAAAGTTAGTAAGAATGTATAGACGTGTGGTTGTGTGTTTGTTACTTTTTCACGCAAAAACTACTGAAAGGATTTGTTTGAAATTTGGTACATAGATAGATAATGGCCTTGAATAACACATAGGCTATTTTTATCCCGAAAAAATAACGAGACCAAGAACTACGTGGGTGAAACCGCGGGACACTTATACAATTAATTATTTATCAAGCCGTTAAGCCCTAGCTGGAGTTAATGTTTAATTTTGTCTGAAAATTCTCATAAAATAAAAGATTGGCGTCGCTTTAGAAGAAATCTAACTACAAGAGTTATAATCTTATATATAAAATTCTCGTGTCACAGTGTTTGTTTCCTTACTCCTCCGAAACGGCTTTGCTGATTTTATCCAAAATTTATATGCATATTCAGTAGGTCTGAGAATCGTCTACTAGCTGTTTTTTATACCTTTATTTATATGGCAAAACAACGTTTGCGGGGTCAGCTAGTATATTATATTTTGCTCGCTGAAATCACCTCATTAAAAAACTGATTTTTAATTTAGATTATTTGGCTAAACTGGGCACATAAATCTGTGACTGTGTGACAGCGGTGACAGCCTCCACACTGACAGTAAACAGCGACAGCCGACAGCACGAAATTGTCAAAACAGCGATTAGGGCTGCCTGGTGCCTGGTTTCTGGCAGTGTTGCCCAAATTTCGATAGTTTCGCTATCGATAGTTAATCTTGAAGACTAGTCACAATATCGATAATTTCGATACTATCGTTAGTATCGACGCCGCAAATCGACTAATACTAGTGATGGCAAGCAATTGTATCATTGGTATCGATATTGTTGCATCGTAATACTAGCAATTGTATCGATGACATAGTTTTTGAAGTGTAAACTTCTTTAGGCACGCCTAGACAAATTTTTCGTGGGGTGTGAATTGAATTCAAGCATCACACTCGGGTATGACAAGAAATCTTCGGGTAAACTCGGGACCTTGGCTATTGGGCATCTAGAAATGCGTCAGCCAATGGGAAATGCTGAAAGGGCGTGGCCTCGCCATCATGGCATAGCCATCTCATAGAAATGAATGAGTCAATGGGAAATGCTGACGCACGTGTAGCTTCCAAGGTAAGCTATCAAATTCTGAGTTATATGTTTTCACTTCTATCGGCAGTTCCTACCGATAGACTGCCAAGTTTTTGACGTGACAACGTCTTATAAATTGGTTTGCCGAGTAACACTTCAAGAAACTGCGTTACGCTCCGCTCACGTTATGCGCTCACAATGAGAGCGAGTGAGAGGGACGCGTGCCTTTCTTTTTTATGTCTGTCTCTCTCGCTCTTAGGCGGGCTAACCATGCCCGAGTCGCCGATTCGCTTAGGCGCCTGCATACAAGTTTACACGTTGCCAGTTAATTGTATAACGATTGTGTAGTGATAATGTGAAGGTAGTTTATTTTAGTAAAATTATTTTACCGCTCAAAGTCGTTGTCACGTAAAACTTTCGCCCGTATACCGACTTTACAGGCAACCAATTTTTTAAAGTAATTCTATCGATACTGTCGGTAGTATAAATAATATCGATGCGTAAAATTATAAATAGTATTGAAACTATCAAAAGGTAGTAAAACTATCGATCATAATAAACTATCGATACCACCGATAGTATTACTTCATGATCATACTGTAAGTGTCAAGCTGTATTAAGCCACACTCAATCTTTCTCTCGCTCATGCGCGGTATGAAGGGGGGGGGGGGAGGTTGTCACAGGGGCCACGACCCCCCCAAAAATCATATACGTTTCATTAAAATGGGGCGCAACTAGTAGTATTTTTCAGTCGATTAGTTGTATTTCTACTCGTGACCCCCCCCCCCCCCCCCAATCTGAGGCTGTGTACTGGTCTACTGGTGACCCCCTCCAAAATTCGATGCTGGGACCGCGCCTGCTCTCACTGTGTTTCTTACACCTTAATGCTATTGGTAATACTGGCGGCTGATTCATTGTAATAATGGGTAAGTTAGTGCTAATGCTAACAATGTGATTGATTTTTGGAAGGCAATACTATTACAGTCTATTTAACTATCTACAGTATGAGATATCGATACAATCTATAGTTTTGCGCATAACCATTCAGTGGTTGTCGATACTATCAACACTATCGATAGAAATAGATAGAAAACTATTTTTTGTGGTACATTAAATAAAAACATTGTAATGAAAAACTTTTAAACTAGCACCACAAATGGCGGCCTTATTGCTACGACGGAAGTTAATATTTTCAAAACTACCGATAGTATCGTAACTATCCAAGCGAAAACTTAGTGGAATGGTATCGATACTATTTTTATTTATCAATACTATTGCCCTGTTTTACAATATCTACAGAATCGATACTATTGATAATGTCGATGGTATCGCTAGGAAATCGATACTATGGAAATGACGTCACTCATCGATATTATATCGATAGTTTAGCGATAGTCCACTATCGATGTGCACCAGCGCACCACTAGTTCCTGGCTGTGTTCATGGTTCATGTGTTTGTGTTGTGTTTTAATTTTTCCAGTTTTCATAGTAATTTTACGATTATAATGTAAATACGCCCAATATTATATTACTATACATTTGTAGGCTGCACTGTGTAGCTTATTAACACAGTATGAGTAACATTTACATTCAAGAACCTCCTGCTTTGGGCAAGGTAAATAAAACAATTTTCAAAATCAAATCTACCTGTATAAAAACCAGGCTACCGTCGTTAAATTATATATATGTTCACGCAACCCACAGATATACATATAGCATCTCAAATGATGAGTGAATACCATAATTTATTCAGACTGATTCCATAAAACAATAAAATTGATAGGTAGGTACTTATTTTGTTATTTGAGTGGCCTAAGACCAAAACACCAAATGTTTGCATACAACTGTGTTTTGGTTTGACCTGGCCTGCTCTTATAATAATAATAATAATTAGCCCTTTATTCTGTGATAAGAAATTACATTTTTTTTATATACATTGCATTTTTTGTTTATAAAATATCCCTTAGCACAGTGTGCCTTTCGGCATAGGCCTCTTCCAGCAGCTTCCACTGTTCTCTGTCATTTGCGACTCTTCTCCAGTTTGGTCCCGCTGTAAGTTTTATGTCGTCCTCCCATCTGAGGTACTGTTTGCCCCGATTCCTTCTGCCGTCTCTTGGGTACCAATCCGTCACCTGTTTGCTCCACTTCCCCATTGTGTCCCTTAGCATGTGACCGGTCCATCGCCATTTCTGCTGATCGACGCGTGATAAGACATCGGTGACCCCCGTTTTGTTTCGAAGGTCAGTATTTCTCACCCTATCCTTTCTCTTATGGCCGGTCATGCTCCTCTCCATGGCCCTTTGGCAGCTGGCAAGTTTAGACCTTTGAGCCATAGTGAGCGCCCAAGTTTCACAGCCGTATGTTAGGCATGGCAAGATGCATGTGTTGAAGGTCTTCCTCTTGATTGCCATGCTCAGTTCTCTGGATTTCATTATCTCCTTTAGGGACCAATACCTTTTCCAGCCAATGGCGATTCTCATGCTGATTTCTTTTGCCATTTGGTCCCTAAAGGAAACAACTTGTCCAAGGTATGTATACTCCGGCACAAACTTTAATGGTTCGTTGACAACGCCAATGTCGACCTCGGTGCTATTCGTCATTATTTTCGTTTTCTCTGTGTTCATTCTAAGTCCGATTTTCATGCTCTCTTCGTTTAGATTCGAAACCATGCGTCCGAGCTTGATTGGGTCTTCTTCAAATAGCACCAGGTCATCTGCGAATCTTAGATGATTAAGTTTTTTGCCATTTATATTAATTCCGAAGTCTTCCCATTCCAGTTTGCGGAATACACCCTCCAAAGCAGCTGAAAACAGTTTGGGGGATAATGGGTCCCCTTGTCTCACACCTCTCTCAATTTTGAACTCGTTTCCCAAGCTTTCTAGTTGGATTTTAGCTTTATTTTTGTTGTATATCATTTTTATGATGTCAATATATGCTGCGGGTACTCCTTGTTGTTCCAAACTGTCTAAGAGGTATACATGGCTTATACTGTCGAATGCTTTGGCGTAGTCGATGAAAGCTACATAGATGTTTTTGTTGTACTCTGTGTATTTTTCGAGTATTTGTTTGACAGTGTGGATGTGGTCGATTGTCGAAAACCCTTTTCTGAAGCCTGCTTGTTCAACTGGCTGTTGTTCGTCCAGAATTTTAGTGACTCTGTCGAGCATTATCTTTGCAAATACTTTGTACACATTTGACATCAAACTGATTGGCCTGTAGTTTTCTATATCATCTTTATTACCCTTTTTATGCAGTAGAATAATGTGGGATTTAGTCCATTGCTCTGGAATTTTGCATTTAATTATGATTTCGTTGAATAATTTTGTAAGAATAGGAGTTCTTCCATTGTACCCTTTAACAACTCGTTTGATATTTTATCTGGCCCTGGGGATTTCTCCACCTTTTGGCTTTTTATTGACTTCTCAACTTCGCATTGTAATATTTCAGGTATTGGTTCCTCAGTGTTTACCCACGTAGGTTCCAAAAGTGTGTCCTTCTGCCTGATTGTTGCATTGGGAGTTTGTCTGGCATAAAGCTGGCTGTAGAAGTGCGTGGCTAGGTCTTTAATGTTTTTTCTTTTCGAGGTGGTTGTTGTTTTTCTTTTAAGCCTAGGTATCCATTCCTTCCCTGATTCTCTCAGTTCTTTCAGCGCCTTTTTCACTCCTCCCGTCCTAGTTATGTGGTGTTCTAAAGTCTTCAGCCTTATTCTTTTTCTATCCTTTCGTACATTTTCCCTGATTTTTTTACTTAGATCTGATATCTTTTTAATTGTTTCCTTTCGCGGTTTGCTCGATATTAGGTCTTTTCGGTCCTTCAACAGATGAAGGGAGTAGTCGCTTAGCTGATATTTATTATTTTGTTGATTTCTGTTAATATTTGTTATAAGTCTTTTTTCCAGTAGTTCATATTTTTCTATTGTGTCTAAACCTTCGCTTGAAACTTGTTTTTTGATTTCTTCAAAGTGGTTTTTAATTACAGTGGTCGGAAGCACTTTCTGTTCTTTGGTGAAATTTGTTATGTGATGTCTTGGTGTTTTAATCTGTTCCTTCCTTAGTGAGCAGCGCACCATTCTATGATTCGTGTTGAAATTCAGCTTGCTTATGACCGTTGTGTCGGTGAATGCTTTGGGGTGATTGCTTGTAATATAATCGATTTCGTTTTTAAAAGAACCATCGGGTGAGATCCAGGTCCACTTATTCCGTGTGTTTTTCTTGAAAGTTGAACTAAGTACTGTGAGGTTATGTTCCATAAGGAATTCGACTAGTTTTTGTCCATTGCGACTTCTTTTCCCGTGTCCGAACTTGCCAAGCACATATTCTTCATTATTTTGTCGAGCACCAACTTGAGCATTGAAATCGCCCATGAGTATGATGTGTTTATCTGCGTTGTTACTTATCGCTTGTGACATCTCGTCTTAGAAAGATTCCAATACTGCCACATCAGATTGTTCAGTTGGCGCGTATGCTTGCATGATCGACCATTGCTTCTTGTATCCTGGTAGATCGATGTTGAGAATCGCTAGTCTGTCAGAAATTCCAGTCAATTCACGTATGTATTTCTTCAAAGACTGTTTTATTAAGAAACCTACTCCCTTTTGACCTCCTGGCTCTCCTTTTTGGTATAATATGTACTTTTCATGTTCTTCTATCTTTTCTCCTGCTCTTCGCATTTCGCTGATGCCCAGGATATCGTAGTTAATTTCTTCTAGAGCTTCTTCTAGTTCTAGTAAGCTTTCGTGGGTTCTAAGTGTTCTAGTATTTAGGGTTGCAATTTGAAATGTTACACATCTTTTGTTGTTTATTCTAGCTGGAGGGTTTTGATCGGACATCTTATGTTCTGAAGCTCTTAATGATAGACAATTTAAGGTTGATATGTATATCTTTCTTTTTCTATCTAGTTTCTTGCAATTTGTGTTATTGTTATTTTGTGATCTTCGTGAGTTTCTTTCCTTCGCTGGAAGGTGGCGGTCTGATTCCTCGCGGTGACCAACCGTATTGAGGAATGTTGAGTGTTTTGATTGGTTGGTATTTTTAGTTATGTTTGTTTCTTCATTCCGGGTTTCGAAGGTTGTTAGTTTTTTGACTGTGTTTCTTCTATATTCTGTGTCTTATTTTTGTCTTTTGACCATGAACTTACTGCAGTTAGTCAGTTGGATCTAGCTCTGTGCACTTGTTCTAATTTTTTTGTTTTATTTATTTTTGCTGGAGCTGGTGTCGTTTTCTCCTCACTAAGCACTGCATTCTTAGGTGATGTTGATGGTTGCCGCTTCCTTTTGTCATTGGGTTTGTCTTTTATTATTAGTTTGTCGTAGCGAATATAGGCTAGTTTTCCTTTATTAATTTCTTCTTGTTGTTGTGTTTTCAGCTCCTTCCTTTTATTTAAGGTATCTCTTGAAAAATCTTCGCTGACGTAGATATTTTTTGGGAAAAACTTTTTATTCCTTAATATTTCCATTTTGCGCCATTCAAGGGTGAGAGAGACAAGAATAGGTCTAGGTTTGTTCTGAGTTGGTTTTCCAAGTCTTCGAACATTACTGATTTCCCACTTGTCCCAGTTTTCCAAGTTAGCTTGTTCCCCTGTTTTGTTAAATATTTCTAGTACCATATATATAAGATCTGCAGGGTGTTTTTCAGATTCTTTTAATCCATGTATTATTAAATTGTTTTTTCTTATATCCCTTTCCATGTAATATATTTTTGATTTCAAAGTAGTTATCTCATTTTTCATTTCTTCGTTTTCTTCTAGTAGGGGTTTGAGTTTTTCGTCTATAGTTGCGGAAAGAGTTTTAATGACATTGTCGGTAATTCTTATTGTTTGCCTTTCAAATTGTTCTTCCATTTTAGATAATAGAATCGACAGGTCCGTCATTCTGCTAATTAGTACTTTAACTTTGTTACTGGTATTACTTTTAGAATCCTGGTATCCCCAATTGATTATGGTTTTTTTATTTTTCTTGTGGCAACCCCGTTAACAGATGTCGGAAGTGAGCTTGTCAATGATTGTCTATTTCAAACCCAGCTGAGTGAGTGTGGTAGAAAGCAGTTATTCCTACCCTTTTCGTACTTATCTGTTGATATTGTGTTGATGGCCTGCTCTTAACTCTATTCTATAAAATCAAAAACATAAATTACCTTTTTGCTGAATTATCGAAATCTTTTATTTTGGGGATAAAAGATTTATGATATTTAGCGAGTCACATCCCTGATGGGTCGCGTACGGAGCAGCCCCAACAGATATCTGCAACTGTTTGCCTCGAGGATGGATCTGAACTGCCCAATCATGCAACACTGGACCAAGCTGCATGTTGAGCATTCCGGATCCATTCCTCAATATAGACTTAGATAAGTTTGAATTTTTTGGGTTCCGTAAAACGTAAAAACGGAACCCTTATAGATTCGTCATGTCTGTCTGTCTGTCTGTCTGTCTGTCTGACATACGGACGTATGTCACAGCCACTTTTTGCCGAAACTATGAGAACTACACTGTTGAAACTTGGTAAGTAGATGTATTCTGTGAACCGCATTAAGATTTTTACAAAAGTTTAAAAAAAAAAAAAAATTAGGGGTGCCCCCCATACTGAGAATTGAAGCTCAAAAATTTTTTTTTCATCAAACCTACACGTGTGGGGTGTCTATCGATAGGTCTTAAAAAATGATGTTGAGGTTTCTAATATAATTTTTGTCCACACTGAATAACTTGCGCGAGAGACGCTTCCAAAGTGGTAAAATGTGTGTCCCCCCCCCTCTAACTTCTAAAGTAAGAGAATGAAAAAACTAAAAAAAATATATGATGTACATTACCATGAAAACTACCAACGAAAATTAGTTTGAACTCGATTTGATGAGTAATTTTTTTTTAGTACGTCATAAATACACTATTATTAAAACTTCGATCAAAGTTACAACGAACTACAAGAACTATGTGTACTATGTATATTATGTTACTTGCTGGAACGGAACCCTTCATGGGCGAGTCCAACTCGCACTTGGCTACTTTATTATTATTTAATTTAATATTGTTCGTTCTCCATTTATAATTTTTATTATTTTGAAATGTTTGACATAATTTAATTTGAGTGACTTTGCTGTAGATTATAATTAAGGTGTTTTAAATTGGTTATATGGACTGGTTCTGAAATAAATGATTTATTATTATTATTATTTACGTATTTATTTCCTTTCTTTAGCCTAAGTTTTACAATATTCATACATAAAACATCATAAAAACATTATTATTATTATGAACTTTCATGAACAATATATTGTAAAAGTTTCGGCTGGTCTAGTCGGGAGAACGGCGCCTGCCGATTCGGAGACCCGAGTTCAAACCCCACATGCACCACTGTCTTTTCATCGTGAGGAAACTGACATGTACCTAGAATCTTTCGAAGTCATGTGTCATCCGCCAACCCGCACTGGGCCAGCGCGGGCACCGTGGTGGATTATGGCCTTAACTCTCTCCTTGTGAGAGAAGGCCCCGAGTCCCAGCAGTGGGAACGTTTAGTGGGCTGTTGATGATTGATGATATTGTAAAATATTTCAGGTGCTGTTAAAAACAACGGCAGGAGAGATAGACATTGAATTATGGACCAAAGAGGCTCCAAAGGCATGCCGAAATTTTATTCAACTTTGTATGGAAGGATACTACAATGGTAAGCTACTTTTAAACCCTTGTTCAACCTTGTACAAGAGCGGTTATGGCCTCGTGAGAACAGTAGTGAATAGGGTTTGATTTGGACCAAAGATAAACATTTGTGTGAAGAGTATGGATGTTTGTACTATTTCGGTGTTTTAACATTGACACTTGAGAGGCAGAAATTACCAAAGGACACTCTGACAATTTTATGTGACATATAATGAGAAAACAACATTAAAATGGCCCATTAGTTACTACTACTTGATTTTTTTGATGTTTTAATGCTAAACTGAAACCTGTTAAATAAAAGTTATTCATAAATCGGTAAAATTCAAGTTGCTTGGCCGCTGAGAACTGTTTTTTTTCCCTGGTTACAAAGTGACATCAAAACTCGCCAATAGATGCAGATTTTTTACTGATTTCAATGATGTATATAACTCAATATCGCCCAACATGTTGCTTAGTAATTTCTACCTTTTAGGCGTAAAGTATGATTTTTATTCATCAATGTTATGCATAGGTCTGGGCTTAACCACCAACTCGCCTGATGGTAAGCGATGGTGTGGTTGAAGATGACAGTCTGTTTGGGTCTCACAAAGAAAGAGTTTAGGCCATAATCCACCACACTGACTCAGTGCCTGGTTGACCGCAAAATACTTTTGGAACATGGAGTTTTCCTCACCACTGAACAGTCTGTTTCTTTAGTTCAGTTCAGTTATTTTGTAGTGGTATCTAGAATTATTTTTAATTTAAAATAAGTACATTTTTGACGTGAAAACGTCTTATAATTCGATGAAGCCGGCTGCACGCACGAAAAAACATGACGTCATGCGCCGTTACCGCCGTTACCTCGCCGCATGACGTCATGCGGCGATACCTCGCTCTAAGGCGTAGTTGAAGTTGTCATGTTCAACTATCGTCAGTAAACCGACTTTACAGACAACCATTTTTTAATTTTATTTTAATTGACCTTTTCAGTTATTCTACTACCAAGAAGTAATGCTAATGTTTGCACATTGCTGTGCTCAAGTTTGAAGGGCAATGTTTCCAGTGAAATTACAGGGTTGGGTGATGAGTGTAGTGCAGTGCTAAGTAATGATTGGGACTCTTCACATTCCAATAGCTGTATGTCACTGTGTTGTTATGTGGCAGGCATGTTGCTTACCATCAGGCACATGTCCTGCTCGTCTCGTCACTATATACTATAAAAAAAGTCACTATTTATACAAAAAAAAATCTTTCCAGGTACAATCTTCCACCGAGTGATACCAGACTTCATAGTTCAAGGAGGAGACCCTAATGGCGATGGAACTGGTGGAGAATCCATCTACGGAGCTCCTTTCAAAGTAAGAAAGAACAGTACCCATATAAAATTGTTGACGTGACAACGTCTTATAAATTGGTTTGCCGGGTGACACTTCAAGAAACTGCGTTACGCTCCGCTCACGTTATGCGCTCACAATGAGAGCGAGTGAGAGGGACGCGTGCCTTTCACTTTTTATGTCTGTCTCTCTCGCTCTTAGGCGGGCTAACCATGCCCGAGTCGCCGATTCGCTTTTACCACTCAAAGTCGTTGTCACGTAAAACTTTCGCCCGTATACCGACTTTACAGGCAACCAATTTTTTTTTATTTAGACCAAAAGTAACAAAGCAGGTTATAAAACAGACTGTTGACTGGAATTTTAGCTATCAAGTTGCTGGCTGAAAGCTGTAACCCTAGCTTTTGACCGACTTCAAAGAAGGAGGTTGTCAGTCCGTCCGTCTGTCACCAGGCTGTATCTCAAGAACGGTGATAGAGAGACAGTTGAAATTTTCACAGTTGATGTATTTGTATTGCCGCTATAACACCAAATACTAAACATAAAATAAAATAAATAAATAAGGGGGGGTCTCCTATACCACAAACTTGATTTTTTACATTTTCTTGCTCGATTAGTCCGTTCCAAGCAAACTAGATGGCGCCACTAGTAGAATAAAATGCGCTATCGACTTCGTCGGTAGAATTATGATTCTACCATAAAAAAAAAAATCAAAATCAAAAGGTAAAATCAAAATTTTCGTGAAACTTTTTGGATGAAAGCCTGTCTGTGGAAACTGCGATAGTCTATGTATACGGAATTCGGAATAAAGCCAAAAAGGTTTTCGTCGTTTAGTTGCTAATGGTGCGGAACCGTTCGTGCGGGAGTCCCACTCGCACTTGGCCGGTTTTATTAACCTACGTAAAATGATATATGATAAATGTACAATTTACACGTTAATTAATAAAATAAAATAAAATGTTCTGGTGTGTATAATAAAGAAATTCTCTGTATCTTCCGGTCCTTCCGTCCCGTTCCTCTAATTTTTCCGGGATGGAAAATAGACTGGAAAATAACGGGAACTATGCGGCTAAAATCGCGGGGCATTGCTAGTACATAATACTTATCGATTTTGTTCTCAGGATGAGTTCCACTCTCGTCTCCGGTTCAGTCGACGCGGCTTGGTAGCGAGTGCCAACGCAGGGAAGGATGACAACGGTTCTCAGTTCTTCTTCACACTGGCCGCTACGCCCGAGTTGCAAAACAAACATACTATATTTGGAAAGGTTACTGGTGAGTCTTTTAACATATAAATCTTATTAATATTATAGACTAGTAAACTGCGGGTTTACCCGCTTAGTTCCCATTAATTTCCCGGAATAAAAAGAAGTCTATTTATATATATATTTATATATATGTTTATAATATAATTTTATATATTTTTTAATATAATTTTATATATATATTTATATATTTGTTTTTTCAGACTATAACCAGATCTAACTATATACCAAACTTCATCCAAATACCTTTGGTAGTTTTTGGGTGAAAGAGTAACAATCATACATCCATACAATTCTTACAAAATTTCGAGTTTATAAAGTTGGTAGGATTTTGTGATAAAAATCATAATATTCATAATTTTTGTTGATGTATTCCAGTATTTTTTTTTTTTAAATACCTTTGGTAGTTTTTGGGTGAAAGAGTAACATTCATTCATTCATACATCCATACAATTCTTACAAAATTTCGAGTTTATAAAGTTGGTAGGATTTTGTGATAAAAATCATAATATTCATAATTTTTGTTGATGTATTCCAGGTTTTTTTTTTTTAAATACCTTTGGTAGTTTTTGGGTGAAAGAGTAACATTCATTCATTCATACATCCATACAATTCTTACAAAATTTCGAGTTTATAAAGTTGGTAGGATTTTGTGATAAAAATCATAATATTCATAATTTTTGTTGATGTATTCCAGGTTTTTTTTTTTTAAATACCTTTGGTAGTTTTTGGGTGAAAGAGTAACATTCATTCATTCATACATCCATACAATTCTTACAAAATTTCGAGTTTATAAAGTTGGTAGGATTTTGTGATAAAAATCATAATATTCATAATTTTTGTTGATGTATTCCAGGTTTTTTTTTTTTTAAATACCTTTGGTAGTTTTTGGGTGAAAGAGTAACATTCATTCATTCATACATCCATACAATTCTTACAAAATTTCGAGTTTATAAAGTTGGTAGGATTTTGTGATAAAAATCATAATATTCATAATTTTTGTTGATGTATTCCAGGTTTTTTTTTTTTTAAATACCTTTGGTAGTTTTTGGGTGAAAGAGTAACAATCATACATCCATACAATTCTTACAAAATTTCGAGTTTATAAAGTTGGTAGGATTTTGTGATAAAAATCATAATATTCATAATTTTTGTTGATGTATTCCAGGTTTTTTTTTTTTAAATACCTTTGGTAGTTTTTGGGTGAAAGAGTAACATTCATTCATTCATACATCCATACAATTCTTACAAACTTTCGAGTTTATAAAGTTGGTGAGATTTTGTGATAAAATTCATAGTATTCATAATTTTTGTTGATGTATTCCAGGTTTTTTTTTTTTAATTTTTCACCAAGTCACCTTGGATCCTAATACTTATTACAACCTAGCCTAATTTATTAAGTCTAGGCTAATAATTTATATCTAACTTAAATTGCTACCTAGTTTATACATAAGAAGGCCCATCAGCGCTTTTCTTATTAACTCTGTTAAGGGGAAGTCACTTCTTTCACTTGACTTAGCTTTAACACGTATTCATATTCCAGGTGAAACTATCTACAATGTATTAAAACTATCAGAGGGTCTGATAGACCACGATGATAGGCCAGAACATCCACACAAAATAACTGGAGCGACGATCCTAATCAACCCTTTCACGGACATCGAGCCGAGAGTGACAGAGAAGCCAGTCGAGGTTCAGAAGAAGAGCAAGCGAGACAGAGAGAGACAGGCTGTCAAGTAAGTTTGTATCAAACTACCCTCATAAGGTAATTAGATTAACAGTAGATATATTAGATCACCAACCCGCACTGAGCCAGAGTGGTGGATTATGGCCTTGGCTCTCTCCTTGCGAGAGAAGGCCCCGAGGCCCAGCTGTGGGTACATTTAGTGGGCTGTTTATGTATGCATGCATGTTATGCATGTTAGTTAGATATGCTAATAGTGAAAGAGAAGCCAGTCATGGTTCAATAAATGATCAGTGGAGATAGAGACAGGCTGTCAAGTAAGTTTATATCCAAGTACCCTCATAAAATAATTGGAGTAACAGTAGACATGTTAGATATGCTAAGAGTGAGAGAGAAACCAGATGAAGTTCAATAAATGAGCAAGCGAGACAGAGAGAGACAGACTGTCAAGTAAGTATACTTTTAACTACCCTCATAAAATAACTGAAGTTAGCTATGATATTAGATGTGCTAAGAGCGACAGAGACGCCAGTCCCTGTTCAATAAATGAGCAAACGAGATAGAGATAGGTTGTCAAGTAATTTTTTTCTGACTAACCCCCCATAAAATGACCGGACTGACAGTCTTAATCAATCCTTGCATGGACATCGAGCCGTGAGTGACAGAGAAGCCAATAAATGAGCAAGCGAGACAGAAAGACAAGCTGTCAAGTAAGTTTATTTTTCTGTCCATCCTCAAAATAACTGAACTGAACTAATATCATAGCTACACTAAGAGTGACAAAGAAGCCAATCGAGGTTCAAAAGAAGAGTAAACGAGACAGAAATTAAAAGTTTTTTTTAAATCTGTCTTGTTAATAAAACACAGAGACGAACTTCTTAGCATTCCATGGATTCACCGTGCGGGTGCCGGGTCCATCGTGTGGCAGAGAGAGAAATCTCGAATAGACCCCAAGACTTGTGACTCGGGCTGTAGGTTTAAAAGGGGCCCCTTATATTGACGTACGTCAACACTCACCTTCACTACTCGTATTTCTCTCCCTGCCCAGCCAAATCCGATATGATCCTACTAGTGCAGCTTTAGATACTCGTTCTAGTATAGAACTTACTGCACTTCTGGACAACCCAAGGTCTTTAAGCAGGTTATAGAGAGATTTTGCTGGTATACCTCTCGCTCCTACTTCTACAGCGTATAAATTAACTACATAGCCATTTTTTGTTAATTCATTTTGTAGGTCGTAATACTTATTTTGTTTCATCGCGTGGTCTTTAGGTATATTAGTTTCCCACGGTACGGTAAGTTCTACCAGGACTATGCGTTTCGTAGCCCTAGAAAAAAGGAAAATGTCCGGTCTGGATGACGAAACACCCACCTCCTCTGGGATTTTGTAGTGCTTTTCATACGTGTCCATTAAAATAGTCCAATCAGGTGCTGAACCCAGGATTGAGTAAGGCTTGTTCTTGGAGTTTGAAGTTGAGCCCTCTTTTACAAAGTTAATTTGTCTTTTGTTTATCGTCAATCCCTTTTGGGCTCTAGCTACCGAAAGGCTTACGGCTTCACGTATGATTTCAAGTACTCTGTCATGGCGCTGTGAGTAATGACCCCTATTAAGGAGCACCTTGCATCCCACCAATATGTGCCTTGCTGTACATATCGCCTCACTACAAGTATAGCAACATTTTTCAGAGGCTTTTCCCCACCTTACCAAGTTACTCTGGTCAGGGAGGGTCATTTGGAAAGCGTTCAGATAAAATTTTAATAAGGCAGGAGACCAGTCATATAGCAAGGTGCGCCACTTTAGAGCTAATGGGATACAAAACTCACCTATGGTTAACCACTCACTTTGCATTTCTAAATTCATAGCGTGCACTTTGTAACTATCATTTTCGTCTTGTTGTAGAAAGGTTTTTACCATGTCTCGGTCTTCCCTTTTCTTTCTCGCACCCAACCCAGCTGTATTTACTTGCGCGCCTGCCATAAATTGTTTGTGGAATTGAAGTCTAGATTCAAGGTCCGAAGCGCTTTTGTCTTTTGGGAGAGATGCGATTAATTCGTCTTTCGACTTTCCCAAAACATGCGTTTTTGTAACTCTTAGGTGTTTGTAGAGTTCGGATGGTTTTTTTAGTTTCAGGCCAAAACTATTGTGATCCCTAAATAGAGTAGAGGGATCAGCCGGATGTGCCAATCCAAACCATGACTTCAATATCTTTATGACATTAGCATCTAGTTTTGCGAGGAGGGTTTTACCGATGTCATATACTAGGAAAGGCCAAGTGAGACGTGATGTGAGATAGTTGTCATATATCCATGCTTTTTTGATATTGCTGATAGGCTGTTGGTCTACCTTATTGAGGTCGCTCATGAAATTTCCAACAACTACCTCTAATGATGGTGTACGTCCTTTGTAGTCTATCTTTCTACCAAGAAATTTGAAAGGCACTGCCTCTGCAATTGTGGCAACTCTTTGGCCACTTATGGAGAGTCCCGGATCGTAAGAAGTATATTTGGTATCTCGTCTACCCAGACATAAACAATGACATTTACTTGGTTTTGCCCTCATTCCCTCTGTCCATGTACAGAACTCATCAACATCATTCAACAATTCTTGACACTGTTTGGGATTTCGTGTAAGTATTGCAAGGTCGTCTGCAAAGGCTAAAATTGACTCAGTGTACTTATTGTTGATTTTAAACCGGTAGCCCCATTTCTTCTCACGGGATATTAATTTATCTACTAGAATATTTATAACTATATTAAATACTATTGGTGATAAGCAGCACCCTTGGAATAGTCCCACATTATATTTAAGTGGTTTTGAGTATTCCTTGTTTACTGCTATAACGAATTTTAAGTGATTATAATATGAATTAATTATGTCAATAATTACAGCAGGAAAGTTGTACCATTTTAGGGCAAATAACATAAGTTCATGCTGCACGGAACCAAATGCGTTCTCTAGGTCTATCCAGCAGACTGTTATTTGTCTCTCATGTGTTCTGGCATCTTTCAAACTTTCCGCTAGTAATGTATTGTGTTCCAGGCATCCAGAAATACCAGGCAAGAAGCCTTTCTGGTGGTTCATACTTAGGACATTTCTTCGTAACTTTTTAAATGTAATTGAATGTTCCAGAAACTTCGGGCTCCTCTCGTTCGGCGAGGAGGCCGAGGAGGACGAGGGCGAAGCTCTAGAGTACCGCGGGAAGCCCAAGTCGACACACGACCTGTTGGAAGACCCGAAACTTAGCAAAATGACCGCCGCCGGTATGATCATCTTCTACATATCTTACTAGACTATACGAATCCTACTAATATTATAAACTAGCAGCGCCCCGCGGTGTTACCCGCGAAGTTCCCGTTCCCGTTGTTCTCGTTGTTTTCCGGGATAAAAAGTAGCCTATGTGCTCTTCCAGACTATAGTCTATCTGTGTTCCAAATTTCAGCCCGATCCGTTCATACGTTAGGACGTGATTGAGCAACAAACATCCAAACATCCAAATATCCAAACATCCATACATTGACATTTATAATATTAGTAGGATAGTAGGATAGGATGTTAATGTATGATTGTTTGGATGTTTGTTGCTCAATCACGTCTTAACGTATGAACGGATTGGGCTGAAATTTGGAACACAGATAGATTATAGTCTGGAAGAACACATAGGCTGCTTTTTATCCCGGAAAAAACACGAGAACAACGGGAACGGGAACTTCGCGGGTAATACCGCGGGGCGCTGCTAGTATATTATAAAGCTGATGAGCTTGTTTGTTTGAACGCGTTAATCTCAGGAATTACTGGACTGATCACAAAAAATATTTCACCATTGGATATGTACATATATTGTGATCCCTGAGTGCTGAGTGTAGGCTATAAATTATATAGCACGGGCCAAGCCGGGATGAAACGCTAGTTTGAGACGTACTTCTTAGCATTCCATGGATTCACCGTGCGGGTGCCGGGTCCATCGTGTGACAGAGAGAGAAATCTCGAGTAGACCCCAAGACTTGTGACTTGGGCGTAGGTTTAAAAGGGGCCCCTTATATTGACGTACGTCAACACTCACCTTCACTACTCGTATTTCTCTCCCTGCCCAGCCAAATCCGATATGATCCTACTAGTGCAGCTTTAGATACTCGTTCTAGTATAGAACTTACTGCACTTCTGGACAATCCAAGGATAACAAGGATAATAATATTAGTAGGAAAACTGCGTAAAGTTTTTTTAACTTTTATATAGGTTTACACTTGACCGCCATCTCGCCTGATGTTAAGCGACGATGCGGTCTACGATGGAGCGTGTTTACCTAGAAGAAACCTATTCACTCTCGATTTGAAAATACTATGATTGTAACCATTGAAAAAAAACCTCTTAGGCAACGCATTCCACAGCCTAGACGTTCTTATCACAAAAGTAGAGTCAAACCTATTCGTTCGAGCTTTTGGAACGTCAACCATGAAACGGTGTCGCTTTTTCGAGCTACGAGCAGTACGATAGAAAAAAGGGCAAGATGGTATTAGATCATGCAAATCAGTGGCACACTCACCGAAGCAAAGACAATAAGCCACTTGACTGATCGTACGACTTCCCCTCCTTCGCCGTTTAGTAGCACGATTGCACAGTTCAGCTCAATGGGAACCCGTTGATGACTTTCTTTGCATCCTGCTCTGTCCTTTGAAGTTTGTATAACTCTCTCTCGTTTTGCCCGATCGTTCGTGGAAAGTAGTGCACGTCGCACGGATATTCGACTAATCAGAAGCGCAGGTAAGCGCGCAAGACCTGCGCCCCCGCTGGTGAGTTGTGAATGTAGGCGAGATTCGTGTCATCGCCGATCAACAGGGTATCTAATCTGTGCAAATCAAAACACAAGGGTATCCGATAAAAAAAAACTTATAAATAAATGTATCTTTCTCTTAGAATTGGAACTCCTAGAGCCGATTCCAGAGAAGACACAGGAAGAAATAGACAAGCAAAAGCAGGAAACTGAACAGGCCGTATCGAGCATCCGAGATAAACTCAGCGGCAAAACTGACAAGAAGAGGAAAGAAGACTCGAAAAAAAGGTAAGATATTTACAGATTAATAGTACATTATGATATAAGTGCGGTAAGTTGATAATTACAGCCGAGGCTTTATTGCTAGCTCGAGCCGAAGGCGAGAGCTATAATTAACAGAGGCTGTAATTATCAAAGCGCACGTATGTCATACGACGTTTTATAACATATTTGCGAGGAAATAAACAAAACTCTGACGACATTTTCAAATAAAAACAATACAGCGAAAAAAACGCGCGGAATAATATTTACTTGATCACAGATCACAGCACAGAGTAAGTAATCACTATGAATCACAGATTAGCAATGCGCGCGCATCGGCGCCTTTTTTTTTTAAGCAACGGCACAGAACCAGCCGTTATGCCATTAACAATAAAGTAAATTAATATTTTTGTGTTTTGTTACAGAAAAATTAAAGTAATTTATGGTCTAAATTAATTAAATTAACGAATTTAATAATTCTTTATTATATTTTACCTCTCAAAGTTAATTTTATTCATAAAATGTTGACCACACTTTTCTGACATAAAAACTCTTTACTAAGATTTAAAAAGGTACCGTTCGTTTTAGACGGAGCATATCTCTCTACCTAGTCTGTGGACGGAGCATTTTGAAACCGTGCGTTTTACATTACACATTACAGCACTAGTGCGTAATAAGATACATTACGATACAGAAATTGGTCCAATAAGAGACCCTTTACGAGCAAATATGTTATAAATTAATATTAAGATATTAATTTTCTTAGAAAAAACATTCACAGACTTCAATTTCACAAACAATTACATCAGACAATTTACTAAATATTAATATATTAATTTAGTAGTGGAAGGACTCTTTGTAGAGTCCGCTTGGGGAAGTACCACACTTTTTGCCAGTTATTCTACCGCCAAGCAGTAATGTGTAAACATCACTGTGTTCCGATTTGAAAGGCAATGACTGAATGTCGATAACTGATCAATTAAGTATCGTCTTTTTTGCAAATGTTTTTCACTCTATTTCGATTAAAATTTCCCGGAGCTTATGGCAAATTTAAATTGGTTTTATAAAAATAAACATTTATTTTTATTATTAAAGTTTAGATTTACTTTTCATTTAGTTTACTAATGTTAGATTTTAAAAATTTGTATTAATAATTTATATGGCATAACAACGTTTGACGGGTCAGCTAGTGAGACTATAAAAATGCAGGAGTCCAGGAAGTGTGCAACTGGAATGTGTTTAACCTTGCTCTTTTTTTCTGTCGGTTTGCTTGTATCTCGAAAAAGCGACTTCATTTCATGATTTACTTTTCAAAGACTCTGACGAAGAGGTTTGACTCTACATTTGTGATAAGAATATCCAGACTGTGGAATAGGTTGCCTGAGTCCGTTCTTCTCAATGGTTACAATTTTGGTGTCTTCAAATCGTGCTTTCTCCTAGCTAAGCATGCTTCATCATAGACCTCATCGTCGCTTAACATCAGGCGAGGTGGCGGTCAAGTGTATATCAAAAAATGTTTAGCGAAAAGCTGCGTAACACTGTGCTGTTATGGGCAGGCGTGTTGCTTACCGTCAGACACATGTCCTGCTCGTCTCGCCACTCTTTACAATAAAGTACCTGGGTGACCGAGCTTTGCTCGATTTAAATACTAAATATACTTAGATACCTACAGATAAAAGACTCCAAGAAATATATTTTCTTAAAAAAAAACGAATTGAAAAAAAAAGAGAACCCGTCTGGATTCGAACCCGGAGCTACTAATTCGTGACCGCTATGAGCGTCCGACTTCCCGTCTGAGCTAATTATGCTATCACGTCCCGCGGCGAAGTTTACCTTCACATTCTAATGTCTAATGTGACAGTTTTTCATTGTCTAAAAACGAGCATAATATGCGTTTTTTTTTTAAATAAGACCTAGTTAGATCGATTTATCGTCCCCGAAATCCCCTACATACATAATTTCATGAAAATCCGTCGAGTCGTTTCCGAGATTCAGATTCTATATATATATACATATTTATATAGGTACAAGAATTGCTCGTTTAAAGGTATAAGATGAAAAAAATAAAAATGAAAAAACGTTTATTCAGACAAATATTGGGTTCACAAATGTTGACTGATAAATTTCGTAGCATTATTATTATTATAGCAGGATCCGGAGATTAGCACCAACCAAGGGCCAATTCCCGGATACCCGACCCAAGTTGGTACTAGCTATTGCCGAGTCCAGGATCCCATCCAAGCACTGCTTAAATAGGTACCAAGACACGGCAACGACCAGTGGGCAATGTTTTGCCAGCGTGCACTAGATCCCACACTAGGGCTACCTGTGTTGTGGGATCCAGGTTCCCCGCTAATTGTACAGACTTAAACAAAAAAACAATAAAAAAATATAATATATATATAAACAATTGAAGATTTTTGTACTGACAAAGGTCACGGACCCCGGAGTCTGTGGAGTGTTTAAATTAAATAAAAAAAAAAAACAATTGTAGTATTGGTGATAAAGTAAACTTCTTATCGAGTAATAATTATTTTAACTCCAGTCGCGTCGGTAGATGGCGCTGTACTTGATTAAAACGCGCTTAAATGTGTTACTGCGATTTAGAGATTGGGCGGTTCACACAATTCAACGAGTATCTTTGCTTGAGGTAGGTACGATTTAGATGTACTAGGTATTTAATGAATTTTTGTAAACGTTCCATCTCTTTAATACCAGGGAGATGCGGCGTTAATATTTATGTTATTGATACGGCGAGTTTAAAGGCCGTATATTCATAAGTTACGGTGGTCTAGTCGGGAGAACGGCGGCTGCCGATCCGGAGACCCCGGGTTCAAACCCCACACGCACCACTGTCTTTTCGAAGTCATGTGCGTAATGCTGATAACTTAAAACGGTGAAGGAAAACATCGTTAGGAAACCGACATGTACCTAGAATCTTTCGAAGTCATGTGTCATCCGCCAACCCGCACTGGGCCAGCGTGGTGGATTATGGCCTTAACTCTCTCTTTGCGAGAGAAGGCCCCGAGTCCCAGCAGTGGGAACGTTTGGTGGGCTGTTGATGTTGATGATGTTGATAAGGCCTGTTTTCATTTTGATTAGTACGAGTGCGAGTGAGTAGTGCAGGTGTTGAGTGATTAGTAGCAAACACGTGTGGACACCGATTGATTATTGCGAGTGCATATTAATCAGTCGCGATTACTCACTCGCACTCGCAATCGCACTCGCACTCGCACTAATCAAAATGCAAACCGGCCAATACTCATACTGATAAAATTTGTTTCATACTCTCTGTGCAGTGTGCATGTCAATAATTTATAAAATATTTAATGTTACTTTGACAAGTATTCATATGTTATTAATATTAATGGATTATTTTAACCGACTTAAAAAGGAGGAAGTTCTACATTGTATGTGTTTTGATGTATATATGCTATAGCAATTGAGATTCGATTTTGTTGATTTTTTTGGTTGATAAATCATACTTCACCTTTGAAGTCTAATTTTTTAAAATCTAAATAGGTGTTTATGGGTTTTTGAGATATCAAACATTTTTCAAAATTTGCTTAACTCGATGACGTATTCGTATTACTCCGCTGTATCGCCTTCACCTGTAGTACCAAGGTCGGGATGCAAAATCTATACGTTCATCACGTAGATACTCAAACTCAAATTGTATCTATCTATATTATCTTTATATATATTTCTGTAGTGGTAGGACTCTTGGCAGAGTCTGGAGTTTGGACTCTTCATGTTCCAATAGCTGCGTGCCACTGTTCTGTTATGTGGCAGGCATGTTGCTTACCATCAGGCACATGACCTGCTCGTCTCGTCATCCTTTATTTAAAATATATTTAAATATATATATATATAAAATCGAAAGGTCACTCATCGACTCATCAAGGGATCTCAGAAACTACAAATGCTAGGAATCTGCTACATATCAACGATCTGCTGAAGCCCGGTATCTTTGGGTACGCAGATGATAGCACCGTTGTAGAGAGTTACATATCTAGCGCGAGAGCCAGCGGTCAACAAACTAAGGTATTGAGAGAGAGTATGGTCGAGCGTTTGAACTTGGCCCTTGAGGCAGTCTCTGAATGGGGCGAAACCAATCTGGCCAAGTTTAATGAAGGAAAGACGCAGGCGTGTCTGTTCTCCGCAAAAAGGAGTCAATTTCTACAGACTCCTACTTTTCGAGGTGTATCCGTGCCGGTTACTGATCATCTTGAGCTTTTGGGTGTTACCCTGACATCTACACTCAACTTTGGCTCATATATCGAGTCCAAAGCTAAATTAGCTGCCAAAAAACTAGGTGTCCTCTCAAAGGTGCGAAAGTACTTCAAGTCTGAACAATTGCTTTTATTATATAAAGCACAGATTCGCTCTTGTATGGAGTACTGTTCGCACCTTTGGGATGGATCGGTTAAGTATCAGCTTGAGGCTCTGGAATCGATCGAGAGGCGTGCTAAAAGGCTCATAGGCAATAATTCTCTTGTGCGAAAAAGACTGCAAACTCTTGAACATCGCCGAAAAATTGCTAGCTTATCGGTTTATTATCGGATACACTTCGGAGAGTGTGCATCTGATCTGCCTGATCTAATACCACCTAGCCCTTTTTTCTATCGGACTTCTCGTAACTCGAAGAAGCGGCATCGTTTCGTGGTTGATGTTCCAAAGACACGAACAAAGAGGTTTGACTCTACTTTTGTGATAAGAACGTCTCGACTGTGGAATGAGTTGCCTGAGTGGGTTTTTCCCAATGGTTATAATCTTGGTGTCTTCAAATCGAGAGTGAATCGGTTTCTTCTAGGTAAGCACGCTCCATCTTGACCGCATCGTCGCTTAACATCAGGGGAGATGGTGGTCAAGTGTAAACATAAAAATGTTAAAAAAAAAAAAAAAAATACTGAATTAATATAATAGTTTAGGGGATGATTTCCCCCTTAGATTGGTCTGTCTTATTAAAAAAAGCTTTAAAATAGTTGTCAGACGAACATATTTACAAATGGAGTATGAGAATTTAAGTGAAGTTAAGTTATTATTTTGGAGTTGTTAAGCAAAACGGCCGACGGAAAGTGTCTGGGAGTATTGGGACCTTGTTTTTATGGATATTGCCTACAATGTACGAAAACCACTTACTCGTATTAGAAAATACGTGAAGTAAGTAATGTTTGTATGTACCTTCATTACCCCATATCTAAAAATTGGCCGTCTAAGCAAGTTAGCGAGTAAGCACGTGTTCTTTGTACTTACTAACTCTACTCAATCGTCCACATTTCATTCATCAGAAAATAGGTGACGTCTGGCAGCTCTGGGATTTTACTCTATAAACCACTGAACCGATTTTGATGGGATTGTATAAAATTGTTTTATTATAAGCGGTTTTTAGTAGCCGTAAATGTGTCTGGGTATACAAATAGGTACCTACTGCCGAGTTACCTTAGTATTTATTTCGCGCGGACGAAGTCGCGGATAACAGCTAGTGTATAATAAGTATGTATTTAAAACTATATAAATAAGTATTATATCAGCTATCTGGCCGCCACAGTACAAGCGTTGCTTAGTTTGGGGTCAGACGGTGTTGTGTGTGAACTGTAAACGAATATTTATTTATTTTTATTTAGTGGGCTGGTAAAGGTGCGCTTATACGGGCGACTAAAATTGCTCAATTCCAGTCAATACTCGTCAACTATGACGTCACGACTACATCAAGCAATTTACGGCAACGGCAACAAGCACCAATACTGCGCAATACAATATTGAGCGATATCGCGCAACTTCATCAACTAGGCAATACTGTCCTACACGAGCATTTCAGTATTCGCTCGCTATGGACGACATTGTTCTTGCTGCGGCGGCTTGTAGCGCCACCCGACCTCTCGCTCTCCCCGCGGAAGCAAGACGGCAAGCCGCAAAACAAACAAGTGCGAATGAGATATATACAAAAATTCCTAGGAATTTCCAAGCCCATTGGATATTCGTCAATTAGTATCGGCGACAATGAACAATATGAAATATCTGGAGCAATTAGAAGCAATATCGCCGAAATAAGTGCCGCAATTCATTGAAATTGCGTTTAATTGCTCCATTAATTGCTCCAGATCGGTCCATTCGTGTCGCCGAGCAATTATTCCCCTCGTGTAAGCGCACCTTTATGCTGACTTTAATCAATTTTTAGCCGACTGAAAGAGGGGTTATGTATTTCGCGCGTATCTTGTATGTTTGTATATTTCTTTATTCCCACGTATTTTCCAAACGGCTGGATGGAATTTAAAATTCAAGATATCATTAGATTCGTTTCAATCACCCAAGTGTCCTTAGATAGTATATTGTATCAGCTATTGTGGTCGCCATGTTACATACAAGCTTTGCTTAGTTTGGGGTCAGATAGTGTGATAAAAACATCAAATAACAGTTTTTTTTAAATAAAGAGTGACGAGACGAGCAGGACATGTGCCTGATGGTAAGCAACATGCCTGCCACATAACAGCACAGTGACACGCAGCTATTGGAACATGAAGAGCCAAAATCATTACCTAGCACCGCACTGCGCTCGTCACCCAGAGATCTAAGTTGTTATATCTCTAAGCCCTGTAATTTCTCTGGAAACATTGCCCTTCAAACCGGAACACAGTAATGTTTGCACATTACTGCTTGGCGGTAGAATAATTGACAAGTTATTTATTTGATGTTTTTTATTAGTTGATTTTTTGCAGTCGGGCTTTATATTATACATTTAAATGATTATTGCAGAGGAAGCAGCGTAGAAAGAGACAGCAAGAAGAAGAAAGGAGACGGGGATAAGAAGAAGGAAGAGGATAGCGAGAGTTCAGAAGAAGAATACTATTTGGGAAAGGAAAGAGATATACAGAGGCAGAAAGAGAGGTACGTATTAAGTTACTAGCCCTTAATTTGGCAAAAAAAAACATGAAAAAACGAAGTAATTTTTCAATAGACCTGTTTTTTGCTACCCTAAATAATAAAGAAAAAATGTGAAAAAAATCTCCCTTTAAAGGTTTTCCGGAAAATGCGTGTTAATTATACTCAACAAAAACGGATGTTGAAATATGGACTTACTGTTAATTATGTTAAGCTGGCTTAACAAGATGCATAAAATGATAGTTTAAAATCAAAACCACTTAGTGTTATATTTATTTATTTGTTCAATGATGTAGATAAAGGTAGCAAATTTTATTCGTTTTGTAATGATAATTAAAATTACAGTTACGTTCTTTGAGAAAACAAAGGCTTACATTGCATTTCAGGCAATACACAGTCGTGATACCTTTTTTGCTGTATGTACATCGACCATACCCTATTCTATGTTCTGGAAAATAGTGGATTTTCTCAAATGTGACATTATCTACGGGACAATACCGTGTAGGTAAGTTTACCGTAACTGTAGAACGTAGAAAGTGTAAGAGGTTTCCATACTGCTGGTAAGAAGGTAGTAAGGCAATAAACAGCTGGCCAGTATAATATATTAACTGGTCAAGTGCAAGACTAGCCAAGTAGGTTAAGCAAGCACATACAACAGGATTGTGTGATTGTGTGATCTAATAAAATAAGAAAAAGTACAATTTACCACATGGTAAATTGTACTTTTTCTTACTTTTGTTGAGAATACCCAACACAGAAAATTAAGCGCCGTTTACCTATCATCGAACTTTGTTGAGTGGACTTAACACATTTGTCAGAAGCCCACCATATCCTTGCTTCATGAGTTGAACGCTTGAAAAATAAATCAAAACAAAGTTTAAATACACATCAACCGATTTAAACCGTTACTTTTATATTTTATGCACATTCCTTTATTTAAAAAATATATTTACTTGAATAGTTCGAAGAGCTCGTCGTTTGCTCGTCATCTTGACGCTCAAATCTCAAAAATATTCTTACTACACGGTAATATTAAAAAATAACCCGAAAAAAGATTACATAAGAAATCACATACAATTGAAAAATAACTGTTTAAACGCACACATAACTCGTTTTTTTTTTCAACCAGACTGTTAAGCATACTTTACATAAGGGCTTAGAGATATAACAACTTAGATCTCTGGGTGACGAGCGCAGTGCGGTGCTAGGTAATGATTTTGGCTCTTCATGTTCCAATAGCTGCGTGTCACTGTGCTGTTATGTGGCAGGCATGTTGCTTACCATCAGGCACATGTCCTGCTCGTCTCGTCACTCTTTAATTAAAAAAAAAAAAAAAAAAAAAAAATAATCAAATTAAGGGCTAGCTGTGCTCCGTGGATTTACCCGCGTTAGGTCCCGTTGTATTCCCGAGATAAAACTATAAACGCACCTATAATCTGTCTCCCAAATTTTAATCCGATCGGTTCAGCCGTTCCGACATGAGTAACCAACATTAATTGAGTAATGTGGAGATATATGATGCTAGCAGCGCCAGTGCACCCTCGCTCGCTCAAGGTCGCGCGGTTTTAGCCTACCGCGAGACCGTTCCTTCCAGGAAACAAGTGACAGTCGGTTGTCGGACGCACGGCTGAGCGCTCGCGCAAAACGTTTCCCGCGCATATTGTTATTAGATATGTCGTAAACCCTCCGCGCTAGACAGGGACAGAGTTACGCGTTAGAAGAGAGAGTTGAAAATCGCGACAGATATTGAGCGCTAATGCGAGCTGAATTGAACTTTGTTGTGTCCCAGCAAGAGTAGCTATTTATATAATTGTTTTTGGTAAGTGAGGCTTCTGTACTAATATTAGGGTTCCGTAAAACGTAAAAACGGAACCCTTATAGATTCGTCATGTCTGTCTGTCTGTCTGTCTGTCTGTCTGTCTGTCCGTCCGTATGTCACAGCCACTTTTTGCCGAAACTATGGGAACTACACTGTTGAAACTTGGTAAGTAGATGTGTTCTGTGAACCGCATTAAGATTTGAACAAAAATATTAAAAAAAAAGAAAAATTAGGGTTGCCCCCCATACTGAGAACTGAAACTCAAAAATTTTTTTTTCGTCATACCTACACGTGAGGGGTGTCTATCGATAGGTCTTCAAAAATGATATTGAGGTTTCTATAATTATTTTCGTCTACACTGAATAGTTTGCGCGAGAGACACTTCCAAAGTGGTAAAATGTGTGTCCCCCCCCCTCTAACTTCTAAAGTAAGAGATTGAAAAATCTAAAAAAAATATATGATGTACATTACCATGTAAACTACCAACGAAAATTAGTTTGAACTCGATCTGATGAGTAGTTTTTTTTTAGTACGCCATAAATACACTATTATTGAAACTTCGATCAAAGTTACAAGGAACTACAAGAACTATGTGTACTATGTATTTTATGTTACTTGCTGCAACGGAACCCTTCATGGGCGAGTTCAACTCGCACTTGGCCACTTTTTTATTCTGTGGCAGCGTCCCACGGTTTCCCACCTATGTAGTTCCCGTTCTAGTCACTTTCCCGTAATAGAAAGTAGTATATTTTCTATTCCAGATTTATAATCTGTTGTCAAATTTCAAGCTGATCTATAGATGCGTTACGAGGTTACGACGTGATTGAGCAACAAACATCCAACCATTGACATTTATAATATTAGTAGAATTAGTAGTAAATGTCATCATATTAATTTGTATAATGTACGTACTTAAAATGTGTATTTATATATTTTTGACGTGATAACGTCTTATAATTCGATGAAGCCGGCTGCACGCCCGCAAAACATGACGTCATGTGCCGTTACCGCCGTTACCTCGCCGCATGACGTCGTCAGTACCATTCCATCAGTATTTTCTTAAGACGTTGTCACGTTCAACTATCGTCAGTAAACCGACTTTACAGACAACCATTTTTATTTATTTACAGAGAAAGAATAAGAAACGAGATAAAGCAGTTAAGGAAAGAAATGAAAGACAGCAAGGACGATAAGGAGACGGCGCAGAAGGAACAAGAAATAGAAAGCAAGGGGAAGAGTCTAGAAGAAGACAACGAGATGTACAGGGAGTTTCTAGAAGAACAGGAGAAGTATAAGAAGATGAAAGAAAATATACCTAAAAAAGGAGCCGCAAGGTAAATGAATAATTTAATCCTACTAATATTATAAATGTGAATGTATGGATGTTTGGATGTTAGTTGCTCAATCACGTCCTAACGTATGAACGGATCGGGCTGAAATTTGGAACACAGATAGATTATAGTCTGGAAGAACACATAGGCTTTTTACCTCGTTACTTTTTATCCCGGAAAAACAACGGGAACAACGGGAACGGGAACTTCGCGGGTAACACCGCGGGGCGCTGCTAGTTATTTATAAATTTCAGATATATTTATTGACCTCTAAAAAAAATATTTTTGCCTTTAAAAAAATTGACAGTCGTAGGGACTGCCGGTAGAAGTGAAAACTTATAACTCAGAACTTGATAGCTTACCTTGGAAAATATACGGGTGAAACCGGAGGGTGTGGCAATGAATCGGCATCGTTTCATGGTTGATGTTCCAAAGACACGAACAAAGAGGTTTGACTCTACTTTTGTGATAAGAACGTCTAGACTGTGGAATGAGTTGCCTGATTGGGTTTTTCCCGATGGTTATAATCTTGGTGTCTTCAAATCGAGAGTGAATCGGTTTCTTCTAGGTAAGCACGCTCCATGTTAGACCGCATCGTCGCTTAACATCAGGCGAGATGGTGTAAACATAATAATGCTAAAAAAAAAAAAAAAAATTTGCTTGGCCTTCTTGATCAGCCGAATTTACCCGAAGATTTCGTTCATTTACGAACGTGATGCTTGAGTTCAATTCATAGCTCACGGAAAATTTGCGTGTGGTGCGCCAAAACAAATTTTCACTACAAAAAGCCCGTACACCGGCGCGATACCCATATGGGTTCGGGCCTCATTTAAACCTTATTCTAATAGGATAGAGTCTATATTTCTTTAACTTTTTGCAAGTTTACTCTATGTTAATTGACGGGCTAGATGACTGTTCAAACGTTGTGCCATATTAATTATTATCAAACGGTTGGAAATTACGACGAAAGTGACCCCCTGAGGGGTTAGATAGGTACACATTTATTGACACACCAAAACAATAGGATACACAAAAAATATTAAATTTAAAACTAGTGCGACAAGTCGGCGGCCTTATCGCTAAAAGCGAACTCTTCCAGGCAACCTTGGGATGGAAAATAATTTGAGGATAAGTGTGAAAACCCCGAAACCCCGATTTCTTGATGTTTGGTGGGGTTCCCGATTTGTCGAAGCGAAGTGACGGTGAAACTAAGAGGAACCCGCGAAACTTGAAACCGATGACGAAGCGGCCATGTAGATTTTCTTTTTATAATAAAGAGTGACGAGACGAGCAAGACGTGTGCCTGATGGTAAGCAACATGCCTGCCACATAACAGCGCAGTGACACGAAGCTATTGGAACATGAACAAGTCCAAATCATTACCTAGCACTGCACCGCGCTCGTCATCCAGAGATCAAGATCTTTTATCTCTATGCCCTGTAATTTCACTGAAAACATTGCCCTTGAAGCAAGCAAGCAACCCTTCAAGCAGTAATGCTTGCACATTACTGCTTGACGGTAGAATAACTGGCAAAGGTGTGGTACTTCCCCAAGCGAACACTGGCAAGAGTCCTACCACTACAACTATGTACGTAAGCACGCATGTAGATCGCATACAACTACAGGCGAGATGGTGGTCAAGTGCGAATCTAAAAAAGTTAAGAAAAAATTGGCAGTCATAGGAACTGCCGATAGAAGTGAAAACTTATAACTCAGAATTTGATAGCTTACTTTAGAAACTACACGGGTGTAACCGGAGGGTGTGGCCTAGTCATCATGGCATGACCATCTAGAAATGCGGCAGCATTTCCATTGCCTGACGCATGTCTAAGATGGCCATGCCATGATGTCCAGGCCACGCCCTTTCAGTATTTTCCATTTGCTGACGTACTTCTAGATGCCCAATGGCTATGGTCCCGAGTTTACCCGAAGATTTCTTATCATACCCGAGCGTGACGCTAGAATTCAATTCACAGCCCACTGAAAACGACGCTGAAAAATCTGTCTAGGCGTGCCAAATGAAGTTTTCACTTCAAAAAAAGGAGTTCAACTCCATAGGTCAATGTCTAGAGTTGAGACCGTGGTAAGAGATGAGAGCCGGTATGGCAGCGTTTAAGTATTTCGTAACGCAATTTTTAAAGATTTTATACCCCAAGATTTTTATAACTACATAACGCACCCTATTTTTGACACCCGGAAGGGTGTCTCAAAAAAATGGTTGTCTGTAAAGTCGGTTTACTGACGATAGTTAAACGTGACAACGTCTTAAGAAATCAGTAGGTACGCTGATAGCGCGAGTAGTTACGTGACGTCATGTTTTGCGGGCGTGCAGCCGGCTTCACCGAATTATAAGACGTTATCACGTCAAAAAAATTCTCACTCTCCGTAAGCATTACGTGACATCCAAGTGATTGTTTTTACTTAAAAATCACCACACAAGTTGCCAACTACGGAGATTTTAATTTCCTGATTATTTTTAAGTAAAAAAATATATACCTTCATGACGCATCGTAACGTTTCACAATACAAACGTAAATGCATTTCCTCCAGGATCAAAAAAAAAAAATGTAGCTGAAAGTTGAAACTTATTTCCTAAGTTTTTGATTACATAAAATTTATGTTTTAAAATTTTCGTACACGTCATATTTATTTATGTAACCATAATATAATCCACATATTATTTACAGTTTTTATTTATATTACATATCTATATATATTCTGCAATGATTAAAAAAATGTAGGGAAAACGTGTTTGATAAATATTTTTTGCGTTAGCTCTTATTTTTTAGGACGGTTTTAGAGAACATTGAAAAACATAGATAAATCTAGAAATTCGTTATTTTAAATTTAAATATGTTATTTTCGTTAAATTTAAATTCGTTATTTCCTTTATATTGAAGCTACATGCATTTAGTGAAAACCTGTTAATTTAAAATGATAAACAGACACTTAAATTTAATATAATAAAATAATAGTTAAAATGATATTTTTATACTAATACTTGTCCGTACCCAAAAATCTTTACGATCAAAGTGCGCAAGCAAAGTGTTTGTTTAGTGTTGTGCCAGTGAAAGTGTGAACAAAGGAAAAAAAACCTTTTCAGACGGCGCCCGAAAAACCCGAGAAAACCGTACAAAAGAAAACCGTGGGTGAAAAACCTATACGAAAACCGAGACTACCCGGACAACTACACACACCCGAAATTCTTAGAAGATCTACGGAAGAACATCTACGCAGAAAAATACACCTTAACACAAGCCGTTACGGGCTCTTTTCGCGTCGTCCTAAGACTATGCTTGTGTGTGTTATACGCTGTGCTATACGTGTATATGTACAACGATTTTATTGACACATACACAGTCATTTACATCTTTGTGTGTGTTACTACACTAAGTTATTTGTTATATGTGTATATTCAAGGCAGTGCGTTGATAAAACATTTAAATACAGTTGTAATATACTTAGTTATAGGTTATATAATATCGCCTATTTTACATACTTTGACCGATACAGTCAGTACCGATACAATATACGCTTGGTCTGTTATAATGATGTTAATTCATATGATATTTTTTGACTACGATGTTCCAGTAGCGTTAGTATCAAAATCTTTATCAATTAACGCAGCTATTTTTGCATCAGTATGTTTGGTTTCACGTTTATCTACGCCGTTCGATGCGTTTGTTTTGCTGACGGTATCAGTTTTGTTTTTTGTCCTAAGTCCGCAGTTTATACAGGTGTATCTACATACAAAAATGTTTGTGTATATGTTTTTTGTTACGCTATTTATAACTGTGATTAGTTTGTACAGTGTATCGAATACGTTGATGTATTATTTTGTGTTTTTGGTGTTGGTTCTGAGCGTTTATTGTCCCGTTATGTTTGTGAGATGGCAGAAGTACAAAGATAATAAGTATGGTCCTTGGGACGAGGCTATAATTAATGATTCGGATGATATTGATGAGTGTTTGGGAAATGAAGAGAAATAGTTTTTAAAATACCTAAGTTAAAAGACGAAAAAGATTGCCAAAGAGATTAGTAGTCGATATGATATAACGAAGTACCTATTTTTTTAAGGGAATATTTATTTAGCAGCTTTGGGCACTTTTTTGTAGAGGAAACTTTTATTATTTCGTCACCGACACGTATATTTAGAGTCGGAGCAACGAAGGTCTGCGCCCACTTATACGACTCCGCTACCACCCGACAAATAAAATACACTCAAATATGGGCTTTATGCCATGCCTGTTAAGATGTAGATTACATTGGCAACACAAATTAACAGACATCTCGCTGACAGCCGTCTGTTAATTCATGTTGCCAATGTAATCTACGTCTAAACGAATCTTAGATCTCTGGGTGACGATCGCAGTGCAGTGCTAGGTAATGATTTGGAATTTCATGTCCCAATAGCTGCGTGTCACTGTGCTGTTATGTGGCAGGCATGTTGCTTACCATCAGGCACATGTCCTGCACGTCTCGTCACTCCTTATTAAAAAAAAAAAAACGGGCATGACATAAATCCCATATTTGAGTGTATTTTATTTGACGGCATACCTCTCGCTGACAGCCGTCTGCAAATTCATATTGCCAATGTAATCTATATCCTAACGGGCATGACATAAAGCCCATATCGCTGTCCCCGGAGAACAAAATGGTAATTGACATTATCATAGTTTTAGTGTTATAGCATATTTGAAGTCTACTCTGCCCAATACATATACCCAATTTTTTTTTGTGGACTTCACACTGTTATTTATAAAGTTATTAAAAATTACAACAATATTCACCACTGCTTAAATGTCATCATACGTACCTGAATAAAAATATAGCACCATGTTAGTGGAACTGTTTCTTCTTTGAACATGGGACAAAAGCTTTTGCAATGGGACAATAACTAAGCAAATTATAAAATTTTTTAAAATATTACCATCTTTTTCCATCATAAAAACAAACCATGATTTTCAAAAAAATAGCACATTGCTAATATCCAATAATATTTATTGGCTCAAAATGCCTGAAGAACGCCACTTCAGAGTATTGTTTTATTTTATATTATGTAGTTATAACACCGGATCTTTAATATCATCAAGTTTAAGATTTTAAACAAAAAGAAAACTTTGAAAAAGTACACAGTGTACAAAAAGCAGCTTCAAGAAACGTTTTGAAGCGACAGTGAATAGGCGAAGACTGAAATTGATTTCATAATTAAAGATAAAAACCAATTTTGGGACATGTTTCAGTGGTCATAATTTAAGTTAAGGAAAGTGAAAGTTCTTTGTTGATAAATTTACACTTTACTCGTCAAGCGGATCTTACGGATCACGGATTACGGATCTTAGCAGATACTCCCTCACGTAGCTAATCATATCGACAGGAAATGTCATAACTTCTAAACTAGATATTCACATCTCCCACGGAACCGTAACAGAGGAATGAGCCACGGTTACATGCCATTGTACTAAAACTTGTCTGAAATGATACTTAATGAAATCATGTTGGAAATTACGACAGCAACAGGTTTGGTAAATACGACAAATAGACAGCTTAAAAATAAAAACCCACGGGTGAGGATGGGATCACAACAGATCTCGCGTGAAGAAGCGCGACGTGAGAAGTCGTGGAACGCTACTGCTATAAGAGCTCCAAGAGTTTTTCGATTTCGATTCTCTTTACCGAGAGAACACATAGGGTGTGCCACAGAAGCATCGACTTATTTTAATAAAAAAATATCTTTCAAAGAACTGTCGGCGATTCTGAGTAATATCTAGAAGTTATTTTCAAAGGTTATCACGAATTATCTTATGCACAAATAAATAAAAAAAAAAGTCTCGACGAGTTTCAATCATCGAAACAAGCTTGCAGATCTGGGCTTGTTTCGATGATTGAAACTGTAGATAAAGCACTATAAATCATATTTATACAGTGAAGTTCACAGTTACACACGACTAATGAGTGTAAACAGATCCTTTGCTTGAGATATGTGGACTTTCTGAAGGCTCTGTGGAAGTCTGGTCCATTCCAGAATCTTTACAGCGATGTCAAATTGACTTGCAATATATCGATATTATCGATATCGATTCCAGCCACCCGAACAAGCCGGTTTCCGAAAAGGCTATAGTACCGTAGACCACATACATACGCTTCGGCAGATTATACAGAAAACCGAGGAGTATAATCGGCCACTATGGATAGCGTATGTGGACTATGAGAAAGCCTTCGATTCCATCGAGACCTGGGCAGTGCTTCAGTCTCTCCAGCGATGCCACATGGACTATCGCTATATCGAAGTGTTGAGGTGCATTTACAGCAAAGCCACAATGTCTGTCCGATTATAGGACCAGTGCACAAAACATATCCGGCTACAGAAAGGCGTGAGACAGGGAGATGTTATATCTCCGAAACTGTTCACTGCCGCGCTGGAAGATGTTTTCAAGCTACTGGACTGGAACGGACATGGCATCAATATCAACGGCGAATGCATCACTCACCTTCGGTTTGCCGACGATATAGTCATTGTGGCGGAGTCGATGGAGGACCTCGGTGCTATGCTCAGGGACCTCAGTAGAGTATCCCAACAGGTAGGTTTGAGGATGAATATGGACAAGACGAAGGTCATGTCAAATGTTCATGTCTCACCTGTACCGGTAATACCACACTCGAAGTTGTTGACGAATACGTCTACCTGGGTCAAAAGATCCAATTGGGTAGATCCAACTTCGACAAAGAGGTCCAGCGAAGAATCCAACTCGGATGGGCAGCGTTCGGGAAACTACGGCACATCTTGGAGTCCAAAATACCCCAATGCTTGAAGACGAAAGTCTTCAATCAGTGCGTGTTGCCAGTGATGACTTATGGAACTGAGACGTGGTCCTTAACTGTGGGCCTCATAACAAAGCTCAAAGTCACACAGCGAGCTATGGAGCGAGCTATGCTCGGAGTCTCTTTGCGCGACAGAATCCGTAATGAGGATATTCGCAAAAGAACTAAAGTAGCCGACGTAGCTCGAAGAGTAGCTAAGCTGAAGTGGCAATGGGCAGGCCACATCGCTCGCAGAACTGACAACCGATGGGGAAGAAAGGTTCTCGAGTGGCGACCACGAACCGGAAGACGCAGTGTTGGACGGCCTCCCACTAGATGGACAGATGACCTCACGAAGGTCGCTGGAAACCGCTGGTTGCAGGTTGCGCAGGACCGTTCGTTGTGGAAATCTAGGGGGGAGGCCTATGTCCAGCAGTGGACGTCTTACGGCTGATGATGATGATGATATCGAGGTGATGAAATAGTAACATGATGCCGTAACAAAGATCAAAAGTCACAGGCTAAGGACATCTTCCTGCGTCGAGAGGTGACACAAGGGAATGTAATCCATCCGAAACTTTTCTCAAACGCATTGTAACATATGTGTATGAGGCAGGATGGGGTGAACGCGGCGCGCGATGGTTAATATTAACGGCAATCACGATTATTCTTTTTCCCACGATTTGCAGATGGTTTCGTACTAATCACCGAAACGGTGAAGGATTTACAAAGGATACTGAGAGACTAAGCTGACTATTCTCAACGCATCGGACTCCAGATGAACTTGGATAAAACCAAGATCATGGCTAACCAGCTCGCAGCTCCAGGACTGGTTGCCATAAGTGGTGCAATTTTCGAGACTATTAGAAATATGTATATCTAGAGTGAACTCGCGTTGTTGGGAAAAAAATGTGTAAAAAGTAAGGCCATCAGGTAATGAGAAGAATACACTTGGGCTGGATACCGTTTAGAAAAATACGTCGGGTTTTTTCGTCGCCCGTCCCGCAAAGCTTTTTCAATCAGCGCGTTAATTGATCATAAGCTACGGTGAAGAAACACTCTCAATTGAAGAGCACTCACATACTAGTTTAAAGAGTCACAAAGAGCTATGCTCGAAGTTTCTCTAAGGGATCATATCCGAAACGATCATCTGTCAGAGATCCAAGGTAATTAACATAGCCACTTCAGTTTGCTAATATATTGATATATTAGCTGAGCTGGCTGAGGGAGGAGGCAGATATAAATATGTTAGCCCTGGACCGAAAACAGTTGAGGTAGACGTGTCCTAAAGTAGACGTATTGGCAAAGGTAGTGTTGGACACCCAATAGTGATAAACTTGCTGGAGTAACGATATACACCAGATATTGGCTACTAAACAGTATCTGAAAAAGAAAACTTGAGAGTATTATGAGAATTGCCTACGTCCACCATCAGTGGAGTAGGATAAGCTGATGATGATCATGGTGATGATGAATTTTAAATTCTGAAATATCTTTAATGATAATTTTGTGTCTAGTTTATTTTAACTAAGTAATAGTTAATTACCAGAGTTTGGTTTTATTATAAATCTCGGAATAAGAGTGAAAAGCTGTATTAACAAACAATGCGTACTTGGAATTAACGAGTATAAAATGGCAAGTGACATTGTTGTCCATTAGTATCGTTTCTAGCATGCGATGAAAATTAATGTATCATTGCAATGTAATATCCATTGTTTACGAAAGTAACGAAAATAAAATGGTTAGTGCCTATTAGCAAATAAAACTAAACGCACCATTTTAGTAACTTTTTCAATTCTAAAGATCTGAACTCTGAATTCACTAGGTATAAAATCGTTTAATACATAATAATAGTTAAAAAATCAGCTATCGTTGTGCGTGTTTTTATGCCTGTAAGTTCATTACAAAGCAAGTTATAGTCAAAAATCGGTTTTTTATTTTTCCTGAAAAGTTGTGTTTTTGCAATTACCATTTTGTTCTCCGGGGACAGCGATATTTGAGATTATTTTATTTGTCTTGTGTTAGCGGTTAGCGGGGTCGTATAATTGGGCGTAGATCTTTAGATGTATCTTGAATGGGTAAAACCTTGAAGTTTGGGCCATCGACATGCATAATATCAGTATATCTGTAGACTAGCGGCCCGTCCCGGCTTCGCACGGGGTCAAATTTTTTGTTAAGTAGTTTTGCTAAATGAAATGTACATGACCAAATTTTTCCAAAAGATCAAAATTAAAAACCAAAACTTTAAAGTTCAAAAACATTAAACTGCCTGGCCTGGTGGCTTAGTTGGTTAAAGGCCGTTTTGTAAAGCGGCGGTTTAACGATCAGCCGGATTGAATACAGCTGATTTAAGGGGGCGCCTAAAGCCAGAAAACGAAAAAAGGACATTTTCAACGCCGCTCACTGAAGTTAAGAAACTAAAAACTATGACAAAAAAAATATTGACGTGTGGGTACAATCAAGAAGAAGCACAATAACCGAATAGAATTTTAAAAATAGATCAGAGTTTTTACAATAAAAAAATAAAAATGACGCCGAAAAAACCCGTTTTAATTCGAGTACTCGAAATTATCAGCGATGACCCCACTGATTATTTTTTGGTAATAAAATTTCTATTTGTACGTTCTAGTAAAGTAACCGAACACTTTTTTAAATTTATGTTTAGTTATTGAGTAATTAAATAAAACTTGGTCAAAAATGGACTCCTGATTAAATATTGATTTTTCCTCCAAACTGTGCCATACTATTCTCGACTTTATGTACATCACATTAAGAAACGCGTCGCGCGGGTGAAATCTGTTTTTTTCCTGGCTTTAGGCGCACTCTTAAAAACCACTGGAATGTATTCAACGCCATACGTTATTCAACACGGCTAGCCGTAATGTAATAAAGCGAGAGATTAGGCGCTTCTTTGACAATTTTTAGTTCCGATTCTTAACACTCATGGCGCTGCCTGACATAACAACAACCATGGCGTTGAATACTGTGTGTTCCTAAATTGCTAACACGGCTAGCCGTAATGTAATAAAGCGAGAGATTAACCGCCTCTTTGACAATTTTTAGTTCCGATTCTTAACACTTATGGCGCTGCCTGATATAACAACAACTATGGCGTTGAATACTGTGTGTTCCTAAATTGCTAAAGTGACAGTGGATTCTGGAGTTTGGAGGACGTACACAATATTATTAGGGTGGCACTTATCACCCTGGGTGTTACTTGGATACTATTTCGTTTCCACCGTCCACCTTGTTAAGACTAAATCGGACCGGGTAGGTTACATGAGACCCAGATCCGACCCGGAGCACCCCGACTCCACCTAGTCTTGGCGCTACTACCCCTAGAGTGTATTTAAAAGAATGCGGGAGCCAGAAGCTCAAGGGAGGTCCTGAGTGGAGCGAGCCATACAAGTAGTTTTAAAACTATAATAGGTTCGCACTTGACCACCCTCTCACCTGATGTTAAGCGACGATGCTATCTACGATGGAATATGTTTCGATAATAGACCCTTGTCTATGGAAGTTCACCATGTTTCTTAGGTGTACCGTCACCGATATCAAGTTATGGGCTTTCAAACTTTGTGTGAGAGGTAAAATGTTGTAAAAAAAATAGTACGGAATATCGTACGAAATAATCGATCAATTTATTCAGATGATGAAATTAATTTAGATTTTGTGTTGTTATTTTTTTAAATATGGTCTTCCTACAACATAAGCAGTAATACAATGCGGCTGAACGTGGACCGCCTTATTGAAGAACGTATTGCAATGACAATGCGGCTAATCGTTGAACCGCCGCATTACAAAACGGCCCCGTTTTTCAAAACGGCTAGCCGTAATGTAATACGGCGAACTATACAATCCGGCTGCGACATATACATCATAATCCGGATCTCGTTGTTGGGCTGTATGTTTGATGTCTTGACACAAATTGTCTTCAAAAATGTGCCATAATTCCGAGGGAAAACAAAATAATAATAATACCACAAACAACTCTCTCAGCCTCAACGGACACCGAGAAATTGAAGCTTCTCTCAAAGTGATTTCTTTGATTTTGAGTACCTAGTCTTGGAACGATGTACCTACGTGGTACATGATAAAGAAGTATTCTGAGATAAAATCACTCTGACTGGGATGAACGCTGTACTGTATGTACACTCTTCATAATTCTGCCGGCCGTCGCGTCGCCGTCGTTGCAAATATTTAGGAAGGATATTTTTAATTTCGTAATATATTTTGAATGGAATGTCCGATTTTAATAATTCAAAAAGGAATCGATAGGTAATAAAGCAGTCTTGATTGAAAAATAATTTATTTTGATAAGAATTAAAACAAATGTATGAATAGCATGGTCTTAAGTTGATCGGCATTTTTATCTTCTTTTAAAATGTAAAAAAGCAGTTGTAGCGACGTAATTACTGTAGTTAGACATATGCTCTCGCGAGGTTTTTTGTAGATTTTAATACGTTCTATAATATTGTAGAACATTGTTTGGTTCTATCATTGGTACTTTCCGCAGCGTATGCGATGAAAGCCATTTTATGGCTGTTTTTTTATACCTTGCGTTGGTTTTAGTAAAAAATTCCAAAGATCACTATTTTTTTTCTAGTAATAAAAATGGCCTATGTTTCTCAGTGATAATGTAGCTTTCTCTTGGCAAAAGAATTTTTGAAATCGGTTCAGTAGTTTTTGAGTTTATTACATACATACAAAAATACAAAAATACAAATCTTTCCTCTTTATAATATTAGTATAGATATAGATAATGTTGCTATACAGGTGCCGAATCAAAACATATAATTAGGTGTTATCAAAATGCAAAAATACCTGTCAAAGATAGTTGTCAATTTTGACAAAGATGTCGTCAATGTTTCATTGTAATAGACTTTTATTTTTTAAATATAGAGTGAGGAGACGAGCAAGACATGTGCTTGATAGTAAGCAACAAGCCTGCCCGTAACTGTGAAGTGCCACGCATTTATTGACGTGATAACGTCTTATAATTCGATGAAGCCGGCTGCACGCCCGCAAAACATGACGTCATGTAACGTTACCCGCCGTTACCTCGCCTTATTACTTTTCGCACCATCTAGTGAGTGAAATGTGTATTACGTTCAAGGAGTCTGTCCATGTTTTAGAAAAGCGACGATATGAAGTTAAGAACTTGTGCTAGTACAATGATGTACCCAGAGATGGCGCTTTGAACAGCTTTTCAAAAAGCTTCAGAATGTTTTACCTAGATGGCGCTTAATACAAATACTATGACCGCATTAAAAAAGACGTTGTCACGTTCAACTATCGTCAGTAAACCGACTTTACAGACAACCATTTTTTTTTTATATGAAGAGTCCAAATCATTACCTAGCACTGATTATGAGTCAGATAGTTCGATCTTAGCTAGGGCTTTTTATCTTAGTTAGGTTTAGATGGGTAGCAGAGTGCTCAGTGGAAGGATAAGACCCGCGATGCAGCCATAGAGGTGGAACCGCGGCTATCTCAAGCCGCTGTTGTGAGGGTGGATCTCTCGCTGCCGACTATCTTGGCTGTGATGCTCGACAGAGGTCGTGTGAGTTAGCGGAGCGATACTTAAAAACCTCTCGCTTCTTCACTGAGCCGGAAACGGACATGGCGGCTACTGGAAGGCCTGGGTCGTCGGACGGCCCTTAAAACCACACGACACCCTATCTAGGGATAGGCCTTCCCGAGGAAGTGACGCGACGCTGGTTTCCGGCGCGTCGCTGGATCCAAATACATCGGGGTGTAGACACCCCCCGCGAGGTGGGACCACAAAGGCGGTGGCAGGTGGGTCAGGGTCGTTGATGGAAACGCGAAAAGTGACTCCGCGACCCTGACCCCTGGCCATGTCGGAGAAACCTGTGGGGGTTTTAGTCAGTAGGGACATTTCGTATCCCATGGTGTCGAGCCCGACACACCCCACCATGGCCCTGCATGGTGGGCATACGTAAATATATTTCCCCCACATAAAAAAAAAGTTTAAGAGGGTCCTGCGATCACGCGCTAACCCAAGAGTCCATTAGGTAGTAGAGGCACCCACTGCCAGCTACTGTACATAGGTATGTTCTAAAAAAATATAAAAAAACCTTGCACGGCACTGCCCTCATCGCCCAAGAGATATAAGTTAAATTTTTAGCCCAGTCATTTCTATGGAAATTTCGTCCTGAACACAGCAATGTTTACACATTACTTCTTGGCGGTAGAATAACTGGCAAATGTGTGGTACTTCCCCAGGCAGACTTTGCAATGAGTCCTACCTACCCTTAGATAAATAATAAGTAAAATAGATCAGGTTTTTTCCCGCACGGTTTCCTTGTACCAATCGTAAGCAGATGAGGTGTCTGTTAGCTATGAGTGAAGGAGCGAGAGGTTTTTTAGGTGTCGCTCCTCTAACTCACACGTGAGTTAGAGGAGCGACCTCTTACTATTAGTAATGTGCAAATATTACTGTGTTCCGGTTTTGAAGGGCATTGTTTCCAGAGAAATTACAGGGCTTAGAGATATAACATCTTAGGATCTCTGGGTGACGAGCGCAGTGCAGTGCTAGGTAATGATTTGGACTATTCATGTTCCAATTGCTGCGTGTCACTGTGCTGTTATGTGGCAGGCATGTTGCTTACCATCAGGCACATGTCTAGTTCGACCCGTCACTCTTTATTAAAAAAAAAAAATGTGATGTGCCGCGACAAAAGTATGACACTTCCACAAAAGTGACAAGACAAGAGCGATCAGACCCGTGCTTTTGGTGTAAAGCGTTTGTTCTAACTCTATACGTAGTATTTATGTAAACTGTTTGGTCCTACCACGACAAAGTGAAAATTTGTCACTTATGGTGAAATCAATAACTATCATACACATGTATATTTGGATCTTGAAATGGCTTCATTTTGTTTAATTCGCCATTTGATAGATGGTGCCGAAAGGTAGTACCTGAATGTCAAAATACAAGGTGGGTCCTATTAAAAGTTTCTTTAAAAATTTATTTTAATTTACTAGATATTGACTTTTGAGATTGCCATCTGTTGGGCATCATAGAAAATAAATTTATTTTAAAACACTATCATAATTTTATTGTATACTAGGTACATACATGTAATATTCAAAAAAATGTTATATGAATTAGTTTTAAATATATTTATACCAAATAAATATAAATATTAGTTTATATGAATGTTGTCTTTTATTATTCCTATGCTAGAAAATAACACAAGGTTTTGGTATAATAAATACATTCTTATCGAACATAAGTGGGTTAACTTTAAAAAAAAAATAGTGATCACACAAATCTACCGAACTATATTACTAAACCAAACACGATTCTAATTCAGTTATACAAAACAATTATGCTACTTCAATTACAAGTAACACTAAGAGACACTTAGTGTCTCAATGAAAACCAGCACGTCCGAATGCCACGCAGAGAATGAGCGAGGCTCAGTGAGCGTGAGTGAGCAATCGTTTTTATAGGGCCGATATGAGGGTAGGCAGGTATGGGGCAAACTAGATTCGGCAACAATACCTATTTAAGTACTTACTAGCGGCCTGCCTCTGCTTCGCCCGTGACTCATAATGCATAGCCTCAGTGGCGGCCTTAGGGGGTGGCGAACAGGGTCTCGCACTTGCAGGGGCCTCGCGTAAACACCCAACCAAATAAAAAACAAATGGAACAAAGACACGATAACATTTCAACTACTTTTTATTTAAAACTTTTGATTTTGATCCTTAGTTATTTATTCAGGTTATAACATAGCGGTAAATTAAAATAAAGTTAGTTAACTAATTCATTAATTCAAAACATAATAGAAAAACTCATTATGTAGTACTTATAGTTCACTATCAAAATATCTAGCTCTGAGAGTTATTGCCACTAAACCTACTACAGGTTCAGTTGCGTTTGTTGAAAGAAGTTTTTCGAAATTTAAAATTAATAAAACATTTTTGAGGAGTTCGATGACACAAGATCGGCTTACATGCTTTGCTATTCTTTCGATAATTCTTTCATTCAAAACGTTAGTCTAAAGGCCGATTTACATTAGACGAGCGAATGCTCATTCTATCCCTACTGTATCAAATTCATTTGGTGTAAACAAACGTAGAACATTCTTTCGTTGTTTTGTTTGCGTTCGCAAAGATTCTATGGAATATTTAATATGGAAAACGCTACTTTCGTTTACACTAAAAGATCGAGAAAGAATGCAATTGTTCCAGCTCCAGCTCTATGTTCGTTCAGTTTAAATGGGCCTTAAGGAGAAGCCGCAAACATCAAATTTAAAATCTATTATCTCTGTACGTCTGTACCTACCTATTTTGTAAATATTTCAATGGAATATTTAGTCTATAGTCCTATCAGCATCCAACATCTAAACGTCATGTATTGCTCGACCTCATATTCTGTTCCTACTTACTCGTATTATAAACAAAAATATAAGCTTAATAAGCGTCTTAAGCGCTTTCACAATATTATTATTTTTATACTATAAAGTGACGAGACGTGCAGGACATGTGCCCGATGGTAAGCAACATGCCTGCCACATAACAGCACAGTGACACGCAGCTATTGGAACACGAATAGTCCAAATCATTACCTCTAGCACTGCACTGCGCTCGTCACCTAGAGATCTAAGATATTATATCTGTAAGCCCTGTAATTTCTCTGGAAGCATTGCCCTTCAAACCGATTGCATTAATATTCCGAGAGCTGCCACCAAATTCTGTGTAGGTATTGAGGCAAGCTGCAAACTTGTCACATACCTCTCCTATAATACCCCAACATGGAGGTGCAGACCTAGCTTTGTCATAAATAATAAAAATAAATAAAAAATAAATATTGATGGACAATTCACACACAACACCATCTGACCCCAAACTAAGCAAAGCTTGTGTGATGGCAGCCAGATAGCTGATATAATACTTATATAGTTTTAAATACATACTTATTATACATAGAAACACCCAGACACAATGCAAACATTTGAATTCATCACACAAATATTTGCACTGGGTGGGAATCGAACCCACGACCCTCGGCTTCGCGAATACCTACCCATTTACGTATAAAAAAGTCGGATGGAGTCTCGCTAAAACAAAAACTGTGTCCATCGAGTCGGCCACATAATATGCACGTGTGCGCTGTCATATACAAGCTGACACGCACACATCAGTGGGTCATTACACGCGCAACTTGTGTATATGTGTGCGTGTCAGCCTATCAGTGACAACCTGACGACGCACACGTGCAAATGTGGCCGACTCTAGTGACACAGTTTTTGTTTTAGCGAAACTACGTCCGACTTTTTTATACGTCCATGTACCTACCTACCCAATTAAAATTTCACATTGCCTTCAAATACATTTTTTTGCTAAAAGTGTTTGGACGCGGCTGACAATGTTAAAACCCCGACTTAAACATCTGGCTTACTATTGTTTACCCGACTGGAAGAAGGGTTATGTTTTTCGCGCGTATCTTATTTGTTTGTAAATTTCTTTATTTCCATCGTATATTCCAAACGGCTGGATTGAGTTTGACAATTAAGATATCGTTAGATTCGTCTCAATCACCCTTATAATAGTGCCCTTATATATAAGTGCCCTTAGATAGTACCTATTATTGTACGAAATAGATTACGTAGTGTTTTTTTAAGTGAGAACTTCTTTAGGCGTGCCTAGACAGATTTTTCGTGGGGTGTAAATTGGACGCTAGGGTCACGCTCAGGTATGATAATAAATCTTCGGGTAAACTCGGGACCTTGGCGATTGGGTATCTAGAAATACGTCAGCCAATGGGAAATGCTGAAAGGGCGTGGCTTCGCCATCATGATATGGCCATCTAGAAATGCGTGAGCCAATGGGAAATGCTGACGCATTTCTAGATGGCCATGCAATGATGGCGAGGCCACGCCCTCCGGATACACCCGTGTAGTTTCCGAGGTAAGCTATCAAATTCTGAGTTATAAGTTTTCACTTCTATCGGCAGTTCCTATGACTGCCAATTTTTTTATCTGTTGATATTTTGCAGGCGGGTTTTTAAATTTAAGTTATTAATTCTTTAAACTGCAGCACATAAAAATGGCACATTGCCTGAAACACATTTATTTACTTAATAAAAATCTTTCTTTAATTGTATGGATTCGTTTTGCCCCGCTACTCACCAGCCAGGTCTACAGCTCCGTGTTGGGGTATAACAGGAGAGCTATGGCAAAAGTTTTCATCTTCTTGTGTATCAAATACATAGGTACACAAAATTTGGTATCAGCTCTCGGAATATATTTTCATGAAATAGAGCTTGGTGAGCGACAGATTGTGGAGTCTCAGTACGCTTTGTTCGCTTTACGCTCTGGGTACGGAACTCAAAATAAAATATTGGCAGTCATAGGAACTGCCGATAGAAGTGAAAACTTATAACTCAGACTTTGATAGCTTACTTTGGAAACTACACGGGTGTAACCGGTCTCGCCATCATGCCATGGCCATCTAGAAATGCGTCAGCATTTCCCATTGGTTTACGGATTTCTAGATGGCCATGCCACGATGGCGAGGCCACGCCCTTTCTGCATTTCCCATTGGCTGACGCATTTCGAGATGCCCAATCGTCAATGTCCCGAAGTTTACCCGAAGATTTCTTATCATACCCGAGCGTGACGATAGAATTCAATTTGCACCCCACGAAAATGCTGTCTAGGCGCGCCTAAAGAAGTTTTCACTTCAAAAATCAGCCTTAGGCCGGCCATACACGGGCACCTTGAAGCAGTCAGCATCGACTGCTTCAAGCTGCAACTGCATTTATTCAGAGAGCTGCAAATTTTGGGTAGGCATTTGAGGCAATCTGAAAACTTGTCACATAAGTCTCCTATTATTCCACAACACGGAGGCGTAGACCTGGCTGGTGAGAAGCGGGGCCAAATGGACCAAAACATTTTTAAAATTTAATTTTTTTTGGCCAGTGTATGTTTATAATTATGTAATATGTTTGAGGAAATATGCAATTTTATGCAAATGTTTAACGTTTATAGAATTAAAAAAAAAACCAGACGATTTAGTCGTTTAACATGGCCAGGCGCGAGCAAATATGTTTTACAAAAAGTATAAAAAATGGGTTTGAGGCAATTTGATATTTAAATAAGGTGTTATTTATAACTAAAAAATAGGGGAAAAAGAGATATCAATTTGGAGGGACTATCTACTTGCCAGGTGATCTAAATTGAAGGATTCATTTTCCCCCGCTGCTCACCAGCCAGGTCTGCACCTCTGTGTTGGGATATAATAGGAGAACTATATGACAAGTTTTCAGCTTGCTTCCCAGTTCTCGGAATAATAGGGAACTACAGACTTCTATGTACGTACATACACGAACCGCTCAAGCAGTTGCATCTGCTTCGGGCGGTTAGCAGCACGCTGAAATTTCATCATGCGGTCGGACAGCAAGAGTGGTCCGTGTATGTTGATAACTAAATAACTGCTCGAGCTGCCCGTGTATGCCCGGCCTTAGTATTGCCAAGCATTTCGTCCACAAAACTCCGTGAAATCGTTATAACTGTACTATAACGATAATTAAATAACTAATTGTGTATTAGAACCGTGGGAAGTAACTGTACTGATCTGTGGCCGAGATGAGATGTGTAATTTAAGGATTTCTCGCGAGAATTTACGGTACATTTTACAATCTATTGAGAGTTTTTTTGGCGAGTTTTTAATTATAATTAATTAAAAGTGTAGCATGATTTGGAGGAGCTGATATAAGATAAAACTAAAGCAACGGATTAAACGGTTACAAAAAAAATATGCCATGTAGGAACTGCTGATAGAAGTGAAAACTTATAACTCAGAATTTGATAGCTCACTTTCGAAACTACGCGGGTGAAACCGAAGGGCGCTTGTCTAGAATAAGACTTCAGAGCATTGTCGTTTTAGATGAGTAAACATGTAATGGTAGTCATGGCAACACGCATTCACACATACATGCTAACGCATTTCTAGATGGCCATGGTCATGGTCTCGAGTTCACCCGAAGTTTTTTTTGACGTGACAACGTCTTATAATTCGATGAAGCCGGCTGCACGCACGAAAAAACATGACGTCATGTAACGTTACCTCGCCGCATGACGTCATGCGCCGTTACCTCGCTCTGAGGCGTAGTTGAAGTTGTCACGTTCAACTGTCGTCAGTAACTTTACAGATTACAGACAACCGATTTTTTTGTTTTAACTTTTTAGGTTCACACTTGACCGCCATCTCGCCTGATGTTAAGCGACGATGCGGTCTACGATGGAGCGTGTTTACCTAGAAAAAAACCGATTCACTCTAGATTTGAAGACACAAAGATTGTAACTATCGGGGAAAATAGGCAACTCAGGCAACGTATTCCACAGCCTAGACGTTCTTATCACAAAAGTTGAGTCGAATCTCTTCGTTCGTGTCTTTGGAACATCAACCATGAAACGATGTCGCTTTTTCGAGCTACAGCATTCCGATAGAAAAAAGGACAAGGTGGTATCAGATCATGCAGATCAGTGGCACACTCTCCGAAGTGTATCCGATAAAAAACCAATGAAAATGTGTAATGGTAACCATGGTAACACGCATACATGCTAACGCATTTCTAGATGGCCATGGTCCCGGATTCACCCGAAGATTTCTTTCATTCCCGAGCGGGAATCTTGAACTCAATTCAGAGTTCACGAAAAATCTGTCTGTGCTGCGCTAAAAGAAGTTATCACTTCAAAATTTTTGAAAATGTAGCTATTTTAAACAGGCGTCATATAATATTTTTTTCTTCGAAAAGACAAAAACCTACTTTAGTTTAAAATTAAATTCAAACACTCGACTGAATTCTATAAGAACTTATGATATACGTTCAGATCAGGGATGTAATGGAGGTCATTTTATCCCTCCAGGCCACGTGGTTCGACAATTTAGTTCGATCAATCGAACCACGGACACTTTTTTTTCCCGTTGGTTCGACTTTAGAATCGCACCACGTGAACTACTGATACTTGGGACCGCGTGGTTCGACTCCAAAGTCGAACCACGTGAACTACTAATACTAGGGACCTCGTGGTTCGACTCCATAGTCGAACCACGGTGACAAGTTCATCTGGTTCGCCTGGAGGTTCGTTTCATCGAAGTACACTTACCTCGTACCTACAGGCACAATCATGTGTGAAATATTCTTGTCGCACCTATACCGGTTACTGTTGACGAATACGTCTACCTGGGTCAAAAGATCCAATGAGGCAGATCCGACTTCGACAAAGAGGTCCAGCGAAGGATCCAACTTAGACGGGCAGCGTTCGGGAAACTACGGCACATCTTGGAGTCCAAAACACCCCAATGCCTAAAGACGAAACTCTTTAACCAGTGCGTGTTGCCAGTGGTGGCTTATGGAACTGACGTGGTCCTTAACTGTGGGCCTCATACCAAAGCTCAAAGTCACACAGCAGGCTATGGAGAGAGCTATGGTCGGACTCTCTTTGTGCGACAGAATTTGTAATTGAATTTGCACTGTTGGACGGCTGCCCACTAGATAGACAGATTACTCCACAAAGGTCGCTGGAACCCACTGGTTGCAGGGTCCGCAGAACCATTCGTTGTGGAAATCTAGGGGGGAGGCAAATGTTCAGCAGTGGACGTCTTGCGGTTGATGATGATGATGATCCTATATTTATGGATGGATCCCTAGCTGTGAAATGTGCCGTCTCTAAAGAAAACTGACTGTGGATATAAATTGTATCACTTCTTCGGAACATAGCGCAATGATTCTCGTTTCATCGCAACAATTTTTCGATATTATATCGACGGTGGAAAGGAGAAACCCTTTAAGCGACAATTTTAGAATTTTACAGGAGAGCCAATCAAAGTTTTTATTTTCCGAAAAAAAATCATAAAAATATACTGTTTGAAATTAGAGGGCCAGGAAAAAAAAAAATTTCTTTATTTTTTATTTACCATCTACCAACAATCTTACGAAAGTAGGCTAGCATGGTAAGAAGATTTATGTGTCGCTTAATTATTTTATAGCAAATACAGCGCAAGGAAAAACGCATTAAATACCAGTTCAGTATTAAGAAGAACACCAGGAAAAACACTTTAAACGACAAGCTGTGCATGACATAACTAGTAGGAAAAACGCCTGAAGCGTATCGAGCTTATGATACAGAGTTATGGAAAAACGAGTTAACGAACAAAACTATACTATGTCAAGTAATGGAAGAACACGATAAGCGATAGCGATGTATTAATGCAATGTTATATTTTTAAGTTAAGTCCCTGCTTTGTTTCTCAAAGATACCAAACAGAAACAAAAATATTGAGATAGAACAAGTGTTTTTTTATTGTTTTGTAAGCTTACTGGTACAAATGAGTTTTGATGTGGAATCTCTTTTCACCAAAGTTCCAGTAAACAAATGTTTCTAAGTCGGCAAAAAGCTGCTTCTGAAGGAGAACTACTTACCGGAAAACATGATAGTTTTGTTGAGAAATTGCTTAGATGGAAACTATTTTTTACCGTGAGCAGCTTTACCTACAAATAGATGGCGTAGCTATGGGAAGTCCTGGACGTCTACTCTATTTCTACGAAAACGTAATTTCGAAAAAACACTCGTGACTTTCCTGCGCTCGTTCTACTTCGTTTCATCCGATACAACATTGTTTGATGTTTAAATGTTCTAAGCAAACTCTAATTAGAGTAGACTTAGAACATTTAAACGGACAAAACGACGGATCGAAGTAGAATCGGAGTTGGAAAGTCGCGAGTTTATTTCGAAATTACGTTTTCGTAGAAATAGAGTAGACGTCCCGTGGTAGGTAACAGTGATAACTAACATTTGGACAGAGTCTAGGGGAAAAATGCTAACTTTCAATCAGCAGCAGTTTATATGTGGATAAGACACATGGACAATGTTTTCTGCATCTTAAACCAAGACAGACGAAAAACTTGTTTTTGGAGCATCTCAACTTGATTTGTGATCAACATTGATAGATGTCAGCATTAGGTTAACATTTTATTTCGAAGTAGATTGATCTCTACCGTTCTTGGACGTGAGAGTGACAGTTAAATCTGATGTTTGGTTGTCTCACTCTGTCTATAGAAAACTCACGCACACTGACCGGTATTTGCACGCTACGTCACATCACCACCACCTTTGTCAATTACAGTCGGTGTAGAAATCTTTTTTGGATAGAACGAACACCCTCTATGACGGATAAGGTGAGGACATTGTTAAATGAGTATTCTATTAAAACTATGTAGTGTGTATACCTGTATATTCCCTTATCCAAGATGACGAGACATATATCAGGATGCCGAAAGACGTCATTCATTTCAGACTCTAGGTGTGTATGAGGTAGATTGCAGCTGTTCTTATAGGTATCGGTCAAATAAAGCATACAATTGCTGAAAGAATCAATGAATACATGGCCGCTGTAAAAAAATCTAGACTAGACCAGTTCTCTCCACCGAACGTCATTAGTATGCAAGAATAGTTTGGGAAGCCTCAAAAATAAAAATATTGTAATCTTATCCGGTTTTCCGTTATTGGCATCGTGCATCGTCGTCCTGATATAAATAAATCTATGCATCGCAGAATGAGTTTAGAGAAAGCTGTTGATACGATCAGTTTTGTGTATCATGGTAGTAACTTTGCGATTTTTGAAGACCAAATGAGGGTAGATCGAGATCACCTCATTTCATAATGAGACTACCCGCAATTGTTTCAGTCTTCGGTTGTGACGCTGCCGAGACGTCAAAATAATTTAAAAAATATTTAGATCGTGACTAGGTCCTATTTAATGTTAACATAGAACAATCAACCTTTCGTTTCTATATTGCAAACTTACTTTCAACTTAATTCCAACTTCAATATTCCAACTTCAATACTTTAACAACTATAAATGAATTCTGTATAAAATATTTCTAATCATGAATACCCATTTCAGTCTTATGACTTAATCAACTTGACTTGACCGAAATCTTCAAAACAAAAGTAGAATTAAATGATTAATAGAAACACTAAACTCAGATAGGTACTATCAAAACGTAAGTTTCAAATGATTTGAAGTTGCTTCTTGTGATACACGAGTAAATCGCTTCAAATATCCTCAATATCTGTTTATGCTAACGTATCGACATCAACGACGTGGGGTAATGTAACATAATATTCATCGTGGGACAGTTTTGATATAGCAAAACTATCACAGTTTTTTGTCAAATCTTTGTAATTCATCTGGGTTATTTATACTCAATTCTTGTAAAGTTTTTTTTATAATTTGTGGCGTTAGAGCTCAGTTTATCGGTATAATTTATTCTTCAGAATTAGGTAACATGATGCTCCTGGGAACGACTTGGCATTGTGTTGTTGTGGCCAAGCGTGTTGTCTATCATCAGACGCATGTCTTACTCGTCCCGTTACTCCATAGTAAATGTAAAAAATATTGCTGCTACTTATTTTAATTCATTGTGAAATGAAATTTATTTGGTTCAGAAACACAATTACTTTAAAAAACAGGTTATTATCTACATAATGTTCATAAAGGAATTTAGACAAATGTTCGCCGGTACCCGCAATAAGGCAACTTGTATTGTATTTTAATTGTTTGTACCTAATAAGTAAATTTGTACATACCAAATTATAAATAAACAAAAAAAAAGTATTTCAGGTACCTGAGTCAATTTCCGATAACTTATTTTGCAATGCAATGAAACCTGATGTGCCTGAACGATGGTTCACCGATGAATGAAGCGCCACGACAATTGACATTTCCTTAAATGAGTGACGCCACTTACATAAAAATTACGTAAATTCATTACTTGTAACGTCATGTCTTGTTTATAATTAACAATTTAAATACACTATGTCATAAACAATTATTACTCTAACCGACTATCGTCTTCATTTGTGAAGTCAGCAAAAGTAAATGAATCGACATTTCGGAAACAAAAATTGATGTCGTTTAATTTAAATATTTATGTGGGTTTTTTGGACGTGTTTATTTCAACCGACACCACTGCTTTTTCCAGTGTTTGTCAAAACAATTGAAATCCATAACATCATATAACAAGCAAATAGGAAAAACACCTCAACTCCATAATATAGTTGAAAGGTAAGCAAGGAAAAAAGAGTGTAGCGACTGGACACACACGCAACAGGAGTAAGCAAAAACACATTAAGTGTATTCACTGGTATTTCCTGTGACGAAGAAAAACAATTTAAGGAACCTATGCTATTCGAAACAGAAAAGGAAAAACACATGAAACAACAATCTGACCATGCAGTCGGTACTTCAAGCGGTAAATGAACCCAAATTTCTGTAATATCATGTCACTTCATTTGGCGTCCAAACAAAATCAGCCTAAAAAGGCTATTACTTGAAGCGACATCAAAGTGGTCAGATCGCTACAAAACCAAGCCCAAACGACGCAGAAAAAATCGCTGATTTCAAATATGTATATAACTCATTTTCGACCAACGTGTCGCTTCAAGTGTTTCTCCTTTCCACCGTCGATATGATTACTTGAAGCGCCCCGCGGTTTCTACCGCGTAGATTTCAGCCCGATCTGTTCAGACGTTACGACATGATTGAGTAACAAACATTAAAAATTGACGTTTATAATATTAGTAGGATTATAGTAGGAAGTAAGATTTCAAAATTATATTAATTGTAGAGAGATTTTAATAATTGTAATACAATGTCTCCTAACTTTGTTTTTAACAGACTTCCAAAAAGGAGATTATCAATTCAATCGCCTTTTTTTTTGTTTTGAAGTCAACTTGACTGGCACCGTCTTCAAATAGATGAGTGAGTAGCGCTTAGCGCTACATTAACTTATTTTTCGCTTTTCAGTGCCTATATGTTGTTTTGAAGTCTGTTTAATTATTTGTATAAAATGTTTTGAGTTTATTAATGTTAATGTAAATACAGCTATAATGTCCTTGGAAATGTTACAAATTAAGTGAAAAAATTTAACATCATTAAATACAGCTTAAAATATATATGCTTGTCGTGTTTTTGTTTTTATCTAAGTTTGGCAGATTTGCAAGGTTCGACTAACCGAACCTATTGAAAAAAGTCTAAATATTCAGGAAAATCAACTATCAGAATTCTCAAAAACACATGGTTCGATGATCGAACCAACGGGATAAAAAAGTTCACGTGGTTCGATCGATCGAACCAACAGGAAAAGAAAGTTCACGTGGACCGATTGATCGAACCAACGGGAAAAAAAAGTGTCCGTGGTTCGATTGATCGAACTACGCTGTCGAACCACGTGGCCTGGAGGCCTTATCAGAACCGAAGGCGGAGTCGGAGTTTTTGAATTTGATTTATCGGAGTCTGAACCGGAGTCGGAACCGAAGTCGGAGGCATAGGCAGGATCAGAAGTGGTGGCAGGAGAGACCTATCAAATATTTTTTTTTGACAAACACGTGGACACGATAAACATTGACGAGCATTTGATTTAAGGGGTTGGGATTTTGTATTTCCATTTAAGTTCCACCACAATAAGGGATTATCTCAAATATTTATACACCTTACCTCCGATTAAAACCTCCGTTTTAAAAGTTTCGGAGCCGAAGTCGGAACCGAAGGTGTAATAAGAATCGGAAGTTTTGACTTATCGGAGTCGGAGATGAAGCTCCGTAACATCCCTGGTTAAGATAAATGTAAACAAAGTTTAGTTTTTTGTTGATATGTATATCAAAAACAGCTACACCGATTTGAATAAAATTTATTAGAGCTACCAACCAATGAGTAGCTCTAATAAAGTATTTTTAGTGTTCTAAATCTATTTTAGTTTTTGCTTCACTTATTGAAGTGAAAACTTCTGGCGCACCATACAGATATTTCGTGGGCTGCCAATTGAGCTCAAGCGTCACGCTCGTGAATGAAAGAAATCTTCGGGGGTAGTCGGTACCATGTCCATCTAAGAATACGTTAGCATGTATGTGTGAATGCGTGTTGCCATGACTACCATTACATATTTACTCATCTAAAACGACAATGCTCTGAAGTCTTATTCTAGACCAGCGCCCTCCGGTTTCACCCGCGTAGTTTCCAAAATGTGCTGTGAAATTCTGAATTATAAGTTTTTACTTCTATCGGCAGTCCCTATGCCATTTTTTTGAAGTGAAAACTTCTTTAGGCGCGCCTAGACAGATTTTTCGTGGGCTGTGAATTTAATTCATTCGTCACGCTCGGGTATGATAAGAAAGCATCGGGTAAACTCGGTACCATGGCTATTGGCCATCTAGAAATACGTCAGCCAATGGGAAATGCTGAAAGGGCGTGGACAGGCGATCATGGCATGGCCATCTAGAAACGCATCAGCCAATGGGATATGCTGACGCATTTCTAGATGGCCATGCCAAGATGGCGAGGCCACGCCCTCCGGTTATACCCGTGTAGTTTCCAAGGTAAGCTATCAAATTCTGAGTTATAAGTTTTCACTTCTATCGACAGTTCCTATGACTGCCATTTTTTTTTTGTATGTATGATACGCAATAGCTCTGCTAATTTTGAATCGGTTTTGTTAATTCATTTTTGAAGTGAAGGCTTCTTTTGGCGCGCCTAGACAGATTTTTCGTGGGCTGTGAATCGAATTCTACCGTCACGCTCGGGTATGATAAGAAATCTTCGGGTAAATTTGGGACCATGATCATTGGTCATCTAGAAGGAAATGCTGAAAGAGCATGGCCTTGCCATCATGGCATGGCCATCTATAAATGCATCAGCCAATGGGAAATGCTGACGCATTTCTAGATGGCCATGCCATGATGGGCAGGCCACGCCCCCCGGTTACACCCGTGTAGTTTCCAAAGTAAGCTATTAAATTCTGAGTTAGGTAGGTAAAAGTTTTCACTTCTATCGGCAGTTTCTACTACTGCCAGTTTTTTTGTTTATCGAATAATACATATAATAATAAATATTTTATCGAAATCGAATTCGGTTTTTGAAATATGAATAAAAAACTAAAATTTACTTTCGTTTATTTAGACGACTTAGGGACGGCTTCTTATGCAATTTGGTGGTAGAGTGTCTGAATTAAATTTTAAATTAAACTAATCGAGTTTAATTATTTGTTTATACTAATTAGTTGTTTTTTTCTGGGAAAATACATTATTTTATTTATTGTTTGTTGCAGGGAAGATTTCACTCTGAAACTTCTTGCTAAGTTCAAAACAAAACTACACGCTATAAAAGAGAAGGCACAGACAGACGACACAGCGGAAGGAGAGACGAGCACAGAAGATAAGAAGGAAGAAGGGGATAAAGAAGACGAAAATTTGAATACTGACGATTGGTAAGTTTTTGAAGTGAAAATTCTTTAGAATCGATGTGATTTCAAACCGGATGCAACAGAAAAAACGACAGGTAAGAGACACAAATACAAAAATGTGCAGGAAAGAATGAGACAGAAATATACATACTATTTTGTCCCATACTACAAGTAAGCGTCATTTTCGATGCATCTCTCAAACGGCGTTTGGCGCAATTGTTACGGTCTCGGCTTAACGATTTTTGAGTGCCGGGTTCGATCCTTACCAAGGCCTGTATTAAGATTTTTGTTTTGCACGCTTTTTGAAGTGAAAACTTCTTTAGGCGGTAGTTTCCAAGGTAAGCTATCAAATTCTGAGTTTAAAAATTAAGAAAAATAATGTGTCACTGGCAAGCCAATCTTACTCACTTCACTCACTCACTCACTTCACTTTTTAATCACTTGCGCGGCGCGCAGTGATTAAAAAGTGAAGATTGGCTTGTTTATCCTACCCTTGTTATATTTATTCATCTCATTCTTTTGTCGATTTACTGAAGTTTCACTTCTATCGTGTGTGAATCGCACACACACCATTTTTTTTTTAAATAACGACGCGCAGGACATGTGCCTGATGGTAAGCAACATCCATACCACATAACAGCACAGCGACACGCAGCTATTGGAACATGAAGAGTCCAAATCATTACCTAGCACTGCACTCGTCACCCAGAGATCTAAGATGTTATATCTCTAAGCCCTGTAATTTCTCTGGAAACATTGCCCTTCAAACCGGAACACGGTAATGTTTGCACATTACTGTTTGGCGGTAGAATAACTGGCAAAGGTGTGGTACTTCCCCAGGCGGACTCTGCCAAGAGTCCTACCCACTACAAGTATTATAAAGGTACCATCATCACCTTGTAGTTTTAACTACGTAAGTACTTCCCATTCCCGTTATTTTCTCGCGATAACAATTAGCCTATATGCAATTATAGACGTGGCTATATTTAGTAGCTTAACAATTTTTGTAATAATTTAAGCACCTAGGCAAAACGTTTAGGGCTAATAATAATTTACCATAACAACTAAACGCATAACTGTTTTCGCATAATGTTTACTAGCATAATATGGGCATGGAATGGGCAGGTCACATCATTCGCGGAACTGACTACCGATGGGGAAGAAAAGTTCTCGAGTGGCGACCACGAATCGGAAGACGCAGTGTTGGACGACCTCCAACTACAAGGACAGATGTCCTCACAAAGGTCGCTGGAAACCGCTGGTTGCAGGTTGCGCAGGACCGTTCATTGTTGAAATCTAGGGAAGGCCTATGTTTAGCCGTGGACGTCTTGCGGCTGATGAGCATGATGATGAACCATACATAGCACAATGTTTGAACGCACACATTGAGAATAGCAGACGGTACACGTAAGAAATATGTGAACTGTTTGACTCCGGGTGGGCACCCGCCAGATTCTCTACTCTGTCAGCCCAAAGTGTCGCTTCTCCATACTCGGCATGCGCTCCACTACGCTTGGCGTCGCATGGATCGCTATTTGTTTATTAACTAGCGACCCGCCCTGGCTTCGCACGGGTGCAATGCTGATACTAAATTTACTAATAAGATAAGTTATTGTGAGTGATCCCTAAGAAATAGACATATACAGTCCGCGAGGTATAAGCTGAGCTTTGCATTAGTGTGAGTGATCACCAAAAGTACAGTCAGACGCAGGACGCTGTGACCATGTTCTCTTAATAAGGTGTCAATTTTATATTAAATAAATCGTTGTTTATTATGCAGTATCAATTGTATATTGGTATAAACGATAGGCCTGTCCTGAATACGGTATTCGGAAATTTTAAGTAAGTAAGTTATACGTAGGTGACGGATCTCATGCTTTTCCATTAAAAATTTTCTGTTATTCTCTGTCCTTGACCATTTGAATCCTAAAAGAGATACTTCTTTTCGCAATGACCATATTGATCCTGGATAGTTAATGTCAGCTTGTTGTTTAAGAGTTTGTTGTCTGACTGTACTTTTGGTAATAGATGCGTATGCATGTGATCACTCACACTAATGCAAAGCTCAGCTTATACCTCGCGGACTGTACCATTGTGGACTTTTTGTAGACCTTTTTAAGGAGTATATTACTGCAGTACATTATTTAGATCTATATCGCAGGGTTCAGCCAGCGTTTGCAATTTAAGCGCAAAATATGTGTTTATTTATGACATCACATTAGAAATCTTGAAAATTATCAGTGTTTCTCTGCTGTGTTATGCACATATTATACATATAAACCTGCCTCTTGAATTGCTCTATCTATTAAAAAACCTCGCATCAAAATCTGTTTCGTGGTTTCAAAGATATAAGCATACAAAGGGACAGGAAGGCAGGACGTGACTTTGTTTTATGCTATGTAGTGATAATCTAACTGACTGTAAATGTACTTAGTTTTTTAGTAATCTCACCTATTAAACAACTTATTTGCATCAACAGGTTAGGCCACAAGCTTCGCTTCGAGGACAACCGCCCCGTGCTAGCGAAGGACGCCTCGACGAAGGGGGATGATTGGTTCGATATCTACGATCCACGGAACCCGATCAACAAGCGGAAGAGAGAGAAGGATAGTAAGCGGGATAAGAAATAAATTACTGTTTGTTTTATTTAATATCGTTTTTTATTTGTACTATATTAGCTGACCCGGCGATCTTCGTACCACCATATTGTTGAAGTGAAAACTTATTTTGGCGCGCCATAGACAGATTTTTCGTGGGCTGTGTATCTAGCGTCACGCTCGGGAATGATAGAAATCTTCGGGTAAACTTGTGACCATGACCATTCTCATGGCCACGCCCTCCGATTTCACCCGCGTAGTTTCCAAAGTAAGCTATAAAATTCTGAATTATAAGTTTTCACTTTTATCTGCAATTATTTTTAAACAAAGAATCATCGGATTGGGTGCAGTCATTCAAAAGTTATGAGCGTACATAAATTTCGAAGATCAATTTTATAGTAGTATGTAAGAAGAAGATGGCTGACCCGGCGATCTTCATTACACCAATTTTTCAAAATTCTCTGCCACACAAACATTGTCCCGACAATGACGAATACAAACGTCATAGAATCGTCCAATTTGGTGCAGTAATTTAAAAGTTATGAGCGTACACACATTTCGAAGATTTATTTTATAATTATGTTGAATAACTTGCCGTACCCTGCGCGCGTTGCTACGCCATCTGTCGAAAATTGGTCGTACCAACTCAGAAACCTTTGGCTCATGCACAACGACTTTGCCAAAGATCAAATCCATAGTTTTGAAGTGACAACTTCTTTAGGCGCGCCTAGACAGATTTTTCGTGGGGTACAAATTGGATTCTACCGTCACGCTCGGGTATGATAAGAAATCTTCGGGTAAACTCGGGACCTTGGCGATTGGGCATCTAGAAATGCGTGAGCCAATGGGAAATGTTGAAAGGGCGTGGCCTTGCCATCATGGCATGGCCATCTAGAAATGCGTGAGCCAATGGGAAATGCTGACGCATTTCTAGATGGCCATGCCATGATGGCAAGGTCACCCCCTCCGGTTTCACCCGTGTAGTTTCCAAGGTAAAGCTATCAAATTTCGAGTTATAAGTTTTCACTTCTATCGGCAGTTCCTATGACTGCCATGTTTTTTTCTTAAGGTACAAGTTCGCGCGGAGACCGCGACGCGAGACGGCGACCGGAGACCAAGACAGGCACTTGACACTATGGAATTGTATGGGCGCCAGTTCGCGGCGCGACCGCGACCGTGACCAGTCTCGGTCTCCTGTCGCGGTCTCAGCGCGAACTGGCGTCTATACAATTCCATAGTGTCAAGTGCCTGTCGCGGTCTCCGGTCGCGGTCTCGTGTCGCGGTCGCGGCGCGAACTTGTACCTTTAGGTTTCAAAAACAAAAAATGACGAAGATACAGTGCTTGGAAGTTTCGAGAGACGTCACGTTATGGTACGATTTTTACTATAGTGTGACGTCACAACCCCCTACTCCGTAAGTTTGATGATCTATATCTTTGTCAATTTTTGATAATTTGATAAAACAAAAAATACGTGTCCCATAGTTTTCCATTATCTACCTGACGAACTAATTAGAATGCTATATTTTTGAACCTGTCGTCATCCCAATTCCCACACAACACCATCTGCATCCAAACTAAGCATAGCTTGTACTATGGCGGCCCGATAGCTGATATAATGCTTGTATAGTTTTAAATACATCCTTATTAATAAACATAGAAACACCCAGACACAGAAAGAGTCAAGGCCGTAATTCACCACGCTGGCCCAGTGCGGGTTGTTAGATGACGCTTGACCTTGAAAGATCCTAGGCCTATGTCGGTTTCCTCACGATGTTTTCCTTTTCCTTTTTGAAGTGAAAACTTCTTTAGGCGCGCTATAGACAGAATTTTCGTGGGCTGTGAAATGGATTAATGATCACGTGATCATCACGCTCGGATATGATAAGAAGTTTCGGGTAAACTCGGGATGCTAGAGCGAGAAAGATAATGTGGTCAACAAACGTGCCAGACCGAGAAAGATAATTGTTAGAGGAGGACATGGGACAATACATACTCTTACTCTCTCTCGCTGCTCACTACCAGTGTTGACTGACACCTTAGCGACTTTCTCGCTGAAACTGGCGAATTTTTAAACTTTTTTATCACGACATTAACTTCTAGGTACTTACCACATCAATTGAACCTGTCACGAAATGTTAAATTTGCATTTCTATGTAAGTATGCTAAGTATATACATAAAGTTATGGTTGTAATATTTTATCACAGCACTTACACTACGTAAACACACAAAATGATACCCATTTTCATAAGAAAGTGCTTACACAAATACACTATAACACAACATATTTATTCATTTTTAGCGAAATACATAAATATGACATAACTAAATAGCAAACACTAAAAACTTGTGAATCAAACGGCATTTTCGACCAGCGTAATTATTTTTTTAAAATTTATTCTTGGCCATGGATACTAATTATTCAGCCGTAAAAGTTTTAAATTAAAATTATTTAGTAGTCTTTATATAGTATGTATTTCTTATTTTAGTTTTCACTTCTGCTGTGCGGTTTTAAGCGCACACATTTTTTTTTTAAGTAAGACTGGTGCGCGCGGTGTCGACCCCCTACAATAGTATGTCTGTATCGCGAATCCATAAGATTTCCTCCTACCGCAAAGAGCTCAACGCTTGAAGGAAGTTTTCACTTCAAAAACAAGTAAAAGAAAGGTTGGGAACCTATGTCTAAAGTGTTACCAAGGTATCATTATTGTTGTTCATGACTCTGAACTAAAAATACTCCCAATTTTTTCCACTTTGGTGCACAGTAAAGCAATAGTGGCATCCTCACTAGCTTGACATAAAGTTTATGTGAGAATGTAATTGCTTTATAACTCACAAAGGAATATCCGTAAAGCAATTAAATACGAAACAGAGTTTGATGAACTCACAGTTCCCATAAAATGATTATATGTTACTGTAAATTATATATTTTTGCGTATAACCCAATATTAACTTACGCGTACGTTTTTTCAGTTATCAAGATAAAGTAGATTTATTTTTTCAAAATATGAGTAAGTTATAACACACGCAATGCGTTCCATAGGTATACCGTACCTGTTACCTATTATAAATAAATTCTGGTGGGTATTTCACATACCTACACAACACCATCTGACCCAAAACTAAGCAAAGCTTGTACTATGGAAACCAGATGGCTGATATATCTAATACTTTTTTTTTTTTACAAAAGAGTGACGAGACGAGCAGGACATGTATGTGCCTGATGGTAAGCAAGATGCCTGCCATATATCAGCACAGTGACACGCAGCTATTGGATCATGAAGAGCCAAAATCATTACCTAGCACCGCACTGCGCTCGTCACCCAGAGATCTAAGTTGTTATATCTCTAAGCCCTGTCATTTCTCTGGAAACATTGCCCTTCAAACCGGAATACATGTTTGCACATTACTGCTTGGCGGTAGAATAATTGACAAAGGTGTGGTACTTCCCCAGGCGGACTTTGCTAATAGTCCTACCACTACAGATACTTACTCGTATATAGTTGTAAATAAATATAATTATTATACACTACAGTTAGTTGGTAACCGTATTACGAGACTCAAGTAGCACTGGGCAGGACACGTGGCCAGACGTGGTGTCGGCAGGTGGAGTAGATCTCTGACAGAGTGGTTACCGATCGCCGATAAAACGAACGTTCTGTTGGCAGACCACCAGCCAGATGGGTCGACGACATCGGATCCATCGCAGGGATTACGTGGATGAGATCAGCTCAGAATAGAGATCAATGGCACAGGGGTGAAGAGGCCTATACCCAGCAGTGGGTTGATACAGGTTGAAAATGATGATGATTATACGTATCTAGATAATCAAACCTTGATTATGATAGGTCAGAATATTTTTAAGCAGCTTGTCGTCATGTTTTGCCTGGTGTGGTAGGAATACAAATATTTTTCCAATGCATAAACCAATGATAACATAGTTTACAAGTCTAGTCATGAAGTTAACTGCCTAGTAATGATATGCACTTGACTGCCGTCTTGCCTGATGTTAAGCGACGATTCTGTCTATCATGGAGCGTGCTTATCTAGACGAAACCGATTCACTCTTGCCAATTCTCGTTTGCTAAAGAGAGGTCTGAATACCTCTGAATACCCTATCCACTAATACAACATCGTGGTGTATTCCGGACTCGCTGTTGCGGAAATAATCCCTGAGACTACATAAATATGTAGGTACTTCGGAATTGTGAAGGTTCTTGGTTATTAAGAAGCCTCGACGACCCCTCAAATTCAGTCGAATATACAGTCTCATTACGGAGCGCGGGTGTTGTGAGCAATTGACGGATCTTCCTATCCAGGGTTTCCAGCTTAGTCCGGTTCCACCACAGTAGGTGGATTCCATTGGCATAGTTTTGCGGATGGAGTAAATCAGTACGTTAGGTACCCAACCGATGAAAGACTTTTTAATCATTCGGCAAAAGAAATACCTACCCCGTCCCTGATTGCTGATCTACATGGGTACTTAACGAAATATTTGTAAGTCTCGTCTTCCGAGAGGGATCTGAGAGCCAACCAATAATACCTATAAACGAGCAAATTCTTGTAAAAAGTACCTGCTTAGATATAAAATCTGAATGGAACCGGCTCTAACGATTTTCATGAAAATTTGTACTCAGGAGGTTTCGAGGGCGTTATATTCTGTGTACTAAATATCGGGAATTTGTCAATAAAACAAAAAATACTAATTACTCATCTAAATTTATTTTATCGCCTTCAAAGTAGGCCCCTTCGCTTGCAACACAACATCTCCAACGCTTCACCCAGTCTTCCATACATTTTTCATAGGCTATTTGCGGTATGGCTCATTCAGCGAATTTTCTTTTATGGCTTCTATCGACTCGAAACGTTTTCCTCGAAGTGGTAATTTTAACTTGGGAAATAAAAAAAAGTCAGACGGAGCTATATCAGGTGAATACGGTGCTTGGTCGAGAACTTTTGTTGAATTTTTCGCTAAAATCTCTTTCACTATAATAGCTGTGTGATGGTGCATTATCACCATCCATATCCAGCATCCATGAGTTGTGTTGCCACAAATCTGGACGTTTTCGGCGGATACTCTCACGCAAACGCTTCATGCCGCCTAAATTATATTCTTTATTCACTGTTTCTCCCTCTGGAAGAAATTCGGAGTGAACGACGTCACGGTAGTCAAAAAAAACTGTCAGCATCACCTTGATTTTGGAGCGACTTTGCCGCGGTTTTTTGGGTTTCGGCTCGTGTTCGAGACGCCATTCTGAAGACTGTTGGCTTGTTTGCATGTCGTACTCATAAACCCATGTCTCGTCGCCAGTTACTATACGTTTCATAAAGGTCGGATCCGTAGAAGCTCGGGAAACCATGTCTTCAGCGACATACTTTCGCTGCGCTTTTTGAACAAAATTAAGCTCTTTTGGAAATAGTCGAGCGGCGACGCGTTTCATGCCTAAAATGTCAATGAGAATGTTGTGGACGGCCTTAAAAGATATATTAGCCAACTCTCTCAGACTCATACGTCGATTTTCGAGCATTAGCTTCTTGATTATGTCGATGTTTCCTTTGGTCGTAGCGGTTGAAGGTCTACCAGAACGAGGCAAGTCTACTACTACTTCTCGGCCTTCTTTAAAAGCCTTATACCATTCACTAGCAGCGCCCCGCGGTGTTACCCGCAAAGTTCCCGTTGTTTTTCTGGGGTAAAAAGTCGCCTATGTGTTCATCCAGACTATAATCTATCTGTGTTCCAAATTTCAGCCCGATCAGTTCATACGTTAGGACGTGATTGAGCAACAAACATCCAAATATCCAAACATCCATACATTGACATTTATAATATTATAGTACCTAGGATAAGCCCTTGTTTTCGATATACACGATTCGCCGTAGTTATTTCGCAACATTTTTAGTGATTCACCACATGAAATATCATTCGAAACACAAAATTTAAGGCACACTCTTTGTTCAACAATATTTTCCATTGTAAAAATCGCCGAGAACTCAAAACTATGACCAACAAAAAGTGTAGTTTAAAACAAATTAAATGACAGATCCCGCTCAAACTTTGCGCGCTAAATCAGTACAGTGCTACCAACATGCAGTAAAAAAAATAGAACGACCTCTTTTACACGGGTCTTTTTATTGACATTTTCCCGATACTTTTTACACAGAGTAGTATAGGAACATCCGGTTTAATTTTATAGAAAACGTCATTTTATTCTTGTTAAAACTGTAAAACGCTCGGTTATACAGGTACTAGTAAGTACATTCAAAACAATCCTTATCTGCGCTGGATGTGTCCTCAAAGGGGGAGAGGACTGAGTTCTCCCCTATTCATTCGCCATTTTGAAGTGAAAACCTTTTGGCGTACCACAAACATTTTTCGTGGGCTAAGAATTGAATTCTAGCGTCACGCTTGGGAATGAAATGGGACTATGGCCATGCTCATGGTCACGCCCTCCGGTTTCACCCGCGTATTTTCCAAAGTAAGATATCAAATTCTGAGTTATAAGTTTTCACTTCCATCGGCAGTGCCTGTGACTGCCAATTTCTTTTTTCATCACCTTTCAAGTATTATTTCTATGTTCCTTCCGTTCACAGTTATGACTACCCACTTGTAATCTCTGATCTTTTCCAATAAGAGTTTGCACTCGGAGTATATTTTACAATGGATTTAATACCAGCTTCGAAGTTTTTACATGTTTTCGGTCAGTTATCTTATCGATCGAAGCGGTCAGAGTTTACGGGTCGGCGAGTATTAGGGAGGGGACATGGTTTGTCGATTATCGATGTCGATAGTCAGTCAAAGCTATGGTGATAGAGTGATATTTAGAAGACACTCATTTGGTGGTCCTCGAGGTAGTATCGGAGTGTTTTGGGTGGACAGTTGCGCCTCTGGAACCTAACGCAGGGAGCAATTTCTTTCTATGGCGAGGTGGGACCGCAAGGGCGATGGTGGGGGCAGGGTCGCAGTCGAATGCGATAGCGGTACCGCGACTCAGGCGCCAACCCATGGCGCTGTGGGGGTTTTAGACGGTCACCGCTGTCAGGATGTCGAGCTTGACATACCGGGACATATAGGGAAAATGCGTAGATGCACATGCGACGTTATATTATAACCACGGTCACTATCATATATGACTTAAATATCCTGCAAGTGAAAATATCAGTGCAATAAAAAGGACGTATAGCGCTTGGCCTCAAATTCCCTCTACTGTCTACTGAACTTTGGGCTAGGGCGGAAAGCGCAAGTGCAGGACCCTACTAACTTATTCTAACTGTAATCATCGAGTATTATAATTATTTCGTACGATGACATAGCGCAAATGCACCTCAGGAAAATCATGGAATGACCTGGCATCCCAAAAAGGGTTGCCTTGCGGACCTAGCGGAAAGGATCAGGCACCTGCGACATGTAGCCGGTCTGTAGAGCTAATATACTAGTATAGATTATTATCTGATATCGGTTGACAGATCGTTATTTTTGCCACACTTTTTCACTTTTACCAAGTGTCAATTGACTGACGAGTCCAGATCATTACCTAGCACTGCACTGCTCTCGTCACCCAGAGATCAAAGATGTTATATCTCTAAGCCCTGTAATTTCTCTGGAAACATTGCCCTTCAAACCGGAACACAGTAATGTTTGCACATTACTGCTTGGTGGTATAATAACTGGCAAATGTGTGGTACTTCCCCAGGCGGACTCTGCCAAGAGTTCTACCACCACTAAATACTAATGATTTCGACTGATATGGATGATCTGACAGAGGAGATATTTTAGATCAAAGTGGCCAAAAAAACAATAAAACACCAACTTCAGCTTGGGATAGATATTGTGTCTGGTTACTGATTATATTATTGGTAATGAGATAATAGGTATTATCCGTTGTCGGCTGACAGATTATCTATTATATTTGATCTAAAACTTGTCTTTTGCCTTATTGTACCTAATAAACAACCGTGATAGCGTATGTCATTGTTCGATATCCACCGTTTCCCTTCCCTACGTCAATTATGGAAATTTAATATAAATTTTCGCACTGTGCCTCACCGATGGGCGATAAGCTGACCGCGGGCTACGTAATTATCTCATTCAGTGCCTCTTTGTTTTACAACAGACATGTTATAGTGGATAAGACACTTAGAAGCGTATAGAACCTTAGGGGCTGTCCATTAATAACGTGAGGTTCAAAAGGGGGGGGGGGGAGGGGTTCGGCAAAAATCACGAAATATCACTAGAGGGGAGGGGGGTATAGTAAGATATCACGTGTATATATTTTTCGTCAAACCTTGACCTTGACTCGCCGTTGCCAGGATGCCAGGCAACGAACGAAGTCCTCGCGCGCCTAGAATAGGATTGAATGATACTTTATACCGGTATTTAAAAATAATATTATAAAAAATTTAAGATTCTATGTTAGTACTAAAAAATACACGTGATATTTGGGAGGGGGTAGTTTTAAACCTCACCATCACCACGCATCACCAAGGGGGAGGGAGGGTTTAAAAAATGTTAAAAAAACATCACGAACGTGATTAATGGAGAGCCTCTTATCTGGCTTGTTGTCTATTTGTAGGTACCAAAACCAATATCTACCAAACTACTGAATAAATAACTTTACAAATTTCAAAGTATACTGAAGCTTAGTATTTACTCTACAGTTATCATAGTTATATTACATTGCATATCTCGCCGCTAGCGATTTTAGGGGTCAAGTAGATTGGTCGTGTGTAAACCATTAACGATACCTATACACAGCGACGCAGTTTATTTTCAATTTCAAGGTGCTCAGGGCGTATCAATTGGTTTATATCGATGTACCAAAAGCAATATCCACCATACTACTGAATAATTAACTTAATTATCAATTTCAAAGTGTTTCATCAGCTTAGGATATATTCTACAGTTATGATAGGTACATATTACCATTCAAAAACACGATTGCAGTAAGGTTGAATATGTTCCCTACTCCCCTCTATTTTCAGTTTTTCTTCTAAACTTTGGTTCAAACGTGTAATACGTGTTAAAAAAACAAATGACTGGTCAGACTGGTGGCTGGAGTGGCTAGTTTAAAAAAAAAAAAAAAGCCTACAAGATTTGGTCGAAAAAAAATATGTGAAGAAACCGGTATTATTTTTAAGTAATAAATGTTTGCCCTTTAGACGTATTTAGTTAAGTGAAAATGAATTGTGTAAAACTGACTATCGGGACACTGCGGTGTGGAACTGTTGTTATTATTTTGAATATTAATAATTTCGAATAAATTTTTTGTTTCGTCTCAAAACGAATAATTTTCTTCCATATTAAGTCAACGGCTAGAATTTCGTTCATCAACCCCACGAAGTTAAGCAAAACCCAACCTTATTGCTTTGTGAACGTGAGAAACCCGAAAACACTAAATCTAGACTAGATTATACGTTAAGATCTTTCGAAAGTTCGTCTGCAGAAAGTTTTGTAAACAGTAGTCGGCTATGAACTACATATTACATTTCGTTTTGCCAGTAATAGGTTTACACTCGACTGATATTAAACGATGATGTGATCTACAATATCATCATCATCAGCCTATTTAATATTCGTCCACTGCTGGACGTAGGCCTCTCCTAATGAACGCCACAAGGTGCGGTCTTCTGCATTGCGCATCCACTTTCGACCTTTCGCAGAAAGACTCGATGTGGAGTGGAGGAGTTACTAGCGGTAGAATCCCAACCGATAGTGATCGGCTCTACAGACAAGCTCTAGAGTTAGGTTTGAAATGTGCCCAACTCCCCCCTATTTTCCTTTTCCTCTCCTAATCCAAGAAATCTGTAAAAAAATTGTATTGACAAAGATCACGGACCCCGGAGTCTGTGATATCTACTATATTTAAATATATAAAAAAAGACCTTTCGCAGATCGTCGCTCCACCTGGCTGCAGGGTGTCCTGCAGGTGTGATCTACATCGGAGCGTGCTTATTTATAAGAAACCGATTTACCTACTCTCAATTTAAATACACAAAAATTTCAACCTTTGAGAAAAGTGCACTCAGGCAACGTGTTTCACAGTATTCAGCTGTAAAGTACTTATTCAGCTGATAGTTGTATGATCTAATCATCTTGCCCTTCTTTCAATCAGACTGAATAGATCGAGCAAAAGTGAGATCATTGCGTGAATGACGTACCTACCAATAAAAAAACGAACAGGGCGTCTACTCTCTTTCTACGAAAAACGTAATTTCGAAATAAACTCGCGACTTTCCTACTCCGGTTTTAGAGTAAGATCCCAGAGCTGCCAGACGTCACCTATTTTCTGATGAATGAAATGTGGACGATTGAGAAGAGTTAGTAAGTACTAAGAACACTCGCTAACTTGCTTAGACGGCCAAATTTGAGATTGAAAATGGAGTTTAGGGGATGATTGCCCCCTTAGATTGGTCTATCTTATTGGAAAAAGCTTCAAAATAGTTGTCTGACGAACATATTTACAAATTGAGCATGAGAATTTGTGAAGTTAAATTATTATTTTGGAGTTGTTAATCAAAACGGCCGACGGAAAATGTCTGGGAGTATTGGGACCTTGTTTTTAAGGATATTGCCTACAACATACGTGAAAATCACTTATTAGAAAATACGTGAAATAAGTAATGTTTGTATGTACATTCATTACCCCATATCTCAAAGTTTACCGTTTAAGCAAGTTAGCGAGTAAGCATGTGTTCTTAGTACTTACTAACTTTACTCAATCGTCCACATTTCATTCATCAGAAATTAGACGACGTCTGGCAGCTCTGGGATCTTGGACTATTTTACTTAGTTTCGTCCGATCGAACACTGTTTGACGGACGAAACGACTTTTGACTTCATTTTCGTCATAATATTGAAACTTTGTCTTTTAGCTTACATTGGTTCTTCTTTGTAACGCGCATTATCATAGACCACATTATTGCTAAACATCAGCTAATGTGTGCTCAAAGCAATAATCGAAAAAAAAGCGGTGCATCAATTAGTACACAGAAGCAAGTGCAAAAAGTTAATACATACTCATTTAATCGTAAAAAATACTCGCATAATTTCCCCTAAAATAATAAATAAAAATATATAGAGGTATAGCACGATAATATAGAAACTGCATACTCTAGAATAGAGTTTCGGTAGCTTCAAAACACAAAACATGCAAACAAACAATTTTTTGGCGTTTTTATAGATAATGGCACGGAACGAATGGTTGTTCCAAAGGATCGTATGAAAGATGATCGCATTTATCGGAGATGCGAATGCTGAGATGGATGTGTGATGTGTGGCGTGATGCGAATAAATACCTAGGTACCTTAGATTAGAAGTTAGTCATCATCATCAACAGCCCACTAAACGTTCCCACTGCTGGGACTCGGGGCCTTCTTTCGCAAGGGTCGAGTTTAGGCCATAGTCCACCACGCTGGCCCAGTGCGCGTTGGTGGATGACACATGACTTCGACAGATTCTAGGTACATGTCGGTTTCCTCACGATGTTTTACTTCACCGTTTTAAGTTAGCGGCATTACGCACATGACTTCGAAAAGACAGTGGTGCGTGTGGGGTTTGAACCCGGGGTCTTCGGATCGGCAGGCGCCATTCTCCCGACTAGACCAGCCGTTACTTAGAAATTAGAACTTAGCCGTTAGAAAATAGTACTCGTATAATATTAGGGGAGAAATGAAAGTAGCACCCTTGACAGAAAGATTGAAAAGCACCAGGTTTTGTAGTGGTAGGACTCTTAGCAGAGTCCGCCTGGGGAAGTACCACACCTTTGCCAATTATTCTACCGCCAAGCAGTAATGTGCAAACATTACTGTGTTCCGGATTGAAGGGCAATGTTTCCAGAGAAATTACAGGGCTTAGAGATATAACAACTTAGATCTCTGGGTGACGAGCGCAGTGCAGTGTTAGGTAATGATTTGGGCTCTTCATATTCCAATAGCTGCGTGTCACTGTGCTGTTATGTGGCAGGCCTGTTGCTTACCATCAGGTACATGTCCTGCTCGTCTCGTCACTCTCTATTTAAAAAAAAAAAAAAAAGTTATCGTGGTTTAGGAATGTCCGTAGGAATGGAAATCACATAACCGGAGAAGTTTTGAATATTAATGTAGATAGATGCTGTGGTAGAGGGTGACCATAAAAAGCGTGGATGAATTATGTGATTCTAGACCACCAGAAATCTAAATGCTTGTTTTATTCTTTTCAGTTTTTTTAGTATGCGAGAACGTAGTTTGGTTCACTTTTTTCGCAGTCGGGTTTTTGAGTTTTTAAATTATATTTTTTTGTTAAGTCTTTTATTAAAATATAATTAATAATTACAATTGTAATAATAAGTATAAAATAATTGACACTTTTGTGTACTGTAGAATAATTATCGTACAGAGAACTTGTATGCTTTAAACCAGTGAAGTGTACAAATTAATAAAGGGATACTGATAAGAATGTAAATGTTTATAACAATTTCTAATTTAAGAAGAATTAAAAAACTGATCACCGAATAACAAAAAGGCCCATGACGCTCGCCGCGTTCCCACGCCGAATGGCAATGACCAACCTTTGCTCCAGGAACGCGCCGGAGCGGGAGTCACCCGTATTCTCCCTGCGCCCCAATTCTGATTCTTTAAATAATTAATTAATGAGAATGTTTATTTTAATGCTCTAACTTCTGTTTTTTATTAATGTCATTCACCTATTAACTTTAAATTGTAAATTTTATGAATAAAGAAGTTTGACTTTGAAAATTATCTATCTCAGATCATAACAGATAAGTAACAAACACACGCATAAAATGATTAATCTTAATATTATTAGAAGTGATGTAGTAGTCTGACTAGCAAAAAAATAAATGTACAATACACTTCAAACACCAACAGGTCGGTGAGTGTCCATAACGAGGTATAATTAAACCAGATAACATCTTAAATAGCACCTTAAACTCGATAAAAAACGGCACGCAACGAAAATACCTATTTATTACGAATTGGTGAGGTAATAATTAACTGAGCCGTGATTAACTACGACCATCGAGCAGCTCGATCTTCCGCGCAAGCACGGAAGCACAGTAAAGAAAAGGGAGTCTTCGCTAAATAATATTGTTCAAATCTTTCTGTTATTTCTTGCGGGAGGGGAAATTGCACACTAGCGCAAAGCCGCACTATTACATACAAAACATACCTGTACCGATCCATTGCCGATCATACTCACACAGCCAAATCAATAACACATAAAAAATAAAGCACCATTCACAAACTAGCTTTATTTTCCACGCCACAGTATATTATCAAACTCCATGGTCCACGCGGACTTGTACTTTGACAGACGGGAAACGCTGTGGATTCCTAATACTCCCTTCCGTGTTGCTCGCTGACTACGACCAATAACTAATAGCAAACGCAAACAAACAGAGGAGGTTCTAAGTTCGGTTGTATGCACAGAAATCTTAATAATATAAAACTAGCGGCCCGTTCCGGCTTCGCTCGGATTTCGTCATATAAGGACAATCGGAAAAAAAACTATCCTATCTCTCAAGTTGGACCGGACTGCACACGGTGTGCCAATTTAATTTAAAATCAGTTAAGTAGTTTAGGTATCCATCGCGAACAAACATTGTGACAGGAGATTTATATATATTAAGAAGATAAGCAATATGCGCAAATTACATTTTTGATGTGAAAACTTCTTTAGGCGCGCCTAGACAGATTTTTCGTGGGGTGTGAATTGAATTCTAGCGTCACGCTCAGGTAGGATAAAAAATCATCGGGTAAACTCGGGATCATGGCCATTGGCCATCTAGAAATGCGTCAATGGGAAATGCTAAAAGGGCGTGGCTTGGCCATCATATCATGGCCATCTAGAAATGCGTAAGCCAATGGGAAATGCTGACGCATTTCTAGATAGCTATGCGATGATGCTCAAGCCACGCTCTTCGGTTACACCCGTAGTAGTTTCCAAAGTAAGCTATCAAACTCTGAGTTATAAGTTTTCACTTCTATCGACAGTTCCTATGACTGCCAATTTTTTGGAGTGAAAACTTCTTTAGGTTCGCCTAGACAGATTTTTCGTGGGCTGTGAATTGAATTCATTTGTCACGCTCGGGTATGATAAGAAAGCTTCGGGTAAACTCGGAACCATGGCTATTGGCCATATAGAAATACGTCAGCCAATGGGAAATGCTGAAAGGGCGCGGACAGGCCATCATGGCATGGCCATTTAGAAACGCATCAGCCAATGGGAAATGCTGACCCATTTCTAGATGGCCATGCCAAGATGGTGAGGCCACGACCTCCGGTTACACCCGTGTTGTTTCCAAGGTAAGCTATCAAATTCTGAATTATAAGTTTTCACTTCTATCGGCAGTTGTTTTTCCTTTACACATTGCCATACTGTTAGGCTTGATGGCTCGCTAGTTTGTTAGAAACACTCGCTAAAGTTCCATTTGATTATTTGAAAAAAAATGTATTACCAAATTGCATTGGATTTCTAAATTGTACAATTATTTAACTTTATAGTTATGTCACGCTTGCAAAGGATAGCTGTTGTAAGTAAGTACTGGAATTATTGTAACCTACCAATTAGTTTGTATACAGCATAAAATAATTGGCAGCCATAGGGATTGCCGATAGAAGCGAAAATTTAAAGGATTTTAGTATTAAACAGCTCTAATATTGCACAGTACGGCTCATATATAGATATATATAGACATATATATATATATATATCTATATATCTATACTTATATTACTACTATTATTAGTTACTCGTACTCTCATATTTTGAAGCAGCCAAAATGCTCCGCTGCTCCGCCACGCTCCAACGCTACATTACGGCGCCGCGACCCGTAAGATTTTCCTCTATCAAAAAGTATTCAACACGGCTCGAAAAGTTTTCACTTCAAAATTATTTATTATGATTCGAATTCCAACAACACAAAATCGGTCAGTAAGTACTTTTTTTTAAAACTTTTATAGGTTTACACTTGACCGCCATCTTGACTTATGTTAAGCGACGACGTGATGGAGCGTGTTTACCAAACACAATCGGAATCGGAAATCGGAAAAAAACCGATTCACTCTCGATTTGAAGACACAAAGACTGTAACCATCGGGGAAAACCCACTCAGGCAACGTACTCCACAGCCTATACGTTCTTATCACAAAAGTAGAGTCAAATCTCTTCGTTCGTGTCTGTGGAACACCAACCATGAAACGATGTTGCTTTTTCGAGCTACGAGCATTCTGATAAAAATGCGTAGAGTATGCTTTATGGGTGTTGATTGTAGGTACCAGGATAGCATAAAGTATCAAATGAAACGTCTCTTAACTTGCCTGGCTTTTCGGATTATGGTGTGCTCAAAAACCGTAGACGAGTTTAATAACATGAGCGAGCGTGTTCACTCACACGTTTAACAGGGTTCCGTTCCTTTAAAGTAACACCGTATTACAAAACCCACATTTTTATAAACGTCGTTTTATGCTGTAATAGGTCTTCACTATACTAGTGTTGTTAGCTGTACGCTAGCTTATATACTGGTTTTACACTAGTTAGTACAATAAAATAAAATTTAATTAAGTTTTAAAATAACATCTAAAATTATTGTAATAAAAAATTGAATATAGTAAAACTTCCTGTTGCTCTGGTACTGGTACCTAGGGGCAAACGCAACTCTTTTATATTTCTGTTGTCCTGGTATCTGGAGATAAACGCTGGGCTGTTGGAGGTAGGTAATCGGAACTCTTTACTGTGTCTGTTGCCCTGGTACCTACCTGGCCGTTTTTACCGAGTTTACCCGAAGATTTCATATCCGATCCGATCCATTATCATATCCAAGCGTGACGATTGATGAATCCATTTCACAGCCCACGAAAATTCTGTCTATAGCGCGCCTAAAGAAGTTTTCACTTCAATAACAAAACTTATTTGTAGGCTCCTGGTACTTTACATTAAATTTATCTCATTTTGTCGCAGGCTACTTTTTTAATGACACCCAAAAAGGAGAAGTTTATCAATTCGACCATTTGAATACCATTTTTTTTGGGTATGAAGCGATTTTTATTTTCTTTTTTTTTTGGAGTTTCACTTTTTACATTGAATGGGCTTCCATTTGATCTCTTCATCTTACCAAGTATCTAACCATAGAGTATAGACAAGGTGGCTGCCGTTTATGAATTGCCCGTTATAATACACACTTGTTTCCTACGATACCCTAAAAAGAAACAAGTTCAAGTATGTATAAAATTCAGCCAGTGAGATGCTTAAACAATGTATCTACCTGTTGTACCGATTAGCAAATTTTAAGGTTCACATGAGCTAAGGAAGTGCCGACCCAACGGACCGTAACTCTGGCACACCCAACCAAGATTTGCGCCACACATTTATTCGCGAATCCTAGTGTGTGCACGTCTTTATTTTAATTAAAAAATAACACTGGCCGGAATTAAAACGACAACTTTTGAAAAGTGACTGGCCGAAAATTAAAAAGACATTTCGTTGACATTCAAAATGGCGCGAAAATGATTTCTTTTATATTTTGTGTTAATTTTATTTTCTGTGCTTTTCTAAACTGTCAAGTGTGAATATTTGAAATTGTGGTTTTGTTATTTAAAAAAATGTGGGTAGTTTTATAAAAACATAGTGAGCATGTTAGTTGGTTTGTTAGTAAAAATGTTGTACATACTAGTTTTGTGCCGGGTTTTGCTCATTGCTGGCGTTCAAACGTTAACGATAGATTCACAGCTTGGGACTTCAATAGAAGGTAAAAACTTTTTTTTACTAAAATTAGGTTATATAGAAAAGGTATACCAATGGGTTGGACTGCAAATACTTCTTTTGCATGATTGAAAAAAATGGTCGTCTGTAAAGTAGGCTGACGAACAACAATTTTACGTGATAGCATCATCCCAGTCGAGATTCTGAACCCATCGATATAAATCACAAGATGTGCCCTGAGCACCTTGAAATTGTTAACAAACTACGTCTTTGTGTGTAGCGTGAGTGCTTTACAACCACCAATCTACTTGACCCCTAGAATCGCTCGCGGCGAGGTATTTTGCGGTTCTACGTATTTTGGTTGTTGACAACGAATAGCGTTAGGTATAAACGTCCGGGGTTCACCGCTTCCTACAATCGACTAAAACGGAAAGAGTGAGCTCACTCTTTCCAACGATAACATAATACCGTGCGCCTGAAGTTTGGGAGGGCACATCTATTGATTGATATCGATGTCTGAACCCAGTCGGATTGATCTCGACTCGGTCTTTGTCTTATCCGTGTAAAATGACAGAGACAGCGAACGTCATTCTGAATTTTGAGTCATTCGGATTGCGTGCAAAATCAGTAGGCGTTTTTTTGCGTGCAAATCTACTTATCTTTTTCTCGGGCGCATCAACCGATGTATTTTTTTTATTAAAGAGTGACGATACTAGCAGGACATGTGCCTGATGGTAAGTAACATGCCTGCCACATAACAGCACAGTGACATACAGCTATTGGAACATGAAGAGTCCAAATCATTACCTAGCACTGCGCTCACTAGCGCTCGTCACTCAGATATATAAGATGTTTTATCTCTATGCCCTGTAATTTCACTGGAAACATTGCTCTTTAAACCGGAACACAGTAGCGCTTACACATTACTGCTTTGCGGTAGAATAACTGGCAAAGGTGTGGTACTTCCCCAGGCGGACTCTGTCAAGAGTCCTACTATTACTAAAGAATAAAGATAGACGCTTAAAAGCTTATTAATACACTACGCTTCACTAAATTCAGTAGAGACTAAATTCAATCGACTAAATTTAAGGGGGCGCCTAAAGCCAGAAAACGAAAAAAGGACATTTTCGACGCCGCTCACTGAAGTTAAGAAACTAAAAACTATGACAAAAAAAATATTGACGTGTACAATCAAGAAAAAGCACAATAACCGAATAGAACTTTAAAAATAGATCAAAGTTTTTTACAATAAAAAAATAAAAATGACCGAAAAAACCCGTTTTAATTCGAGTACTCGAAATTATCAGCGATGACCCCACATTATTTTTTGGTAATAAAATTCCTATTTGTACGTTCTAGTAAAGTAACCGAACACTTTTTTAAATTTATGTTTAGTTATTGGGTAATTAAATAAAACTTGGTCAAAAATGGACTCCTGATTAAATATTGATTTTTCCTCCAAACTGTGTCATGCTATTCTCGACTTTATGTACATCACATTACGAAACGCGTCGCGCGGGTGAAATCTTATTTTTTCCTGGCTTTAGGCGCACTCTTAACCAAAAGCTTATTAGGCCAATCGTGACATTAAATATATGTGTACCTGTCATAGCTAATTTTCAATTTTGCAAGGCGTGGTGCAAACATTTCATTGGCCCATTCAGGCAACGCATTCCACAGCCTAAACTAACTATCACAAATGTATAGTCAAACATCTTATGAGTTTGATTCTTTGGATTGTCATCCATGAAACAACGTACAAGTACATCGTTACTAATACAATGAATTAAATTAATTTATTCCGTTGATTCCCAGGGACAAAAAGTATTCTGTATTCTTCCAGACTATAATCTAACTGTGAGCTCCAAATTTCAGCACGATTCGTTCATATACCTTGCGACGTGATTAAGCAACAAACATCCAAACATTCATACATTACATTTATACGTACATACTTACTACGAGTAATATTATAAACGTGAAAGTTAGTGAGTGGATGTTCGTGCCTCTTTCACGTAAAAGCTACCGAAAATAATTTGTATGACATTGGTGCATAGATAATGTTCGGGTAATGGTCGGGAATGAGACATAGAATACTTTTTATCCCGTAAAAATGACGGAATCGGGAACTACGCGGGGGAAACTTTGGGGTGCTGCTAGTTTATAAAATTAGTAGGAAAATCTTAATATATATAAATCTCCTGTCACGATGTTTGTCCGGGATGGATTCCTAAACTACCGATTTTAAATTAAATTGGCACACCGTGAGCAGTCTGGTCCAACTTGAGAGATAGGATAGTTTTTATTTCGATTAATAGTCTTTAAATGACAATATCCGAGCGCAGCCGGAATGGGCCGCTAGTTAGTTTATATAAATAAGCAAACGACCCGTGTTTTCTTCAGGGCCTGGTCGTCTAGTTAGGGTTGAGTTTACATACGGAGTCGAAGGTTCTGGTTTCGATTCCCAATTAAGCCATATCTTATACAATAGAGTGACGATACAAAAAAGACCTGCGGCTGATGGTAATCTAAACGCAGGAAATGTCCAAAATACTTCCTACTTCCACTGTACCCGTCACCTTTATTTGCCTAGTACCTTCTCTGGGGACAGTGCCCTTCAAACCGGAGTACAGTACGGTGTGGACGTTACTGCTTAGCGATAGACTTACTGGCAAATGTTGACAAATAAATACCTCCACAGGTGGGTGTTTTTACGAATCATTTATGATTTATTACGACCTTCAAAACGAATTAACAAAAAATGGCTATGTAGTTAATTTATACGCTGTAGAAGTAGGAGCGAGAGGTATACCAGCAAAATCTCTCTATAGCCTGCTTAAAGACCTTGGCTTGTCCAGAAGTGCAGTAAGTTCTATACTAGAACGAGTATCTAAAGCTGCACTTGTAGGATCATATCGGATTTGGCTGGGCAGGGAGAGAAACACGAGTAGTGAAGGTGAGTGTTGCGTACGTCACCAAAAGGGCCCCCTTTTAAACCTTCGCCCGAGTCTGGGGGTCTATTCGAGATTTCTCTCTCTGCCACACGATGGACCCGGCACCCGCACGGTGAATCCATGGAATGCTAAGAAGTTCGTCTCTCTCTATCATATAGGTTTACACTTGACCGCCATCTTGTCTGGTGTTAAGCGATGATGCGGTCGGCTATGGAGCGTACTTCCTTAGAAGAAACCAATTTATTTTTGATTTAGAGACACCAAAATTTAAATCCTCGGGAAAACCGCACTCAGGCAACACATTCCACAGCGGAGACGTTCTTCTTGTAGAGTTCCTCTTCGTTCGAGTCTTTCTAACGTCAACCATGAAACGTTGTCGCCTTTTCGAGCTACGAGTAGTACAACAGGAATAAGGGCAAGGTTCACTCTCTGAAATATATCCGATGAAAAACTGATAAGCTAGTAATTTTACCGCAAATTTAGCTAGTTACTTTTTTAAATTTAGTTTGTTTATGTTACAAAATGTTAAATTAAAAAAATAATAATTATACGGTCGAATTGAAAAACCTACTTTTTTTAAGTCGGTTAAAAAAAGATTGATTCTACCTATATTAGTATACAAAAATTATATCTGCTAAAGTTTTCGTTTAAAGATTTACGTCTACGATACAGAGTTTAATACAACATGGTTTTATTGTTATGTTGATTCAATCTGTACCTACGCTAATGACGTCACGCCCAACCAAATCTTGAAACTAGAAAAACTTAGCGTCTTCCGGGTTCAACCGGAAATGGCGGAGCAGTTACAGTGATTTATAAGCGAAACATTTTCTCTTAAGTTAATCTAAGTTAGCATCTCTTTCTTTTGATCTTTTAACGTTTAGACTTTTTTAAATTAATACTTCTTTTAGCGCGCCACAGACAGACTTTTCGTGGGCTGTGAATTTAATTTTAGCGACACGCTCGCGAAAGATAAGACATATTCAGGTAAACTCGGGACCATGACCGTCCACCACCCTCCGGTTTCACCCGCTTAGTTTCCAATGTAAGCTTTCAAATTCTGAGTTATAAGTGTTCATTTCTATTGGCAGTTCCTATGACTGCCAATTTTTTTTTAATATATAGAGTGACGAGACGAGCAGGAAATGTGCCTGACGGTAAGCAACAGCACACAGTGACACGCAGCTATTGGAACATGAAGAGTTGAACACTGCGCTCGTCACTCAGAGATGTAATTATATTTTAGCTCTTTTATAAGAGATTATCTTTTATCTTTCTGTCCTGTAATTTCATTGGAAACATTGCCCTTCAAGCTGGAACACAGTGCTGTTCGCACATTAATGCTTGGCGGTAGAATAACTGGCAAAGGTGTGGTACTTCTTCAGGCGGATTCTGCAATGAGTCTTACCACTATAAAAGTAGAAAAAAGTAGGAAAAAGAAAATACTAACAGTCACAAACAGTGACACGTGAATTTTAATATTACAAGACACAGGTTTATTTGTTTGATGAAAATATTTTAGTATGAAAACTAACGTGGTTATTAATACATTTTAAAATAAATACACGGGTACTTCACGTATAATATAGTCAGAACAGTCCAACTCGAGTTTCGATCGCGTCCGGCGATCTTCTTCAAGGCGAGTGCGCGCGCGTGTTCGCAGCTCGTTTAGTGTTAAAGCTAAGTTTAGTGTGACTGTACTTTTTACAAAATGGCATGGCCAATTTTAGTTATTTATAGAGTTTATGAACGAATAATAAAAATTAACTATTTTTAGAACATTTTTAAATGGATGAACGTACGGGGCCCAAACGGGGTCTTTGTACTTTGATTATTGTATGTAGTACTCTTTGCAGAGTACGCATGGGGAGATACCATACATTTGCCAGTTATTCTACCGCCAAGCAGTACTGTTTCCAAATTCAGTGTGTTTCGGTTCGAAGGCCAACGTTTCCAGAGAAATAACAGGACATAGAGATAAATCATTATATGTCTGTGGATGACGAGGGCAGTGCAGAGCTAGGTAAAGATTTGGACTTTGCATGATCCAATAGTTGCTTGACAGTACTGTTTGGCAAACGTGTTAATGTTAAACTATTAACGCCGGAGTCCCTCAAGGGTCGGTACTCTCTGCAACGCTCTTTCTGCTACATATCAACGATCTGTTGAAGCCCGATATCTTTGGGTACGCAGATGATAGCTCCGTTGTAGAGAGTTACATATCTAGCGCGAGAGCCAGTGGGCAGCAAACTCAGGTACTGAGAGAGAGTCTGATCGAGCGTTTGAGCTTGACCCTTGAGGTGGTGTCTGAATGGGGCAATGCCAATCTGGTCAAGTTCAACGAGAGTAAGACGCAAGCGTTTCTATTCTCCGCTAAAAGGAGTCCATTCGAACTGACTCCAACTTTTAGAGGTGTGTCCGTGCCGGTTTCTGACCGTCTTGAGCTTTTGGGCGTGACTTTGACCTCAACTCTCAACTTTGGCTCGTATATCGAGTCTAAGGCTAAACTAGCTGCCAAAAAACTGGGTGTCCTCTCAAAGGTGCGAAGGTACTTCAAGTATGAACAGTTGCTTACATTATATCAAGCACAGATTCGCTCCTGTATGGAGTACTGTTCGCACCTTTGGGATGGTTCGGCTAAGTATCAGCTGGAAGCACTAGAGTCGATCGAGAGACGTGCCAAAAGGCGCATAGGCAATGATACTCTTGTGCGAAAAAGACTTGAACATCGCCGTAAAATTGCTAGTCTATCGGTTTTTTATCGGATACACTTCGGAGAGTGTGCGACCGATTTACATGATCTAATACCACCTTGTCCTTTTTTCTATCGGAATGCTCGTAGCTCGAAAAAGCGACATCGTTTCATGGTTGATGTTCCAAAGACACGAACAAAGAGATTTGACTCTATTTTTGTGATAAGAACGTCTAGGCTGTGGAATACGTTGCCTGAGTGGGTTATCCCCGATGGTTACAATCTTTGTGTCTTCAAATCGAGAGTGAATCGGTTTTTTCTAGGTAAACACGGTTCATCGTAGACCGCATCGTCGCTTAACATCAGGCGAGATGGCGGTCAAGTGTAAACCTATAAAAGAAATAAAGTAATCTGTGGGTAATAATATGTACCTAGGGTTTAAATATTCACAAAATGTTAGTTACACATAATAAACACATTGATAAACCAAGCATTTAAAGGTAATAAACAACAAACATATTTTTTTGCCGTTTTTTTATAGACTTCCCTGTTATACGCCTTTCGTACGCGTGTCCGACTCGCACTTCGCCAGTTTTTTTATTTTATGTCCGGTTTTCTTCCACGTAAAACAAACAACGCACCGTTTAAATATATCTTAAAAAGAAATACATTTCATTTGATTTACGTGAGTAATTTTATATTTTTAAGTTAATTATACATTCCAAATTGCATGATAATCAGTTCCAGTAGAGAGGTAAAATTAAATTTTGTAACTTAACATTCGTCATGTTTCTCAACATCCGATGTCTAAATTGAAATAAGGTCTCATTATGATAATTTTATTTTGTACTCTTTGCAAAGTCTGTCTGGGGAATTTTTACGTCTTTGCCAGTTATTCTGCCGCTAAGCACAACATAGCAGTGTTCCGGTTTGAAGGGTAATGCCTCTGGGCCGGGAGGAGGTGGCTTAGGCTAATTACGAAGTTGAGTCGATTACTAGCGGAATCCCAACTGGTATCTAGTGATCGGCTCAACAGGCGAGCACTAGAATTAGGTTTTTAAAATGTTCCCAACTCCCCCCTATTTTCCTTTTTTTCTCCATAGATCTCTTTTCCAAGACATACATGTAAAAAAAAGAATTAAAAAAAATAAAAAATATACAATAAATCGACTAAAAAAGACTTTACTAGTAGCGCCCCACGATTTTATCCGCGTAGTTCACGTTCCGGTTGTTTTCCCGCGTTTAAAAATAGTCTATGTACTATTAGACATTTTGATTTTTTTTAGATTTTTAATCTAATGTATATGATTTGGGGGGGGGGGGGGGTCATGTCTCCCGTGACCCCCCCTGGAGCCGTGCATGAGATAAATCATCTGATATCTCTTGGTGAAGAGCACAGTGCAGTGCTAGCTAATGATTTGGGCTCTGCATGTTTTAATAGATGCGTAACACAGTGATGTTATGGGTATTTGTGTTGGTTACCATCAGGCACATGTACTGCTCGTCCCGTCACTATACAAAAAAAACCTTTATTTTTCCCTGTACAACAATTTGTATTGGGTTTTGCATAAAAATTCAATACTTTTTTTAATGTTTTCCAGATTGCTTCGAAAGAATATCAATCGGTGAACATTTACCTTCCGACGCCATCTATCGGAATGTGTCAGAACTAACGAACAGAGAGTGCGAGCAGATTTGCAAACAAGACAAACAGTGCCAGGCTTACGATTACGGGTGAGCTCGGATAGATGGCAGCAGTTGTCACATTTTTTTTGTCATAGTGATCCAAGGTTCATTGAAATAAATGAAGATTAAATATTAATTTCTCTGGGCGACGAGCGCAATGTAATGCTAGACAGTAATTTGGAATCTTCATCTTCAATAACTAAGTGACTCTGTGCTGTTATGGACAGGCGAGTTGCTCACCATCAGGCACATGCCCTGCTTGTCCTGGCTCTATTTACTAAAACAAATGTTTCACTTGAGACGTATAGGTTTTCTCAGGATGTTTCCCTTCAGCGTTAAAAGCGACTGGTGACATTGATACATATTTTCAATTGAAAAATATTCTGCATCTGCAATATCACGATTGTGAGTCGGTCGTTCTAGCCACTATGAAAACACGGCTTTTGTTTTGAGCACAATGCCCGTGCTATACGAGGCTAGTTTTTCTAGCTACGGTAGCAATCTAGTGTTAGGAAGATAGTCGTAGCAAGCTAGTACTTCTAGCTATTACGCTACGCAACGCTAGCTTTGTCTACACGAAGCTAGAAGTACCTACTAGCTTGCTAGCTTACTAACACTAGATTGAAAAACTAGCCTAGTGTAGCTCGGATATTACAGATTAAGATTATAATCTCTTTCTTAAGTTTGTTGTACCATGACACTCGTACAACTAAACTAAACAATTGCAATTGCACCCATAAGATACAATACGTGATGATACTTACTATACGTAATATGTGATGTTGCTTTTCGATGTCATAATTTTAGTAATATTTTGTCTTCGTTCAATTTTTCATTAAAAAAAATCCTTTTTCCAGAGTTGGTGCGAAAGGCAACGCAACTTGCAATCTCAGCACTCTCGACGAAAAGACCATAAAAGAACAAAATCCTTTGAAACGGCATCCTGATTATGACCTCTACATTCGAAGGTTTCAATGCGAACAATCGCCACCCACCCCCATTCGACCACAACCCTTAAGCGATGATCCCGGTTCTGGACCTCAACACAGACCTGTATTTCGACCAGAGATAGACGAAAGACCGTCTGCTGAAGATTATTTAATCTCTGGAGACCTTGGATATGGAAAACCACCAGAAAGTTATAGACCTGATGATGCTACAAACACTAAACCTGATTTTGACGTTGGACCAAGTTACGGAGATCATAAGCCTCAAGATGCGCCATACAGGCCTATTAGGCCAGAAAGACCTAACGAACCATATGGGCCAACAAGACCTGACGATCTCTATAGACCTAATGATCAATACAGACCAGAACGGCCTAACGATCCTTATAATCCAGAAAGACCTAACGACGTACCCAATAGACCTAGTAGACCAATGAACCCACCTTACAGACCAGATAGACCCAATGATCCTCCTTATGGACCAACCAGACCTAATGATGCGCCATACGGAACAGACAGACCACAAGATTCACAATACAGTTCCACTAGACCGGGTGACCCATACGGTTTTAATAAACCTTCTCAAAGACCTGAATCTAACGACGTTCTGCAATTTCAAGATATACACAAACCTCATCCCCTTGCTGACGAATATGACCGTCCAAGCACATACAAACCAGAAAAACCAGACTACCATTACATTATCAGACCAAATAGAAAGCCGCATCATGATTATGCTTCTTACGGTCACCCTTCAGGTCCTGTTGGACCTCCAGATAGACCTTATAGGCCAACTCGACCGTATGACACACCAACATATTCCTATCATGATCAGTACGCGAGCAACTATGGACAAAATGCTCAGCATGACAATACAATTTACGTCGAAATTAACGATCCTCCAAGACCATACATCCCAATAAAAGACAGGCCAAACCAACAATACAATGGTCAAGGATATTTGGGATATGGCACTTATTCTAGTCAAAATTCTTACTCTCAATCTCAAAACAGTCAATATACCAGTTCTATAACAGAAGTTGGAGGATATGGTGAAAAACCTTACGACCATAAACCTGGTTTCAAGCCCAATGATGAAAGACCTCAAAAGCCAGGTAATGGAAATCCACCTGAAAAACCTTACGGAAACCAAGGCTTTAGTGACCAACCAGGGGGCTATGGCAGCAGTCAAAGTAGTTATGGCAACCAGAACGACTATCCTCAATCATCATATAACAGTAATAAAGGTTCGTATACTGGAAATAGAAAACCCATTCAAGACGAAACACAATATGGAGGAACCCGCCCTTCAAATGATTATTCTAACTATGGTGATACAGGGTATAATCAAGCTCAAGGTCCTAATTATAGACCGAGCGACCAGAGTTATAAAGGTCAAAATACTTACAAAGGTTCATATAGCAGTTCGCATGACGAGCACCACTCTCACCAATCAAACTATAACAGCCACGCTTCTTACGAAACTGTCAGACCATCTCACAAACCAGGTTACAACGAACCATATGAACCACAGAGACCACACGATAAGCCTTATAACGACCCATATGGCAGTAGTCAAGGAAGTTATGGTAACACTCAAGCTGGATATAGTGGCAATCAAGGATTCCAGAGCACGCAAAGTTCAGGTTACGGAAGCAATCAAGGTAACTATGACTCAGCATATAACCAGGGATCAGATGGTTACGGTCACAGTGGAAACAGACCGAGGCCAAGCATTGACAGTGGTTACGGAAGCACTCAAACTCATGGTACCAACCAAGGTGGTTATGGTAACAGCCAAAGTGGTTACGGTAGCACTCAAAGCTCTTATGGTTCTCAAGGTGGTTATGGGTTTTCTAGCACATCACAAGGTTACGGCACAGCACAGAGTCACGGCGAAACTCAATACGCTGATCATAGTTCTCATGGCAGTTACGGGAATCGTCCGAATCAGAAACCTGGCTATGGAAACGATAAACCGGAATACGACTACAGGCCAAGTAATGACGAAAGACCAGGGTATGGTCATAGACCTAGTTATGATTATAAACCGGTTAATGATGCTGGCTATGGCCAAAAACCTAGTTCTGATAGCCAAACTACCGGGTATGGACAAAAACCAAGCTTTGATAGTCAGACTAGTGGTTATGGACAGAAACCTAATTATGATAGTCAAACTACTGGTTATGGGCAATCACCTAGCTTTAACGACCCAAAACCTGGATATAATGATCCAAAACCAGGTTACAATGACCCAAAACCAGGTTACAACGACCCAAAACCAGGTTACAACGACCAAAAACCAGACAACGACAAACCAGACCCTCCCTATCTCGACATAAAACCAGTGTATGAATATGAATATGACAAGCCTAACAACGTGCCTGCTTATATAGCGAAGCCTAGTGGTGAAGTTGTGACGTCACGACCGGTGGTCATCGGTGACTATGGCGAGAGACCAGGGTATAAGGAGCCGGGAGTGCCAAGGAAGGACGAGTCTTATAAAGGTCAGTGCTAGATAGTTGCTTGCTTGGCATTTGAAATGAAATGACATTTTATTTGCATAAAACTACACAAAACAGTTCGTACAAATTTTTTATGTCTTGATCTATGTAGAAGTGCGTTGGTACCGAAGCTAGGAAAAACCTGTGATATGACTTACTAATACTTAACTTGCTGCTATAACTGAATTATTATTTTAATTTGAATGCGGATTAAGATTAGAATATGTCAATTTCAGCGTCTACTAGAAGTATAACTGACCAGAATGTAAACAAAACTCATGACCATATTTTTTTGGTTGTCCGCTTGGCGTGAAATGCCCTAAGGCCTCAACCACAGTACAGGCCTAAGGCGGGCGCGGGCGCGGGTGCGGGCGCGGGCGCGGGCGCGGGTGCGGGTGGGTGGCCACAGTGAGCAGCGGGCGAGCGACCTACGTCAGGTGTCGCAAACTATAGGCGACGATTTGCATGACGTACATGAAATAATTTATAACAGGGAAAAATGTGGTAAATTGTTTCATTATTGCAGGAAAACACCCAAAAAGCTTTTTTATTACGCTCGCATGTCTATTACAACATTTTAATAGATCCTTGGAAAAAAATATAGTTTAAAACATCAAAGAAAATGCAAACTTTTGTATAGTTTTAGTTCTAAGAAGGAATTATTTATAAATTTGCGAAAAATGAAACAGATTTTAAACAGTTCAATTTAGTATTTATCATAATTGTACCAAAAACTATACCAGCCGCGTAAACGTCAATCTTGTCGCCAAGCGACAAGACTGAAAAGGTTTGATACCCCCGCCACATGTGCATTAGCTCGCTCGCCAACTAGATGTGAGAACGAAACGCTTGAACTAGACGTGTGTAAGTAGCTCATTTACTGAAACGACTCAGTGAAACCGAAATATCACTGTGATCCGAATCAAAGTAATCTCACTTAGCGAAAGTTTTTTTTATAAAAAGCGACTCTTGTTGGGACACAACAAAGTGCAATTCAGCTCGCATTAGCGCTCAATGCCTATCGCGATATTCACCTAAACATTTGCGCTCTCTTCTAAAGCGTAACTCTGTCACTGTCTGACGCAGAATGATGCGCAAGGGTTGTCGGCATATATAATAAAAAAATAAATTAACCTTCCGTTATGTGCGTCAATATTTTAAGTCATGCTGACTAGCATTGTAACACAGATTAATATAATTATAAAGGCAATGCAAAAAAATATAAAAATATTGACTCATGCATCCATATACAATACAATATGCACGCGACGTCATTTTGCACGGGAAACATGTTGCCCGAGCGCTCAGCCGTGTGTCCGACAACCGACTGTCTAGTTGTAGGCTAATAACGCGCGACCTTGAGCGAGTGGTGATGCCCTGGTAAAAGTGTTTAATTTGGAACGAAATCAGTTTACAATCACGAGTTAGCAGTCACTGTTTGAATGAATTGTATGTTGTATGATTGCTAACAATATTCAATAATTTACGAATGCAGTATCAAGTCGCGGCAAAGCGTGAAAAAAATAAAACTGCGTTGTGTAGTAATAAGATTGAGAAACAAAACGGAATTAACGTCGTGCGTATCGCACAGGTTGCAACTTGCAAACTAAATTAATAAGTTTTTCATTGCTTTAGAACCAAGTTTTCGAAGTTTGAATAGATTGCTTAAATCGTTTGTTCTTATTTACGTTATAAATAAAACTTCTACGAATATGAAAAATATGATAGTATGTATCTACACAATCTACAGTAATGTTAAAATATAACAAGAACATAATTAAATATTCAGATTTCCACCTGATATCGTAGATTTGATAGAATTTGTTATAGAATTCTACTACTTTTCCTTTCATTTGATATCCATATTGAAGTAGGTTGTGAAAAGATCTTTGGTTCACTATTTTATGCAGGCGAACGTTTTTAAACTCATATTAATCAAACATTACTAAGAACCACCGCAAAGACACTGAATTTCAAATCAAAAAACCGCATCAAAATTGAACCATCCTTTTGAGAACTTTGGTGCACCAGACTGTCTGTTGCGTCTACAGACAGACAGACTGACATCAGCGTCTACCTTACTATACCCCTTTTTTTTAGAAGGCCGTAAAAAACTGTAAATGTGATTGAAATAGTAAAGATTTAGATAGTAAATCTATCTATAAATATCATATCTATCTATCTATATCTAAATCATTATTTTGACTCATGTTCCAAATGGCACAAATCATCATGTCATCATTTTACAACTGATCGACTGATCCAGATGCAAATGTTTCAATCTCGCCAAAGCCTCATTTTTACCCACGTCTAGCGCGAACAAATGAACGTTTGACATCTCCGCCCGCTTAGTCGCTCAAGCCCGCCGGGCTAGGCCGCCTGCACTGTGGACACAAAGGCGCGTTTCGTAGATCCGCGTCTCCATTCACGACCGGTCGTGAGTGGAGCCATTGTTGCATTCTACAACGATAACGATAAACAAAACTGATTTTATAAAAGTAGTTCAACTGTTTCGTCATAGAACTTAAGTGATGGCGCGGACTTTATGTTTGAAATTTCCGCGCCCGCGCCCGCGCCCGCCTTAGGCCCGTACTGTGGTTGAGGCCTAAGTATTACATTTTGCTGGAGACATTTAATAAGCACAGTATAATATTTGTCAATAATTTACCAAGCTGAAGTGTCAATAGACCTGACATAGTGCCAAAAGAACTTAAAACCGTTGGGGTAAACAAGTTCTTCAGTGGAGATCCGATATTGGCTCAATTTTACCTTTAAATTGGCTCAAATTTAACCGTTCAATTTTATGTCTGTACCGTAGTGTTTTTTTATTTATGTTACGTATTTCTGGCATATATCGGAGTAGGTAGCGTTGTTGTCCCACATAACCCTGTGTAGAAGAAACCCACCGACACAATCCAACAATGAATTTTGGGTTCAGCCCTAAGTTCGGAGGTGTCGCGGATTTGTCGCAGTGTCGCGGAGGTGTCGCAGTGGCGCGGATTTCACTCGGTAAAGTAACATAACTCTGAAGGTATTATCTTTACTGAAAAAAGTTCAAGAAAAAAGTTGTTAATTATTAAAAGATCTACACTTTTGATAATCGATAAAGTTTAATAAAATTGAACGGTTGGGGAGAAAATGGCGAAACATAAAAGAGGAAGAAAAAAAAGTAAAATTTTTGCCTTTCGGAAGCAATAACTTGAAAAATATTGATGAAAAAAAGAAAAGTTGTTAGTCTAAAAGTTAGTAAATTGAATTTAGAAGAGAAAAGGTCCATACAATTTTTTGCTTAACACTTTAGTTTTCGAGATATCGAATTAAACGCGTTTTCATCGAAATGACCTTGCGCTGACCTCGCCAAAATCTCTCAAATTGGAATATATGCTCAGAATGCCCCTCCCTATCGATCCTTTATAGTCCCCAAACTACAAAATTTAATGTTTTTTTTTTTTTTAAATTCCGTAATTGCACTGGACTATTTGGAACGTCTAACTAAACGAATCACGTTGAAATTTGGAACACAGATTATAGTTTGCAAAAGCACATAAGTTACTTTTTGTCCCGACGAAAATGATAGGAAATGGACACGAGTAAAATCTCTAGACTACAGGCCCGTGAACAAAATTTACGGGTCAAATGAACCACCAGGAGACCTATGTAGGATGATAGAAGGGTATAAAGTAATAAGATTCAGCACTATGCCGTCACTTGTAAGCTGTCCAACTAAGTACAATCGAAGAGGGGGGGTTCCAATCCTCGATCATTTCTCCTTGTAGCATGGTTTTTGTACGGCGTTGCGAAATAATGGATTAGAAGAGGTATTGAAACTGTATGGAACCAATGCCGTACAGAATCAAATGACCAAATTGACCTCTGTAACTCGTCGGCACATCATAAATTTTTCCGACAAACTAATAGTTAAAAATCTAAATGATGATGGCAAAGTCCTATAAAAATGTATACAAAAATTTGACATGGGTCAGTACAATTGTTATAAAAACATATTATACTCATATAATGCTTGACAGTTTTCTGTACAATAATTATTAAAATACAGTAAAGTAGTCATTTCAAACTTTGAAAATGTATACAATTTGTATGCTCTTTCGTTTGTTTTTATTTTTTATTTATTGACGTGTAAATTGTACATTTATGAATAAAGTACTTTGACTTTAAAATGTATAATTTGTATAGTTTCCATACCTCTTCTAATCTATTATTCCGCAACGCCGTACAAAAATCATGCGATAAGGAGAAATGATCGACGATTGGAACCCCCCCTCTTCAACTGTATTCAGTTGGACAGCTTACAAGTGAAGGCATAGTGCTGAATCTTTCTACTTTACACCCTTCTATCATCCTACATAGGTCTCCTGGTGGTTCATTTGACCCGTAAATTTTGTTCACGGGCCTGTAGTTTACTCGGAATGCTTCTAGTTTTTTATATTCTGAAATTCCCTTTTTATCAGAACCCTGGGCTTAATTGTAATTAAAATGATGACAAATTAATCACACTCCTCCATAGGTACATACCAATAGCACAGATACCATCAAACCATGGTCGGTTCACATATTTGGGAAGGTTTTTTGATGGTAATCATATATGTCTGTTGCGTTATGCACTACAGTACATTAAGTCTAACTTCTATTCCATAAAACGAATAAACAATAGATTAAAGATTTAAATTATGAGTAGTTAAAAAACTGAAAAACACGCTTTTATAGAAAATCCAACTAAAAAGTATGATATAGTGATTGGTCCTTGATAAGTGTGCAAAATTTCTAATCAATCCGTTGTTTAGACAGTGGTGAAAATCACGTTCCAAGATTCCGTTACATAGATTCATAGATACAAATGTACATACCAAGTTAATACAAGCGTGTTAAAACCCACCAGGCAGTATTGTTTCAATATTCAAGTCTTGTACGTTTTTTAATTTTTAATTTAGCCACGCCACAGACTCCTGGTTCCATGACCTTTGTCATTTGAGTTATCTTTTTCTTAACATAGTTCTTGGATTAGAAGAGAGGTTTTTAATGGGTCTTATCTTGCAAGTAAAGCTATTTGCTTACCAAAAATACAAGATTTTTGCCGCAGCTAACAGAAGGGCTGATAACTTTAAATCGATTTTAATGAAACATAAAAATATTTTGAACTAGCGGCCCGCTCCGGCTTCGCTCGAATAATAACCTAGATATCAACTGCAGCGCCATCTGCCGTAGCCTATGTTACTCGGGAACAATGTAGCTTTCCAAAGGTGAAAGAATTTTTGAAAACGGTCCAGTAGTTTCGGAGCCTATTCATTACAAACAAACAAACAAACAAATCTTTCCTCTTTATAATATTAGTATAGATATAGTACAACGAAGCTAAGAACACTTCCTAGTAAACGCGTGTTTCTGTGTGTGCATAATTGCCGTTTGCAGGCAAGATAAGATGTTTTAAACATCTAAAATGTTTACCCATACAAACTGGTGTCTGCAGAGAGGCATCATTCGAGAGGCATGCAAAATGTCGGGCAAAACAATTTGTTGTAGTCTTAATTTATACAACGATAAAAATAATATTCTTCTGATGAAAGTGTTCTTCTTCTGCTTTTATTTCTGCCTTCTATTCGATTGTGCTACAATACGAGTATAATATGATCTCTAATTCTTCATTTGCTATTAATTCTTGACTTTGACATCTACGCTGAAGTTCAGCTCTTTCATCGAGTCAAAGGCCAAAAATTATCTGCCAAAAACCATACCTCATACCTCATAGGTGTTACCTCATAGGTGTTACCTCATAGGTGTTACCTCATAGGTGTTACCTCATAGGTGTTACCTCATAGGTACTTTAAGTCTGAATAGTTGGTCACGTTATACCAATCACAGATTCGCTCTTGTATGGAGAACTGCTCGCACCTTTGGCATGGGTCGGCTAAGCACCAGATGGAAGCTCTAGAATCGATCGAGAGACATGTTAAAAAGGTCAAAAGCAACAATACCCTTATTCGAAAAAAACTTTCAAACTTAAGAGTTTGAGTTCAAACTTAAGCTTAGCTGCAACTATCTCAAAGGTTTTTTATCGGATATACTTCTGAAAGTGTGCAACTGATCTGAATGATCTGATACCACCTTTTCGCTCTTTTTTCTATCCTACTACCTGATATCTGCTGAAGTAGCCACTAGGTACCCAAACTCCATAGTCACTTGTCGTTCTTACCATTACACCAGGACATGCTCAGAAAAACTTTCAGCTTTTATATAATAACGAAGGTCTGGCAGTCGCGTCGTGGGCTTTTGGGCTATAGAGTTGTTCCTTTTCGTTTCTATGGAACGGCAATCATGGAATAATGTCGTTCTGTCGACCAACGAGTAGTCCCATACAAAAAGGGCAAGGCGGTATTAGATCATGCAGATAGGTTGCACACTCCGAAATGCATCCGAATTTGAAAAGAGATGAAAAAGAATTAATTACATATTTTTCAGGGTCAGACTCGGGCTATATGTAATTAAACATATGTAATATTTTCGAAACTATAGTACCGTATGGTTTATCTTTACAATTATATTTAAATAATGAAGTTGCTATCGCCATGGTGGATGTGCGGTGAGACAATAGAGGCCGAGGTTGATGAGTTTTGACCGGTCTGTGTGAGGTCGACTGAATTTCCAATGAAAATAATATGACTGCAGACCGGTATTAGCATAAAAAACGTACTGTTCGGGTGCTAGCCAAATATTGGAATAAATACGCCTGAAGGATTTGTTAGAACAACGTCAAAACACTACCCTACGAGTAAAGACGTGATGAAGCCTTAGGAGTGGTAGGACTTTTATGGCAGATTCCACATGGGAAAGTACTACACCTTTGTCAGTTATTCTACCGCCAAGCAGTCATGCGCAAACATTACTGTGTTCCGGGTTGAAGGGCAATGTTTCTAGAGAAATGACAGGGCTTAGAGATATAATATCTTAGATCTCTGGGTGATGAGCGCAGTGCAGTGCTATGTAATGATATTGACTCTTCATGGTCCAATAGCTGCGTGTCATTGTGCTGTTATGTGGCAGGCATGTTGCTAACCATCAGGCACATGACCTGCTCCTCTCGTCACTCTAAACTAGGTATATAAAAAAATAAAATAAAGAATAAGTAAATAGATCAGGTTTTTCCGCACGGTTGGTTTGTACCAATCGTAAGCATATGATGTGTATGTTAGCTATGGCGACATAGTGATGTGCCGCGACAAAAGTATGACACTTCCACAAGAGCGACAAGACAAGAGTGATCAGACCCGTGGTTTCGGTGTAAAGCGTTTGTTATAACTCTATACATAGTATATGTAAGATCTTTGCGTGAAGCACATCGAGCGTTGTCTGACGTATAGGGGCTTTTTCAAAACTTCTCCTTATTAACCATTGCAGTTTTTGCTGTCCATCGTGGTTACAGTATGGACAGCGCTTGTTACTATGTTTCAGTATGGACACGTACCATAAAACATAAGCAGCCTACTTTATACTCTCACTGCTGGGATTTGGACCCGTCTTTACGATTTGCGGGTTGGTGGATGACGCATGAGATTGGAAGATTCCAGGACATGTCGTTTTTCTTCACATTGTTTTCCTCTACAGTTTAAGCTAGTGGTGACAACCTGATGACAAACTTGTATCTCTGTACCAATATTATAAAGTTGATTTTTTTATATTTTGAACGGGCTAATCTCAGGTACTAAAAAATCGATTTAAAAAAAAAATGGTTGTCTGTTAAGTCGGTTTACTGACGATAGTTGAACGTGACAACGTCTGAAGAAAATACTGATGGAATGGTACTGACGACGTCATGCGGCGAGGTAACGTCGGTAACGACACATGACGTCATGTTTTGCGGGCGTGCAGCCGGTTTCATCGAAATATAAGACGTCGTCACGTCAAAAAAAAAATACGCGGTTGAAATTTCGTTTCCTTTTAATGCGGTCATAGTATTTGTGTTAAGCGCCATCTAGGTAAAACATTCTGAAGCTTTTTGAAAAGCTGTTCAAAGCGCCATCTCTGGGTACATCATTGTACTAGCACAAGTTCTTAACTTCATATCGTCGCTTTTCTAAAACATGGACAGACTCCTTGAACGTAATACACATTTCACTCACTAGATGGTGCGAAAAGTAATAAAAATACTGATGAATGGTACTGACTGAGGTAACGGCGGGTAACGGCACATGACGTCATGTTTTGCGGGCGTGCAGCCGGCTTCATCGAGTTATAAGACGTTATCACGTCAAAAAAAATACCCATTGGATACGTACTTGATCCCTGAGTGATCTAGTGCTATATAGCTATATACCATGTCCCATGGGAGAAGCCGGGATCAACCGCTAGTATGCAATTATTGGAGGTGCATTACTCAGAGGATGACTTGAAAATACAAAAGATGTCACGCTCTGTTACAGACCGCACCGTCGCTTATGATTGTAAAAAATGGTATGTGTTTTCACTGAAAATTATTGACGTGTGAAAATTCTTCACTATTTTAAAAATTTCACTTTTTATACCTCTGCACTAGAAAACTATAATCATAAGTGCAGTTGAGGGTTTGAAAATACTTACAAACTCACAATTACGAATTCAGAATCGAATATAGAAACACCTCAGAAACAGATTAAATATTTGTATTTATCACATAAGGTAAATATTTGCGATGGGTAGAAATCAACCTACAACCAATAGATTCGCAGGTAGACTTACTACCAGCGAAGCTACTAAAACAGTATGCACAGATGTGTCAATATCGGAAAAATCTCGGGAACTACTGGTTCGAATCGAAAGATTTTTTCTCCGTTGTATAGTCCATTATCGAGAAAGGCTATAAGTTATTTAACATTACGCTACTATCAACAGGAGCGGAGCATAGATGAAAAATGTAACAAAAACGGGAAAAAAATATTGCTTTTTGAGAGCTTTCGTTGCATGAAAGCATGTATCTATCTTTTAAAGGTTGCGTCATAAAACATTCAATAAAATTAAATCGTCATATAATTTAAACACAACAACCTAAGGTAACCGAATTTGTTCATAATTTGATCAGAGGGCACGGTTTAGCTAGTGTAATTATTATAAAACTGTAATGGCATGCTAATCTTTCTTATATATAAAATTCTCGTGTCACAGTGTTTGTTACTTACTCCTCCGAAACGGCTTTACTGATTGTTACCAAATTTTATCTTTCTTATATATAAAATTCTCGTGTCACAGTGTTTGTTTCCTTACTCCTCCGAAACGGCTTTACTGATTTTTACCAAATTTTATATGCATATTCAGTAGGTCTGAGAATCGGCTACTAACTATTTTTTATACCCCTAAGTGCTAGGGGTTGTTCACCCCAAACATTTTTTTTAAAATTTTTGGTCTAATTTTTTCGTTTTTATATTTTTATAATGTGGCGTTAAAAAATACATGCAACCCTAAATTTTTACCCTTTTATCACCAACCTCTGTTTTTTATAGCCATTTTAGTAATTTAATCATTTGACAGTGAACTCCTAAACGACGGGCCTGATTTGAATGTTTTTATTTTGTGTGTGTATTCGAAGATGGTTTAAATTCACTAATAAGCCCGGCAGATGGCGCTGCAGACAGTGTCTAGGTTATGTCCGAGCGAAGCCGGAACGGGCCGCTAGTAAAATATAATAAATATATATCAGGATAGAGAACAATGAAACAGGGAGGAGGTTTCGAAAGATGAATGACAACGATGATACTTTTAATACATATACACCCGAAACAACTAATATTTTTTGTCTCTAGAGACCACCGAACCAAATAACCGGATGCATCACATAAATAGGTATTTATGAATCTTGTTATTATGTGGGGTAAATGCATTTATGCTTGTCCGCCGTACAGGGAAATGGTATGTCGGGCTCGACTCCACGGACGGACATGGTGCCCTTATCGTCTAAAATGCCCACATATTTCTCCAGCAGAATATTGGGACCGCATTCGACCGCAACTCTACCATTGCCACCGCCTTTGCGAACCCGCCTCGCAAAGGGCGACAGGATCACTGCATTTGCCTCCAGTAACGCGTCAGATACCAGCGGTACAACCTTCTAACGCCTATACCTAGATAAGGTGGATGGTCCCTACAAGCCAACCCGCACTGAGCCAGCGTGGTGAATATTGAACTTGACTCTAAGGCCCCTAGTCCCAGCTGTGGGAACATTTCGTAGGGTCACGCTACTCTCATCAGGAGCAAAAAGTTACGATGACATAACCAACCTTCGGATGACCATCACGCATCGTAAGCACAGCACGGTGACGTCAGCGTGATATATTTATAATGACTATAATATGCAAATAATATGCAAATTGGTTTACTTTGTTACTTTGCTTGATTCCTAACTTAAAAGCTGGTAAGTGCAAGTCAGGTTAACCTGACTCGAACAACAACTGTGGGATTATGGGGTCTTGTGTTTTATTGTTTTTTGTTGGGATTCACCATTAGGTTCCCGAATATATTTCATGATAAAAAGCCTATGTAATATATGTGCTAGGTATTTCAAACCATAATATAACAATAAAGTTATGGCTGGTCTAGTTGGGGGAACGCCGGCGACTGCCGATCCGGAGACCCCGGGTTTAAATCCCACGCGCACCACTTACATTTAGAAGTAATTTGCGTTATGCCGCTATCTTAAAAACGGCGAAGAACAACATCGCGAAGAAACCGACATGTACCTAAAACCTTTCGAGGTCATGTGTCATCCACTAACCCGTACTGGCCCAGTGTGGTGTACTATGGCCTCAACTTTATCTTTGCGAAAGAGGGCCTCGAGTCCTAGAAGTGGGAACATTTAGCGGGTTGCTTATGATTATACATAGGATAACTATATATTTCTGTCTGTCTGTCATCCCACAGATCTGATACACCGCAGATATATCTGCATTTCCGTTTCCACCTTTCAGTTTTAGTAAAGGATCATAAATTCAAGTTAATAATGGACAATGGGGAAGGTCGCACAAACGGTACAAATGGTACAATAATAAGTATGATATAACATAACAATAAGTTTCGTAAGAACACGATGGGAGATATTAGATCTCTATCTTGGACCATACGTGGGTTAAGTTAAGACGGACTAGCGATTTTATCGCTAATCTAGTGAGCGGAATACGAAACGACTTGTGTCTACTTTTCTCATACGTAAGGGCAATGTTTCCAGAGAAATTACAGGGCTTAGAGATATAACAACTTAGATCTCTGGGTGACGAGCGCAGTGCAGTGCTAGGTAATGATTTGGACTATCATGTTCCAATAGCTGCGTGTTACTGTGCTGTTATGTGGCAGGCATGTTGCTTACCATCAGGCACATGACCTGCTCGTCTCGTCACTCTATGCTATAAAAAAAAAAAAAACGTACAGCTATAGAGTGGAATTAGTTGCTGTTAGGTGGCATGGAGTTGCTTACCATCTGGCACGTTGTTCTGTTCGTCTCGACACTCTATACTATAAAAAAAAAATTGGCAGTCATAGGAACTGCCGATAGAAGTGAAAACTTATAACTCAGAATTTGATAGTTTACCTTGGCATGGCATGGCCATCTAGAAATGCGTCAGCATTTCCCATTGGCTCACGCATTTCTAGATGGCCATGCCATGATGACAAGGCCACGCCCTTTCAGGATTTCCCATTGGCTGACGCATTTCTAGATGCCCAATCGCCAAGGTCCCGAGTTTACCCAAAGATTTCTTATCATACCCGAGCGTGATGCTAGAATTCAATTTACGCCCCCACGAAAAATCTGTCTAGGCGCGCAGAAGTTTTCACTTCAAAAACTTCTAGGTTAACGTGCGTCATCTTCGACTATACCATCGCTTATCACAAAATTACTAGCGTTTTCCCAAAGTATTTTGAAGTGAAAACTTTTTCAGCTCCTTTAAATATTTTGTTAGTTAGTTGATAGATGTACATATGTAGTTAATTGATAGTTTCTACTTTTTTTTTTTTGATTTGACTTAAATCTTCTGATGTAGCATGATTTAAAAAAAAAATAGTTTCCTCGTTAATTGGTCTATAACTTTTCAAAATGTTTATACATTTTTACCGATTTCAGAAAAGGAGAAGGTTCTTAACTCGGTTGTATGTTGTTTTTGTATGTTACGCCGAATGCTCCACCAACCAAAAGTGACTCAATTGGATGGTTCCTTTTTTTTTGGTAGATTCCATATAAATTTCAAGTTTAGAAAGTGAATTTTATTGAAATCGACATGCAGGTTTTTGAAATATAACATAAAACTAAAAGCTCTTTAATTTATCTAGACGATTCTGTGTTGGCTTCTTATGAAATTTAGACAGGTGTTATGAATTTTAATTTCAAATTGAAGTCACTTTTTGTTTTTCCAACCAAAAATCAAGAACGGCAACAATGCGGGTTAACCCGCGAGGCACTGCTAGTTGTTCGTAAACACGTTTTAAAACCCTTCAACATGAAAATCTTGTACCACACACCAGTAGGCAAATTACTCGCGGTACGCGTCAAATTGCTTAGACCTTCCATTATGCGTGGAGGAAACTCCTGGCTCCTGGGCGGGGTGTGATGATGAATGAGATGGCGAAAACCTTCGACCCATGGCCCGAATCATGTTTCCGCTTGATTGTAAAAAACTCTAGAGATTGGGACCCGTTTACGTGGTGATGTGACGGACTAAACCCCTTCCACTTCCCTTGGTGTTCGTGGTTAAGTTATAGAATACTCCTACCTAACATTACTATTTTATAACTGTCATAGGCTTACACTTGACCGTCATCTCGCCTGATATTAAGCAACGGCGTGGTTTACGATGGCGCATGCTTACCTAGAAAAAACCGATTCACTCTCGATTTGAAGACATCGAGATTGTAAACATCGGGGAAAACCCACTAAAGCAACACATACCGAAGCCTAGAAGTTCTTATCACAAATGTAGAGTCAAATCACAATCAGTCAACTATAAAACAATGTTACTTTTTCGAGCTACAAACAGTACAAAATCTTGTCAAATCGCTTAGACCTTCCATTATGCGTGAAAGAAACTTCTGACTTTTGGGCGGGGTGTGATGATGAATGAGATGGCGAAAACCTTCGACCCATGGCCCGAATCATGTTTCCGCTTGATTGTAAAAAAGTCTAGAGTTTGGGACCCGTTTACGTGGTGACGTACAGCCAGGTACAGACTAAACACCTTCCGCTTCTCATGGTGTACGTCGTTAGGTTATAGAATATTCCTATCTAACATTCGTATTTTTAACTATCATAGGCTTACACTTGACCGTCTTCTCGCCTGATGTTAAGCGACGATGCGGTCTGGAGCGTGTTTACTTAGAAAAAGCTAATTCACTCTCCATTTGAAGACATCTTCAATGTCTTCGATTTGAAGACATTGAAGATCATGTAAACATCGGGGAAAACCTACTAAAGCAACGCATTCCGCAGCCTAGACGTTCTTATCACAAATGTAGAGTAAAATATCTTTGTTCGAGTCTTTGGAACGTCAACCATGAAACGATGTCACTTTTTTAAGCTACGAACAGTACAAAAAAACTCTTGTCAAATTGCTTAGAACTTCCATTTTGCATGGAGGAAATTCCTGGGGTGCGATAATGGATAAGGACCATGGTCCTTATCATGTTTCCGCTTGATTGAAAAGTCTATTGTTTGGAACTCATGGCAGTTGATTTCAAGTGGCTTTTAGTACCTACCGATATTTAGGCAAGTGCAGAAGGCGCAGTGTATCAGGCAGACTAACCTAATATTAGCAACGATATTTACGTACATACACAGAACATACTTTTCCATGTACAGGGTTACTGGTCATCAGCCTGCATCCGTTTAAGAGTATGTTCTGTACAAAGTTGTTTGTGTAGACACCTACACAAACAACTTCTGTTCTACAACTTTTATTATAACTCTATTGGTACATCTCCCAAAATAAATAAATAGTGTTTTCACTTAGGCAGGTCACTTTGAACTGACTCTGTGGCTTAGTTGGTAGCAGCTCTGCCCGCGAAGCCGAGGGTCGTGGGTTCGATTCCCACCCAGTGCAAATATTTGTATGATGAATTCAAATGTTTGCCCTGTGTCTGGGTGTTACTATGTATCATAAGTATGTATTTAAAACTATATAAGTATTATATCAGCTATCTCGCCGCCATCATACAAGCTTTGCTTAGTTTGGGGTCAGATGGTGTTGTGTGTGAATTGTCCACCAATTTTTAATTATTTATCGAGCGTTAAAGAGCGCGCGCGCTCTTGTTACAAATTGTTACGAAGAGTTCGAAGGTTTTAGATCGGGCAAATACACTTTTTAGGGTTCCGTAAAACGTAAAAACGGAACCCTTATAGATTCGTCATGTCTGTCTGTCCGTCCGTATGTCACAGCCACTTTTTGCCGAAACTATGAGAACTACACTGTTGAAACTTGGTAAGTAGATGTATTCTGTGAACCGCATTAAGATTTTTACAAAAGTTTTTTAAAAAAACAAAAATTAGGGGTGCCCCCCATACTGAGAACTGAAGCTCAAAAATTTTTTTTTCATCAAACCTACACGTGTCTATCGATAGGTCTTCAAAAATGATGTTGAGGTTTCTCATATAATTTTTGTCTACACTGAATAATTTGCGCGAGAGACGCTTCCAAAGTGGTAAAATGTGTGTCCCCCCCCCTCTAACTTCTAAAGTAAGAGAATGAAAAAACTAAAAAAAATATATGATGTACATTACCATAAAAACTACCAACGAAAATTTGTTTGAACTCGATCTGATGAGTAGTTTTTTTTAGTACGTCATAAATACACTATTATTAAAACTTCGATCAAAGTTACAACGAACTACAAGAACTATGTGTACTATGTATATTATGTTACTTGCTGCAACGGAACCCTTCATGGGCGAGTCCAACTCGCACTTGGCTACTTTATTTCTTTTGTTTAGGAAAAAACGAATAAACTATTTTTTTTAAACTGTAGAACAAAAAAAATACTGGCTTGCATTTATAGGTTTAGGTACCCACTGGTAAAATGCTCAACCTAAAACATAGTCGAAAAGTTGCAAGTTTGTCGGTTTTTTCGAGATTGCATTTCGGAGAATGTGCAGCGGGTTTGCTTTTGTTTCATTACTCCAAAGGCACTCATTTTGATAAAATTTATGTGAGACCACGTCTCATATATTGTATACTAACAGCGCCCGCGGTGTTACCCGCGAAGTTCCCGTTGTTCCCGTTGGTTTTCCGGGATAAAAAGTAGCCTATGTGTTCTTCCAGACTATAATCTATCTGTGTTCCAAATTTCAGCCCGAACCTTTCATACATTAGGACATGATTAAGCAACAAACATCCATACATTGACATTTATAATATTAGAAGGATTATTTGTGATATTCAAAATGAAAATCTTCAATATCAATTTACAAAATGTGCAGAGCTATCGTGTAGGTAATATAGATACAAAAACACAGACAGCCAAATTGAGAAGCTCCTCCTGTGTTGAAGTCGGTCAAAAACTAAAAAAATTCGTTAATAATATCTGTATCAAGATCTCAGATGGGCCCTAGCAAGATGGTAACAGTACAAAAAACCCATGTGATTAAGTAGTTCCTAACAAAAATCATGAATGTTTCCAGTCATTGTTCTCCAACCTTGACTGTAGCAACCACAGATTACAGAAATAAAACACAGATGGAACCTTCGTGAACAACACTGTGAAGCCCGTAATTAGTCATGTTGACTTAAAATTGTCAAATCAACGTTCGAAATTACTTGTATAATGTTGTCAGTCTTAAGAAAAAAGTCCCACTATTGTTGTCTTAGCTTGGGAAATCTTCACGTATAATAAACACATCAATTGATATTTTAAAATATTAATATTATTACACCGATTACCGATACACCGATTATGCAAGGATTTCTTGTTACTACTATTTCCATTCTATGAAGAAAATAATTTTGATTTTGCATGCAACTAGAAATTAACTTGAATCGCAAAAAATAAAATTAGTGTAATTTACTCGCTTAGATAGGTTAAACAAAAATTAAAACAACCATCTTTACCACCAAACTATTTTTGATAAAATGCATATAGGCTACCTGTATGTTATAGGTTACAACAACAAATAAAAACTAAATAATCATTTTAACAGTTCACTTATTATTCACCTTTTTTTTGACAAAACAAGACTTTTAAATCAAGTAACCGTATATTATTAAAAAACTTAACAATTTAAAAATATTTCATTTTACAAACAACGTTATGCATAATATTAACTTCAAAAATATCTTCCTTCAACAAATGTTTTATTTATAAACCTTCATTTTATAACCAATTATACTGCCACCGCTTCACTTAGATAATATATCGAATGACATTACAATACAATACAAAACACTTTATTGGCACTATAAACAAAGTTGACAAGAAGTTACACATATAATAACAAAACAAAATGGGCACAAAAGGCGATCTTGTCGCTAAAAGCGATATCTTCCATATAACCTTTTGGTTCATGAGGAAACAAAATTTGTATTATTTTGGGCAGTGGTGCCTCTAACGAAATAAATAAATACACCAACAAATTTTATGATGTATTAATGATTTTGGTTTTTGTACATTTTTATGTCATAAATAACTCATTTTACAAATTTAACATTTACCAAAATTAAATTTGAAATTATATTAAATTGAATAATATAATGCCCATCAATCATTTGGTCTACGAGTATCTAAAAAAATATAAAATCTATATTTTACCCCAAATTCACGGAAAATAATTTCCATTTAGTATCGCCACACTAACCTATTTTCGTTGAGGTGTTGTGTTCCATTCATCACCAAAATGAAATCGCCTAAATTATATAAATAACAGTAAAAATATTCAAATTTTCCTATGAAATTATATTCCTCTTTCCTTTTTTTGTTTTTGGGAACATTGTTTGCAATGTTTGAAGACACAAGACGGCATATTTTATAACAAAACTTAAAATCACACGGGACTCCCGTACAACACGGAAGTCCGTTTCATACTGACTGGAGTTTGTATTTGCTTCGGCGTTTGTATTTCCTTTGTCTGCTTCAGTAGCTCTGTTCTGCGCACTCCATCTGGTTTTATTTCTGTAATCTGTGGTAGCAACAATGCCACAAGAATTATGTTCTAAATGGACATTTTATTCCAAACTTTACATGTAATATATTTACTTTAAGTAAAAAACAACCTTGTGTTTGTGGTCATCTAAAAATGACTATATAACTTTACTCTGAGGTATATCAGCTTTTGTAGTGCTAGGACTCTTGGCAAAGTCCGCCTGGAGAAGTACCACACCTTTGCCAGTTATTCTGTCGCCAAGCAGTTATGTGCAAACATTACTGTGTTCCGGTTTGAAGGGCAATGTTTCCAGAGAAATTACAGGGCTTAGAGATATAACATCTTAGATCTCTGGGCGACGAGCGCAGAGCAGTGCTAGGTAATGATTTGAACAGAGTTCCAATAGCTGCGTGTCACTGTGGTGTTATGTGCCAGGCATGTAGCTTACCATCAGACACATGTCCTGCTCGTCTCGTCACTCTTTATTTAAAAAAAAAAAAAGAACGTCTAAGCGGATCAGGTTGAAATTTAGAACACAGTCGGCTATAATGTTAAAAAAAACTAATAAGTCCGTCCGTCCGTCCGTCAACTAGCTTGCTAAAAAAATATAGTACACGTATTCTTATTTTGTTTCACAAATAAAAAAATTATGAAGTGCACGAAAAATATTGGGAACAGGAACTATGCGGACGTACTGCTAGTAACGTCCAAAAATCTTCGATAATTCGTATGCATTTCCATGTTTTAAGTTATCATGGCGTTGAATATCCTGCTAATATTGTAAATGCGAAAGTTTGTTAGAATGTATAGATGTACTCGTATGTTTGTTGCTCTTTCACGCAAAAACTACAGAACGGATTTGGGTGAAATTTGGTACACAAGTCAATAATGGTTTGAAGGCCGATTTACATCAGACGAGCGAATGCTCATTCTATCCCCACTGTATCAAATTCATTTGGTGTAAACAAACGTAGAGCATTATTTCGTTGTTTTGTTTGCGTTCGCAAAGATTCTATGGAATATATAATATGGAAAACGCTAAGAACGATCTTTCGTTTACACTAAAAGATCGAGAAATAATGCTCTTGTTCCAGCTCTAGCTCTATGTTCGTTCAGTTTAAATCGGCCTTAAGGTAACACATAGGCTTCATAATAATAATTGGCAGACCTCGTGGTTTAGTTGGTATTACATAAGTCTGCCTGCGAAATCAAGGGTTCGATTCCCACCCAGTGCAAATATTTGTGTGATAAACACCAGTATTTGTTCTGTGTCTGAGTTATTCTATAGTACCTGGGCGACCGAGCTTTGCTCGGTTTAAATACTAAATATACTTAGGTACCTACAGATAAAAGACTCCAAGAAATAGATTCTCTTAAAAAAACGAATTGAAAAAAAGAGAACCCCTCTGGGTTCGAACCCGGAGCTACTAATTCGTGACCGCTATGAGCGCCCGACTTCCCGTCTGAGCTAATTATGCTGTCGCGTCACGCAGCGAAATTTACCTTCACATTCTAATGTCTAATGTGACAGTTTTTCATTGTCTAAAAACGCGCATAATATGCGTTTTTTTTAAGTAAGACCTAGTTAGATCGATTTATCGTCCCTGAAATCCCCTGCATACATAATTTCATGAAAATCCGTCGAGCCGTTTCCGAGATTCAGATTCTAGATATATAATAAACATATTTATATAGGTACAAGAATTGCTCGTTTAAAGGCATAAGATATAACTAGCTGAACGCGCGCGCGTTGCTACGCCATCTATCGAAAATTGGTCGTACCAGTTCAAATTTTGTTCAAATTCGGTTACTTTAGGTTATAACGCAACCTTTAACATATGACAAATGCTGTCACGCAACGAAAGCTCTCTAAAAGTAATATTTTGTCCCCGTTTTTGTTACATTTTTCATTCATGCTCGGCTCCTGTTGATAGTAGCGTAATGTTAAATACCCTATAGCCTTCCTCGATAAATGGACTATCCTACAAAGAAAGAATCTTTCAATTCGGACCAGTAGTTTCAGAGATCCTTGCGTTCAAACAAACAAACAAACATTCAGACAAACAAACAAACTCTTCAGCTTTATAATATTAAGTATAGACAAACAAACAAACAAACTCTTCAGCTTTATAATATTAGTATAAATAAGTATGTTTTTAAAATTATATTTAAATAAGTATATCAGCTATCTAGGCTTCCAGTTCAAGCTTTGCATAGTTTAGGGTCAGATGCTATTCTGTGTGAAGTGTCGACCAATATTTATTTATTTAAAGGCTATTTTTTGTACCGGGAAACTAATGGGATCTGGAACTGCACGATTGAAACCGCGGGGCGTTGCAAGTATTTTTTATTTACTACACGCATGAGTTACGGCTGGTCTAGAAAGTTACGGCTGGTCTAGTAAGTTACGGCTGATCTAGTAAGTTACAGCTGGTCTAGTAAGTTACGGCTGATCTAGTAAGTTACGGCTGGTCTAGTAAGTTACGGCTGGTCTAGTAAGTTACGGCTGGTCTAGTAAATTACGTCTGGTCTAGTAAATTACGGCTGGTCTAGTAAGTTACGGCTGGTCTAGTAAGTTACGGCTGATCTAGTAAGTTACGGCTGGTCTAGTAAGCTACGGCTGGTCTAGTAAGTTACGGCTGGTCTAGTAAGTTACGGCTGGTCAAGTAAATTACGGCTGGTCTAGTAAGTTACGGCTGGTCTAGTCGGGAGAACGGCGTCTGCCGATCCGGAGTCCCTAGGTTAAAAAAAGGCTCCAAGTCCCAGCAGTGGGAACATTTAGTGGGCTGCTGATGCTGATGCTGACACATATGTACTTCTAAATGGTATTTACATAAAATCTGTCCCTTCGACGTGCTTCCTAGAACGTTAGCCTATCTAATGCGCGGATGCGGCGAGGCCAAACGCGTTACGTATACTCATTGGCTTTTGTTTCAAGAGATTGGGGTAAGGGCAACGAGCGAAATAAATACTGGGTTCAGTATAAAACAGACTTGTTAATTGCAAAGCCAATTGTCATTAAGTTTTTTTGTAGTACATATAAAATGACGAGACGAGCAGGACATATGCCTTAGGAAAGATAAGCAACATGACTGTCCGTAACAACACAGTAACACGCAGCTATTCGAATATGAAGTGTCAAATTCATAACCTAGCACTACACTGCGTTCGTCGCCTCGAGATATAAGATGTTTTAATTCTATGCCCTGTAATTTCACTAGGAACATTGGCGGACAGGACAAGTGTATGTTCCAACAGGAACATACACTTTTTAACAGTTATTTTAAAGATTTTTAAAAGTTTAATAAGCAAAAGCAGCATAGGTTCTTTGTATTCTCTCAGCTGGGACTCGGGGACTTAATTTAAATCACGCGTCATTTTTGTCAAGCTATAGAAAATTTAAAATGAGATGAGCTCCTGGCACGTACTGGTTTAATATCTTAATATCTCCTACTCCACTTGTGCCTCTTGCATCCGAGGGTCGTGACCACCACGTCACAAAAGCTTCTCCACGATGAAACTTTGCCATCTCAATCAGCTTCATCTCAAGAAGCTCTGAAGTTCTGAAGTTGTCACTCAAACCAGAACACAGTGAAGTTTGCACGCCACTGCTCGGTAGAATAACTGGCAAAGACGTGATCCTTCCTCAGGTGGATTTAGCGAAGCGTCTTACCACTACTATATCTGCTGGCACCTATTGTGTCAATATCCCTACACAATCATTTAAATGCATATGTATGTAACCCCTTCCTAGCATCATTGTATGTTTTTTGCCATTTTGAGTAGTTCAACATATCAAAATAAATTATTTTTGCCACGGAACCCTACACAATTCAAACAAGGTATCTCTATCCGAAGCAGGCGGAAAAAAACAATTTGCCAAATTATCCGGAAGCCACTTGATTGTTTTAAGATTACTTCTGAATTAAAATCTTTAAATACTGTGACATTTGCCACGCGTTATTTACATATTTTAGATATATTTTTTTCGAAAATGTTTCGGCTGGTTTCAGCAGCATTCAGCAACAAACAACAAAGCAAATTACGTACATATCAACATCAACATCAACAGCCCACTAAACGTTCCCACTGCTGGGACTCGGGGCCTTCTCTCGCAAGGAGAGAGTTAAGGCCATAATCCACCACGCTGGCCCAGTGCGGGTTGGCGGATGACACATGACTTCGAAAGATTCTTGGTACATGTCGGTTTCCTCACGATGTTTTCCTTCACCGTTTTAAGTTAGTGGCATTACGCACTTGACTTCGAAAAGACAGTGGTGCGTGTGGGGTTTGAACCCAGGGTCTCCGGATCGGCAGCAACATATACAAAATATTATAACAATATATATAAATATTATATAATATTATAAAATAAAATAATATAATAAAATAGAATATTATATATATAAATTTGTACATATACAAAATATTAATTTGTAGCAAACATGACTGTTAAACGGCATAAGCTACATCTAGTCGGGAGAACGGCAATTGCCGACCCGGATACCCTGGTTCCAATCCCACGCGCACCACAAACTTTTCGAAGTCATGTATGTAATGCCAATAACTATAAGTCGTAGAAGGAATGCATCGTGTGGAAACTGACATGTCCTAGAATATGCCAAGTCATGCATCATCCACTTAAATTAGGTAAGAATCTCGGAATTCGAAATTCCCAGCTGTAAGTCTGTAAATATATTGGTGGACATATTGGTGGACAATTCACACACAACACTATTTGACCCCAAACTAAGCAAAGCTTGTACGATGGTTGCCAGCTAGCTGATATTATACTTATATAGTTTTAAATACATACTTATTATATACATAGAAACACCCAGACACAGGTTGACCTGAAGTGATGCTGTGACCGCGAGCTCTCTACCCTCTATCTCGAAAACGGTTCACCGTATAAGTAAAAGTTTACAAAGCAAAATATGTAGGAAATGTTGTATTCTACAATATTGATCATACATACAAATAGCAAAAAACCCATAGGAAATGAAATATTTACAACAAAAGCGCAAAAAACCGATTTTCGAACTTTGAACTTTGACATTTAATAGTTGCGTACACCCTACCATATGTAGGTTTTGAGACAACTTATACAAGTATTTACAGACTTACAGCTGGGTATCTCAAATTCCGAGGTGAACTTACTAAAATGACTGGACTAACTGGTCCATCATGGTAGATTAGGACTAAAAGAATGCACTATCTAGCCACCATCATGTTTTTTTCCAAGCCTAAATATTCATGGGCGCTTCATTCATATAGTTTTCTATTATTTTAATTATTTATTTATTTATTTAATTAGGCGTACATAACAGATTACAGTTAATCTTAAATAACAGATAAATTATAATATTGTGATGTTCTAAACTGTTATCCAAAGCATGCACACACAACTTAACTAGAATATTGAGGCAGTCACTAAATTAAATACATACAATATAAATCAATAACTTTAACTTAACTCATACCTACATGCAACTAAAACTATAACATAACTAAAATATGTAAACGCAACCAAGAAATACTTTATAATTTGAAAACTTTATAATAATGAAAATCGACTTTAGCGAACATATGGCGTAAATACTATCTTCCTAAGTTCATTTTTAAATTTATACATTTTGTTATGAAATACATCAATTGTGTCGTGGTATTTTTTATGAATTTCGTTATATTGGCGACACATTCTCACTATAGGGTTATAAAATGACGTATTATTGGTGTAAACCTGCAACGAAAAAATCCTAGCATGATAGTCGCGGGCTCTAGGGGTGATGTTAATGTTGATACTGGAGAGAAGAGTGGGGGAGTCTATATGAGCATGCAATATCTTAAAGAGGCAGACAAATTCACTATAAGCACGTCTAGATTCAAGAGTTTGCATTTTAAATTTAGCAAGTTTGTCGTATTATTGTATAGATAAAAAAAAGATAACAAAAGTAGTAATAAATTGATTGAAACTAACTGAAAAATAAGTTACGGCTGGTTTAGTCGGGAGAACGGCGACTGCCGAACTGAAGACCCCGGGTTCAAAACCACGCGCACTACTGTCTTTTCGAAGTCATGTGGGGAATGCCACTAACATAAAACGGTGAAGAAAAACCGACATGAACCTAGAGGAGGCCCCGACTCCTACCAGTGGCACCATTTAGTGAGCTGTTAATATGAAAAATACGAAATAATAATAAACGTGTTAATTGTACATTTATCAATAAAGGACTTTGACACGATGTTCCATTATGAAGTTCCAGTTCTTATCCTCCGGCTCCATCATCAGATCATTTACACAGTACCATGTTACTGTTTTGTCATCAGAACCATATACAGCTGTCAATTTTAATGACACTACGATCCTTGGAAGATGGTCAAATTAGTTACCTTAGATTTAATTACACAGTTACATACAAGTCGACTTAGTAAAAGCGTGTAAAAAAACAGCACGCATTTTCTACCAACTTCAAAAAAACAGGCGGGTAAAAACAGGAGGTTCTAAAGTCGGTTGTATGTAGAGGTATGTGATGCGATTGCTCCGCCAGTGAAGTGTGAATCAATTTTAATGATTATTTTTTTGTTTAGTAGGTCATAGCTCAGAGTCCCATATAGATTTGCTTAAAATCGTTGTGGCAGTTTTGAAATTTGAACAAACAACTATTAAATTTAATTTAATTTATCTGAACAAGGCCTTACCTCTCCTTGCGAGGGAAGGTAGTGGTAGGACTCTTGGCAGAGTCCTGCTGGGGAAGGACCACATCTTTGCCAGTTATTCTACCGCCAAGCAGTAATATGCGAACAGTACTGTGTTCCGGTTTGAAGGGCAATATTTCCAGAGAAATTACAGGGCTTAGAGATATAACAACTTAGATCTCTGGGTGGCGAGCGCAATGCAGTGCTAGGTAATGATTTGGATTCTTCACGTTCCAATGGCTGCGTATCACTGTGCTATTATGTGGCAGGCATGTTGCTTACCATCAGGCACATGTCAGGCTCGTCTCGTCACTCTTTATTAAAAAAAAAAAAACTTAGTGATGGCTTATGAAATTTGGTGAAGTGTCGGAGTCCAATTTTAAATTGAAGTCGGTTTTTGTTTTGGTTTGGTTTTTGGTTTTTAAGAAAATGAATTACATTTTATCAAAGAATTTCATTTGGCTGCTGGCTTCATATGGCCACTACAATCTACCGTACTTTGTGCTAGCGGAAAAGGAGTGATTCTCAGATAAATTACATAATCAAAGCGTAAGACACTACTTAACTAATTAACCAAGTCTGATTAGACTTTAACCTGGAATTAATTATGGGTCAGATTTTTTTGCTCCAATGTTAAAATGTATGGCTAAAAGAAGGGTTGACCTTCAAACCAACATGGCATCTAACACATCGCTCGGATTTGTCCGAGTTTTTGGATGTAAGCTATTTATGATCCACTTTAAACATTCACGCAAAAAATCTGACTGTAATTAATTTCAGCTTACCCCGGCTATTTTTGAACTAACTCGACTGGGCTAAATTTCTACAGACATAAAACGACCCTTGTTCGAAAAATGTGAAAATAATCGCAAAGCTGCAAGTCTACCGATTTTTCGTCGGGTGTATTTCGGAGAGAGTGCATGGTCTATACGACTAACCATACTTACGCGCATACATACGTAGAGTTTACCTGAAAACGTACATAAAGCATACCTAAACTCATTTGTATACTTACCATGCTCACTTATTTTGATTTGTCATCTTATATATCTAGGTGACAACGTAGTGCAGTGATTTGGATTCTTCATGTTCCAAAAAATTCGTGACACTGACTGTTACGAGCAGGCATGGTTCTTACCACCAGGCATATGTCCTGCTCGCTCACTCTATACTATAAAAATACTACGCACATACGTAGACCATACAGGAAGCATACTCGAAGCATAACCTAAAAACTCTAGTTCGCGTTAAGTGAGCATAGTTAGTATACACCATAGTCACTTATCATTTGCAAAAAGTCTTCATAATTATTGAAATAAACAGTTAACATCTCAATTGCCCCAGCTCGGAAGCAGTGCCACAGGCGCCGGTAGCGCCGCAGGTGGGCTCTACGTTCACAATAGTCGGATATATTAGGTTTTTGCTTCAAATAAATCCTTTTAAGAGAGACAATAGGCCGAGTGCCGAAGTTATCAGGTGTAATCAGTAGTACGTGAGAATAGCGTGGATAAGACTTTAGATATTTTTTTAGCTAGCATTTTTAAAATTATTATGTAGGTGTTACTGGTACTGGAGAGGAAATGAAACCACGTCACTGTATAAACTGCTGACTATATTGATCTTAACTATACAAGTGACGGGGGCGCGAGACTAAAGGCCTGTTTTCATTTTGATTAGTACGCGTGCGAGTGAGTAGTGCAGGTGTTGAGTGATTGGTAGCAAACACGTGTGGACACCGATTGATTATTGCGAGTGCATAATAATCAGTCACTTGCACTCGCAATCGCACTCGCACTCACACTCGCAATAATCAAAATGCAAACCGGCCTTAATCGCTCGACCGCTGTCATCAGCTTATTTACTAAATCTTACCACATAATTACATGCTCTTAGGCTCCTACAATTATTTACTAGCAGCGCCCCGCGGTTTTACTCGCGTAGTTCCAATACTCGTAGTTCCCGTATTTTTTTCGGGATAAGTAGCCTATGTGTTAATCCAGGGTGTCAGCTAGTTTTTTGTCATTAGTTAATTTGTAAGTGGTAGGGCTCTTTGTAGAGTCCGCCTGGGGTAGTACCACACCTTTGCCGGTTATTCTGCCGCCAAGCAGTAGCAAACATTACTGTGTTCCAGTTTGAAGGGCAATATTTCCAGAGAAATTACTGGGCTAAGATATAAAATACCTTATTTGTCCGGGTGACGAGTGCAGTGCAGTGCTAAGTGATGATTTGGACTCTTAATGTTCCAATAGCTGCGTGTCGCTATGCTGTTATGTGGCAAACTTGTTGCTTACCATCAGGCACATGTCATGCTCATCTTGTCACTCTATACTTCAAAAAAGCTAGCTCCATATCAAATTTTACTAAAATCCCTTCGGTCGTTTAGACGTAAAGAAGTAACAAACAAACACACTCACAACTTTTCCCCGAAAAAGCTTCCCAAAACTACGTAAATACCTATGTTTTTTTAAAAGAGCTCGTTACATAGAAATTTTAGTTATTTTTAAGAAAAATGTTTTTTTGTTATTAATCTTTCATCAAATTTTTGTAAAAAGGTAGTACAAGTTTATTTGGTCTTGAGCTTCTCTTATTTGATGTTGGTTAGGTAATATCAAAATAAATTTATACTCAAGAGATTGGACATTGTGACGTAGGCTATTGATAAGATATAATTTTGTTAGATTAATATCTAAGACCAATTAGACGATTTGGCTTTGGGATTCGTTACTATTTAACGTGAAAGATGTTGCTACCGGAAATTTAGGAATTTAAATGGGATTGGTAGATCAGTTGGGATCATCGATATATTTGGTCCGAGTAAGTATATTCAGCCACTAGATCGCAGGATTGGAGTCCAGAGATTGCATGATGAAAACGCAATATAAGACTTTTTGTATATATTATCGAGTGACGCGACGAGTCAAGTGCCCAATGGCCACCCATAATAGCACAGTAACACGCTGCTATTAGAATATGAATAATCTTAATCATAACCTAGAACTGCATTATCACTTTCCCCTGTGATTTCACTGGAAATATTGCTATTCAAACCGGAGCACATATTTGTTTTCCTATGACTATTTGCGGCGGAATAACTGAAAAAGGTGTTGTATTTCTCCAGACGGGCTTTGTTGGATACAAGTGGAGGGACCTCTAACTGTGTCCGACAGAGTGCGACTACTGAGATCGCTAAAAACACGGCATATCCTCATTAAGCCACGCACTGCGTTTCATTCAGATATAAGCTTATGCCGAACAATGCTACTGTTCAGTCTAACGTAACTCGCGACGTGACCCTGTTGACCTAACTAACAAAATAACTCGTAAAAATAACAAAAATATGCATAATCTGAAACAAATATGCAATATCGCGAAAAATATGCATAACTGACAAAAATAACGGCAAAATTCGAGCATTTTTATACCGAATACATGTTTCCAAAAATTATAAATTAACTAAACAATATTTGATTAAAGTAAAATAAACATTGCCTAGTATAAAATATCTACTTATATAAATAATAAACAGTATGTAACATATTTTTTAGATTTGACATATTTTTTTTTGCTTTAGTAAGTAATTAGAGTATATATGTACTTAATTGATATTTAAATGAATAACAATTTAATTAACTAGTGCAATAATTTGTTGGAATAGATATTGAATTGTAGTAAAATATGGCCAAAAGATTCAGGACGTTATAATTTTTTTTGAATATATGCAAAAGTGAAGTGATTTTTTGGACTTAAAAGTGATGATGTTGAACATGAAAGTGACATCATTTCTTGCGGTGCAGTGAAAATGCATTTGCTTGTGTTAGTGCTTGTTTGTGTGTGTGTTAGGGATTTGGTTGGATCCAGGGTGATACTTGTGGAAAATGCTCCGAGTATGTAGTTTTTATTTTTTATTTTTGAACGGGCAGATACTTTTTTACCAAAACTAAATCACAAAGTTAACTGCACAATATTCCTTAATCACTACTTACTAAGTACATCTGAACTATCCATAGATCGATAAAGGTATAATGTTCCGATTTGAAGGGAAATGTTTCTAGTTAAATTACAGGTCATAGAGATAAAACATCTGAGACATATCTCTATACTCTATAGGTGATGCTTAGGACTCTTCATGTTTCAATAGCTGCGTGTCATTGTGCTGTTATGGGCAGGCATATTGCCTACCATCAGACACATGTCCTGCTCGTCTCGTTACTCTATACTATGCATAAAAAAAGATAATAACAATAAGGAAGTTAGCAATGAGCAACTATTAGTCGGAGGCAACTAATAAATAATTTTTATGAAGTTTTTTCTTCATCTTATTTGAAATGAGGTTTTTTTCGTCCATCGATAGTAATAGGTCTGCACTTGAACGCCATTTCGCCTGATGTTAAGGGACGATGCTGTCTACGATGGAGCGTGCTTAAAGGCTAATTACACGTGGCTAAATTTAGTCTTCTAAATTTAGTCGCTATTGAATTCAGAGCAGTGTAATAGCATTCAGTACGTTAGCATACTAAATTCAGAAGCTAGGATTGCTTGCATGTAAAAATGTTTCTGAATTCAGATGACAAAATTTAGCCAAGTGTAAAATTCATTTTACCTTGTGTGTGTGTGTATTGTGTTGTATATTTGATTCAGTCAGAATATGTTAATTAAATACCGTACCTACTTAATGATATTGTTGCAATACTATTTGTTGCACACCAAGCTTACGAGTTTTTTCAAGAATTCCGTTCATGGAACTACGAGGGCAAAACCGTGGGGCGCTGCTAGCTGTTAATTTTTATTATAAAATCAATCAATCAATAGTAGAAAATATAATCTTTGAAACAAAAAAAAATCTAAATTGATTCAAGCATCTATGAGTAATCAATAGACACACAAAAAAGATTACAACTAATTGTTTTTTTTCGTTTTTTTTAAGTCTGCTAATATACTTTCTCGTGGATTAGTTGGTACTACCAAATAGGTCTGCCCGCGGAGTTCGTAGTTTCGATTCCCAGGCACAAAGTAAGGACAAATGTTTACTTTGTGCCTGGGTGGAGGTTAACCCTACATAGTATAAAAAAAAGTCACTTCACGAGATAGAGCAAAATAACGCACTACCACTTATAAATTATGGATGGTGGATTATGGCCTGAACTCTCTCCTTGCGAGAGAAGGCCCCGAGTCCTAGCAGTGGGAACATTTAGTGTTCTGTTGATGATGATGACCTCTTATAAGGGTCTACAAAAAATTCCGTACTGATACACATAATATGTATATCTCTGTAACACACAATAATAAATTTTATTAGTATTTTTAGTAATTATCAGCATTGCACCCGTGCGAAGCCAGGGCGGGTCGCTAATATACCTATAAATAAGCTATGGAACAGCTATTTAGCTATAATATTACAAAATTTGCTTAATTTGTTAGCCACAAATTTGTGGCTAACAAATTATTGTGTTGTGCGAAGAATGTGTCTGGCCCCACACTGGTACGTACCATGGGTATTTCATAGTTATGTGCCTTCATTATCTGATATCTCGAAATTGCCGTCTAAGCAAGCTAGCGGTTATGCACGTGTTCTTAGAACATACTAACACTACTCAATCGTCCACATTTCGTTCGTCAGAAAATGCATGACGTCTGGCGGCTCTGGGATCTTATTCTATCAGTAAACATATGAGAACTTCGTTTATGTCAGTTGTGAGGTCTTAAAGCTTACTGCTCCAATATAACTACATCTTAGAAAGGTCAAAGTTGTAGAGACGATCATAGGCTTTAAAAACATGTCAAAATATATCATCTTTACGCATAGACTACAGGCCCGTGAACAAAATTTACGGGTCAAATGAACCAGCAGGAGACATATGTAGGATGATAGACGGGTACAAAATAATAAGATTCAGCACTATGCCGTCACTTGTAAGCTGTCCAACTGAGTGCAGGTGAGAAGTCAAAAGTGCAAGTAGAGTGGGTACATTTTGGTCATTTGTTTCTGTACGGCATTCTTACCATCCTATAGATCCATGAAAAATAATGAGAAATCGCGTAGTGCCGTACAAAAATAGTGATCCACGAAGTCGGAAACATTATTGATATCATTCGTAAATTTTGAGGGAAAATTTGGTCATTTGATACTGTACGGCATCGGTTCCATACAGTTGCAATACCTCTTCTTACCCATTATTCCGCAACGCCGTATAAAAATAATGGTCCAAGAGGAAATGATCGGGGGTTCAACTTCCTCTTTTCAGTGATCCGGAAAGGTGATTTGAAAAAGTACGGCATCGGTTCCAAATGATTATCTAGCACTCAAACGGACAATTAAAAATATTGCCGTCTAAAAATTACTGTTAATTTGAATGTTTACCGATAATTACCTTAATTTCATCGTATACTTCATTTATAAAGGTGGCCGGTCATTTGATCCTGTACGGCGTCTTATTTTTCTACATGACATTGCTAAAAACTATTGTTGTATAATAATGCCGTACAAAAGAAAGTGTTCTAAAAAAAGTTACAGAGGAATACAAAACATGCAAGTTTTCATTTATTTGAATAACCATAGATTAATTAACTATAGGAATATTCAACATATTATCAATGTTTTAAATAGTACTCAAGTAAATAAATTGGAAAAAAATAATGCCGTACATTTTAACCCTTAATCAAACAAAATATGTACCACTTAGTTAGAAACTCGGAAACTCGGAAAGTATGTACTTAAAGGCAAACATTTTTGAGATTTTTATTGTAGAAAATAAAATTTTACACTTTTTGTTCCATGAAAACTTTTTTGTGAAACGTACCGTTTGCGATTAATGGCCCATTTAAATACCGGTTTTTCTATCACAGCCGATATCTCTTGAAATATTAGATTAATCAATAAAACGCATTGAACTATTCTTAAAGATCAGTTTATTCTCTACAACTTTTGTGAAAAGCTTTTTATTGTAATGTCCATAAGTTTTGATTTATAAGACGTTGAAAATCTCTTATTCCGCAAAAATATTATAAATCAATGAATTGCATTAAAATAAACAATAGTTTTGTTTGTGGTCGGTTATTAGACGATAAAAATTCTGATAAAAAATAAGTAAATAAATGTAGATCAGGTTTTTCACGCAGACGAGGTGTATGTTAGCTATGGCAATATAGTGATGCGTCCAACATTAAACTTCTTATAACTCAAAAAGTACAGACTTTAAAAAAAATACAATTTTGGCAAAAGTTGTAGAGAATAAACTGGTGTTTAAACATGGATTGATGCGTCTTATTTATCTAAATATCTCAAGAGCTATCGGCAGCGATAAAAAACCCGGTTCATTAAATGGGCCGTAAACGGTACGTTTAACAAAAAAGGTTTGGGCAACAAAAGGTGTAAACTTATACTTTCTACAATAATGACTTCAATAATTTTTGCCCTAAAGTACATAGTTCCCGAGAAAACATTTTTTACAAGCTGACGCTTAAAGATCCACCTGAATCTGTCAACATTTTGTTATTTTATGTTCAGTAAGTGATCATACATCTTATAATAAATAAATTTGGATCGAAAATTTATAACTGATATTATACTTTTACTGGCCTTTAACATAAACTTTCAGATTTGTACGGCATTAAATTTTCTTAGACATACATTAAATTCAAATAACTTATCTGAATGCCGTTAAAAAATCGTACCAACTATCACCCTAAAGTACATTTCGTCATATGCAATGTTCTGGAGGTTTCTTGCCATTTACTGACTTTTGGACTAACAAAAATTTACGGCACGTATAAAATTAGTATCTATGGACAAAATACTTTCGGAATAAATTAATTTTACGTTGTGTCAAATCACCTTTCCGGATCACTGAAAAGAGGAAGTTGAACCCCCGATCATTTCCTCTTGGACCGTTATTTTTGTACGGCGTTGCGGAATAATGGGTAAGAAGAGGTATTGCAACTGTATGGAACCGATGCCGTACAGTATCAAATGACCAAATTTTCCCTCAAAATTTCCGGATTATCAATAATGTTTCCGACTTCGTGGATCACTATTTTTGTACGGCACTACGCGTTTTCTCATTATTTTTAATGGATCTATTGGATGGTAAGAATGCCGTACAGAAACAAATGACCAACATGTACCCACTCTACTTGCACTTTTGAATTCTCACCTGCACTCAGTTGGACAGCTTACAAGTGACGGCATAGTGCTGAATCTTATTATTTTGTACCCGTCTATCATCCTACATAGGTCTCCTGCTGGTTCATTTGACCCGTAAATTTTGTTCCTGTAGTCTAGTAGTGTATGAGTGTCAATCTTACTCTATTGGAAAGGAAAATTATGAGTAAGGTTCGAGTGAAGAGGTCTGACGCCATCTAAACTTTGAATGCGTTGCCTCAGTAGGTGTTTCATAATGGAAACTTTCAGGGTGTTTTCAAACCTAGAGCGAATCGGGCGAGATGGTCGAGTGCTAACCTAATATCGACAAAAAAGTAGCATTTTCCAAAAAGTTATAGGTTCCAAAAATTGTTTCAATTTTTTTTTGGAATTGGTGTGTATGATATATAGTGGTATGTGGGTATAAAGTTTCATACTATTTTAAAGGTACCAGGAGGTAATACGTTCAAAAGATTTGTCAAAATTGGTATGTCAATGAATGTAAAACTTATTATAGTTCTTCAGAAAGTTAAAGGTTCCTAAAATTATGTCATTATGTGGTGTGTTTTATTGACCCTTTATTAACAAAACTTAAATCCAAAAGAACTACAGTAGTAGTTCACCACATACCTAACTAACTACGTAATACTAATTAAAGACATATACCGATAAAGGTCTATCTATGGATACATGTTTGCATTGCACTTAACTTAAAAAAAAAACAGCCGAATTGAGAACCTTCTCTTATTTGAAATCGTTTAAAAATTACATAATATCCAAAGATTCAGTATGTAAAAAAAAATCTTTAGTACCTTAAATTATTTTAAAGTTCTATTTCCTAAACCGAAGTGAAACCACTACAATCTAGGCTCTACATATTATATCCCATAGCTGCGTGTCACTGTGCTGTTATGTGGCAAGTATGTTGCTTACCATCAGGCACATGTCCTGCTCGTCTCGTCACTTTTTATTAAAAAAAAAACATATTTCAATAAAACTATTTACCCATTCGATCAAAAGAGAAGGATTATCAAAATTGGTTCGTCAGTTCTTGAGAAATCGGGGAACATATTTATGTAAAAGGTAGTTGAATTAATAACCTCCTCTATAAAAAGAAGCCTACGTGCTACGAGTACTTACTCCAGACTATAATCTAACCGTGTTTCAACCCGATCCGTTCAATCGTTTCGACGTGATGGATCAACAAACATCCATACATCCGAACTAATAATAAAAGTCTTTTTACAGCTCCACTTAAATGACAAAGCCTCTTTAGGCAGCTGTATCACCGGCAACGATGAACGAGTAACGAGTAGAGCTAGAGTTAGAAACGAGTTGGCGAGCCGCGGGGAGCGAGTGCGTAGTTCCGATAGTTATGTAGCTCGCCTATAAGCAAGTGTGCGAGTGAGGCGAGCGATTACTCGCATCACTCGCATCTTTCAGATCCGCACTGTAGAGAAATGACCGCCAGTTGCTCTCTCGGCGTTGTTCTAATCGCTTAGCGAGTATCGCTGCGCGAGTGTTATCTTTCATAGCTCTTGTTGCTCAGCGACAAACTTGTGAAGCGGGTGCTCGCCGGCAATGTAAACAGTCAGCGATCAACTGTTTGTATATAGATCTCTTTTATATACACGGAATGTAAATCTATTGTACGTTTCTTAAGCGAGAAACTAAATAGTCGATAGTAACTCGTTTTCTCGTCAGCGGTGGGACAACTTTACAGCTTACAGCTGATTATTTTTTAGTTGACATTATTCTTTGTGTAGGTACATAATAAAATAATACTATTTTATTATGTACACAGACTATTATTTACATATGTATGATTTTATTGTAAGTGACGTTACCAATTGTTCTTTTGAATTATTGGCTTGAATAAATAAATTGTAATTGTATTCAAAGGATTGAAATCTACCACAGTCAAAAAACGACAATCGTACTCAAAGAAACCATATTGACATTGAATTAGGTTTTAACGGCAGCTAAGCTTAAGAAAAAATGACCTTGAGTGAATCCGTTAAGGATATGAATAGACATGACCCACTGCCTCTAATATCTTAATACTCATGATGGAATGACTGGAGGTTCGCAATCATAGATTTTTTGCTAGACATCGGATTTGTAGAATACGCGATTACCTGCAACCTAGCGGTTTAAAAGTGTTGATGTAAAAGAGGGATTGGGGCCACAAATACACGGAAAGTCTACTTAATTTTTAATCGACTCCAAAATAAGAGGCGGTCATCGTTGTTATTTTTTTTTGTACGTATGTTACGCGATAGCTCCGCTAATTTGTGAATCAATTTTGACGGTAGAGATCATAGTTCAAAAGTGGTCCCATATAATCTTTTCGAAATCGGTGTGGTGGATTTTAATTGGTTGACTTAAAAAATTTGGTTGCGAACATTTAATTTTAAATGGAAGTGGGTTTTTGTCAATTTGACAATCAAAATTATGTTGAAAATTCACCCATAACACCATCTGACCCCAAACTAAGCAAAGCTTGTAACATGGCGGCCAGATAGATGATATAATATAGTTTTAAATACATACTTATTATACATAGAAACACCCAGACACAGTGCAAACATTTGAATTCATCACACAAATATTTGCACTGGGTGGGAATCGAACCCACGACCCTCGGCTTCGCAGGCAGAGCTACTACCCACTAAGCCACGAGGCCAGTCGAAGAAGAAGATCTATGATTGTTCAGAAGCTCGAGTCCCCAGCAGGTCTACCGCCTAGTACATTTGCTTTCAGTTCTGTTGCTTACGGAAAGCAGATGTGGTTGTCTGCTTACATCGGCGTTTTAAAATGGCCGATGACGTTACAAATGAAAACATAGCAGAAAGCAGGACGTCTACTCTCTTTCTACGAAAACGTAATTTCGAAATAAAATCACGACTTTCCTACTCCGATTCTACTTCCATCCATCGTTTCGTCCGTTTAAATGTTCTAACATTAAAATGTCAAACAATCTATATTAGCACGCCGAATGGTTATGCTTACCTATACGTTAGGCCAAATAAACGCCAGCAATTCGGTCATACATCGCATCAACCAAGAGTATCGGAAAGGGCTTTTCTTAATAAATAAATAAATAAATATTGGTGGACATCACACACAACAATAATAATAACGGTTTTTTCATCATGGGAACAGCAGGATATGTACCTGATGATGAGCAACATGCTTGTCATAACAACACAGTGTCTTTATTGTACTTGAAGAGTCCCCATCATTACTTAGCTATGAACTGCGCTTGTCACCCAGAGATATAAGATGATTTTTCTCTTTGCTCTGTACATTTCTCAATTTCAGGTTTTTGGAAATGTCTGAACATGTATTGATAATAATGTAACAATATATCCACAGCATGTTTCCGAAGAGTGCTGGCCGGACAACGTGCGCTGCGAAGTTTCGTCCGAAGAGTCGTGCCATGTGAGCGACTGGAAGACTGCCGAAGAGAGTGTGCAGAGGAGAGGCGATTCCATTGCGAGAGCTTCAACTATCGGTGAGTTAGTGCTACTCTTTACTAATATCCGAAGAGAGCTGCCTAGCCAGAACATGTTGCGAAGTTTCATCCGAAGAGTTGTACCATGTCAGCGACTAGATGACTGCAGAAAGGAGTGTGTAGAGGAGAGGCGATTCCATCGCAGGAGTTTCAACTATCGGTGAGCTAGTGTTACTCTTTATTAATAGCCGTTGAGTGCCAGTCACGCAGCGCGTGTTGTGAAATTCATCGGAAGAGTCGTACCATGCGAGCAACAGAAAAACTGCCGAAGGAAGTGTGCAGAACAGAGGCGATTCAATTTCGAGAGTTTCAACTATTGATAAGCCGATGAGTGCTGGTCACTCAGCGCATGCTGCGAAATTTCATCCGAAGAGTTGTGGCTGGACTATTCCAGATACGATATGTGTTCCAAAATTGGTTGAATTTTGGAACACATATCATATCTGGTGATGTAATTGAATTCCGTTTAGAAGTTATAATAATAAATAAATATTGGCGGACAATTCACACACAACACCATCTGACCCCAAACTAAGCAAAGCTTGTATGATGGCGGCCAGATAGCTGATATAATACTAATATAGTTTAAATACATACTTATTATACTTAGAAACACCCAGACACAGTGCAAACATTTGAATTCATCACACAAATCATTTGCACTGGATGGGAATCGAACCCACGATCCTCGGCTTCGCAGGCAGAGCTACTACCAACTAAAGGCCTGATTTCATTTTGATTAGTTTGCGTGCGAGTGAGTAGTGCAGGTGTTGAGTGATTGGTAGCAAACACGTGTGGACACTGATTGATTATTGCGAGTGCAAAGTAATCAGTCACTCGCACTCGCCATCGCACTCGCACTCACACTCGCAATAATCAAAATGTAAACCGACCTTAAGCCACGAGGGCAGTCAGTTTCGATGTATAGATCATCATAATATATATTACTATTTATCCTGCTAATATGATAACTATAATTGTCGCTCAGTTGAACGACAATCATCCAAAATTTGTCAGTTATAATATTAGTAGGATAGGAGGATATAAACTCTTTACACGCTCGTGTCCACGGTATAACGACTGCGTAACAAATTCATAGTATTGTAGTAAAAATATGAACTTAATTTGTGATTCCCACGGCTTGTTCGCACCATTGTCATTTCCTGATTGACTGAGGCTAATGTTTGATACTTTGCTAATATGATAATTTGTCTAAGATATATTACGCAGATAAACTACCAACACGATACATTGCCTTCCACTTCCAATACTAACGAACCTGAATCAATTTAAGAGCCATATGATGTTCTGAAAATGACACAATTTTGTTAAGATGACTATTAGTAATCAATAAATCAAGAACTCTGAATTACGATCTATGAAATGAAAAAAAAATGTTGTCTGTAAAGTCGGTTTACTGACGATAGTTTAACGTGACAACGTCTTAAGAAAATACTGATGGAATGGTACTGACTAGTATTTGTGTTAAGCGCCATCTAGGTAAAACATTCTGAAGCTTTTTGAAAAGCTGTTCAAAGCGCCATCTCTGGGTACATCATTGTACTAGCACAAGATCTTAACTTCATATCGTCGCTTTTCTAAAACATGGACAGACTCCTTGAACGTAATACACATTTCACTCACTAGATAGTGCGAAAAGTAATAAGGCGACGTAACGGCGGTAACGGCAAGTGACGTCATGTTTTGCGGGCGTGCAGCCGGCTTCATCGAATTATAAGACGTTATCACGTCAAAAAAACAGAATAGGCGGAACTATCGTGTAACATAGGTACATACAAACAAAAAAATAACGAATTGGGAACCGCCTCCTTTTTTAGAAGTTTATTTTTATTTTGGTAGTATAGAGTGACGAGATGAGCAGGGTTATGTACCGGATGGTAAGCAACATACCTGCTCATAACAGCACAGTGGCACATAGCTATTGGAACATGAAGAGTCCAAATTATTACCTAGCACCGCACTGCGCTCGTCACCCGGAGATATAAAATGTTTTATTAGGCCAGTGATTTTTCTGGAAACATTGCCGTTCAAATCGGAACACAGTAATGTTTGCATACTACTGCTTGGTGGCAGAATATCCGGCAAAGGTGTAGTACTTCCCCAGGCGGACTTGGAAAGAGCTCTATCACCACGAAACAACGAAAAACGACAACATAAGTTGTTTAAAACCAGATGTCTAAATCTAAATATACGCACCTTTACTTAGTTTAACTTAGAACATAACTACTAAGACATGTATACAAATAAAAATACTACTTTAGAACAAAATGAGACAATGTTACAAACGAATGCGATAACCATCTTATGACTCCCATTGTATACGTAATTCAATCATGGGATATGAAATTTAACGAAACTGCATGGATTTAGATAAATATACTCTTTATTAACAACCAGTAATGTGCTAAACATCACTCTGTTTCGGTTTGAAAGGCAATGTTTTCAGAAAAAATTCAGGGCACACATCTTACATAGAGATGTGCCCTTGTCACGCAGAAATTGCAGGGCACACATCTTACATAGAGATGATCTTACAAGGGCTGAGATAGCTCGGCAATGATTTAGGCTGTTTATGTTACAATAGCTACGCGACAGCGTGTTGTTATGAGCAAGCGTGTTGCTTACCGTCAGGTACATGTCCTGCTCGTCCTGTCATTAATTACTAAAACGAAATTCCTCTATAATTGGGATGATGTCTGGATCAAAAATATACATTGCCTATTACTCTGTCAGGTAGAATAGGGAAAAATATTGGACTCGTATTATTTGAATCAGGCGTGGTCGCAGTTTCAAATTTTGGGGGGGTCACCAATAAATAATGCAACGTCATGTCCCCTGTGACATCCCCCCTTCGGACCGCACTTGCATTGAATAAATATCTGAATTTATAATACGTTTATGTTATGTTTTATCCAATTATTAAAAATCGACACAGATGTAGATTATCAAACTTCTAGAGTGAAGAGTTGTGACGTCACGTTTACATAAGAAGCGAACATAGACGTCACGTCACTCGAAAATTCAAAGCACTACATATATAAATATCTTCGTCATTTGTTGTTTGTAAAACAAAAGAAAAATACGTTTACAATTTTTGTCATAATGTAACTGACGGACTAATTCGTTTTTTTTAGGTACGATGCGAATTATAAATGAAAAAAAAAGATGTGTGGCACTCGGGGACTGCCGCGGTAAAGCTATTGCATGTTGCATGCATTTTTATCAACATAAGCAATAGGGATGTTAACAGCTTTTCGGAATTGCTTTTATTTTGAAGAGTGACATTTGTTTACCATAATTTATCAACTTATGCAATTATATTTTTTTAAATTTAATTTCTACAGTATTTTTGGGATAATGTTGAGTCTGAGTCACATTTGTTTTTATCATAATCAATCTATTCTATGTCATAATGCTGGAAAGGTTGAGTACAAAATAATATAAACTCATTAAGGTAAAATTTCTACAAAAGATTTAATACAAAATGTTACTTATTTACATTAAGGTTAAAGTTATACAAAGAGATTAAGTACAAAATATCACTTATTTACAGCAACTATTCAAAACAATCTCAAAATCAAATGAGTCAAACAAACTCTCTTACATCATCATACTGTCATATACTTCTCTTAAAATTAATCACACTAACTAAATAAATATTGGTGGACTATTCACACACATGAAAATCTGACCCCAAACTAAGCAAAGCTTGTACTATGGCGGCCAGATAGCTGATATAATACTTATACAGTTTTAAATACATACTTGCTACTAGCTTTACCCGCAACTTCGTCTGTGCAAAATAAATATTAAGGTAATAATACAATTTCATCAAAATCGGTTCTGTTGTTTAGATGTGAAAGCGTAAGATACAATCGTCGCCCATTTCAACTCCAATTTCATCCCCATACAGGTCGAAATTAAAAAATTGCTAGAACAAACATTTATTTGTTTCGTGTCAAGTGTCTATATATTATACAGAGTTTCATGGTTTAATCTTCAACGGTTGGGAATTTTCATATTGACTTTCAACCCCAATTTCACCCCATACAGTTCGAAATCACAAAATTGATAAAACAAACATTTAAGTGCTTCGTATCAGGTATCTAGAGACAAAATTTGATAACTTTGAAAATCACGAATTTTCATACAACAGTTCATCCTTGTTTCACTCTCTTAGGGGTTGAATTTAGCAAAACCCCGTCTTAGTGAGCGCCTACATGCTAAAAGGGACCTCCATACAAAATTTCAGATTCCTAGCATTTGTAGTTTCTGAGATTCCTTGATGAGTGACCTTTCGCTTTTGTATTTATAGAAGACTAGCGGCCCGCTCCGGCTTCGCTCGAATAATAACCTAGATATCAACTGCAGTGCCATCTGCCGAGCTGATTTGTGAATCTAAACCTTCCAGGGTCCTACCCAAATATATACAAAAAAAACATTCAAATCGGTCCAGCCATTTAGAAGGAGTTTAGGTACTAACAATGAAAAGTGGCATTGATTTATATTTATATAGATAGATAAAATATGAAGAAACACCCAGCCACAGTGCAAACATATTTTTTTTATAATGTGACTCATCACTCTATATTATAAACGAGCAGGACATGTGCCTGATGGTAAGCAACATGCCTGCCACATAACAGCACAGTGACACGCTGCTTTTGGAACATGAAGAGTCCAAATTATTACCTGCAGCACTGCACTGCGCTCGTCACCCAGATATATAAGATGTATTATCTGTATGCCCTGTAATTTCACTGGAAACATTGCCCTTCAAACCGGAACACAGTAATGTTTGCACATTACTGCACTGGGTGGGAATCGAACCCACAACCCTCAGTTTCGCAGGAAGAGCTACTAAATCCACTAAGCTCATGGCTTCTAATTCGCTCGCCAGTCTAATTCACTAACATAAGATTATTTTTATTAGTTTATTATTACTTCATTATACAACTGTTAATGTTTATTTTTTTTTATTTTCCTGTTCAATTCAATTCATTTATTCGAACCATAAATCCATAAGAACATGTGGTAACGTCATTCACAAAAAATCAAAGAATCTGTGTACAAAATAAGATAAAATAACTAAGGTAAAAATTAATATAAGCAGCTGTAAAGGAGCCTCAGCAATTTAAAGCAGTGAATTGTGTGTGAATTGTCCACCAATATTTATACAGTATACTAAGTACATGATTGAGTACAAACAATGTTACACCAAAAGTTTTATAAATCTACTATTTTACCTTACTACAAGATTCCAATTTCAACACATTTCTCTTCCATATGTTATCTTTAACTTTGACTAACACTTGACTTTGTTGCCTTGCTCAATAGGTTTTTATTTCATTTTTAAACTTGATTTCATTGAGAGCTTGTGCAGGGATTGCAAAAATATAGAAGCGTAGGAAATACAATTTTGTGTTTATGGTGTGCTTTAGGATTCAGATTTAATTTCTGCCATTGACTTTGATTTTTTCTTACATACATTATACATTGATAAATATATGTACAATGATCCCTTCATTGCTACTTCTTCATACTAAAGTTGTTATGTGGTGAAAATCTCCCGTACTGATTCTCTAGCTGATAAATTATATAAACCATGGATTGCTTTCTTTTGCAATATGAAAACATAGTTCCTGTCCGCAGCCTTCTTCCACAGATTTATCATCATAGGCACAGGTATTTTCAGATGAAGCTGCTCCTTATCCCATATCCAAGGCTGTTTCATATTTTATTGTGTTCAGGACATACGCGACACTTGACAGTACACACATTTAGATCTCTTTTTATTTGGACATATCCAACAATCGCATAAGATAATCTTGAAGATCTGAAACAAGCAAACAAACGCTTATTATATTTTACGCACATAACCTAACTTTGTAAACAGTGTTAAAGATGAAGTTCTAAGCCGAAAATCATCTATTACATATTTATGTACTAGGCTGCTTTATGTATTATACATAGGTAAATAGTATTAAACGTAAAACTGTACTTACAAAGATGTTTTCACGTTCATGAATTATTCTGAACTACAAAAGTCTTTGTTTCTTGATTGCAAAAAAGTTTGCCTTCTTTGGTAAATTGGCACTACCTATTCCCTTTAGTAAATCCAGATTCCATATTGTTAAGCCAAAACATCTCAATTATAGCACGCTTCTTGGAACATGAAGATTTTCAGCTTTTTCACTATATATTTTGCTTTTAAGGCACTTTGTTTTTTGTTTATTCATCTTTAGTGACATAATGACATTGACATTCATGTACATCCAAAAATTTTAAACGTCGCGAAATCAGTGTTCCATCTACTCAAAATATTTATCCCTAAACTTAAGTTAAAATAAAAATCCCTAAAATTGATTAAATAGTGAGCTAGTGAGCGTTTACGCTGACATTATTGCTTCATTGATATACTTATTCCAAAATATGCTATGATAATAGCCGTTAGAAAGTTATTTTCCCGTTCTCTACGTACTCAAATCCACTACGTATCACGGGAAATCCGTTAAGTTGGCAACACTGCTAAGAGCATTTAGTCTGTAAATGTAAAACCATAAGATTGAAAGTCGAATGACCGAGTGGGGAGGACGGCGTGACAGTCTTCCCTCCCTCTTTTTTTGTGAACATAAGAAAGAGATGCACCATTAGTAACAATCGGTCTCCAGGCCCGCGATAAAAGCTATGCAATAGCTTAAAAATAAATAAAGTGGCCAAGTGCGAGTTGGACTCGCCCATGAAGGGTTCCGTTCCAGCAAGTAACATAATATACATAGTACACATAGTTCTTGTAGTTCGTTGTAACTTTGATCGAAGTTTTAATAATAGTGTATTTATGACGTACTAAAAAAAACTACTCATCAGATCGAGTTCAAACTAATTTTCGTTGGTAGTTTTCATGGTAATGTACATCATATATTTTTTTAGTTTTTTCATTCTCTTACTTTAGAAGTTAGAGGGGGGGGGGACACACATTTTACCACTTTGGAAGCGTCTCTCGCGCAAGTTATTCAGTGTAGACAAAAATTATATTAGAAACCTCAACATCATTTTTTTAGACCTATCGATAGACACCCCACACGTGTAGGTTTGATGAAAAAAAAATTTTTGAGCTTCAGTTCTCAGTATGGGGGGCATCCCTAATTTTTGTTTTTTTAAAAAACTTTTGTAAAAATCTGAATGCGGTTCACAGAATACATCTACTTACCAAGTTTCAACAGTGTAGTTCTCATAGTTTCGGCAAAAAGTGGCTGTGACATACGGACGGACAGACAGACAGACAGACAGACAGACAGACAGACAGACAGACATGACGAATCTATAAGGGTTCCGTTTTTACGTTTTACGGAACCCTAAAAACCCAGAAAATAAAAAGCAGTTGCCAGTAACGCGCTCACTGGGTCACTGGTGAACTGACCAATGGCGGCTGTATCGTTGCTTATTATTGAAATAGCAATGGTATAGTAAAAATGTTTTGTCGAGATTTTCATTCATGCTCCTGTACCTAATTGTGACTGGCCTTGCGACTCAATTGCTAGTAAGTATGCCTGCAGGACTGTAGGTCGTGAGTTCAATTCCCACTTATGACAAATATTTGTATTATAAATTCAGATATTTATTCAATGCAAGCGCGGTCCGAAGGTGGGCCCTCCCCACCTTCGGACCTGCGGCGGGTATGTCACAGGGGACATGACCACATGACATTGCATTATTATTGGTGACCCCCCAAATTTGAAGCTGCGACCACGCATGATTCAATGTCTGTTTGTTTATATCTATCATCATAAGTACCTATGTGTTTACCATTATAGAAGTATTATATCAGCTAACTGGTCATCATTGTGCAAGCACTACTTAGTTTTGGCTAGATGATTGTACATGTACACCAATATTTTAGAAAAGTGAAAACTTTTTTTAGCGCGCCACAGACAGATTTTTCGTGGGCTGTGAATTGAATTCTAGCGTCATGCTCAGAAATGATAAGAAATTTTCGGGTGAACTCGGGACCATGGCCATTGGTCATCTAGAAATGCGTCAGCATTTTCCATTGGCATGCTAACTTATTTCTAGATGGTCATGCTCATGGCCACGCCCTCCGGTTTCACTCGCGTAGTTTTCATAGTGAGCTATCAAATTCTGGCTTATAAGTTTTCATTTCTATCGGCAGTTCCTATGACTGCCAATTTTTTTATTTATTAAACTACTTGGCCTGTCTCAATTTCATTATGGTTGCACAACTAATCTATATAGCCTATTGAGGCGCCATCTGTTCCAGACTTATGAAACTAACGATTAATTACAACGTTAAAAATCAGTTAGTTTTAAATAAATAAATGTTTCCAGAGATATTACTGGGCTCAGAGATATAACAACTTAAATCTCGGGGTGACGAGCGCAGTGCAGTGCTAAGTAATGATTTGGACTCTTCATGCTCCAATATCTGCGTGTCACTGTGCTGTTATGTGGCAGGCATGTTGCTTACCGGCACGTGTCCAGCCCGCCACGTCACTATTTATTTGAAAAAATAACATTGTTGGACAATTCACACACAACATCATCTGACCCTAAACTAAGCAAAGCTTGTAATATGGCGGCCAAATAGCTTATATAACACTTATAAATATAGTTGTGAATACATACTTATTATACATAGAAACACCCAGACACAGTGCAAACATTTGAATTCATCACACAAATATTTGCACTGGGTGGGTTATTAATTATTAATTGTTGATTAATCTAAATAAAAGCTACACTATCTCACGAGCTGGACCAAATTGCACATAGGTACATTCCAATTTTCGTCAATATCGGTAACTTGGTGAAGAATTCGCTGGTAACATCATGACACTGGATTTTGGTTTACCCTGCTGAACCCTCCTCGCATTGCTACGCCACCTGTCGAAAATTGGTCGTACCAATTCAGAAACCTTCTTTAGCTCATACCATAGAATAGATAATACAGATAGAACGGACACTCCCCACCCCCCGCCAGTTTCAAGCTTCCTACCCCGCAAGGACGCGAGAAACACTCAACGAAGGGTTATATCGGACGACAATTTTCTATGAGAATACGACCATGACGCTGTGTTGCTGTGTTATTTAAATTTAGGTACCAATTTTTTCATCTGTTCAACGAAACAAGAATAACAGATTTTTAATTTCATAAGAATTTCTATAATATACTAGGATTGAATCGTTTTTCTACTGTGTTTTGATAAGTTCACAATTTTAAGTTTTAAGAGATTTTTGATTTCATAAGAATTTCTACAAAGATTGAATCATTTTTATAAACTGTGCTACTGGTTAGAAGTACGCGCCAACACTGAAGTCCTGTGACGAAATTATTAAACTCGTTGTTTTTAAACTGCGGCTTTCGTTAATCGTTGTGAAATACGTCAGTGGCGCCAATAACGTATGGTAACGAGTGATGGCGCGGAGTATAGTTCGCTTAGTCACTAGTGTTGCCAATTTAGTGGATTTTTTTACTAAGATTGCTACTATTCAGTATTATTGGTAAGTGATTATTTCTTAGCATTCAACCGAGTCAAAAAAAAGAAAGAGGTTCTATATTAGACTATCTGTACTTTTATGTGCGTCCATGTATATATTATGTCGGTCAATAGTGAACAATGAATATAGGATTTCATCTAGTAGTATGCTTATTTAAGATTTCGCAACAACCGTTCATTAAAAGCAGTAAGAGGATACGAGTACATTGACTATTGGAGTGGATAGTTCCAAAAAAAATTTACGATATTTTTAAACTAAAACTTATTCTGTAATTAACGGCTTTGACATTGACTTATAAACTTTAACTGTGTCTGGGTGTTTCTATGTATAATAAGTATGTATTTAAAACTATATAAGTAATTATATCAGCTATCTGGCCGCCATCATACAAGCTTTGCTTAGTTTGGGGTCAGATGGTGTTGTGTGTGAATTGTCCACCAATATATTAAAAAAAAAATGGTTCTAGTACTACCGGTACTACTACGATTAAGTTTCATTTTTAACCAACTTCAAAAAAGGAGACGGATCTCAATTCGTTTATATGTTTGTTACGTGATAGCTCCATTTATTGTGAAACAAAGGACATAAGCCCAAATCACATTGAAAAAACCCAGGTGCCACACCTGGGTTTTTTGATGTAGCTCGGATTTTAAGTTATTAGTAATAATATTCTAAACTATCATCATCATCCGTTTGAGTGGCTAACCTGCGTTTTTTTGCCTGTAGAAGTTTTGTAGAAGTTCGTGTCAAAAGCTCGTTTTATGGAACAAAATATGTTGTATAATTTGGTGTTAATTATAGAAAAATAATATATACCGGCTGAGTCATAAAGATATATATCAAACAATGCACGAATATGCTTAGGTTCTTTTCGCGTTGGTGGCCTTGGAATTCAAATTTAACGAGTGTAAGTAAAATAATTCATGATAATACGCTTATTTTTGGTAATGTACTTTGGACTTTGTATTCAATTGTCAGTATGCTTACATCGCGGGTCAAATCTGGACAAGTACTAGCACAAGCACAGCACTAGCATAGGCCTGGGATATGAGGCGTAGGTACTTGAAGAGAGGTATATGCTAAGATGTTATGAAGATGATGATGATGATTACATCGGATTGCAAACAGTATTGGTGAACTTTAAAAAAAACGCCTACAAAACTACACTGATAAAAAACATTTGTTAGCCACTAATTTGGGTTATGGGAGTGGTGTATTTTTTTTCCTAAAATATATTTACATACAATTATTCGTTTTTTTTTTAGATTAGATACAATTATTTTGTGCCGAGGTCAGATGAAAACAAAACTAAAAATTACTTTCGTTTTTTTTTGTTCAAGTTTTTTATGATCGTCGTTGAAATTTGGTCAATTAAGTTTCTGAATTTAATTTGAAATTAAAACTGATTTTTGTTTATTCGGCGCAAATATGATTGTGATTTGAGTATAATAGACTCACTTACTATTCTCACAATACTTATTTAAAGTTTTATGCGATCCTTACTATAATGCGAATAAATAAATCACTATTTATCAATATACAAAAGTAATATAGCAATTAGGAATAAATTAAATCCGGAACTAGCAACATTATCTTTCCGGCCGGTTCGAGTTTGTTTACAAAATTGAATTTTGAGTTTTGAGTTGGAAAATCATCTTGTTTTTCTTTACTGTGCTGACATGAGATGTAAATAATTAGTTTGTGCAGTGTATGATACTCTGATATACCTAGTGAACTGTGATGACGCCTTGCAACTTATGAACGTTGTTGTATCTAATCTAATGTTCTGTGACTAGCCTACCTACCTATAATGAAATACGCGATATGTGGAGTGATTAATTAATATATTGTCAGAATAAAGTTTTCTCTTTGGGTAAGTGTACTTAACTAAAAATCAATTCGTCCATGGTACCTTTATTATCTCCTATTTTGTTTTAAATCTTCTCCCTTCTGGTTGTTGATGAAAGTTATATGTACCTACATTAAAGATCGAACACTAACTAGGTAAGATTATAGGCCACTTAATACAGGCAGGTGAACTCACGGGTCACAGCTATTCCATAAAATAATTTAGTAACCCTAGATGACACGCACACATGCGTAAATGTGTTCGAACGACATATGCGTAGTTGTGTGAGTGTAGGTATGCCAACTGCACCGTCTGTATAGATTTTAGGCCGAGTGTCCGGGGTGTGCTCATACACAACGACTTTGCTAAATATCATCAAATACATAGATAGAAACGCTTTATTGTCCACGATATAAAACTTACAAAACAAAGAGACTTGAACAAGTGAAACAAGTGACGACCTTATCGCTAAAAGCGATCTCTTCTAGGCAACCGAAGGATGGAGAGAAACATGAAAAGGAAATAAACGGGTTTAGGGTACAGTGTGACTATAGGTATCACATAAACATACATATCAATAATCATAAATGCTAATACTTAGAATACCTACTTTTAACGTACAATAAACTAATATATACATTGATAATATACCTACTTAAATAAAATAAATAAATAAACATGAATAGATAATTGATATGAATAAATTCATTGTGGTGACAGCTGTGATAGATAAAAGTCCTTGACTTGGTTCTGAAACACAGGCAATGATGGAGCATGTCTGACAGGCACCGACCGGTAAGGCATTCCATAGCAGGACAGCCTGAAAAGCGAAAGATTTGCCGTAAAAGGTTTCAGTGTACATAGTGTACGATTCTACAAAAAACATACAAACCAACATTTATTTTTACAATATAAATATGTAAATATCGAAGAAAGGGTGTCAACCCTTTGATATTGAATCGCCATTTTAAATAACCGTCGTTAATTGACGTTAAGTCATTTAAATGTCAAGTCACTTTGACGTTTTTAAATGACAGAACAATGTTTACGGGGCTAGCTAATTTTCTTACAAAAAAACCTCCATTGTTTTTTTAGGTTAGTTATTTTTACCACACTATTTTTGCAGCATCTCACGGCAAATAAACCAATTAAATAAACTACTGTAATAATCTGCATAGTTAAGTTTATGAATAAAATAGCCTTGCGTTAGCCCAATTACGACAGTTAGTGGAATATCCAGGCCGCCATGGCGGGTAATTCACATCATCTTTTATATAGATTATTGTTTGGTTGATGGCAGAGATGTAGCTAGAACTTTTTTAAGGCTTATCACATTAGGCTAAATTTAGTCGCTACTGAATTCAGTGCAGTGTAATAGCATTCAGTAAGCTAGCATACTACATTCAGAAGCGAGGATTGCTTGCTTTTAACTTACTTCTGAATTGACTCAATAAACTTGCTTTTAAATTTCCTTCTGAATTCAGTCAACTAAATTTAACCAAATGTCACACCTAAGCGTTTTAGGTCATAAAACCAATAATGAAATTATACCTAGTCATACATAATACAGTAAAGTAGTCATTTTAAACTTTGAAAATGTATACAATTTGTATGCTCTTTCTTTTGTTTCTATGTTTTTATTAATTGACGTGTAAATTGTACATTTATGAATAAAGTACTTTGACTTTGTCAAACGAAATATTATATTTTTAGGCATTATACTGTAACAATAAAAATAAGTTATTATCTTATGAGTCATTTTACCTACCGTGCGTTTTTATAACTAAAAGGATTGCGGATGGATTATTGCGGATTGGTTAGCCCAATTACGCCAGTTAGTGGAATATCCAGGCCGCCATGGCGGGGTAATTCACATCATCTTTTATATAGATTATTGTTTGGTTGATGACAGAGACGTAGTTAGGACTTAGGGCATAGAATAAATAAAATAAATCTTAGTGGATATTTCATACACAACACCCTCTAGCCCCAAATTAAGCAAATTTTTTACTATGGGAGCCAGATAGCTGATAAATATAATCCTACTAATATTATAAATGTCAATGTATGGATGTTTGGATATTAGGAGGTTTGGATGTTGTTGCTCAATCACGTCCTAACGTATGAACGGATCGGGCTGAAATTTGGAACACAGATGGATTATAGTCTGGAAGAACACATAGGCTACTTTTTATCCCGGAAAAACTACGGAAACAACGGGAACGGGAACTTTGCGGGTAACACCGCGGGGCGCTGCTAGTACTAATATAATTTTAAATACATAAGATACATAGAAAACACCCAGGTGTAATACAAATATTTGAAACCATGTCACAAATACTAGCACTGGGTGGGAATCGAATCCACGACCCACGGCCTTGCAATCAGACTTACTACCAACTAAGCCACCAATCAGCCGAATCCTGCTAATATTATAAATGTCAAAGTTTGGATGTTTGTTGCTCAATCACATCTGAGTTGAATAGGTTGGGTTGAAATTGGAACACAGTAAGATTATTGTCTAGAATAACACATAAGCCTAAAGCAAGAAAACGAAAAAAGGACATTTTCGACGCCGTTCACTGAAGTTAAGAAACTAAAAACTATGACAAAAAAATATTGACGTGTGGGTACAATCAAGAAGAAGCACAATAACCGAATAGAATTTTAAAAATAGATCAGAGTTTTTTACAATAAAAAAATAAAAATGACACCGAAAAAACCCGTTTTAATTCGAGTACTCGAAATTATCAGCGATGACCCCACATTATCTTTTGGTAATAAAATTCCTATTTGTACGTTCTAGTGAAGTAACCGAACACTTTTTTAAATTTATGTTTAGTCATTGAGTAATTAAATAAAACTTGGTCAAAAATGGACGCCTGATTAAATATTGATTTTTCCTCCAAACTGTGTCATGCTATTCTCGACTTTATGTACATCACATTAAGAAACGCGTCGCGCGGGTGAAATCTGATTTTTTCCTGGCTTTAGGCGCACTCGGAAACCACACTACATTTTTTGAACCCCGACGCAAAAACAACTGGGATACGTTTGACATGTCTGTGCGTTTGTTTGTCTGTAACATCGTTGCTCCCAAGCGGACGAACTGATTTTGATTTAGATTTCGTTTGAAAGATTTATTTATTTCAACTAGTAGATGAATTAGTCACGAGTGTTTTTCGTTATAAATATTGGTGGAATTTTCACACATAAAACCATTGTAATCAAAGTGGACTATGTGAGCTGATCGCTGATATAATACATATATAGGTCATTTTAGTGTACATAATAAGGTATACTTATTATACGTACATAGAAAACATATACCTAGTTGTTTCTTTAAAATCGGTTTAGCCGTTTTAAAGTTATAAGCTCTTTTGTTTGCTGCGGTAGCAACCTCAGACGCATTATGGGTATTTGCTTTACTTGCAAAAATACGCATAATAGCTCAGTCGAGGCAGACATTGGAATAGAAAAAAATCCGGGGAGCGATTTTTTTTAAAACGTCGGGGAGGGTTGTTGGAAGTATAAATCTCGATTTTCTAACTAATCCCGGTAGAGGGTTCGCCGCCATCTTGTTTTAAAGTTTTTGTGAAATACCTCGTTAATTTTCAACTTTAGAGCAAAAATTACCGTATCCAAAGTTGTTGGAAATTTAATTTCTCACAAGTTTGATTCAAGTCATTTTTACGCTAGGATCAATATTTGCAGAGTTATACTATCAAGTTTATCAAAAAAATCGTAATGAGTGTAATTTTATTTTCTTCAACTTTTGTTCTCGCACTTTTTTTACTTATTTTACTTTTAGTATTTGTTGTTATAGCGGCAATAGAAATACATGATCTGTGAAAATTTCAACTATCTAGCTATCACCGTTCTTGAGATACAGCCTGGTGACAGACAGACGGACGGACGGACAGACGGACAGCCAAGTCTCAGTAACAGGGTTCCGTTTTTAACTAAGATACTATAGGGAACCCTAAGAAGTGCGACAACCAAAGTTGAAGAAAATAAAATTCCACCCATTACAATTTTTTTGTTAAACTTGATAGCATAACACTGCAAATATTGATCCTAGCGTAAAAATGACTAGAATCAAACTTGTGAGAAATTAAATTTCCAACAACTTTGGATATGATCATTTTTGCTCTAAAGTTGAAAATTAACGAGGTATTTCACAATAACTTTAAAACAAGATGGCGGCGAACCCTCTACCGGGATTAGTTCGAAGATCGAGATTTATACTTCCAACCACCCTCTTCGACGTTTAAAAAAAAGAAATCGCTCCCCGGATTTTTTTCTATTTCAGGCTAATTTTATGTCTGCCCCGACCGTACTATAATCTAAAAAATAAAGTAGCCAAGTGCGAGTTGGACTCGCCCATGAAGGGTTTCGTCCCAGCAAGTAACATAACATCTATGTATGTTATGTTACTTACACATAGTTCTTGTAGTTCGTTGTAACTTTGATCGAAGTTTTAATAATAGTGTATTTATGACGTACTAAAAAAAAACTACTCATCAGATCGAGTTCAAACTAATTTTCTTTGGTAGTTTTCATGGTAATGTACATCATATATTTTTTTTAGTTTTTTCATTCTCTTACTTTAGAAGTTAGAGGGGGGGGGGGGGGACACACACATTTTACCACTTTGGAAGCGTCTCTCGCGCAAATTATTCAGTGTAGACAAAAATTACATTAGAAACCACAACATCATTTTTTAAGACCTATCGATAGACACCACACACGTAGGTATGATGAAAAAAAAATTTTTGAGCTTCAGTTCTCAGTATGGGGGGCACCCCTAATTTTTGTTTTTTTTTTAAACTTTTGTAAAAATCTTAATGCGGTTTATAGAATACATCTACTTACCAAGTTTCAACAGTGTAGTTCTCATAGTTTCGGAAAAAAGTGGCTGTGACATACGGACGGACAGACAGACAGACATGACGAATCTATAAGGGTTCCGTTTTTACGTTTTACGGAACCCTAAAAAGGAAACTATTGCATTGAGGGTTTTTTAAGTTTTTTATTTGATTACAATTATTTTTATTGTTATTAAACTTACGCAATTTTAACACATTTTTAACGCTGCCTAAACGTTGAAGTTATTAAATAATCCTGTATTACAGTCCTGTATAATATAAATACTGTGAGAATTATTGTTTATATATTGTGCGCGGACGAAGTCGCCGTCTAATACTAGATTTAAATATATAACGCTATGTTAACTTTATGAATATAATTAAAAACCTTGAGTTAGTCCAATTATTAGTTAGTGGAATATCCAGGTCACCGTGTGTCAGGTCGGACGATTATCTTCAACTTTTATGCAGAATATTGTTTGGTTAGTACTCACAGGGACGTATTTAGGATGTTAAATATGGAACATGGAAAGGAATTGAATTAAATCAGGTTCCGTTTTTACGTTTTACGGAACCCTAAAAAGGAAACTATTGCATTGAGGGTTTTTTAAGTTTTTTATTTGATTACAATTATTTTTATTGTTATTAAACTTACGCAATTTTAACACATTTTTAACGCTGCCTAAACGTTGAAGTTATTAAATAATCCTGTATTACAGTCCTGTATAATATAAATACTGTGAGAATTATTGTTTATATATTGTGCGCGGACGAAGTCGCCGTCTAATACTAGATTTAAATATATAACGCTATGTTAACTTTATGAATATAATTAAAAACCTTGAGTTAGTCCAATTATTAGTTAGTGGAATATCCAGGTCACCGTGTGTCAGGTCGGACGATTATCTTCAACTTTTATGCAGAATATTGTTTGGTTAGTACTCACAGGGACGTATTTAGGATGTTAAATATGGAACATGGAAAGGAATTGAATTAAATCAGGTTCCGTTTTTACGTTTTACGGAACCCTAAAAAGGAAACTATTGCATTGAGGGTTTTTTAAGTTTTTTATTTGATTACAATTATTTTTATTGTTATTAAACTTACGCAATTTTAACACATTTTTAACGCTGCCTAAACGTTGAAGTTATTAAATAATCCTGTATTACAGTCCTGTATAATATAAATACTGTGAGAATTATTGTTTATATATTGTGCGCGGACGAAGTCGCCGTCTAATACTAGATTTAAATATATAACGCTATGTTAACTTTATGAATATAATTAAAAACCTTGAGTTAGTCCAATTATTAGTTAGTGGAATATCCAGGTCACCGTGTGTCAGGTCGGACGATTATCTTCAACTTTTATGCAGAATATTGTTTGGTTAGTACTCACAGGGACGTATTTAGGATGTTAAATATGGAACATGGAAAGGAATTGAATTAAATTGGGATCGGCTAGCTAAAAAACCAGCTGAAGGCTCTAGAGCCCATTGAGAGACGTACCAAAAGGCTTATAGGCAACGATAACCTTATTCGAAAAAGGTTTCAAAATGTTGAACATCGTTCCAAAGTTGCTGATTTAGCGTTTTTGATGTATGCATTTTGTGGAGTGTGCTGCTGGTTTGTATGATTTAATTCCACCGTGCTCTTTTACTGAACGAATCGTGTCGAAAATTGGATGGTTGCAATATAATACACATTCTGGAAAAAAATATCGGTTACTTAACCCGAAAAATGCAGTTGCTTAGTCTTTCCTTTTGAATTATAGATACTTGTTTAAAGTCATTCTAATATATGAAGAATCCAAATCACTGCCTAGCACTGCATTCCACCAGTCAGAGCTAATGTAGCAGTGATGTCAGTTGATGGATATGTTTGTTCTATAATTTCTTTGATCAAATTGCCCTTCAACCCGCAAATCAATATTAGGTTTGATGACTAAATAAACTAATTATTCAGTAAGTTAGATTATTAAACAATATTGTACTTCTAGATGGCCGTGCTCATGGCCACGCCCTCTGATTTCACCCGCGTAGTGTCCAAAGTAAGCTATAAGTTTTCACTTCTATCGGCAGTTCCTATGACTCCCATTATTATTTTTTTCCTAAGTCCCTTCTACGGTAGTTTTATAACTCTGCCCCAGGCCTGAGTTCATCCCTGTGCAATCATCAGAAGCGGCAAGGTCCTACTGTTACAACAATGCTGATCGCGTAACCAGATACGGTTCGAGGACGCATCAGCCCTTTTAGATTACAACGCAATGTATAGGCTGTTTTGTTAGATTGTTAACTTTGTTGTAGTACTTAGTATTTATTGGCGAAGTACTATGTTTCAGGGTTTAGCAGAAACTGTTTGAAAGCGGAAATCAATTGGATTAGGTGATTTTTGTAGAAGTATGACTCGAACTATACATGTACCTATTTAAAATATTTATGGAGTTTAGTTTCAATGAGACAACTTGTAGTTTTGTAGTGGTAGGACTCTTAGCAGAGTCCGCCGGGGAAGTACCACACCTTTGCCAGTTATTCTACCGCCAAGGAGTAATGTGCAAACATTATTGTGTTCCGGTTTGAAGGGCAATGTTTCCAGAGAAATTACAGGGCTTAGAGATATAACAACTTAGATCTCTGGGTGTCGAGCGCAGTGCAGTGCTAGGTAATTATTTGGACTCATGTTCCAATAGCTGGGTGTCACTGTGCTGTTATGTGGCAGGTACGTTGCTTACCATCAGACACATGTCCTGCTCGTCTCATCACACTAAATTAAAAAAAAAAAAACCTCAAGTTTATCGTAAAAAAAATCAGTTTAGAATTAAATTTTAACACTCGACTTAATTTACTAAAAAGCTGACTGTGTTGTCCAGATAATTGAGAGCAAATATTAGATTTTTGTTGGTATTTCATAAATCAGCACAACAATTTCGATAAATTTTATATGGATATATGTATATGATCTACCAAGTAAAAATACAATCATTAAAATCTATTCACAATCAGCTTAGTTGTTGCGTAGCATAATATACAACAAAAAACACCACTGAATTGAAAACCTCTTCTTCTTTTGAACTAGGTTAAAAATCGTCAAAGCGATGGCCGAAAAATCGACAAAAATCTAAAAACTGTACGCAATTTTATTTTCGTTTACTCCCAAAATCTCACTGCAAATGTATTCTGATCTCCTTTATAGTACTAACTAAGTAGTAACTAACATATAATTAATAGAAACAATTTTTGTTCCAGACTGGATCCATCTTTCCGCGGAAAAGGCCTCTGTGAGCTGATGACCAAACCGATCGAAGCCTTCGACCTGCGACGCGACTTTGTTCAAGACAAGGATTACGACTTTTACGAAATCGACCGAAACAGCCTAGAACCTAACTGCCCTGAAACACTTCGTGGTCCGGGTCTTTTACATTCTGGTTTCTTAACTTCCAAAGACCGACCGAATAGGGTAGACGTAGATCGACCAAATAGGGTAGATGGATGGAGGGATAGGAACGATCCTAATAGACCGAACAGGGTAGATGGGTGGAGGGATAGAAATGATCCAAATAGATTAGATACAGGACGACCTAATAGGGTAGATGGGTGGCGAGACAGAAATGACTGGGCAGGAAATAGGGGGGAGGGATCATATCAAGGGTACAAAGGAAATGGGAGGTATGAAGACAGCTACGTGCCCTACCAGATTGGTAAGTCAATTAATTAGATATAATGGTTGAAGTAAAGACCGTCCTATTTAGTAACAATGCATTTATGTTTGATTTTAGTGAGAATTATACAGGAGTATTTATTTGAGAATAGTGTTTTTATTTTTGTACATTTTCCCTGTCAGGATGTAAATATGACAACATTATAAGCTATTTTAGAATTATTTTATCGAAGAACTGTTCAAGAGAAGACAAAACAGCTATGTAGGTATAAGATTGGGGTAGTGGTATATCAGTACAACGTCTGTTTGCCACAGACTAGGTAGAGCTGTTTGCTGCTTATGTGACGTTATGTAAAACTAAGTAAACTTAACGAAACTTTTATGATAGTGGTTTATAGCTTTGGTCGTGCTAAAATATGAAGTTGAGTAAATTGAGAATTTAAAATATAGTTGGGTACACCACAACAAAAGTTTCTTTCGAACGTACATAATTTGCCAAAATATACGCCAATCCATCATAAATAAGTTAAATATGTTCAAGGCGCCACCTACTATACCTTTTCAAATTAAATTTGTCTTATTAATTGAAAAATAATAGTAGAAAAAAGAAATCCCTACAAAATTGTCGTTCGCGAGATTGAAAACCATTTCAGTCTAACAGAATGTTTTATCCAAAGTGAGAAATGGTTCTTATGTAAAAAAAACTTGATCTGCTATTAAAGCTAAATTACTATATCAAACGTGAGTTACCCGTGTATTCATTTTAAAAAGCTAATATTGGATTTAAATTTGCAACCAATGTAGCAATGTACCAATATTAAAAAAAGCTATATTTTATCCTAATCTCTTGGTTATTTTTTGTTTACGTTATCAAAATTGTTTAAATCGAAACATATTCAATTAGCAATATAGCCTATTTCACTCAACGATAACGCAGAATTCTAGCGAAGATAGAATTTCTGGAATTAGTCCAGTAATTTTCAAGTTTATTTATCACATAAATACAAATCTTTCCTCTTAATAATATTAATTTGGTCATAATGGTAGATCTTCAAATGAAAATGTATGTTGAAATAAAAAACTTCTTTGCTATAGAGATTAGGATAAAAATGAGGTAAACTATTTACTTTTTTTTTTACTTTTATAGGTTTACACTTGACCGCCATCTCGCCTGATGTTAAGCGACGATGCGGTCTACGATGGAGCGTGTTTACCTAGAAAAAAACCTATACACTCTCGATTTGAAGACACAAAGATTGTAACCATCGGGGAAAACCCACTCAGGCCAACGTATTCCACAACCAAGACGTTCTTATCACAAAACTAGAGTCAAATCTCTTCGTTCGTGTCTTTGGAACATCAACCATGAAACGATGTCGCTTTTTCGAGCTACGAGCATTCCGATAGAAAAAAGGACAAGGTGGTATTAGATCATGCAAATCAGCCGCACACTCTCCGAAGTGTATCCGATAAAAAACCGATAGGCTAGCAATTTTTCGGCGATGTTCAAGACTTTGAAGTCTTTTTCACACAAGAGTGTCGTTGCCTATGAGCTTTTTGGCACGTCTCTCGATCGATTCTAGAGCCTCCAGCTGATACTTAGCCGATCCATTCCAAAGGTCCAGCTACTTAAGTTTTAGGATTTTATTATCATCTACTTACGCTTATCCTAATCATGTAGTGTCAGTAATCGAACCCTCGTTCTCAATATACGCATCCACTTTCTCCAGTAATTTTCTACTATAACATTTATTCATTATTGTGTTTGTAGTAAGTTTTAGAGCTTTTTGCAATTATTGATTCGATTTGAATCATTTATTTACAATGTTCTTATTAACAGTATTTTTATGATGTTGATCGAGCGTTAATATCAACGCTACAAATATAGTGTTAACTTTCTGATTAAAATTTATTATCTACTTTTTGATAATGATAGTGAATAATCTTCCCAAATTTTCAGGATCTGGAAGACCAGACGATGACCAGCAAAAATGGGGTCAATACGGAGGCCAATATGGAGGTGCGCAGTACTACAAAAATCGAAACGATTACCACAAGTCTATTAGTCATTGGGGATTAACAAGCGAACGACCTGCTTATGGCGTCAAACCTTACCATAGCAACGATCACTATGAAGACAAAAATGATTTCGATTACTACTCCTTAGGGAAGAATCTTAGACAATACTTTGAACCTAACTCCAAAGAAGAACACGAATTACATAGACATAAAGATTTTGACAAACATGAAATAATCTATCACACTGATGATAGAACACATTTCCACCATCACAATAGAAAGACATTTGTGTATCATCCTGGCAAAGATTCGGATTATCCTCTTGCTAGAGATGAAGATGACAGTTCTGCAGAAGATTACTATGGAGTAGGCAAGGGCTTACATAGGTATGGATATGGTGCGTGGAAGAAAGGAAGGTGGAATGTATCAGGGGTGACAAATGGTATTGAGGAAGATGTTCCGAAGACTTTCTATGAAGCTTCCGATAGGAGTGACGAATCTACCAGCAAAGGTGGGTTTTATAATAAATAAAGTGTGCATGGTGTAGTCATGAAAAGCATTATTGTAAGTTTTTATAGGTTTCACTTTGAGGAGTGCGCTACGTATGTGTGCGACCTGATTCCATCTTCTCCATTCTTTAATAGAACACGTAGATTGATAATGGTAGCTATGCTATCTTGTCGACCTATCAACTCTTAATTTCTCGGATTAAATATAGCCCTACCTACCGGAGTAAACACCTCTAATAGGTACTAAATTGTATACTACTTAAAAACAACTTTAATCATGGACGTATGAAAAAAGTCGGACGTAGTCTCGCTAAAACAAAACTGTGTCTATAGAGTCGGCCAGTGCGCTGTCACATGAAGGCTGACACTCACACGTTTTGGATTCAGCTAGACTGGGTCCGACTTTTTTATACGTCCATGGCTTTAATACTAACTACTGTAGTCTTAACAGTGTACCACTTACTAATCCTCTGCACCTAGGATTTCTATGCATACTCATTTTAAGCATTCGCTCAAACAGAACTTTTAATACATTACCTTTCCTTCGTCGTTTAAAAATAAGTGCCTGCCCTTTCAGATTGTTTTTCTCGCCGTCGACCGGGCATGTCTTTAGGCACGGGTGCTATCAGACGGTCCCTGATTGCCAGGAGCGTGTTGGCTTGTGAAGCAGCCTGTTTTGGAGAAAAAGAGTTCAAATGCGTCTCATACAGCTACCGGTAAGTTTTTTAGATACATGTTTTTTAGTATAACCTAGTAAAATTAGAATTTTGGCTACTACAGGAGATTGTTAGCGAAATTTAATGGGCAAGACGATTAAAAAACGAATTAGTCAGTCTTTCACATATAAAAAAACTAGCGGCCCGTTCCGGCTTCGCTCGGTCATAACCTAGACACTGTCTGCAGCGCCATCTGCCGCGCTTATTTGTGAATTTAAACCATCTTCGAGTACACACAAAAAAAAACATTCAAATCGGTCCCGTCGGTTAGGAGATCACTGTAAAATGATTAAATTACTAAAATGGCTATAAAAAAACAGGGGTTGGTGATAAAAGGGTAAAAATTTAGGATTGTATGTATTTTTTAACGCCACATTATATAAAAATAAAAACAAAAAAATTTGACCAAAAATTAAAAAAAAAATGTGTGGTGTGAACAACCCCTAACACTTAGGGGTATGAAAAATAGCTAGTAGCCGATTCTCAGACCTACTGAATAAGCATATAAAATTTGGTAAAAATCAGTAAAGCCGTTTCGGAGGAGTAAGGAAACAAACACTGTGACACGAGAATTTTATATATAAGAAGATTACGTAGATACAGTGTTTGGAAGTATCGACATTTTATATTACAACTTTTACGAAAAAGTGACGTCACACTACTCCGGAAGTTTGTTGATTATTAATAATTCGATAAAACAAAAAATACGGGTCCAGCACGCCCATATTTTTCCATAATCTAACTGACTACCTAACTAACTGTAATTAAAAAAATAAGAATGTCATATTTTTGACCATGTCGTCATCATCCCAATAGCGTCGGAGGATTTTGAAAATGTTAACTTAATGTGTTTTCGTCCTTCTAACTCATTAAAAGCTTAAGGCCCTTGTGCAGAAACTCAACATTACATTACTTACTCTTGATATGTTTATTTGATACAGGTACTCCAATAACCGCGGAGCTGATAACTGTTTCCTCAGCGAGCGTCCTTTCCATGGCCTGGATCTATCAGCTGACAGCGGGTCTGATGTTTACGCCATGCCTCAAGACCATGGCTGCTCGACGATCAGTCAGACGCCTTGGATTGAGAGCGGTAAGTATCTTCCCTTTCAGCTTGAAGACGTCTATAGCTGGACGTAGACCTCCCCCATAGAATTCCGCAATGACCGGTCTTGTGCCGTCTCTATCCACCGACTTGCCGCGACTGACATCGGTTCATCGGTAAGTATCTTCATATTACTTAACTGCTTCCTCAGCGAGCGTCCGTTCCATGGCCTGGATTTCTCAGCCAAAGAGGGTCTGATGTTTACGCCATGCCTCAAGATCACGGCTGCTCAATTATCAGTTAGACGCTTTGGATTGATAGCGGTAAGTATCTTCATCTGCAGCCTACAGACGTTTACTTCTGAACATAGGTGTCCTTCATAGAATTCACCAATTACCAGTCTTGTGCCGCCTCCATTCACTGAATTCCCGCAACTGAGACAATATCATCGGTTCATCGGTAAGTATCTTAATATTTCTTAACTGCTACTTTAGCGAGCGGCCTTTCCATGGTCTAGATCTGTCAGTTATCTCTGGGTCTGATGTGTACACCATGCCTCAAGACCACGGCTGCTCGACTATCAGTCAGGTGCCTTGGATTGACAGTGGTAAGCATATCAATATTTCTTAACTACGATTTTAGCAAGCACCCGTTCCATTAGATGCATATGTCAGTGGACAGATTTACTAAATATGTTAATTATGTGTATTCCAGAATGTTTCTACCACGTGAGATCAGACACCGCGGTATCGGGAACAGCCGCGCAAGCCGCACTGACAGTGGCAGGTCTCGGTGCATGCGAGGCTGAATGTATTCGAGCCCAGGGGTTCTTCTGCAGAGGATTCAGTTTCAGGTAACATCTGTACTCTGAGCGACCTGTTTGAAGCAAACGTTGTTTTTGCATCGGCGGTTAAAAATCAATACCTACATTGTACATAGCCTATTTTATTGTACTGAGACGTTGGAAGTCTTTATCGGATGTTTTAAAACGTTTCCAGACCGAAATAAAAATGGAAGTCATCGGGAATGCCTATAGAAGTGAAAACGCAGAATTTGCTAGCTTACTTTGGAAACTACGCGGGTGAAACCGGAGGGGGTGGCAATGACTATGGCCATCTAGATCATCGTAGTTTACCCGAATGTTTCTTTCATTTACGAACGTGACCCTTGAGTTCAATTCACAGCCCATGGACTCTGTATGTGGTGCGCCAAAAGAAGTTGCCAAAAATGAAAACTGCCATTTTGCGACCGTATTCCAGAATTTCCAGACTTTTCTTTTTTTGGCGTACAATGGCATTGGTCCAATGAGCTTCTAGAATAACAACGATAAAAAAATGATTACTGAGTGTGTATGTAAATGATTATTATTTACTTCCAGATTCGATTCCCCGACGATAGGCGAGGAGCTCCACAACTGCATTCTAACATCGTCCCCCACTCCGTCTCTGTCGGGGGACATGGCGCGACGCGCGGGGGGACACGAACTGTACGCGAGGGGGAACTACGGGCGGGGGTGCGAGCCGCATGCCGCTGATGTCACTAAGGATAAGGATAATGGCGGTTAGTAGATTGCAGAGCCAGAATCGATTCCTCAACGATAGACTTTCTCAACCCCCAAACCCCATTAAGGTATAAGTAAGGTATCCGGTCTTGAGAACGGTTCTCTGTACCGGGGATGGGCTCTTGAGTTCACTGACTCAAGGATCTTCTGGGCTCTCTGTGTCTTCCTTAAACCCCATTAGGGTAAGTAAGGTATCCGGCCTCGAGGATGGTCTTCTTTACCACGGATAGGCTCTTGAGTTCACTGACTCAAGGGCGTTCTAAGTCAGGTGATCGGCTTCGTAGCCCTTAACAAATTGGTCGCCTCAGGGTTTAGTGGATCTTTCTTGCTGCTGTTTTCTAGCCTCTTCTTCGCATTCGTCACATCCTTGGAGAAGGTCCCAACTATAGGCGAGTGGAAACTATAGGCCGTAGTTCCTATAGATAGAGAAGGTGTGGATGATGATGACAGTTGATCTGATCCGGAAAACGACAACTGCCGATCCGGAGTTTTTCGTTCGAATTCCACATGCACCACTATACATTCGAAGCCATATGTGCCGCAACGCTGCTAACTTAAAAACGATGAAGAAAAACATCGCGTACCGACATGAAAATATAATATTTTGAGGACATGCGTCGATGACACAAATACATAAGATTTTTCCTACCAAAATGTCCTAAGCTAAAATGAAGAAGTCACTCAAAAATCGTTCTCTCCTCAGAATGCTACCTCCAATACGACAAAGCCGCCAAGCTGACCCCATCAGCGATCCGCGGCCACGCTCGCGTGAAGGACGAACAGTCTTGCAGCAACGCTTGCACTGAGGCACCTTTCAGATGTCTTAGCTTCTCTTATAAGTAAGTGCAAGACCACAAGTCAGCAAAACCATAAGCTGTATTTCGATACCACAGATTACAGAAATAACTGTAATCTGTGTTCGATACAGTCTGAAATAAAATTTGATTGGAACGATACATGGAAGTTGAAACTTGAACATCTTGATTATCTGTAGACCTTCATTGCTAGGGTGAATCAGGTGTGCTTGGTGTAAGTAGTTAGTTAGGTTTGTAGCATAGTGTAGTTCTCATTGTAATAAATAAATAATAAATAAATAAATATTGGTGGACAATTTACACACAACACCATCTGACCCCAAACTAAGCAAAGCTTGTGCGATGGCGGCCAGATAGCTAATATAATACTTATATAATTTTAAATACATACTTATTATACACTAGCGGCCCGTTCCGGCTTTGCTCGGAGCCTATGACACTCAGCAATAATGTGGCTTTCTATTGGTGAAAGAATTTTTAAAATCGGTTCAGTAGATCCCGAGATTACCCCTTACAATTTTTTTTTTTTTTTTTTTTTTAACTATTATAGGTTTACACTTGACCACCATCTCGCCTGATGTTAAGCGACGATGTGGTCTAAGATGGAGCGTGCTTACCTAGAAGAAACCGATTCACTCTCGATTTGAAGACACCAAGATTATAACCATCGGGAAAACCCCACTCAGGCAACTCATTCCACAGTCGAGACGTTCTTATCACAAAAGTAGAGTCAAACCTCTTTGTTCGTGTCTTTGGAACATCAACCATGAAACGATGCCGCTTCTTCGAGTTACGAGAAGTCCGATAGAAAAAAGGGCTAGGTGGTATTAGATCATGTAGATCAGATGCACACTCTCCGAAGTGTATCCGATAATAAACCGATAAGCTAGCAATTTTTCGGCGATGTTCAAGAGTTTATAGTCTTTTTCGCACAAGAGAATTATTGCCTATGAGCCTTTTAGCACGCCTCTCGATCGATTCCAGAGCCTCAAGCTGATACTTAGCCGATCCATCCCAAAGGTGCGAACAGTACTCCATACACGAGCGAATCTGTGCTTTATATAATAAAAGCAATTGTTCAGACTTGAAGTACTTTCGCACCTTTAACAAACACACATACTTTACTTCTTTATAATATTAGTATAGATTATTGTATTTTAGTTTTGTTAAAAAAAGGTGCTGTCCGTTTAAAAAAATGGAAGTTAAATAATGCACGAGTAATACGGTACCTATTTGGCTACATAGAAACAACCATACCATAAACATTCCGTCTTTAACTGGTTCAGCTGAACGGTTTTGCTTGCGTGTGACGTCACGCGTGTCATGTGACATAGCGTTTTCTTGTGATAAAGATTTAGATAGACGGTCTTCCAAATTTAGTCAAATACCGTAACTGCATGTTACTGCAACTGCATGAATTAGTGTTTTAAAATGGCTGTGTCATCAATTTCAAACGCAGGGTCTTTTTTTGAAAATTATGTTGTACCTATATTTCATATTTACATATATTATAGATTTCACTTCTTAGATTATTATAAACTACTAGCAGCGCCCCGCGGTGTTATCCGCGTAGTTCCCGTTCCCGTTGTTTTCCGGGATATATAGTAGACTATCTGTGTTCCAAATTTCAGCCCGATCCGTTCATACGTTAGGACGTGATTGAGCAACATACATCCAAACATCCAAATATCAAAACATCCATACATTGACATTTATAATATTAGTACGATGTACTTATTTAAATTAAGATGGCGCGGGGTACATGACGTTCAACCAATAAGCCCGCGAGAATAACGTTTCTTTGAATAAAGTTTCACAATTTGATGGTTTCAGTTCGACAGATTAAAATATATCGAAAAGTAATCCGTTAAATTGTAAACAGTACATGACTGTTCATTTATTTATCTTATTTCGAAAAATGTCAATCTCAGTAGTAGTCCGCTAGTGTGATTGCAATATTACGGTTTTACAATTTAACGGCGACATAATATCTATTACTCACATACAACCATCGATATAAACCACTAGATGTGCCCTCCCAAACTTCAGGCGCCCGGAATTATGTCATCGGTGAGAAAAGTCATGTCACTCTGTCCATTGTAGTCGGTTGCAGGTGAACGCCGGACGTTTTTACCTATCACTATTCGTTGTCAACAACCAAAATAAGTAGAATTACAGCATACCCGCCGCTAGCGATTCTAGGGGTCAAGTAAATTGGTTGTATGTAAGCCACTTACACACAGAGCCACGCTACACACAGAGCCGCAGTTTATTATCAATCAAGGTGCTCAGGGCACATCCATTGGTTTATATCGATGCATACAACGGTGCCCGTAACGCTGACAGTATCGCGAATTCAAACGGATTTTCTCATTTCAAAAAGTGTCCAGCGCTTAGATAGATACATAGATACTCTTTATTGTACACACCAAAAACAAAAACAAAAAACACTTATACAGAATAATAAAAACTAGTGTTACTATCGGCGGCCTTATCGCTAAAAGCGATCTCTTCCGGGCAACCTTAGGATGGAAATGGTTTGTAAAAATATTTTACTAAGCGGGGTGTATATCTAAAAATGTATTTAACCAATTACAGTTATTTAAACTAAAAGATAAACAACATAAAACATAAAAATAAACATACACACGAATACAGATTACACTTAGATTGTTGTAGGAGTACAAAAATCATCCGACAAGGAGAAATGATCGAGGGTTGCAACCCCCCTCTTCGACTGTACTCAGTTGAACAGCTTACAAGTGACGGCATAGTGCTGAATCTTATTACTTTATACCCTTCTATAATGCTACATAGGTCTCCTGGTGGTTCATTTACTACGTAAATTTTGTTCACGTGTATTCTAAAACTCATGACTCCAACTTTGCTAATGTATAAATGTATATTTCAGCAACAACGCGCCCCCAGACACGGACAATTGTCTCCTATCCGAGATTCGTCTCTTCGACCTCCAGAAGGATGTTGACTACGTGCACTCTGGAGACGATTGGCTCTTCGCGTTCGACCTCTTCAACTCGCGGTGCTGGCGACGGGTGCATGGCGAGTAAGTGCTACTTTTCAAATTAAACCAGCCAAGTGCGAGAGGGACTCCCCCACATGAAGGGTTCTTTACCATTAGGAAATAAACTGCGAAAACCTTTTTGGCTTTATTCCGAATTCCGTATACATAGGCTATCGCAGTTTCTACAGACAGGCTTTCATCCAAAAAGTTTCACTAAAATTTTGATTTTACCTTATGATTCTAACGACGAAGTCGATAGCGCATTTTATTCTACTAGTGGCGCCATCTAATTTGCTTGCAATGGTCTAATCGAGCAAAAAACGGCACAAAATCAAGTTTGTTGTATGGGAGCCCCCCATATTTATTTTATTTATAGTATTTCTTGTTATAGCGGCAATAGAAAAACCTCATCTGTGAAAATTTCAACTATCACCTATAGTGCTCGCAGTATAAGTCTGCGCGCGACTGGTGGCGTACTTAATGTTGCCAGGTCAAGCTAATAGGTTCCCTCCCCTTTCATTGCAAACTTTCAACTTCATAAAACAGGTACGGGAAGGGATTTTTCAGGGCAGCAATATAACTAACTATTTATAAATTATAGGACAACTGAGATTAGAACGAATGTCTCGAAATAATGAACGCCGTTACAGTGCTGGTTCAGTGCAGTTTGGTTCAGTATGACCAAGTATCATTGGTACATGTTAATGACTGTCTGAGTCTCTTACCACCAGGAGAACTTTATTTTAGTTAATTACATTATAAAAAATCTGTCATTTTCAACCTACACCAACAACGAAATAATGATAATTTAATTTAAACTTGGAAATCTTTTATTGAGACCATAAATAACACTATTTGAAAATTTGGCGTATGAATGCTCTTTGATTGATCATCTTATTTTTCAATAGGGTTTAGATCACGATGGATCACAGCGGTAACCGCAAAACTTCTTGTCCATGTCCTTTTAACAGTCATTCTACTATTGTGGGTCTTCTTTGTGCCTCTTTATTAGATACATTGTAGCCTCTTTAGTCTGAGTGCAGTGGTATGATGCGTTGTTAATTACCACGTAATTGTACGTTCTGAAACGCTTATAATAAAACATACAGTAATTAATACGGAGTAAATGATTACAGAGCATCCAAGCCAAAAAAAATAAGTGAAATTTCTTTTGGCTCACCGCCCACATATTTTCGCTTCGGTGGTAAATGAAGCTGACGCTGTTAGGTGAAAAGGTCGATCGGGTGAACGTAGGACCGCCGAGTGTACCCGAGCGAGAAAGATATGTGTCACTGTGTTTCCTATTTTGATTTGTATGTTATGAAAAAAAAATTGGCAGTCATAGGAACTGCCGATAGAAGTGAAAACTTGCTGTTGCCCTGGTACTGGTACTAGGGGCAAACGCAACTCTTTTATATTTCTGTTGTCCTGGTATCTGGAGATAAACGCTGGGCTGTTGGAGGTAGGTAATAGAAACTCTTTACTGTTTCTGTTGCCCTGGTACCTACCTGGCCGTTTTTACCGAGTTTACCCGAAGATTTCATATCCGATCCGATCCATTATCATATCCAAGCGTGACGATTGATGAATCCATTTCACAGCCCACGAAAATTCTGTGTATAGCGCGCCTAAAGAAGTTTTCACTTCAAAAAAAAATGTATAACTTGTTTCTCACATTCGGTCTTAAGCACTCACATTTTTTCCCACGGTTATTGATTGACATTGGTGATAAAACAATCAAACCTCAAAAATAAAGCCTCAGCTTAAAAATACGCCGATAATAGGTGGAGATTTGATTGCTATGGTATCCCAACATGTTAGTTGTTAAATAGCACTGCGTTTGGAAAACTGCACTTTTGGCCTGTTATTGTATCGTTCTTCTTCACAGCCACGATTGATTTTTAAGAACCAGCCACGGCCAGCATTTTTAATAACTTTCAGCATAATAAAAGCTAATAATTACTTTGGAAATTAATAAATACACCAAACGTAAACAAACTTTTGTCAACTGACGTAAACAAGAAGTTGACAGCCTGTCAATTAGTTCCATATTTTGCTACGCGCAGAGTTATATTGCGAGCACTCTATCACCGTTCTTGAGATACATCCTGGTGACAGACGGACGGACGGACAGCTAAGTCTCAGTAAAAAGGAGGAGGTCGTCAATTTGATTGTGTGTTTTTGTATGTTACGGGTTAGCTCCGCCAATTGTGAATCGATTTTGATGATTCGTTTTTTTGACGGATCATTCTTGAGACGTACCTACTCAAGACACGAATTTCTCTACTACTACTATATATTGAGATTTAATTTGACAGAGGGTTTTTTTTGTTTTTTTTTATTCTTCAGAGGTGAAATAATATTTTTTTTATCGAAATCGATCAAATGATTTTAGAAAACTCAACAAAAAATCTGAAATTTACACACCTCGATGATATTTCCGTTTACCTCGAAACATCGCTATCTTATTGGAATAGTGTGTGTGAGACCAACTAGGTCTACTTTAGTCGTGTTTATTTTTAAATTGAATTCAGTGGTTATTTTATCAGAGAAAATTTGGGTTGCATGATTGTTTATAATATTTAAGTTATGTCTTGACTTGACTTGAAGTCACTTGACGTCACAGTTTTAATTTATTTTACACATTTTTTCCTATTCTGGACAAAAAAGAGAAAAAAATAAAGTTTATAGGCAGTTCGATGTGTAAATTAATTTTGTTATTGTTTTCAGAGGAAATCATGTTAATAAAATTGAAGTAACCTATTATAAATATGCTCAAAGTCTGAATGACTAACCAACATTTATGTGTAAAACGTAATTATAACATGTAAATCTTTTGCCAGTGATCCTCCATCATCAGAAATCCCGCACCCCATCCACACTTCATCAGACGAGGACTTCTCTTCAGGTCCATCAGGGACCGGGTATCTGCCAGACCACTCCGGACCTTCTGGGCCACCTTCGCGACCAGGTAACTGTTAATAAATAAATAAATTAAATGTTTTATTAATAAAATAAATTGATGATGATGGATCCTGACTCACATCACCGCTGTCCTACGTGATCCCATACGCACCACACCACGTCTTTTCAAAGTCATGTGCGTAGTGCCGCTAACTTAAAACAACGAAGGAAAACAACGTGAGAAAACTGAAATGTACCTAGAATGTTTTGTATCATGTGTAATCCGCAACAAACCCGCACTGGGTCAGGGTGACTCTCCTTGTAAGAAAAGGCCCCAAGTCCAAGCAGTGGGAACATTTAGTAGGCTACTTTTGATGTATCCTGAATAGTGGACATTGCCTGATGATGAATATTCATAAGCCTTTAATTATTATAATAACATGGAACCGTGGTGACACCGTGGCTGGAACGAAACCCTATTAGGGTACAAAACTTATAAAAACGAATTAGTCCGTCAGTTAGATTGCAAAAAATATTGTACACTTATTTCTTTCTTTTGTTTCACAAACTAAAAACGATAATACAGTGCTTAGAAATTTGCGTGACGTCATTTGTGGATACGGTTTTGCAAACGTCGTCAAATTTATACTTTTACAGATATTTTCGTCCCAGGATCAGGCCCACCAAGCGGTTCTGGCTACCATTCCCACTCCGAACCAGAATACAAGCCCCACTACTCTCCACCAAGTAGCCCTGATAAGTCTTACCCTGGTGAACCTAGCGGGTACAAGCCAGGTGAATCCTACCCAGTTCTAAAACCCGGTTATAGACCTCCAGAAGACCATAAACCCAGTTACAGACCCGAAGAACCTTATAGACCAGTTTACAAACCAGAAGAACCTTATAGACCCGTTTACAAACCAGAAGAACCTTATCGACCAGGTTACAAGCCGGAAGAACCTAATAGACCAGGTTACAAGCCAGAAGAACCTTATAGACCAGGTTACAAGCCAGAAGAACCTTATAGACCAGGGTACAAGCCAGAAGAACCTTATAGACCAGGTTACAAGCCAGAAGAACCTTACAGACCCAGTTACCGTCCAGAAGAACCTAGACCAAATAGACCTCCATCTTTGAGACCACCAGAAAATGAAGGTTACAAACCATTTAGACCGGAACCAAGACCTGATTTTAGACCCACCCTTAGACCTGATTATAGACCGAATCAGAGACCAGAGTCTCCAGGGTCTTATTCACCTGGTTTTAGACCATCGGGTGCTTATCCAGAAAAACCTATCAATTCTGGTTTTAGACCAGGTTCAGAAAGACCAGTATACGAAGGTGGGTCTGGTTATCTGCCAGATAGAAGACCGGCGCAAAGACCGGAGAGACCTATTCAAGGTGACAGAGAAGGTGGCCCATGTAAGTAATTTTATTGAATCATTTTCCTGTCTCATAAATATTTATTTAATTCTCATAAATTTAATATTTTTAAACAGTCAGATTTGTTAGAAAAAAATATTTTACAAACCACAATAAACAACATGTACATAGCCCACCAGAATATCAACACAAGTTAGGGCACCCTTTTTCCAAGACACAACTGTTATGCCGAAAAATTTTTAGTCATCATCACGCGCAAGACCACTCGATTCAAGTTTTACAGTTATATTTCAAACTATAAGGACCTATTTTAAAACAGTGGCTGTCTGTGTTTATAGTTTTTCAAATTAATTGGAATAAAACTAAAAATGTTAATGTGATTAACATCACAAATAAGACACAGGACTTCACCGTGATTTAAATTATTTACAATTACTTCCCGACGCGACGTTTCAGTCGAGTTACAACAACTGTGGTCACGAAAACTTACATACACAATAATAACACATACAATAGTTATTTGTTATACAAGAGTGCAAAGTGGCTTTTTAACCGCGTGCTCAATTTTGATGACCGAGCAAGCGAAGGCTTCTAAAGTTGAATCACGAGCGTAGCGAGGGATTCAAAAATTAGAATCCTGAGCGTAGCAAGGGAATCAAAAGGGCACAAGGTGAAAAATCTTTGCACTCGAGTGTAACACGTAATTTTTCATCCCCCCCTAGCGAGGAAATTACTAAACGCTTTGCGCATTTTCAGTTTCAGTCGATTCTGTTGGCGTTAAATAAACTTCTTTGTCGCTAGAATCACTTATTATTATGATATTTCGGTTTTTCACTTGTATTCAATTTTATAAGTTTTAAACTTAAGTTTATTTAGCCATGGTTTTAACAATAACAATATGACGTGAAAATATGGAGAGTTGACCGATTGAGGTAAGGAGTTTCATGTGTACATGAAAAAGTGTCCGCCCAAATGCATTAAATTATAGTAGCGCTAAATTTGCATCAAGGTACATTTTAAAGGAAATTAATAAACGTACTATTCAGAATTCATGAAAGAAAAATATTGGCAGTCATAGGCACTGCCGATAGAAGTGGTAACTTATAACTCAGAATTTGATTTTTACTTTGGAAACTACGCGTGTGAAACCAGAGGGCGTGGCTATGAGCATGGCCATTTAGATGGCCATTGGCTATGGTCACGAGTTTACCCGAAGATTTCTTATCGTTCCCGAGCGTGACGCTAGAATTAAATTGACAGCCCACGAAAAATCTGTCTTTGGCGCGCCAAAGGAAGTTTTGACTTGAAAATATATTGTACCTACATGTTTTCTCAAAATAGTAATTATTTATTTGATGTTAAATTTACTACATTATTTTGTACTGTACAAGTAGTTGAAGTTATCTATTAGTTACTATTTTAGTAGTCAATAATAGAAATTCGATTACAATTGATTCATTCATAGCATTTCAAAATGTTTTGCCATTTGAAATAACATTCTTTACCTCTATCCTCCATACGTGAAAAGAAAATTGCGCGCAAAGCATTTAAAAAAAAAGTACACCAAAGAGGTTCCGAGTATGAGTTTTTAACAAATTAAAAATAAATGTATGATGAATTCGGCACTAAGGAGGTAGAAATAAATAGGTTAAATTATGTTTTGAATTCAAAACCTCAGTACACACGATGTTCTAAATTCAAATTTACTTTAACCTCTAGAGGGTAAAAACGACTTTTGTGCCCTGATATCGAGGAGCAAAAGTACTCTTTCCGAGCTGGTGGGATGAAAAAATCTTTATTGCTGTTTCAAAATAGTTTGTATAATTCTGATTATATTTGTTGAGTAATGTTTAATGAATTTTATAATTATTTAAAAATGAAAATTACGAGAATAATGTTTATTGTTTTCTACTTATATGTTTGTTGCATGGCAAAAGGCTTGAATTGATATACTTATACTACATAATCATTGTAATCTATTATATTACCTACATATTGCAATAAAGATATTATGACTAAGTTAGATACACCCATACAAACTGGCCTCCTGGCCTCTTCGAGAGGAATGCTATATGGTAAAAATATAGTCGGTTGTAACACGACATAAACGTCGGGAAGTACATAATTAGAAATAATTTAGATCGCGATTAACTCCTACTAATGTTTTCGATATGAATTAATTGTAGTCGCGAAAGTTTTCAAGTTATTTTTGTGATTTTATTTGCAGGCTGGCGTGTACAGGTGCATTTTTAATTGTTTTATCCTTGTCATGAATTGATGTCATGATTTATTCTTGTTTTGTAGTATTTATATGTAGTTTTATTCCTTAGAATACAAGTAGAAAAGTTGTATGTTCACATCATATTCATTCAACAACACTAATAGCCACATTCAAAACTCTTATGGTTTTTAAATTTTGGAGATATGAATTGATTTTGTAAAAATCACATAGGATTTGATTATGATCTAAATCATAATTTAATTACCTCGACGTTTCGGCAGCGTTCCACTAGAAGATTCTTCACGAGTCTTTCACGAGTCTTCACGAGAAGACTCTTCTCGTGACAAGTAATAGTCAGATAACTAAATCTATACTAGTATTATAAAGCGGAAGAGTTTATTTGTTTACTCAACGCTCAAACTCTCAGGAACTACAGGACCCACTTCAAAAATCTTTTCACCGTTGGATACGTACGTGATCCCTGCGTGCTATGTAGTCCGGTCAAATTAGGCCAAAAAAAAAACAGTAAAGGTACCTAAATTAACAGGAAGCTGTCAGTGCGTGTACTTGTTTAAAACATAAGTACCTGGGTGACCGAGCTTTGCTCGTTTTAAATACTAAATATACTTAGATACCTACAGCTCGGTTGGGAATAGACGGCCTACAGATAAAATACTTCAAGAAATAGAATTTCTTAAAAAAAAAAATTGAAAAAAAGAGAACCCTTCTGGATTCGAACCCGGAGCTACTAATTCGTGACCGCTATGAGCGCCCGCGACAGCATAATTAGCTCAGACGGAGCTAATTATATGCTGTCGCGTCACGCTGCGAAATTTACCTTCGCATTCTAATGTCTAATGTGACAGTTTTTCATAGTCTAAAAACGCGCATAATATGTGTTTTTATTAAATGAAACCTAGTTAGATCGATTTATCGTCCCCAAAATACCCTGCATACATAATTTCATGAAAATCCGTCGAGCCGTTTCCGAGATTCATATTCAATATATTATATATACATATTTAAATACAAGAATTGCTCGTTTAAAAGAATAAGATTAAAAGTGACCTCTGAAAGTTCCGAATCATTCCCGAGGCTACAATTTTTTTTATTTGCGATCAAAGATCGAAAATTGAGGATCAACGCACAGCCGTAAGAGCTAGAAACTAAAAACTTCGCACATGGTTTTTTCTTATAACGTAGGGGCCCACTAAGAAAGGATTTTTCGAAATTCAACCCTCAAGGGGCTGAAATAGAGGATGGACGATTGTATGAAACTTTTTATTCCTTGAACATAATATTTGCATGAAGTTTCGTACGAATTTAGTACGGCTAAAATAATGAGTTCCGTATTACACCATTTTACAAAATTACACTGTATACAATTTGCTGTTTATGGACCTTGGAATGTCTAAATTGACCGGACTAATAGGCTAAATATTATGTATCAAGTGCGAAGCCGTGTCAGAACGCTAGTCACCAATAATTTATATCATGATTTAGTCTCGTTTAATGTTTTCAAAACATTTGTTCAATGCTTACGCGAGCAAAAGTCAAAGTTTTGAGCAACTTTGCTCATTTGACTGCGGAAAAATGTATGATGTTTGCGACCTCAAATGAACATAAAAGTTTTGTAATATAGCGTTTTAAACCAAAGTGACTAATACAATGTTTTGCACTTGAGTAGCATGTCTCCCCAATTAAGTAGATTTCATTGAATAGTCTTTCATATTTTCCTAATATTTGTCATCATGAAGTAGCAATAGAATTCAAATAATTTGTCTCCTAGACTATCTAGTATTTGATAGTCCTGACGTGACGTGGCTATTTAAACGAAAGCGTGTTTATTGAAGTGGAAAGTTCTTTTGGCACACCACTTATAGATTTTCCGTGGGCTGCTAAAATTTTATTGAACTCAAGCATCACGTTCGTATATGAAAGAAATCTTCGGGTAAACTCGGATGATCTAGACGGCCATGGCAATGGCCACGCCCGCGGGCACATCTTCCGGTTTCACCCGCGTAGTTTCCAGAGTGAGCTAATTCTGAGTTTTAAGTTTTCACTTCTATCGGCAGTTCCTATGACTGCCGTTTTTTCACAATTCCCTCAATATTACGTTAATACAGTCACGGGAAATAAATTGAAGAAGTGTTTATTAACTTCTTACACGCGTACATAAGTACCTACACATACACTTATTTATTTCAGTGGAAGTTCCCTGGCGTCACTACACTGTGTCTGGGTTCCCGTGTAGAGACGGGACTACTTGTGCCCAGAACCATATAGTGGGGCACTGGGCTTGCGAGCCGGAAGGAGGAGAAATAGGTAACGATATCTTTACTATACAACTTATGAACCAACTATCTCAATACAAAGATGTGCCCTCCCAAACTTCATGCCATCGTTGGGAAGAGTGAGCTTACTCTATCCGTTCTAGTCGGTTGCAGGAAGCGGTTGACGCCGGACGTTTTTACCTATCACTATTCGTTGTCAACAACCAGAATAAGTAGAACCACAGCATATTTCGCCGCTAGCGATTCTATGGGTCCAAGTAGATTGGTTGTTTGTAGACCACTTACGATACACGACGATACACACAGAGACGCAGGTTATTACCAATTTCAAGGTGCTCAGGACACATCTGTTGGTTTATATCGACGTCCTGAACAATGAGTTTTACAGTTGTGTAGGTATTAATTTGGCAGTAATTTCCGGTTAAATCAGTAATCTCGAATAACACAAAAAATGGTTTACTATTACGTTTTCGTGGAAAAAGAGTAGACGTCCAGATCACTACTAGACTCAGAGCAAAAATAATGTGGTATTTTGGTATTTATTTTGCAAGCAACACATTTGCGGTCTTGCTCACAAAATTTCCGTAGCCTTCTTTACCCGTGATATAAATATCACGGGTAAACGTAATTCGATTCTACTTCGATCCATCGTTTTGTCCGTTTAAATATTCTACGCCTACTCTAATTAGAGGAAGCTTAGATAATTTAAACGTCAAACATGTTGTATCGGACGAAACGAAGTAGAAAGGAAGCAGGAAAGTCGCGAGCTTTTTTTCGAAATTACGTTTTCGTAGAAACAGAGTAGACGTCCTGTTTTCAACTTCAAATGGTCGTACGTTTCATCGTAAAATCTAGGTTTTGAATTTAACACGTAAGTGGGGGAAGTTTTCACAAAAGTCACCCACGTACCCTTCATCTAACTTCACCAAATTTTGATAGTTCCAGAACATTCCATTTTGTGACCAGATTTTTTATAAAATTTGTTTTACACTAGGTAACATTTGTTTCGAAACAAATCTTACATCTAAAACAGATTTTGTATAAAGTCCAGTCACAAAATGAAATATTTCTGAATGATCAATGTACAAGGTGTTGCAGAAAGGTGCAACAATATTTATGGTAGTTCATCTACATTAAGTTTAGAATCATGTATGTGAAAATTACGCATGAAAGCTCAAAAACTTTTTTCCATAAAAAAAGTTTTTTTTTTGTTGTTACTTCATTTGACATACCCCTAATGGCCAGATCTCCGCACTGATTTTTGTACGACGTCGCGGCGTCAGCGGCAATGTCGTTTGTCTGCTGTACATGCTTTAGGGTTGAAGCTGGTGATTTGGTGAAAATTTTACGTCAAACTTTGACTCGAATTATCTCGTGATCTACCGTGCTGAGGAGAAAGATACCTTGGGTGATGAAGTCTACATCAGTGTTAGAATGGACTGTTAAAATATTGTTGGGGGTAAATCCACCACGTATATTTAGTAAAGTGAGTACCTATACAAGGGTATAGACATTTTTGTAAAAATGCCGAAGTACCAAGTACTACAGGTATATAATTAAACAAAGCTGGACGTCTACTCTAATTCAACGAAAACGTAATTTCGAAGAAAAAACTCGCGTCTTTCCTGCTCTCGTTCTACTTCGTTTCGTCCGATACAACATTGTTTGACGTTTAAATGTTCTAAGGATACTCCAATTAGAGTACTAATTAGAGTATGCTTAGAACATTTAAACGTCAAACAATGTTGTATCGGACGAAACGAAGTAGAACTAGAGAAGGAAAGACGCGAGTTTTTTTTGAGTACTCTAATTAGAGTACTAATTAGAGTATGCTTAGAACATTTAAACGGACAAAACGACGGATCGAAGTAGAATCGGAGTTGGAAAGTCGCGAGTTTATTTCGAAATTACGTTTTCGTAGAAAGAGAGTAGACGCCCTGGTGCATAGTGCCTGTCTAAGTTTTGTTAAGCCGTTGCTGTTACGATTGTCGCAGGGTCTTGGGACTACTGTTGCGCGCCGTCACACAGGTGTGGGTACAGCGAAGGATTCCACAAACCATGGTAAGTGTATGTAGAATAAATTAACTACATAAGTTGGAACTAGATGGCGCTAGTAGTTGAGTGCATATTTTCTGAATCGCGGTAACGAGATTTTCCTATCAAGGACGGTCAGTTTCACGTTAATTTGAATATATGAGGATAGAGCAACAAAGTTTGACCCAGAGACCATTGGCTTTTATTTCGACACCCTTAGTAGTCTGTACAGTAAGAAAAATAAAATGTTCACTAAAGTCAAGTTAAATAAATCTATACTAATATTATAAAGCTGAAGAGTTTGTTTGTTGAGATATATCAAAGTGGCCAGTACGACAAAGCACTAATTTCATATGTATGGATATGGACCTTAGTGTTATAAATAATAGTGACAGTTTTTGTCAGTTCCTTCGTAAATGCCTTAAAGCAGTCTTTTTAGACCTCCAGATCTAAATGTATTTATTTGGTAAACGGGTAACTCACGTGTAATATAGTCGGTTAATCCGATTCGAGTTTCGGCCGCGTCCTGCGGCCTTTAACGAGGAGAGTTTACGCGCACGATGGCTGCCCGTTTGGCATTGGATGCCGCACGGCGCGCACGCAAGCTCAACGGATGTTGAGGTGAGGGGGTGTGAGAGGGTTGCGCAGGTAGGTATACACTCAAACTTTTCATCACTGGTGAGTTGTACTAACCGACCATATTCCACGTGAGTTACCCTTTTACCAAATAAATATAAATAAATAAATATTGGTGGACATTTCACACACAACACCATCTCACCCCAAACTAAGCAAAGCTTGTATGATGGCGGCCAGATAGCTGATATAATACTTGTATAGTTTTAAATACATACTTATTATACATAGGCACACCCAGACACAGTGCAAACATTTGAATTCATCACACAAATATTTGCGCTGGGTGGGAATCGAACCCACGACCCTCGGCTTTGCAGGCAGAGCTACTACCAACTAAGCCACGAGGCCAGGCCACGAGAAATATGTGGAACAACCACGTTAATTTTAATACTAAGATCTGAATGTGTTTATTTCAGGTGCTACGTGGGACCCAAAGAAGACCAATGGCGGCCGTGCAGCGAGAAATACTACCCTTACCATCAACACAACGTGCCGCACCCGTCGGCACAAGGTCACAGAGGGGGTATGTACCTATAAAGTACCTAATACCCACACCATGGACGTATCAAAAAAGACGGACGTAGTCTGGCTAAAACAAAAACTGCGTCTATAGAGTCGGCCACGTATGCACGTGCGCGCTGTCACATACAGGCTGACACGCACATGCATACATCAGTGGGTCAATACACGCGCAAACTTGTGTGTTGCGTGTCAGCCTGTACGTGACAGCGCACACGTGCATAATATGTGGCCAACTCTATAGACACAGTTTTTGTTTTAGCGAGACTACGTCCGACTTTTTTTATACGACCATGGCCCACACTACTATATAAAAAAATTGGTTGTCTGTAAAGTCGGGTTACTGACGTTAGTTGAACGTGACAACTTCAACTACGCCTTAGAGTGAGGTAACGCCGGCGGCGAGGTAACGGCGGTAACGTTACATGACGTCATGTTTTGCGGGCGTGCAGCCGGCTTCATCGAATTATAAGACGTTGTCACGTCAATAAAATAACTCCATGTTAAACGCCACAATATAAGAGAACAAAATGGAAAATAACATTTGGCCCTAATGTGGGTACCGGCGTACATTTCTTTAAGATAATTTTATGTTTGTATATTAAGTAGAGACTAACTTGTTTTCAAGCAATGTTTTTTTAAACAAATTAATTTCATTTCAATTCATAACATCACAAAACAGTTGAAAATAAATTATATATTTAAAATGACATTTCAATTGGTGGCTTTATTGCGTAGAGCGATATTTTTCAGGCAACCATACACGGATTGGATTGGCATCATAAAATTGACAATAATGTCAGATTATAATCTAACGCGTGAGAAACTAACTACAAACTAACCTAATCTCAAGGTAGGTTAGGTTAGTTTGTAATCTAACGTCGTTAGATTATAAGATGGTATGTATAATCTGACGGTTTTTACAAATTTACGGTACTTAACCGATACCTACAAAAGACGTCAACATTTCAGTATTTTTTTACTTGTTCCAGAAGACCGTCCAGTCCGTCCCTGGCGCGACACCCCCTCATCTCCCCCTCGCGACTACACCCCCTCGAACCGCCCCCCCGGGCCGTACCTCCCTGCCGCCGACAAGCAGTACTGGGACGACTTGTACAAAGACGGACCCAGAGCGTACTATGACAAATACGGAAACCCGCTACCAGGTATGTAGCTATAGGGAGCATTCAATGCAATAGAAAAACACTTTATTACACCACAAAAAAAATACAGAAAAACGGTGCTAAAAACTTAAAATTAAAGGATTTTGGGTACAAAAGGCGATCTTATCGCTGATAGTGATCTCTTCCAGATAACCAGGTAACTAGGACAAGGCGAGAAGTACGGGCAGTGGTGTGGTATCCTTGGTACACAATTAATTCAAGTATAATGTAAAGCAATTTTGAAAGAGTTTATACCCCTCCCCCTCCATCATAACGCACCTTAATATTTTAACACCCTTCCTTTCACTCTCCGTAAACATTCACTAAACATTAGTTAACATCCAAGTCATCGTACAATGAAAATCGTTGAATCAAAAACGTACAATGGCCCAATTTAAGAGGCTAAGCGCGGAAAAGGCCCCGTCATACTCAACTAATCCAAGTCATCGTTTTCACTTAAAAAAAACACAAGTTGCCAACTAGGACGATTTTAATTACATGATTATTTTAAGTAAAAAATATACCTCCATGACGCACTGTAACGTTTCACAAAGCACCCCCTCCCTTTCAAATTGCATTATGTAATACTTGAACGCCAGTCAGTTTTCAATCTCTCTCAAACCACCTCGTACGAAGAGAACGAAGTTTGGGGACATCAACAATGAAAAATTGGTAGTTTTTCAACTTAAAATCAGTCTTATGAGTTACTAGCGGCTCGTTCCGGCTTCGCTCGGATAATAAACTAGTTACCAACTGCAGCGCCATCTGCCGGGCTGATTTGTGAATCTAAACTATCCAGAGCCCTACCCGGCCCGGCACGGCCCTTTGGGTAGGGTCCAAAAAAATCAACAAAAAAAACATTCAAATCGGTCCAGCCGTGAATTTTGTAAACCACATTGTGAAGCCACATTTTGTAGAATTACCAACATGGTCATTTTACAAAATGTGGTTTTCTTAAAATAAGAGGAATTCACTTACAACGAAAAGTGGCATTGATTTTTGTATGTATAGATTATATGTATAGTGGTTTAAGCTGTCACTGCATTATAAATTGTATCACTAGGGCCCTGCCCTTACGAAAAAAAAGTAACTGTAAATGGGAGACATTTTATCTCATTATTTCAGGTTATTCCCGAGTACCAACAGAGGACCGACTACACATAAGAAACCGGTACAATCCATCCCGGCCCAGTTCCGGAAACTGGGTACCGGTTAATCAAGACGACCCGACTGGCGTACCCGGATCTTTGGGAGCGCCTAGGTAAATATTTTTGGACATTAATAGCCAAAACAGGCATGATGACTAAAAAAACTAATTAGTCCTTTAGTTAGATTATTAGAGAATATAAATCACTTTTTTTTTCTTTTTGTCAAAATAATAAAGATTCAATGCTTAGAAGTTTCTAGTATCGTAAAAAACATAGGTACAATGAAGTGACGTCATTGTACGTTTTTTACGATGACATGACGTACTATGTAACCTTGATGGACATTAAATAAATAAATATATTGGTGGACAATTCACACACAACACCATTTGACCCCAAACTAAGCAAAGCTTGTAATATGGTGGCCAAATAGCTGATATAATACTTATATAGTTGTAAATACATACTTATTATTCATTCATTCCACACACAAAAAGTGCACAAAAATGACTAGCTAAAAATGAAGCTCACTTGCATAGACTCTGCAAAGAGTCCTACTACTATTCAAAATATATTTTTTGCTTAGATTACCAAATCTGTGTATATGTGTATTCAAATATGATGTTTTTAAACGCATAAACTTTTCTTTTAAATATGCTCATAATTTAACAATAAAATACGCAATGGCAACAAAAAAATGTAGAACTACACTTACATATTATATCGAAGTAAATAACTAGCATTTTTTTTTTCTTTTCAGGTATTGGCCTGTGGCATATCTTCACAAAGACCCACCACCAAACACAACCTATTTCAGGTACAACGAAACTAGACCAACAACAACAACAGAGAGAACTAAAATTGAACGCACAACTCTCCCTCTCCTTCCTCCTTTATCTAGAGAGCTTCCCCCAGAACCTAGAGATGAAAAACCAATTGACTTAGACGCTAAAAGCACTAGAGATGATAAAAAAATCAATATCAGCAAAACTGACGAAAATTTAAACACAAACGTAGAAAATGAAACTGTGAAAACAACGACAGAATTTATTCTAGAAAGAGACCTAAATATATCTCATGTAGAAACAACGAGAACAGAAAATTACAGAGAACTAGATAAAATTGACGGTATCGATGACAAGTTAGATGATTTTTCTAAATCTATAGAAGTTTTTGATATTGAAGACGCTAAAGATGAAAAGTCGTCAGATTTGAAAATGTTAGAAGCAGAAGAAAGACAAATAGAAGCTATAGGAAGACTATTAGCAGCTAGAAGAGGTACTAAGCTCGTGGTAGAAAAAAGATCTCAAAAAGATTTAGAAACAAAAAACATAGCAATAGATAAAGATTTGGTTGACTTCAATTTCGGAAATAGATTCCCGACATCAGACAGGTCGGAAAGACGGGGTGTGATAAAAAGAATAAGCAAAGACGAAATAGAACGAGACAGAAATAAAGATCGGAGTCTAGAAGTGAGTGAAACAACATTTGTTCGACCTCCCAGAGTGTTAAGTACAACTGAGAACATAAGAAAAGCCATAGTCAACGGGAAAGTTTTCTACGACGCAACCATAAGAGAACAAAGGGATATATTCGTTAACACAACTAAAACACCAGTAAAACGTGAAGAATTCGTCACTAGTACCAATTTTCGTGAACAAAGAGACATTTATTTAAACTCGACAAGAAAACCAAAACATTTAAGACGTTCCAATGAAACAAAGGCTAATAATACAAGCCTATATACTAGAAAAGCAAAAAGTTTACGTCCAATAGATGACAGTACATTTTCAAACATCAAAAACATACGCGAAGAGAGAGACATAAGACAAAATACGACAAACATATTAAAAAGACGACAAGACGATTCAAATACTACTTTTACAACAAGCAGTAGTGTGCGAGAAAATAGAGAATTGCTTAATTCTTCAAGAAAGAGTAAAAGTTTGAAACGCCTAGAAGATGCTAGCCCTCCATCTGTGATTGCAAATAATAACTTCGGTAAAAGAAAAGTTCTTATACCGAGAAACACAAATCCGGTAAGGAGAGTGAGACGGGTATATAGAAAGAGATACAATCCAGAGGAAGTGAGAAAGCGGCTGTTAGAACGAGACAGGAATAAAAGTAGTACAGAATCAACAAAAATAATTTAATTTAGTTTATTAAGCTGATCATTTACATATTTTTTTTTATAAATGAATAGGATGTCTATTATAAAATTGACAGTATTTTTAGTTAAAAAGTGATTTGTTGTGAGTAATTTAAGTTTTTAGAGCTTTTTATAAATTTTGTCAGTTTGACTAAAATCAGTTTTAGTTGAAGTGACGACGCGTTAAGTATTTTAGATTATTTAAGTAGTCAGTGGTTTTGCAAAACATTTGTACTGCGCTGAAGGGTACGTGATGGAAGTTATTAATATGATCAGCTGTTACTAAGTGAACTATGCATAATTTTACTATGACTAACTTTTACTAAATTACCAATTTAATGCATAACTATGACCAAGCTTTCCTAAGAGACCAACCATACCTAAACATAAACAACTTTTACTAAGTGATCAAACTGAAATAATTACAACATATACAACTTTTATTAAATTACCAACAATGCATTATTATGCTCAACTTTTTCTAAGTGACCAAACATACACAAAATTATTACCAACTTATACAAAATATAGACTCTGCACAAAGTTATTAACATTTCTATGTCACCAACTATGCATTATTGTGACCTATCTTTACCAAGTGATCAATTATGCATAATGTTGATCAACTTTTACTAAGTGACCAACCATGCATAATTATGAAAAACTTTTCCAATGTCACTATGCAAATTATTACCAAATTCTACTAAGTTGTCAACTATGCATTTTGACCAACTTTTACACAGTGACATAGAATAGATAATATTAAAACAGTGATCAACTTTGCATAATAATGCCCAACTTTTTACACAGTGATCAAGTATGCATAATTATGGCCAACTTTTACTTGGCGACCATCCATGCATAATTTCTAACAAATTTTGCAATGAAACCAACCTTGAATTCAAAAAACAAAAAAAGTGTTCCTTATAATGTTGCGTATGGATTGTATGGAAGTGTTTTTTTTAATCGGGCAGAGCCTTTATTAACAAAACTAAAATACAATGAGAACTACACTACGCTACATACCTAACTACTTACACTAAGCACCTGACTTATTGACTTGACACCTGAGTTATCCATAGACCAATGAAGGTCTACAGATAAATAATCAAGTTGTTCAAGTCCACTACCAATCGATAGCGTACCCACCATGCCGGCGGCATTACCACGCTGAGTGCCAATGCTTGTGCGTTGGGTCAAATAAACGCCAGCAAGTTGGTCAAAACATGGAAGTGTTGAATTTTTTTTGGGTTTAATTTATGGTCAGTTGTGATAAGAGACCCTTTCGGTAAGTACAGACACATATACGTTCTGCATCACTAAGTTCGTATTAAATTCAAATTAACTAGGTGCTATTTATATTAAATAGATGTATTATCAATTTGTAGTTTTGTATGTAAAAGTTACCTAAATTGGCGCTAGATAATATTTACAAGTACTTAGAATGTAATAATGTATTTTTTAGATTACATTGCATTTGAAATAAAAATAAATGTTTTATTTACATAACTCATTAGTATTGGGGCATAATTTAATAACTTATGCTACTTTTTTTTATTTTATAGCATAGGGTGACGGGACGAGCAGGTCATGTGCCTGATGGTAAGCAACATGCCTGCCACATAACAGCACATTAACACGCAGCTATTGGAACATGATAGTCCAAATCTTTACCTAGCACTGCACTGCGCTCGTCACCCAGAGATCTAAGATATTATGTCTCTAAGCCCTGTAATTTCTCTGGAATCATTGCCCTTCAAACCGGAACACAGTCATGTTTGCACATTACTGCTTGGCGGTAGAATATTTGGCAAAGGTGTGGTACTTCCCCAGGCGGACTCTGCTAAGAGTCCTACCACTACCTACCACCACTACCTACTACCACTACACTACTAAACTAAACTACACTTTAAGAGAAGAAGAAAGTTCCAATCCATATAACAGACTAGCGTTCCGTCCCGGCTTGGCTCGTGGTACTTCGTATAATATCCTATAGCTTTCAGGGATCACATAGGTACATATCCACGGGTGAACGAATCTTTGAATCGGTCCAGTAGTTCCTGAGATTAATTCGTATAAACAAAAACCTCTTCTGCTTAATAATATGAGTACTAGTATAGCTGGTAGTATAGAGAGTTTTTGAAGTTAAGGCGCTGAATAGAGCCAAATGGCACTTTTTAAACACATTTTTAGCAAAATGTATAGGGTTTGAGATGTTGAATAAAATATATGTTATTCTTGAACATATTTATAAGGGAACCATTGCTTTCAAAACACGATTTGGAATAGATATCTTGACAAGAAAAAATCGTAAACTAACCTCTAAAATGAGTTTTAAACGTAAATATCTGTGTTATTAATGAACATACATTATTCAAATTTTAAAGATTAACGTATTATTTCTTAATAAAGGGCAAGGATGTTTTATATTTTAGATTAAGTTGTTTAATTCGCATTAATTAATTGTTTTTTAATACGCTAACTCGACCGAACCGGCCTGAGTCTTGCTTCTCGCTCACTACTATGAAATCCGGCAGAAAGCGCTGATGCGCCGTGCAGGAAGCTTCGCTTCGCTGCGCGGCACTCGCTATTCAAAAAAATAAAAATTCTCACAAATGGAATGCAGAAACGTCAAGAGAGGTCATATGATTTGAAAATTTGACGCGTTGGTTATTAGTAGGTTTAGCTCGATGGTTTAGCATGACCGTGGTGGACGTTTATGACCCTGTGTCCAAATCTTTGAACCGTGATTTTCTTTTTGCATATGTTTTTTCATATTGTTGTTTTATGTTTTCGCTGTAGTTTTCAAGCTTTTATTTTTTAGTTTCACCTGCCCTGAGGCACAGATAAGAATATAGTTATTATGGAACCCATGAATATCCGTGATGTGACCCGAGGCTTATCATGAAATCTTGCAAATTAAATCTACTTCCCGATTTACAGATTGCGTGAAAATTTGCATAATACTTGTGTAAATTGCAAGGCAATAAATAAATTGCAATATGATAATTCTAGAAATTAATATGATAAAGATATCGAAGGAAACAAAAAGTTATGTTAAATTAATTACAAAATATTTTAAAAGCGCCATCTATGAGCTTGGAGCGGTAACTTTTTGTTTCCACGTTTTGTTCAATACTAATAATGTCGCCGGCTGGACGCGGTTTAGTTTGGTGGCGCTGTCTTATCGAAGTAGTAAAGAGGCGTGGCTTAATTTTGAATTCGTGAATTTCAGTTAGCTGTTGTCAGCACCTTAAGCTACTTTTGAAGCTCTTTGAAACAATTATGAGAGAGAATTTTAACGAGGCGAGCTCATATCGACATCCAAAAAACATTATGAAGTTGACTTACAACTGTATCTTCAGGGTGAATTTTTGTGTTGCGCGCACACGTTTTATTTATAAGAAAACGATTAAAACAAAACAAGTGCCGTGTATTTCCATAATCTACAGAACGGATATATCAAGTTACATTAAATTACATTAGAATAGTATATTTTCGGCCTAGTCATAAACCCGATTCGTTTTGTTTACAATAATTATATTAAAACTAGCTGAATCGCGCGCGCGTTGTTACGTCATCTATCTAAAATTCATCGTACCAATTCAAATTTTGAACAAATTCGGTTACCTTAAAGGCCGGGTCACACAGAGGCGATCCGGTAGCGATAGCGATCCGATAGCGATCCGATACTGAGTATGGGATCGCGCCCGCTTGCTGTGTGTCAGGTTGCATACAAATTCGAACATTACAAACAATATCGTCTCGCTATCGGATCGCTATCGCTATCGGATCGCTTCTGTGTGACCCGGCTTTAAGGTTCTAATGACGCAACCTTTCAGGAATCTTTGACGAATGACACTTGCTGTCACGCAACGAAAACTCTCAAAAAGCAAAATTATTTCCCGTTTTTATTACATTTTTCATTCATGCTTCGTTCCTGTTGATAGTAGCGTAATGTTAAATAGCCTATAGCCTTCCTCGATAAATGAACTATCCAACTGAGAAGGAACCTTTCAATTCGGACCAGTAGTTCCCGAGATCCTTGCGTTCAAACAAACAAACAATCAAACAAACAAACTCTTCAGCTTTATAATATTAGTATAGGTAGAAGTACCTATAGATAAGCGTAAGTTTGTGTGAGGGTGTGTGTATTTGTGCCTTTGCGTGCGTACACATACAGTGTGCGTATTAGTTTCTTTGTTTGTAGTATTCCCAAAAGGGTGTGTACACACCAAGACATACAGACACGCCACACACCCTCAAACACACACATACCCTCACACAGGGTCTAAAAACCGTATCTATCCTGGAGAAATGCAAAGGGGTTTGGGTACTTTTGTATGGGCCCGTGGCGTCGTTTTTTTTTTTAGCGGCCAGAGATCTGTTATCATTTTCTTGTAACAATAAAATACCCCGATGCTATCTGTGCAATCGGATTTGCTCTAAGTCATATCGGAGCTGAGTTATAGCCTGTCAAAGTTATTTATTTTTTTGATTTTTTGTATGGGCAAGTGGCGTCGTTTTTTTATTTTAGCGGCCATCGATCAGTTATCACTTTCTTGTAACAATAAAATACCCTGATGCTATCAGTGCAATCAGATTTGCTGTAAGTAATATCGGAGCTGAGTTATGGCCCCTCAAAGTTTTTTTTTTTGGTTTTCTTTGTATGTACTAGTGGCGCCATTTCCTATAGCGGCCAAACATCCGTTAGCACTTTTGCGAAACATTATTTTTACCCTAAGGTACCTGTGTAATCAGATTTGTTGCAAACTATATCGGAGCTGAGTTATGGCCACTTAAAGTTTTTTTTTTGGTTTTCTTTGTATGGACTAGTGGCGCCATTTCCTACAGCGGCCAAACATCCATTAGCACTTTTATGAAACATTATTTTTACCCTAAGGTACCTGTGTAATCAGATTTGTTGCAAACTATATCGGAGCTGAGTTATGGCCACTTAAAGTTTTTTTTTTGGTTTTCTTTGTATGGACTAGTGGCGCCATTTCCTACAGCGGCCAAACATCCATTAGCACTTTTGTGAAACATTATTTTTACCCTAAGGTACCTGTGTAATCAGATTTGTTGCAAACTATATCGGAGCTGAGTTATGGCCACTTAAAGTTTTTTTTTTTGGTTTTCTTTATATGGACTAGTGGCGCCATTTCCTACAGCGGCCAAACATCTATTAGCACTTTTATGAAACATAATTTTTACCTTAAGGTACCTGTGTAATCAGATTTGTTGCAAACTATATCGGAGCTGAGTTATGGCCCCTCAAAGTTTTTCTTTTGGTTTTCTTTGTATGTACTAGTGGCGCCATTCCCTATAGCGGCCAAACATCCGTTAGCACTTTTATGTAACATTATTTTTACCTTAAGGTACCTGTGTAATCAGATTTGTTGCAAACTATATCGGAGCTGAGTTATGGCCACTTAAAGTTTTTTTTTTGTTTTCTTTGTATGGACTAGTGGCGCTATTTCCTACAGCGGCCAAACATCCGTTAGCACTTTTATGAAACATTATTTTTACCTTAAGGTACCTGTGTAATCAGATTTGTTGCAAACTATATCGGAGCTGAGTTATGGGCCCTAAAAGAAAACCAAAAAAAATACTTTGAGGGGCCATTACTCAGCTCCGATATAGTTTGGAGCAAATCTGATTACACAGGTACCCTAAGGTAAAAATAATGTTTCATAAAAGTGCTAACGAATGTTTGGCCGCTGTAGGAAATGGCGCCACTAGTACATACAAAGAAAACCAAAAAAAAAACTTTGAGGGGCCATAACTCAGCTCCGATATAGTTTGCAGCAAATCTGATTACACAGGTACCTTTAAGTAAAAATAATGTTTCATAAAAGTGCTAACGAATGTTTGGCCGCTGTAGGAAATGGCGCCACTAGTACATACAAAGAAAACCAAAAAAACAACTTTGAGGGGCCATTACTCAGCTCCGATATAGTTTGGAGCAAATCTGATTAGACAGGTACCCTAAGGTAAAAATAATGTTTCATAAAAGTGTTAACGAATGTTTGGCCGCTGTAGGAAATGGCGCCACTAGTACATACAAAGAAAACCAAAAAAAAAAACTTTGAGGGGCCATAACTCAGCTCCGATATAGTTTGCAGCAAATCTGATTACACAGGTACCTTTAAGTAAAAATAATGTTTCATAAAAGTGCTAACGAATGTTTGGCCGCTGTAGGAAATGGCGCCACTAGTACATACAAAGAAAACCAAAAAAACAACTTTGAGGGGCCATTACTCAGCTCCGATATAGTTTGGAGCAAATCTGATTAGACAGGTACCCTAAGGTAAAAATAATGTTTCATAAAAGTGCTAACGAATGTTTGGCCGCTGTAGGAAATGGCGCCACTAGTACATACAAAGAAAACCAAAAAAAAAAACTTTGAGGGGCCATAACTCAGCTCCGATATAGTTTGCAGCAAATCTGATTATACAGGTACCTTTAAGTAAAAATAATGTTTCATAAAAGTGCTAACGAATGTTTGGCCGCTGTAGGAAATGGCGCCACTAGTACATACAAAGAAAACCAAAAAAACAACTTTGAGGGGCCATTACTCAGCTCCGATATAGTTTGGAGCAAATCTGATTAGACAGGTACCCTAAGGTAAAAATAATGTTTCATAAAAGTGCTAACGAATGTTTGGCCGCTGTAGGAAATGGCGCCACTAGTACATACAAAGAAAACCAAAAAAAAAACTTTGAGGGGCCATAACTCAGCTCCGATATAGTTTGCAGCAAATCTGATTACACAGGTACCTTTAAGTAAAAATAATGTTTCATAAAAGTGCTAACGAATGTTTGGCCGCTGTAGGAAATGGCGCCACTAGTACATACAAAGAAAACCAAAAAAACAACTTTGAGGGGCCATTACTCAGCTCCGATATAGTTTGGAGCAAATCTGATTAGACAGGTACCCTAAGGTAAAAATAATGTTTCATAAAAGTGCTAACGAATGTTTGGCCGCTGTAGGAAATGGCGCCACTAGTACATACAAAGAAAACCAAAAAAAAAAAACTTTGAGGGGCCATAACTCAGCTCCGATATAGTTTGCAGCAAATCTGGTTATACAGGTACCTTTAAGTAAAAATAATGTTTCATAAAAGTGCTAACGAATGTTTGGCCGCTGTAGGAAATGGCGCCACTAGTACATACAAAGAAAACCAAAAAAACAACTTTGAGGGGCCATTACTCAGCTCCGATATAGTTTGGAGCAAATCTGATTAGACAGAAACCCTAAGGTACAAATAATGTTTCATAAAAGTGCTAACGGATGTTTGGCCGCTATAGGAAATGGCGCCACTAGTACATACAAAGAAAACCAAAAAAAAAACTTTGAGTGGCCATTACTCAGCTCCGATATAGTTTGCAACAAATCTGATTACACAGGTACCTTAAGGTAAAAATAATGTTACATAAAAGTGCTAACGGATGTTTGGCCGCTATAGAAAATGGCGCCACTAGTACATACAAAGAAAACCAAAAAAAAAAACTTTGAGGGGCCATAACTCAGCTCCGATATAGTTTGCAGCAAATCTGATTATACAGGTACCTTTAAGTAAAAATAATGTTTCATAAAAGTGCTAACGAATGTTTGGCCGCTGTAGGAAATGGCGCCACTAGTACATACAAAGAAAACCAAAAAAACAACTTTGAGGGGACATTACTCAGCTCCGATATAGTTTGGAGCAAATCTGATTAGACAGGTACCCTAAGGTAAAAATAATGTTTCATAAAAGTGCTAACGAATGTTTGGCCGCTGTAGGAAATGGCGCCACTAGTACATACAAAGAAAACCAAAAAAAAAACATTGAGGGGCCATAACTCAGCTCCGATATAGTTTGCAGCAAATCTGATTATACAGGTACCTTTAAGTAAAAATAATGTTTCATAAAAGTGCTAACGAATGTTTGGCCGCTGTAGGAAATGGCGCCACTAGTACATACAAAGAAAACCAAAAAAAAAACTTTGAGTGGCCATAACTCAGCTCCGATATAGTTTGCAACAAATCTGATTACACAAGTACCTTAAGGTAAAAATAATGTTACATAAAAGTGCTAACGGATGTTTGGCCGCTATAGGAAATGGCGCCACTAGTACATACAAAGAAAACCAAAAAAAAAAATTTGAGGGGCCATAACTCAGCTCCGATATAGTTTGCAGCAAATCTGATTACACAGGTACCTTTAAGTAAAAATAATGTTTCATAAAAGTGCTAACGAATGTTTGGCCGCTGTAGGAAATGGCGCCACTAGTACATACAAAGAAAACCAAAAAAAAAACTTTGAGTGGCCATAACTCAGCTCCGATATAGTTTGCAACAAATCTGATTACACAAGTACCTTAAGGTAAACATAATGTTTCATAAAAGTGCAAACGGATGTTTGGCCGCTATAGGAAATGGCGCCACTAGTACATACAAAGAAAACCAAAAAAAAAACTTTGAGTGGCCATTACTCAGCTCCGATATAGTTTGCAACAAATCTGATTACACAGGTACCTTAAGGTAAAAATAATGTTACATAAAAGTGCTAACGGATGTTTGGCCGCTATAGGAAATGGCGCCACTAGTACATACAAAGAAAACCAAAAAAAAAACTTTTAGGGGCCATAACTCAGCTCCGATATAGTTTGCAGCAAATCTGATTACACAGGTACCTTTAAGTAAAAATAATGTTTCATAAAAGTGCTAACGAATGTTTGGCCGCTGTAGGAAATGGCGCCACTAGTACATACAAAGAAAACCAAAAAAAAAACTTTGAGTGGCCATAACTCAGCTCCGATATAGTTTGCAACAAATCTGATTACACAAGTACCTTAAGGTAAACATAATGTTTCATAAAAGTGCAAACGGATGTTTGGCCGCTATAGGAAATGGCGCCACTAGTACATACAAAGAAAACCAAAAAAAAAACTTTGAGTGGCCATTACTCAGCTCCGATATAGTTTGCAACAAATCTGATTACACAGGTACCTTAAGGTAAAAATAATGTTACATAAAAGTGCTAACGGATGTTTGGCCGCTATAGGAAATGGCGCCACTAGTACATACAAAGAAAACCAAAAAAAAACTTTTAGGGGCCATAACTCAGCTCCGATATAGTTTGCAGCAAATCTGATTACACAGGTACCTTTAAGTAAAAATAATGTTTCATAAAAGTGCTAACGAATGTTTGGCCGCTGTAGGAAATGGCGCCACTAGTACATACAAAGGAAACCAAAACAAAAACTTTGAGTGGCCATAACTCAGCTCCGATATAGTTTGCAACAAATCTGATTACACAGGTACCTTAAGGTAAAAATAATGTTTCATAAAAGTGGTAATGGATGTTTGGCCGCTGTAGGAAATGGCGCCACTAGTCCATACAAAGAAAACCAAAAAAAAAAACTTTAAGTGGCCATAACTCAGCTCCGATATAGTTTGCAACAAATCTGATTACATAGGTACCTTAGGGTAAAAATAATGTTTCACAAAAGGGCTAACGGATGTTTGGCCGCTATAGGAAATGGCGCCACTAGTACATACAAAGAAAACCAAAAAAAAAAACTTTGAGGGGCCATAACTCAGCTCCGATATTACTTACAGCAAATCTGATTGCACAGATAGCATCAGGGTATTTTATTGTTACAAGAAAGTGATAACAGATCTCTGGCCGCTAAAATGAAAAAACGACGCCACTTGCCCATACAAAAAATCCAAAAAATAAATAACTTCGACAGGCTATAACTCAGCTCCGATATGACTTAGAGCAAATCCGATTGCACAGATAGCATCAGGGTATTTTATTGTTACAAGAAAGTGATAACAGATCTCTGGCCGCTAAAATGAAAAAACGACGCCACTTGCCCATACAAAAAATCCAAAAAATAAATAACTTCGACAGGCTATAACTCAGCTCCGATATGACTTAGAGCAAATCCGATTGCACAGATAGCATCAGGGTATTTTATTGTTACAAGAACGTGATAACAGATCTCTGGCCGCTAAAAAAAAAAACGACGCCAACTTTACCCAAACCCCTTTCGCATTCGATACAAAAACAGAGTTTCCGCAAGCTGTGTGGCATTACTTTCTAACGTCGACAAGTTTTTTACGCATTAGGAATTTAAATCTTATGTAAAACAGAGCATTGTGTCACACGCGTCAAGCTTATTGATGCTCAAAGATCTACTTACATTTTCTACGTTTATTTTCTCCGTAGCCACTTAAGGAACGAATTCTTTCCTTACTGTTGAACAAACCTTTGGTAGAGGTAAGCCTTTTAAATCGCTTTTATTTTTGACATGACAACGTCTTATAATTCGATGAAGCCGGCTGCACGCACGAAAAAACATGACGTCATGCGTCGTTACCTCGCCGCATGACGTCATGCGGCGTTACCTCGCTCTGCGGCGTTACCTCGCTCTGAGGCGACTATAATGTAAGACGTTGTCACGTTAAACTATCGTCAGTAAACCGACTTTACAGACAACCATTTTTAAAAGTATGGAGTGACAAGACGTACAGCACATGTGCCTGATAATAACTAACATACCTGCCTATAACAGCACAGTGACACGCAACTATTGCATCATGAAGAGTCCAAAACATTATCGAGCACCGCACTGCGCTCCTCACCCGAGATATAAGGTGTTTTATCGCTTAGCTCAGTAATTTCTCTCGAGACATTGCCCTTCAAACCGCAACGCAGAGATGTTTCACATTACTGCTTGGCCGTAGAATAACTGACAGAGGCGCGGTACTTTCCAAAGCGTAATATATTCAAGGAATATGTTCAAGAAATAAGCGTGTGTCAATGTAAAGGCCTGTTTGCATTTTGATTATTGCGAGTGCGAGTGATTAGTAGTAAACATGTGTGGACACCGATTGATTAGTGCGAGTGTGTAGTAACTGTAGTCACGATTACTCACTCGCACTCGCACTAATCAAAGTGCAAACTGCCCTTAACACTATTACACTTTCCTGAAATATTCTTGATACATTCTATTCATTGGAATTGCCTATGTAATCCTATCATTACTATTATACTAGTGCTATTATAAAGTACCTGTGCCGGCGGTTTCACACGCTTGTGAGGGCTTTTTGTTTATTTCTTTGAAAACCCTGTTTATTTTCCTCAAGAGTAGATTAAGTTATTTTTTCTTTAAAATAAAGAGTGACGAGACGAGCAGGACATGTGCCTGATGGTAAGCAACATGCCTGCCACATAACAGCACAGTGACACGCAGCTATTGGAACATGAAGACCCAAAATCGTTACCTAGCACCGCACTGCGCTCGTCACCCAGAGATCTAAGTTGTTATATCTCTAAGCCCTGTAATTTCTCTGGAAACATTGCCCTTCAAACCGGAACACAGTAATGTTTGCACATTACTGCTTGGCGGTAGAATAATTGACAAAGGTGTGGTACTTCCCCAGGCGGACTCTGCTAAGAGTCCTACCACTACAAGTTATACAGGTAACGAACGTATTGTACAAAATTAATGTTGTTTAATGTTTTTATTCTAAGTTATAAGTTTTCACGTCTATTCCGGGTTTCTGTGACTGCCAAGTTTATACTTCGAACACCGCTATAAAAAACCAACATCCTGAAGATAAGTACTGTAGCTCTAGTCAGCATTTTAATTAACATTGTAACTAACTTTAGGTTAATTCTCCTTACAATGAAGATGTTAGAAGATGTTGTTAGACTTCTTAGCATGAGGAATAAAGAAAAGAAGTACCTATTATAAATAAATAAATAAATAAATGTTTGTGGACAATTCACACACAACACCATCTGACCCCAAACTAAGCAGAGCTTGTAATATGGCGGCAAGATAGCTTACTTATATAGTTTTAAATACATACTTATTATACATAGAAACACCCAGACACAGTGCAAACATTTGAATTCATCACACAAATATTTGCACTGGGTGGGAATCGAACCCACGACCCTCGGCTTCGCTGGCAGAGCTACTACCCCACTAAGCCACGAGGGCAGTCTTATAAGCTTCTTGTGTAAATGTACACACGTTATTTTTCTATTGTTCAGTTTTGACAGAGCGAAGCCTGTAGGGACAGCTTGTGAGAAACAAAACCGGAATCTTGTTGGTAGTTAAAAGAAATTAAAAACAGATGAAATTAAATACAGATAAACTTTCCAATTTTCAATATTAATGCGATTCAAGTAGAAAGTGAAATGTCACAGGTGCATAAAACAATGCAAGCGAGAAAGTTCCGAGAGTTCGTCCCATGGGTCAGAAGGGGGCAATGAAATGTAGTCTTGGAGTTATGTGGGAAGACTTGTGGCTAGGCTTAGATCAACCCGGTGTTAGAAATCCTAGACACATACTTCCTACTCATCTAAACAAATAAATGTAACATAAACATAAATTAAAATATATGGCAGTCATATGGGACTATTTAACCGACAGTACCGATAGATAGATAGAGATAGGACCGATAGAAGTGAAAACTTATAACTCAGAATTTGATAGCCCACTTTGGAAACTAAACGGGTGAAACCGGAGGGCGCTGCTAGTCTGGAAGAAACCTTCAAAACATGCTCATTTAGAAAAGTCTTCTAAGCTTGGCTATCTGAGGTAGATTCATATTATAAGCCATCTGATAGATTCTAGGTATATCCTAATCTAAATTATTCTTCTAGATAGAATATATATAGAAGACTACTTAGAAGACAAATCTGGATTTTTCCTAGAAGAATACTACTTAGAATCTAGATTAGTCTTCTAAACATAGCCATTTAGATATGCGGGAGGTACCGAGTTCACTCGAACATTTCTTTCATTTACGTGGGTAACGATTAGCTTCTTTTTTTTTTTTTTCAGACTCCGGGGTCCGTGATCTTTGTCATTTGTTTTTTTTACATATTTCTTGGATTAGAAGAAAAGGAAAAAAAAAGAGAAGGAAAACGATGAGCTTCATTCACAGCTCACGAAAAATCTGTGTGTGGTGCGCCAAAAAAAGTTTTCACTTTTAAAAAGTGTTTGTAGGTAGGTACTTATGTACTCACGCTAGAACTCAATACTTCTCTCTATTCCTCGTGCTAAAATGTCTACCTTCAACTATACAATACATAATTATTATTATTATTATATTTTTGTTTGACGTGATAACGTCTTATAATTCGATGAAGCCGGCTGCACGCCCGCAAAACATGACGTCTTGTAACGTTACCGCCATAGAATAGATAATATTTACCACCGTTACCTCGCCTTATTACTTTTCGCATATTCTGTGAGTGAAATGTGTATTACGTTCAAGGAGTCTGTCCATGTTTTAGAAAAGCGACGATATGAAGTTAAGAACTTGTGCTAGTACAATGATGTACCCAGAGATGGCGCTTTGAACAGCTTTTCAAAAAGCTTCAGAATGTTTTACCTAGATGGCGCTTAACACAATCAGTATTTTCTTAAGATGCTGTCACGTTCAACTATCGTCAGTAAACCGACTTTACAGACAACCATTTTTTTTACTATTATAGGTTCGCATTTGACCACCATCTCGCCTGATGTTAAGCGATGATGCGATCTACGAAAGCGTGCTTACCCAGAAGAAACCGATTCATAATTATCTTCAACGCAAGGATTAACCTGAAGTTAGTTACAATGTTTATTAAAATGTTGCCTAGCTACCTTCAGGCAGTTTTTTGAGAGAGTATGCGCGCGCAATGTAAAAATTGACTCCCATAATTTTTCCTCAAAATTTTTCCTGCCGAAAAAGTATGACTTTTGGTTAATTCATAAAAAAAATGAATGACTCCAAAACAACATTAATTGGTTTTATTTTCTAGCTTGGTTCTTTATATAGTGAAGTAAGTTATTCAATAAATGTTACACCCATACCTACCCAGAACAATCATTTCAACTTGAAACGTTTAGCCGTTTCAACGTCATTGTGCAACAAACAACATTTTCACTCTATAATTTTAGGTACCTTTAACATCAGGTTGTTTAAATTTGTTGTAGTGGTCTCTTTACAGGATCCGCCTGGGGAAGTACCGTGCAAACATTGCTGTGGTCCGATTTGAAGAGCAATTTTTCCAGAGAAATTACTCGGCTAAGAGATAAAACACTTTATTTAACCAAGTGTTAGCAATATTAGTAATTTATATAAGTTCTTATTGAAAGAATAGTAAGAATACCGAAATGCACTCTATGGCAACCCTACGATTCCGGGTTTGATTGATATATAGTCTGTGGCTTGATTGTTTTGGCGGGAAACAATCAAGCTCTGGTTTTTGCTCGAAAAACAGGTGAATAAGAAAAATATATGCAGCAGCAAGTCTAAGCGAAAGGTTTAAATTAAAAGTACCTACTAGTAAACCGATAAACATCTAAGTAAAAGTGATAATTGTACATCTGTTACTGAATTTAAGGTACTGTAAAGCGTTTTCTTCAATTTTACAAAATGTACTACTTCAGCTGCCCGAGGCAGCTGTGAATAAGTTGGTATGACGAAGGATTGATTCCGAAATATAATGCTGTAGACTGATCATAGCTGTTTTATTTATGGACTAATTGTCTTCAATTTAGAATAAATTACGTACTTAACAATTCAGAAGTGGGATCGGCGGACAAGAAGACTATAATATAATCAATAATAGAAAATTATATAATTGTCCGTTGATCCCGCCCATGTGATATATATTTTTTTCTTTTCAATGTTTTTTTTCTCTCCACACTTATCATGTGCTTGTTAATGTCACTCAATACGAAAACTCTATGATCAGTAGGTATTTAATTTGTTATTAAATGTACGGTTTAATGAAACGATCTAATTTGGTTTAATGAGTTGCAGAGTGAACCATCGATATAAACCAACAGATGTACCCTGAGCACCTTGAAATTGGTAATAAACTGCGTCTCTATGTGTATCGTAAGTAGTTTACACACAACCAATCTACTTGACCCTAGAATCGCTAGCGGCGCGATATGCTGTGGTTCTACTTACTGTGGTTGTTGACAACGAATAGTGACAAACGACTAGAACGGAAGGAGTGAGCTCACTTTTCCCAACGAAGACATGATTCCGTGCGCCCTGAAGTTTGGGAGGGCACATCTGTGTATTGAGATCGTTGGAGTGAACAATATCACTTAAGTGGATTTTGTCCGTATAGGTACTTACCATTTTTGAATTTTTCACGCAATGCCGTCCTCACTATCTCTATTACTGGAATAAGTCAAGTAGACTGGAACCTATACCGCATTATCGAGATGTTCAAAATACAAACATAGTCTGGCTATAATTGTGCAAACAGCCAAGCCAGTTGTGATTTTGTTATTATTTTTATATAAAAACAAAATATATCTGTCTAATTGGGCACACAATATTACACAAAATAATTAATGTGTAAATGACGGCTATTCAAATTTTCTATGCAATTTAAAAAGAGTATGCCATTTTACAAAGATACTCTTGCATATAGTTTTCGAAAAATCATGCTTCGATAAATATGTAACACCAATAACCGCAATGTCAGTAATTCTGGACAATCCGCTAACGTTACTTTGAAGCTTATAAAGTGTTATTTTTAAAACTGGTCGCCTAGTTGTGAGAACGTTCGATTTACACGAGGTTCGAATCCCGACCGCATGTTTGAGTATTTTTCCATGTTCTGTTAGTGAAACTTTGTCATGACCACTAAAGTCATATTATGATGATGCCTGATGACACATGTCCTGTAAGTCATAAGGGGACGGGTATGGACCTAGAACGATATCTTTCAGGGAATCGTTATCCGTCCAGCGGCACTTAGCTAGAGTGATGGATAATGGCGTTTGTCTTCTTTTAAGAGAAGTACCTTTTTAGTCCCAGCCGTGGGAATAAAAATAGTGACTCAATAGACATGCATGTCAGATCATGGGTCAGACGTTGAAGCTGTATGTACAAACCGTATCATACATCATAATAAAATATCCTCAGAATACTATGAAACTATTAAATGTAGAGTACTACCTATAACGAATCGAACTATTAAATGTGGAGTACCATGACGAAGCGAAGCGGTAATGCATTTAGTATAAAAATCAGTTCAAATAGTTTGACGGCAACTTGCTTTTGCCTTCTTGGTACTATGTTTATAACTTACATGGAGATCCGGACAGAGTAAAAATTGTCTTTGTCTAGTCGTTTTAGCGATTAATTCAATTTGAGAGATAATCTTTTGCACGTAGAATATTTTAAAGAAACTGTATTTAACTGCTGAGTCAGATAACCATGTGCATGTGACGTATATTAAATTAAACTCCACTTTTCTACCAATAGCTATGAACTAAATTGACATTGCCAGTAATTTGATCTTAAGTCACAGCATGTGCCATTCATTGAGAATGGAGTTGAGCTGTGAACTGCGACTGAGGCTATTTTTCAGCCAAGATGTAACTCAATGTGTGTATGTACAAAATTTAAAGAGTTAAACTTTAGAGTCACACGTGCCTAGTATTATCAAGGTAGAAAGTAGGTACTAGAGCTTCTCATTGCAGTTTAGCAGTGTTCTAGACTAAAGTGATCTGATGAAAGTACTTGCTCATATATGAGAAAGATGGAGTTAAAAGTAGGTTGAGCAATTATTAATGCCTTTATTGGAAGTTCCAGATTATGGTTAGACTGTACCAAGGCCGCAAAGATAGCGTCGAAAGTTGCGACATGAAAAGTGAACCTGAAGTCGAGCGCTGCAAAGGGCGCGTTCAGATAACGAGTATTCCACCGATTGACAAGGACCGGAACGAAGAACCGGGAGTGGAAGGGAGTCTGAATGACAGGCAAATCCACAAGCGTTCTAATTTAAACTTGTTCAGTAATGGTGTAAATTGATACTGAAATCCGCAGCCAGGAAGTGGAAGGGAGTCTGGATAACAGGCAAGTCCACAAGCGCTCTAATTTGAATTTGTTTAAGTAATGGTGTAAATTGACACGGTTTAGAACCAAGGCGAGGATGTGGAAGGTAGTCTGGATTTTAACAGGCAAGTCCACAGCCGCACATAAATATATAGATTCGATTTATGGTGTAAATTTGACGTGGTTTAACGAAGAGTTGTTTAGCAACGCATTAAGTTATTTAAAAAAAAAAGTTTGTTTTACTCTCTGTTCATTGCATTTTGAACCAAAATGATTTGAGTTACAAAGTAATGTGTCAAAATTTAAGAATGGGACGAAAAGGAAATAGTCCACTTTGCTTTACACAATAATCAGGCATTGCAAAATCTCAGAAACGTTACTCTAATAGCTGGGCCGAATGGATAACAAAGCTTAGCTAGGCATTCTCCCGCGGCCGCTGAGACAATCATGCCGAATTACTATTATTATTAGGCTTTAAAGCTTGCCAAACTTGCAAGACATGGTCTCATGAAGGCAATATTGTTACTTAAAAAGCATACACAAGAAGAATATCGCAGATGTAGAGAGAGATACGGTAGGTAGCAGACTGTTAATTACACGAAATTGACGATCGATTAAGAGGATCAAATTGCAAACCATTAGACCCATTGCTCAAAGTGAACGTAGACATAAAAGCTTGTATCAGAAAATGTCGACATATATATTGTCGAGGATCAGTTTTGAATGGATTAGTTGATCACGGTTTAACTGAACAAAAACTAGAGCTCGCTATTCCTAATAATGTTACTTTGTGTTTTATAAAATAGCTTATAATATAATACTCTGGTATTATCGAATGATGGTGTAAATAAAATTGGCATGTATGTACTAGTTATATTAAGAATTTAATATGGAAATAACAAATACACCAGATGACCTCTTTTCGAAAATAGGTCTGAAACAAGAGTTTTTCTTAAGTTGAACAGTGAAGTTGTTATTGGTCCGGGGCGATCAATACAATCACATACTGTTCCAATAAAATCACAAGTATAAAGAGGTAATCTAAACTTACCGTTCAATTCATAAATAATAAAATAAATCTTAACATTCACAAATTACGTGTTACGTTGTTTGTCAGCGACGGACTCTGCGATTGTAATCTGGTTTGCGCACCGTGTAAGGCTTGATCCAACTTAAATGATGATGAAATGAAAGATGAGATAGTCTTTGTATGGAGGATTGCGAGCGAAGTTGAAGCGGGCCGCTAGTATCTATATAATTATATTACTGCATTGATGCCTTCCTAATTCACACTTGATGATGGTCAGGGAAATGTAATCCGAAATCTCGTTGAAGCGAAGATTCGGTTTAGAACAGTACTTTAGTAAATCGAGTTATACCTACAAGTTATAATGAGTGATATCTGTCCCGTGGCATTTGATAATAAAGGGCACTTATTGATTAGGTAAACGGGTAACTCACGTGTAATGAGGTCGGTCAATCCGACTCGAGTTTCGGCCGCGTCCGGCGGCCTTTTTCAAGGAGAGTGTACGCGCCCGATGGCGTCCCGTTTGGCATTTGTTTGGCGTTTGGTCCCGTTTCAGTGCCAAACGGGACGCCATCGGGCGCGTACACTCTCCTTGAAAAAGGCCGCCGGACGCGGCCGAAACTCGAGTCGGATTGACCGACCTCATTACACGTGAGTTACCCGTTTACCTAATCAATATGTGTAACAACCACGTTAATTTTAATACTAAAGGGCACTTCTTCAATTGTGACTAGCAGCCAAAATTTAAAAAAAAACGTTACTACATAATTTGCTTTTGAATAAAGCGATTGCTTCTTGTCGAATAAAATAAAAGCCAAAGCCAAAATACGAAGCCAGCAATATACGAGTACAAGACGTATCGTATGTCTCATGACAAAAAAATACGGGTAAAGCCGAAGTAAAGTATCGAAGTGGCATTTCTTTCACGCTACAACTTAACAGACTCCCTGGGGTTTGGCGTCAGTATTACCGGTTTAAAGCCTAGACTTGAAGGCGGTTTCGAAGTGGGTACTCTAAGTACATCGAAGAACCAACTGGGCTTAAACAGTTTTCCATGATTTGTGGGCCGTTTGGCCGGTCCACACAGATTCAACTAAGTACGGCGTGGCAAGTATTCTTGGGTCCTTAGGACAGTCTCTTTTAACAGTAAAAAGACAAAGAGGAGCAAAAGCTCCACTCGTTCGAACCTGAAACCCTATCATTATCATCCTCTTTTGGTAAATTTAGAGTTAACCTTCAGAGTATGCAACTTAAAATATTGTCAGACCGCAATGCGCCGAGAACCACACTCACTAACAGAGATCTAGTACCGTGTATTGCTCGTTGAAGGGTGTAGTTCCAAGAATTCAATTGCGACATCGAATATCGAGCTGTCAACCCACATTTGGATGCTTTAGAAAAGGAGTCCCAAGGAGAAGTTATAGATTCATATCCTAGACTTTATTAGAGTATTCTTAAGATTGTATAGAAAACAATACAATGCAATACAAAATACTTTATTATATCACGAAACAATAGAAAAAAGTGAGTAAACTTGTGATTAAAATGTCGTACACAAAAGTCTATCCTATCGCTAATAGAGATCTCTTCTAGATGACCTTTTGGTTGCTAGGACAAGGTAACAAGTAAAGGTATGGGTGTGGTATCCATGATATAGGTACTTACGTACATAAATAATTACACAAATAGAATACATATCATTTAAAAGTAAATGCGTTATACAGATATGGTACTGTGCAGTAATGGTTGAACGCACTAATCTCTGGAACCACCAGGCTGATTTTAGTTATTACACCGTTGGATGTGTGCGTGGTCTTCGAGGGATTTAAGCTATAAATATACCTACCGCAAGCGAAGCTGGGGTGGGTGGGTAATAAATAATATAATGCATGAACAAAATATATTAAAATATACTAACATAAACACACTTCATAACATAGAATACCTACGCGTAAAGGACAATACGCACATGTTTATGAAACGAGGCTGAAAAGATATCTACTGTTCAGAAAATAATCCGAAAGTAGTAATAATTGAATGTTATATAAATAATAAATATAGTATAAGAAGTAAATATCGTCGAAATTAAGATATCATCTATCGAGTAATCAATGACAATGATCAGATCCGTGATCAGAAACATACGTGCATACTTCTTCATCAATAAGGTTCAACGACGAGGGTTTAGTGAGAATGTAAGGCGCGAAACGCCAAGTAATAATAAAATTAGCTATTAAATTTCTTGAAATTTACCTTTTCCTGTACCGTATTAGAAATTTTGACAAATATTTAAAAAATCTGATTGATGATATGCCTTTAATAGCCGCGGTTGATATGAAGACGTGGTAGCCGCAGATAAACTCAAGTCATCGATGATGTTCAAATAAAATTTCAATAGAGATTATCATATTGTTGATCACGAAACAATCAAGAATTCCGTATAAGATCCTATAAGTAAAAATTATTTAATCGCCCATATGAAGCAGGTTATAATGCTAAATGGTTAGATACGCTAAAAGAATTACATTGCCTAGTAGAGAAACCATTGATGTGATTCATCATCATTAATTTGTGAGTAAATTATTACTTTGGATTATGTTCAACGAATAAAACTTTTAGTAAAGTTATTACAACTAAGACCAAAAACTGTTGTAAACAATTGTTACGTTACTTAATTATTGAAATGAAATGAAATTTGAAATGAAATGAAATTTGAAATGAAGTGAAATTTGAAATGAAATGAAATTTTAAATGAAATGAAATTTTAAATGAAATGAGATTTTAAATGAAATGAGATTTTAAATGAAGTGAAATGAAATGAAATGAAATTTGAAATGAAATTAAATTAAATTTGAAATGAAATGAAATTTGAAATGAAATTAAATTTTAAATGAAATGAAATTTGAAATGAAATGAAATTTATTAGGCATTAACAAACATTTGAAGTTCACAAATTAGTACAGATTATCTATCCTTGATTGGTAATTCAGATTGAAAAGCATTGTTACCCAAGCTAGGGTTAAACCTGTGTTATTATGGCGTAACAATATTATTATATTAGGTATAAAATATGAAGAATTCGGTTATAATTGTTTTGTTTCTTATGAACTGCAGGATATCTTTTGACTGCAAAGTATGGATAAATAAATAATTATTGGTGGACAATTCACACACAACACTATATGTTGAATAAATAAAGTAGATATGTTATCGTATATGACCGAAATTAGAGATATCTATATTTCTAATTATAATTTTAATGTGATAATTGTCAGAAATTAATACATAACAATATATTATCAAGGTTTACCTACCGTTGACTTACCTACAAGGTTGTTCCTACCGTTGAGTCGCTGATTCGGTATTTTGAATGGAATACTAATATTATATAAAGCTAGCCCATATTTTTGTGTTTTAGAACACATCCGTCAGTTTGTAGTACAATTATTTCACAAAATGGACACATGGTAAACAGGTGACTAGATACAGGCTTAGGCCTAGTTTGAGATTTATTGACAGAAGCTTAATTTATTATGCAACAATAATACCTACTATGTTCATGTCATACAATCTTATTATTGTGAATTGTAAATTTAAATATAATAAACATTGTTAAACTGTGTGTGTCAATAAAGCATGATTTGATTTGATAATGTAACTACGAAGATATTTTCCTTGTTAAGTATAGTGACACATTTAAAGAAACGTATAGTCTAAACTGATGATGCCATGTGCTCAATTTTATTTGTTTTCTTTCGAACATTACTAATAAATTATGTTCCTTAATTTGAAACACAAATTGTAACGTACATATTATTTAAAATATAGATAGAAATTTCATGATAATTGATTCGGGCTATAACGTACTTATTATATTATGGCTGTCAAACCTGAGCGACCAACAATACCCACATAAGAAAATTAAAAACATCTCAAAATGCCATGGAAAAGTGTATGGTGGAAAAAAAGCTATCTGATAAAATAAGAACAACTACTTTAAGAGCAAAATCAAAAATAAAAGATTACAATAACTGTTAAAAAGCTTAAATGGAAATTAATACATAATAATTAGAGGAAAATAAATCGTGGCAGACCACTCAGAAGATGGGTCGATGACATAGAAGCGACAGCAGGTGCTACATGGACCAGAAAAGCTTACGTTTGGGAAGAAGTTGGAAGAAGTTTGAAGGCAGTTGGAGGAGGCCTTTGTCAATAAGTAAACAGACGGTGCGATGGCAATCTAAATTTAAGAATTTTAAATTGTAATAATAATGAAAAATTGTAAGCATTACCTGAAT